>OY728166.1:601786557-604194922 GCA_963277665.1 Viscum album
ATGTCCCATTTCCCCTACAATTGTAGCATTGAACATTGGTAGCTTCTTTCTTCCCCTTGCAATCATAAGCTTGGTGGCCTATTTCACTACACTTATAACAGTCTCCCATTCCTTTTAAGCAAGTACCAGTATGTTTCTTCCCACATTTACTGCAGGATGAATATTCAAAATTTTCCATCTTCCCCTTACTTCCATTCCCAGAGTGATCAACATATCTCTTCTTCTCTTGCTTTGCTTTAAATTCATAAGACTTATAGAATTATTTTTTTCTTGATAGCACATGAGACAATATCTTCGTTCGACGAGAAGGATTTTGAGACTAATGCTAGATGAAGAAATGGTTTTAACCCATCAATGAAACAATCAATCTTACTTCTTGGGTTACATATATAATTTGCAGTATTCCTTGCTAACCATGTAAATTTAGCCTCATACTTTGTGACATTCTCATCCTCCTTTTGTCCCTGGCTCAGAAACTGCCTTTCCATATCTGTTCGATAGTAATGAGGAAAGTATTTTTCTATTAAAAGCACATTAAACTCTATACATTCCATATTTGATGCATCATAATCTTCATTTTTGATTTGAATCAATGATAACCATTGATCGGCATCTCCAGTGAGGCGGTAAAATTCCATTACAATTTTCTCTTTCACTACTCCCCATGGCGTGGAATATTTTTATCAAAGGAATTTATCCATTGCTCCGCTACTGTTGGATTTGTACCCCCATTGAATGTTGGTGGTTTTTGTCTCATGAAGCGATCTAACATTGATACTCAACACTACGAATCAAGGTGCTCTATACGGGTAAGGTTATTATTCTTAACCTGAGTGAGTTGTCCCAGTATAGCGATTAGCTGATCAGCACCAGTTGCATCACCAACTCCACTATAATTATATTGAACATGAGGGAAATATATACATGGAACGCGTGCACTGATACGATTTCCATTCCTTCCAATAGGTGTCATTTCTAAACAATGTAATACACTAGATTAGTTTATGAATCGCGATACATAAATCCAAACATGTAAACCACTTAACATAAATTGAACAGTTTATGGACATAATCCATAATCATAAAAATGTTTTCTTTGAAAATTTATATACTCATAAACCCTTCATTATCTTTTGTATATAAAATTAGAATTATCCTAAGCATATCTCTTGGGAGTTTCGTAACCATGAGTGCAGCAAGGACCGTTGTCGTGCATCAATTCCCGTTCGAGTCTAGCTCAAAGTGGTGTTTTCAGGTTTTACCCCTCTGCGCTAGATCCACCTCTTCCTGCTCATATCCAGACATGGATGTATTTCTTAGAAAACTCACAAAATCTCCATAATACCAAAATTCTAGGAAGTTCCTCTACACTAATCCTCAAAGTCCATCTAAGGTCAATATACTCTAATTTGTGTTTATCTAAATCTAGCATCCAAAGATTTTACTAAACATCCTCTGATATCAACTATAACACCCCAACCCTAGTTAAATTGAGTTGGTGCATTATTACAAAACATTGGCATGATCACAAATGATCAAGTTTCGAAAGACCGATTAGTTTAGTAGCCTTGGAAACACTAGATATATTCATAAGTCTTACATTACATCATAAAGTGAAAAAAATACCACAACATCTTGTCTTCATATCCCCTCATACTATCCCTGCAGATCATTCATTAAATACATCTTCACATCCTGGGGAAAATAAAACATTGAAAGGCGTGAGCTTAGATTCTTAGTAAGGATAACAATATAGCAGAAACATTAATAAATAATCATAAACCTTTAAGGAAATGAATAACTAAAACAAAAACCTTTTAATCATGAACATCAGTATAATACGGACAAGATAAAATGAAATAATTCCATTTACTTATTCAGATTGATATTATACTAGTCGAATAATCACATGCAATATCAATAACCACATTCATAATGCTGGAATGCATAATGTCAGACTATCATAACAACATAGTCGAGGGCTTTTGTCAGGACTACAAATAATATTTTATCCAGGCCATGTGCCAAGACACTAGTTTTCCTCATGATACCTACTGATGCATCAAGAGGCTATAGTGGGCTCCACCAGTCACTTATTATGACCAATGCATTCCACATATGAACATGTATAAACATAACATAAACATTCGTATTAAAAATAGAATAAAAAATGTCAATACATTCTCCATAAACCAAGAATAATATAAAAACAACACAGCCACAGTAAAACATATCACAAAACCTTCAATACGATATGAATGTTTTGTATCATAATAAATCAATATCAAATAAGCTTAAAATCCATCAAAGGATTTTGACATAGATGAATTCAAAACTATTTGAGATAAATATATCTTTTTTGAAGCCATTTAAAAGTAACATTATTCTACAATGAAACATTTAATTTCAAAATATTCTTATAAGCTTGTAATGGAAGCCTTGCTGATTTTATAATGGCGGAAAATATCTTCACCCACCGTATAAGTTAAAAAGTGACATTCTTACCTTAATTCTATCGAAAAGGTTAAAAAGTACCTTCTTTGGAAAACGACGGAAAGATTACTTTATAAAAATCTTATAAAAAGTCAAAAAAGGGTATAAATGACATTATAAAATATTATTTAAAATAGTATTAATGTTTTGAAATATATTTTTAAGAAACATGGATGTGGATGATAAAGAGGTCCCAGTAGATAATTACGTTTAAACAACCTCAGATAATGAAGAGATTGTCAAATAAACCCTTACCTTGGTCGAGGGTAGGTTAAAATCCTGTATAATAGTTAAATCATTGTTATTAAATTATAAATGAATCATATACATAAATATTATATCATATATGATCTTTTAAAATTGATTTGTTAATAATATTTTAGTATTATCGTCATTTCAGGTGTTCACTTACTCGTTTTATTTAATATGTTTTGCTACATAAGACGTTTCAATTATCAATAGTTTGTATCATTTTCATATCCAGAATTATACCAAGACCTTAAACATTAGTTTTAATCATCAAATGAAAATTAGTCATGAATGGATACTATGGGTAATGAATCTCATCCTGTTTGTGGAGACGGTAGTCCGTACGTACGCACGAGCGACAATATCATTCATTTGATATTAAAATAATATATAATTTGATGGTGTATCATATATATAGAATAATTATCATGTTATATTTATAATTTAAATGAATTACACATCATTATTATACCCATCCAAATGATAATGTATAGAATAACAATTATACCACGACGTGGAGACGGTAAGCCATACGTACGCACGTATGGTGACATTGCATTGAAAGCATGGATAAAACGCTGAATATAGTTGTGCCATATTTATAATAAAATTACAGTATATATAATATACTGGACTTATTATTTTAGAATGGAAATATCAAAGAATGAAAAAAGTGGATGAAGAAAGAAACTTGAAAGAGTGTGGTGAAATCATTACCTCTACTTTGGGTTCGTCCATTTTATTTGATCAAAATGGCTCCATAGGTTGGCTTTATGATCAAACTACGGCCTCAAGGTTGAAGTGACGGATGTTTAGAGGATATTCAGGTAGGGTTTGGCCGACCCAAAAGGCATTGAAGGTGTGAAATTGAGTGAAGGGGGGTGCGCTTTTATAAGAGGGGTGAGGGGAACCTTAGGAAAAACTAGAAATATAATTTTTTAATAAATTTATATTTGATTTCTAATGGATCCTAAGTGGATTATTTAATGTTTAAGGTGGGGATAGGTTGAAAACCACTCAACCAATAGGCTTTAGACAGGTTTGGGTCACTATATTAACCTTATCCTTTAGTTTTAACTATTTGTTAATTAGTATGACATTTACCATATCTCATTGTATTTTTATATTATAGAGTCAATAAACATAATATAAACCTCCAAGATAACCTCATGTCACTCATTAATGATACACCTATCATTATATAAGTCTCTTTGTCGATCCTTAGATTTACATGAATCGAATATCAACTAATAATATAATATTTGTTTTAAAAACTCTTTTATGTCAATTTTGACACTATTTGGTATTTTGTTTTTGCTAAATTCATAACAGCATTATAACATTGAAACAAATTCATCTAACCAACCCTAATATGTATTATTAACCTTGAAAATTAGTGTAATTCATATAAAGTTCTCAAATTAAATTTATTTTGATATTTATAATATCAATTATTTTAATATTTCATTATTTAGGTAATTACTGCACCACCATTGTGTGATAAATAAATTAAATTATATAATGTATAAAAATTATAAATAAAATACCATTATATAGGTAATATATTTATCTTTATAATAAATATTTATAATTGAATTTATCTTATGTATAACCCTATATTAAAAATATTTTAGTTATTAAACATTGATTTTAACTCATTTAACTATTCTTTGAATTAAATAATAATAAATGTCTTAATCTAATACAAGTGTACCAAAGAGGTGCATATTTAATTACTAAGGTTTTTTGGTCGAATTATATTTAGCTAATAGAATTAGGACATGTGTTAGGGTAATAATAATAACATTTTTACCCTTAATTACTCTATTTACATTTAACTGTGGTAAATAAAAGCAAAAACTTACTATTCACAAAAAATTATTTTTTCTAATTGAACCGCATTTTACTAATTGATATCAACCTTTTCTCTCAGATTTTCTAAATTACACTCAGAGAAGCAGTAAAAATACATTTCATGTGAATTTGCAAATTCTCATAGGATATGGGTAAAAGACAGTGAAAAGTTCAATTAAATTTTTATAAATCTAAACTTATTATGAACTGACTCCAATGAATTACATTGAACATATATAGGTATTAAGTATCTATTTTGACCTAAAATAAATTTAAATAATATAAATTTTTATTTAAATAAAAATACGGTTTAAAACTATAACTAAGTGTTTTTCACTATTCATCAAAAATTGAAACTTTTCAAAAATATACCAAAAAATCTCCCTAAGCTAATTTCGATATTCCGAATCCAAAAATTAAGCCCATTTTGAAAGATAAGTTTTATAAAATTTCAATAAGTGGGTATTACTATTCATAATGACTATTTTGATTGGTTACGATATGTTAGAATCTAGAATTGGTGTACAATGAAAGCTATTGCATTATTCTAAGAAAAATATACCGTGGAATATTGGGGTGTTACAATTTCGAATACTAATTAAATAGAATTGTAAATAACTCTAATTTTTTATCAAAAAATAATTAAAAGATATTTAAAAACCAACTACCTCATAGTTGAAAAATATGTCAAATAGATTTATAAAATAATTTTTTTAATCATGGATAGTAAAAAATCCTCTTATTAAATACTTAGTTCATAGTTGGACACTCAAGAGGGGTTGAATTGAGTTCAAATATAAATTTCTCTTCAAAATGTTACTAAAAAATATTCCCAAAATTGTAAATAAAACAGGCCTGCTGAACAAGGTAAAAAAATTATTATAATTTGATGGTACAAATAGTTTCTTAGAAGATTTATTAATTATCAGTTTTAATAATATGAGATACTAATACAAATTTTGAAACACTACATATAATAAAAAATAGCTATAACTACTATCCAACACTAACTATAAAATTAAAATTTAGTTTTCTAAAATATTAGTTAAAATAGAGAATGACTAAAATGAAACATACATTTGATAAAACAAGTGGATTAGTCTCAAGACGAAACCTAATCTACACCACTTGGTGATCACCTAGAACTAAGAAATATATATATGATACCATTCCTCATCCACAGCCTGGACTGGGATTAATAACATTACACAAGACATTAATAGTCACAAGTCATCTTCAACTTTTCTATATGCGAAAACAACTAACCTGTTTATACATGACCTCTTCTACAATTATATGTGGGTAAAATAACGTTTATAATGGTGTTTATGTGAGTATATCATGTATCCTTTAGTTCTATATAGGATACATTGTGTGTTTTAATAATGATAGACATATTGCTCAAAAAGGAATAAATGTTGTACATAACAAAGCTAATATAATGATAAAAAATTTATAAATGCTCTATGTTTTTTTAATGAATCATGGGACTTGTATGTTTTATTAGATGTGATTTTTCAGTCCTCTCGTGAATATAGAGTATTGCGAGTCTCATGTTCTGGTTTCTTATTCGATGAGATATTATTTGAAGCTCTGGTAACTCTATGTGATTCTGCAGTGAGGATGTTTGAGGTTTTGATCCAGAACAATTAAGCAATTTTGAATAGAGAGTTCTTCCTGTATTCTTCAATGTATCTTCTTTCATTCATTCACTTCACATTTTTCTTGATTATTTATTTAGTGCAATACATTTATTTTTATTTTGCATGCATGTGTTGGAGACAAAAAGTTGAACTATCTCTACAGCTTATACATCATATTGTATGCTGACTTGACTATAGAAGACCATTAAATAAATCATTTTAATTAAAGGAATCAAATATTTATGTTATATAATTCATTTAAATTTAATTGAAAATGATAGAAAAATGGTTAACTATTGAACTGTGTCACTATTGCGGTGAGGTAGTTCTGATGAGACGATAATGGTGAGACAGTCACGGTGCCACATAGAACAATGTCTTCTCCTTTACCTTTGAGTGTTATCACAAGGAAGGTGTCTGATCCTTTTTCAGTCGTTGAACTGATACCATGGTCACGGTGTTTGTTCCTTTGATAATTTGGGAACAATTTGACATACTATAGTGTTTGGTTAACGATGTCTAGTCTTCTTTCCAAATTTTAATGGTGTCTAGTTAGAGACTCTTGGAAATGGTAGCTTGGAAATGGTGTTACAGACTGTACAAAATCATGAACTATTTACCATGTTTGGGTCACTTTTTCTAGGTTATGGTGTCATAGACAATGCAAAAATCAGGATCTGGTTGCAAACTTACCGTTTCCAAGACATATCCAAATATCTGTTTACTATATTAAGATGTATTATCCACAGAATGGATTAAGATTTGACATTATCATAGTGATAAATAATTGAACAATATTAACTATAGTTTACAAGATTTATACATGATGTGTGATATGTTAAACACGATATGTGAGCATTAAAACGTGATAAATGAATTGTGATCATTAAATCATGATACATGAGTTTTGAAAATTAACACAAGATACATGATTTGTGAGCAATAATACATGATGAGATCAAGTGAAATATATTTCAGAATGTTATATTTAAAATATTACTATGCTCTTTAATGATAAGGCAACGAAAATACCAATCATGGTTGTTCAGATATAATGTTGAAAACATTTTTATTTGTAGATGGTACATGAAAAAATATTCACTATTCAAGTCAACTATATGAATCAGGCTATGAATTGATATGTTCATTTAATGGTTCTATAATTAAAGGAGGATACAAATAAATTGTAATTAATGGACTATAATTTCTTTTAAATTTATATCTTATAAGTAAATTAACATCAAAATTTAGGATAATAGATTATGAGAATTATTCATGGAATCAAATAATTTGGAACAACAATTAGATATGAATCAAATCATATTAGCATAAAAATTTTATTTTGATAATTGAGGGGTGACGTTCATCATATTTTTTCTACATTCATAGACCGTAAGATCATTCTAAAAAAATCCCATGGAATAAAATTTTAATGAATTTATATAGATTATTTAATATAATGTGTGTGTACCATTATGTTATATTGGAATTTATGTTGGAATATATTATGTGTTTATTTTAATTTCAACAATCCTGGCTATATCATACCAAATTGTCACAATCATTAGGTACCAAACTATATCAAAATATATTTTATAATTTCCTTTAATAAATATTACAATTGTTCAGAAATTATATGATCTCATAATGAGAATGAATATAAAAGTCATGAAATTGAAATAATCATGGTGATATTAGGTGTCTGAATTTGATTAGTACCTATGATAACTCAACAACATAACAAATTTTTTATGATACCTAACATGAAATGAAATGGTATCACATTGAATATGTTTATATCCATGGAATCTTGAATGTTTTATTTTGAAAGAGGTCATGAAAACAACAATATGTTTTAATAATAGGGTATTAGTATGTCATGAAGATGATAGATTACTAAATATTTTATAATATTTATATAATATATATGAACCAAATTGTTTTTCAAAAAGTATATCTTTTATTCAATGTAAATTGAAAAAACTATAAATGTATGATACGATTATAGATTACTAAAAATTTTATAATATTTATATAATATATATGATTATATTGACATAACCAAATGCATATATAAATATATATGTATATATATATATAATGAAAATAATGAGGTAAATTTTATTAAATGAAAATATAATCTAATAGTTGAAATTGTATATTTCGATTCAATTATTGATGATAAATAATGTTATTAATAAATTAAATAATATTAGATCAGTAATATGGTGAAATAAATGTATATAATTATTAGAAAACTACTTAATAAACTACAACAATGAAATAAATTTTGGACACCATTATAATCTGAATATGAATTGAAGAATTCAATAGAGGATTCATGATATAAGAAAAATGGTACAAGGATAAAACTGAACATCATTACCAAATTGATACAAAATAAATATTATTATTATTATATTAACCATTGGGGAGAGATACAATTTAAATTAGTATCATATATAATAAAAAAACTAATTTTTATAGAGAATATTTTTTTGAAATAAATCCACCCCAGAATTTAAAATCATTTCTAAAATTAAATGCTTTAATGTTGATGAGGCCATTTTTTCACTTTTAAGAATAAAGGAAATTAATATATTTATATATAAAATTTTAAAATAATAATTCAAATTTTATATGTATGCTAAATATAATTTTGAAAACCAAATCATGGATAAATAAGTACTCGTTGATCATATAGATGGGGTTTAGTAATATTATTATGATTATAAAGTGCATAGAATTATAAAGTCATTGTTATTGTTGAAACCATCTCCATCCAAATGGTATTATATGTTATATTCATTTTGGTGATAGCAATTTTTCATAGAGGTTATGTAAATTAAAATATATATATATATATATGCATGCATTATTGAAAAATTTTGTTTTCCTTATATATTTATAACATAATTAATATCTTTTTTATATTGAAATTTGTATTTTGGATTCCTATGTTCTTAAAATTGTTCTTGAATTATACTTGATTGCATATGTAAACTAACATTCAGGATGAAGGGTGAATGAATGAAAGAATGAAATATTTTTCTCGGTAAAATTAAATTTTAAGGACCACATAATGAGATATGGTAATGATGAATATAAATATTTTTAAATTCTTATACAATGGTGTCATACCAAATAAGGAAAAATATGAAAGGATCATAAATGATAATGAGTATAGAATGACGTTTTATAATATAATTTACATATATGATAAATTGCAATATTTTATATCAGATACATGTTTTGATTATAGATATTAATTTTAGATAACAATGAGTTTTAGATATATTTATAATTTATTTTTAAATATATTAAAAATATAGTTAACCAAAAACTCTTCTCTATACATTTTAATGAAAATAATATTATTTATTTTACTACATCTGATTTATTTTGGTTAATATATGACATGATTTCTTCTTTTTGGGGAGTATATATTTTGAATGAAATAATTTCACCAGATAATATATTAAAAATAAAATGTTTCCTTGAAGAAATTAGAGTTTGAGCACATATAAATAATAATTTATTTTAAAAAATGTGATTTTATGTAACAAAATCATGAATACTAATGAGAGAATCTGTTATTAAACAATTTTTTTTCTATGATGAGGCGAGTTGAATAAACTTTAGATAGAATATGATTGGTAAATTTATATAGAATGATAAAAGCATATTAAAGTCTCCTTTAAAAAATATGTTCAGCAGAGAAGTTCAACAATTTAAAAATACATTATATGATTGGGGGGTTCATCCCATAATGCCACATGTTAATTTAATATTAATTTTTTTCAAATGATAAATATATTATAGTGTATGTTTTTCAAGGGTGAATATAAAATTATTTTTAATTGAATATGAATAAATTACATTTTTTACTTTATTGTGTATCTATTTAAACACTCTTGATTCCAATATTTATTATCTCATAGTGGGGTTTCTTAATTTATGTATACCTCTTATCATTACGTTCATCATATTAGAAATGAAATTAAATTTATTAGTAAAAGTAATGTATGTTTTGGGTGTGTCGAACCTCGTACCTCAGTGTTTGTGACAACCCATCAAAAATATTACATATTACATCATTGTTTTTAATTATATATTACAAGTCATAGATAAATCACACCACAGAACATAAAAATTTAATTTCTCAGTAGATTAGCTAAACATTATTCTTAACTTATTGTGTGTTTTCCTTAGATGAATAACAAATTAATCCCAAATATTTATGTCATATTCAATATTCTTCCTCTTTATATGTGGATTGTAAAACATAATGAAAGTGTGAGATCATGTTCTCAAAAGGGGTTAGACATTATAGATGACAATCAAGTCATAATACTGACCTTAAAAATGATTACAAATGAGTAATAGAAAATTCATATTAGCATACCAATATAATAAATATTTACACAAAATCAAATACAATAAATAATCACATATAAATATATTTTAACATAATATCACAAAATATATATAGGTATAACAAATCATAACTTATGTCAAGTATCATTTCAAAGACGATAATCACATTGTAGACAAGCATGTCCAATAACATAATGGACATGGATAAGCTCATGTTTTCTATATCATAATAACTCCTAAGTTATATACTAAAACCCCTAAATAGAATGGATATATAATACATATTCAACATGAGACATAATGAAATACGATTATATATATTTTTCAATTGTATATTTAAATACTAATAAATATATCATAGAACAGTTCACCCATGGGAAAGAAATTTAATTCATTTAAATATTATAATTATATAAAAGTTTTTCATCCTGATAAGTATTTTTTATGAATCTAGTAAAAATTATATTTTTAATCTTGAGAAATATTTATGGATAATAATCAGAACTATTCATAAAATTGATAAAAACTGTTTAGTAGTATATAATTAAATTATGTAAAAATCATGAAGACCATTATTTAATATTTTAACATTTTTATTTTGAAAAATAAAATAATTTATTTTTAACAATGTATGTATAAATGAAAAAAAATAATTTTATTTAGTTAAACTATTCAAAAAAATTAAATGGGTCTTTTTCAAGAAGATTGTAGTGAGGGAATGTAATATAACTAATATTATAAAAGAACATAGAAAAATAGTCTACCTTCTGACCATTATAAAGAAGTCAATTTAAAAATATATAGAGCTTATGAATTCATGGAAATATATATAATGAAATAAAATAAATAAATTTATCATAATAAAAATCATGGAAATAAAAGATACATAGTAAAACTGAAAATGAGTGATACAATTTATTCCATTAAAAGTGTCATAACTAGTTATTTATGAATAAATAAGAGGGTAAATATTATAAAAAAATTTAAAATGAAGAAATAAATAGTGTATAATAAAATATTATCATATAATAACATATTTTAAAGTTACCAATATTTATTTTAGTCAATTTTGAACTCAACAAAAATTTTATATTGAAATATAACCCCTTACCATTACATTCTATTTCTAAAAACATACTCTGATTGCATACCGATCAAAAAAATAAATTATAAACGCTAATTTTAAGTAAATTTTAATATAAATTTGGCGTTGTTATGAATAAATTATAATAAATTTATACATATATATTAATAAATTGTAATTATTTCCAACATCTTATTTTTTCCGGTTTCGTTTTTTACACATTTTTATATGTATGGTTTGATCATAATTCGTTATTAATCTGAAATCAATATATAGAATATTCACAGAATAGAAGACATAGTTTTATGATTATTTCATAAACCACATGTTTAGTTCTTTTATGATTATGATTCTCGTGATTGATTTTCATAACAAACATGTTTTTGGTATCTTTAATAATAATAATGATTTATATAATAATTCTCGTTCAATCCAGCTTCATCCCTGCCTAATAATTATCATAACATTAATAATTAATTAATTTAAAATTTTATTTTATTTAAATTTTGATTCACTTATATAATGTCAATGATGAAAATGATATAACATCATTATTATAGGTGGTTGAACTGACCAACATATGAACATTATATACAAATGAGAAAGTGAATGAAATTATATGATTATAATATAATTTTTATAGAACTGTAATTATATAAATAATACATAATTATAGTATTGATATGTATTTATAAATATTGAATATGAGAATAAAAATGGAAAATAATAAGGAAAACTATTTACTCAATTGGATTGAATAACTCATTCTCATGATGAATTCATTCATATTTGAGAGTTTATGGTCCTTCCTTGTGACTAAATGGTCTTAAAAACCAATTGAAATCAAAAAATTAAATTTAGATATGTATTATATATTTAAATTATTAATTTTATCACTTTTTAATTGATAGGGGAGGAATGTTTTTATTAATATTTTGAGGGGTATATTCAAAAATAATATTTTTTTTATGGTTTGTGTTGTTCATTTTGACATGAAAAGAAAAATATTGGTTGAAAAATAATGGTTATTTCACATTACTGCTATAAGTTCATTTATATATAGATTTATAAGAATATAAATCAGTTTCACCTTATAATTTTTATTTAAAAAATTACAATATAGGTAATATATTCATAATTCACAAAGTCAACTTGATTTTTCCCCAAAGAGGAAATTGAACAAGAAAAATAATATTGGTCTCTGGATTATAAAAATAGAATCATTTTCTTCTAAATAAATTTTTATTTAAAAATTAATATTAAAAACCATTACCAAAAATGGAAACTATTTATTACATATTTTATTATTCTATATTCATTTATTATCAAAATTTTATTATTAATGGTTATTAGTTATTAATCATTGCTATTATATGTTATTTTACCACATTTTTTAATGTTTTAAATCTTTAACACCATAATTTTAATATACCTTTTTATTCAATGATAGTAAATCCAATGACCAGATAACTAATAACCACATAACAATACAATTTCCATTTAAAATTATTTTATATAACCCTTCATAATTATATAATATTAATTCATTCAACATATTCATTTATATCTTGATATTTATTCCATTTTCTAAATGGTTTTAATTCAATATATAGATATAGGATGAGGTATTATTTTTTGGGTAGTCCATGAGGCATTCTACTTGAATACCTCAATCATCCTATTTACTTATTTATTTATTCCTTTTTTAATTTTCATAGAAACGATTATCATTAAATTTTATTTAAATTGTTGTTTATTAAATTTCTTATTATTATTATATAACTTATTTAAAAAAATAATTATATATTGTAGTCTGTTATTGTTTTTGAAACATATTATTCAGGATTTTCATGGAGTAAATGTACCAAAAATATGGGGTGTCACATTAGAAGTTCATTTAATAAAATTACCTTTAAATATTATTCTTCGATGATTGAAAATATGATTACATACATCTAATTACATTTTTAGGTTTACATGTCAGTACTTCCAATATAATATGTCACCAAATAAAACTATATTTGCAGGTTTCCTTTTTCAGAGAATGTTATCTCTTGAATAATTAATATTTAGTTATTATTTCTTATAGAATAAATTATGTTCCAGCTATACAACCCTTTGGTTAAGTTTATGTGAGGTATTATGTAGAAACATATTTAAAATATATTGATTGAATCATTCATGAACTTATAATAGGATTGATGTTAGTAACAATTATATGAATGGTTCCCATTAAAATTCACTTTTGATTTTAAAAACAGTTTATTTCTCTATTAGGGTCAAAGTTAACAAATAAAATCATACAAGCCACAAAATTTTCCTTACAAAATAATAAAACTTTATTTTTCAAATCACTTACAAAATAACATATATTACATATTATAAATATTTGTCACTTTTAATGGATACTGTAATCATATGGTTGAGTTTTAGTATATAAAAATACGGGTTATATAATGATTATATGTCTTGGAATTAGGAAACAATGTTCTTTCCTGATAGATTTAAATATTTTGACTTTTAAAAAAATTGATTTTAGAACTAATGGGTTCAAATGTATTCTCATTTTTTAGGTTATACGAAGGACTACTTACTCAATGTAGGTACACATCATCGGGTGTTTTCCTTGATTATAGTGAAGACATGATGGTAATAGTGGTTCATGGAAATGTTTTGAAGATAGTGATAATGATAATTATAATACTTCCCAATGTAATCAAAATATTTTTTTATTGTATAATCATGGAATGAGATGTGATTTTATTTTATGATTATTATGAAAAAATTTAAGAGATTGGTGTACCATTTTGAAGGTAGAAGAAAAATTCAATGCCATATCATCATATGCGTTATTGATGTACTAACAAGGATAATTCCCATTATTATAGAAATTTGGTGATACTCCATCTATAGTAAATAGAAATTACATAGTATGAATGTTTTATATTTATCTACACCACATATTCCTTTCACATTATGAGGGTAGTTAATTTATAGATTAGTGGATTTCTAGTGTATTTTTTCTACATCGAGTTGCAACATGGCGGACCTCTTTGAAAAAATGGATCATTTGAATGATGTTTTATGTTGTAAGAATATTTGAAATATTAATAATATAATATAAATTACTTTATGGTTTTCAAAATTAAATAATCCCCTATTTGAAATATATGATTTATAAATAAAGTCTCCAGGAAGTTTCAGATCAACTAAAGGAAACAAAATTGCTATGTAAAAGAACATGTTTTCATTCTAGAAATTAATAAAAATATGCACATCAAATAGTAGTGTTGATATATATTTTTCTTCTGATTTTCATATTTGTTCTGACACTAGAAAAAATATTATTTTTAACTAAAAAGATGTAAATTTATGGTGGATAATTAAGGTGTAATGTTCTAAGCATTGAATTTTACATGTTTGTTATTGGTTGAATTTGAGTTTGAAATTACTATACGACTATGAGGAGAATTTATATACAGAGATGAAAATATAGAATTGAAAATATTTATATGTAATTGTTATAATAAACTACAAATTCTTGGATATGATGAGGAAATGTGTATTTATTTGGAGGAGTTGAATGGTTGGTACATATAATGTTAAATGATGACAAAACATTATTTGTAATATATTTGAATTGAGTTAAGATTGTATTAACGTATCAAAAATCATTATAGAATAAATATTTTATGTAATATTTTAGGTGATGTGTAGATACGATGGAAGAATAGGATTATATGAATCAATTTGTATATTCAGGAAAACATGGAATTATGTTTCATATGTTTTATATAGTTCATTGATGAATTAGTGGAAAAAATATACTGAAAAATATATACATTATTTTGAATATTATCTAGCATTTTTTGTTGTTGTTGTGTTATTTTATATTGAATAATAAATGGTGCATCAATACATAATATGTGTTGTAAATATCTAGAAGATAACGTGATGAGACATTTGGAATTCCTCTGAGAAACAAAAACCAAACATCGAGATGATTATTTTATGTAAAATTAATCAAGGGACCTTAATGTATTTAATAATAGAAAATAAAAACAATTTTATAATGTAACACCTTCACCAAAGAAGTATTTTTAGGAGAAGAAGAGGGACTGACATGTTGGACGAATTGTGTTATCCCTTAGAAAAAAACATTATGTGAGTCTTGGGACGTAGTGGGATCATACGTATAGAGTGTTCTTTTGTTTGAATTGATGAAGTGTGAACAAGACTAAAACGTGTATCTGTAAAAATATTGAGTTATATTAGATCATGTGCAAACCCAAATAATACTGAGAGTATTCTCCTAAGAGTAGATTTTTAATGATTAACCAAGTAATATAACACAGTGACTTACATTATAATTTCCCCATATGTGTGTTTTTATGCAAAAAAACTAATTTTTTTAATTTTTTATAAAATGGGGGATAATATTTATAAATAATTAATTTGGAAGGAATATTTTATATGAAGGATAGTTTTTATAACACCATAATTCACCCCCACCATAGTGACTTTAGACACAATACATTGTATCAAATCCTGTAGGTTCTTTATTGATATAAACCTAATATTGAGATTTCAATTTCTAATATTTTTTATTATAATGTTACTTATTGTATTTTTTAATTTAATAGAATCATTGTTCTAATGATGAATGTAAAAGAATAAATTTTTAACCTGAATTGGACATTTAATATTCTCAAGTGGAATTGGAAATTCCAATGAAGAAGAACATGATGATTAGTCGACTGTTGTATGAGTTATTAAGATATGTTGAATAACAATGGGATGATATAATGTAGCTTGATTAAGTTAATGAATATGAGAATTATAAATCATAAAGAGTAAAAATAAGATATTTTTTGGAACACATATTTTGATGAACAAGAACCGATGATTGAAATCCTGTGTTCTTATATTGATTTAATAGATGAGAGAACTGTACCTATCAATAAAATTATTTGTATTTAAGAAACAACATTTGAGATTTTCTTAAATGAAAATTTAATTAAATATAAATGTTTTTTGTGCTTCAGATGTGATGATGAGTCACATGAATGTGGTAAAATTAATAATGAGGATGATTTTTTTAGGATTCGATGTAGGTTAGTGTGGAAAATATTATATTGAATAACGAATATCAATAGATATTTTTGAATGAATATTATGATATTATACAAATGATATCTAAATTTATCATTAAGAGTAATGTTTAAGGAATATTATTCTTTGATCAGTCAATGATAGAGATGAATGTAGTTGAAGATATATTAAAAATAAATATTAATGATAAAAATGAAATCAATGAATCATTCATTAATGTCAACTACATAAGTCAACAATTTTGAGATGGATGTCAAAAATTATTAATGAACTTAAATGTTTGTTAGTATCATTCTAATAAGGAAATAAATATCATTTCATTATTATCAAAAGGGAATGTTAAGACACTGTGAAATATTTTTCTCTATAAATTGATCAACTCAACTTGATGTTCTGTAGTTTTTGTGGATGTTAATTAATGCAAAGGGAATGTATCATCAAATGATAAAAATGATTCTATATTTGTTATGACATTGAGAAGATAATAGGAATTGGTTAATGTTTCAATATAAACATAAATGGGAAAATTGTATTTTGGTTTACATAGTATCAAAAAAATAAATTAGGAATCCTATAGTAGATTATTGATATGTGATTGTGAAATTCCAAATGATAAATTAGAAAGGAATGTCAAAAAAAGAAATAATTTCATGATTGAAAAAAGTGAATTCAACATGATAAATATTACAATATATGTTTCTAGTATAGTATTCATGGTTATTATATTATCTATATTGATGATAAAATTCAAATGATTTGTGATTTTTAAATGAGTGAATATCACAATTTTTGCTGAAATAAGAAATAAGGTGTAATTTTTAATCTTTTGATTATTGTCATTATAATTGTGGTCATGATGGTTTCTATAGAAAATAAAATCTAAGATGAAAGTTTATAACTAGTTAAAATAATCAAAATTATAACTCTATAAGTGTATACTATTATTGAGGGGAAATGTGAAATGATGAAGAAAAACAAAATGGAATTTTTGGTAAGTGATTCATGGTATCCATTGATGAAAATAACAATATATTATATTAATATAATACATGATATATGATGTTGTAAAGGAAATTTTTCAATATTTTTTCACATGAGAAGTGGTATTAAATGAAAATTCTATTTTCATAATATATTATACCAATGCAACCATAAAATGAATAATGGCACATGACATTTATTAAAGTCAATTAGAAATAGTAAATCTTTCACTGGGAGATGTTTTAGTTTTCATAGTCTTCACCGTATTGAAATGAAAATATAAAAATAAATTTAATGGATATTCTAGGATTAAATCCCATACTTATATGAATATTAGGAAACAATATTGAGGAAATTAGATATGTGTTCTACATAGCATAATTTTTTTGGATATAGAATACAATAATGGAGGAAATATAAAAAACGAGTTAATCAAGCACATATGATGTGTTACACATATCGACCTTCCCAAAATGATAAGAAGAATGAATGGAAATAAAAAAATGAAATAAGATGATTTTATTATGGCAATTTAGAAGAATCTAGAAGTAATCTAAAGTGGTTTAAACAATTACATTATATAGAAACAGTTGATGAATTTCGATTTATCATAAAATATAGAAAGAAACATTCATAAGAATGAAGAATTGATGCATCGAATATAGCTACTTATATAAGTATGAGGAATCTCACCATAGAAATAAATATTATCCCATCTAAGATTAATTTTTGTTGTATTTCTACCGAAATATGGGATATTTTATTTGGTTGAAATTCTGAAGAGATTTTCTCATAGGGAATATATATGATACTAGATGATAAGTTGAATAAGAAACATAAAATTCATGAATATTAATGTACTAATGTCATTGTTGATGGAAATATCAGATGGATAGTGTTCAATAAATATTTAATCATGGGTTTTGTTTATGAAGACTTACAATAATTTATTATTAGAGGACTTTGGAGTTAACCCCACTACCCTTGCTGTTAATATTAATATATGATAGTTAGAGTGATGTATTACAAAGTGGTTGATATGATTCAGGAACTGTTGTACATCAGAGAACATGGATTTTATAATGTTTATTATTCTTTATGTGTGTATTGATGATATAATGATATTATTTGTATGAGCATTAGAAAAATATTACTTTTTGATGTAAAATATTTTATTTTCTACAAATGATACTTCATGAAATTTAAAATATTAATTGTGGTAATTTCAAAACGATAAATTTACATGTTTGAGGATATATTGGATGGTGAATTTTTTTTTGTATATCATAAAATATTATAATAATACAAGTACAATCTATATGAGTTAAAATCTACAATGTGGAATTAATAGTGAGGTTTTGAAATTAAAAGGAATAATTATTACTAAAAATATAATTACATTATTTGATATTTTTTTCATGTGGTTTCAATTCACATGATTAATGATGATTTATATCAATTATTATCAATAAATTTAATCCTAGTATAATTCTAGAATGATGAACTACCGTTTGTTTTAAAGAATAATTATGAATAAAATTGATGATAATGTTACATATGAATTTTACCATTAGTATTAAAGTATTTATATAATTATATTCATGGAATCAAGAATTATTATGTGATTTATGTCCATGAGAATATTTATTGATACCCTATTAATAATTTTTTTTATAGAAATACATTATTATTTCCAAATATATATTTTTGTTTCATAAAATTTGGTTACATTTTAATGCATTTATGGGTAGTAAATTATTTTGAATGAAAAATAGCTCATTCAGGAGATTAATACATTAATTAGAATTATATAAACGTGTAAATAATTAAGTATAATGGGTTATGGAGATAATTTATAGGTTATCCATCCTAATTCGAAATGATTTCAATGGGAGAAAATTAATATAAGTCACATCATGTTGTATCAATTTCATACTAGTATTATAAAATTATTCAACATGTGTTATGTTATACAATCGAATTGTTAATTATTATTCCCTTATATGTTTGTGTAATTTTTTAGATACCACATGTTGATTTATTTAATGCTATAAATGACTCATGATTCTAGAATTGTATGATAAATAGTGAGTCTAATGGAAAACATTTATTCTGTTATAATTAAATATTGTTTCTTACATTTATCTCCAACTCAGTGGGGTTAGAATATTTTTTTATGATTCATTTGATATTGAAAAATATATCATTGATATTTCTTTAGAATAAAAAATTTATTAGTTTATATTTATAGTAAGTAAAATTAGGTTTTACTGATAGTGGTCCCAAGGTTTTTATATTATTTCATTAAGTGATATTTCATGAGAATTGATAGTCAATATGAGAGAGAAACATTGTCTCTATAAGGAATTATTTTTAAGGGTTTTATATGATTATTAGTTATTTATAAAATACTCTCCAATATGTATATTTACAATAAGATAGTAATATATAGATATGATTCCCAAACTAAATTTACAGTTGAGAAAACCTAACGACAAAATCATGGGTAACCCAAAGTGGGGAAAATGTATAACAAGACCATTATCATATTTAACTAACATGGCAGAATTTCAAACGTATAAATATTTTCAACATAAAAATCAAAGAGTGATTGTTTGAACAAAAATAATTCGATATTTGGGTTGAAAATATAGATTATATAATGTGGAAATGTTTCATAAAATTCTGAAAAACATATTTTTGTTAATGGATTGGAATCGTTTTAACTCATGAATATGCATTGGATGTGTTTCTTTATGGATTAAAAAGGATAATTTTTTAAGGGTGTATATAAATACAATAAGTAAAATTTACTATAATTTTTAACGTCATATTCACTAAATATTTGACTATAATGAAGGATTGGGGAAATTTTTTGAAGAAGTTGGTGTCTTAAATAGTACTATTTCCAAGTGTTTACATTTGATCTGTAAAAAATTGGAGCATGAGAAGGCTTCTGTGCTACTGTTCATTTTGGTGTTTTAATAGTTATTGGATATTAATTTTATAGTAATAAAGAAATTATATAGTGGAACAAAAGTATATATCACTAAGTTGAGAAGGAGAATTCTAGTTTACTTAAAAATATGGAAAAACAGATGGAAGATTCCATGGATATGCCGTAGTATTAATGTACTAAATTGATCCATTCCATATATTCCCATTACACCTTTGTGGGTGAGTGTAGGTCAATGGTTGTTGCCTCAAGCAACAAAACATACCATCATTATCCTCCTATATATAGCAAAATATTTATAAATCTAATATTCTATTACACTAACAATAACACTAACCATCATTGAGGACGTAAATATGTTTCTGATTTTATTCTCCCAAAAATAGTATTGTATTATTTATTACCTCCCAAAACTAAGAAATACATATATACCACCAACATCATGTCCATCATCGATCATAATGTGGCAACATACCCCATTGGATTTTACTCGAGAACCAATACAACATCTTTCATCATACACAACATTTATTAACCACACCAATTGATTCCCAATACTGAGGCACCAACACACAATTCTTCCAAATGATTTTAGTTATTCACACAATAATATTTCATACCTAAAAGGATTTCATTCAGTCATAATCAAAATTTCAATCAAAATTACATTTTTTTAGACATTATCAATGAAATATTATCATCCCATTATCCGATAACACATGTATCTATCAAAAACTATACATTATGTAACACCCCAAACTTCTACAGTACGCTTCTCCTTGAATAATGCAATAGCGTGTGTTGTACGCAACATCGAGTTCTAACACACCACAACAAATCAAACAAGCCGTTATGAATAGTAATACCCACTTTTTTAAAATTCTAAATTTTATTTTTCAAAATGGACTTCATTTTTGGATTCAGAATATCAAAATTAGCCTAGGGTGAATTTTTGGTATTTTTCTGAAAAACATCATTTTTTATGAATAGTGAAACCACTAAGTGGTAGTTAAAAAACTGAATTTTTAATAAAATATAATTTTACCGCTTCTGTGAGTGGAATTTTGAAAATCCAAGAGACATGGTTAATATCAAGGAGTAAAATGTGGTTCAATGAGATGAAAATAATTGTTTGGTGAATAGTAACTTTTTTCTTTTATTTACCACAATTAAAAGTAAATAGGGTAATTAAGGGTAAAAATGATATTAATATTACCCTAACACATGTCCTAATTCTATTGGGAAAGTGTATCTCAACCAAAAACAACCTTAGGAATAAAATATTATCATTTATGTTCACTTGGATTAGATTAGGACATTTATTATTATTTAATTCAAAGAAGAGTTAAAAGAGTTAAAATCATGGTTTATTTACTAAAAAAATTTCATATAGGGTTAAACATAAGATAAATTTGATTGTAAATATTCATTATAAATCTAAAACTATTTCCTACATAATGATATTTTATTTATAATTTTTAGACATTAAATAATTTAATTTATTTATTACACAATAATGATGATGTAATTACCATATTAGTGAAAAATTAGAATAATTGATATTATAAATACCCAAATAAATGTAATTTGATACTTTTTATAAATCCCAATATTTTTCTAGGATAATATGAAATTTCAGAATTGATTTAATTTAATTTTTTTGAAGTAATCATTCTGTTATGTTTTTTTAAAAAATCAATTAATTGAATAGTGTCAAAATTGACATAAAAGAGTTTTTAAAGAAAATATTATATTATTAATTGATATTAAATTCCTAAAAATATAATTATTAGAAAAGAGACTTATATCATGATAGGTGTATCATTAATGGATGACTTGGGGGTCGTTTGGATGTATATAGTATGTTTATTAACCATTTAACATAAAAATACATTGAGAAATTGTAAAAGTTAAACTAATTAACTAAGAGTTAATACTTAAAGATAAGGTTAATATTGTAACTCAAACCTGTCTAAATACTATTGGTTGAGTGGTTTTCGACCTATCCCCAACTAAAAATTTAAATAATCCACTTTGAGGCTACACAACATGTAGTACTACTACCCGGCGTGTTTTTTAAATGTTTACCTTGGGCGTGTACCTTAGTCATACATGGCTGTGTAAACCCCAAAGCTACACAATGTGTTTTTAAACTACACGGCGTGTAATAACCCTTTTCTCCCTACCTGTTTGATCCTACACGGCTGGGAACATGGAATGTCCCAATATAAAAATAAACAACATGCTTTCCCACTATACGACGTGTTTCTTAAGATCCCTCCCATGTCTGTGTCCTTATTCAAACGGACTGCTACCCGGACCACTACTACACTGCATGTCAAAGGAGACATGGTGTGTACTTGACATGCCTTACCTGGCTGGTGTTGTTAATGAAACGTCCTGACACACAGTCGACACAACACGGTATGTTCTATATGGACATGGCGTGTATGAGGAAGAGTAACACCAACCCGTGTTGTTGGATACACGGCCGCTTACATGGTCAACTATACACGGTGTGTTCCCTAGGTACACAGTGTGCACTTGAAGGAAATCCCCAACCCATGTTGTTCATGACACGGCCAGATAACTTTTCCAGACTACACGGCGTGTTCATACAAGATTTTCGAGGACGCCTTTTCCTTACCCACACGATCAGTGACACGGCTAAAAACGGCAGGGTTTGTATTCATAATGTACATGTTGTGTGTTCTGGGTTTTCCTGGAATGTAACCTTAGAACTACACTGGAGCCCAGAAAACCTAGAAAAACCAGTGTTAATGTTCCAAATTCTGATCCGTGGGGGCCCATACTCCCCGCGAATCAAATAATGGCATCATAACCATGCATATATCAAGTAAACAATATAACAAACTCACGACCCACCAAATTTCGATCCTCAAGGGACCATAACATCTCTAAGACCAATGATTGGAATCCATGATATAGAAGCTCTAAACAAATGATACCCTATCAACATAGCAGGTATTCTATCACAGAAGCTATCACAATAGCATGAATCTTCTATCACAAATTCTATCACAACATCAGGCAATTTATAATGCAACCTAGATGGAATGGAAAAATTAATAACATGTGATTTATAACATGTGAAATTATGATCCTT
This sequence comes from Viscum album, assembly GCA_963277665.1. Taxonomy (NCBI): domain Eukaryota; kingdom Viridiplantae; phylum Streptophyta; class Magnoliopsida; order Santalales; family Viscaceae; genus Viscum; species Viscum album. The sequence goes on from OY728166.1 coordinate 601,810,434, forward strand.
GAGATGGAATACCCTCATCTCAATGGGTTGCAACAAAATTGATCCACAATCATATAAATAGTAACAACTCAAAACAAGTGCACCACCCAACGGTGAAATCAATTAAACTGTAACATTTACAAAACTCGAAAATTGAAATATTCGAGGAAATCTGCCTTTTTCCCTGTACACGGGTTCTAGAATACCCAGGTATAGATATTTACCATTTACCTATTCCGTCTTATCCCTTTCTAATGTCAGTAAATAGTAAGTCAATAGAAATGGAAAGAAACTCCTTTGATACAACATTGTAACAACCCGAATCTGAAGCCACTCAACTGGTGCCCCGTATAAGGTTTTCCACATGACCTCATGCGTGTTTCCCCAGATTCCGGAGGCTTCCGACTAGTAGCGAGGGCCTTGGTGATTCATTGGGGAAACTATTTCCTCATTTAGTAAGTTATACAAAGAAAATGAAATAACATTCTATGGCAGAAACAGTAAACAACATACAATAACACAAACTAAATAGCGGAAGAAATGTATAATATAATAATGATGAAAATTATGAAGCAAGTACAAGTATCTAAGGAAAGAAGAAAACAAAACAACCAGCTAAAATACAACTGAAAACAAATTACTAAAAGTAGACAACAACTCCAGCTGCATCTCAAGCCTAGGCTCGGTAATATGCTCTCAATCTCCAACCATAAATCATGTACTTAATGTAGAAGAGCCACAATCCTTATCCACACCTACAACTATATAACCTTTTTTGGCCAAAAAGCAAGAACCAAATAGGGCGTGAGACTAATCCCAGTAGGTAATCACCACAAGATGTATTCCCTACTATCAGTGAGAAATATAGAAAAAGTAAAGGAAATAAAAGCAATAGAGAAACAGAAGTATACTAGAGTAAACAATCATACCAATATACATTAACATTTATTTATTAATTTAATTCACTCATTAAATTATCAACCAAGGAATCTTGAAAATAGCTGTATATTATCAAGGCATAGCAAGTAACACAACAGGTATCACAGCAGACTACCTAGACAACAAGAAGTACAAAACCCAATCTTGTTCTTTGGCTTGGTGGACTCATCAAAACCAAACAAACAATAATCATTGTGACTCTCTAGGTGGCTCACATTGGAAGACCCCTCTAGTCATGTAAACATACAAAGGGACATACACTCTGGGAATCTCTCACTGTCAATTCCCCTGGAGTCTTGCAATGATAGCTATAGAATCTTTGATGAAGCATTTAAATATAATTCCACCTATAGTCTCGATACTTAACTAAGGAAAATATAAAGAATCACAAAGCCCCAGTCCCATAGGTCTTGCGAATGATACTAATTTAAAATAGACTCTCTTGGGAAGCCCTAATCGTCAATTCACCCTTTAGTATACCGCACCTGGTTCGCACAGCCCTGAGCAGTTTAGTCGTGCGTAATTGACTGTTAGTAGCCTAAGTAAGTTCAACAAATACTTGGCTAATAGCTACAATGCATCAAAAGCATATAATCAGCATGTAACACAAGAAATCAAGTATGTGAAGGCAGGTAAACATTGCACCAAGGTATGCCTCACGGGAAACATAAGACAAACAGTGATAAACCACCAAAACAGGGGAAACACCCATGGGGTGATCCTCAAACATCCTAATAAGAAATTATCAATCATCTTATAACCTCAAGCATACATGCGATATAAGATAGATAACAATACAGGGTCAAAATCAAAACCTGAGATACCAAAAACATGTGTATCTGACACTTTTGCAACAAATACTCAAAGACATTCAACGTAGGGCAACAAACCACCTACCTTGATACTAGGAGATCTATATACATGATCTAAAAGGATTTATTATCCTTATAACAACGTATATCAATAAAAATGATCAAAATGTCTCAAACCCTGATAACTTGGGAGAGTATAGGAATTGGGAAACCAAGCTATAGGAGAAGAGAGAGCTTATCGCTGCAGTTCCAATGCAATCAACGATGTTCAATTCAGACAGCCGATGACCGAATAGTGGATCGTAGAATATCTGCGGTTGTACCTTCGCTCTTGGTCGAAGAATCTGGATAAGAAGATGTATCCAGGGTTAAGTCGCGACCCTGGTCCATTTAATGAAAAAAAGAAAGTACACGACGTGTACTTCATGAGTATATGGCGTGTACTCGCCCTTTTCATTCACCTAATTAAGCAGCCTCCACACCACCACTACACACTGCGTGTGTGGACCGGACACGGCAATCACACGGCCTCGTGCTGGAAAAAAGTACTCGGCATGTACTCATAAAGTACAAAGCGTGTACATAGAAAATTTCTAGATTTTATTCTATTTCTCAAAACCTACCAGAAAAGGAAAAACATACCTGAAATGAAGATCTGGGTTCTTACAAACATCCCCCCTTAAATAAATTCATCCCCAAATTTCCCTAACTTGGTGGAGAAGTAGAAACCAGAAACAACTCTTGCCACTATGATCGCATATCGGCCTCCCTCTCCCAAGTCTTGTCCTGCACACGGCCGTGCTGCCGTAGCACCCATACCAAAGGAACATACTTTCCATGGAGTACCTTTTCACTACGATCACCAATCCTAATAGGATGAGCCTCGAACGATGCATCATGCTCCCGCTCTCAACATCCTCGGGTCGAAAAATATGAGACAGGTCTGAGAAATTGCATCGAAGCTGAGAAACATGGAAGACATCATTCATAGCCTGATATCTCTAAGGTAACCTCAACCTATATGCAACCGGCCCGACACTCTCCAGAACCTCAAACGGCCTGACGTATCTCAGTGAAATCTTACCCTGTCTCATGATCCTCTTTTGTCCCAACCTTAGGGTAACATGTAATAAATCTTGATTCCCAACCTCGAACTCCAAAGGTCGCCTCCGCTGATCAGCATAAGATTTATGATGACGTTGTGCAGTAGCCATCATCTTCTTAATCAGCTACACCTGATCTATCGTCTCCTGAAAGAGACGGGGTACCAGCATAGCTACCTATCCTTCCTCCAGCCAACACAAGGGAGATCGCCACGACCTACCATACAAAGCCTCGTACGGTGCCATCTGAATATTCGCCTAATAATTGTTGTTATAGGCAAACTCATAAAGAGGAATATTCTTATCCCAAGAACCAAAAATTTATAGAATTCCAAGCACCTGGATCGTGGGCTCCGACTAGCCATCTGTCTGGGGATGGTAAGATGTTCTCAAAAGTACATGTGTTCCCAAGTCCCTCTATAGACCCTACCCAAAATGGGATGTAAAGCTCGCATACCTATCTAAAATTATAGTACTTGTAACCCCATGAAAGTGCACAATATCATGGATGTACATCCATCCAAGATCATTGACACCGAATGTCTCCTTTATTAGTAAGAAGTGGGAAACTTTCATGAGCCTATCAACGACAACCCATACAACCTAGTTACCTATCAATGATCTCAGTAACACTATCACGAAGTCCATAGTGACATTATTCCACTTACACTCAGGAATGGGTAGCATGGTCATGTGGAGTGTGAGAATACACCAAGAAGTCATCCATTCCCAAGTGGAAGTGGGATGAAATCTTGGTGTATTCCCACTTCATACCTGGCCACCATTACTGGCGGTGTAGATCATGATACATCTTGGTGACGCCATAATGAACTGCACAAACGGAGGAATGAAAGTCTCACATGATCTTCTCGCGTATATCTGTTGGCACCCATACGCGTCCCTAGAAATGCAAGATCTCATCCTCAACAACGGTCCATCCGGGAAGAGAGTCCTCTCCTGACAAGATTTCCCAGAAGACTAGGCCTTCAGAATCTGCTAGCCGCCTCATTCAAACTCGTTCAAGAAGCGAAGTGGTAAAAACCACAGAAGATAGGAAATTCTTCCCCTGTCTATCGTGCACCTCCAAATGAATTTCAGAAAACAGAGCTTTAAGCTACCACTCAATACTGGCCTCCTGAACTGCTGGTATCTAAGTCCTTCTTCTCAGTGCTTCATCCACTGCATTTACTTTCCCAGGCGTATAAGAAACCATGAAATCAAAATACTATAGGTACTGAACCCACCTCTACAGTCTCAGATCAATTCATGATGCACGAAGATATACTTGAGGCTCTTGTGGTCAGTATAGACCACAAAATACTCTCCCAGAAGATGATGTCTCCAACAACGTAGATCATGAACAACTACAACCAACTCCAGGTTGTGCGTATGATAGTTCCTATCATGTGGCCTCAACAGCCGAGATCTGTATGCAACAACATGATCCTCCTGCATAAGCACTGCTCCAAGCTTGATTCTAGATGCATCATGGAAAATTATAGAACTCTTTCCCAGATCTGGAAAAACTAAAATCGGTGTTGAAGTCAATTTCCCCTTTAGATCCTGAAAGGCTAAATAATAGGATTCTGACAAAAACAATGTCACCCCCTTCATAGTCAAGCCCGTAAACGGTGCTGCTAAGCATGAGAAGTCCTGTATAAATCATCTCTTGTAACGAGCCAGCCCCATGAAACTCCATACCTCGAAGAAATTTTTCAGCTACTCCCAGGTAACTACTACTCTCACCTTCTCTGGGTCTACTGATACTCTTTTCTCTGAGATGACATGACCCAGGAAGTGAATCTCATCAATCCAAAAGTGGCACTTTGAGAGCTTATCATATAACTGATGCTCCGTCAGTGTACTCAAAATCATATCATGATGGGTATCATGGTCGTTTCGAGTGTGAGAATACACTAGGATGTCATCCACGAAACCACCATGAAGGAATCCATGTAAAGATTGAAAACACAGTTCATCAGCACCATGAAGACTGCTAGAGAATTCGTGAGACCGAATGTCATGACTATATACTCGTATAGGCCATACCTGCTCCTGAAGGATATAAGATTTATATCTAATGGTCTAAGGCGTAACTGATGATAACCGAACCTCAAGTCGATCTTCGAGAACACATGAGCTCTTCAAAGATGATCAAAGAGGTCATCGATTCTCAGCAAGGGTTATTATTTATTGACCTTCAACAGGTTCGGCTTCGGATAATCCTCACAAAGCCAAAGGGTGCCGTATACCTTCATCGCAAACAGTAGAGGAGACCCCCAAGGAGAAGTACTAGGTCGGATTAAACCCTTTTCCTGAAACTCCACTACCTGCTTCTAGTGCTCTTACAACTCTGGTGTAGCCATATTATAAGGAGGGATGGACTCTGGTTCCACTCCTTGAATATGTAAAATTGTGAAGTCTACATCACGCTCCGGAGGAAAACCTAAAAAGTCTTCTGGAAATACATCCCTGAAACGATCCACCACTAGAGGAAAGTCTATCTGTGAAGTCCTCTGGTCATCCAGATATAGACTAGAAATCTTGGCTGCAACTTTAACTTGCCCCTGATGCTCATGTCCTACTCTACCCGCCTAGACATCCCACTCGCCACTATGAAGAAAAAAACCGTCGTCTGGTGATACAAAACTCACCCTGCGGTGATAGAAATCGAAGACCGCCTAGAAGGGAACGAACCAGTACATTCCGAGAATGACATATTATCATATCATCTATAGGACATAGAGGCACAATAAGAAGAGACACCTTGTAACCTCAAGAGAGAACTCTTTTCACTAACGTACGCTAGATGTCCTCGTTCTCAAGGGCATGTCAATAGTCAACATGTCAGCAGACGAAACGATACAGATCCCAAGGCGCTCCATGAAAAAAATATAGATAATGATATATAAAGCACCAGTATCGAAAAGTGATGAAAATAAAACTGAGGATACAATGATTGTAACTTGAACTGTAGAGGTTCCATGATCTTGCTACTGATGAATCTGCTCAACATCAAAAGTCTGGCATGTACCGCAGCCCTGTGTAGCACCCTGAGATCCCTAAGATAACCCTCCATGATTCTGACCTTTGCATCCATGGCCACTACCCTGACATAAACGTCCTGAAGAACTCCATCCCCCAGTCTGTTGTGGGACAGGTAATCCTGCTCTTAAATACGGAGTCGAAACCGATCCTCCTTCACTAGCCACTGGAAGGGGAACCTTGCAGAAACGCTGCAGATGACCCCTCTTGCCGCAAGATCGGCACTCCACTAGTTCCCTCGGGCACTGATGATTCTTATTCTTTCTCCTTCAAAATTGATAACACAACACTTGGGTCCCCCAAAGAAAATATCATCTACCAGAATGAACACCTCGCTTCCTTAGATCACCTCGTGTAGACTCTCGATTGAGATTTCTACTGTCTACATGAAAAGAATCCTCCTTGGATGTTGAACCGCCTTTGTCCATAGCACCAGTCTCCCTCGGGATCCATTCCGTGATGAGTTATTGGTAGACTATCAGAGTAATAGAAGTCAACTGAAATACATTCACATCTGATCTGATGTCCGGTCTGAGGCCTTACTCGGACATCCTTGCTAAAAATATCTCATCATTCCCCAAAACAGGAGTTAAACACTGTAAATCAGTAAAGCGAGAGGTATAATAAATAACAGAGAGAGTACCCTGCTACCAGTTCATGAACTCCCTAGCTCTGTTAGACCTCAGCATCGCCAGGTAGAAGTAGTCGTAGAATGTATCCTGAAACTCGACCCAATCCATACCCTATTGGCGCCCTATTTGTGAGACCACTTCCCACCATATATTGGTGGAATATTACAACATATAAGTCTTGAGCATCACTCTCCTCCCCAGAGGCATCTTCAGATGCTCGAAGTTGGATAACATGGCTTCCATCCATGACTCCATTGCATGTGGTCCTCCATCCTCTGAGAATGTTGGAGGATGTTGCTGCTAAAAAACCCACATCACCTCTGCCATAGTTGTGGCAGGATGCTGAGCTACCTGGATGGTCTGCATGAATCTCATGAAACCCTCTCTGAACTGAGTGTCGACACTGATGTCTGGAATCACTGTACGTGCCATTTCTAGATCCAAATGTGGAAATATTGGTAGTCCCTAATCTTTTGTATCATGTGTACGATGACTACCCAGTCCCTGACATGCAACAGGAGGACGTCTTGGTGCCATTGATCTAAAAGATAAAAAACAAACCCTTATTAATGATGAAAACATTTTCAAGATAAGAGAGTAAAACGAAACAGGAGGGAAAACCCTTTAAAACTTGGTAAATACATGACTACATTGCGTGTAGTACAACTATATGGCGTGTTTCTTATAACTTTACCCTGGGCGTGTACCTTGGCCATACATGGCTCTGTAAACCACCCGGCTATACGACGTGTTCTCAAACGACACGGTGTGTACTAACCATTTTCCCCCAACATGTTCACTCTTACTTGAATGGGAACACGGACTGTCCTAGCAAGAAACTAGACAACATGCTTTTCCACGACACGACGTGTTTCTTAAGATCTCTCCCATGTTCGTGTCATTAGTCCCATAGAATGGTACACATACCACTACTACACGTCGTGTCAAAGGAGACATGGAGTGTACTTTACATGCCTTATCTGGCTCCTGTTTTTAATGACACGTCCTGACACACAATCGACATTACACGATGTGTTCCATACAGACACGACGTGTATGATGAAGAGTAACACCACCCCGTGTTGTTGGCTACATGACCGGCTACATGGTTAACTATACACGATGTGTTCCCAAGGTACACGACCTGAAATTGATGGAAAAACATGGCATGTGTTGTTCATGATATGGTCGAATACCTATTCTAGACTACACGGCATGCTAAGCTGGTACACGGCATGTTCTTACAAGATTTTCCAGGACCCCGCGTCCTTACCCACACGATCAGTGAAACAGCTAAAAACATCACGGCATGTACTCATAAAGTACACACCGTGTATTATGGTTTTTTCCATAAAGTAACCTCATAACTACAACATAGACCGGAAAACACAGAAAAAACAGTGTTAAGGTGCTAAATTCTAATCCGTGGGGGCCTATACTCCCCGTGAATTAACGCATTGCATCATAACCATGGATATAACAAGTGAAAATTATAACAAACTCACGACCCACAAAATTATGATCCTTGATTCCCATAACATATCTAAGACCAATGTTTGGAATCCATGATCAATAATCTCTAAACAAACGATACCCTATCAACATAGCAGGTATTCTATCATAGCATCTATCACAACATCATGAATCTTCTATCAGAAATTCTATCACAACAGCATGAAATTTCTAATGCTACCTAGATGGCATGGAAAAATGAATGACATTTGATTTTCTAACAAGTGCCAATATGATTCATGAGATTCCATACCCTCATCTCGTCGACTTGCAACAAAATAGTTCCACAATCAAGTAAACAGTAATAGCACAAAACAAGTTCACTACCCAACGGTGAAATCAATTAAACTGTAACATTTGAAAAACTCAAAAATTGCAATATTCGAGGTAATATGGCTTTTTACCTATACACAGGTTCTAGAATGCCTAGGAATAGCTATTTACCATTTACCTATTCCGTCTTATCCCTGTCTAATGTCGCTAAATAGTATGTCAATAGAAATGGAAAGAAATTCCATTGATACAACTTTGTAACGACCCGAATCCGGAGCCACTCAACTAGTTCCCCGCACCAGGTTCGCCACATGATCTCAACTTCCTTTACCCAAACGCCAGAGGCTTCCGACTAGCAGCGAGGGCCTTGGTGAGTCATTCAGAAAACTATGCCCTCATTTGGTATGTTATACCTAGAATATGAAATAAAAGTCAATAGCGGAAACTGTAAACATCATACAATAATGGAAACTAAATAGAAAAATAAATGTATAATATAATAATGATGAAAATGATTCAGCAGGTACAAGTATCTAATGAAAGAAGCAAACAAAACAATTTGCTAAAATGCAACTGAAAACAAAGTACTAAAAGTAAACAACAACTCTAGCATCATCGCAAGCCTAGGGTCGGTCCTATGCTCTCCAGCTCCAACCAGAAATCATGTACCTGAAGTATAAGGGCCATAATCTCTATCCATTCCTACAACTATATAACCTATTTTGGAAAAAAAGTAGGACCCAAAAAGGGTGTGAGACTAATCCCAGTAGGCAATCACAATATGATTTGTGCCCTACTGTCAGTGGGCAATATAGTAAAGGTAAATGAAATTAATGCAACAGAGAAACAAAAGCACACTAGAGTAAAAATTCCCACCAATATCCATTCACAATTAATTATTAATTTACTTCACCCCTTAAATTATCAACCAAGGAATCTTAAAAATAGTTCTATATTCTCAAGGCATAGCATGTAACACAATAGGTATCTCAGCAGACTACCTAGACAGCAAGCAGTAAAAAACACAAGCTTGTTATTTGGATTGGTGGACTCATCACAACCAACCAAACAATAATCATAGTGACTCTCTGGGTTGCTCAAACTGGCAGGCCCCTCTAGAAAAATAAACATACTAATGCACATACACTCTGGGAAGCTCTCACCGTCAATTCCCTTGAGGTCTTGCAATGATAGCTATATACACTGTGAGGAAGAACATAAATCTAACTTCCCCTATAGTCTCGATACGTAGCTAAGGACACTCTATTTAAACACAAATTCACATTACCATAGTTCATGCGAACGATACTAATTTATAACAGACTCTCTAGGGAAGCCCTAATCGTCAATTCATTCTATAGTCTACCGCACTAGGTTCACACAGCCCTGAGCTGTTTAGTCACTCATAATCGACTCTTACCAGCCTAAGTAATTTCAAAAACTACTTGGAGAATATCTACAATGCATCAAAAGAATACAAACAGTAGGAAATACATGCAATCAATTATATCAAGACAGGCAAAAAATGCAATAGGGTATGCCTCACGGGCAACTTATTCCAAACAGCGATAAATAGCCAAAACAGGGGGAAACACCCATGGGGTGATCCTTAAACATTCTAAAAAGAAATTATCAATCATCTAATACCTTCTAGAATAAAAGAAATCTAAGGAAGATAAAAATATAGGATCAAAATCCTAACCCGAGATACCTGGTACATGGGTATCTGACACTTTTTCACCAAAAACCGAAAGACATTCAACGTAGGGCAACAAACCACCTACATCGATCCTAGGAGATCGATATACTTGAACCACGAGGATTTATTCTCCTTAGAACAGTATAGATATATGAAAATGAAATAAACTCTTAGATACCGATAACGTGAGAATGAAGATGAATTGGGAAACAAAACTCTAGGATAATAGAGAGCTTACCACTGCGGTTCCAGTGCAATCAATGACGTTCGATTCGGACAGTAGGTGACAGAACGGTGGCTCGGAGAAGATCCACGGTTGTACCCTTGCTCTCGGTCGAAGAAGCTGGAGAAGAAGATATATTCGGGGTTACGTCGCGACCCCGGCCCGTTTAATGAAAAAAAAAATTACATGACGTGTACTTTATGATTACACGGTGTGTACTCGCCCTTTCCATACACCGTATTAAGAGGCCTCAACATCACCACTTCACACCGTGTGAGTGGCCCGGACAGGGCCAACACACGGCCTCGTGCGGGGAAATATTACATGTCGTGTAATCATAAAGTACACAACGTGTACTTAAAAATTTTCCATATTTTCCTCTTTTTATTAAAAACGACCAGAAAAGGAACAACATACCTGAAACGAAGATCAGGGTTCTTACATCAATAGCATTCTATAATCCTACTATAACCATGGTGTAAAATAAAGACCATGATATTTAATTATAGTTCATATAACATTGAGCAACCATACAATCACCAATACAAACAACTCACCCTATTACCCAATGATGATGGTCACTCATATTGGTAAGAAATTTTCTACCTTGGTCATCCAATCCAAAAATTCCCAAATTTCATCATTATTATATGACATCCATGGGATTAATACAAAAATATCATCACCATGTCATCCAATTTAAATTACATAAATGAAAGTTGTTTTAGAAAACCACTCTTCAAATGATGGTTGGACTTCACCTGGTGACATGTATAACATCATGTCACGAAACCTAGTACCAATTTCATCATCCCTGGACACCAATACTATCTATGAAGTTCATGTTATATTTTGGATAAACCAGTATTCACCAACCACAATGCGGAATGTAACTCACAAATTAACTGTACTCACATATAATTATGCTTGAAAACATGAACATAGGCATAAACATTTCCATCATCACAAATTTTCCAACTAGAAGGTTACTCCCCACCTTCAAGACCTTCTCTTAGGGAAAAACCTTATGGATACTCATACATCCTCTTTCTCTATCCATATCAAATTTTTGGAATCAATTACCATTGATGTCAGGGTCATCTATTAATTCCTATTTTTCACTTCAATATGCATCTCACCAAGAAAAACCCTCATACATGGGGTTATTTTCTCTAGATGCCTCAATTTATAGGACCCATAAGTTGCAACCCTATCATCCTACATCAAAACTACCCCAAGACATATACTATAAACATCATAAAACAAGGAATAATCTATATATGGATAAGGTAGTATTAAAATTGGTGTAGTATTAACCCTCTTGTTTAACTCCTAGAAAGAATTCTCATATTCCCTAGACCATTAAGACATAATGACCTTCATGGTCAAACCATAATGTGGTGCTATAATGTGGGATAAATCATTGATGAACCATTGATAATATCCATATAAAACCAGAAAAATTTATACATCCAAAAAATTATAGGGCTACACCAAATATACAACAGCTCAAATTTACACTTGGTCTATATACACACATTCCATGTATATTATGTGACCTAAAAAATGTACATTGACAATCCCAAAATAAAATTATGATATCTTCGATAACAGAATATGATGTATTAGTTTAATTGGTATGATTTTAAGCTGTTAGGAATGATCTTAATAACTCTTTTAGTGCACAAATATGTCATCCAAAAATACATATAAAATTTTAGCTAGGTTGGGGTGAATAATTTGGTCCACTAGGGACATGAAAAATGTCAAAAAATTCCTCAAACTAAATGACATTATAACAAACTCAAACACCCCTCACGTTTTCTAAAAATAAGTCCATGGTATATCGTAAGGTCACACCATCAGTTGATGATAACCAAACCCGAGATCAATTATTGAGAATAATGAGGTGCCTCTCAACAATTGAAAAAGATCATCAATTCATGGAAGGAGTGTCAATTCATAACCAACATTCAAATCAACATCCAATAATCGATATACCATCACAAGGACCTACAATCCTTCTTGGGAAACAACAATGGAGATCCCCATGGTAATTTACTCAAACGTATGAATAACCTTTTATCATGTTCCATTTTTTTGAAAAAGCATTTATCATGTTCCTTGAACCATGTTTTAAGATCAAGGAGTTCCAATCGTTTTTTTCTATATATATGAATCAAAACTGGGTTTTCTCCCAAAAAAACACAATCATGATCTCATCATGACTCTAGGGTGGTAGCCTTGTGAAGTCGTTGGGAAATGAATCTGGGTTCTTGTCATCCGTAGGAGGTAAGAATTGCTATACTACTCCCACATTGTCAGGAATAAGATATACAACATTGGTTGTGTGTTCTATAACTGTTGAAAGATTCTGACTTCATGGCCTACTCAAATATCACATTTCCCAATGTTGAACATATGTGCCTCCCACCATGGAATTGAACGTTTCCATATGATTGTAACATCATATATGGTCTTGGTACAACACCATCAAATGAATACCAAATATTATATTAAAACATGAAATCTCTTGAACAATCAAGTCCCACAAAGAAAGGTTTCCACCAACCTTGAAAGCACAGCCCATACATTGATGGATATTTTTTTCTCACACCCCTAACTATGTATCAATTGATATAACCCAACACAAAAATTCCAAATCTAGTTACATCAAACTCAAAAACCAATATAATATATAATATTGTGAGGAACTTGGTTCAAATTACTGACTAGAAAGCATGAAATCTACAAAAAAAAATACATTAAACTACTGATAGTCAAGACTCCCAACATAAGGTGCATGCTAGACAATATAAAACTAATTATCCCATCTCCATTGGGTTCTGACCTAAATTATTGGTGCTGCAGTACTTTGTTGATATTAACACTCACTCCTCAGAGTACCATGTCTATTATGGCCACCATTCATAACATTATGGCTTCATTTTCATTCTTTCTATTGGGTAACCAAACCATATATTCACTGAGTTTCAACCCGGATCCTTCTCCATTACGCATATTTTGAGTGTGACATCACTATAAATTCCCCAATCATACACACCCTTTTCACTCATCTGGTGGTGGTGGACACTAACGGCACATGTTTCCCAGATGACCACACTTATAGAAGGAAATTTTATCACTTCCTTGTGAGGCTGGTATTCTGTACTAATGACTCTTCCCACCACCATCATCAAATAAAATCTCAATGTTCAGCAACCAATCATCAGAAGCAACAACATTAGTTAACCTAATATATATTGTATGTCAACCAAACGAATCCTCCTTGATATTTACATCTAAAATAATGGACATATCCACCTACTCAACAACCTCATATAAACCGATTATACTCTCCAAGGATTTAATATCTTATCTATTTACATCCTAGAAATGTCTCACCATATATTATTCTTCCACTACCAATGTTAGAATATGTAATTTCATGTTAGTGAAATGGATAAAATAATACTTCTCTGGCATATTCCCTTTAGTCGACTTCATGATCTCAGTATCTCTCTGAAGTCTCGTGTCTCCTAATAGAAATGTTCCAAAATGTTTTGAAAGAATCAATCCATATCACACCATCAGCCTTCTAATATCCTACCAACACTTTTCATAGCTCAGAAATATGTAAGATTCCATGTTAAATCTATTCCCAGGAGGTGATTCTAGGTGATCAAGAATTATTTTGTGGGATTATATAAATAACTCAGCTCCATTAAGTGCACCTTCACAAGAACAATTTAGAGGGTGTTCTAATGGAATCTCCCTAGTCGGGTCAAACATACTCGTCACAACCCACTCTGAGCCCCATTCAATATATATTAAAATGACTGATGTTCTCATGTAACTGATACTCTCCTATGTTACCATGGATCATCTAGGATTCTTCATTCTCTTTTAGAGTTGAATTATCGGGGAAATCTTCTTATCTCACAACTATAACATGTCATTGTGGTCGATCTTATCTGCAATGCCAAAAAAACATTAGCCAACACATCACATAAAACACTGGTAGTTTTCACAAGATATTGAACTCCATTAGATTTACACAACCCATTTATCATACACAAACCCAATTATTACATTCACATAGCAATAATGACCCTTATCCATCCATAATAAGGTCACATTAAACATGGGGTAACTCAAATCAAAGAACCAAAAGCCTTTTAAAAAATATCCCTATTAAAATATTTTCATTTTTACTTTGTAACCATTCTCTTTTTTGATACTTTATGTCCCTAAATGTGTTATCACAATAATTTTGACAAATTAATAACTTTTCACATGGAACTATTATATAACCATTATCTCCCATTAATTCCACTTTCCCAATTACATAATCCTTATACACTTTTTCATGGAAATTTCCATGGAAAAATGAAATTTATTAGGTCATTCAGACCCTGCATACCCTACATGTTCTTACATACCGTTATGCATTGCATCTATAAACCTAGGTACCTAAAATGATTCTGGAATGAAAAACCTCATACTATTTCATCCATGATAAAAAAAATTGTAAAATTCTAACATTAAAAAATGAGTGCATCAAACGATGGTGAAATATTATTCCACAATAATAACATACATTAAGAAAAATAATTCCCACCCAAGGTAAATGTGTTTTCTTCCGTACATGTGTTAGATACTTTCATGAAAAAACTCACTTTCATGGAATAAAACATATTAATCTGTTATCTAAAATTTCCAAATAATATTGAAATAGTAAATAACCACATTGATTACACTATTTCAGATCCCCCACCTGAATTCCACTATACAAGTGTCCCAAATCGAGTCACTACAAGATCTCATACGCGACTCCCCGTATGTCATAGTTGTCGAATAGTAATAAGGGTCTAATGTTATATGCGTGGATATTATACCCACATTATCAGAGTAGGCCAAAATAAAGAACATGAGAAATAAAATAAAATAGTATAACCAATAACCTTGCTTCCAAATCCATTTCCCAAAACCGGGTATAATCCCCCAACCAAAATTAAACATTTTTGTGATTTTAATATTTTGTATAGTTCAATTGGAATCAATAATAAATAAAAATTTAATAATACCCAAACAATTATTTACTTTATGTAAATTTCCCTCATCCATGCATATCACATTCCCACATAAACCCCCTAGAACATTTCTATTACCTTATCCTCACATGAAACCTATAAATCAGCACGAGTACCCCATTAACAGCCTAAAGAGGTTGTTTGTAAAACTCTGTAGGCCCCACCAATGAGGTTTTGAAAATATATATTCTAATGGGTTAATTTATTCATTTTCCAAAATAATAAAAATGTAAAGAAGAACAAAACATGTTTCATTTTTTACCAAAATGCACATAATAAAATTTTCATCTTTTGTTCAGTGAGACATGAATTTTCATCAAGTACAATATGCCGTATGATCGATAATTACAATCCATAAGGTTAATTTTCAGGTTACCTATCTTAATGGGAAACCATTTGAAAAACAATTGCATAAAACATACCTTGAATAATTAGTCAACAATTTCACATCCAATGCAACTGTTATGGGAATAATCCATAGTTTGACCCCCAACAACCATGCATTCAAGGGATGGTGTATTGTGCCTCAGTCCAACCTGACACATCAGTGTCAAATTTTAGTCAATACATCACGTACAACCAATATGAGTGCACAAAAATCATTAACCATTTACCAAATATACCATTTCAAAATCCATACTCATTCAATGAAGATAACATTCAAAATCCATAATTCATTCAACACATAAACAATCATTATGAATTATCTCATTTACACATTATCAATCATATTCCTTAACTCATATACATATCTCAATTACATATAATAATTAATATTACACATCCACTTTAAATAATTAAATAGGTATTCAATATTCCAAACCGACCCATTAGTCCATGTTATCAAATAAACATAATCGACATTGATTTCATTTACAATCCAAATCAACAAACCGAGCATGATTATCAAACAATTTCCTTTTATAAACCCATGTTTATAATCAAAACATATAAAGAATTGGTTTACCCCCATAATACATCAAATTTAAAATTAAATTACCTAAAAACAGGTTCATTAATACATCACACATGATGTGGAGCCTCGATCCCGATCAAGTTGTCCTCAATGCAACGCATTAGGATCATGGGGGCTTCAATTAATCAGTAAATATAGAAATATATCATTTATCACTATGAAAATTAGATGAACAACAAGAAGAATCCTATAGTATAACAATATATAACTAATCCAACATCGAGACTATGGTTTTTAATATGTAGAAAACCTACCTTGATTTTGAAGATGACCACTCTCTTAAACATATCCATAGATTCAGATTCGAACACCATTCAAAGTCCCAAAATGATGACCCTTTGGAAATAAAGGTATATATTTTTTTAGATTAATAAGAAAAACTAATCAAACACACATCTGGAAAACAAAATTTTAAGAATGGATAGATTCATTTATTACTTTGATTCACAATCAACTACACTCCAAACAACATAAAAATAAAGAGATTGATCCTTGGGATGTCTGTGATGTTTTTTCTTGTAAACTAGACTTCTTGGGTAAGAATGAAGAAAATTACCATATAGATCACTAAATGATTGATAGGGATAAATGAAAGAAAATACTTTTTTATTGGTTCATGTTTTGGATGAATGATTGGCCAAACCATGCATGAACCGTGCACCACCCTCTCTCCAAGTGGGAGATAGGCAAAAAGGTTTCTAGTGAATCTCACCTAATTTGAAAAAAAACATATGATAACTATGAAGGGTGGATTTACCCAATCCTGCATGGGTTTTCATACCATCATTCACAATTTCGTAAAATCAGAACCCCTCCTATATAAATCAGTGGTTTCACTGTATTGTATTTACAAACATTGAACATATCATTCAACATTAACTCGATTGCCCCATTCGCCCTTCTTTCATGTCTCAAACCCCTCAATCAACATTCTTCCTCAACATAAACCCAATAAAAAACACATTAACATAATTGCAGTAATTAAAATAGAAGGCAATCAACTACATACCTCTCTAGAATCTGAAGGCCTTACATGTTTGCTGTTATCAACCACATGCAATAATATATTTGGATGTTAACACATCTTAAAATCTCAATAAATTATTATCAAAGCACCTGCCCCTATTGTCATAGGCATAATCCTCTCATTTTACATAAATCTTAAAAATTGTAATATCTCAAGCATTCATGGTCATATACCTACAACATGAATATTCCCAAAAAATTATAATCACACATATCAGGGAATGCGTTATGGTTCATCACACATGTATATACACATTATGGGCCAAGTGTCAACTACTCTGAATAACCGATAATTCAATACCAACTAATATTATTGATCAACATGCACAATAAAGAATTATAATAGAACAATAAAGACAATGTGAAATCAAATTAAGGAGGAATATATAAAATTAGTTATTCATTACAAAACATTTTATCAGTAAATGTGGTCAAATATATATAAATAAAAAAACTACACCAAATATTCCCTTGTAAACCTACAAAACCATTTCTTACAATCCATTTTGAAATGTAACCATAAGGTGACATACAATTTCTACGCCTTGAGCCAAAATACCATTAAAATATTCTTTTGAAAACCTCACTCTCGATGAAATCACTATTTCAAATAAATATTCAAGTAACCATTATCCATTGAATTTCTAGTTGAATCATCTACATTTTAAAAACACATTTGATAATGGGATCTACTTAATAATTGAATAAAATCACCCCACACAATGATACAGTAATATTTCTACAATCATTTACTCTTCCAGAGTGTCACTATTAAACCATTCATTAGGATATAGGGTTTAGGTTGACTACTAGGTTGTCTCTATTCAATCATAATCTATACCTAATTTCACTTAAGCTGGGAATCATGAACAAATATCGATATTAATTCCACATGAAAATGAAATTACCAATAGGACAAGTTATCTTGTGATGTTAAGGATTCATATCATATTTAATTATATATAGATACGTACTAACTTCATATAAACTCCATCTAGTCAATAATTACATAATACATCAATAAAAAATAAAAAATTAATAAACAAAACATTTAAAACAGAAAAATTTATTATAATAATCATCTTTAATCACACTAGATAACTCCAAATTCATAATCATATGATAATATATGTATTATCTACATAAAAAATTCCAAGATATATAACACCAATAAAATACTTATTTATTTATACAACATAATGACCATTTTAAACTAATTTTGTAGAATCCTAAAATAAATCGATGGGGAAGAATATACTCTATCAAAAAATAATAAACAACCAGAATACCACCACTCAAAATATAATATACAATAATAAAATGATTACCCCAACAATAATGATGATTTATCCATGCTCTGGTGAAATAATATCCTCAAAATCCTTAATTTAAAATTTAAGATAATTGAAAACATGATGGTGAGAAATTAAAAGGAATGTAGTTGCAGTACCCACAATTTCTGATATGTAACCATTTATTGATGCATTTAATTGTAATAAAGTTAAGGGTGATGACTGGGAGAGTCGGGAGAACTCATAATGGTGTTCTATGGAAAAAGGGGAAGTCGCACGGGCGGTGCATGGTTTGTCTAAGCCATGCGGCCAAACCCTATGTAGTTAGTATTAGAGGCAGTAGCATCCGCATGGGCAGTGCATAGTTTGTGTAATCGTGTGGCCAAACCATGCGAGAGGGGTGGATGAAGTAGTTGCTAACGCACTGTTAGCGCACAATTTGTCAAACCGTGCAAACTAACCACGCGACCACTTAAATGAGATCCTATAAAGGTGGATCTCTCGCATTTTTCCTCTAAGTGACTCATTTAAGATCTTAAGTGGTCCTAACTCATGATTTTGGTTCTTATATGGTCAAATAGGGTTCTCCAATTGTTCAGGTGGAGATCTGAAGGCCTCTCTTGACGAATCAATGTCAGATTCTTGAGGTATGTGATCGTTCTTGTTTGGTTTCTCAGATCAACTCAGATCTACTTCTCCTATTCACTCAGTTTCTTATATCTATTCTCGTTATTGGTATATCTAAGTGTGTGGATTCCAAACATTATGAGAGTTTGTCATGTTTTTGTTAGGAGAAGATATCTAAGGAGAATCCTTGGTGAATCGGCTAGGTTTTCATGTTCGTTCTCCATTTGATTGGGTTTTCAACAAACCCTTTGAGGTAGAAGGCTTCTCTCTCAACTCCTCTTATTAGAATTGATTGTCTTGGTTTTAAATTGGATTATTTTAATGGTTTTTATAGTGAAAATCATGTAATAAATCTCCTTTAGTGATGATTTATGTTTTGTTCTAATTGTTAAATCATGGTGAATTGTTGTGAAAAGTGATTTGGCTTCTTAAATTTTAAATGATGATTATAAACTATGATTTCTGAAATTGTAAATGGATTGATGAAAAATAAGGGTTTTCAATAAAAATGGTGTTTTATTGAAATGGTTAGAGATATAAATGACTTTGATGTATTTGGTTTTCTAATAAAAGGAATTTTTATTGAAATGGATTGGAATTGAAATGGTTTTGATGGGAATTGTTTTCAATAAAAAGGTGTTTTTATTGAAAGGGTGTTTTGGCATGACCATTGGGAATATGGGGTGTGTGTTCATGTTGCATGTATGGGGCTTGGTTGAAATATGACCTTGTTCTCGGTGCCAAAGCTGTAATGGCACATGGGAAATAATTACCTAGAAATGACTTAATAGATCGACGAGATACCGCTCATGAGTATGGAACTGTCATAACTAAGCATGCATGGATGGTAGAATGGGTTGGGAAATGGTTGGGTATGCCAAAAAGGAATGTTTGTGAAATGGTTCGAAAGATTGTTTGGTTATTTTTCAGGAAAAATAACTTGCTAGAAAATTGGTTTAAATTGATCCTCAAATGCCTTTGGTTATGACTGGTTTTGAATACTTGTTTATATTTAAAAATAAAATTCTTTTGAGAAAATGTTTTATATAAAATGTTTTTATATAAATTTGGATTACTCTTATATCATAGTTGCGTTAGTAGGAATGTCATTGGGGAAAACCAACTATGTTTTACACTCACCCCTGCTTTGGCACGTTGGTGATTTTTCATCAATCGTATTCTAGGACATAGGTAAAGGAAAAGCATCTTATTGCTACTCGATCGTGGAGATGCTTGGGAGATGTAGTAGAGCTTGGAGCTTGTGTAGCTTGGAGTTGTAGTTTGTTTTGAGAGTCTTGAGTAGTTTTACCTTCCGCTGATGTGTACTTTGATTTGGTTTGATATAGATGAAGTTTCTTGTTAGTCTTACGTTGGTTCATGCATCATATAGTGAATGTATGGTTATGGTTGGGATATGGGTTATTTCTAAAAGGGTAAGTCATCCCCCAACTTGTTTTTGAAAGCCTTCGGCATTTATTTCCATCCTTTCGAATCTTGGGATGTCGCTTAAGGCCTAGTAATAACTCGTTGAGCTCTTAAGCCAATGAGAATTGGCGGGTCATTACAAATGGTATCAGCTTGTTCGGTTCTTTCCTAACAAGAGGTCATCGATGTTTTTGGTCTTGGAGTTGAAATTAAATTTTGTTTATTCCTTCGGTCAAAATTTTAGACAGGAGTAGGATTTTCGGAACATGAAATGTATAGCATAGAAGAACATAGCTAACCTGTTTATGTTGAACATCAAGTTACCAGGGTGTTGGGTATGTAAGTGTTTTGGATACACTTGTAGAATGATTGAAATATCCTTATCATGGGATTATCCAATTAGATTAGCATGGAATTCATTGTATAGGAATGACTTCCCACTAGGATTTCATAACTAATTGTGAGGAATGAGTAAGGATTTTGTGCATGGTACCTATTTTTGAAAAATGTAGAAATTGTTTTCAATTGAACTTTGAAAACAGGGTATAAGGTGTATTTTGAAAATGGTTTGATTTTCAAAAAGTATGTTGAAGGTTTTAAAAAATCATTGAACATGGAAAAAGGTTATTTTTTGGAGAAATAATGTTGTGAGAGATGATGTGATATTATTTGAATGCTAAGACATCAGTTGCTAGAGAGTGAGATTGATGGAGTTTGTTGTTGGTTCAGAAAATTGCACCCGGTTGGCGTTATCGAAACCAACCCGAAGAATCTGAAGAAAATGTGGCTGCACCAGAACCATGTGTCAACCCAGAGCTGGTTCATAGTATTGTCCAGGATTTTCATGTTGTTGATATGGGGAACTAGAGGAATGAACCAAGGCATATGGATCATACCATCCAGTTCATGAAGCAAAATCCACCATGCATTCGGGGTGATGTTGAACCCGAGAAGGCATAGGTGTGGCTAAGTAGGATGAATCGTATCTTCGATTCATCGCCACACCATCATAGATCAAGGTCACGTTGGTGAAGTATTTGTTCAAGGATCTTGCATGTTAGTTGTGGAATTTAGCGGTGCATGCTAAATTGGATGAAGGCCATAAGTTGGAGGATTTTGAATAATTGTTCAACAAATAATACTATCCTCATACATTCAAGATCCAGAAAACAATGGTCTTCTTCAGGATGAAACAAGAGACTCTCTTTTTCACAGACTATATGCCTAAATTCATGTATTTAGTCAATTTTTCACCAGAGGTTGCCACAAGTGTTTCGTTGAAGGCACACATCTTCGAATCGGGGCTAAGAAAAGATAATCGATCGAAGATTGTGGTGATCTATATTACAGATTATACAGAGATGGTGAATAGAGAGAATTTTTTTGGATGTGATATCTTAGGATCGATGGGAGGAGTCCTGTAGATACCTATGAGAAACTGTGGGAACTCAACTGTTGGGAAAAAGAGAAAAAGGGATACATATTTCCACGATGCGAGTGCAAATCAGAACCTGACGTCAGGATCAGTGAACATTCCTCCATGATCCCCGAGAAAAGTAGGCTGTTATAGATGTGAATCGACAGAAAACATAAAGCGAGAGTGTATGGCACAACCTAGTGCATGTCACAATTTCAAGAATATGGGGAATCTACAGCGCTATTGTAAGAATGAGCTGAGGTCGGGGGAATGTGACACTCCTCAGGCGTTGCAAGAATCAAATGCTTCGATATGATGTGGACAGCAGAATCAGTATCATTAGCATAATAGAGCTAGCCATAGTGATTCCAAAAGTACCATGAATCCTCAACCAGGGAATTCTCAGCAACAAAATAAGGAGAACAATGCAGCGACGAAGAAATTGCATGAAGCTGAGCAGATGATGGTCGATGATCAAGCTCAAACATCTATAGTGAGAGGTACAATTCTTTTGAACTATACCCTTGTGCAAGTGTTGCTTGATACAGGTGCATCAAATTCCTTTATTTCTTCTCATATTGTTTACTTGCGATGGTTAAAACTGGAAATGATGCCTTATGTTTTGAAACTAAAAATTCCACTTGGTGAAAGAGAGTGTCAAGCCTTTATTTGTAGAGCATGTGCTATAATTGTTGATGGAGTTGAGTTAAAATGGGACATTTCGATGTTGGACATAAATTTATATGATCTAATCCTGGATATGGATCGGTTGAAAACGTTTAAGGCTCACATCGACTGTTATAGGAGAATGGTGAGTTTCACGACTAAGGACGGCATCGACCATCTGTTCAGAGGAGAGAGGATGGTAAAGAGAGATTCAAATAGCTTTTGGGCACCAATGGTGGGAACAATCTCTTACCAACTAAAAGCATTGACTTTATCATCAATGGAAGAGATTGAGGAAAATATTTTTCCAGCAGTTGTGGATCAATTTCTTGATGTCTTTCCCAATAACTTCTCAAGGTTACCACCTCTAAGGGAAGGGAATTTTATGATTAACCTCCTTCCGAGGACCAGTACTATTTCCCTTCTATATTATATGGTGGCAAAAATGGAGTTATGAGAATTGAAAGTGTAGTTAGAGGAGCTATAATGAATGGGTTTCATTCGAAAAAGTACTTCTCCAAAGGCAACACCAGTGTTTTTTGTGAAGAAGGTAGATGGAACTCTTTGGTTGTGTGTTGATTATTTTAATCTTAACCAAGTTACAATAATGAATAGATATCCACATCCACGTATTGATGATCTATTCGATAAATTAAGGGGAGATCAGTGGTTCTCCAACAATGAGTTTCGATAATGATATCACCAATTGCAGGTTCAGAAGGAGGATATTCCAAAGAAATCTTCCAAAAAATAGATATGGCCACTATGAATATGTAGTCATGCCTTTCAGTCAATGAATGCACCAGCGGTCTTCATGGCTTTGATGAATTGGATATTTCAGCAATATGTGGATTCTTTTGTTGTGGTGTTTGTGGATGATATCTTGGTGTATTCAAAGACAAGGGTTTATTATGAGGTTCACTTGGAAAAAGTGTTACAAATCTTGAGTGGTCATCATTTGTATGAAAAATTATCAAAGTGTGATTTTTCGATAAATGAAGTAAATTTACATGGCCATGTCATTTCTGAAAAATGTGTCTCAGTTGATCATGAAAATATAGAAGCCATTATCTCTTGGCAACAACCGAAGAATGTGTTCATGATATGAAGTTTTCATGGTCTAATTGGATACTACTGACACTTTGTGTGTGATTTCTCATGACCAGCGTCACCAATGATATCTTTGACAAAGAAGAATACTCCATTCCAATGGATAGAAGAATGTTAGAAGTATTTCCTAGAGCTGAAGGTTCATCTTACATCGGCACCCATGTTGATATTGCCTAAATCAGGAAAGGGGTATGTGGTGTGTTGTGATGCTCCGGGAACATGGTTGGGTTGTGTTCTCATGAAAGGATACCATGTGGTTTCTTATGGCTCAAGGAAGGTGAGCTTTAATGAGAGAAATTAACCAAAACATTATTTGGAGTTTGATTCTATCATCCATTCTATGAAAACATGGATACATTATCACTATGGTGAGAAATTTACTGTGTTTACAGATCACAATATCTTCAAACACATTTTCTCCCAGCGAGATTTGAATCTCAGGCAAAGGAGATGGATGGAGTATCTCCAGATGTTTGACTTTGACTTGATGTATACACCAGGAAAATGGAATTTAGAGCCAGATGCATTGACTAGAAAAGCATATATTTATTTAGAAAACGTATCTTCAGATGAATGGAAGTTGATATCAGTCTTATCCAACATGCATGTGGAATGTGAAAATCGATGTGATGTTGTCATTTTCTTTCCAGCTACGCTTGTTCCAAATTTTGTAATGATGATCAAAGAAGAACAAACATCTAATACAGAATTTTTGGTTGTATGTTGAAAACTAAATGGTGGGGAGACCATTGATGGCTGGAAACTTAATGGGGGTTCAGTTTTGTGTTTCAATGATCTGATGGTTGTACCTATGGTTTTTCTGGAACAAATCCTTCATTCATTCCACCATTCTAGATGGGATGTACGTCCAAGTACACAGAATATGTATAAGGCGTTGAAGGCGCAGTTTTGGTGGTGCGGCATGAAAAGAAAAGCGGAAGAGTTTATTTCGTGGTGCTTATCTTGTCAGCATGTTAAAGTAGCGCATCAGAGACCAGCTAGTATGTTACAATCGTTACCTATCCCTTTTTGGAAATGGGATCAGATGGCAATGGATTTTGTTAAAGGTCTTCCATGAATGGTCCAGAAACACGATGCCATTTGGGTGATAGTGGATCGTCTAACCAAGTTGGCCCATTTCATCCATAATTGTGAAACTCGTATGGTGGAAGATCTTTCAAAAATCTATATTCGAGAAGTGGTAAATAGGAATGGTGTACCAGTGTCTATAGTCTCAGATAGAGATCTGAGGTTCACATCTCATTTATGGAAATCAATACTGTAAGACCTTGTGACTCATTTGACTATGAGCACGGCGTATCATCCTCAAATAGATGGGAAATTTGAGCAGACGATAAAAACGTTGGAAGACATGTTGCGGGCTTGTGTAATGGAATTTGCTAGCTCATGGAATGAGCATATACCCTTAGTGTAGTTCCCATACAATAACAGCTATCAAGCCTTGAAACACATTTCTCCGTTTGAAGCATTTTATTGGAATCATTGTCGTTCTCCACTATGTTGGGTGGAAACGGGTGAAACACCACTAGTCATGCCAATACATGTCCAAGAGACAACATATAAGATCCAGTTGATTAGAAATATGATGTAGATGGCTCATAGACGTCAAAAATATTATGCAAGTCACTATCGAAGACCGTTGTCATTCGTTGTAGGTGATCATGTCTTCTTGAGGATCTCTCCATGAGTCGGACATCATCATTTCAGGATGCCGGGCAGGTTGTATCCTAGATACATTGGCCCTTTTGAGATACTAGAACGAGTTGGAGATGTGGAATATCGGTTGGCATTACCTCCACAGTTTAGTTCGGTGCATAATGTATTGCATTTATATCAGTTGAAAACGTACCAGCCTGATCCTGAATTGTGCTCAAATGGGATCACGTTGACCTAAAGCTGGATTCTACATTAATACATATCCTGGTACAGATTTTGGATAGGAAAGATAATGTCTTGAATGAAAAAATCATCGGTCTAGTGCGTGTTTTATGTTATCTTGGTCAGAATCAAGAATAGACATGGGAATGTGATAAGGAAATGAAAGAGAAGTGGCCGGAAATCTTTCAGTTGGGTGAGGGTTTTCTACTATGCAAGGATGGAAAGACCAATGTTGGGGAGAATTTAGTACCCTAGGTTTCTTGTATGTGTAGAGACCCTAAGCGTGACATACATGGACATTACATTACTTTTGCGGAATACTTAATACCTAACAAAAACAGACACACAAGGACCGTAATAGTTTAGTGTCTTTGGAAACATAGAACGTAATCTTATAATCGTGGTGAAAGATCTTCAACATCTCCCATAAAGATCTTCCACTTTTTGTCTCCTGACCTAAAACCTTTCTTTTGATCCTGGGGGAAAATAAAACATAAAAAGGGTGAGATCAAATGCTCAGTAAGGGTAAGTATGGATAAAATAAAACATACCATATACATTGGAACTTAAAAACATGAACATAATGTTTAAACATTAAAATCTTGAGCAACAACATAAAACATGGAAGTACATAAGGAATAAGTCATAATGGAACATAAACCATGATAAAATAGCATGGCAATAAAACATGTAATTGTGTCATCCATTAACCACATGTAATGATTTCCATAGTAGCCAAGGCATTGCTTCCAAGACAATCTTACTGGATAAAGTCCCATTCTAAATTGAGTTCACTCCTCGTTTCAGTCCTGTAACACTGAACCGGATTAACTTACCGTTCTAGCCATGTCTATCTCATGAGATATAAAATCTTTACCCAATGAATTGGAGAGAGATATAGGTCCCACCCATCTCATAATGAAATCATTCTTACTTGTGCCACAAAATAAACATACATCATTCATAAAAACCCAAAAAATAAAATGGGTTTCATAAACACCATTCCATCATCACATAATCCATATACAAGAAATGGATATGATTTCATAATAAGACAAGTGAAACCTTGTAAATCATAGATACATTATACTTGAAACATACACATATGAAATAATGTCATCATAGATGAAAATGGTTTTGATAAAACACTTTAAATGAATTCTTGAGGAAAATATCCTTTTTTCTTCAAAATAATTTTCTTTCCACAAAATGTTATGCAATTTTAGAAGAAAAGTTTTTTGTTTAAAATAGTCATGAAATATTTTGAAGGAAGATTCATGAAAATAAGTCTTTATAAAACCATAAAAATCCTTTCATGTCGTATACGTTAAAAAAACATTCTTATCGTACGTTTGTCGGAAAAGTCAAAAAATACCTCGTAACGTATACAAAAGAAATATTCCTTACATACCATGTAGTAAAAGTCAAAAGTGGGTAAAATGGACTTTAAACATACATGAAACCATTTTTAGGAAACATGGACATGGATGATAACAATAACCCCAGAAAATACTCACGAATAAGCAATCTCGGATAAAAATGAGCTTTGCAAAATTATCCCTTACCTTAGGTCTGATATGCTTCGTACGTATCCGAACCTCTGGTATAATGATTTAAATAATGTTATTGACTTATGACAGAATCATATTAATTTGTTATTATATAATATATGGTTCACTTATGATTTTATATTACCCTTTCTTTTGTAAATTCCATGTTAAAGAGCATTTTGGGTAAAATCGTTTCATTTGTCGTCAGTGTTTTGACTTGTAATTATTCATATGATTACTTAGATCATGATTACATAATTATATAATATAAAACATTATTGATATATAATATATATTCAGAATATATATATAATAGATCGATAAATGGAAATAAATACACCGTTCATGGAGACGGTAGGTCGTACGTACGCATGAACGTTGTTTTCGTTTCCTCATTGAATTGAATGGAATTAATTGGATGAAATACACATATATATATATATACATAATTCCAGTATCATTATAGTGTCATATATTTCATGATTACTTATTATATATACATTATAATCATTTATGAATGGTTAATCATTGACAATGAATCTCATCGCGTCGTGGAGACGGTATTCCGTACGTACGCACGAGCGATGATATCATTCCCATGATCGTGGAATTTTATTGGAGTGTATGTATACTATTACATAATCAATATCACTTTACAATAATCATATATTTTTATTATTTACACCATTATACCCATCCATGTACGGTCGTGGTGGAAAATAGATTACACCACGGCGTGGAGACGGTATTCCGTACGTCCGCACGCGCGGTGGTTTCGTTTTCCATAGGATGGATAGATGGGGAAATAGGGTTGTTTCATACTTATAATAACATATCAGTATATTAGTGATACTGATGTTATTAATTCATAATGAAACAACCTAAAAAGAAGAAGTTGAAGAATAAAGAAGCTTGAAAGAATCGGGGGAAGAAATTACCTCTTCTTCGATACGCCTCTTTGAAACCTCTTCTTAGGGCAGTAAGATTGGTCTTTAAAGTAGAAAAGAACCTATAGGATGTTTCTAGGGAAGTGGAGAAGATAATTTTTCAGGGTTTGGCCAATCTTGAAGGATAAAATTTGTGTGAGGAGGAGAGGGAGGAGGTTCCCTTTTGTAAGGGAGGAGAGGGGCACCTTTGGAATTCTTAATAATATTAATTTATATTAAATATAACCCCACTTAAAAACCACCAAAAAAGACTCATATTATAAGATTAGATGAGATATGGTTGTAACCGCATCAACCAATCAAATTTAGACTTGTTTGGATCTTATTTTAAACCTTATCATTTTGATTTATCCTTATTTAATCTATTTAAGTTTATTTGTGGTTATAAAATTCTAAATTTTAAATTATAACAAATAATTAATTATTTGTTGTTAATTTTCCATATTTGTTTACTTTATAACATTATAGATCATATAAATTTAAATTTATAATTTTTAAATAATTTTTTGATTTTTAAACAATTTTATAATATGTTATTTTTATAAAATAACAATAGTGTCAATTTTGACACTATTCATTTATTTGAATTTAAATAAAATATATATACAGAAGATATGTTCAGAATAAAAGCATTAATAGATTCATAAAAGGTCATATGTATCTATAAAATTAGTGGATCACATTAAATAGTTCATATAATATTTATTTTATTATTTTTAAATCCATTTATTTTTTTATCTCTTAATAAAATAATTACTACAACATTTTTGTATAATTATTTAATATACTGATTTGTTGAATAAATATTTAAAATAAAATCCTATGATGAAGATAAATCTATTAACTTTCACAATAATACTTTTACTCGAATTTATCATCTTAAACTCACAATATTTAAATTGTTATATTTATTAAATTATGAAGGTGACAACTTTGACATCATTTAAAATAAAATAATATAAGTGTCATAATCACTTTTATAAGGATCCAAACGGTCATATATTTAGTCATTTAATGCTTAAGGTGTATATATACACTACCAATAAGTTTTGGGCTGGTTTTTGGGCCTTTTAATGGGTATTATTATTTCAATGAAAACTATATTACTTATTTACCACTTAATAAATAATTTCTCTATCATTAATGTATCACCATTAATGACAATTATTTAATCCATAAAAATTTTAAATAAATTATCATGATGTAGATAATTTTATTAGCTTTATCGAGACAATTCATGTTCGATGTTTTATGATGTTTATCACTAAATTAAAATTATTATACTTATAATATTTAATAGAGTGACATGTTGTCACTTTCTTTGGTTTTAATAATAATTAAATTATTTTCATGGTCAAAAATCCATAAAATGAATCAAATCCGACCCTTAGTTGATATGGGTTTACTTTTAGCCATCCAATTGAATTTTTTCATGTGTTTGGGTAATTTTATAATATTATATTTACCCTTAATTACCTGATTTACCTTTAACTATGGTAAATAAAATTTACCGTAGTTACTATTCATAATTTCAAAAAAAAAGTAGCCAATTAACATAATTTGGACCCACTGATTCCAAATATGGAATCAATTTTTTCAAATTCAATACACAGAAGTTGTAGAAATTAAATTAAAATTAATCCCATTGTCGAATGAAAACGGGTTTTTGTTTAAAACATTGCAAAAGATTGAATTGATTTAACCTACGAATTCAATGTAAAATCAATGCTAATGACATAAATTATATTAAATGGTAAAAAAATATTCTATCTATACTTTAAAACCATTCAATATTATAATTTAACCATATAAATTATTATGATGAAAAAAGATGTTTTTCATTAAAATATAGCGTGTTTTTACTATTCATCAAAATATGAAAGTTACCAGAATAATACAAAAAATTTGTCCAAAGTAAATTTTTATTTCTTGATTCCAAATAAGTGTTTTATTTTGTCAAATTGAACTTATAAACATGTCAAAAACTAGAATAAAAGTGGGTGCCCCATCAAAAGGCGGCAAAACTGCATTTTTTTAAAAATACTTATTTTACCCGAAAAATTTATTTTGTTCGTATACCATGTACTAGAAAATGTGTAAGATGAAGAATAATGTTATAAAATTCAAAATTTAGTAAATAATATTCATAATAGCTGATTCATAATTATATTATAATAATATATCGTTGTTTAGTAAAACCTGGTATTGCGTACAACACACGCTATCGAGGAAGGTCGTGATTGCATGTAATGCAAGCCAAGTCAGGGTTGCGTGTTATACAAGAATCCTTCATTGTTTCGTATAAAAAAATCCAACCATATTTCATTTAAACATTGAATATATATATATTTATATATATACTCAATGTTTCGTAGAATAACTATTATCAAAATTTTGTGTAACACGATCCAAGAATAGTGTTGCGTATACTGCAAAATAATACGGTGTTGCGTATAGAGCAAGGTAATCTTGGTGTAGCATACAACACAAGAAATTAATGAAATTAAAAGAATATTTTTTATAAAATCTCAGGGTGTTACATTATACCCCCCTTAAAATGAATTTCGCCCTCGAAATTCGCCAGGGTTATAAATGGTTTACTACTCGAAAGTTTGTTTAATAGAAACCCACATCGTAAAAAGGAACAACAAAACATGGCTTTAAAAACTAAAGTATGAAATTTAATGGTTACCCAAATTAACTCATCACTGGGTTTCCATGTAAGAGAACATAGATGAAAATATAGATTTGGAAGAAAAAGATAACCTTCAAGTTCTGATGGAGAGTGGTAGAGAACATGGCTATGAAAAATCCAACTATCACAAAGCCATAAATTTTTGATGATCTAAGGTACCATATGATTCATCGTATATAAAGGAACTAGGACAACATTTTTGATTTCAAAATCATTTCCCTAAAGTTGATGAATTAAAAGAAATACTTGCATGATTTTGGTACAATCTCACTATTGTTCATGAATTGAACAATTTCCACTTTATCCCTTCAAGAAATGATGTTGAATTTGTTTTTCGGGATGTGTTAGCAGATCAAGTGATAGAATGATGGGTCATTCCATCTCTTTCTAACAAAATGTTAGCAAAAGTTATAAGTCCATCTTATGGTTAGATTAATCGTATATAGTTCCAAAAATGAACTTATACTTCATATATCGTACCGCTTAATAGAATAAATCTAGTTTCTACAAACCAAGGACTTCTTTTAGGCCATTGTAAGGCGATAAAGGCCAGTCGCACTTCGGTTGTGGGTTCGATTCCCACAGCCTTGTCCGACGCGATGGGCTGTCGCCCGTCCTGCAGGTTGTCCTTTTTCTAAAACTAAATTACTATATCATCCCATCAATAATATCAAAAAAAGGCTCTATACTTAAACAATAATAACTTATGTCCTACATAATCCATTCCAATTTTTAGGCTTATACATAATATTTCAGTCCATTGTCATATTATAGTGAAAAAGATTACTAGATATTTCATATAAGAAGCATGTTAATACCATCGTTGATCCCCATATATCATATGATATGTCTTGTTGGTCACATTACAAAGGTTCGAAGGCCTTAATCATGTATTCTCTTGAAAAAAGAATACCCATTGAACCTTAGTGAAAACTTGAATGTAGTTTAAAGTTAGCACATTCCACATACCAAAATCCTAAAAATTCTATATACTCAAACCATGATATTACTTAGTCCTTATATCAATCTTGAGCTCAAGAATACAATCAAACATCTCATTATCTTCTTATTCCTTCAATATGCACATATCATCTACTTTACAAAAATATCTGAATAACATTCCATGGTTATGGTACCATTCAACATATACTTTGAAATACTTTTAGAAAAAACAATATTGTAACAATCCTTAGATGATTCTTTATTCCATAGTACCATTAACTATACAACATAACTCTCGATAAACATACAATAATTCCACTACCTTATAAAACAATCGACTAAGCTTCAACACTTCTTTCAGCTCATATATCATTTGTAGTCTCCTCATCATCATCCACATAAATACTACCCATATGACCATGCTGATTCTCTTCATGAGATTTTCCATTAGGGCATTAGTTTTCATAATGCCCGTACATTCCACATTTAAAACATCTAATCATTGTTGATGTTTTAGCAATACCATTATCCTTGTCCATGGTGTTAAATGAACCTTTTCCTTTGCACTAACTGGCTTTCTGTCCTTCTTTTCCACACCCAAAGCATCTTCCAGTTCCTTTGAAACAATCTCCCTGATGCCTCTTCCCACATGATTTACATGAGGGAAATTGAACTTTCTTTTCTCTATGATCATCATGAAACTCCATCTTTCTCTTATTATCTGAGTCGAGAAACTTACCAAAGTTGAGATTATTGATCACATTATGAGATTGCTAATTAGGCATAATAACAATGTTTGGACTTCCAGATCCCGTTTCATTTGGTTTCTCATGACAAAAATCATTCCATTATCCGTCATATCCTCCATTATCATGAATCTTCCTATTTCCAGCCATTTTCTAAAACCCAAAAAGAATAGTGTGAGAGGCAAAAATCATGCTATGGAAAACAACATAGTAAAGTGGGAGCAGCCTCAATATCTAGCATCTTAGGTTAAATTCTAATATCATTACCGTAGTTCTAGGATTATATCCTATATATATTCTTATCCTTAGGTATGTCCCTAGACATACCTTAGAAATATCTCTAGGGATCTCACTAACGTTTTCGAATCCTAGTTTCCAAAGGTTGACTAAACCTTCCCTCTGATACCAACTGTAGAGACCATAAGCGTGACATATATGGAAATTAGATTACTTTTTCGGAATACTAAATACATAACAAAAACAGACACACAAGGACCGTAATAGTTTAGTGTCTTTGGAAACTTGGAACGTAATCTTTTAATCGTGGTGAAAGATCTTCAACATCTCCCATAAAGGTCTTCCACTTTTTGTTTCTAGACCTAAAACCTTTATTTTGATCCTGGGGGAAAATAAAACATAAAAAGGGTGAGCTCAAATGCTCAGTAAGGGTATGTATAGATAAAATAAAACATACCATATACATTGAAACTTAAAAACATGAACAATATGTTTAAACATTAAAATCTTGAGCAACAACATAAAACATGGTAGTACATAAGGCATAGATCATAATGGGACATAAACCATGATAAAATAGCGTGGGAATAAAACATGTAATTGTGGCATCCATTAAGCACATATAATGATTTCTATAGTAGCCAAGGCATTGCTGCCAAGACAATCTTAGTGGACAATGTCCCATTCTGAATTGAGTTCACTCCTCGTTTCAGTCCTGTAACACTGTACCGGATTAACATACTGTTCCAGCCATGTCCATCTCGTGAGATATAAAATCTTTACCCAATGCATTGTAGGGAGATATAGTTCCCACCCATCTCATAATGAAATCACTCTTACTTGTGCCACAAAATAAACATACATCATTCATAAAAACCCAATAAATAAAATGGGTTTCATAAACATCATACCATCATCACATAATCCATATAAAAGAAATTGATTCATTTCATAATAAGACAAGTGAAACCTTGTATATCATAGAGACATTATACTTGAAGCATACACATATGAAATAATTTCATCTTAGATGAAAATGGTTTTGATAAAACACTTTAAATGAATTCTTGAGGAAAATATCATTTTTTCTTCAAAATCATTTTCTTTCCACAAAATGTCATTCAATTTTAGAAGAAAAGGTTTTTGTCTAAAATAGTCATGAAATCTTTTGAAGGAAGCTTCATGAAAATACGGCTTTATAAAACCATAAAAATCCTTTCATGCCGTATACGTTAAAAAAACATTCTTATCGTACTTTTGTCGAAAAAGTCAAAAAATACCTCGTAACGTATACAAAAGAAAAATTACTTACTTACCATGTAGTAAAAGTCAAAAGTGGGTAAAAAGGACTATAAACATACCTGATACCATTTTTAGGAAACAAGGTCATGGATGATAACAATAACCCCAGAAAATTATCACGAATAAGCAATCTCGGATAAAAATGACATTTTCAAAATTATCCCTTACCTTAGGTCTGATATGCTTCATACGTATCCGAGCCTCCTGTATAATGATTTAAATAATGTTATTGACTTATGACAGAATCATATTAATTTGTTATGATATAATATATGGTTCACTTATGACTTTATATTACCCGTTCTTTTGTAAATTCCATGTTAAAGAGCATTTTGGGTAAAATCGTTTCATTTGTCGTCCGTGTTTTGACTTGTAATTATTCAGATGATTACATAGATAACGATTACATAATTCTAGAATATAAAACAATATTTATATATAATATATATTCAGAATATATATATATATAATAGATCTATAAATGGAAAGAAATACACCGTTCATGGAGACGGTAGGTCGTGCGCACACATGAACGTTGTTTTCGTTTACTCATTGAATTGAATGGAATTAATTGGATGACATACATATATATATATATATATATATACATAAATACAGTATCATTATAATGTCATATATTTCATGATTACTTATTATATATACTATATAATCATTTATGAATGGTAAATCATTATGAATGAATCTCATAGCGTCGTGGAGACGGTATTCCGTACGTACACACGAGCGATGATATCGTTCCCATGATCGTGGAATTTTATTGGAGTGTATGTATAATAATACAGAATCAATATCACTTTACAATAATCATATATTTTTATTATTTACACCATTATACCCATCCAAGTACGGTGGTGGTGGAAAATAGATTACACTACGGCGTGGAGACGATATTCAGTACGTACGCACGCGCGGTGGTTTCATTTTCCGTAGGATGGATAGATGGTGAAATAGGGTTGTCTCATAATTATAATAACATATCAGTATATTAGTGATACTGATGTTATTACTTCATAATGAAACAACCTAAGAAGAATAATTTGAAGAAGAAAGAAGCTTGAAAGAATCAGGAGAAGAAATTACCTCTTCTTCGATACGCCTCTTTGAAACCTCCTCTTAGGGCACTAAGATTGGTCTTTAAAGTAGACCAGAACCTCTAGGATGTTTCTAGGGAAGTGGAGAAGATAATGTTTCAGGGTTTGGTCGAGCTTGAAGGCTCAAATTTGTGTGAGGAGGAGAGGGAGGATGTTCCCTTTTATAAGGGAGGAGAGGGGCACCTTTGGAATTCTTAAAAATATTAATTTATAATAAATCTAACCCCACTTAAAAACCTCCAAAAATGACTCATATTCTAAGATTAGAAGTGATATGGTTGTAATATCATCAAACAATCAAATTTAGACATGTTTGGATCTTATTTTAAACCTTATCCTTTTGATTTATCCTTATTTAATCTATTTAAGTTTATTTGTCTTAATAAAATTCTAAATTTTAAATTATAACAAATAATTACTTATTTGTTGTTAATTTTCTATAATTGTTTACTTTATAACATTATAGACCATATAAATTTAACTTTATAATTTTTAAATATTTTTGTGATTTTTAATCAAATTTATAATATGTTATTTTTATAAAATAACAATAGTGTCAATTTTGACACTATTCATTTATTCGAATTTAAATAAAATATATATACAGAAGATATGTTCGAACTAAAAGCTTTAATATATTCATTAAAGTTCATATGTATCAATAAAATTAGTGGATCACATTAAATTGTTCATATAATATTTATTTTATTATTTTTAAAACCATTTATTTTGTTTATCTCTAAATAAAATAATTACTCCAACATTATTGTATAATAATTTAATATACTGATATGTTGAATAAAAATTTAAAATAAAATCCCTTGATAAAGATAAATCTATTAAATTTCACAATAATACTTTTACTCGAATTTATCATCTTAAACTCACGATATTTTAATTGTTATATTTATTAAATTATGAAGGTGACAACTTTGACATCATTTAAAATAAAATAATATAAGTGTCATAATCACTTTTATAAGGATCCAAACGGTTATATATTAGGGCATCAAATGATTAAGGTGTATATATACACTACCAATAAGTTTTGGTGAGGTTTGTGGGCCTTTTAATGGGTATTATTATTTCAATAAAAACTATATTACTTATTTCCCACTTATTAAATAATTTCTGTATCATTAATGTATCACCATTAATGACAATTATTTAATCCCTAAAAATTCTAAATAAATTATCATGATTTAGATAATTTTATTATATTTCTGGAGACTATTCATGTTCGAAGATTTATGATGTTTATCACTAAATTAAAATTATTATACTTATAATATTTAAGAGAGTGACATTTTGTCACGTTCTTTGGTTTTAATAATAATTAAATTATTTTCATGGTCAAAAGTCCATAAAATTAATCCAATCCAACCCTTAGTTGATATGGGATTACTTTTAGCCATCCAATATAATTTTTTCATGTGTTGGGGTAATTTTATAATATTATATTTACCCTTAATTACCCGATTTACCTATAACTAAGGTAAATAAAATTTACCGTAGTTACTATTCATAATTCCCAAAAATAAAAAGTATCCAATTAACATAATTTGAACCCTCTTATTCCAAATATGGAATCCATTTTTTCAAATTCACTACACAGAAGTTGCAGAAATTAAATTAAAATTAATCCCGTTGTCGAATGAAAACGGGTTTTTGTTTAAAACATTGCAAAAGATTGAATTGATTTAACCTACGAATTCAATGTAAAATAAATGCTAATGACATAAATTATATTAAATGGTAAAAATATATTCTATATATACTTTAAAACAATTCAATATTATAATTTAACCATATAAATTATTACGATGAAAAAAGATGTTTTTCATTAAAATATAGCGTGTTTTTACTATTCATCAAAATATGAAAGTTACCAGAATAATACGAAAAATTTATCCGAAGTAAATTTTTATTTCTTGATTCCAAAGAAGAATTTTATTTTGTCAAATTGAACTTATAAACATTTCGAAAACTATATTTAATGTGGGTGCCCCATCAAAAGGCGGCAAAACTGCATTTTAAAAAAAAAACTTATTTTACCCGAAAATTTTATTTTGTTCTTATACCATGTACTAGAAAATGTGTAAGATGAAAAATAATGTTATAAAATTCAAAATTTAGTTAATACTATTCATAACGGATAGTTCATAATAATATTATAATAATATATCGTTATTTAGTAAAACCCGGTATTGCGTACAACACACGCTATCGAGGAAGGTCACGATTGCGTGTAATGCAAGCCAAGTCGGGGTTGCGTGTTGTACAAGAATCCTTCATTGTTTTGTATAACATAATCCAACCATATTTTATTTAAACATTGAATATATATATATATATATATATACTCAATGTTGCGTAGAATAACTATTATCAAAATTGTGTGTAACACGATCCAAGAATAGTGTTGCGTATACTGCAAAATAATACGGTGTTGCGTATAGAGCAAGGTAATATTGGTTTAGCATACAACACAAGAAATTAATGAAATTAAAAGAATATTTTTTATAAAATATCGTGGTGTTACATTCTACCCCCCTTAAAATGAATTTCACCCTCGAAATTTTTCAGGGTTATAAATGGTTTACTACTTGAAAGTTTGTTTAATAGAAACCCACAACGTAAAAAGGAATACCAAAACAAGGCTTTAAAAACTAAAGTATGAAATTTAATGGTTACCCAAATTAACTCATCACTGGGTTTCCATGTAAGAGAACATAGGTGAAATTATGGATATGGAAGAAAAAGCTAACCATCAAGTTCTGATGGAGAGTGGTAGAGAACATGGCAATGAAAAAGTCAAAAATCACAAAGCCATAAATTTGTGATGATCTAAGGTACCATTTGATTTAATCGGATATAAGGGAACTAAGACAACATTTTTGGTTTTCATGATCATTTCCCTAAAGTTGATTAATTAAAAGAAATACTTGCATGATTTTGGTACAATCTCACTGTTGTTCATGAATTGAACAATTTCCACTTCATCCCTTAAAGAAATGAAGTTGAATTTGTTATTCGTGATGTGTTAGCAGATCATGTGATAGAATGATGGGTCATTCCATCTCTTTCAATCAGAAGGTTAGAAAAAGTTATAAGCCCATATTATGGTTAGATTAATCGTATATGGTTCCAAAAATGAACTTATAATTCATATATCATACCGCTTAATAAAATAAAACTAGTTTCTACTAACCAGGGACTTCCTGTAGGCCATTGTTAGGTGATAAAGGCCAGTCGCACTTCGGTTGTGGGTTCGATTCCCACAGCCTTGTCCGATGCGATGGGCTGTCACCCGTCCTGCAGGTTGTCCTTTTTCTAAAACTACATTACTATATCATCCCATCAAAAATATAAAAAAATGTTCTATCTTTAAACAATACTAACTTATGTCCAACATAATCCATTCCAATCTTTAGGCTTATCCATAATATTGCAGTCCATTGTCATATTATAGTGAAAACGATTACCAGAGATTTCATATAAGAAGCATGTTAATACCATCGTTGATCCCCATATATCATAAGATATGTCTTGTTGGTCATATTACAAATGTTCGAAGGCCTTAATCATGTATTCTCTTGAAAAAAGAATACCCATTGAACCTTAGTGAAAACATGAATGTAGTTTAAAGTTAACACTTTCCACATACCAAAATCCTCAAAATTCAATATAATCGAACCATGATTTCACTTAGTACATATATCAATCATGAGCTCATGAATACAATCAAACATATCATTATCTTCTTATTCTTTCATTATGCTCATAACATCTACTTTACAAAAATATCTGAATAACATTCCATGGTTATGGTACCATTCAACATATACTTTCAAATACTTTTAGGAAAAACTATATTGTAACAATCCTTAGATGATTCTTTATTCCATAGTACCATTAACTATACAAAATAACTCTCGATAAACATACAATCATTCCACTACCTTCTAAAGCAATCGACTAAGCTTCAACACTTCTTTCAGCTCATATATCATTTATAGTCTCCTCATCATCATCCACATAAATACTACCCATATGACCATGCTGATTCTCTTCATGAGATTTTCCATTAGGAAATTGGTTTTCATAATGCCCGTACATTCCACATTTAAAACATCTAATCATTTTTTATGTCTTAGCAATACCATTATCCTTGACCATGGTGTTAACTGATATTTTTCCTTTGCACATACTGGCTTTGTGTCCTTCTTTTCAAAACCCAAATCATCTTCCAGTTCCTTTGAAACAATCTCCCTAATTCCTCTTCCCACATGATTTACATGAGGGAAATTGAACTTTCTTTCTTCTATGATCATCATGAAACTCCATCTTTCTCTTATTATCTGAGTCGAGAAACCTACCAAAGTTGAGATTATTGATCACATTATGAGATTGCTGATTAGGTATAATAACAATGTTTGGACTTCCAGATCCCATTTAATTTTTTTTTCTCTTGAAGAAAATCATTCAATTATCCGTCATATCCTCCATTATCATGAATCTTCCTATTTCCAGCCATTTTCTAAAACCCAAAAAGAATAGTTTGAGAGGAAAAAATCATGCTAGGGAAAACAAAATAGTAATGTGGGAGCACCCTCAATATCTAACATCTTAGGTTAAATTCTAATATCGTTACCGTAGTTCTAGGACTATATTCTATATGTATTCTTATCCTTAGGTACATCCCTAGAGATACCTTAGAAATATCTCTAGGGATCTGACTAACGTTTTCGAATCCTAGTTTCCAAAGGTTGACTAAACCATCCCTCTGATACCAACTATAGAGACCCTAAGCGTGATGTACATGGACATTAAATTACTTTTGTGGAATACTTAATACATAACAAAAACAGACACACAAGGACTGTAATAGTTTAGTGTCTTTGGAAACTTGGAACGTAATCTTCTAATCATGGTGAAAGATCTTCAACATCTCCCATAAAGATCTTCCACTTTTTGTTTCTAGACCTAAAACCTTTCTTTTGACCCTGGGGGAAAATAAAACATAAAAAGGGTGAGCTCAAATTCTCAGTAATGGTATGTATGGATAAAATAAAACATACCATATACATTGGAACTTAAAAATATGAACATAATGTTTAAACATTAAAATCATGAGAAACAACATAAAACATAAAAGTTCATAAGATATAGATCATAATGGAACATAAACCATGATAAAATAGCATGGGAATAAAACATGTAATTTTGGAATCCATTAGGAACATGTAATGATTTCCATTGTATCCAAGGAATTGCTGCCAAGACAATCGTAATGGACAAAGTCCAATTCTGAATTGAGTTCACTCCTCATTTCAGTCCTGTAACACTGAACCAGATTAACTTACCGTTCCAGCCATGTCTATCTCATGAGATATAAAATCGTTACCCAATGCATTGGAGGGAGATATATGTCCCACCCATCTCATAATGAAATCATTCTTACTTGTGCCACAAAATAAACATACATCATTCATAATAACCCAATAAATAAAATGGGTTTCATAAACATCATACCATCATCACATAATCCATATAAAAGAAATGGATATCATTTCATAATAAGACAAGTGAAACCTTGTAAATCACTGAGACATTATACTTGAAACATACACATATGAAATAATGTCATCTTAGATGAAAATGGTTTTGATAAAACACTTTAAATGAATTCTTGAGGAAAATATCCAATTTTCTTCAAAATCATTTTCTTTCCACAAAATGTCATGAAATTTTAGAAGAAAAGGTTTTTGTTTAAAATATTCATGATATCTTTTGAATGAAGCTTCATGAAAATAAGGGTTTATAAATCCATAAAAATCCTTTCATTCCGTATACGTTAAAAAACATTCTTATCTTACTTTTGTCGGAAAAGTCAAAAAATACCTCGTAACACATCCAAAAGAAAGATTCCTTACATACCATGTAGTAAAAGTAAAAAGTGGGTAAAAAGGACCTTAAACATACATGAAACCATTTTTAGGAAACATGGACATGGATGATAACAATAACCCCAGAAAATACTCACGAATAAGCAATCTCGGATAAAAATGAGATTTGCGAAATTATCCCTTACCTTAGGTATGATATACTCCGTACGTATCCAAACCTCCTATATAATGATTTAAATAATGTTATTGACTTATGAAAGAATCATATTAATTTGTTATGATATAATATATGGTTCACTTATGACTTTATATTACCCGTTCTTTTGTAAATTCCATGTTGAAGAGCATTTTGGGTAAAATCGTTTAATTTGTCATCCGTGTTTTGACATTTGATTATTCAAATGATTACTTAGATCACGATTACATAATTACAGAATATAAAACATGATTTATTTATAATATATATTCAAAATATATATATATATAATAGATCGATAAATGGAAATAAATACACCGTTCATGGAGACGGTAGGTCGTACGTACGCATGAACGTTGTTTTTGTTTCTTCATTGAATTGAATGGAACTAATTGGATGACATACACAAACACACATATATATATATATATATATACATAAATCCAATATCATTATAAAGTCATATATTTCATGATTACTTATTATATATACTTTATAATCATTTATGAATGGTTAATAATTGAGAATGAATCTCACCGTGTCATGGAGACGGTATTCCGTACGTACGCACGAGCGATTATATCGTTCCCCTGATCGTGGAATTTTATTGGAGTGTATGTATACTATTACAGAATCAATATCACTTTACAATAATCATATATTTTTATTATTTACACGATTATACCCATCCATGTACGGTGGTGGTGGAAAATAGATTACACCACGGCGTGGAGACAGTATTCCGTACGTACGCACGCGCGGTGGTTTCGTTTTCCGTAGGATGGATAGATTGTGAAATAGGTTTGTTTCATACTTATAATAACATATCAGTATATGAGTGATACTGATGTTATTACTTCATAATGAAACAACCTATGAAAATAATTTGAAGAAGAATGAAGCTTGAAAGAATCTGGAGAAGAAATTACCTCTTCTTCGATACGCCTCTTTGAAACCTCCTCTTAGGGCACAAAGATTGGTCTTTAAAGAAGACCAGAACCTCTAGGATGTTTCTAGGGAAGTGGAGAAGATAATTTTTCAGGGTTTTTCCGAGCTTGAAGGGTCAAATTCGTGTGAGGAGGAGAGGGAGGAGGTTCCCTTTTATAAGGGAGGAGAGGGGCACCTTTGAAATTCTTAAAAATATTAATTTATAATAAATCTAACCCCACTTAAAAACCTCAAAAAATGACTCATATTCTAAGCTTAGATGAGATAGGGTTTTAATATTATCAACCAATCAAATTTAGACATGTTTGGATCTTATTTTAAACCTTATCATTTTGATTTATCCTTATTTAATCTATTTAAGTTTATTTGAGGTAATAAAATTCTAAATTTTAAATTATAACAAATAATTACTTATTTGTTGTTAATTTTCCATAATTCTTTTCTTTATAACATTATAGACCATATAAATCTAAATTTATAATTTTTAAATATATTTGTGATTTTTAAACAATTTTATAAAATGTTATTTCTATAAAATAACAATAGTGTCAATTTTGACACTATTCATTTATTTGAATTTAAATAAAATATATATACAGAATATATGTTCGAACTAAAAGCTTTAATATATTCATAAAAGGTCATATGTGTCTATAAAATTAGTGGATAACATTAAATAGTTCATATAATATTTATTTTATTATTTTTAAAACCATTTATTTTGTTTATCTCTTAATAAAATAATTACTACAACATTTTTGTATAATTATTTAATATACTGATTTGTTGGGTAAAAATTTAAAAAAAAAATCCTATGATGAATATAAATCTATTAAATTTCACAATAATAATTTTACTCAAATTTATCATCTTATACTCACAATATTTAAATTGTTATATTTATTAAATTTTGAAAGTGACAACTTTGACATCATTTAAAATAAAATAATATAAATGTCATAATCACTTTTATAAGGATCCAAACGGTTATATATTAGGTCATCGGATGATTAATGTGTATATATACACTACCAATAAGTTTTGGTCTGGTTTGTGGGCCTTTTAAAGGGTATTATTATTTCAATAAAAACTATATTACTGATTTCCCACTAAATAAATAATTTTTGTATCATTAAAGTATCACCATTAATGACAATTATATACTCCCTAAAAATTCATAATAAATTATCATGATATAGATAATTTTATTAGCTTTCTAGAGACTATTCATGTTCGATGTTTTATGATGTTTATCACTTAATTAAAATTATTATACTTATAATATTTAAGAGAGTGACATGTTGTCACTTTCTTTGGTTTTAATAATAATTAAATTATTTTCATGGTCAAAAGTCTATAAAATGAATCAAATCCGACACTTAGTTGATATGGGTTTACTTTTATCCATCCAATAGAATTTTGGCATGTGTTAGGGTAATTTTATAATATTATATTTACCCTTAATTACTCGATTTACCTTTAACTAAGGTAAATAAAATTTACCGTAGTTACTATTCATAATTCCCAAAAATAAAAAGTAGAAAATTAACATAATTTGTACCCACTGATTCCAAATATGGAATCCATTTTTTCAAATTCAATACACCGAAGTTGCATAAATTAAATTAAAAATAATCCCGTTGTCGAATGAAAATGGGTTTTTGTTTAAAACATTGCAAAGGATTGAATTGATTTAACCTACGAATTCAATGTAAAATAAATGCTAATGACATAAATTATATTAAATGGTAAAAATAAATTCTATCTATACTTTAAAACCATTCAATATTATAATTTAACCATATAAATTATTACGATGAAAAAAGATGTTTTTCATTAAAATATAGCGTGTTTTTACTATTCATCAAAATATGAAAGTTAGCAGAATAATACGAAAAATTTATCCAAAGTAAATTTTTATTTCATGATTCCAAATAAGAATTTTATTTTTTCAAATTGAACTTATAAACATGTCAAAAACTAGATTTAAAGTGGGTGCCAAATCAAAAGGCGGCAAAACTGCATTTTTTTTAAAATACTTATTTTACATGAAAAATTTATTTTGTTCTTATACCATGTACTAGAAAATGTGTAAGATGAAAAATAATGTTATAAAATTCGAAATTTAGTTAATACTATTCATAACGGCTTGTTCATAATAATATTATAATAATATATCATTGTTTAGTAAAACCCGGTATTGCGTACAACACACACTATCGAGGAAGGTCACGATTGCGTGTAATGCAAGCCAAGCCAGGGTTGCGTGTTGTACAAGAATCCTTCATTGTTTCGTATAACAAAATCAAACAATATTTCATTTAAAAATTGAATATATATATACTCAATGTTGCGTAGAATAACTATTATCAAAATTGTGTGTAACATGATCCAAGAAAATTGTTGCGTATACTGCAAGATAATACGGTGTTGCGTATAGCACAAGGTAAT
Organism: Viscum album; assembly: GCA_963277665.1. NCBI lineage: Eukaryota > Viridiplantae > Streptophyta > Magnoliopsida > Santalales > Viscaceae > Viscum > Viscum album. The sequence goes on from OY728166.1 coordinate 601,855,217, forward strand.
CATGGTGTAGCATACAACACAAGAAAATTAATGAAATTAAAAGAATTTTTTTTATAAAATCTCAGGGTGTTACATTCTACCCCCCTTAAAATGAACTTCGCCCTTGAAATTCATCAGGGTTATAAATGGTTTACAACTCGACAGTTTGTTTAATAGAAACCCACATCGTAAAAAGGAATACCAAAACATGGATTTAAAAACTAAAGTATAAAATTTAATGGTTACCCAAATTAACTCATCACTGGGTTTCCACGTAAGAGAACATAGGTGAAAATATGGATATGGAAGAAAAAGCTAACCATCAAGTTCTGATGGAGAGTGGTAGAGAACATGGCTATGAAATAGCCAACAATCACAAAGCCATAAATTTGTGATGATCTAAGGTACAATCTGATTAATCAGATATAAGGGAACTAAGACAACATTTTTGGTTTTCAAGATCATTTCCCTAAAGTTGATGAATTAAAAGAAATACTTTCATGATTTTGGTACAATCTCACTGTTGTTCTTGAATTGAACAATTTCCACTTCATCCCTTAAAGAAATGAAGTTGAATTTGTTATTCGTGATGTGTTAGCAGATCATGTGATAGAATGATGGGTCATTCCATCTCTTTCAAACAAAAGGTTAGCAGAAGTTATAAGTCCATATTATGGTTAGATTAATCATATATGGTTCCAAAAATGAACTTATACTTCATAAATCGTACCGCTTAATAAAATAAAACTACTTTATACTAACCAGGGACTTCCTGTAGGCCATTGGTTGGCGATAAAGGCCAGTTGCACTTCGTTTGTGGGTTTGGTTCCCACAGCCTTGTCCGACGCGATGGGCTATCGCCCGTCCTGCAGGTTGTCCTTTTTCTAAAACTACATTACTATATCATCCCATCAATAATATCAAAAAAAGGTCTATCCTTAAACAGTACTTACTTATGTCCAACATAATCCATTCCAATCTTTAGGCTTATCCATAATATTGTAGTCCATTGTCATATTATAGTGAAAACTATTACCAGAGATTTCATATAAGAAGCATTTTAATACCATCGTTGGTCCCCATATATCATAAGATATGTCTTGTTGGTCACATTACAAACATTTGAAGGCCATAATCATGTATTCTCTTGAAAAAAGAATTCCCATTGAACCTTAGTGAAAACATGAATGTAGTTTAAAGTTAACACTTTCCACATACCAAAATCCTCAAAATTCTATATACTCAAACCATGATATCACTTAGTACTTATATCAATCATGAGCTCATGAATACAATCAAACATCTCATTATCTTCTTATTCCTTCATTGTGCGCATATCATCTACTTTACAAAAATATCTGAATAACATTCCATGGTTATGGTACCATTCAACATATACATTCAAATACTTTTAGGAAAAACAATATTGTAACAATCCTTAGATGATTCTTTATTCCATAGTATCATTAACTATACTACATAAGTCTCGATAAACATACAATCATACCACTACCTTCTAAAACAATCGACTAAGCTTCAACACTTCTTTCAGCTCATATATCATTTGTAGTCTCCTCATCATCATCCACATAAATACTACCCATATGACCATGTTGATTCTCTTCATGAGATTTTCCATTAGGACATTGGTTTGCATAATTCCCGTACATTCAACATTTAAAACATCTAATCATTGTTGATGTCGTAGCAATACCATTATCCTTGTCCATGGTGTTAACTGAACCATTTACATTGCACATACTGGCTTTGTGTCCTTCATTTCCACACCCAAAGCATCTTCCAGTTCCTTTGAAACAATCTCCCTGATGCCTCTTCCCACATGATTTACAAGAGGTAAATTGAACATTCTTTCCTCTATGATCATCATGAAACTCCATCTTTCTCTTATTTTCTATGTCGAGAAACATCCCAAAGTTGAGATTATTGATCACATTATGAGATTGTTGATTAGGCATAATAACGATGTTTGGACTTTTAGATCCCGTTTCATTCGGTTTCTCATGACGAAAATCATTCCATTATCCGTAGTATCCTCCATTATCATGAATCTTCCTATTTCAATCCATTTTCTAAAACCCAATAAGAATAGTGTGAGAGGCAAAAATCATGATAGGGAAAACAACATAGTAAAGTGGGAGCACCCTCAATATCTAACATCTTAGGTTAAATTATAATATCGTTACCATAGTTCTTGGACTATATCTTTTATGTATTCTTATCCTTAGGAATATCCCTATACATACCTTAGTAATATCTCTAGGGATCTCATTAACGTTTTCGAATCCTAGTTTCCAAAGGTTGACTAAACATTTCCTCTGATACCAACTATAGAGACCCTAAGCGTGACGTACATGGACATTACATTACTTTTGCGGAATACTTAATACATAACAAAAACAAACATAGAAGGACCGTAATAGTTTAGTGTCTTTGGAAACTTGGAACGTAATCTTCTAATCGTGGTGAAAGATCTTCAACATCTCCCATAAAGATCTTCCACTTTTTGTTTCCTGACCTAAAACCTTTCTTTTGATCCTGGGGGAAAATAAAACATAAAAAGGGTGAGCTCAAATGCTCAGTTAGGGTATGCATGGATAAAATAAAACATACCATATACATTGGAACTTAAAAACATGAACATAATTTTTAAACATTAAAATCTTGAGCAACAACATAAAATATGGAAGTACATAAGGCATAGATCATAATGGAACATAAACCATGATAAAATAGCATGGGAAAAAAACATGTAATTGTGTCATCCATTAAGCACATGTAATGATTTCCATAGTAGCCAAGTCATCGCTACCAAGACAATCTTAGTGGATAAAGTCCCATTCTGAATTGAGTTCACTCCTTGTTTTAGTCCTATAACACTGAACCAGATTAACTTACCGTTCCAGCCATGTCTATCTCATGAGATATAAAATCTTTACCCAATGCATTGGAGGGAGATATAGGTCCCACCCATCTCATAATGAAATCATTCTTACTTGTTCCACAAAATAAACATACATCATCCATGAAAACAAAATAAATAAAATGGGTTTCATAAACATCATACCATCATCACATAATCCATATAAAATAAATGGATATCATTTCATAATAATACAAGTGAAACTTTGTAAATCATATAGAAATTATACTTGAAACATACACATTTGTAATAATGTCATCTTAGATGAAAATGGTTTTGATAAAACACTTTAAATGAATTCTTGAGGAAAATATCCTTTTTTCTTCAAAATCATTTTCCTTCCACAAAATGTCATGCAATATTAGAAGAAAAGGTTTTTGCTTAAAATAGTCATGAAATCTTTTGAAGGAAGCTTCATGAAAATAAGGCTTTATAAAATCATAAAAATCCTTTCATGCTGTATACATTAAAAAACATTCTTATCGTACTTTTGTCGGAAAAGTCAAAAAATACCTCGTAACGTATACAAAAGAAAGATTCCTTACATACCATGTAGTAAAAGTAAAAAGTGGGTAAAAAGGACATTAAACATACATGAAACCATTTTTAGGAAACATGGACATGGATGATAACAATAACCCTAGAAAATACTCACGAATAAGCAATCTCGGAAAAAAATGAGATTTGCAAAATTATCCCTTACCTTAGGTCCGATATTCTTCGTACGTATCCGAACCTCATGTATAATGATTTAAATAATGTTATTGACTTATGACAGAATCATATTAATTTGTTATTATATAATATATGGTTCACATATGACTTTATATTACCCGTTCTTTTGTAAATTCCATGTTAAAGAGCATTTTGGGTAAAATCGTTTCATTTGTCGTCCGTGTTTTGACTTGTAATTATTCATATGATTACATAGATCATGATTACATAAATCCAGAATATAAAACATGATTTATTTATAATATATATTCAAAATATATATATATATAATAGATCGATAAATGGAAAGAAATACACAGTTCATGGAGACGGTAGGTCGTACGTACGCATGAACGTTGTTTTCATTTCCTCATTGAATTGAATGGAATTAATTGGATGACATACACACACATATATATATATACATAAATCTAGTATCATTATAATGTCATATATTTCATGATTACTTTTTATATATACTTTATAATCATTTATGAATGGTTAATCATTTAGAATGAATCTCATCACGTCGTGGAGACGGTATTCCGTACGTACGCACGAGTGATGATATCGTTCCCATGATCGTGGAATTTTATTGGAGTGTATGTATACTATTATAGAATCAATATCAATTTACAATAATAATATATTTTTATTATATACACCATTATACCCATCCAAGTACGGTGGTGGTGGAAAATAGATTACACCACGGCGTGGAGACGGTATTCCATACGTACGCACGTGCGGTGGTTTCATTTTCCGTAGAATGGATAGATGGTGAAATAGGGTTGTTTAATACTTATAATAACAAATCAGTATATGAGTGATACTGATGTTATTACTTCATAATGAAACAACCTACGAAGAAGAAGTTGAAGAAGAATGAAGTTTGAAAGAATCGGGAGAAGAAATTACCTCTTCTTCGATACGCCTCTTTGAAACCTCCTCTTAGGGCACTAAGATTGGTCTTTAAAGTAGACCAGAACCTCTAGGATGTTTCTAGGGAAGTCTAGAAGATAATTTTTCAGGGTTTGGACGAGTTTGAAGTCTCAAATTTGTGTGAGGAGGAGAGGGAGGAGGTTCCCTTTTATAAGGGAGGAGAGGGGCACCTTTGGAATTCTTAAAAATATTAATTTATAATAAATCTAACCCCACTTAAAAACGTCCAAAAATGACTCATATTCTAATATTAGATGATATAGGGTTGTCATCTCATCATCAAATCAAATTTATACATGTTTGGATCTTATTTTAGACCTTATCATTTTGATTTATCCTTATTTAATCTATTTATGTTTATTTGTGGTAATAAAATTCTAAATTTTAAATTATAACAAATAATTACTTATTTGTTGTTAATATTCCATAATTTTTTACTTCATAACATTATAGACCATATGAATTTAAATTTATAATTTTTAAATATTTTTGTGATTTTTAAACAATTTTATAATATGTTATTTTTATAAAATAACAATAGTGTCAATTTTGACACTATTCATTTATTTGAATTTAAATAAAATATATATACAGAAGATATGTTTGAACTAAAAGCTTTAATATATTCATAAAAGTTCATATGTATCTATAAAATTAGTGGATCACATGAAATAGTTCATATAATATTCATTTTATTATTTTTTAAACAAATTTATTTTGTTTATCTCTTAATAAAATAATTACTATAACATTTTTTTATAATTATTTAATATACTGATTTGTTGCATAAAAATTTAAAATAAAATCCTATGATGAAGATAAATCTATTAACTTTCACAATAATACTTTTACTCGAATTTATCATCTTAAACTCACAAAATTTAAATTGTTATATATATTAAATTATGAAGGTGGAAACTTTGAGATCATTTAAAATAAAATAATATAAGTGACATAATCACTTTTATAAGGATCCAAAAGGTTATTTATTAGGTCATCGGATGATTAATGTGTATATATACACTACCAATATGTTTTGGTCAGGTTTGTGGGCCTTTTAATGGGTATTATTATTTCAATAAAAACTATATTACTTATTTCCCACTTAACAAATAATTTCTGTATCATTAATGTATCACCATTAATGACAATTATTTAATCCCTAAAAATACTAAATAAATTATCATGATGTAGATAATTTCATTAGATTTCTGGAGACTATTAATGTTCGATGTTTTATTATGTTTATCACTAAATTAAAATTATTATACTTATAATATTTAAGAGAGTGACATGTTGTCACTTTCATTGGTTTTAATAATAATTAAATTATTTTCATGGTCAAAAGTCCATAAAATGAATCCAATCCGACCCTTAGTTGATATGGGATTACTTTTAGAAATCCAATAGAATTTTGGCATGTGTTAGGATAATTTTATAATATTATATTTACCCTTAATTACCCGATTAACCTTTAACTAAGGTAAATAAAATTTACCGTAGTTACTATTCATAATTCCCAAAAATAAAAAGTAGCCAATTAACATAATTTGGACCCACTGATTCCAAATATGGAATCCATTTTTTCTTATTCAATACACATAAGTTGCAGAAATTAAATTAAAATTAATCCCGTTGTCGAATAAAAATGGGTTTTTGTTTCCGACATTGCAAAAGATTGAATTGATTTAACCTAGGAATTCAATTTAAAATCAATTCTAATGACATAAATTATATTAAATGGTAAAAATATATTCTATATATACTTTAAAACCATTCAATATTATAATTTAACCATATAAATTATTACGATGAAAAAAGATATTTTTCATTAAAATATAGCGTGTTTTTACTATTCATCAAAATATGAAAGTTACCAGAATAATACGAAAAATTTATCCAAAGTAAATTTTTATTTCTTGATTCCAAAGAAGAATTTTATTTTTTCAAATTTAACTTATAAAAATGTCAAAAACTATATTTAAAGTGGGTTCCCCATCAAAAGGCGGCAAAACTGCATTTTTTTAAAAATACTTATTTTACCCAAAAAATTTATTTTGTTCTTATACCATGTACTAGAAAATGTGTAAGATGAAAAATAATGTTATAAAATTCCAAATTTAGTTAATACTATTCATAACGGCTAGTTCATAATAATATTATAATAGTATATCATTGTTTAGTAAAACCCGTTATTGTGTACAACACACGCTATCGAGGAAGGTCGTGATTGCTTGTAATGCAAGCCAAGTCAAGGTTGCGTGTTGTACAAGAATCCTTCATTGTTTCGTATAATAGAATCCAGAAATATTTCATTTAAACATTGAATATATATATATATACACTCAATGTTGCGTAGAATAACTATTATCAAAATTGTGTGTAACACGATCCAAGAATAGTGTTGCGTATACTGCAAGATAATACGGTGTTGTATATAGCGCAAGGTAATCTTGGTGTAGCATAAAACACAAGAAATTAATGAAATTAAAAGAATATTTTTTTATAAAATCTCGGGGTGTTACAGTATGTATCCTTTTCTTGATGCTTTTAATGGTTATAAAGTTAAGGGTGACGAATGGGAGAGTCAGGAGAACTCGGAATGATGTTTTGTGGAAAAAGGTGAAGTCACACGGGTGGTGAACGGCTTCTCTAAACCGTGCGGCCAAACTGTGTGTAGTTGGTCTTAGAGGTAGTAACTTCTGCACGAGTGGTGAATGGTTTGTCTAACTATGCGGCAAAACCATGCGATTGGGGTGGCCAAGGTAGTATCTAAAGTAGGGTTAGCGCACGGTTTGTCAAACCATGCAAACTAACCATGTGGGAACTTAAAAGAGATCCAATAAAGGTGGATCTCACATTTTTTTCCTCTAAAAGCAATATTTAGTCTACTATGCATACCTAACTCTAGATTTTGGTTCTCCTAAGGTCATAGAGGGTTCTCACATCATTCTGTCGATGATCTTAAGACATCTCTTCACGAATCGAAGCCGGATTCTTGAGGTATGTGATCGTTCTTATTTGGTTTCTCAGATCTACATTGATCTTCTTCTCCTCTTCTCTCGGTTTCATAGATCTAAACCCATTATGGGAAGATCATTGTTTTTAGATGCCACACATGATGTGATTTGGTCTATGTTGGGTATGGAGAAGAGATCTAAGGAGGATCCTTGGTGAATCGGTGGGGATTTCTTCTATGTTCTCCGTTTTTAGGGTTTTCGTCAAAAACTTTGAGGTAGCAGGCTTCTCTCTTGACTCCTCTTATTATAATTGATTGGATTGGTTTCAAATTGGATTTTTTAATGGTTTTTATTGTGAAAATAAATTAATAAATCTTCTTTAGTGATGATTTATGTTTTGATGTAATTGTGAAATCTTGGTGAATTATTGTGCAATGTGATTTGGCTTCTTGATTTTAAAATTTTGATTTTAAATTATGATTGTGGAAATTGTAAATGGTTTGATGAAAAAAAGGGTTTTCAATAAAAAGGGTGTTTTAATGAAATGGTTTGAGATTGAAATGACTTTGATGGATTTGGTTTTCAAAAAATAGGAGTTTTATTGAAATGGTTTCCAATTGAAATGGTTATTATGGGAATGGTGTTCAATAAAAATGTGTTTTTATTGAAAGTGTGTTTTGGCTTGACAGTTGGTAATATGTGGTGTCTTTTCATGTTGCATGTACATGGATTGGTTGAAATATGACTTTGTGCTTGGTTCCAGAGGTGTAATGGATCATTGGAAATAATTACCTTGTGACGACTTGGTAGATTAATGAGAGACCGTTCATGAGTATGGAACTGTCATAATGAAGCATGAATCGTTTGTAACATGTGATGGGAAATGGATGGGTATGAAAAAAAGAAATTTTTGTGAAATGGTTCAAAATCTTGTTTGGTTATTTTTCTAGAAAAATATCTTGCTGGAAAATTGGTTTAAATTTCTCTTGGAATGCCTTTGGTTATAGATGGTTTTGGAAACTTGTTTATATTTAGTTATAAAATTATTTTGAGAAAATGTTTTATATAAACTATTTTCATATAAATGTGGATAACTCTTCTATCTTATTGGTGTGATTGGGGAAGTCATAGGGGAAAACCTACTGATTTTTATACTCACCCATTCTTATGCACGATAGTTCTTTTGCAGATGTCGTATTTCGGGACAAAGGTAAAGGCAAAGCATCTTATTTCTAGTTGCTCATATTGATTCATGGGATATGTTGTGGAGCTTGGAGCATATGGGGCATGGAGTTGTAGTGTATTTTTAGAGTCTAGAGTATTTTTGTCTTCTGTTGTTGTGTACTTTGATGTGGATTGATATAGATGATGTTGCTTATTGGTCTAAAATTGGTTCATGCATCTTATAGTGAATGTTGGATATGGTTGGGGTATGGGTTACTTCTAAAAGGGTAAATCATCCCCCAACTTGTATTTGAAACCCTTCAGCATTTATTTCTAGCCTTCGACATATTGGGGATGCCGCATAAGTCCTAGTAATGACTCATTCATCTCTCAAGCCAATGGGAATTTGGGGGTCATTAGAGTAGTAACATTATAGATAATATATGCGTCCAAACACATCTAAAGGTTCTAGATAAATGGGAGAAAAAAAGAGAAGGGACTAGAAGATCCCAACCTCGCTCTAAGCACACAGGATCCAAAATTGGGAAAATCCTAAGGGGTTTCTCATTATGTGTTTCCAAGAATACCGCCACAACATATTTATAAAATGTATTATATGGTTTTGTAGTGGCATAATCAAAAGGGTCAAGGTCTGACACTCTACCTTACTAAACATGTTCTCTATGAAACCATTGTATCAAAACATAATTCTCCCCATGATAAGGGATTTTTTAATGACCAAACGACACCATGGAGTGAATTCTAAGGGCCATAACAATAAATACCATTCTCCACAAGAGGGGGGTTAGACACCCTCCCTTTATTAATTATCCATTATCCCTTGTGTAATTACATTTTTCCTATAGATGACCTCCATGGAATGACACATAGGTTCTGATGTCGTCAATTATAGTGAGTTTTCAAATCCATCATCTCTTTATTCGGGATAAATTATTACAAATTCGGAACAACAATCCAAGAACAAGTAAATATTGCCTAGATGTTACAACCCTCAAAATTATGATCCAGATCCAAATTATATGAATTTATCATACCTAGAGATAAAATATTAAAACATCACCCTATTTATACTAACTCAAAATACCAAGATTCCGAAAAACCTCGTTATGAAAACTCTGTTCATCCATTATATTCTGTGATATCAATTCAACCATACACATTGGTAAACAACGGTTCTCAAATCATCACCAACTAACTACAATCTATCATATTTCAAAAAATGTTTTTTCATAGAAAAACTCACACATAATGAAAACCATTCACTTGATGTGGAGAAACCAACTATATGAGATTAATAAAATTAAATCAATAAATACGTTCATAGACTCTAAATTGATTCACTATGACCCATCCATTATGCTCTAGATTTTAATTTTAACTCACATCACCTATGTTAATCAACGAATACCAACGGGTCCTTCTAAAGAAGAATCTATCTGAAAATGCTAAGCCTCAAATTTATAAACTCTTCAAAATTACACAATCATTTTAATGTGATTTCAAAAGAAACTATTACATTATATACATTGACATCAAATTAATAATTTAAAATACAGTTTAATTAAATGATTGAATCCAACATAAAATAAAGCTTTCATCATACATTACCCATGGGAACCGAAACATTCAAAATTTGAATCCCAATTAGACTCCCCCAGATGTTGCGGAAATTTTTGGATTCATATATTCAAAACAAGTTGAGAGAAATTTTTTTTTGAAAAAAATAGAAGTAGGAGAATAAGGGAATAAACACTAACATCGTTTAGGAATAATCAATATGTAAAAAGAGAGGCAGAAACATTCTAATATGAATGCTGGGATCACCATTACAAGGAAGAAATCAGAGTTTGTAACACATTGAAAAAGCTACAGAAAAATGGGCTAATAACGAAGACGAAACACTATTAAATAAATAGTATTGGAGGTCTGATATGCTACAATGAAATGTCGGTAGATGTCCCCTTCTCTACTATTATATGGACACCCATGTGCATGTTTCTAATGTAGAAATTGGATGAATGTCCACATTGCAGTGATACTATTGTCTTTAATCTCAGTCATGTTGTAGTAGTGGTGCAAAAGTTTGCAATTCTATATTTCCTTTTCGGTGTTAGTCGGTTTAATCTACTATAGTCTGTTAGAGAGATTCTACAATGCCCCGCAATTTGGATTGGGGAATTTGGATCCAAGACTAGGGTCATATTGTTCCCCAAAACTCCCTTTGAACTCACCATGTAGCTTAAACTGTGATGCTGCGTAATGGTTTACAATATATTATGGAAGAATTTGGGAATATAATCAACCATAACTGATCAAGATACAGAAATAAAAAACCACATCAATGACCCTATTCATTATACCCCATGATTTTAACATTATATCTTTTTTAATAAACATAATGTACAAAATAAATTTCCTTAAACACATCACTGAGTCATTATGAACCATGATATAATATAACATTATATCATATCCAATGTAATGGAAGAAATATGTATGATTAAAAATGTTTTGAAAATATTTTATAAGGTTGATGAATAAAAATCAATACTTAAATCATTAGTAATGTCACTTTATCCTCATAACATATATAATTTCACAAATGGGTTTTATTTGTATTTTTTATCAGATTACAATATTTTTAATTTAATTTATTTTATTTTATTATGGAAATAAATATTATTATAATATACTAACTGAAATAATAACATAAAAATATTATTTGTAAATTTTCATACAAAAATTAATTTTTATTGAATAGTATAAAACATAGTTTTTATAAAAAATAAATGTTATTTTCATTATTTAAAATGTTAAATTATATTTATCAGTTGTTAAAATTAAATTTCATACTTTTAATTTAAAATTATTGTATAAATAAAATTATAAGGAACAAAACACATTGCATAGGTAAAAATACTATTTTTTATAAAAAAATATATTTTATTAGAAAATTGTACTTCATCATGGTCTAGATATTTGTAGTTAAAATATTTATTACCCATTATAGAAATTTACATTGATTGAATGAAATATATATTTATAATTAGAATGCATAAATTTTTTTAATGATCACACTTAATTTTAATTTAATTATTAATTATTGATATGGTAATAATTCTGTTACATTTTATTCAGTAATTTTATTATGGGTTTTATGAAAAAAAATCCGGGAAAGGGGATTAGGGTTCTGATATTTTTAAAAATGGGTCTGGGATGCATGAACTTAATTCACGCATCCCAGATGAAGTCATGGATGCGTGAACGGTGATCACGCATCCTTCTCTGACCGGCTAAAGGATGCGTGAACAGCATTCACGCATCCGTGTGCCGGAAAGGATGTGTGAACGTCGTTCACGCATCTGACTAGGAAATATTATAAAAGGACGGGTACCACCCCTCAAAAAACATTGTTCTCCTCTGGTTTTTGTTGTGAAGACATGCAGAAATTCTTTCTCAGTAAATATTTTCTACTTTTATTAAGGTAAAATTTCTATTTAACATTTTAATTGTTTTAATTGTGTTTATTTATCTCATTTGTATGTTTAATTTTGTGTATGATTTATTTATTTCATATGTTATGCATGATGTGTAATGTTTTTTGTGATTTAATTTTCTAAATGTAGAATGTTTGTATGATTTAATTTTTTGAATGTATATTGTCTGAATATTGAATGTTTTATGTTCTGTCAAAAATGTTGAATGTTTAGGAAATGTATTTAATATTAGTGAAATTTATTTTAATGAACGGTTTTGACGTAACTGTAATTTATATTACTATTATTTACTAGTACTAAAATTTTTAATCAATAAATTAGAAAATATATTTACTTATATTTTGAAAAGTAGAAGAATGGCAAAAAAACATTACAATTTCATAAAATTTAAAAATAACAAAATTCTTTATTATATAAATATCAATTATATTAGTTTTAATAAACTTTATTCAATGTTATTAAGAATTATATACATAATAATTATACCATAAAACATGGTATGAGTGATGACTGATCTTGAGATGACCGACCATGCATAATTGAAATTGCATGTTTTATTTTGTGTATGTTGTTATTAAATTTGTAATAATTTCATTTTTTCTGCATTGATGACCTGTGAGTAATCTCTCAGTAAGTGTAAGGACCATCCTTCCCGCTTAATAAAAATTTGTGTATTTCATACCCATAGACCCCCTCACATGAATGTGAGTAAATTTGTAATTAAAAGACAGACGCCCCCGAAGAGGTGTCCCCGAACAGGCTTCCCCGAAGTGGTGTCCCCGAACAGGCTTCCCCGAAGGGGTGTCCCCGAATAGACGTCCCTGAAGAGGTGTCCAGAAAGAAGCATTTGTGAACTCGTTCAAGAAGAGGCGTTGCTGTTTGAAAAGAGATTGGCGGTAGCTGAAATATTTGATAATATAGACAGAATTCCACCCGTAGGTTGTGGTTAGTTTATCAAATAATGATAAACTAATCGTAAGTCTCAAGATAAATTAATGATTATATATTCATAAGAAATTAAAATTTATGAAACATTATATTAAATTTTCTTTTGTGCTAATATCACAATCACTATAACTAAACAATGATAATTCAATACATAAAAAAGTCTCAAGATAATCAATTATTCAATACCAAATTAAGTAATTTAAAATCTTAATGTTGTATGTAATAATTTTTAAATTATTATTTATAGGTAATTATGTCTGCTCAAGTATATTTCAATGCTGAGGTAATTTATACTGAGCATGGTTTTATCTACAGTGTGCACCCTGCCAAAGTGGTAAATCTCCATTATTGTATGACATTGGATGCAGTTCGTAATAAGATTCATAGTCGGTTAAAATTGACGGCTGAACAACCAATCACTTCAATTAGATACCGACATCTTCAATATCCTGGGTGTTTGTGGCACAGTGAGTACCCTATAGTTGATGATGAGGATTGGACGGAGGATTCTCAGTTATTCAAGAAATAGTGTATTAATGGTTTGATGGAATTATTTGTTTTCATTTCTGATATGGATGTGGTGGAATCGATTACTACAGAACCATGCTTTGTGAGATCTGTAGAAGCTGGTCCTTCACAATATTCTTACTCATTGCCTCCTCCCCATATGACTCCTGTGGAAGAATGTTATGAGGAAGATAATCAAAATTTAAAAGGAAATGTAGATGAAATCCCTTTGTGTGCTGATATAGTGCATGAAATTTTTTTTGAGGAAGAATAATTTGGAGATTCATCAGGAGATGATGTGGTTTGGAGTGAAATTTCTAAGGTTCCTTTGATAGATATACATCCACTACATCCACCAGTTAGTGGTAATCAGCCTTCAATTTTGAGTTCCTTTGTTTGAGGAATGTCTCTTGAACACCATTTTGATTGGGATGTCATTACACCAGCTCTTGAATTCCCTGGCATTATAGGCAATAGGCATGCATCAAATTATAATTCCATATATGTTGGGAAGGAGTTAGAAAGTAAACAGGCCATGAAAAATGTGATAAAGCAATACCACATTGTGTGACATTTCACATTTGTGGTTGATGAGTCAAAGAAGACCAAATATCTCATTCGTTGTGAAAAAGTTGGGTCAGAATGTAAATTTCGATTAAGAGCAATATTTGATAAATATTATGGATGCTGGAAGATAACCAAATTAGAAGGCCCACACAGTTGTCTTCATCCCATCGTGGCACAAGATTACTCTTCCCTTGATGGAGTGTTTATATCTATTGTTATTTGTGAGATGAAACGAACAAGTCAGGATGTTCTTGTTGCCCTTGTTTAGGAAAGAATTCAACAGTTGTATAATTATATGTTATCATACAACAAAGCTTGGAATGGAAAACAGAAAGCCATTGTAAATGTGTATGGTGATTGGGATGAGTCTTATGCAATGTTGCCACAACATATGGAATTATTGTCTCTCAATAATCATGATTGTTTATAATTTGGACATTATTGAGTATGTATCCTAGAATCATCGAGTTGATCGGTCAAAGTTGAAGTCAAATAGTATTTTTTGGGCATTCAGACCATGCATTGACGTGTTTCGCTATTGTAAAAAATTTACTCAGGTAGATGGCACATTCCTTTTTGTAAAGTATATAGGTGTTCTACTCATTGTTGCCACATAGGAAGGTAATCAAGCACCTCTGCCACTTTCTTTTTCCAATGTGGAAAAAGAAAACTTTAAAAGCTGGAGCTGGTTCTTGGCATGTGTACGTGTTCATGTCATGCAATAACAGGGCGTGAGTCTGATATCTGATCGTCATAGAGCGATTATAGTTGCAGTGAGTAGTGATGGGGTTCCTTGGACTAAGCCGAATTCTGATCACTGTTATTTAATTTGACATATTAAAAGTAATGTGCATAAGAATTTTAGAGATGAGTCCATAAAAAAGGTGATCCTCAATTTGGGTATGGTTTTCTAAACATTCTTTTTTTAACAAAATTTTATATTTATTTTAATACATTATTATCATATGGTTTCAGAATATGAACCCCAACAAGAAAGTTTTTATCGACGTCTTGAAGAGATTCGAACAGATAATGAGGAGGTATATGAATATATGATGCAAATTTCAATGGAAAAAATGGTCCTTATCATACGATGGTGGCATGAGATTTGGTCATATGACCACTAATATAGTGGAGTGCATAAATGGGGTCCCCAAGGTTGTGCACAAACTCCTAATCATTGGGTTAGTGCAAGAGACATTTTTTAGATGTGTTCACTACTTTGTTGACCAGTCCCAAAAGGCCTACTATAGGATGGAAAAAGTAATGCTTTTTACTCAGCATTTTCTAAGTGATATTGACCGGATACGGAATGAGGCTTCATGATGGAATGTTATAGACTTTAACATGGAAAATACGAGCTTTCGGGTAAGGCAATTCTACAAATAGGGTACATTCATTAATGGTGGAGTGTTTTTAGTGACATTGAACAACATGTACTATGATTGCGGAAGATTTTAGGAATTGAGATATCCATGTGTACATGTTATCACAGCTTGCACTTCAGTAAATATATCTTGGGAGCCATATGTTGACCCGATGTATCAAATAAGCACATTGGTTAACTGTTATAGTGCTGCTTGGATGTATGTTGGTGACTTCCATTCTATCACATTGCCTATTGATCAACCGACCATCATCCCTGATATTTCCAGGTATTGATAAGTTGGTTTTGGTTTCATTTATGATTTTTTCAATGTCTACCATTTTTAAAATTATTGGCTTCACGCTACCAGGTTGCTACCCCGAGAAAGACTGAAGTCAACTTGCATCAGAAATGAGATGGATTGGCCTCGGCAATGAGGAGGGAGAATACGATGGAGTATTTGTCATGCAGAAGGACATACTTGCAAGAGATATCCCAAAGTGGCAGGACATAGTTCCACATCTCGTCATCCATGATCGAGTTTTTGTACATGCTCTATTTTTTCGATGTTTGAATTTTGGTTTTTCACATATTTGGATTTTATCATAAAGAATTTTATCATACGAAAACTGAAGTTCCAAGGATTTAATAACAACTAAGAGGGGGGGGGGGTGAATCAGTTCATCACAAACTATTAAAAAAATAAACACCAAACAAAAATGAATATTTCATGCTTCCACATATTAAAAAAATATTAGTCGTCAACATATACAAAGCTTTGTTAAAGAAAAAACCAAAAATGTTCTTCAAAAACTATTAAAAAAATAAAAACCAAACGAAAATGAATATATCATGCTTCCACATCTTAAAAAAACAGTTGTTGTCAACATATACAAAACTTTGTTAAAGAAAACACCACAAAGGTTCATCGCAAACTATTAACAAAATAATCACCAAACGAAAATGAATATATCATGCTTTCACATCTTCAATGCATGTTTTTTATCACTTCTACTTTATTTTATACCTTATTTTTCTTGTTGTAGTTATTTTGCAAATAAAAGTTTACAATTTTTATTTAATTCACTATTAAAAAGTAACGATGATATCATGTATTCATATGGTAGATTTTCCATTGCTTACATATCAGGCTACTCATGTATCGTGGTTGCTTTTAGGGACATAATATTCCTCCCTTGAGTGTACGTAGATCTCACCATTTCCATCATACTGCACCACCTCCCGCTATCATAACCCATCTATGTCGAGCTAGATTCTATGGAGTAGTAATGTGTGACTTTACATTTCTTGATCATCAACTCATTGATGTACTTGTAGAGAGATGAAGGCCAGAGTCGCATAATTTCCATTTCAGTGAGGGGGAGATGACTATTACATTACAGGATGTGGACGTTATGTTGGGCCTCCTTATTGACAGACATGATTTGACATGCTGAGTTCCATCAGATTTTCCTGAGCTTGATCATAGACTATTGGGCATAGAGGTCCAGGATGATGGCAGGACCATCATCGGTGGTAGATTGCGGATGCCATGGTTAGACCAGAAATTCACACATTAACTATATGATTGTGATGACGTCACTGTGCTATGATTGGCACACACATATATTTTGAGGCTGATCATTGGAAAACTTTTTGTTGACCACTCTACTACTTTTTTACACCTGATGTATTTATCTTTTTTGGAGGATTTGGACCAGGCCGGTCGATATAGCTGGGGGTCTACCTGCTTAGCATATACATACAGGGCCATATGAAGCACATGTCGCATCGATAGGATTCAGATAAAAGGATGCATGGTTCTTCTGCAGATGTGGGTATGGAGCACATCCATCGTTTAGCTCCACATGCCCATGCGCCATTAGCCATTGAGATTGTAGAAGAGGCTCCACGTGGACGTTAGTATATTATTAATTCCTTCTATTATCTAACATAATTGTATAAGATTAATTTATGAAATGTAAAAATAATAATGTTATCTATAGGTGGAGTTAGGCGCATCGACATTCAGATTCTCCCAGACATGATTCTCACGTGTACAGACTTATGTTAGACAGCATTTGACCAGACGATGTAAGTGATTATTATTTATATTGCTAAATCTTCACTCTTTACTATAAATCTATTCATCTATTAATTGATTATTCATTTTTTTTCTTTCAGATTCCATGGATTCCATATACAGATGATATCCTTTTGATTAATCCGCCAAATTGTATAGTGATGCTTCCTATCGGCTCCTACAGGGTTCCACTAATTCATTTTCATATAGCCGAGTGCCATTAGATGGATAGGTTTATGAAGTGGTTTGGATTCCTTCAGCCAGTTCCTGACCCGCCGAGTAAGTTGGATTCATTGCATTCCCTAAAGATGTCATGGAAGAGGGATTTTGATTTGAAGAGCTACCATGGAAAACATGTTGAGTAATGGGACAGACGACGGGAGTCCTATTTGTGAGGGGCAAGGACAGTACGTTTTCATTTGATGGATCAAATGGATTATGCAGGCTGGTACATCAGGTCCCCAGTTATATTTTTGACACAACACGGATGAGGCTTTCATGACATGGTATGCATTCTTCCTTTCACTGTTCAACAGAATTTTTATTCATATTAGTTAACAACAGAATTTGTTTTCGCAGGATGCTCGTATTTATCATATACTTCATATGTCTGATCCAGTAGATAGAGCTTCCTTTAACCCAGCATATTTTCACACCCTTGTGCGACAGATGCTACTGTCGAAGGACGAGATTTATCAAGGCATTTTCCTTGATCCTCCACTTGCTGCGGAGGCCGTGGAGCCTGCTGAGCCTCACATAGATGTACCTGGGGGTGAAGAACCTATTATGGATGTTGTTGTTCCACAAGAGCTGGCTTCCCACCTTTCTTGGAGACATTCTATTGTTCCACTGGAGGATGGTGTTCAGCATGATCAGTAAGATGCTCCTCCAGCTTCTCAGGCACAACAACGGGTACTTACAGATGATGACTAGATTGAGTTTGATTTTTTATTGCAGTCATCCATAGCACAGAAGCTATCTACTTCCTATGTTGGTGAGAGTTCAGCCAGCTTCCACTATCCTTAGATGCGGGCCAGGGTACAGGCAGTGAGACTATACATCCACTGCCTCTCACACAGGAGGATGTGGAGGTGGCTGTCGATGAGGATGTGCAGCGTACGCCAGAGCATAGACATAGACAGACACAGTATTGGCACATCCAGTATACGCCTGGCTATGGGACAGAGGAGAATCCATGCCAGAGGCGTAGACTAGGTTGATATTTGACTTTTGGTACATTTTGTATGTGTCTTATAGTTATCAATTATAGACTTCTATTAATTTTTTAATAAGTGTCTTACTGTTATCAAATTATCTACCAATATATATATATATATATATATATTAAATACTATGATTAAATTAAATAGTAAATATTAATTATATTAACTATTTAGAAATCAAATTGATTCTGGATGAAAAGATGCGTGAACTTGAAGAAATCTTGAAAAATATTATTGATCTCCATTATTTAAAATTAGATGTAAAATCCAAGAATATCATGGAACACGATTATTCATTTTAAAAAATAAATTTCATGAAGAAAAATTTGAATGAATAATAGATATTTGTGAAGAGTATATGATTATGATTGAGGATCAGAATAACTAAAATATGAATTAGAAGTTCATTTGGCCAATTTGGAGAAGATATATATTCATACTTTATAAATGTAAACAATTTCTACTGGTATGCAATCTAACGATTGAGGTTATGGAGTATGCATCTCAAAATATAGGTTAACAGTAATTAAAGGACGAATTAAAGAGGTAAAAGTGGATGATTAAACTATTTCCCATTAAAATATAAAACATCACCATGTAATTTATCATTGGTCTTATAAAGACCAACATTATAAATAATCCCATTTAGTTTATAGTTGATCAACTTACAATGCGTTCTTACTTCATTACTATTTGAGAGTATTTCATACTCTATCTACATAACAATATATAAATAAAGAGGTATGTTTACGTGGATTAAATATTTATATTATATCTAAGAGAGACCCAAGGATCTATATGATGTTTTTGGGAATTATTTAACAAGCATTGGATACAAAAATGAGATTTGAACTACTTAGCACACTTAAAGTAATATTAAGTGTATAAGGATCATTCCAAGGCTTGTAGACCAGCTAATAAATTTCTTGATCCATTTCAAGAGATATTGTGATTGGAAACATTTATTAGTGGAATTCATATATAATAAAATTTTCCACTTTATAATACAAATGGAACCATATGAGGATCTTTATAGAAATAGATGTTTAACTAAAACATGTTGAGATAATGTGAGTGAGTGAATGATGATAAGATTATATGTGTCTTAATATATGTTAGAGAATACTCAGGCCATTCTATTAATAATTATATAATGAATATCTATTATTCATGAATATTTATTAATAATTATTAACATTATTTCATTATTTTCTATTATTTAATTTATATTTATTAATATTTCTTACTTTTTACATTAAGTGTATTAGTTTGTAATTACTAGTTATAAATATTGGAAAACATTTGAGCTCACTGTGAGATGCGTGAACCACGTTCACGCATCCCTCCCTTGAGAGGATGCGTGAACGGGGTTCACACATCTTCAGTGGGGGCGAAGATGCGTGAACACCGTTCACGCATCCCAGACCTATTTTTAAAAATATTTGAACCCTAATCCCCTTTCCAAATTTCTTTTCGTAAAACCCTTATTAAAAAATTACTCCATTTTTTATATTGTTGGGGCTGAAGTAACATAATTGAAACAAAGATAATTACCAGTTATTTTTGGGAATAAGGAACCCATTATCATGTATATGAATTGCCAATGGTTTAATTAATGCCCAGATACGTGTCGAAGAATCCCCACATAACCCGTCAGCCGAGCCGTTCCAGCTACTGGGAGCTGATGCCGTCGCAGACATGGATCTAATGCATTGTCGTAAACTCTCCCACTGATTTGTCGAACAATATTTTTACAAAAATGTCCCTATACTATGCATAACACCCATGAACCTGTAATTCCCATCGAGATCATCGACATCATCACTGAAGCTCCCACTGATGAACATCACCACACCACTTCTCGCATCGATTTATGTCGCTACGATAATACCCCCACCATCAGTGGGTACCAGAATTGTGTTGCATCGAGAGTATAGTCACCTAAAAGAAGCCACACAATGGTTGATCCCAACACCATGATTCCCATGGGGAGACAATTTGCTACCCCTACATCTGTCCTGTAGTCGCATGACCCATTTTATATCTTCACATCGAATCACCCATTCAATTGGATCCCCAAATTGTAGGTTGTATCGATTTGAATCATCATTGGTGTATTATTATAGTGTAGACTAATCCACTTAGAAACACCCTAACTACTAAGAAGTCTGTTTCCATGGTAAGTGTTAAAACACAAAAAAGGGTTTAATGTAAAATTATATTGACTAAAATGACATAAAAACATTCCTATATCCTATTTGGTCCATAATAACGTTTTTAATCATGTATCCAAAATATATGTATATGATATTATGATGATAGAAAACCATTTTTCACCTCCATTAGATCAAATGGGTAATTAATGTATCATTAATTCATATTTGTGACCTACAACCTCGAGATAGAGATGTTTTTATTTTACATTACAAACTAACATAAATAATTTTAATTATATATTTAATTAAAATATATTAAATATATGATATAACTGTTTTTATTTAATCATAATATATTTTTTATCTTTATTTCCATATTTTCATAATAAAATGAAAACTATGATTAGGCATATGTATAGACAACGTTCTCTTTGAATATTATATTATATTTTTTTGTCCCTATCATCTCTAGAAAATTATATATAGTTATATAATGATAAAGATATGATATTTATATCCTTATTGTCCTTCTGAAGATGGTGGAACCAAGATCAAGTTGTGTAGATCAAAACAACTTGACCAAAATAATAATGAAAAATATAACAGTCGAATACATGAAATGATGATTTTAATAAAGAGATAATAATAAATGTGTGTTTAAATATAATTAGTGAATCATATAAAATATAATAAGTATTTATATGGGTTTTATATAAGTATTATAAATTTAAATTTAGTATTAATGATTTAAGAGTGATTTTAATGAAATTCAGACTTTAGTTAAGGGGTAATGATACAAAATCATTCCATTTCATGATTATATATAGAAAACATCCATTGAGGTTATTTATTCAGATATTATAAAATAAACCACATATTTTTTATAATATTCCTATTCTTATTATTTTTATGTATTATGACTTGTTTTCAATCCTCCTTACTTAAAATGAAAAAGAAAATATTTTTAAATAGTATTTTATCATATTTATTTTTTGGTCATTAATATTTTTCTTCCTTATCCATGGTATTAAAGATTGTTTTATAGATTTTTTAGCCAATATTTTTAATGTTTTCCTAAATATCATATTTTTTCATTTTACATTATTTATAATGTTTTAAATGGAATATTTGTAATGAAAATCTTAAATAAAACTAGAATTTCAAAAAATGAATAAGGGTTAAGAGAGTGTAATTTTTTAATTTATATAGTATGAATTGATTTTGTACCAGCATGAAAATTAATTAGTTTAAAGTAAATATTACATTTTTATGTGGTTATTTGTAATGAAATTATTTTCCAAAATATTGTTGTAATAAATTAATTTTATGTGATTTCTAAATAAAAATATTATTTCACTCAAGAACACTTCATCGTATATTTAAATGAATGATTCATATATGATGAAAAACTTTTATGTTACATGTGATTTAATATAGTTATGATCTAATGATACCATATATACTATTTATCTAGATCATTTATTAGTATGATGATGAAATTTTTTTAAAAGTTTTTTATTATCTACATGTTATGATATTAAGATATGAGGAATGTTTGATAAATATTTGTCTCATATATTTATGTATTTATTTATTTGATTAGTTTGAAAAGAATTATATAACATGATAATTAATTAGATATTACATTATATCTCAATAGATAATTATGGTAATCAAGATGATGTGCTCAGTCCACAATGATACATTTGTATGGATTCCTGATCCATTATGATATGGGAAACATTTGGTGAAGCCGAATCCAATATGAAATAATGGTATCCGTGGTTAAAAGTTATATATTATATTATTTATATCATTATTATTGTGGAAATGTTTTTTGAACAGTTGATATCATTATGATATGATCTCATTTGTAATAATTTATTTTTTGGGGATTTAACAATTTATTCATAGAATACACATTTATTCCATGATTCATGATTATGATCAAATAATTGTTAGATATGATTTTAAATTGATAATAACATGTTCTCATTACATTATTATAATGATATTATATTATAATATCATATATTAATATCTCTCATGTTTAACATTGCTGAGAATCTGAGCTCACCAATTCTTTCTTTTAACATTACCACCTACTATTATGAAAGGTACTAAGAATGATGAGTCTATAATGGTACCTCATGTAAAAAATATAATTTATATGATGAATATTATACATATATAATATGTTTATGTATCTATTCTACAATACCACTAAATCATTTTGGATCTCAAGCATTTTTATTTGGTAGGTATATAGAGATCCAAAATTTTATGAATAAATATTTCATATTATTATATAGATATAAAATACGGTACATATTTATAGATAATAGAATCATATTGATTTAGTTTATTTGGAATCATGGATACATCAACAACTTATTCTTAAGTTATCTATATCATCTCTCCCTGATGTATTATAAACAATAATCCTACATAGAGTTATCATCCTTAAATCCATTTTTTCAAAACCTATGGAAATTTAAAATAAGAATGAGAGATCACAGATTCCCAGTAAGGGTGGAAAATTGAGATATCAAATATCATTGGAAGATAAAATATGAATAAGTATATGAGAAAATGAGTTTAACATTTGAAAACTATTCCATCCATATCATATATCATAATATTGAGAAATGAAATAAATCCTTCTACTTAATAATTTATTAATCATAAAATAATAGAAAACATCATCCCTAAGAGTTTAACATTTACACGAGACATAAAATTTTCAAATAAAAATAAGGAAAATAATTATTCTCTTATTAAAGGATCAATTAAAAGACTATCATAATTGATTTGGATCAATCCAATTTTCATTATTTCATTAGACAAGTTTCACTTCCAAGACTATCATAGTGAAAAAATTCTTTTTTAGATGTTGGATCCCTCCCCAATCTTGTATATATTATCCCATCATATATTTTTATTTACCTACTGCAATAAAGAGATATATATTATTGGTACCAAACATCTCATAATGGAAAAAATACATTTGTTTGTCATATAATCATTAAACATGTATCATAGCATAACTCATTGAATGGAAATAAGATATGTATTAATTTAATTATAATAATGTATTATAACCCTTATAAATGAAATTTGTTTCATGAATTTTTCCTTAAATATTCATCATAATAATACTTAAAAATAATTAATTTGTACTTTATCATTAGAACATGTCTCTAGTAAATCATATGTTAAATCAAAGGATGTTATCATGGATAAAAATTACTGTAAAATGTATCTGAATTAATTTTTAATTTAAATATAATTTTCATTTTAAAATAACATCATAAAAATAAAATAAATCAAATAATATTAATGAATAAATTTTATTTTAAAATAATATTTTTTTCATTTAAAATATTTTTCAAATTATTTCATGGTCATGACATCATAATTTTTTTCATGTCGTGTATGTTAAAACAATTTTTCCCTTTAAACATTTGTTAAAAAGTGAAGAGTTCCTCATTCAAAAAATGAAAAAACAATTATTTTTAATATATTTGGAAAAAATTATGGAATTGGTCAAAATTACATTTAAAAATAATTGGTTATATTAAAAATAATTATGGAATGCTTTTTTAAAAATGATCATGGAAGAAAGAGTTATTTCAACCAAAGTGAGAAATAATGTCATTCTTCTTTGAAAAAATTTCATTTTGTCTCTTAAATATCTATTTTAAGGAAAATGAATTGATAAAAATTATTATACTAAATTAACCATAATAGAAGAAAAATAATTGGATTATTAAGTGATAGGTAATAAAATTTCATGAATAGAAGACTTATCATAAATATTCTCAATAATCAATTATATTGTAACAGAATTCCAATATCACATCGGTAATTTTAAAATAAAATACTCATGAAAGAGAGAAATATAAATGGATATTCAAATCAAAACAATTTATATTAAAATAATCTTAAAATAAATTCATTCTTATTATATAAACAACATACAGGTAACATGTGGTGAATATGACATGAATCTCACAAAAATAAAAGTGGTACGAATGTCACTGACTTCATGTTCGACTTGATTTGATAGCAATTTAACATTTTGTATAATAGAATTTATTTTTTAAAATTAAATTACAAAAATATATTAAAAATAATAATATCATATATAATAATAATATAATACTTCAAAACCCATTTTATTAAAAAATTTATTAAAAAAACGATTTTTTCTAAGTATTAATTGGTTTTTTATTAGAATTTCAATTTAGTAGTTTTGGTCATTATATATGGATCAAGGTAATAATCTATTAAATATTAATATTTTTAGTAATATAATATCTATTCATTATGTATATATATATATATATATCTATATCGCGTCATCTAGAAATGATATATATATATATATATATTAATGAATTTCACATTTCATGTAGATGGTAAGTCTAATATTCTAATAAATATTAATTTCACATCTCTATGGATGGAGAAAAAATGTTAAATAATAATTCAACATTATAGAATAATTATTAGATCACATATTTCATATATAATATTAAATATATCCTTATTATCATCAATTTTAATATATAATAAAATATTTATTACATCGCCTTGTGAATGTGGTAGTCCACTAGTACACATATGTGACAATCTTATTTTTAAGGGATTAGAACATAAGAATATAGATATAAGTTTATAATTAAAGAATAATTAATTTTTAATAAATTATATATATAAAAATAAAACCCATCAAAATAACTATCCATTATTGATAGTGATGGAAATTGAATTGTTTATTTATGTAAAGGAGTAGTCCACATGTATGCATGTGTAATAATTTGACAACCCATTTTATTTCATAGAGGAGGTTACTGATGGATAAATTTTAATATTGATATTTTAATAAAATTATGAAACCTAATATAAAATCTAATTAATAATAAAATTTATTTTTTGGTAATTTATGTCAAATGATATTGAAAGAGGTTGGGTATGATGATTACTTCTCCATTAGTCGGCCTACTTTAAATCATTTCTTATTGACCCTTGGAATTGTATCTTAAGAAAAAAAAACTATAGATCATTAATAGGAAATTTTATAAGATAATAGGTTATATTTTTATCTATATTTAATTTTCAAAGTGTTGTAATGATGAGAAAGGCGGGGTCTCATTTTATATGGGGAGAGAGGACACACAATGAATTTATTTGAAGTTTAAAATATTTTATTCATATTCAAGAAACATGGTTACAAATGGATAAAATATAGAAATTTTATTAGTTTTTGTTTATTTATTTACATTTAATGGTATTTATGATTGTTTAATAACAAACAGAACCAAAATATATTGGGTTGAGCCCCTATAATCTCAATTTCACATTTACAGTGGTGAATTTTTTACTCATTTCAAAAATCCTAATGAAATAAATAATGTGGTCCCATTTAAATATTTTTAGATTATAATTTATTATATTTAACCCATATTTAATTGTTCAATATATAAATTTTAAAAAATTACCTTAATAATAAACTCAACAAAAAATAGAAAAATAATTGCCTTCAATAAAAAAATGTTTTCTTTTATAGAAAATTTTTATACGATATTACTCAAAATAATAATTTATTTTACTATAATTGGATCATTAATATTATAAATTTTATAATAATTAATTCCAAACGCATTTTTGTAAACAAATAGAACTTTTTTTAAATTCTATAAATGATGATAAAGATTTCAACAAAATCAAATATTTCATCACTATTCTTCAAAAAATTAATCTTTATAGAATTTTATAAAAAAGTAAACATTTTCTTAATGAGTAATGTTTATAAAATAAATTAATACCATTTTGTAAATTTTTTGGAAAATGGATACAATTATTGTAATATTTACAAAGAAAAAATAAATATAATTTTGGATGAAAAAAATATTTTTAACACATATATGGACACTATTAAAAAAATGTGTTCATATTGATCAATATGTTTTCATTATTTAAATACATTGCAAATATTTTTTATTTTTATTCATATCACTAATTTAATTGATTGGTTGTGATTTTTTAATATATTATGGTCCATTTAGACTCGAGGTTGCGTGTATCACATGCTCTAGAAGATAATAAATTTATTTAAAGATAAACTTATCATATAATCATGATGGGTTTCATTATTCACCCATTAATTTAAATTTAAACAATGAAATTAAATCAATCAGATACAAAAATTGTCCATTACATTGGTTCATCACATCCACAGGTACCCATATTGCTTCTTCGTATATCTAATTTCTCCAGATAACTTTGACTCGATAAGAATGTTGTTTCTTTTGAACATTATCAATGTGATCCAATATTTATACTTATTTTTTCATTTATAAATGTTAATCCAATAGTTTAATGACCCTTCTGTTCATTATAAGTTAAGGAATATATATATATATATATAAATCCTCAAATAAAATATATGGAACACATCATGGACATGAGATGTGTTCAATGAAATTACCACAATATAATATATTGTCCCAACTTGATCAAGTATCATGATGGAGACTATATATCATTCCCCCATATATCTTTTTTCATAATATCATAGAAATATTCTATTGATATATTTATTGGAAAACATTTTCACCAATATTGAATTGTAGATATCATTGGTGTCTTTCTGTATAACATTTATTTCAACACTAAGACTCTTTAATGTGTTGTGAATTAGTAATAAAATTATCTTCAATTTACTCATATATCTATATTACAAATATATTTGCTTACTCAACATTTCCCAAACATGTTAGAGACATAAAATTCTTTCCAATGAGTTATTCATTAGGAGACATATGTGTAATGACACAAGATTGTTATACATGGA
The DNA here is from genome assembly GCA_963277665.1 of Viscum album. Lineage (NCBI taxonomy): Eukaryota > Viridiplantae > Streptophyta > Magnoliopsida > Santalales > Viscaceae > Viscum > Viscum album. Next base: position 601,883,144 of record OY728166.1, read on the forward strand.
CATTACATTTCTTTTTAGAAATACTTAATACATTACCCAAATATACACCCAAAGTATATATTAGTTTAGATCAATGGAATCACGAAACATAATCATATAACCTGGCGAAATATCTTCAATATATCCAATTATGATCTTCCACTTTTGTTTTCCAACCTATAACCATTTTTTATATCCTAGGGAAAATAAAACATGAAATGTGGGAGCTCAATGCTCAATAAGGGTAAACATTGAGATCACATAACAAACCATAAACATAATAATGTAAAAACATGATCAAAAAGTTTAAATATCAAAAAATTGTTTCACAGAATAAATCATGACAATGAGTAAGGCATAAATCATAATGGAACATTAACCATGATAAAAAAGTGTTGGCATAAAACAGAGAACTGTATAAAATAAATAATCACATAATATTATTTCCATAGTAGTCAATGAATTTCATCGAAGACCATAATTGTGGAAAAATTAATTTACTGAACCCATTTTACATATTGTTCCAGCTATGTATTACTGAACCGCATTTTTGTGCTGTTCTAGCTCGGTATTATTGAAACAGTTTGACATTCCATTCTAGTAATGTATATTTCCTGAGATATTAATATTTATCCAATTAATTTGAAGGAGAAATAAGTCCCACTAATCTGATAATGAAATCATTAACACATGTGCCACAAAACATAAACCATTCACCATATCATAACCTAAGAATCAAAACATGGGGTTCATAAACATCATTCCATCATAACATTCTCCAGATAATATAAATGGATTTCATAAAAATAATTCCCTAGTAATCACAATCAAATAAAATTAATAATAGCAATAGAAACATAAACCTATGTCATCTTATATGGAATATAATTTTGATAAAACACATGTGCTTATTTCCCGAGGAAAATATCTTGTCCTTTATATACATGTATTCTATTCCCAAAATGTCAAGCAGCATTAAAAGAAAATAAATTATTTGAAAAAATGAAACCTTATAGATGAATCATCATGGAAATAATGCATTATGAAGATGTAGAAATCCATTCAATTCGTATAAGTTAAAAAATCAATCTTCTTGTACACTAGTTAGAAATGTTTAAAAGTGCCTTGTTTGGAAAATGAAAAATGTTTACATCCATAATATTTTAAATAAATCACCAATGGGTAATATAGACTTTAAAAAACATTATAAATATATAAATAATATTGTATATTTAGGGAACTTGGATGTGGATGATAAATATACACCAGTAAATTCTTAAATATAATCAATCTCGGAAAATAGTGTGATTGCAGAATTCTACCTTGCCATAGGTCTGATTTCTCCAATATGTGTCTGAATGCCCTGTATAGTTGGTCAAAAAATATTTTCAGCTTTTAAAAGAACCATAATAATATTTGTGATATAATTTTTTTCATTTATGACTTTATATTACCTGTTTATTTTTCAATTTCATGATACAAAAGCGTTTTGGGAAACAATCATCTAATTTATCAAACGAGTTTGGATTTGTTATTCACAATATTATTACATAGATTGTAATTTAAAAAAATATATAATTTAAAAAAATATTTATATATCCTAAATATTTAGTATTGAAAAATATATTTAATAGATATATAAATTAAATAGGATTCACCGTTTAATGGAGACGGTAAGCAGCACATATGCGTGAATGGTGTTTTTGTTTCCTTATTGAATTTAATGGAAGAACGTAATTGTATCATATATATATATATATATCAAATTAATGTAAAATTATTATGCTATATATTTTATTATTTTTTATTAATTATAATTTATAACCATTCTTGAATGGTTAATGTGGATACTGAATCTCATCGCACCGTGGATACAGTAAGCCACACGTTAGCATTAGAAATGATATCATTCCCTTGATGGTTAAATGGTTTAGAATTTGAAGATATATTAATGTAATGAAATAATATCATGTTATATTCATTATTCTAATCCCTTATACTCATTGATACACCCATTCAAAATAAGTATTGTAGAATAGCACATTACACCATAACATGGAGAGGGGAAGACGTGCGTGCACATGCACAGTTTTATTGGTATTCATAGTATTGAAAAAAGATCTATAAGGTTTTGCCATAATTATAATAACATATATGAATGTAGATAATACTAGATGTATTACTATATTATTGGAACACCATAATAATTGGATGTAGAATAATAATTTTCAAAGATCTGATAAAACAGTTAACTTTTTTTCAGGTATCTCCTTTTGGCATGCTCAATATGGCACATTTGAATGTCATTTGTCCCAAAGGGTGGTATCAGGTATAATTTAAAGGGTGTTCGTAGGATATGAGGGCATGTTTTGGGCAAGACAAATGGATTTAGTGGTGTGATTAAAAGGGAAAGTGATGATCTCTTTTATATGACTGGGGAGGGGCGCCTTTGGAAAGTCTAAAAAAATTAATTTATTATAAATTCAATTTTAGTTTATAATTTTACAAAAATAATTTATTTATAAGAGAAGACGAATATGGGTCTAATTATTCTCATCCAATAATATTCAAACATGTATTGATTTTATTTTAATCCTTATCATTTTGATATATCTATATTTAATGTATTTATGTTTATTTGTGGTAATAATATTCTAAATATTAAATGGTTAAAAATATTTTCTAATGTGTTCTCAATTTTTTATAATTGGATATATTAATAAATTTAATGCAATAAAATTTTCATTTTTCTATTTTTTAATATTTTTCTGACATTAAAATAATTTAATAATATGTTTTTTATAAAACATCAATAGTTTCAATTTTGACACTATTAATTTATTTGACTTTAAATAAATTTTACATAGAAGATCAATTATAAAAAAAATATTTAATACCTACATTATATGTATTTTTTTCTATAAATTCCACTGTTTAAATTAATTAGTATATTTGATATTTATTTTAATATTTTGTAAACCAGATATTTTATTTTTCTATCAATAAAATAATTTTTACATCACTATTTTATCATCATTAATGGTAATTATTTAATCTCAAAATATCATCAATAAATTATCATGATGTAGATAATTTCATTATTTTTCTGGAGACAATTTATGTTCGATGTTTTATCATGTTTATCACTATATTTAAATTACTACACTTCTAATATATATTAAGGGGACAAGTTGTCACCTTCTTTGGATTTAATTATAGTTACATAATTTTGAAGAGAAAATGTCCATTAAATGAATTAATTTATACCCATATTTTATATTGGTCAACCTAAATTCATCCAGTAGGATGTTGGAATGTGTTAGGATAATTTTATTATCATTATCATATTGTTGGTTACCCAAATTTACCTGATATACCGTTAAATATGTTAATACAATTTATCGTACTGACTACTCCTAATATCCCAAAAAGTAACCTATTAACATAATTTGGACCCACTGATCCCAAATATGGAATAAATTTTTAAAAATTCCAAACTTATATTTTGAATGAAATTATTTTAAAATTAATTTCTATTGTAAAATCCAAAAAATGGGTTTTTAAAAAGTAATAACTTATCAAATTATTATCATGTTTTTATGCCCAATTTATATTGGAACATACATCCAAAGAACCTAATTAGATTATATGATATTATAGTAAAATATTTACACTTTAAAGACAATTAAAATAAAATCTATCTATATAAATAAGTAAGAGGAAATGGCAGTTTTGAATTAAAATGCAGAATTGTGACTATTCATCAAAATATGAATTTACATAGAAAAATACCAAAATTTCAACAAAGTTAAATTTTGATGTCTATAATTGAAATAAAACATCGGCTTTGTCAATATAATATAATAAAATATATTTAAAATCGGTGCACCATCAAAAGGCGAAAAAACTACATTTTTTGAAAAATATTTTTATTATCCGAATAGTTGCATTTGATCATGTATAATTTTCTAAAGAATACATAAGATGAATGGTAATGTTAAATAAAATTCACATTTTTTATAAAATTATTCATTATATCGAGTTTATATCCTATTAAATTATAATTTTTTAATAACATAACATTGCTTCGTGATTCTCAATATTGCATGAAATCTATACTCATTGTTTCCTGAAATTAATTCTATAAAATCAATTTGAAATTATTGGTAACACAATCCAAGTACAATATTGCAAATAATGAAAGATAATAAAATGTAACATATATCTCAAGCTAATATTAGTGAGGTATATCACAAAATACATTGAAGATATCGAAATGAATCTATACCATAAATCATAGGGTGCTACATTATCCCCCCAGAAAAAGAATTTCACCCCCAAAATTCATCCACATAATAAAAGGTTTATTACTTGTATTTTTATTTCATATAATCCAACATCGTAAAAATTAATACTAAAAAATAATTTTATTAAGGGACATTTGATAGATAAGAGTTACCAATAGTCACTCTTCTCTGGGCTTCCACATAGGGTAATATAGATGGGATGTAAAAACATAGATATAGGAGAGAAATATAACAATCATGTTCTGATGGATAGTGATAGAGAACAAGGGATGGAGAAATTTAAAAACAATAAATCCATAAATCATTGATGATTTAGGGGACCATCTGATTCATAAGATAATAAGTTAGAAAGATAAAATTTTGGTTTTCAAGATCATTTCCCTTAATTTGATGTATTTTTCCTAAGAATAAATACACACTTGATTGTAGTACATTCTCACCTTTTTTTATGACTTTAACAATTTAGAAATCATCTTATTATTTAATGAAATGATATTGAATTTTTCATTATTAATGTTTAAGAAGATCATGGGATAGAATGGTAGGACACTCCATCTATCCCAAAAAGAGTTTATCACATGTAATCAAATATGAATAAGTCTATATATAGTGAGAAAAGACATTAATATAACAACCATCAAACAGAATATAACTTATAAAATCCCTAAATTTATAACACTACAATCCTTAAAAAACCAAAAATATAAAACATTAGAAAGAGGTGAACTAAATGAACATAAAATTTATATCCCATATCTCATAAGGTAGTACGTGGTTATCACATTACAAACATGTGAATACCGTAATAATGTATTCTCATGAAAAATGGTAATAACATGAAATACCATAGAACCCTTGAGAAAACATAAATTCTTTCAAAATTAACTCCTTCCACACACCAAAAATACCAAAACTTATATATAAAAAATCCTGATATACCTTTGTCCATGTCTCTTCATTATGGGCATATCATGTTCTTAAAAAAATATTTCATTAATTTTTCATAGATACCAATACCATATAATTTTGGACATACAAAATTGACCAATACATATATATTAATATATTCCATTATACTATAAATGAGATTCAACAACACTATATTGGAATCCCATTACTTAGACACTTAATCATTCCACCACTTCGTTGGCATACTCAACATCTTGAATAGTGATCACATGCCATTTTCCTTTGTATATGGCCATAAGAGGTTGCTATTGTCAAATATCATCATTAAACCTTGTATTTGGTCATTGGATTGCATACTTCCATAATTTATTGAACATGTGTTAATAATGGGGGTTAGTGTATTCATTGTAGTCTTTTCTCTGTTAACATCACTAGAAATCTTTTTCACATATCTTCATCACTCAACTTCTCTATGTAATTCATTTCAAAAATTAAAAAAAATTATAGTCCCCTTAAAAAAATGTCCACCTTGCTTCTTTACTCATATTGAGAATAAGGAAACATTCATCTTCTTTTCACCATTGTTTTCACATTTTACCATAAACTCCGGCTTTCAGTTCTTTTCAAAACAATGAGATTTATTTGAAACAAAAATTTACATTTCATCCAAAGTATAAAAATTAACGATCTATTTATATCTACTAACGTCTATTATAGAAAATTCCCTACGAAAAAATGGTAATATTCCACTGATAAATCAGTCAGCATTACATATAGGTTGGACGATAAAACTAGAAGCATACCTTGAAATTCATGTAATATTTGAATCATGTGTACCTATGGATTTATTATACATTTTATTATGATCAAGGTACACCTTTTAAATATCTGTTTATTGAATAATAGTTATGTTCGAAAAATAAGTTCATGAACAAATCTCATTCCATGGAATCAATTTCATCATCCTGCCTTTTATTCTTGATTAGATTCCACCACTGGTATTCTTTAACTTGTAAACGATGAACAACCAAATTAATTATTCATGTTTCGAACAATTAAGTATGGAAAATATCTTTTCAATGGAACTGATACATAGTTCTACAATAAGCGGATTAAAAGACGCACTGAAATAAGGAGGATACTGTGTCATTACAGATTCAACGGATTGATGTTCACTTCACTGGCCATTTGGATGTACAGAATGACTCATCACTTATTTATCTATGGAAATAAGATTTTTCAATACATATACCTTATATTTTGGTCTATAAGAAGGAAAATCATTACATTTCCTAGTACATTGACCATTTTCATGGTTCCTTCAGGTTCCATACATAGTTTAAAAACCGAAAAATAGTGTGGGTTGATGAAATCATTCTATGGAAACATAATAATAAAGGGTTAATTCAATCAATCTCTAAGATCATAGGTTTAATTATAGGTTATTCATAATCATTACAATAATTCTAGGACTATATCCAATATTTATAAACATCTATAGACATACCAAAGAATGATCTGTGGGTATATCACTAAAGTATTCAAATCCATGTTTCCAAAGTTTTACTAATCATTCACTCTCATACCAACTGTAATGACCCATGCTTAGGAAACATAGACATTACATTTATTTTTCAAAATATTTTATACATTACACAAATATAATCCCAAATACTGTATATGTTTTCTGTATTTGGGACCATGTAAAGAAATATTTTCACTTTGTGAATGATATTCAATATCTCCCATAAAGATCATCCGCTTTTGTGTTCCTACCACAAACACTTCATTAAAACCTGGGGAAAATAGAAACAAAGATAGGGTATGGTCAATGCTAATTAAGTGTAAATATTTAGAATATAGAACCAACCATAAAAATTTGAATGAATAATATTTACTTATATTTTATACATCAGAACCATGGGTCATAAAATAAATCCTGAAATTATGTATAGAATAAATAATAACGGGACATTAACTATGCTAAAATATAATGGAATAATACATTGAATTATGGAAAATATATAATCACATAATATGATTTTCATAGTCAAAAATGAATTTCTTCCAATGCCATCATAGTGGAAAATGTCCATTATGAAACATGGTTTACATGTTGTTGCATCCATTTATTACTGAATTAAATTTACATTCAATTATATCCGTGTATTACTGAAGTAGATTTACATTTAATTACATAAATTTCCATCTCATGAGATATAAATAATTACCTATCGCATTGGAAGTAGATATAGGTCACACCAATCTTATATTGAAATCATTGTCATGATTCTACAAAACATAAACCGATCACCATATCATAACTCATGGAAAAAGTGGGTTTATTAAACATCATTCATTTATAATGTATTATATATAATATATATAGATTTTATAAAAATAATTCCATCATAAAAAGAATAATTTCATCTTAATAATAAGGATATAAACATAAACCTATGAAATTTTAGATGGAAAATAATTTTGATAAAACAGTTAAGCTTAATTTATGAGGAAAAAATATTGTAATTTATGAAAATGTTTTCTATTTTTAAAATGTCATTGAATTTTAAAATAAATTAATTTAATTCATAATAAACATGAAATCATGTAGATGATGCATTAAGGAAATAAGTAATTTTGTAGACATAAAAATCCTTTCATTCTTTAAAAGTCAAAAAACTGTCTTCTCATACTCTTGCAGAAAAAGTAAAAATGTACATCATATGGAAAACAAAAACACAATTCCATCCATAACATTTTGTAAAAATTAATCAAAGGGAAAAATTGATATTGAAAATTATTAGTCATAGCGAAGTAATATTATATATTTAGTAATTATATTTTTGGATGATAAATATATCCCAGTAAGTTCTTATATACAAACAATCTCAAAAAATATTGAGATTGCAGAATTATCCATACATTATGTCCAATTGTTTATATATGTGTTTGAAACTATAATATAATGGGTTATAACATACTACTAACTAGTAATAGAACAATAAATAATATATGATATCATATATGATTCACTTGTGACGTTATATTAACCATTTATTCTTCTTTTCCATGTTAACGAAACAATGTTGTTTATGTTCCCTTATTGAATTAAATGGAAACAAGTAAATAACATATATATATATATATACATAAATCAATTATAATTAATATTCCATATATTTTATTATTATTTATTACATAGAGTTTATAATCATTCATTAATGGTTAACATGGAGAATGAATCTCAACACGATGTGGAGACGGTAAGCCATACATAGGCCAGAGTGATGATATCATTCCATTGATGGTTTAATGCTATAGAATTGGATGGTATATGAATTTTTAATAAATAATATCATGTTATATTAATAATTTCAATCCATTATACTACTCAATATACTAATCCAAATTATGTATTCTTGAATATGAAATTACACAATGGCATGGAGATGGTAAGTCATACGTACACACGTTTGGTGATATTTTTAATAATAGGATGGATAAAAGGAGGTATAATATATTACCATAATTAAATTAAAATCATAGAATTTAGAAGATACAATATTTATTGTTGCAGTATTGGAAAAACATATGACGATGAAGTATATGAGGAAATAATTTTTTGAAGAGGTGATAAAACAATTACCACTTTTTAAGGATTCCCTTTTTGGTATTCATAAAAAGACTTCATAAGATGGGTTTCAGCCCAAAAGGTGGACTATAGGAATAAGTTATAGGTTTTTTCAAAATATGTGGTTAGGATTGGGAGAGCCAAAGGGCATCTGAGGCGTTATTAGCAGAGAAAGAGAGGTTCCCTTTTATAAGAGAGTGGGGTGGGGGTGCCATTGGAATGTCATGAAATATTAATTTATTATAAATTAATATTCAATTATAATCCTTCAAAGAACATATATTATTATGCCAAGATGAGTATGGGTCTAAATCTTATAATAAAATAAAATTTATACATGTTTATATTATATTTTAATTCTTATAATTTAGATTTATCCTTATTTAATCTATTTAATTTTATTTCTTGTAATAATATTCGTAATATTAAATGGTTATAAATAATTACATATTTGTTGTCAATTGTTCATAATGGGATACATCATGATAATTTTTAACCTGAGGTGTTGAATTTAAATATCTTTATGGTGAATATTTATTTATGATGTTTTATCATGTTTATTACTATATTAAATTTATTATACATATACGATATATGAGAGTAACATGTTGTCAAATTTTTTATTATTATAATTACATCACATTCATTGAAAATGTCCCATAAATGAATGAAATCCAACACATAGGTGATATTTGTTGACTATAATACATCTAATATTATTTTGGTAGCTGTTAGGGTAATTTTGTTATCATTATCATATTGTTATTTACGATGATTTATCATATTTACCTTTAACTATGGTAAATAAAAATTACTGTAGTTACTATTCATAATATCAAAAAAAACCTATTAACATATCATAAACCCAATTATTCCAAATATGGAATCCATTATTCACTATTCATGACATTGAACTTGCATAAATTAATTTAAAATTAATACTGGTTGTCAAAACCGATAATCGAGGTTTTAAAAAGGAAAAACATATCAAATGATTGTCAAGTCATTATGTACATATTAGATGAGAAATTAAATCCAATAACCAAAATAGGATAAAATGATTAAAAAGAAAAATTATACTTTACAACCAATTAAATAGATAATATAACTATACAAATAAATTAAAAAAAGGCAATTATGAATAAAAACGAATAATTTTTTACTATTGATTGAAATATGAATTTCATCAAAAAACTACAAAAATTTCAACCAAGTTTAACTTTGATGTCTGACGTTAAAATAAGTTTTTTAATTTGTAAAATATTATATAGAAAAGTGTTAAAAACTAGATTTAATGATTGTACACCATCAAAAGGTTGAAAACAATATTTTTTAAATTACATCTTTTATCTGTAAAATTGAATTTGTTCTTATATCATGTTTAATAAAATACATTATATGAATGTTAATTTTATATAAAATTTGAAATATGGTTAATAATATTCATAATGTCAAGTTTATATCTTATTGAATAATTTTTTTAGTATTTCGTTTTCTCACGAATCTCGATGTGGCGTACAACCAAAGCTAAAGAGGAAGGTCGCTATTGCATGTAATGCAATGAATGTATGTGTAGTGTTTATCTAAGGCTTCCCGTAGGGTTTCATATAAAATAATCCATAGATATTTCATTTATACATCTATCAAGATCTATACATAGTATTTTGTGATAGTAATTTTATCAAAAGAGCATGAAATTGTGTGTAAGGCAATCCAATTATAGAGTTATGTATACTAAAAGATACATTCAATGTTGTGGATATCAAAAGATAATTTGGGTGTATCATACCACACCAAAAACCCAAAAATTAAAATAATCTATCCTATAGTGTATCATGGTGTTACAATATGAATTGTCCCATGAAATATACTATTGTCAGAATTTTTTAATTTGGATATTTTTTATTCCAACCCGATTTTGGATCCATAATACATGACCACATCATATCATTTAGTGATTGAATGATTGTCTCAGATAGAACATATTTATGGTGATGATAACCAGTACGAAATCAAAATTCTAAATCATGTGATTTCCAAATAATACTCCAAGACATCGAGGTAATACACATATCACAATTAGATTTTATAGAATATGGAAATCTATGATACATTAAAACTTCATTAATGTATATTCAAAAAAGATGAAAATGATTGAAATCATCTCTCTTAGAAATGATATGTGGGGAATTTATATGTAGACTTTCTACAACCAAGTAAACATTATGGACCATTGACATTCATGGATGTCCAATGAAAATATTAAGCGTGATTTCTTCCAATTTCCATTCTTTTATTTGTTATGGTTGTAAGATCACCAAATTCTTGCATACCTCTTAATTGTCTAATAGATATACAATTCACTTGGATAAATAATATATTGTTTTTATTTACAAGTTATCCAACCATATATACTCTTTCATATATTTATAAATCTTTATATACCTAGGATGAATAGAGAATAATGGACTACAAGATTTATCAAACAACACCATATTAAAATATAGTATTTATTTTACACATCTTCAATTATTGACCCTTATCAAATCATCCTGCTCATTTTTCAACTCCATATCATTTCTTACCATATTTTTCAAATCTAAAGATTTATTTTGTTACAAATTAATCTTTCCATTGATAGATGGTTGAACACTCATTTGAGAGTGATATTATTTCTCCCCTTCCATCAAGATTATTTGATCCATCCCTCAAACATCTAGAACTATGGGATTCTTTGTGACCATTATCATAGATATGCATTCATGATCATTCTAAATCAAATAAACAAAAACTTTTTTCTCTTCCTAATATTGTTAATTTATTGAGATCTCATAATCATTATTCAAATCCAACTATCTTATATAGAGAATATTTATCTCTTTTTGAGTGAATATATTCATAAAAAAATTATTATTAGTATATTAGTCAATAATATCACAATAAATATAATTCCCCAATATATTCAAGGAAATTATTATTTCATATTATTCCAAATCATGAGTGGGATAATTTTATAGGCGAACCTTCAATTTTAATGAGCCATATTGTATCACTGTATCATTCGTCTAGAGGACACATATCAGTACCTTCATTAATGAATCACAATAGATCATAAAACCATCCCCACTGAAGTGTTGTGTGAGCATAGGTTCACTAAATAACATTGTACATAGTTATTTGAAAATATGTTTTCAAATTCTTCTATCAAAAGTGACATGGATCAATTTCCGTTACCATGTCGTGTGAAATAGATATTCATGATAGATTTTATATAAAGCATTAAAAATACCCATAAAAATTAAGGGAACTACATATATCAGTCACCTTGGTAGGTCATGTAAAAGTTTCAATAATGTTGATATTTAACGGACCCAAGGAAATAAACTCTCTAGATATTATATAACTAAAATTTAAAATGATTCTAGTGAAAATTTATAGTTGGAGAATTTTTCATTCTAATTATTATTCTTTAATGTTTTTAATGCAGTAATTAAGTGATATTGATGTACCAAATTTCCCATTGAATATATAATAATATTACAGAAAATATCAAAAATAATTTAATAATTCTAATATATAGAGAATCAATCAACTAAATCCCTAAAAATATTGATATAAATGGTAAGAAGAAATGGAATCTTAATAAAATCATTGTTTATATATCTAATATCAAATACTTTCTTGGTTATATACACTTAAATACCCATAAATTAATGATATAATGTATGATGGTTAACCATGTAAAATAATTTCACTCACAACACTTTTCTTAACAATTAATAAATACAGTGAAGAAGGTACATGTTCATTTTTTTGATATTTTTATGTTCTTGATAATCACTTTACAGTCACATATATCCATATTTATTATTAAAAAAGGACTAATCAGCATGATAGTGATTCACATTCCAAAATGAATCCATTATAAATGGTCTCTTAGAGTTTCTTCTCAAATTAATTCAATTCAGTAGGGAACAATATATATGGCATTTGAAATATGTGTATCACCAAGTATGAAATCTTCTAAAATAACATCTTCATGATTCAAAATATTATTGGAAAATTATATGAAAAGACTTAAAAATATTTTGGAATTGTGATTATCTTCTATGTTGAGTTAATCCACAACCATCTTAGATAGACACCCATTTTTATATGAACAATTAACAACATAATTGATAACATTTTTGTTTTATGTTAATATTTATCAACACCAAAATAGAGGATCATATATTTCTTTAGAATATCATTAATTACATCCCATACATAAAAATTTATATGTGATTAGTACAATTAAATCGAATCCATTCTTCAGAGAACATAAAATTCAAACATTGGGAGTGTAATAAGATTTATAAGAAACACAATCCTACAAAATTCAATCCGAGAAAAATAATAGACATGTAATTTGATCATTGTTTTATTTAGTGTTTTCACTGTTATTCATCATCTAATCAATGATGTAATTAACTAATACACCTAGATACATTTCATGTAATATTCAAATTCATATAGCTAAGATCATATATTAAACATTACAGTTTATATCTACCTATCATCCCCTCAAATTTATAATTCTATATTCAATACATTTATAAAATTAAAATGGTTATAATGTCAATCATGAGTCATTAAACAATGTTATATAAATAAAAAGTCATTCATATAATTTCAAAATAATGAAACCATATTGTCAATCTATGGAACATGAGGATTAACCTTGGTCAGACATGATTATCATCTATTAAAATCATTTATTTTGGATCATAAATAAAATATCAATTAACCCAATAATATCAATGAGAGTTTCAAACAAAGAAATAATTAAATTAATTGTCCCCATAAAGTATAATAAAAGATAATATATATTTTAACAACTATATTTTGGGTTATTACCCCATGATGAATCTGTTAAATAACCTTTTCCACAAGTATTATCTAGATAGGGATGTTTTTCTATGAAGATGACACTCTATACATTATCATAACATTTGGCATTATTCTATACACCGAACATTTAAAATAATTATTAGAAAATATTTATAAACATTATTAACTATTTTATATTATATTATACCTAAAACAATCTAGAACAACCAAAATATATTATATAAATGTATTATATATTAATAGAATAATATTCACTACATAATATAACGATTTAATGAAGAATAATATGGGAACAATGTATTTGTAAATGAAGAACCACAAACAACATGTACATATTAGATCTACATTATATCCATTTCATATAATCATATAATTAATCATTTTTAAACATATCATACCTATTACCATTCATTGTGTATTGGAGAGAAGAAAAAATAAAAATTTATAGCTTAGATACCTAGTAAGTGTAAAAAATATTGTTATAAATTATCACATAAAAATAATTATTTGATAATGGTTAGAAGACATGAGATAAAAAAATTTAAAACCATACACTATATATCCTAGAAGATAATACCATGTAATAGAATTAATATTTTGTTTTCCAAAGGAATTAACACTAATAGAATCAAATAAAATGATCCAAATATGTTTTTGAAAAAAAAATAATTTTTTCGAATACAAATAAGTATAGAAAATCACTTCTTTTGTCAAGGATAACCTATAAGACTATAAAAGTGTCTTACATTAACTCTAAATTACATCATATTATTTGTATGTTTCACACCCAAGAATATCATAGTTGGTAGAGTCCCTTACAGAACTGGGATCACTCCCCATTCCATTCCCTATTATATAATGTGATATATATCATTACTCCATGAAATGGATGGATATATAATTCTATAATACACAATAACATAATTAAATTCATATTTATATATTACACATGATCATAAACATTCATTATAAAATTTCCAATTTAATGAAAATAGGATTCATATACAATTTATTATTTCATCGTAACATAATCCTTGTGAATTAAATGAGTTTCATAAGATTATACTTGTACCGTCAGCATAATTAACAATATATTAAAAACTAAATTTGATGGTATCATCTAATCCTATCTTTAGTATATTTTTAACCTTAAATGATGTCATCTTAGATAAAACCCCATTTAAAATAGATCAAAATATTTCTTGAGGATAATATATATTTCATTTAGAAATAACATATTTTTAATTTAAAATTATTCCCAAATATTAAAGAATTTTTTTATTTTCATATAACATGGGTATGTTTAAATCATGGTTCATAGTAATGATTTATCATGGTAGTGGAAGATTATATAAATTTCATATATACTAAATTAACAATTCATTTAATATTTCCATAAAAATTTCAACAGTAAATATCATAGGAAATGAAAATTATATTTCCATTAAACTATATTTTAAAAATTAATATATAGTTTTTAATTACATTAAATAATTTTGGAGAACAGTAAAATAAATATTGAAATAATTTTATAAATCCATATAATTGATGAACAAATATTATCGACCAATAAGAGAAATAATAACATTACCTGAAAAATTATTTTGGTTAATTATGTAATTATATAAATGAAAATTAAAGGAAAACATGAATCATATAGAAATAAATATAATAGAAGAAATTAATTTGATTTATTAGTGATAGTTCATAGTTATAATTTAAAAAAACCTGATCATAAACAACCCCAAAAAATGACATTTTAACAGAAATCAATTACCAGTTTGGTTACTTTATTATAAAAACCTCATAATAGATATAATCATATATGGATATATAAATCACCATAAGATGTATTATATGAATAAAAAACACTGAACTGTTATTATACACAACATTTTATGAATAATTACTAAATATTTAATGGGTACCAAAGAAATAAAAATGAAACAGAAATCACATACCTCGAGTTTTACTTAATTAAAATGTGACATATACTTCATAATAATAAATTAAAATTTATTTTAATTGAATATAGATTAAAATATATACCAATAATATCATAAATGATTCAATTATATAATTTCAATTTCAATTTCACAATAATTATTCTTAATATAATGTTTTGCCAATGTTAACCGTTTCATTTTTCATGAGATTTTTTATTCATTTTTTTGGTCGTTATACATTGGGCATGGTTACATCTTATAAAAAATTATAATAATTATAAAATATATATATATATATGTACATATATTCATCCATTATGGATAGATATGGAAAAATGAATTATATAGTTCATGGAGATCGTAAGGCATATATACAAATTAATGTTGTCTTTACATTTTGTCTAATTGAATGAATGTTAGGTATATAATAATTCACCAAATAGAATATTTCTATATATCATTTATCTTTTATATATTCATTTTATATATACTTTTTACCATCCATTTATTTATAAAATGAATAATTCATCGTATTAATTTGTGGTGGCTACATTCATCATGCCTTAATGGGAAATGTTGTCATTTTTAAAATTATTAGAGGGTAATAATATAGGGATAATATTATAATTATAGGATTAAAAAAATTCATAAATATATGGTAGGTCCAACAAGTTAGTTACCGTGAGAAGTGGGTGAATCAGGGTATGATAGATTAAAACAACATCCCCTTTGATCTTGTCTCACTTTTAAGAAATACCCTCTTCTCTCTCTTTCATGCAGAAATGTATAAATAGAAACTAAAGATTTCACTTGACACAATGATTTTTACATGGTTCACCATCACTGGGATATGTGAAATGAGCCTAAACCGACAATGAGCTGATGTAACAAATCCACTAAAAGCGCACTGATGTTCACAATGTTCGGGATAGATCACTTCTATTCTCAGGCTCACTTAGATTACAATGTTTAGGGTCAGCTCATTGCTTTCCCAAGGGTCACTCCCCGTCTCTCTCTCTGGATCACCGCCGGTGGAGAGGATCACCTTCTTCCTCTTCCTTTCCTCACTGCTCTGAAAAGGATCCACTAAAAGTGTATAGACATATAGGTCTTTTCATTATCACTAATGAATGAATCCTCTGTTGTATGTAGATGCTCTCTTTATGTCCAACTTTCACCCATAGATGAATCTCACTTTTCACCGAAGGTATCGTGAAATCTTCTAGTTTTCACGCAGCCTTGAATCACAATCGTGCATCAACCATACATGGAGCCCTTCTCCAAGCCTGCGTGGAAGTCTCAGCATGAAAGTTACAACTGGCACACAATTCCTCCTCAACCACTTGCACGACACAACATTCTTCAACTCCAAATATTCCCGACTCACACCCTTTTACGCCCAAACCAATATTGGGTGAAACCACCAACTATCGTGCTTCTTCAAAACACGGTGCATAAGTGTCACCAAACCACTTGCGTGACACATCCTTCATCAACTCAAAACTTGGGCGACTCCCATCATTTCTCTCCCAAACCTCCTTGGGCGTGCAACAAACAACTGGCTCACAACTTCTTCGGGCGCGACCACACCACCACTTGCACGACCACCACACCTCCGCGACGGGAGCCCTGATTTTTTCTAAGTGTTGAACTCATCCTGAATGAGGAGCGTTCAACCTCTATTTATAGACATTTGGACACCCTACCCGACGACATGCAAGTCTCCCCTCAGAGCGCAAGTCTCGATGCCCTAGTTCAGCCTCCCTAGTCTCTGCCGCGCTAATTAGTGGTACGACCAAACCTAGAACTAGGGAGCCCCCTTTTCATTTTCCATATTTTGATGTTCAGATATTGAAATACATATGGATAACAAGTTTCCAAGCCTCCACGTCCTCGATGCGCCAGTCCCTATTCCAAAAACACCTTTATCCACTTGTCGATTTTAAGGCCCAAAAATTTGGCAAACACAGCAAAACAACGCCACCATGTATCTACTCTTTTTCTACTACCTCCAGATCAACCATTCCTTTTTCGACATTCTTGAATCAAACATGGATCATTAGAAACATCCCTCGAACTCAACATTCCACGATTAAATCCCCTTTGTCAACATATTTGTATGTCATGGTTTTCTTTGTCAACAATCACAACACAGATGTCCACTTTTTCAACAAAAACAATCACCTCATAAATTATTTAATGATACCTTGAGGGACTTTTCCTAAAAATATCACATATATAAACTATATCTATAAAATTAAATGTCCATGAAATATGATGATGAAAAATGTATTGAATCTATCTATGGATCAGGTAGTCTATATAAATGCACCAACAACAATTTCATGTCCGATTTGATTGAATATAACTCAGATATTGTTTTATAAAAAATAAAAATTAAATATACATGTTTTTGAGATATATAATTTAATATTTTATTAGAAATAACATATATAAATATATAATTTAGAAAATAATTGAATTGAAAATGGTCATAAATACTGTTATGACTACACTAGTTTTCCTCAATTAGATATTTTCTTGAGGAACATTGAAATGATATTTTTAGAAGAAAATACCCTATAAATCAGTGGTCAGGAACTTTATAAGATAATTTCTTAGGTTTTGGACAATATATAAGGATACAAGTGTTGTATAGGTGAGAAATTAGTGATGTCCTTTTATAAGTGGTGGATAAGACACAGTTGGAATTTAATGGAAGATTAAAATATATTAATATCATACTAAATAAATATTTTTTAAATTTGAATGAGGCCCTACATTGGGTCATTATGAGTTACAAAGAATGTGAATAATTTAATATCAATATTTTAATTTTAAAATATCATAAATTTCTCTATGTTTAGCCCCCATAAAACCATATTTAAATTTAACAGTGATCCCTTAATTTTATTTATGATACATTATGACTAAAAATTAAAGTGGAATCCTAAATAAATTTGTAAAATTTTATGGAATGATTTAAATTCAATTTATCAAATTCAATTTCTAAATGTGGCTATTTTTTTAAATAAACTATAAAAATGAAAGAAAACAGTAATAAAAAATGTATTTATAGTTACTAAATGTAATTTAACTAAAAAATCACATGATAAATAAAAATAAAAATTATAGGATTATTAATAATATAAAATAACTAAAATATCATTATTATAAAATTTTGAAACAAATTAATCTATTAAATTGCATTATATGGAAATAAATTATACAACAATAATACTTATTTTTTATATTCATCGAAAAATTAGATCTTCCAAGAAAATTATAAAAAATTGACCATATACTTTTTTTGATATGATTATATGAAAATATGAGATCATTATTTTCAAATAAATGTTCATGAATGGTAAAAATGAATAATTTTTTTAGGCCAAGAAATGTAATAAATAATTTTTTTTTAAAAACATGTATTTATAAAACATATTGTGACATTATTAGAATATGATTACTTATTTATCAATATGTTATCGTCATTATAAAACTATATGAGTTTTTTTTTTAATTTTTGTTTTTTCTATTTATACCACTAATTTTAAGTCTATATTATTGTAGTATAATCTATTATGACTCATTTATACTAGGGGTTGTTTGTATCACAATCTATCAAAGAAATTATATTGAGTTAAAGATAAATAAATCATTAAATGATTATTTATTTCATGATATAACTAATATTAATAAATGAAATATATTTTTTGTTTTTTTCCCAGTTCACATTATATGGTATCATAGTAGGGTATACTTATTTTTTGAGGAAATAATTAGAGAACATTGTTGAAAAAAGGGGATAAGTCTACGTATTGTTTAAAGTCTTATATAATTATTGATATAAAAATTGTGTGGTTTTCCTAGGAAATTAATTCTCATCCAGATACTAGAATATGGATTGGGATGTGTCATAGATTCACCTAGTAGTAAAAATTAAAATTGGAGCGGATTAGTTATTAACTAACTCTTCATATGTACATAATAATATGGCATGTATTTGTGCATATAGATAGACACTACATTATGAGAAACATGTGATAATTGAAATTTTACATATATAACATTATGGATAAATTGAATAAATTATCTTCATAAATTAACTAGGATATGCATTATGTTTATAGATTTAAAATATGGTGTCATCATTTAGACATCTTATGAATGGTTTTATTGATTATATGATTTATCATTATGATAATCGATGCTCATGCAAACAATTTATTGTTTTACTAAGTGAATGATGATAGAATGTTGATTACAAAGAATGAAAAGGAACACTCAAATATTAATTTTTCATTTTGGATGTACTTATTATGGATTAATTATTAACATGAGGGTTATACATAGATGTTCAATATAATCATGAAATATTATATTTTGTGTTTTAATTGAAATCAACTAATTTTATAATGATCACATCTCAAGACTATATATCCCCTTCTATATAAGTGTGTGGGGATGTTATTTATAGAAATGATGAAAAATCCCTCTAGTTAAATTTGAAGTGATTTTTGGAATGGATTGTCTCTATATATGTAGATCCAATATCAATTTCTGAATAATTGATGACACATTTATTATTCTGAATCAACCTATGATCATCAAACAATGAGAGTATGATAATTAATTTTCAATGGAAGTCAGTTTTGATATGTGGGTCATACCACCACATCATGAGGTATATATTGTCGAAATGGAAGGGGAAAACTCAACATCAAATATGTCATTTTTTTCATAATGGTGATTTTTTTGTTGAAGAATCACAAAGTCTTCCTAGAATCAGGATGTTGAGTTTTCAATAGAACTAGTACCTGGTGCAATATCCATTTCAGGGATTCAAATTATAAATACCTCAATTTTTTTGATTAAATTGAATATGAAACATCAATATAATCATGATATGGTACTCATATGCATAGTTAATCACTAGGATGTAATACTTTTTTTATATTTGATTAATGATGTGTTAATGAATCTATTTAATGATTATCTAGAAAATGGAATCATCAATATCGGGAGTAGGCATCCTCCAACAAATATCAATGTTTTGTTAGATCAATTATGATGGTCTAAATAAATTATGATCATAGAAATTCAATTCCTATATCTTTAATATGTGGTAAAAAGGTAAGACACAATGAAGACTGTATTTCAAACAAGGTATATGAATTATGGAATTATAATAATTCCATTTTGACTAACCATATCCATTTTTATCTTCATGTTTTTAATAAATATTATATATATATATTACCTTGTTTAGTTTTTGATAGTCTCTATTGATTTAATTATTATATATATAAAGAGTATGAAACATAATTAAGGTCATTTCATAATTTTATAGATGACATTGAGGATGGTATTTATTACAGTAAATTAACATGGTGAGAATATTTGTTTTAGATAGGCTAATTATTAGGTTATATAATCTAAAGGGGGTGTATAAGTGTATCCATAAATTATAGATTTTATTGAGAAACTTCCAGTAAAATCCACGATAGATGAGACACATAATTTTAGTGTAATTTATATTTACTAATATCTTATATTGAGATAATTATCATTACTATATAATTCACCCTGAAAATATACTCACTAGATACTTATCTTCTTATATAAAGTTGATGTAATGATAATTTGATGGATTTAATAATGAGGTTGGCCAGTGAACCTGTTCTCACTCTACCCTTCAATAGAAAGTGGTTTGTGATCTATAATGTTAAATTAAGTACTGGGTTGGGAGGTGTCTTAATGTATAACTATATAGTGATGTTATCTTCCCCTTGAAAATTGAAGAACATGGTAAAACATAACTAACTCATTTTTTAGGTATGGTTGTTCAAATTCTTTTATTTATGATATGGATCTATTAACATTATGTTTGAAGTATGAGAAAATATATGGATTATAAATTATTTTAATTTATATTCACAATGAATTATTACATATTATTCTTGAAAATAAGGTTGGATCTGATTAAAGATTATAAATTCTATATAAACTACCACCCTGGGAACAATGAAAAGTTAGATGATGCTCTATGTAAGAAGTACAATGATAGTTATCCCTGATAATGATTTAATGTGATCCAAAATTTATGGATTTTCCCAATATAGATCCTAAATTAATATTGAATGTTGGTAAATGATATTATTCTCTTATTAATGTTCAATTATACATCCATGTGATTATTAAATTACAATATAAAGAGTATAGGGTATTATAGAAGGAGAGAAATAATCCTGAGTTAAGAAATGATTTTGATGAAATGATATGATTTATGGATGAGTATATGTCCCATAAATACCAAAATCGACAAATGAGTTGACGAAAGAATCTCTTAGTTAAACTAATGATTGGAAAAATCCATTTATATAAAATTGAAAACAAGAAGGAACAAGGAATGTATAAATGTTCACATGGTTTTAAAAAAGTTAATACCAACATAACAATTTTTTCAGTTCTTTTCAGTAAAACTTTTCTCTAGATCATGTAAATCTACCAAATTGGTACTACGTACTTGTCCACATACATGACACTAGGTGTTATGTGCTTCTAATTATTTTGACTGCTCTAGATGGATTTCAATGTCTGATCATCTAATTCAGAAGACATAATTTGTTTTTCTATTATAGACCATTATGATCTTCCTAGCCCCCATCGATGACATGTAGTGTGAAGTCCCCTTTTCAAATTATCATGTTTCTAAGATACTTCTTCCTCCTCCTCTCATGTGGTTGAAATTAACATCCCTTTTGGAGTTAATCCATCCATTTCTTATAGAGAAGGTGAAGACATGACTTTATGGTCCACCTTTGTCTCTTAAGGGTGGTCATTGACTCCCTCTCCAATAGTTGTCCCTAAAATGTGAATATTAAATACAAGACCATCATGTGGGGTGGATGTCACCAGCATATTCTGTATTTATGGCATTGTCAAAAAGATTTATGGATATATTAAATATTATTTCTGGTGGGATAACCTGAAAATGGATATTGTAGAGTATATATCTCGATGCCTTATATTTAACAAATTGTCGTTTGAGATATAAAATTATAAGGGTATTTGACCTCAATAACTTATAGAAATAAGTTATTTTGAATAATTACCTTGTATTCTGTTGTCAAACTCGACAAAGCATCCATGCGGTGAAAAGCTATTAGGGTAATAGTTGAACACTAATAAAATAAGAATATATAATTTCAATATGTAAATTTTTATCTGTTGATCATATTTCCATGATACGAATTAGGGAACTAGTAATGTTATATAGAGTGACACATTCCCAAATATATTATCTACAACTTATGTTTTCAATGATGTTTTAATAATGTATTTCTAAATCCATAGAAATTGTGTTATGTTTTGGTATTATATATCATCTATAGATAAATGTTCTATCTTAGACGACAATTCAAACACTTAATGTGATGGGATAAATTTGGGGAAATGATGTATTGGGACCTTATCATGATTATGTAATAAAATATATGGCCAAAACTATTTATAATATACCAGGGTAGGATTTTGATCATAGAAATGTTATACTAATAATTTTTTGTGAGCATTAAATTTTTATGTTATTGATATGTTATTTCGAAAAATACCAACACGAAAGGAGGAAATGATATTGTAATGAAGGGAATAATTATCCAATGATATATCATTTCCTTTATGAATCTTGATTTCACTGGGACAATTACTTCTCATTTTTCACTTCCACAAATCTTATCTCATGTTCACCATGTATTCCCCACATCTGTCTTGATGAAGAACATAACTAATCCATAAAAAGTAATTAATGTAGGATCTATTTAAATATAATATGATCATTCCTAGGATGATTTTTTTAAAAAAATATTGGATTATAGAGGTAATATAAGATGGATAAAAATAACATATATAGTTAAATCTATTTATATGAATCATATATTTGAGGAAGCAACATGGGAACCTTAGGATGCAATGAAGTAGATTTGTCCTAATTTATTTTATCACTATGGAAAACATTTTCTTCATAAATTAATTTTATATATGGTATAATTTGAAACCCAATGGTTTTAAATTTATTTTCCTTGAAACATGAATTATTCAACACATTTCTTTGTATACAACCCCAAGCCCATATACATTGTTACATGGTATATATTTATTAAATATGAATTTTAAATGGGTGTATTAAAAGGATTTACACCATTATTAATAATATATATAATTCTTATTTCATAATAAATAGGAACTCAATATTCTATAATGTAATTTTATGCTTCAAAAATATATTTTATTCAAATTTTTTTTTAAATAAATGTTCCTGAAGGAAGATTATTATTAAATATTTTAATTTATATATATGATTTTTAATGAAACTCATACACAATTTCAATTCATAATTTAATTATTATATTTGGAAGAATATTTTCTATTTTTTTGGAAATGTTAATTTTTTTATTGTTAATAGTGAATATTGATTTCTATAACCCTGATATATTTTATAATTTTATACCGATTCAATTTATATTTGATATTTTTTGAAAATTTAATGAGATAAATTTTATTAAAAAAAGATAATCAATTTCATTAAAATCAACATGAAACTCATTTTTTATATAATATAATTTTCATACATAAAAGGAAATTAATTGACTTTTTTCTCATTTAATTGGTTTTTTTTAAATTATTATATCAAAAATATAGAAATTAATTGGATGATTTTGAATCCATATATAGAACAAAAATTTATATGTATGATAATGGTTCCAAATTCATTTTTTGTTATCATGATTATTTACTTTTGTAAATAGTCAGTTTACATAGTAAGAGTTAAAACAAGTAAAATAGTTTAAAACTAAATTGATAATGGTTAAATTGGCATATAAATTTCATTTTTATGGTATTATTTTTTTTCTCTCATATAATATTTTATTACAAGTCAATTTAGATGCAGTTTCATTTAATAATACCTTAAAATACATTTAATATTTAGGAACATTACTACAATGTATTAGCCATCACTTATAAATGTACACCCATTTCTTTCATTCTCTATGCCTCAAAAGCATTTTATCTCAACTGATCCCATCAATAATACAATACTAAATTCCATAAACATATTGTTTAATTCCATTTAAAATCACAATACTATCATTATAATGATTTATGTATAATCATATCGAGTGTTTTTGATGTAGAGGTATAGTTATTGAAAAAGATAATTCAGAATTTTGTCTTCTTCCACCTTCTCTAAACATGTCATATCTATAATAAAATGAATAATCTAGTATCATAAATATTCTGATTTGTTTTTATTAATATTTACTATACATGTTATATGTCATTTTAATCAAATGGTTAATGAATATATATTGATTATGTAAGTGTAAACCATCTACTATACAGATCAATTTGATTTATTTTCCATAACCGCCTCACAATGAATTTAATAATGGAATATTAAATTGAGGTACATAAAATATATTATATAATTCTTATTTTTAATGGTAAATTTTTATTAATCTTTAATTTGATCTTTTTATTATAAAAAGTAAACGACATTCAAGTGTACATACAAGTTATCATCTCCCAGGCTAGTGTAACTGATATTTATTTGAATAATGTTTTTCCATAGATGTAGATATGTATATATTGAATATATTTGATATATATATCATGAATAAATTTATGAATATTATAGAACCATGATTATTATGTATGTAATGCATGTTCCCTAATAAAATGTATGTAAAAAATGAAATAGTAAACATACAGAAACATAAATTATAATAAAAATTATGAATAAAAGACAGTAAAATTTTTATAAGTGGATGATATATAAAATATTGATTCAATATCTAGTATTTATTGTATTATAATTAAATTCAATTTATTATAAATGGGTTTAGATTTCATATAGATCAAATTAGATGTGGCATAATATTTTGTGTAACTATCTCATTTATCTATGGGATTTCCTATGATAAATTTAAATTGAGGTATGTTAAATGAATTTACTATCTATTAATTGAATGTTTATATATTTTTACAATTTTCATCTAATTAGTTCATATAATTATTGATAAATTATTTTTAAAAAAATGTTGACCAATTTTCCATTATAGTCATGTTGTTTTTCATTCTCATCTATGCTCTTTAACTTAGATTAATACTTTTTTTACGAATAATTGAAATATGTTAAGATTATCATTTTTATAACCTTTTATATAATTTTAATTTTTTAATTAATCCTTTTTGAGAATTGTTTTTGAGCAATTTGTTTTTGACATTTTTGTAAAGTGTGAAAATAACGTTCTCTATTAATAAATAAGGTATGAATAGACATTCCCACAATGATAAACATTATTTCCAGTGAATCATACATTAAAATAGTCCTTGAATCATTTTAAATAAATTATTCCTTAACTAACTAGGAATATTTTATATATGTTTGGATTTCAAAAAGAAATATTTGTTTTCCTCAATAAATTCACCATCGACCATTTAAAGACATGTTTCGTCAATTATAACATTCTTGGATTTTACTTATTATTTTTTGGGGATATGATCTAAGTGGACCAACATTATTCTTTCTATGGATAGGTAAATATTATATTCTAGAGATGTTTATTTTACATACACATTTTCCATTATTTATTCTATACATATAAGATAAATATTTTATAACATTTGGATATGCATATGTATGGTTTTCATTATGTGGATGATGGGCCAAAAAGTAAATATACCTCCGATGTTATTATTATATCCTTATGTATCATGATATAATTATGGAAATTAATTTATGTGATCAATCCATTGTGAGAAATATTTTAGGATTCTTTATACAACATGGTATAGGGAGCATATGGTTATGCATGATGCTCTATAATGTGGTTGTCTTAGTGGTTAATCATGACATTTTATATAGATTCATTTCATAATTAATTTCATAAATCTTATGAAATTGTTAAATTATTATTATTTGAACTCTTGTTTTATGATTATTATTTAGTATTACCCAATATTGTTATATAAAATCTATTTAAAGGCACAATATTATGAACTATGAATTATATTGTTATATTTTCAATTGAAAATAAAAAAACATTCCAATAATTGTATTTATATTCTTACATATTATTATTTATTGATTTCCCCCATGTTTAACCTTTGTAGGCATATAATATATCCCCTTCTTTTGTTTGGAATTTTAATAGGTTATAATGAAGGTTATATAAATGATGAGTTTATAAGGGTCCCATAAGTTTTCTCCATGTTCACTAATACACAAAGTATTTCATCCATTCTTATTTTATATATAATTATATATATAATATTCATTTAGAATATATTAATCTCATTGTATGATATATTTCTGTCACGATATTATCCATCAAAATGTTTATAAATCAATGATTAATTTGATTCACCACTTTATAAGAGTATTTTAACTTCCTAATGTTTAATCTATGGAACTTCACTTCTTATAATTATGTCATATAATCACATGAAATCACAAAATAATAAAATGCAATTTATTATGTGAACATTAAAGATAATATTATCAGTTATGGGATTTGAATTTAGAAAATCTAGCATAGAAGGTTGCGATCAGTAAGATGATTGGAGTCTGATAAGACAAACTTATTTTTTAGTGAATACTAACTGACCCATATGAATAGTCATATACCTTTTGAATAGTAATATGACACATATAAATACTAAATAAAAAAATTAAATGGTAACCTTAACAATGAATGTAAAACAAAATATTTCCATCTTATAAGTGAAAATATGCTAGTGTTTGAATTTTTAAATGTCATAATTAATTAAATACAATTAATTAATTATTTTAAAAGAAAATTTATTTACTAATATATGTTCATAAATTATCTATTTTATGTTTTGTTTTTATTATAATTTGATAATTCATTATGAATATTTTTAAATCATTATAAGATCATTTGTAGTTCAAAAATATATATTTTTGATGTAAATTATAATTTTAATTAAAAATTATACTTACAATATTTAAAAAATTATTTTTGGAAATTAAATATCATTTATTGATTCTACACGTTTAAAAAATTCAGTGAATTTTTGGGATTTTTCTTAAATAGTATATTGTTTATTAATAGTAAAATATTATAATTTATGATAAATGAAATATAAATGAATTTATGAATTGTTCTAGGCTCATAAATGAAGTAAATAGCCATTGGATCAAACTCACATAAAGGGTTTACTACTTTCGGTCATGTAATCATCTATAATTTTTTTCTATATAATGAATAAATTTATGAATAAAATATTAAAAAAAATTCATCCCCTTCACTGAAAAACTAGACAAACACCTTCTTATCTTCACTACTCTCATGCCATGTTAGTTGACAAAATTCTGCTCAAATATCTTTCAAAGCTCCTCCCCCATGTCCAGAATCCCTCGTTCTCCTCGTAATACCAAATCCTCTAACCATAAGAGGCTCTCAAGGAAGATTTATTCAAGATGTAAATTCCTCATTTCATTTCATTTACTTTCCATTCATGTTCCATTGTTTTAATTAATATCCTTTTATATCCTCATCCAAAATGTTATGGAAGCTATAGTAAATTATATATAAAATATTGTATTACGATAATGGGAAAATTTATTATAATCTCTCATTGACACTTTTTTACACTAGTACTCAAAACACCATCCGAGATGTCTCAATTTTCCACATTCTATGACATTTGGTTTTCAATTATATTTACCATCTTCAATTCATGTCATCAAACCATTCAAATGGTTAAAACAAATGATAATATATGTTTATGTCTAATATATGATTCTAGAATCTTTTTCTACATGTGATATTGATTTATAAAACAAAATGTGTTTGTTGTGATAAAAATTAACAAAATAATACAAAATGTTATCACTAAAGTTTTATATAATGAGTGATCATAAAAACATCTATCC
This sequence comes from Viscum album, assembly GCA_963277665.1. Classification (NCBI taxonomy): domain Eukaryota; kingdom Viridiplantae; phylum Streptophyta; class Magnoliopsida; order Santalales; family Viscaceae; genus Viscum; species Viscum album. The sequence goes on from OY728166.1 coordinate 601,911,773, forward strand.
AAGTAATATTTACAAAAATGTGAACTTATGTATTTTAAATGATAATATAACTTCAATTATAGACAAACATACTCATTTTACATGATTATACGTTCATGTATATATGTAATCTGATCATGAAACAAACGGGCACGAACAATGAAATAGAAAATCATAACCAATCAAAAAGGTTATGAATGAAGTCCAGAAGGTTAAAAAAATCAATTAAATGTAAAATAGGTTATGTAATTAATAATTAATGACCTTTATTTCATTATTCAGGTCATTAATATCAAGTGTAGAACACCATTGGACATTACATTAGGGATTCTACCTGAACCTGCATTATTCCTTCGGCTTAATATTACTCTATTTATACCTAAATGAAATTTTATATTATTTATTGACATCTTATAAATGTTTTTTAGATGTAAAAATCGTGTATCAGTATACATTAATCCTTATCATTCATGTATATACATGTTTTAAGAGAATCTATCATCAATATTTCCCAACAAGGAATCCAATTTTACGGGAACATCATGAAATCATAGCCAATTTTAGTTACACAATACGATTTGTTTTTAAGAATACATTATATTTATAAAACCATTATTTTTATCATGATAACCTTTATACATCATCTCTGATTTTATATAAATGATCATTCACATTCCTATTAGTAATGACCTTTAATATTTTCTTTAAACCACACTAAAATGTTTTAATTTTATTGTTTCATAAAATAACATGTACATGTTATCACATAAATTTGGAATCACATATTATGATATATTCATATTATACAAAATGAATATTCACTATTGATCTATTTTTTTAGTGGACCCTTTTATGATACACCCATATGTTATGCTTTATGGATGGATTGTGATACCCAATTCCTTTGATTGGTAACCCTTATGTTAATGTATGATAGATTATGTTTGATATTATTTGTTGAAAGGATAATAATGAACATTTTGATATTTGTGAGGGAATATAGATCTCCAATGAGTTGGGTAATTTTGAGTCTCTAAAAAAGTTATGTCCAACGGTCTTGGAAGTTATCCATGACCAGTGATACCTTGTGGAACAGTCACAACATATGTCGTTGACTTATGAAACCATGTACAAAGGTATTGGTGGTTAATATAGAATTGTGATCCAATACTTTCAACGATCCTTCACTCTTGATAATTTCATGTTTTTTTGATTCCACAATACTATGAATCCATTTTTATTTGATACCATTTAATACATGTATTAGTTTTGTATGTTCAATTACATTATGTGAAATCATTATGTCAAACCTTCTAACCAATGTGCTAATGATTTATTCTCATGCTTATTCCTTTAATGAAATTTTTATCTCACCCATTTTCATGTTATTATCATATTTTATTATTCATATATATGCACAATGTGGATGTTAGGAGCTCAATATGACTAATTAATAATGAAATGTTTTATGTTTTCAGTTTACATACTGATTCATCAATATCATGGGACATCAAAATCTATGGATTTTATTGTTATGGATAATTACGCATAAAATCATGTAATTTAATGTGAAATGGTGTAATTTCTCTATAGTTGGTTTCATAGGATCAGGTTGTTATTTTTGGAGATTATGTATAGTTTACATTAGTACAAAACCATAAGGATGATGCCACGAATTTGAAAATATCCAAAGATTTTGGGATGCATAGAATAATTGGTTTATTAATAAAATGCATCCCTATCGGTATAAAAATAGGTAGATCTAGTCCAGGTACATATGAATCTATTTGTAAAACCAAATAATACCACATTGATCATGTCTAAAATGGAAACTAGGGAACGAAAATAGGCTTTTCTTCATTCATGTTTTGACACTAAAATGGGATATTATTTGGTAATATCCTAATCTTTGTAGGAACCATTATTAAGGGAACTACAAAATACTGTAATAATATATGATAGTAAGTAGTTCATGAAAAACCCAGATTGAAACCGAGAGAATAACAAGTTAGGATATAATTTTCCTTTAAGTGTTATCCATTTATGTTTAATGTTTCTTTTTATGCATACTAGCTATGTATTCATACTGCCAAATTGTATGTCATTTTTCATAGTTAATTACCAGAAATAGAAGAAAACAAACCAACAATCAATGTGATAGAGAATGTGAATATTTCCATAATGATATTCCAATTATGATTAGAATATGTGATCAAAACAACATACAATTACATTTTTAGCAAGATGGAGTTTGGAATAAAAACATGAATCTAGTGGATCGCCATCATCCTCTAATGAAAAATAAAGGTTCAATTTAAATCTTCATGCTGAAAAGGCTTCCAATGTTTTGTTGATCTTCTAAATCATTCCTCACATAAAAGTGTATTCACTCCCTTGAAAAAATATTACCCATCCACCAGTGTTCATATGATGAAGAAGTCGTTCTAGAGGGATATCATATTGAATGGGGAGAAAATCATTTAGGGTCACTAATCTAGAATATGAATTACCTAGAGTATATATATTCCATGTAGTGGGAGGAATTCCATATTTTTTTTAAATAATTATTTTCCCCAAACCCTCCATGTCATGTTGGAAATGGAGTTCCATGGACTCAAGTAGAAGGAAGATTACTCCATCATTGAGTTTGAAGCACACATTATAAATATTTCAAGGTACTCTCCCAGCAATTTCATTAACTTCTAAATCAATTTTGTTCCCTTCATTAGTATACAAATATTTAGTCAAAAAATCATTGGTTATTCTAGATAATGTTAATTATGAGTAGATTTTCCATTTGACCCTTATGGTAGAAATGGATATTGGATACATGCAATGGTCATGTGGGACCAGTGAAAAGAAGAAGAAAATGGGTTCTAATATGGGTGGTTTGATGAATAAATCACATTATTATAAGAAAGTCGAACACTCTAAATATCAAAATTGTAGTAAGACACATCTTGGGAGTAGTATAAAGTGATTTCAGAATTGTTTCATATGAGAAATAAAAGGAAAATGGATAAAAAATGATGATGGAATATGAAGAGTATCTATATTATGGATGATTAATTGAATGATCAGATAAACGCACAACCTTTGGTGTAGTGTTGCATCTATAAGGAACAAAGTAATTATACAAACCACATCCTTATCAGGATGGTTACTAAGTTCAATCAGCAAAAACCTCCATGGAAACAAGGAAAGACTTATTCTATCACTGGTAATGAGGTGGAGCCAAAAAATTATGTGGTAATAGGTACTGTAGTTATTCATTCAATAATAATAATTTTTTTGAGTCTAGTTATACACATTCTTTCATATCATGCAAGATTAATTTAACTATTAAAACACACAGAAAATTTATTGGATAATTTATTTGTGAGAACAACGAATGAGAAATTATTGTGTTCATTGTTTATAACTCCTCCCATGTTAATGTATGTGGACTAAACTTCCCAAAAAAATATTCATAATTCTTGTATAGGAGTTTTATGTAAACATGGTAATTATAAGGCCTTATCAATAAAAATTAAATAATATTTAAATAATTCGATAATTCAACATCATTTCACAGTGTGGATCATTTTAGGTTTACTAAATTAGATAATTAGTTCGTAAATTATACAAAACATCTTGAAAAATACAATTACACAATTCTACTCAATATTGTTTTTTTCATAAAACAAAAACACTTTTAAATGAAATATGACATCATTTCATGTTTTAACTGCATAACTATTTTTATCCCATCCTTGATTATATTATTTATTGTGTCTAATGAAAAACATTTAAAAACATGGGATGAGAATAGAAATCTCAATAATTGATAAATAATTGATGAAAACTTTTATTCATTAAAAAACATGTAAACCATGAAATAATTTTCAAATAAAAACACTTTTCTCCATTAAGATATAGAAAAAAGACATTACTGAATATAAGCCTGTTTCATACAATTTTTTAACCAAATGATTACCATAAATATTATATAGAGAAACATATAAAATATAAAGGTTACATGGGACACAAAAAATGGGAATGGATTAACTATTTTGTCGAGTTCCACACATGTCACTAAATGTATTTTCCATACAACAAAATTCGATGCCCACTAAATTGGTGGTTATAAAGTATCCACCCATTATTTGGTTTATCACCTATCCAAAGGTCAAATTTCCATGTACCATTATACAATAATGAAACATAAAATATTTAAAATATCTATATATAACAATAAAAAGTTTAATTTTAAATCAAAATAAATCATTTGAGTGTATTGAAATAGTGAATCCATTTCAAATCCCATTTGTATATATAATAAAAGGGATTTCAATCAATGTTTCCCATAAAACTCTGAAAAATTTATCATTTTAAAACAATCATGTACATATAAATAAATTAATGATACCCCTTATTAACATATGGGCATGAAATAAAATATTTTAGAATAATAAATGAATAAAACATTTACTAGGATTGTTTAGTTAAAGAGTCCCTTACCACTTGAAAAACACATCAGTGAAAATAATTTTGGAATATAAATATAATTACACTAAATATCATGAGAATATACCAATTCATCATATTAAGAGTCAAAAATGTTGTATATGCACATTATTGGATAATAAATGTGCATGCCAACAATATATGTCGCAATGAAAGGAAATATAGAGGAAATCCCATACATTGAGTCTGATTCATCACATATATTCCTTGTTCGTCTGGAATAATAAACCATAGTTAATTTTTACCAGATTAATAAACCTTTTATTTTTTATTATTAAATTTATATTACTTATTTACATGTTATAAAAACTAAATTATTATTTAATTTATTATCGGTCGTTTTATCGATATTAGCTAATGGATTCAAAAATTATCTTGTTATAATGACAAATTGTCCATGCAGTCAAAGGTAAAATATCTCAAAAAAATTATTCATGATTTAAATATCATATATTTTTACTATATAGGTATTTATAATAGTCCATAACATTTGTATATATGAAATTAAATGCATCGTTCATGAAAACAGTAAGTCTATGTATGCTTGAACATTTCGTTGATTTAGTTGACATATTAATGAAATGAAAACTAAAGGATACATAAGTATATTATAATTAAAGTATAATATCATATGATATATATGTTAATATGTTCATTAAAAAATCCCTTATATGTTCCATGTATGTAATGAATGGGTCATATCAAATTGAGCGGTGGTAATCTGTACTTAATTAAATGAAATAATATTATTTACACAACAATAAAAGCATAATGGTATGTTTTTAAATAAAAATTGATCTATAATAGAGAAAATATAAATATTATATATATCATATATAAATATAGATCCATCATAATTGCATCTATGAGAGGTGGTATGTTAAAATCAAACAGTCATCGTTTTGTGAGGGAGTATTTCAGCATACACCAAAACAGTATGTTCATATCAATTAGATAGAGGTTTGTGTTTAAGTGTAGTTATAATACATCCAAAAAATATAATAATATATTTAGGATACCTAGGTACTAATTTAATCAAATAATACGAATAGAATATTGAATTCAGAAATAAAATAAGTGAAATAAACATTAGATAAGACACTACCTCTTAAAATGTGTAACTCCGTTTGATTTGAGCCAAAAGGATTTCTTGATTTTCCTTATTAACAAGTTAATGCTTCAATGAGGAATATAGGGATGTTGTGAGCTATATTTATCATAGTTTTGATAGTCCAAGGGGTTTGAGAGGTGTAATTAAATTGGTAGGGTTTATTCCCTTTTATAAGAGGGAGGTGGGGCATATTAAGAAACGTTTTGAAGTACTATTTTTTTATAAAGAAATAATTATTTTAAAATGGACCCAAAGACATTTATTTAAAAGATATGATGTTTTTTGGGGTCAAAAACATTCAAAAATAGGTTTTATACCAGTCTAGGTCACAAATGTAACAATATCTTTTATCTATAACCCTTAGTTAACTGATTTTACTCTTATTATTTCTTATTGTATATTCATACTATATGGTTAATATATATACAATAAAATAACAAAAAACATCAAGTGGTTATCTAATTACATTTTTAACATTATACTGTTCATTTGGTTGAATCATATATTTTTAGGACAATTATATAATTTAATAAAATAATATTTGTTTTAAAAACTCATTTATGTCTTCTTATATACTCTTCATATCTTCCATTTTTAAAAATCTATAACAAAATGATTCCAAAGAAAAAATATAATTAATTCAAATATAACAAGTCATAATCCTACCTAATATTCGTGGATGTCATAAAATGTTTCAAAATAGATTTATTTTAATATTTATAATATCATTTTTTAAATCATTCATTAATAATGTAATCACTACATCATCATTCTGTCATTAATAAATTTATTTATTAGATGTATACAAATTTAGAATATAATACCATGATGTATGAAATGTTTTGTACATTATTATTTCTATTCATTGTTGAAAATATCACTTTTATAACCCCATATATTTTTTTTTTCAATAAGATACTTGTTTATGTTGGATTTTTCGTTGATTAAATTAATGCTTATAAAGGGATATTTTCACATCCACGTGGCTCTTTAGGGTCCCACAATCGACCAAATGATTCCAATTCTCATTAAATATATTATAAAATATAATTAGTACAAGTGTTATAGTATTTTATGTTTATTATAATCTTATTTATTACCAATATTTACCATATTTACCCTTTAATCGTGGTAAATAGTGTAATTACTGAAGATACTATCATAATGACTAAACATAAAAGGTTACATTTTATATAATTTTTACCTCCTGATACCGAATATGGAATCCATTTTAATAAATTAAAAATTCTTATTTTACAAAAATTACTTTAAAATTAATTCTTGTTCTCAAATCCAAATAGTTGGTTTTTATGAAGTTATAACTATCAAAATATTGGCATGTGTTTATGTCGAATTTAAATGTGAAACTACATAAAATGTCCATAATTGGATTTAATGATAAATATATTATTCAAATATATATTAAAACCAATTAAAATGAAAATCTAACTATATAATTAAATTTGGTAAAAACATAGTTTAGGATTAAAATTCAGATTTTTTTCACTATTCCTTAAAAAAATGAACTTTATCAGTAAAATATCTATATTTCACCCAAGGTAAATTTTTATATTATAATTCTAAAGAAGAAATTTATTTTGAAAAAGTCATCATATAATAGTGAAAAAAAATATTGAAAAAGGCTTCCAAATCAAAAGGTGGTAAACCAACCTTTAAAAATTATTAGAACATTACATGCATAAAATTGGATTCATTATCATTTAACTCCTATAAATTTTATTGGATAAATTTAAAAAATTTAAATAAAATGTATCATCATATTGTATATATATATTTCATTCTTACCAATAAAATTTCGAGGTGTTGACTACAATTTACAATAATAATAATAACATATTATATTTCAGTATAACTCAATGTTGTGTGCAATTTAATATTTCAAAAAAACCCATTGCGAATCGAGTATGCTATTGGAGAATGATAACCATTTAATGTAAAATTAATATTTTTTCAAAAATATTAATAAAAATGGAAAAATATATTTCAATAAATATATGGGTCGTTATATAATTCCCCCCTTTTGAAAATTGGGACCTCGAAATTTTAAAATCAGGATCGGAAACATCATTGAACGTCCTACATCAGTAAGAAGTGTCAATAATAACATCACTATAATATAAAGAAAAATAAGTGCAATGGTCACCCGGGTAAACCCATATAAGGATTCCATGTAGGAAAACATGGATATGAAATAGAATCAAGTGTCATGTTCTGATGGAGAGTGATAGAAAACATCATCAGGAGAAAGTTAAAAATATAAAACCATAAACTTATGATGGGTTAAATGGTCTGCAATTCACAGGTTGGAAAAGTGAACAAGAAACAATTTTTTTATGTTCCTTTTGATAATGTTGAGGAATTTATTTATAAATTGACTACGAAAATAATTAAATTTAATTACTTTTCATGTATAGTATCATCCTTTAATAAATTAAGTCCACAATGTCATATTTTCTCAAATCAACGAGTATTCAAGATGACCTAATTACACATGCAACACTAGAATCAACATCTAGATAATCGTGTAATCCAAAAAATATGAAATATATATTTCCCATCTATTTATACAATAACCAAAACCAATATGGTTAGTACATGATTTTATAATTCCCTAAATGGACAATCCATTATAAAGAAAAATATTACTCTTAATTTTAAAAATTCAACAGACAATTCCAATAGTTCAACAAAGACCCTTTAATAAACAATTTATCTTTAAATTCATCGCAGTAATCTAAAAAAAATTTAAACCCACAATTTAGAAGGATTTGATCACATAGTCTTCCATGGAGAATCATAACATTTATCTCTAAATAACATCAAATAGTCTTAACTTCTCAAACATAATATTTATTAACCTAATCACATATTCCCCATGATAATTTAATCATTTCCCTTAATAACCCAAATATCTGTATATATATAATATAATCGTAGATTCTCCTATAATAAAATTAAACCATTAGTCCTTATACGCTATCAAATAGAATTCTATTTTCCTTAGGCATATAGTGGTCCCAAATGAGAGAACGTCTTCCGAAATAAAATTTATAAATTAATCACCAAACCATTTTATTATACATAGGATATCAAAATGATAAAAAATAATTTCCAAAAATCGATTTATTCTTGATCCATGAAATCATATAACTGAAAATAATAAGGTATACTGACTATGGACTTCATGCAGAATAGTGGTAGGTGATGTGCCCTTGTTTCCCTTCTGTTGTGGGTTCGATCCCATGGCCTTGCTTGATGCGATGGGTTGTCACCCATCCCACGGGTTAAACTTTTTTATGCAACCATATCAATCTTATAACATTATAAAAAATAATTTAATTTCATCAAAATTAATCATAACTTTCTTTTTATCAAAGCATATCTAATACCCTTCATTTTGGATCCTTAAATTTAATAACCATTAATCACCTAAAAATATCAAATGAACACCTATGGTTATCCGTTATTTCCACACAATAAAATATAATGCTTCCATGAATTAATGTTTCATGCATCAAACGTTAGGGATACATACACTATAAGAATTCATCCAATGTAATACCATCATAAAAATATCATTAATAATTTTAAACATTTAATAATTCTAAAATATACTCTAACTCTTAAATTACCTTATATGTAGTCTTCACACTCTTTCACCATTCATCATAATCCAGAAACTATGCATTCCCACAATAATTAAAAAATACATAATTCTGGTAGATCAAATATCCTCATCATTTATAAATATCATTAAAAAGGTGATTTATTTTTTATGTATACGAAAATGAAACATACCAGGATTATAGATATCATGATCTTTAGGATGTTCCTTTTTTCATTGTATATTTCATCCTACATTATTAAAGTAAATTTTCACTCCACTTCCCTAATATCACATTTCAATCGTGTTAGAAAATTTGATATATAAAAATCATATGAAAAAGAATCCCTGACCCATAAAATTTTTCTAGAAATGAGTATGTGTTGGGTAACTCAATCAATTACTTGAAAGCGGTTTGAATACTCAATAATCTATCAAAATCATTCGAAGAGGCTTTGGAATAATTGTGATGATAAAATTGTCAGGTAGGGATATGAAGGTTTTCAAATATCTCATTCGTTACATCTTGAAAAATAATACTTATTATGCAGAAAAGAATCTACAGTTAAACATGAATCAAATTGTTAATATTAAAAGATGATTCATATATAGGGTAAATATAAAATAAAAACATTTATATTACTGTAAACTATGGATCTCCATATACCTCTATTGTTCAAGTTATTATCCCAACAACATATTTTACACTGACCCTCCAATAGATTCCACACGATAATAACCCTCTCAGTTATATGGTATCCATTTACTAATTCAAAAAGAAACCCTAACATCTAAAGTTATATTACCCAAACTTTGGTACCATCTATAAGTCCCCAACCATAAAATTTACATGCCTAAGAGATAATTCAATAATTTGACATTAATTCACATCGAGGATCCTTTCATGTTCAATGATTTAGATTATTATGTCATAAATCATACATAACATCTTTAATATTATAATTATACACTTCAAATAAGAATCATTTTTTTTCATAAGTCCAAAAAAATTATAATGAAATTCAACCACGTTTTATGTTTTAACATCATATAATTTCCTCCATTCAGTCCATGACTCTATTCTTTATTATGTCATATGAAAAACATTTCAAAACATGGGATGAGAACAAAAACCTTAGTAAGGGATACATAATGTATGAGAACTGTTAGTATTGCAAAAACATATAAACCCTGAAAATATTGTCATATATAATACTTTTCACCTTTAAGAAGTAGAAAAAAGACTTCATTTAATATAATCTCATTTCTTACCCTTTTGGCAAACAAAAGATTACCATAAAACATATAGAATGAAATATATAACATATAATGGTAACATGGGACATAAACATACATAAATGGAAAAATCATATGGTCATAATACACACATATCCAAAAATGTAATATTCATACGGCTGGCATCCATACTCATGGCATTGGAGGTTATAACGTAACCACCTGTTATTTGTTTATCACAGAACCACCATCATTTGGATTACCACAAAACCACCTGTCTTTGTCTGTCATGTAACAACCCATCAAATATCCCAGTATGATAATATAATCATAACACATAAAATATTTCAAATATCTACATATCACTAATAACATTTCATTTTCAATCACAAGGAAACATTTCAAGATATTGAAATACTCAATTAATTTCAAAAACCATTTAAATCACTGAATAAAAGACTATTGAATCAACGTGTACCATTACACATTTTAACATTTATCAATTTTAAATATTCATTTCCTTATCAATAAATTCATAAACCTATTTATTAATCCATGTAAATAAAATAGAAGGTTTTTTAAGAATAAATTTCTATATCCTTTAAAACTATGTTTTAGTGAAAGGGTCTCTTACAACTTGAAAAACACATGAATATAAATAATTTAGTAATTAAATTAAATACAAATTTAAAAAACATTATAATATTTTTATTCATGGAATACATAGTTAAAATGGTTGTATATACACATTATAAGATAATAAATTTGCATGACCACAAGATATGTCTCAATGAAAATATATTGAAACGAAATCACAAACCAAGAGTACGATTCATCATGCAGGTTTCATGTTATTATGGAATAATAAATCATATTTAAAATCGACATGATTAAGAACAATTTTCATGTTTATTATTACTTTTATGTCACAAAATAATATTTTATTAAAATTACATAAGTATTTAAGATTATATCAGTCGTTTTGTCGATATTGGGTACTTGAGATGAAACTGATATTTTTATAATTAGAAATAGTCCATGTGGTCAAAATTAAATTATCTAGATAATATTATTGATGATTTAAATATAATATATTTCTAGTATATGTGAATTAATAATATTCTATAACATTTGGATATACAAAATAAAATGCACTATTCAAATAGACGGTATGTCGTACAAAAGAATGAATGATTCCTTCATTTAATTTTTATATTAATGAAATGAAAACAAAATGATACATAGTTTTATTATATTACAGTATAATATAATATGAAAAATTTAAAGTCCCGGAATTTCCATGTATTTTTTTATTTAAATGGGAACTTGATGAGTCTGTTAAAATTGACGGCATATGATTCTGAGGTCCGGAGAGCCCATAATGAATTTTTGATCATTATTTTGGGTACATTCAGTAAACGTATGATTAGGATTTTATTACTTTTGAAACTATTCTCAGAATTGAAATCTGAGGGCACCGTTTAACTCAAAACACTTGTATTTTCTTAAGGAGACCATAACCGTGACCACAGTAGGCCGAGGGTGGAAGTTAGATTTTCACATATTCGTGAAAGAATAAAATAAAAATAAAATTGTGTATCATTTTTTTATACTCCTTGTGGATGTTTCATAGGTGAGGGACCACCTAAACTAAACCACCATTTTGAGTCCCTTAAACACACCTCTTTAATGGGATATGAAACTTGGTTTCCTATTTTATTAATTATGCCAACACAACCCATTTATTGTTTCTAATTAATTAAGACAACATTGATTTCCAACACATTAATTATATGAACATATTTTATTTGGTTGGCTATTATTTTGTTAGAAATGTTTTGTCAATGGAGGATTGGGAGAACATGGGAAAAACTCATCCTGCAAAGAAGATATCCTCTCATGAAGAACGCCAACGCACGACATTGACGTCATCCTCATGACATCCTTTAATGATTGAAATCTTCAATAATGAAGAACCACCTCCATCGAAGAGCGTTTATCTGATGAACGAGCACGGGATCAGAGGAGGGTAGTGAGCCTGATGAACCTCGAGAACATTGAATTATATCATTGATGAAAACAATTAAACGAGTTAGGTGTTGTCATTGAATTCATGAATTTTCATAATTAAATTACTCATTCATGGAAAGCTTGGAGACAGCGGATCAACCAAAATGTGTTGATCCACGATTTGTATGAATTATAGAGTTTCACAATATTGATTCAAATTTGTTGATCAGTTTTCAACCACTCTAAATTGGAGGGTTTGGTCCACAAAAACATGTCCCGACCCCACCAAAGGTTTTCCTTGGTGTTGTGTTCTTCGAGATGGAGGGGGATGGAGAGATATCCTCAGTGGGGCATGAGAACGGCGGCCAACACAACTTCCTGCCACGACGAAGGTGATTGTGCCACGACACTGCCCTGTAGCCCCCACTCCACTGCGGTCTCCACCTCCCCGTAGCCACCGCGCCGCCGCGGCCCATGCTGCTCCACGTCCTCGCCGCCCATGCCCACTTCTGCCCCACAGTCTCGCCGCACCGCCCTACGGCCTCGCCGCCTGCAACCGTCGCCACCCCGCATCCTCGTCGCGCTGCCTCGCGGCCACACCACCTGCGGCCACCACTGCCATGCCATCGTGTCATTCTGCATCATGGTTGTGCCACCCCATGGCCTTCGCCACCCTATGGCACCCACGAACTCGGGTGGCTCTTCCACCCCCGTCGTCTCGCGGCACACGCGACCTTCAGGGCCCACGCGACCTCCGCGCCGCCTTGCGCTGCCCAGGCATGACCGCCCAATCGAACTTGCGGCCACTCAATTTGGTCCAGGCTACACACAGCGTGTTAGGCTGGGTTGAACAAAACAGGGTCGGCCTATGACGGGTCGGTCCGACTGGGTCGGAAAAGACCCGGACCCTCTTCGACTCATTTACGCTCTTTTGGCCATAACATTGGCACCAGATGTCTGTTTGAAGAACCATCAAGGGTTCCTGATAACTTGGAGAGAGACGGTCCCATTGAGTATACCCCACTAGAGATTTTGATTAATATGTGGTATGATCAGGTTGGATTGAGCACAAATCGAACCGGGTCCTGGGACTAAAAGGCTAATAACTCATAGGCCGGGAATCTGATTGACACACCGTCTGTATTTTTGAGACCCCTATGATGTGGGAGTCCTTTGAGATAATTTTTCGTGAGACTTCGTGACAGTTGGAGTATCAACCAGTGGCTTGTGGAGTGGACCCTCTAAGAGATGATCAGACATAGTGCGAAAACCCAGTGGCTAGAAGTGATGTGAAGAATGAAGAGAAATCATGTGTGGGTCAGCACCTTGAGATCCTGCGTGGGTCAGCACCAAGAAATCCTATGTGGGTAAGCACCTAGCGATCTTCTATGGGTCAGCACCGAGTGATCCCATTTGGGTCAACACCAAGCGATCCTATGTGGTTCTGTCTCTTAACAGAGTAAGATGATTTAGTAGTTACATCTAGTCATCTCTACTACAATACATAAGTTATACCTGGTGTCTGATGAGTCTGTACCGTTGTGGTAGTTTCCTAATGGTAATACCTTGGTGGTATTTTTCTATGTGATGTACCCGTTTGGTACATGACTTTGTGGTATATCTTCCATTGTAAAACAGTTGATCTTGGGGATTTGGAGTTGGACTCTGTGTTTTCCACATCATTGAGATTGGTTTGCTTGATAAATTTGGTATATGTATGGGCATACACCTAAGTAGTGTTATCAATTGTTTCAATCCATTGTGGTTTATCCTTTTGGGATATATTGAGACCTTTAGGGTCTCTAGGTCCCTACTTATTTTCATTACACTCACCCCTGGACGGGCTATGCCCACACTTCTGTGTGTTTGGTGCAGACGACGGACATCACTGACTGAGGACGTGAGTACCAGGACTGGAGGTAGCTCGGAGGCGGACCTTAGACATGGTGTACCGCCGAGACGACTATTTGAGAGAGGTACCAATTCTTCAGGTAGGATCATTGGCTATGATCGCATAAGCTATTTCATTTTACTTGTACTTTCAGTTTCATGTACTATTCAGATGGGATTGTATTATGACCCCATTAACATACTATACTCACTATGTTTACTATTCAGTTTACTTTAGTTTGTATCTTTCTAGGAGCATGGATGCCTGTGTATACAAGTTATAGAGGAAATTTCTTCCAAGTTTTATGGAATACGCCTTCGGTGCTAGTAGCATACCGCTAGCCTATAGACGGCGAGCTTGGGGTTGTCACGGCATGGGCCCCGGTGGACGGGTCATGACCAATTAGTATCAAATTGGTTGGTTCTACCATAGGAAATTGTACCTTGATTATTTAAACGGTAATAGTGTTTAGTTTAATGTGTGTTGTTATCAGTTTAGGAAATCCAGTGTTGGTGCAGGGGCGGACGTATCCATACAATATGACCCTGACTTCTGATTTCAGATTCAGTTCATGAAAACACTGATTGCGTGTGAGTTTTCAAGAGTTTTCATTTTTGATTTCTTGGTTTTATCTCACTAGGTATAACTTTTAGATCTTTTCTCACCTATTTGTTTTCAGGATTCATCCACGCATACAGCCATCTAGGATTGCTAGAGTAGTAATCACTGATAGCCCATCGAGCAACAAGGCCTCAGTATAGGGCCCTCTTCCAGTATTGGCACCAGTGGAGGCACCAATGGTATCATTACCCACTGGGACACTGATTCCACCATCCCATGCAGTAGAGAGTGCATGCTGCTTATGCGTGTTGCATGAGTTCCAATGCTAGATGCCACCCAGGTTTATGGGGGAGACGGACTCACATGCGGGTGAGGATTGGTAGGTGTCTGTAGTTAGAGTCTTTTGACTAGTAGGGGCACTAGCTGATCTCATGGTGATCCATGTTGCCTGCCTCTATAGGCAACAACAGGTAGATGGAGGATCGTGATGCTTCAGGCTCATGACAAGATGACGCTTCTCTAGGAAGACATCAAGAGTCTATTGCCGGAAGAGTTTGTCCCAATGACTCATTGCGTAGTGCACATATAAGAGATTTTTCAACTGCAGTAGAGTAGCATGACTGTGGCTCAGTACTCAGTGAGGATCACCGACCTCTCACACAAATCCATATATATATATAGAAGGAACCATTATTTAGGGCATGTACCTTAGAGCAGGGACTCAGGTAGGATATTAGGGCTTCGATGATCTCAATTGACATCCTGACATAGGAATTGGTGTTAGAGAGAGCCCTCCTAATAGATAGTTTCCTTGCTGAGGATTCACCGGCAACGAGACCCCCTACATGTCATCACATAGCGGGGTCTTCTGCAGCTCATAGTAGACAGATGACACAGTGGTCCAAGTGGACAAGAAATACAGGTGGACGGCCGCAAGACTCATGATCAGTTATAAGAGGCACCCGAGGCAGAGCATGTAATGCAAGGAGCGGGCAATGTTACGCATGCGACGGGCAGGGTTACAAGGCTCGTGACTATCTTTACCATTGTACAAACGATTAGAAGGTAGTCGAAGGACCGCCAAGTAAGAGACCGAGGTTAGACCGAGGAGGTCCATTAGGAGCAGGAAGACGTGGCAGAGGATATGATCGTGTATTTGGAGGCGGGTGATGATTTGAGATGTTACCGCGACCACCACTAGGTGGTCCACCCTAGCCACAGGGTGTAGGAGGAGAGGGGAAAGCTTACCTTCGGGCAGTTGAGGCCTAAAATCTTGGAGATCCGAAGATGATACGAGGTACTATCTATGTCTACTTCACCTTAGCTATAGGAATTATAGAAACTGGTTCAATTTATTCTTTTGTTTCCACTTCCCTCGTTCAGAGCATGGAGATTTCTAAAGATCCGTTGGATAGATCCTTACATCTAGATACTTCTACAAGACCAGATATGACAAATATACACATGTTCCGACAGTGTGAGCATACTCTAAGAGGTGAGAGCTTCGGATGGGATCTCCTAGTAGAAGCGTTGATGCCTTTCAATGTCTTCTTGGGTATGGACTAGTTATCTACAGTCTGTGATCAGATAGACTATATTTGGCGCAATGTGCGGTGTGTTCGCACGGATGGTACTAGGTTAACCTTCACCGGCATGAAGGGAGCCTTTGTATTGTAGGACTGACTTACCCGGAGGTGAGTACAGCCAATCACTAATGAGTTGGCTAACCATAACCTCAGAGCAGTTGATGTGTATAGTCTATGTTATCCTATAGTGGTGGACCAGTACACAGAAATCATCCATGATAATGTTCCGGGTCTACCTCCTCACATAGAGGTGGACTCTAAAATTGACATGTACCCCAGACGGATCCAATATCTACACCAGCATATCGGATGGATTTCACAGAGCTCAGGGAGCTATAGGTAAAACTAGAGGGCTTGCAAGGGAAGGGATTCATACAGCCATGTGTTTCACCTTGGGAAGCAGTGATTTTTTTAATGAAGGTGGTTTCGAGCATGATAATTTGTGTTGACTACTGGCACCTAAACAAGGATACCATGAAGAAAAAGTACCCACATCCAATGATTAATGACCTCTATTATCAGTTAAAGGGAGACCGGTGGTTCTCAAAAATAGATCTCAGATCAGGATATCACAATCTCAGAGGACAAGAAGAGGATGTGCAGAAGACGAGTTTCAGATGTCAGTACAACCATAATGATTTCTTGGTGATTCCATTCATTATAACCAACACTCCATTACTATTCACGGGACTCGTGAACATGATCTTGCATCCATACCTGGATCGCTTTGTAGTAGTCTTCATGAATGGCATTCTGATTTACGTGGCTACTAAGGAGGAACATTCCTATCATTAGCAGGTAGTACCAGAAAAACATACAGAGCACCAGATTTATGGTATGTTTTTTAAGATCCAATTATAGATTGAAGAGGTTTACTTTCTGGTAAATGTCATCTCGGAGGCTGGAGTTGTAGTGGATCTAGGTAATATTGAAGCAATACATGCATGGGATTCATCGAGGAGTGTGACGGAGATACGATGCTTCCTGGGATTGTAAGGATACTACCAGATATTTGTGCCAGATTTCTCTAGAGTTGCAGCACCATTATAAGTGTGTAAGAAGAAGGGGAAACACTTCATATGGTCAGAGAGATTCCAACTGAGTTTTTTGGAGCTGAGGAAGAGGATGACTAGTGCCCCCATCATGAGGCTACCTGAGGAGGGAATTGGGTACGTAATCTACTATGACACATCAGGGATAGGGCTCAGATGTGTCCAGATGTAGGAGTGAGAGGTGATCTCATATGGTTCTCGATAGCTGATATATCATGAGAAGAACTACGCTACCCATAACCTAGAGTTAGTAGATGTGGTATTTGCATTGAAGTTGTGGTGACACTATCTGGTGGACAAATGTGTTATTGTGTACTCTGATCAATGTGTCTCGGGTATATATTCTCCCTGAAGGACCTGAACGTGAGACAATGACGTTGGCTTGATTTCATATACGACTATGACTTTGAGATAGTCTATACTCCTTGGAAGGGGAGCATGGTAGCCGATTCACTAAGTAAGAGGTTAGGTATACATCTGCTAGGCGTGGAGACAGAGAAGCTGGATGCATTACATATATCCTTTTTGGATCAAGATGTATCACCTTTGTTTCACTATCTTATAGTCACTCCCCCCTACTTCAGCGAGTCAGGGAGGCGCCGCGTGGGGTAGCTGAAAACGAGGCTCGACATGCTCAGATATCCAAAGGGCAGTCACCTAATGGATTTTCTAAAGGTGTGGAGCACGTCATCCTCTTCAGAGTACATACCTTGGTACTGGTGTTACACTAGAAGGATGTGATGAGGGAGTTCCACACATCCCCTAAGCGGTACATCTAGATGTGGTGAAGATGTTCTGGGATCTCTGAAGACAACACTGGTGGTTGATAATAATGAAATCCATAGCAGATTTTGTCTCTCGGTGCCTCACTTGTAAGCAAGTGAAGGTGGAGAATCAGGTACCAGTAGGCTTGGTTCAGTCATTAGAGGTCCATGAATGGTCGTGGGATGGGATATACCTGAACTAAATGATATGAATTTAACGTACATCCATGGTTCATGACTTGATATGGGTGATCTTTGACTACTCAACATGTCGACCCACTTACTACCGATCAGAGGGTAGGGTTCAGTAGAGATATTGGGATAAAACTATGGGAAAGTGATTGTGTGGCTACATGGAGTACCCTCTACGATTTTCTCTGATATTGATGCACATTTTACTTCCCAACTATGGAATGGTTTGAAAGAGGCTTTCAAAATGAATCTCCATTTGAGCACCACCTTCCATCCTCAAACGGATGGTCAGACTGAGCAGACCATTCAGACCCTCGAGGACAGGCTACGTGCTTGCGCCCTCGACTTCTATCATAGCTTGCAGGATCACAATCCTTTGGTGTAGTTTTCATACAACAATAGCTATCACACTAACATTGGAAAAACCTTCTGAGGTGTTGTATGAGTGACCTTTCAGATCACCTTTATGCTAGACTGACCCAATGGAGTCAGCACTCGTGTGACCAAAGATGGTTCAGGTTACCACAGATAAGGAGTAGATCATCCCATAATGGATGGAGACTTCACAGAGCTGGTAGAAGTCATATGATGATAGGGGAAAGAGACCTCTGGTGTTCGAGTATGGTGACCACATATTTCTACAGGTCTCACCCCGAAAAGGATTAAATAGATTTGGACAAGGCTAAAAGTCATCTCCGAGGTTCATCGGACCCTTCCAAGTCCTCAGTAGTGTTAAAGAGGTGGCTTACAGCTTAGTTCATCCTCCACAATTTCACTGGGTGCACAACATCTTCCACATGTCCCACCTAAGGAGATACGTTCACGACCCTTACAAAATTATACACCACGGCTAGCTACACATCAACGACAGGGCCACTTTTTTGGAGGTTCCTGTGGAGATTGAGGATCCAAATGAGAAGGCCCTTCTTGGGCGGTCGATACCTCTGGTGCACATTCGTTGGCAGCACGGTATCCTCCTGGGGAGAATATGGGAGCGGTAGGCTCAGATATGTGCTCAGTACCCCCAGTTGTTCCCTTAGATTGATTTGTGGATTATGGGGATGTAAATCCCTATGGTGGGGATAATGTAAAGTCCCGGAATTTCCATGTAATTTTTTTAATTAAATTGGAATTTTACTAGTTTGCAAAAATTGACGGCGCATGATTCTAAGGTCCAGAGTTCCTGGAATGAATTTCAAAACTTTATTTTGGGTACGTTTAGTAAACATGTGAGAGATATTAGTTATCATTTTAACTATTGATCAGAATTGAAATCTGAGGGCTCCATTGAACTCACAGTGACAATATACGCTTAAGGAGACCTTCACCTTGACTACAGTAGGTCTAGGGAGGAAGTTATATTTTCAAATATTCGTGAAAGAATAAAATAAAAATAAAAATTCCTAGATTTTATTTCTCTTTTGTTTAAACACCTCGGGGATGTTTCATAGATGGAGACCACCTGATCTAATCCCCAATTTTGAATCCCTTGAAATCCCCTCTTTAATGGGAGATAACCATTGGTATCATCATTTTTTAAATTATGTCAATGAAACCGATTAGATGTTTCCATTTAATTAAGCTTACATTTATTTCAAAAAAATTAAATATAAAACCATATTTTATTGTGTTGACTATTCTTTTGTTAGAAAACTATTGGCAAAGGAAGATTTGGAGAACATGGGTAGAACTCATCCTCCATCGAAGAGCTCATCCAATAGAGAACACTGATGCATGACTTCGACATCTTCCTCGAGACATCCTCCAGAGGTTGACATATTCAATAACTAAGAACCACCTCCATCGAAGAGATTTTATTAGACGAACGTGCTTTGGATCAGAGGCAGGTAGTGGGCATGATGAACATTGAAAACTTCGACTTCTCTGATCGAAGACAATAATTAAATGAGGTAGGGGTTGTTATTGAATTCATGAATTTTCTAAATTAAATTCCTCGTTCATCAAAATCATGGAGAACGACGATCAACCAAAATGAGTTGATCAATGATTCATATGAATTTTAGATCTTCACTTCTTGATTACAATTTGATGAGTTGTTTGTTGTCGTTCTTACATGGAGGGTGCAGGAAAAACAAAAATTGCTTGACCCATCCTCAGTTATTGCTTATTGTTCTGTTCTTCGTGATGGAGGGGGATGGTAAGCAATCCTTGGTGGCTCATGAGAACATCGGTCGGCACCCCCTCCGATCACGACAATGTCGACGGTGCAACGGCACTGCCCCCCATCCAACCCACAGTCGTGGCCTCCGCTACCCAGCGGACTCCGCACCGTCTACGGCCACTGCCGCCCCTAGGCCTCGCCGCACTGCCCCTCATCCTTAACTTCTGTGGGCCCCAAAACCCATAGTCCTTATCGTGACAGCTCGCGGCCTCGCCGCACAGCCTCGTGTCCTTGCTACCTTGAGGTCTCACTGCATCGCCCCATGGACTCCCCCGCCCCATGCAAAATGCGGCCTCCACAGCCCTGCGGCACCCATAGCCATGCGCCGCTCCGCGGCACCGACTGTACCATGACACCCGCAACATTTGCAGCCAATTCGGCCTATGCGTCGCCCAGGCTGGACAGCCCAACCCGGGCCAGACTGCACTTCGGACCCGGCCGGACCCAGCGGGTCGGGCCGATCGACCCAAACAGGGTCGTCCCAGGCCAGGTCAGACCAGACCCGGATCCACTTCAACCCATTTGTACTCTTTTGGCCATAACATTGGCACCATATGTCCATTTGACGAATAGTAAGAAGTGCCAGAAAACATAGAGTCAGAAGGTCCCTTTGAGTATACCCCACTGGATATTTTGATTATGATGGGCTACAGTCGGGTTGGATCGAGCATGAATCCAACCGGGCCCCTGAGACCGAAAGGCTAATAACTCACAGACCGAGCGTATGATTGATGTGCTGTCTATTTCATCGATACCTCTATGACGTGGCTATCCATTGTGGTACTTCTTATTGATACTTCGTGGTAGTTAGAGTATCGACCAGTGGCATGTGGAGCGGACCCACATGGAGACATGTATTCCTAGTGTGGGAACCCAGAAGATGGTCGTGACGTGAAGAATGAAGAAATATCCTATGTGGGTCAGCAATGAGCGATCATGTGTGGGTAAGAACCGCGTGATCCTGTGTGGGTCTGCACCGAGCGTTCCTTTGTGGGTCAGTACCAAGTGATCCTGTGTGTTTCTACACCGAGCGATCCTGTGTGGGTCGGCACCGAGTGATCTTGTATGGGTCTTCCTCTTAATAGATTAAGATGATTTAGTAGTTACAACTAATCATCTCTACTACTGTACTTTTTACCTGGTGTGATCTAAGTATGTACCTCTGTGGTACTTTCCATCATGGTAATACCTTGGTGGTATTCTTCTGTGTGGCGTACTTGTGTGGTATTTTCCATCATTGTATTTCATCCTCGGTTGAAGAGTTGGGCTTGGGGCATTCAAGTTGGACTCTGTTGTTTCCTCATGATTGAGTTGGGGTTTCATGATAAATTAGGTATATGTATGGTAATATACCTAAGTAGGGTTATTGGTTATTTACTTCATTTGTGGTAAATTCATTGTATATTTTGTGAGACCTTGAGGGTCTTGAGGTCTCTACTGAGTATCATTATACTCTCCAATGCATTGGCTATGCCAGCACCTCATTGTGTTTGGTTTGAACGACGGACAATGCTGACCGAGGATGAGAGTACCAGGACTGTAGGTAGCTCGAAGCTGTACCTTAGATGAGGCCAACGACAGAGACGACCGTTCAAGAGATGTACCTACCCTTCAGGAAGAATCCTTGGTGGGTGATCATAGGATATGTATCAGTTTACTTGTGCATTCAGTTTCTTGTACATTCCAGTTGGGCATGTATTCTAACCCCTTTTACTTACTCTACTCACTCTATTTAATATTCAGTTTACTTGAGTTCATATTTTTTTTGTGTTCCTGGTTGTGTGTGCTTATGGGTTATAAAGGCAATGCCTTCCCAGTTTTAGGTAATACGCCTTCGGTGCTAGACGACATCCCCTAGCCTATCGGAGGTGGGATTAGGGTAGTCACAGAACGGGCCCAGGGGATGGGTCATGACAAAATATATGTTACCGAAGTTCATTAACTCTAACCATTATACATTTCATTTATGGCTTTAACGAATCATCTAAATTTGAGGGTCTGGTAGTCTGCTGTTCCTTAAATGAAATTATCATATTTACACATTATGAAAAGCAGAAATGTATGTTTGTAAATAAAAATTACATTGTAACAGTGATAATATAAATATAATATATATCATATATATGTAAATTTTTATCAAAATGGCCTCCATGAGCGGTGGTAAGGGGAAATCAATCAATCATCATTTTGTGAGGCAGTAGTTCACCATACGTATAAATGGTATGTTCGTTTCCACTAGATAGAGGTGTGAATTTATGTTTAGTTATTAGAATCATCATAAAAATTACAATAATATTTATTATAGTATTTTTATGTAATCAAATAATAATAATAATATAATAGTGTGTGATGAATTAAAATAATGGAAATGATCATTAGGGAAGATGCTACCTCTTAAAATGTGTAACAACCATGTCATTTGAGCCAAACATTTTTCATGAATTTTGTTATTCTGCAGTTAATGCTTCAATGAGAAATATAAGGAAGTTGGGATCTTAATTTGGGGATTTTTGGACTATCCAAGGGGTGTGAGTGGTGTGATAAAATGGGTAGGGGTGATGCCCCTTAAATGAGGGAGGTGGGGCACTATAGGAATCTTTTGAAGTATTATTTTATTATAAATTATTTTCATTTTAAAATAGTCCCAACGAAATGTATTTTAAATATAATATTCTTTTCGGTTGAAAAAATATCAACCAATGGGTTTTAGACATGTCTAGGTAAAAAAATCAACCATTTCATTTATCTTTAACCCTTAGTTATCTAATTTGACTCTTACCATGGCATCTAGTATATTGAGACTATATAGTTAATATTGTGAATATAAAATGCCAATAGATCCAATAGTGGTTCATTAATGAAAATTTTAACATTATATATTTCATTTGTCCTAATCATATATTTTATGCACTATACGATCATTTAATAGATAGTAAATATTTTTGAAAACTCAATTATGTCAATTTTTACACTATTTATATCGTACCTTTTCAAAAATTCATAACAACGTGATTATTTAGAGAAAACAACATTAATTAAAATAAATTAATTCATAATCATAGCTAAAAATTTGTTTTTTTCATAAAAAGATTCAAAATAAATTTATTTTATTTTTATTTATATCAATTGTTTAATTCGTTAATTAATTGGGTAACCACTATATCATCATTTTGTTAAAAATAAATTTATTTATTTGATTTCTGGAAATTATAATTAAAATATATAGTCTAAAATATCTTTTAGATAACCTCATAAAATTTATTTTTCAAAAAGATACATGTTTATGTTACATATTTTATTATTTTAAATTTATTTTTATAAAATGCCATTTTCATACCCAAGTTGATTTATTGGGACTCAAAATCAACCCATGTATTAAAATTCTAGGAAATATCTCATCCAATATGTATTGGACAGGTTCTAGGGTAGTTAAATATTATTATAATATTTTTTGACATTATTTACTTGATTTACCCTTCAACCATGGTAAATAAAATAATTACTAGAGTTACTATTCAAAATTTCTAGAAATATAAGGTACATATTTAAAAATTATGAACCTCTTGATTGAAAATTATGAATCCATTTTTTCAAATTCAAAAAACATAAATAGATGAAATTAATTTAAAATTAATTCTCTTTGAAAAAAATGATGGTTTTTATGTATTAAAATGTATTAAAAGACTGACATGTGTTTATATCGAATTTAAACGGGAAATTAAAAAAACTGTCAATACATAGATTATATTATAAAAATATAATCCATTTATAAAAAAACAAAAATTAAAATTAAAATATAAATATATAAATAATTTAGATGAAGATCCCATTTTGAATTACACTGCAGTATTTTTTCATAATTCATTAAAAAAATGTACATTATCCGAAAAATACCCAAATTTCATCCAAAGTATATTTCTATTTTATAATTCTAAATAAGAAATTTATTTTTTATAATGGAATATAAAATATTGACAATAACTATATTTAAAAAGGATTCACCATCAAAATGCTGAAAACGAGACATTTAAAAATAGTAGAGTATGTAATGCTTAAAATTATATTCATTCTTATTTAAATTCTCTAAAACCAATAAAATATATTTAAAAAATTTAAAAACATGAATAATCATATTTTTTTAGTTTTTTTAATTCCCACCAAAACAATTGATATGTATTAACAACGATTTAAATGAATAATATTATTATATTATTTTTCAGTATAATTAAATGTTTTTTTGCAATATAAGATTTCAATGAAACAAATTGTATTTTGTAGAGTATGTTATCAGAAAAAGAAACCCCTTTAGAGAAAAGATAATATTTTATTCAAAAAAATTAATAATAATGAAATAGTATTATTTATTAAATACCTGGGTTGTACAGGCATGGATTAGAAGTCTTTTATAAAAAGCCAACATTAACTATTCGGAAAGGGAGACCACCCTTCACATCCCAAAGCATCCTCCTATTCATTAAATTTGTATGGTGTGTGATTAATCCCTTTTATAATCATTGCACCTACTACGGATATAACTCACTTAGGTGAAACCGTGTCTAGATAAAATGATTGAGACAAATGATATGATACTTTTCGAAGATATACCAATCATGAGAGATTACACTGACGTATTACCCTAAGAGTTATCTATTCTACCACATGACTGAGGGGTTGAGTTTTTAAATAATCATTTGCATGGATCTCTAATTATATCAAATAAAATATATAGAATGGCCACCCTGGATGTGGAAGAGCTGAAGAAGCAGTTACATGTGAATCTATAAAAGGGATTTGTTTTCCAAAGAGCTTCACCATGGGATTCTCCGGTCCTCTTCATCAAAAAGATGGACGGATCAATATTCCTCTACATTAAAACTCATGATGCAAAAAAATAAAGACTAAAATTTATCCCATACCATGAATAGATGACTTATTTCATCAGCTTCGTGGGTCCAGTTATTTCACTATGGTGGACCTTCAGTCGGGATATCACCAATTAATGGTGAGGAATGATGATATTACCAAGGCTAACTTTAGAATGATGTACGAACATTATGAGTTCCTATTATTCCACTTAATACTCATTAATACTCCATAAATATTCATGTATTTATATAAATGAGACTTTAGAGATTACCCTGAAAAATAGTGGAATTATTTATTCATGATATTTTGATATACTCCAAGAGAAACGTGGAATATAAGGAACAAGTTAATACTATGCTAAATAATTTGAGAAGGGAGAAGAGGTATTCAATGTATAAAAAATTTGGGATCTTTTTAAGGATGTATCAGTCTAGGTGCATTTTATCACCAACAAATGGATTTTGGTAGATCCTTCTAAGACAAAATCATTTGTTGACTATCCTAGGACAACATCTATTGAAAAGATCCAAGATTACATGGTTTAAATGGGTTTTACTAATGATTTGTGGTGAACATTTCATATTTTTAATACCCAATGACCAAGAATACATGGATGGGGGTGATATTTTTCTAGACTCAAGTCATTGAGGATTGCTTTAAGGAGCTCAAAAAAGGCTTCTCAATGCACCAGTGCTCACACTCAAAACTACTAGATTACTCTTTTGGTGTATAGTGTGGCTTCAAATAATGGATTATGTTTTGTTCTAATGAAAAATAATAATGTTATAGTCTACATATCAATAAATCAGAAAATACATGAACATAATTATTCTACACATGATTTAGAGTTGGTGGTTGTGATATTTGAGTTAAAAATATGAAAACATTATCTATAGGGGAACATATAAGATATATATACCGTAAGATTCTGAAATATATAATCACACATAATGAGGGTAATATACTCAAGAGAATATGGTTAGATCTCATCAAGGATTGTGACTGCTCAATCGACAACCCTCATGTTAATGAAAAATAAGGTTCCATATACTCTAAGCTGAAACGATCCAACATCAGTATCAATTATGATAATTGAAAAGGATACAATCTTTTTATATTATAAAATTATAGAAAGGGTATCAATTAAATGATGAACATAATAAATCCTTTCTAAAATTATTGGTCAACCATCCCTCGTGGAGAAAATTATTGATGATCATAGAAAGGAGGTGGAAATTTAGAAAAAGGTTAAAACCATTTGAAATATGAAATCCTATGAGTTCTAGTTTGATGAGGAAGGATTTGTAAGATTTGGTTCATGATTATGTGAACCATATGGTCCAGATATAAGGATGTATATTTTTAATGACGCACATAGCTCAACATTTTCTATTCACCCAGGGAGCACAAAGATGTATTGAGAAGTTCAAAAGAACTATTGGATGGATAATATGAAGAATGATATTGCTGAGAATACATCAATATGCCTAGTATATCATCAAGTGAAGGATGAATGGAAAAATCCTAAGGGAATGAGGCATGCACTACCCAAAATAGTATGGAAGTAGGTGACCAACACCCTAGACCCGATCACTGGACTTCCAAGGTCATCCAAAGGAAACCGTGAAATATAAGTCATTGTGGATCATCATTCAATGTCATCTCACATTATAGAAATATGAGATAACTTATCATTGAATCAACATTTGAAGATATATATAAAGGAGGTGGAAATGACTTATTGATTACCAATATCTTTTGTATCTAATAGAGATCCATGATTGACCTTGATTTTCTGGAAAAGTCACCAACATTCTCTAAGAAATGAACATAACATCATTACGTCTTGCAACCCTCGATCTAATGGCCAATCTGAGAAAACTATTCATACCCTGGAAGACATGTTGAGATCATTTTCTTTGGACTTCAAAGGAGGGTTGGGTGAACATCTTCCACTAGTTGAATTCTTATAGAACAATAGTTTCCACTACGACATCAGAATGGAACCATATGATGACCTTTTTGGGAAATGGTGATGAACATTGTCATGTTGTGATGAATTCAATGAGCTTACACATATATGACATAAAATGATGATGAAATGGTGGATAAGGTGAAATCTATTCCGCAACACATCATGTCAGGCCCAATTCAAGAAAAGCATTTTGCTGAAAATCATTGATAGGACCGTGAGTTCAATGTTAGAGACGTGTTATTCTTCCACATATCTCTATTGAAGAATGTAATGATGTTAGGGAAGAATGGAAATATTTGTCCTAGGTACATCGGGCCCTTCGAGATTCTTCATCGTGTTAGATTTTGGGTCCATCGACTATAACATCCACCTACCATGTCTAATGATAATGATGTATTCCATTTACCCCTCTTAAAAATGTACATATTGGATACTTCACCTGCACTGAATTCATAGGTGGTATAGATGGGGAATGATCTTTCTTATGAGGGTTGCCAACATAAATCATGTATCATAGAGATAAGTTTATATGAAACAACAAAACTACCTATTGAAGGTATTATGGATGAACCGTAAATACTAAGAGTAAAAATGGGAACTGTTGGTGGAAATGATGGAAAGGTACCGGTACATGTTTCTTACATAAAATGTAAAGTGGCTTTTTGAGGGTGAAATTTTATAATGTGTGAAGAATGTAATGACCCAATGTTTAATAAATGGAATTACACTTATTATAATTATGTTATACAATCAAAGGAAATATCAAAACAATGAACTACTAAATACAATGTGACCTTTAAACAAAATATTGTCACTTTTGTGATTTGAATTTCAAAAATATGACATACACGATTTTGATTAGTAATATGATTGGAGTCTAATAAGAAAAACACTGTTTTATAATGAATAGAAATTGACACATATAAATAGTAATGTTACCCTTATGTATAGTACTACGACCTTTATGACTAGTAAATCATTCATATAAATAGTATCCTTACCAATGACTGTATAAATAATATTTATCCATCTTATATGTGACATGATGATAGTGTTGGTATTTTTGTATGTCCTAAAAAATTAATTACAGTAAATTAATAAATTAAAAAAAATTACTAAAGTTGTTCATAAATTAATAATATTATATCCTTCGGTTTGAAGATAAATTTTATGGCATTATGTAATTTTTGAAAGTAGTATAAATCTAGTTACTATTTTACAATCTCTATTTCTTTATGTAAAATATAATTTTAATTTAAAATTATATTTATAATATTTCAAAAATTATTTTTGAAAAATGGATTTAATTTATTTATTATACATGTCGATAAGTGGTTAGGGATAATTTTTTGAATTTTTCCAAAATAGATGATTTTTTCATGTGTAATAAAATAAGATAATTTACGATAAAGGAAAAATAAATGATTTTTGTATCATTCATGGTTCATGAATGATGTATATGGCCATTGGTTCCAACTAAAATGAAACTATTAATATTTTTTTCCATGTAATTATCAATAATTGTTGTCTTATAGAATATTATAATGATATTTGTAAACTAATAAGAAAACTCTCCCCCATCCATGATAAAAACCACCCACACTCCCAAATTTTTTTCACTACTCTCATGCCTTGTTCCTTGCCTAAATTCTACTTTAATTTCACTCTAATCTCCTCTCCCTATTCCAGAAGGCCTTGGTTTTATCAAAAATCAATAACCTCTCCCCTTAAGAGAATTCCAAGGAAGATTAATTACAAAGGTAAATTCTACTTTTCCATTGTTTTACTTTTCTTTCAAGATCCATTGTTATATTTTCTATCCTAAACTACCATAATCAAAATGTTATTTAAAATATTTTACCTTGTATGTAATGTCAATTTGTTATGATAATGGAATAAAATTGTATCGTCTCTCCTTTACACTTAATTTATTCTAATACTAAAGACACCATATTAGATGAGTTAATTAACCACATTCAAGGACAATGGTTTTTCAATTTTCAATAACATCATAATTTATTGTCCTGAAACCATTACTATTATTGAACAAAACTATAGTATGTTATTTATTTATCATCTATGGTTCATGAATCTTTTCGTATACATGTTCTAGATTTATAAAACAAAATGTGTTCGTTGTGATCAAAAACCATCAATTAACGTAGAGGGTGGTCACTAAAATTTTATATAATGAATCATATTTACTCCACGTAACCATCTGAAATTTAAAAAAATGTAACCTTGTGGATATTAAATAAAAAAATAACTCTAATTATAGTCAACCATCATTATTTTACATGATTATCCATTAACTTATATAAGTAAAAAGATCATGAAACAAACAGACCTGAATAATTAAATTGAACCTCATAACCATAAAAAAGTATATGAATGAACTCAAAACTCTTATAATATACTAAAACTAAAATATGTTCTGGAAATATAAATTAATGAACCTAATTTTATTATTCAGGTCATTAATATGTTTTAGAGAACACCATGAGACATAAAGTAAGGGATTCTACCCTAATGACCATTATTTAATTGGGTTATTCTTACTCTCATTCCACTCAAATAAAATCATATGTTATATTTAGGAACAACATATAATTTATTTTTATATATTCAAAATCATGTATCAATATCCATTTATCATTCTATTTTGGGTATTTACATTATTTTAAGGGATTCCCTTCTCAATACATCCAGATAAACAAACCTATTTTAATGAAAATTAATGAATTCTTATACACGTTCAAGTAAAATATAAGATATATTTTAAAGAAACCATTATATTTATAAAATGAATATTTATATCATGAAAACATTACTTGTTCACTTTTTGTTTTATATAAATGATTATTCCATTTTTAAACAGTCATTGATATTTTCATTAAACTACACTAAAAACTTTTAATTTAAATGATTATTAAAATATTATTTACATGTTATAACATCCATTAGGAATAAATTATTACGATATATTCATATTATACATAAATTATATAAATGTGTGTTCTAGTTAAATTTTTACGGACACTTTCATGATACACCCAGTTTATATTTTTTATGACATGATTATGAGACATATTTCATTACATTGTTAACCATTATGTTTTTGTGTGATTGATTATGTTTTATTTAATTATGGTAAGACTATTCATTAACATGTTAATATCTGTGTTGATAAATAATTCCCCAATTAATTGGGTATAGTAGATTTTCATCAGAGGTTGTGTGTAGTGGTACTGTTGGTTAGCCTTGACTTGTGCAACCATGAGCAACAGTCATGGTGATTGGCCTTAACATGTACAACCATGGAATATAGTCATAGTGGTTAACATTGAATTATGTTCCTCTAAGAGAAATGGGCCTTGAATCATGGGAAATTCATGATTTTTGTTTCTGCCAAAAAAATATTATTACATGTGTATATGATCCCATATTGTAAATGTTTTGGCTCTATATGTTCAATTATGTTATGTGCCTTTTTATATCATTATGAGAATTTTCCTAAAAACTGTGCTATAGAATTATATATATGCTTATTCCAATACAATGTTATTTCGCTCAACCCTTTTTTCATGTTCTCCATAGGATATCTTAAGTCGATGTGTGAGAAAAATGAATATTGTGAGCACAAAAATAATAAAATAGAGAAATGTTTTTTCTTTTCTATTTTATATTCATATTCTTAAATGACACTATAATTCACTATACGTGTATGGTATTATGTTGTATAAATATTCCTAAAATAGTGTTATTTTTTTATCAAAATGCTATTGTATCTATAAATATCATTATCATTGCTTCATTGAGCCAAAAAACAAATCACTTATCCCAAACCAAATCCATAACTAAATTATTACTAGATATTCCCACTTCACTCACACCCATGTACTATAATATTATCAATCAATGATAAAAAGAATTGATACCGAAATATTATTCAATTGAAATAATGAGGCATCAATAAATTATTTACCACAAATATTATAATGTTTCATACCATAATAATCTCATATAGAAAAATAATTTAAATAGTCCAAAAATGTTTGTAATCAAACTACTGAATTTATACTTAAGTCCAATATAAAATGTTTATCAAAAAATTATAAGTGAAATATATATCCAAATAGAGCCTATAAAGACCAATCAAACACATAATACAACAACTTAGGATATACTTAATCCATCACTAAAAAAAAGAAAACTAATTCAATATAGAAACTGGTTTCCCTTTCCAAAACCCACGACCCAAATGGTCCAATGAATCCAAACAAATGTATTGGTTCGATTTACTGAAGACAGATCAACAAGATACATAATTTATATAACTGTATTAGTTTGAGAAAAATCAAAAAAGCCAAATAAAATCTCTATACACATGTAATCCCACTTTTTTTAAAAAACGATTTCAAATGATTTACACATAGCAATACTTGTGAACGTTTTTAAAATATCATATAGACTTCTTGGGATTTAAACAAAACCAAAATCATAAATTCTCGGTTTAATAAACATTAATTTTTTTTAAAACAATTTACATTTAAAATCCAATTTTAAATCCAGTTTCAAAAACATTTTAAAAAAAATTTGAAAATAACACAAAAACTGAAAAATCAATTGAAATCCAATTTCTAACATTTCATTTTTTATACACCAAGAATTAAAAACTATGTTACACATAGTTTGGGCTAGCACAAGTTTTTTATTTTTACAACAATGAATTTCTAAAATGGAAACAATACTAAACATCATTTCCCTATGGCAGTTGTGAAGATGAAGAATAATCAAATTCAATCAAACAATCCAATCATAAAATTATTAATTTAATCAACCATTATAATTTTTCTTTATAAAATGTAAAAATTATTATATGTTACTACATATAATTATGGATTACTATGTGAAAACATTACAAATTACACTACACAATGGAATGTGTAAAATGAAAGAGAAAATAAACGATCATGATTATTTTAAAATGAATAGGATCCATACAAGACCTATAAGTAAACCTTTGTATCATTTATGAAAACTAGGAATATTATTCGAATATCATACTCATCTTAGAATGATTAGATAGAAATAATTTATAACCTATTGAAAATTCACATACAATTGATGTTATAGAGGCCAAGTATGACTCTAATTTACCTCCTATGTCCTGATAACCTAACTTCACCTATAAATAAAAATTTAGAATTCCAAAACACTCAGTAATTATATTTTTAATGGACCAAACCATAATTCCCCAACAAAAAATTGAATGGGGGGGGGACAACAATGACATATATATGAATCAATGTATACTACATTCTTTCAATTACAGTTTACGGACAAATAACAATGGGTAGAAAAATTTTCTCTTAAACATGCCCTATATACCATTCTGAAATGCATGGAAAATTTTGAATGAACTCCCAACATAACATGATTTATGAGAATTCATGTAGACGTAAAAACAATTCTACTTTCCCCAATAGTCTAAAAAATTCTATATAATTTATCAAAACATTGATGAATAAATTAAAAAAATACGAAATCAAGTTTTATAGAATGATATACAATATAGAAAATGTTCACAAAAATATTTAATTTAATCTTGCGTTCAAAACTACACATTTAATTTCATTTATCATATCCTTTTAATATACCAAACAATAAACATGTTTAACATGTCCATATTTTATAATTATAAATTTCTTTAGAGAAAACATGAAGTTATTTCCATTAACAATGAACCAATTTCATGTATGTGGTCAATGGGAGAGTCCAATGCCCTGATAGGAATCTGTAATGACAAAAAAAATCGATTTATTTAAATGACTATGTGGTTGTTATTGTAATACACACACACACAAGGAGTAAATTTATTCCATTCAAGTACACCAACATGGAAAATGGTACAATAAATTCATATTGATGCATTCAATTTTGTTTAATAGGTTCAAACTCGGCCACCATGACATAAAATCTGATATTATTTGGATATATGACACAAGAAATAGAGTTTAATCATACCATATCTCGTAAATTACACGAAGACACTGGGTATGGTAAAATAAAAATATCAAACTATACACAATGTTATCTGGTAGTGTTTTCAAAATTCTTGTACTATCATTATTATTCAAAATAAATCTCACACTAGTTATCTTTGTTATCAATTATTACTCAATAGATTTAACACTAGAATTAACTGGACTATCTATACATACTTATTGGTAGATATACACAAAGTCTCATGACACTCCTTGTCATCCAATGTCATCCCTAACATCACACACATCATGGATTCAATGTCCCCTATAAAGGAAACACGTTTACCATCTCACATAATGTCAGGCTTATCCCTAAGAGTCACATTTGTCACAAAAAAATATATTATTAGTTATATGAAATCAATGTGTATATGCATGAAATAGTTCACAAGGCATTAATACTAACCAAAAATGATAAACATCCTAAACCATGCCCACACATCACACCATCCATCTAGCCTCAAAGGATTAACATCATAAACCATATTTCACACAATAATGAAACCTTTATAGTGCCAAAAAATTATCATCCAACATAAAATGAAATCAATTAGTGTCTTTTAGAATAATATCTACCCAATAAAAGGCACGTATGATCTATCAAGACAAACTAGACTTCTTTATTATAACAAATATCACATGAATAGATTTTCATGCATGCATCGACATACATCATAAAACACACATAATGAAAAAATATAATAAGGAATAAAAAAGGGAACATATCATTCATCGAATAGATTTTAACCTATAAAATGATAAATTCAATAAAAAATACAACCATAATCTTGGAAGTTACTTAAAAAATAAATAAAAATAATATATAAATTATCATGTATAGAATGGATCAATTTCCATTTTCCACACGCTTGTCCCTTGAAAATAATTATATGAAAACATTATTGAAAAAACTGCATTCCATTTTAAAATATTATTATAATACCCATTTCATAATCAAAAAATTTAATTTGAATTTACCATTTGATTCGACCCCTTTTAAAAAAAATTTAAAAAATAAACCCCTTGGTATTTATAATAAAACTTATTCTAGAAATAATTCCCTAATGAAGGAAATTTCAACTCTGTCATCCAAACCATCAATATCATAATTTTTATGATGTCATGTAGTCCATGTAGTCTATTAGGAAAATTAAATCTCATCACAATCTATGGAAAAGATCATAGAAGTCATGAATCATAAGGAAAATAATTATAATGATTGTATGCAAAAGAAATTTAAGATAAGGAAAATCATTCTCTGTATAGGGAGGGATTCATACCTCAACTGAGGATCTAGAAATTCACTGAATTCTTATAATGGTATACATAAAATTAAAAATAACCTATATCATTAATAAACTCCACCAAATTATCAATATAAATATTTAATACAAATAATATATAGTCAAACAATCACTTCTAATGTCTCAAGGAGGCTTAATGAGGTTGTACCCACAAGAAACATGGTGTGGTTCACTCCAGAAAAATTCAAAAACCTAATATATGAAATGTACTAATGTTTACCCCACAATTAATTACAAATTTACTCATTTTTTTAAAACACATAAACTAAATTAATAATAAAAAATATTCAATTCAAATGATGATAGTCAATGTGCATTCCTCCTCTTTGAGTGTCCTCTAAAATTCTCAAAGTAATGAATTGTGAAGTAGGATGATTTCATCATGTTTTATTGAAATAATATAATCAATACTCTAATAAATAATATAATATTAAAATATGATAATGAGAGAAAAAAGGACGAGGATGGGAGTCATCAAACAACAAATCCCCGTGATTAAACCAAACTAAACCATATTGATTAATGAGATGAAAATGGAATGATGAGGGTAGTGGATCTTGGCCTCTAATATTTGTTGTGAGATCCAAACCATGGAATCCATAATGTGGTTCCTCATGTGAAGGTTCCAAAAAACACATAATATTTTATTAAAAAATTATCATTATTTTTGGTGAAGGCATGACAAAAAGTGCCATTTTTCAACCATACCCTTCACCATAATTGATAATTTCCTGGAAATGGGGCCATGAAATAATACACCATTGGAAGAGGGAATATACCATGAAAAAATAGAGGTGAATAATTTCTAAGAGGTGTTAAAGGGAGATTTAACTTTGTACTTTTATTGGTTTATAACATTCCTCCTTCATGATGCAACACCTCTACCCTAGTGTAATTATATATCCCTTGTAGCAGGAGATCATAGTGTTATGACCATATCCTCATGTTAACTATTTTAGTGGTCTCATTTGTACAATTCCATTGATCCTTGTTTTTTGTCCACCTATGCACTATCATCATCGTTAAAGACTCGATCATAATCCAAAATACTATTTCCAAAATATTCTATCCCACATAATTTTGATATGATTTATAGTTTTCAAAATATTCACCTTCTCAATGTCTTATAATTCAAATCCAATCACATTTCCACCATCTCGTAATGACATGGGCCATCACAGACTACATTATACATATCCCTCGTATAAAATAGGTGGGGGATGGGGAACATGATTATAGATATAGGTACTACATTTCAGTGATCATTTAAACCAAACCATGACTCCCCATATACTATAGATCCATGTCGCTTTTGACATAACTTGATCTATCTAGATCAAAATCTCCATTAATTTTTTTTAAACATTTCCATACCTATAATGGGTTCTTTGTATTAGTAAATTATAATAAATTGGGTTGAACTTTTTTATATATGAAATCTTAATTACTTGTTGTACAATGTAATTTGGGATGCATTAGTAAAACTCCTCCAATGACACACAATTTTAGTGGATCCTCTTAAATTCCATGATTTTTTATTTGTACCCATATTAAGTGATCATGTTTATTTATATTAATCATTTGTTGGTTCAGACTCTGTTTAATTGAATTGAAACCCATAATAATGGATTATGATATAAAATCAAATAATGTGGACATGAAATCATGGGAGAATCAGAGATTGAAATTAAATGTGTTCATTGATAAACATGTACTGAAATCATTAGCAATATAATTTAACATTTATTGAAATGATAGGTTATAGGATCAGAATTAAATAATAATTTTTTTAATATTTTAAAGATTTATGTTACACATATTTAAAATTAAGGAATTAATAATTTTTTTAAATTAAATATATAGATCATGAATTTATAAATATTGAACCCTTCCACATTGATAAATGACCATATGTTCTGGAATTTAGAGGCCCTGTGGATATCCAATATTTGATGTTGTGAATCCAATCTTGATTTAATTTTGATCCTTCTTGTGATCAAAGGATTTCCTATCATCTTACATACTCCCTACCTACCTCTATATATCTCTGTCAATCTAGGATTTATATTGGGGATGGCTGAGTCTTTCCATAGATTAAAGTTATATTTGTATTTATTGTGAATATTAGAATTAAAACAACCAAAATGTATATTATAAATAATTTTTAAATAAAGGACACTAGTGAAAATTGAACATGTGTTCCCTAGTTTATAATTCCACTTATTCCACAAATAGTTACAATATACTATTACAATCACAATGAAGGTGTTTGAATACCCTTTTTAGACATTATTTTGTGGTTACTGTCAATTCATATTATATTTTTTCATGTGATAAAAATGACAAATTTTATTAAATATATAATTGACGAGCCTCTATGATGAACATAATTTATAAATATCTCTGCATGTACCTGTAAAATATTATAGAACTATTTCCATGTATTCAAGTGAGACATTTTGGGTACGAATATATCGTCATCCATTCGCTTTTCCTGTATATAGATTTTAATTAATAAATATTACTAATTAAAAAATGTATTTACTAAATGAAAAAATATCAATATGGAGTAAACACTATACAACAAGATTGATGGAACCATTAAAAATTGTTTCAATGTTTTTTAAATGTTTAATTTACTGTTTTACACATGAATGGGTCTCATGAATATAAAAATAAAAATTCATCTATTTCTTGAATGAAAAAACACTAGGACTCCACATAATCCAAATATTTTAATCATTTCAAAATGTAAATTTTAGTAAATTTTATAATATTTAATAAAGTGGATGAAGAAAAATAATTAAAAAACTACCCACCTAATCATATTAATCCTTTGACAACTATGGTTTGAGATCCAAAAAATAGTACAAAATCCCCCAAGGAAATTTATATCACATTTATCACTAATGTTATCAGCTCAATATTACAACAAATGAAGAATATAAATGAAAACTTATGTCCCCTATATGATAGTCTTGCAATTTTTTATCCTAAACGTTTTTCACATGCAGTTCATCCTACCAAATGAGTCAAAGGAAATACATGAACGACTTACATCCATATTGAAATTATTTATTTAAAAGGATAATCCCAATTAAAAAAATATTTCCCATCATTTGATATAGTTTATTATAATTTTTAAATTAGGAAACACCAACTATGATAAACACCTCCTTTATTATCCTCACATTGATTAATCTCTTACCCAAGAAGAGATACATGGTAGTACAGTCCTTAAGATCTGAAATTTCTTTTCCATCATGTCAAAAATATAAGTCCCAGTGTCAATCATTGACATCTAATGACATAAATATAGCATGCTCATTCTTTCACAACAACATCATAAACATTCTCGAGAATTTTAATTCCATATATACGTCTCTACTAGGTTATCAATGACTATTTGAGATAACCTAGGTGTTTTATAATTTCACTATAATGAAATCTACCTAAATGATCAATTGGAGTAACACCAGCCTCCTCAAAAAACATTTCATCACAAAACATCCCCTCAAGTTACTGAAACCACTACAATACATAAAGGACCTCCCGGACTATTCAGTTGAATTCTCATTATCAAACAAAAATACTCTAAAATAACTCAATAAATTAGAGTGATCAAAACCAAAACTATTTAGAAAACATCTTCCTACACGAAATAATAAGAGTTTCCATTTAATGTGATCATCAAGAATTATTTTTTCTATTTTCCATAATGTGGGACATGCTTAAGTAGGGTATTACTCTATCTGAATATCCATCATTACAATAAATATGAACAACAAAATAAATAACATACACATTGTCACATGAGTGATGTTAAATCTATTATCATATGTATATTTTATTTACACCACAAGAGAACAACCATGAAAACATGAAAACAAAATTACATAGCTAATATTCCCCCTCACATATAAGGGATTAGTGTGGGGTAAAAAACATGGTTTTTATTTTTTTATTGAATCTATATTTATATTGCAATTAAAAACATCAAATAATAATACTCATCTAATTGAAAAATTATATTTTTTTTAAATTCTACAATTATAATATCTAGGCACCACAATACTGATATACCACTCTGATTTCATTAGTCATAGTATCTTTAATTTCATAACTTCCAATAGTACTTAATTAATTATTATACCACAATGTAATATTATACAACAAGTATAACAGTATCATGGTAAAACTAGAAAAATTCTTGATATAATGATATTATCCACCCAAAAACACAAAGTGAATGTTTTTGACCATATTCTCTAACCATTATATATGTTTTCCTGTCATTATACATAGTGAGACTTGGATACCACCACCAAAATGTATGTCAATATATATATCAATTCTATATTAAGTGTTTATCATTGCTTAAAAAGTATAGGAACATAGAAACACTTTTATATCATAGAATGTGATTTCTCATTCATGTAAACAAATTATTAATCCATTCATACAATTTTATTTTTAAATGACCAAAACATCTTAATATTTTTCACTGGATAACATAGCTGAGAGGGTACCGCAAATCCAAAATGTTCTAACAAACATCATCTAATAAATTTCGTATAACCCGCATTATATGATAAGGGCAATAAAATCATATTTAAATTTCAACAATTGGATCCCATAGATATCATGATGGGATCTCCATTGTAACAAATTTATATGAAAAGGATAAATTATCTTTATCATAATAGTTTTTCAAAGAAATAGTACAATTAATTGAAATTTTCTAGGTAATAGATATATATAGAGGAGTTCCAATCAAATATTTAATTCTAAAATATATGTTGTATTGTGAATATATTATGACTACATAAATCAATATAATGAGTCTATTATGTGTTGGAAAAAATGTAGTACTGGATCTCACAAAAGCAATGATTTTTACTACACATATTAACAAACAACATCCATTATCTTCACTCCACACATGATAAGAATTTAAATGTGGTGTTAATTGACAGATCATATTAGTAATTTTTTTATTTCCAACTACCATTTCCCCAAAGACACTACCAACAAATTACTCTCCATCAAATTTTTTTAACTATAATAGAGAGGTCTCTGATCAAAATTAAATAGTAGACATTTATGCCCCTCAATGATATTGATCTAGTTTTCTTCTTAAAAAAATACTGACCATTCACATAGATAGAGTGTTTTTCCTTCATTGATACTCAACTACCAATAATTTCTTATTTAAATTCATTTAAATAGGTGTTGTGTGAAACGGAAACATCATATGAAATTCTCTATTGAAGGGATAAATGTGAACTATTGATATTGAATATTTTCAAAATGGGAAATATGGGGGGAATATCTTGTCGGTTTGTAAACTCAAATTATACAAGGTTGTGGTCGTTTTCACTATACTGGGTCTCACATTCATTTGAAAAAATCCATATAGAATAAGGGATAAATCTTCAACCAAAATAGTGAAATCCCTTCACGAAAATGTAAGAATAAAATTCTAATAACTTATCACTAAATGGTTTTGTAAATCAATATTACAGCATATATCTAGATAATGTGACTGATAACTAGCTGCAAACGATAGTCTGAAACTCTAACAAATAATCATTTTTCCAAGGACCAGGACTACTTTGTAAATAGTTGTAACATATAATGTCATTATAGTCGTGGGTTAATTTGGATATAGTTTTTCTTATTTTTTTGGATCATAAATAGATTAGGAGTTTTTAAATGATATTTTATATAATTAGGCATCCTAAAATAAATATAATTTAAAACTAGATGATCCAGTACAATAATTTGGATTTGGTTCCCAATAATCATCTTGTCTATGGAGCATACTCTGGAATTGATTCATTAATAATTGAATCCAAATGGCATCATTGGTTTTCATGGATTTATATGTTCATACATTGTCACTACATACCTTGTTAACTACCTTTTAAATGGATTTATGTGAGATAAAACATCATGTAACACCATGATATTTTAATGGAACATTGTTTTTGATAATGTATAAAATATGGAACACAGAGTTTAGAAAAACCGTGATATTCAATAAATTGATTTTTATTTAAATTTTATCATTATATAATATTTTTTAAAATTATTTGTTTGAAGAGAATTTTTTTTTGAAATAAATGTATATTTTTTATACAAAGAATATATAATGGTGAATAATTACAAAATTTATGTTAAAGAGAACATATACAGTCAAAATGATTTTTCCAAGAAAATGTTTTTAATTGTTTTTCTATGAAGATAATATAAATTACAAAAAAAAATTGTGTAACTATATTAGATATTATGAAATTAATTTTCAAAAAAATCATGAAAAAATTATATTATTTTAACTTTTTAATTATTATGAAATGGATGATTTTCATATGAAAATTAACCAACAATTATTTTTATTGAAATATTGTGATAGTTTTATGATTTTAAATTGGAAAATTCTATATTCAATTGAATTTATTGAAACATTAGTTAAATTATAATATGAATAATCATATTAACTTCATTTTAATAAATATTAAACTTGAATTTTTTGTAATTTGGTATAATTACAATGTTATTTTTTTTGAAAACCTATTTTTCATTTAGAATATTGTTGTAATAATAAATTTTTTTCCAAACATATAAGAAATTGAATATTCAAAAATGCACTCCTTATTTTTAATTAGGACACCAAAATTAGATTAATTTGACACTTTTATTATAAAACATTATGAAAAGAAATATAATAAAATATTTCCCTCCATAATATCTGTAAATCGAGTGATTATGGTGAAAAATAATATAGTCCGAGCAAAACTTTATCATAAAACAATATTTTAACATATTTAATGTTTGGAGTACATCAATTCTCGTTCAAGGATCTAAAATGTGGGGTTTTGTTCCATATTTCATCGATATATACAATTAAAATATTTTAGTTTGAGATAATACAAAAAATGTCACTTTTGTACTTTTAATATCTTTAATATTCTAAGACTGGGATAAATAAATCTTGTGTCGATTTATAACAGTTAACTTTTAATATTAATGATTTTTTTATAATATTATTTTATTTAATATATTGAATTATTGAATAAATTAATAAAATATTTAAGCAACACAAACACATTATTTATTTAATTAATGTAAAAACAAATCTACTTATTTTAATAACATTAAATAAATTAATTTTTTTTGAATTATAATATTATAAATTTAACTAGTAAATATTTAATGTTAGGGACATTTTAAAATAAAATATTAGAGTTAACTATTTTTATAGATCTATTTAATTTGAAATGAATTTAATAGTGTCAAAAATGATATTATTGATAATTTTTAATAATAAATATTTTATTTAATGATATAAACATCATAAAAATATTATCTGGAAAAAAATTAATAGTAAGTTCATTGAAAAATACAAAATTTCCCATTCATGGGTTGTTTTTATTTTAATTGCATCATTCATGAGTCTTATATGGTATTAAAATTAATATTATAGTTATTTTTAAAATGGTTAATGAGGGTTAAAACTAAAGATATGGCTTTAAAGAAAAGAAACTGTCTAAAATTTTTATTAAATGACATTATGTACACTGACCCTCATCTAATCATTAAATGAGATCAGTTGGGTTCTGTTAGATTATAAAAATGAAATTATAAAAAAATTAATAATATGTGAAATTACATGATTTCCCTCACCTCTCTTATAAAAGAAAAACCCCTTATTTTTTTAAACCTCTTATTAAAACCTAGAATGAAAAAAATTCAGTTTAATTCTATACATACTTATCCAAATTTTAGATATTTTTCAATTAAAAAGGTACAACAACAGGTCAACTATGAAGAGTTTTAACAGATGTCTAATGTAAAATAGGTAATAAAAATTACCAAATCTTTTCATTTTGTTTCTAATTTATAACATATTAATTAGTTGTATCCAAAAAAATATTATATATCAAGTTACAAAAATATAATTAGATTCAGTTTTTTTATGGAAAACTGTACTCTATATATTTTATGTTTAATAAAAACATAAAAAACTGATTGTGCTTAATCATGGTTTACCTTCTCGACATAACAATGCAATTAATTTTTCAAAAAAAATTTGAATCCATGGTTATAAATATGAATGTAAAGGTTATATAATACATTTACGACATTAATATTATTCCCTAATTATAATATCAAATATACCTTTTTAATGTATAATTTGAAAGAAAATGATAATGTCACTCATCTGTACATACGGACTACCAACTCCAAAAACTGATGTGATATAGTTATTATTTGAAATAGAAATTGAATGTAATAAATCTGTACTTAATGTATATATAAGATATATATTATATAAAAATTTCCATCTACGGTTAATTATTATTTACCTTTCAAATGATACATCCATAAAAGAGTGATAACAATTTTCAAGAGTACTTACAACCTATAATCACAAATAATTATGCTATTAATTTTTATTTCCCTAACATGTATAGAATTTATATATTTATATAACATGTATTTTACTAAATTCAAAAATCAAAATATGAATATTATGGAACCATGGGAAATATTTAAGGACTGATCCCATCTAATAATAACATACATGAAAAATGATAATGTTAATCACTAAAATAATGATAATAACAAAATATTTTTTATAAGTTGGTATTTAATTGTTTTTAAATGATCATATATGATATTATATAAATTT
This sequence comes from Viscum album, assembly GCA_963277665.1. Lineage (NCBI taxonomy): Eukaryota > Viridiplantae > Streptophyta > Magnoliopsida > Santalales > Viscaceae > Viscum > Viscum album. Next base: position 601,955,355 of record OY728166.1, read on the forward strand.
ATATTTTTTTATAAAATTATAAAATCAATTAATTTATTATATATGATGTTTAATGGACATGTTAGGAATGGTGAAAGCAAGGTAATGTATTCCAACTCAATTTTCTCTCCATTAAAAAATATTTTTTATTAAATACATACTCACGTATAAATATTATTATATCCTTCCTCATTGATTTATTTAACATGAATATATTTTTATTTATTGTAATTTTTTTTATTTCATTTTTACTCATTCATGTGTTCTCAATTTATTAGATTCCAAAGAAGTATGGAATTAATTTTAAATATAACTATTTTCGGGACTAATTATATTTTTATTGATTTAATAGTATATTTTATCCATCAAAATATCCAATAATGGTTTTATCCTTTGGATATTTGTTAATTTTTTCATATTTTCATCCCATATTTCCAATATTTGGAACATAAATCTATAAAATAAGTTTTTAAAATTAATATTGATCTCATTTATTGATTTGACATATTATTTCATCAATGTATTATTTTTCTATATTATTTTATAAAAGTAATATTTGTTCAATAAAATTATTTTTAGAGATATATTATATAATCCTTGAATTTTTATAAGGGTTCATATCAATCATTCAAATGTCTTATGAAATGGTAATTTTATCATTCCTTACAAACATTAAAATGTAATATTTCATTTAAATTTATGAAGTGTTAAAATAAATTCCCTTTACCGTAAAAATTTAATAATAATTAACACATTATATAAGATTTATGTTTTTTTACATTGAAAATGTTAATAAATAATATTATTTTATAGATTCTCTTCTATTTTATTTTATTCTAAAATAAAACAGGAATTTATTAGAAATATTATATTATCTATCATTAATTTTATGATTTTAATCCTTATCATGGAATAATAACTTTATTCCCTCTATTAGATGTTGAATTTTTCTTAAAAATCCATTATATTTTTTCAAGGATTTGTTTTCTTCCAAAAAATATCATTTTTATATATAGTACCTATATTGAATGTTATTTGACTGAATTGGTAAATATTTATATACTATATTCTATACTCAGAATATAATTTTGATCATAAGTAATATTTTTTATAAATTAAATTCACGGTTCAATATATGAGAAATTAATTCGACATATAATGGTGAGTGGAGAAAAAAATTATTTTTAACCTGGATGTGTCCACATGTATTAGGGGATAAATTATTTTGAAAAATTAAAAGTTTATCGCATGTATATATAACCATTGATAAAAATATCTTAGCACAAGGATTTGATGGTATAGATATCATGATGTATGGGATAATGAAGTATAATATAATTCATTTATTTCATTTGAAATTTAGTTATTATAATCCATGATATTATTTCCTTGATATTTTTCATGGATGAGTTTCTTGTTCATGTTATTTATAAAATGGAATACACTTTCAGTTTTTTACCATTCAATATTGAGTATTAATTATTTACTCATTCCAATATCTATAATACATTACACATTTTAGTAATTTTATCTCACCCATATTTACTTATCATCATTAAGATATTATTAAAGAACCTTGGAATTAATTCAACGCTATATAATTTTTACCATCGCTATGTTTTATATACTATTTAAAATTTAATAACAAGAATTATGTATTTGTCTAGTTTTTCATGACTGATAAAATATTTGGTTCTTTAGGATATGATCGCTTATATCTAATACAACTATAAAAAATTAAGAAATATATTCTCTGTATTGGATTTTATTTCATTATATATGGTATCAAATAATGTTTAGTAGCATCATTGTGAAATAGCTTTTAAATAAAAATAGATAAAATGACAATATTTACAATATATTATAATATTTTAGAACATGTGTCGTTAAATATAATTTATTTAGTCATTAAAAATCATTATAATCAATATTTAACTCACCATATTTGAATATTAACTAATTGAATGAAATATAAAAAACAGAACGAAAAATTATATATAATGATTACATTTCCATTCTGTGGATAATATAATTTTTCTTGAAACTAATAAAATCATTTCCATTTTAGGGAAGTTGAATATTGGTGTGAAATATAACCATGTCTATATCAACTAACCTTTTTTCCCACACCCTGATTTTCTTTTATTGGATAACTTAATATGTAAAAAGCTTTAATATTTTAGTGGAAATAATAATCTATTTGTAACTAGGATATATATTTTATATACCAATAAATAATCATAAATTTTGGATTTAATGAATGTGATACGGTTATTTTTTAAATTAATTTTTTAATGCATATTTATATCCAAATTTTCCATTGATCCCATACACTAATAGGGATTATAAAATAAAAAAATATGTAAAAAAGATAAATGTGGTTTTTATTTTGAAATACATCCATAAAAATGAGATGGGTAAAATGGATAAGAAGTTACTAACATTATAGTGGAATAAAAAATAAGGTGTATAACATTATGAGTTTAACTTCCCAGTATTATCAATTCCTTTTGTGAACAATAAAAATAACATGGAAAAGAAGATTAATCAATTATTTGATGGGTTAAATATGAGTCTCTAAAGGGAGTTAGATACTAAATATTTTTAATCATATGATGATACAGTTTCAAGTTAATTTATGATGCAGATGCAAATTTCTAGATCTTATATCTATAAAGGAAAAAAAGGGAATAATTGATTGAATGGGATCCATGATAAATGTAATGTTTTAAAGAAGAAGTGTTTGAAGAAATTTCAATTATATGAATATTATGGAAAGAAAAATCATTGAAAATAATTGAAGGGAATGATATATTATTAAATATTTGGAGGTTATAGTCATCTATGTAATGACTGTATGGCATAAAAAGATGCCCTTACTATCTAGTGATTAAACTATATAGACAGAAGTTAATATTCTAGAAATTTCCCTAATCATAAAGGATACTTACTAAAGAAAAAGGAAAATAATATGATTTTACTAAATTCGTAATGAATAATGAATGATATTCTTTAGTTGGATTCATATATTTTATATATCAGTAATATTTTGATAATAATAATCATGAAATAAATAATGATGGTAATTCTAAAGGGAATCATTAGTGATTTAAAATTATTTTTTAAATGGTTCTAATAACAAATAAAATTTACTCATTTGAACTATTTTATATTTAGAGAATAAATAATTGTGTTAAAAACAACATAGTGGGTTCATAATGTGGATGTACTAATTTAATGTTTGAAAATTTTTAAGAATAAAACTAAAAATAAATGGGATAATACTAGTAATCTTGAGAATGCATAATGATTTTATGAAAAAATAATTAATTGTGGTGTTTATTTTGGTTTTGGATTTGAGGAATAGAAATAATAAAGATAAAGTTCAATTTTAGAATTAATTTTGTAAAAGTTTAGGTTTTATGGTTTCTTAGGATACTAGTATTTTTAATATAACATGGGATTAATTTATTCAATATTGTGTTATGGGGAACTATGAGTAACATTATTTTGTATGGGAATAAATTATTGAATAAATATTTTACATTATTTTGTTTTAAATGTTTTTATATATATATCTGAGGGATAAATGGTTTAGTATTTATGAAAGGGGTAATGTTTAACTATGGGGTTTTTGTTGAGGTTTTTGAGATTAATATATTACTGTATAACGTGTGCTCACTATTTTTTATAAAATAAATAGATATACAATGAATGAAATTTCATCAGATCATATATCTTATAATAAGTTAAAAGAGAAATTTAGTGCTTCATTCATAAAAATGCAATTAAGAATCAATTTCTAGGAGTAAGAGATGATGTGTGAAATGAAAAATTACAACAAAATAGTACAATTGCACATATGAAATAGAATGATATCAAGTATGATTATTTATTTGTGTTCTTCTTCTAGAATATAAATTAATTATAAATAATTATGAAAAGGAAATTCATATATAAATTTTAATATATTTTGGTAATCTTTTAGAATGTTTTTTTCACACATCAATGGTTTTTGGTTTTTTGGTCACTGAAATTATATGGATGATGTTATTTATCACACTCTATTAGTAATTGGGTAATATATTTCTAATCAATTTTTATATTTTCACTTCTTAAAAAATTCCCCTATTTGGAAACCATCTTTTTTTTTTGTAGATGAATTTCGTATTTACCTCTACAACATTCCATGACGATGTTTTACAAACCCAATTTACGATGTGGCTTTTCATCAATTGTAGTGTAAATTCACATACACTTTGTTACAATGGACAATTTAAAATTGTGAGGATGGAATTTATTTTTTTTGGTGTGGGTGTGGGGTATTGTAACTCTCTAGGATTTCAGATAAACACTATGTTCTATTGTATATACAACACCAAACAGAATGTATAAATAAACTGTGATATACTATAAAATTATTTTTATTTAAACATGACATTTAATATAGAGGCATTAAAATTGATTGTAAGAATTTTAATAAATAGTATTTTAGAATGATATATAATGTTCGTAAATAAAATACTTATTGGTTCACAAGATCCCAAATTTGATAAAGTTATTATGCAATTTTGAAATACATTTTTCCTCAGAAATGGATTTCATTTTTTTGGGAGAAAATAATATATATATTTTATAACAATTATAGAAAATCTATTAGATAAAATGAAAATTATTTTTAAAATTATACAATAAAAAGTATAATTTTTGAATGTTTGGTATTTTTATGAAAAGGATGATTTTCTAGTGAATAGTGGAGAATATCACTTATCATTAATTAATGTATTTTTTTCATCCAGAATTTAAGAATTTATATTTTGATTTTAAAAAGTACTAAAATTAAATTTAAATTATTTATATTATAAAAAATGTTAATTAGGTAATTCTAATTTTCATTGTAATTTAATTGTGTACGGAGAAATTTTTATACTTGAAATGCAATTTTTTCTTTCTAAAAAATATGTTTCACTACAATTTTCATTTTATTTTTTAATTAACATATTCCAATTTTTAAAATTGATTCATATAAAATGGCTTCCATATTTCAAACTATGAGGAAAATATTTATTAAATTGTTGACTTTTATTTTATAATAATTAATAATAGAAACCATATTAAAAAATTGCCCCCCAAACTAAGTGAAAATTTGATAATTACTGCTAAAATTTATATGGAATTGACATAAGAGTTCCCTAAAATTTACCTTTTACTTATTTTGTGTGTATTTTTAATATAATTACATAATATTTTTGAGTAAATGTAAATACTATTCCATATTCCTTCTTTTTTGACAATTATAATTTTTTTTTAGAGATATAGGTAACAATGTAACTTTAATTATTATAATATATAATATATTTTATGATAAGGACAAATAAAACATATGACTCATTACTAAATATTAATTTAAATATAAATGAATAATTTTTTTAATTTTAATTAATTATAAAAATTTTAACTGAATAAATGTCTTAAATGATTATGCAACACTTATATAGTATTTAGTTAATATGTTGTAAAATAACATAAATAATTTTAATAATTTTATAATTAATTCACATTGGAAGAAGTATTATGTTAGAAAAATATATAGATAACTAAGAAATGTTTATGAATCTATGTATTGATTATAATCAAATTCCATATTAGTATTAATGTATTTAATGTCAAAATAAATAAATAGTGTCTAGAATGACTTTAATGATACATTAATATTATGATTTTTAATTAAATGATTAAAAAAGTTATTTAAATATTATAATCATCAAAATTTGTGGAATATGGTTTCAAACATAAAACATGTACAACTTTTTCATCTCCAGTTTAAGGTTTCATTGATGAAACTTAAGGAGATGAAAACAATAATATTATACTAATTATTAAATGGCTTGACATGTTTCTTAAAATTAAATGAAAATGGGTAACACACTACCAAAACATGTCTGAATATGTTTACAAGTGATTATATGTTATAAAAAAATCATATATTCTACTTATATATATTATTTTCTATTTTGACATAAAAATAATTTATATTAATTTAAATCTTTATACAGTTCGAAGAATGTTCCTTTGAACACCAATAAAAGGAAAAACCATCCCACTTTTCATTACAGTTCATTGATAATAATATCTCAATAAAACTCTAAAAATTTAGCAAAAAAAACATACTAATACAAATTATATAGGTTATTCTGTATGAAAATGACAGACCTTATGTCTCTCATGGAAAGATATAAAGGATGTCTATTAAAGAATATGTAACCATCATTTCGAATCCTTGACGTTTATCTATTTTTTTATTTCCTCATAATGTTTCTTAACCATCGTGAAGGAATAAATAAAATGTCATATATATATTTTTAGGTAATTATTATTATGGGGGATCCATATTCCATGTACTTTTTATCTTAAAAAATGGAAACAATGATTGTCTGTACTTATGGATTAACGTCTGAACGTAACAATGTAACTCATTTCTCGTCACAATTATTAATATATATATATATAAATATAAGTAATTAATTTAAATGATATTTATGAAATAATTATTATTGTATAATAAACTAAACATATATACCATCCTATAATTAAATCTATTAGAAAGTGATAACCTCGCTTGTGCGTACGGGTTGATAACAACCACTATGAAGTGAAGTCATTTATTTCTAATTTACAAATCACATGGATGGTAATTAAGATAAATTTATTTAATATAAAATATATATATGATATAAAAAATTAAATGTGAATTATAATTTTCATTTCTCCATTACATTCATCAAAATATGAAAACTACCTTTATTTTTACGTATGACCTGACGTCTCTATGATCGATGAAATTTAATTTACTATATGTACAATGATTGTATGTATCAAAATATTTTTATATGAAATATATATAATATATGTATAATTATTATAATTATGTATATTATGGAATCGTGATAATGATGTATGTAATTAAACTACCAAATCATGACCTTGATGAAGAATGATGTTCTTAACTCTTAATATAGTGGAAATAATACATGATTTTAGAAATACAGGTGACAAAATTCTATAAATGGATTATATATGATATTTTAGATATATATAGGGTTCTATAATATAGATCTAATAAATGAATATTTATTATGTAAGAGGATAAAAGAACATACAAGTCCAATTGAACCCGACGTGTGAAATTTCGTCTCAATTTCAAATACATTGAGAAATATTTATTATCGTGAGACTATTTTCATTTATGTTGTGTATCTAATTCCACATTATTGCATATAACATTAATATATTTTTATTAATTTTTATTAATGATTCAATTAATTTTTATCCATTTCAGGGTTAATAATGTTAACGATATAATAATTTGTACAATTATATATTACAATCCCACATTCCTTTTGGAATGGTTATATATTAATTAAATAAATCTTATAATTTATCCTCCAAAAGTTTTAATAATTATATTATCCAATATAAATTTAAGGATACTATATATTATATTCACTATTTTTTTCTCATTGTTACATGAATCAATTAAAAATGATTAAAATATAAACTAGTCTTATTTAACGTTTTTTTGTTACATTTTTCACCCATGGTATTATTTATCAAAGAAAACTAGACTTTTAATTTTAATTTAATAAAATGATTTATAATTTTATTTAAAATTATCCACTACTTTTAATTATGTTTTTAAAAAATATTTATAATGTTTTTTAGTGGTTTATTTATGACATTTTTTCAAAAAGGTGAATGGAATTTGTCATTTTAACATACATGAAATTAACATGATTTCTCACTTCCATTACCAATTTCATATATTCAGATTCTATTAAAAATTATAAATGTTTTTTGAATGAATAATATGTTTTGAATTATTAATATTATTTTATTATTCTATTTAGTATTATAATATAATTAAATTATTTTATTACATAATCAATATTATGTCTCATTAATTTTTTGGTTGTCATATTTTTAATGAAACAATAAATTTCATTTTATAGTTGAAAGAAACTTTTCTCATAAATATCAATATTATTTATATCAATAATAATATTATTTCTTATATTTAATTTTTACATTTAATGATGACATTGAATTTTATTTGTTTGACTGGAGAAATATTGATTCATTATATTTAACAATCAATATGAACATTTATTGATAATGCATAATATTTATAAAATAAATTGATAAAAAAATTAGTAATTTTTTGACCAAATTAAATTTTTTCTAAATTATACCTATACATATATTAAACAGTCATAGCATATAGATTCGATGGTATAAATTTCATGGGGTCTAATATAATGATATATTATATTATGAATTTCTTTCATTGATAAATAATTTATTATTTTCCATAATATTTTTTCATTGAAATTATATTTGGATGTTCATAAGGATCATGTTATTTATTTTATGACATGAGTTGTTTGATATTTACCTTACCAAATTTTTTATGACTTAAAAAATCATGATTTCATCCACTTTATATTAAAATTACTATGCATTTTAAGTCGTTCTTATTTTATTCCACAAGATGTAAATATTGAATATCTGATTGAATTTAGTGATGATAAATATTTACTTTCAATATGTTTTATATTATATTTCAAATGGAAAAAATTGGAATCATGTATATATATAGTTCTTAAGGACTGATAATTTTTAATCCAGTGGGTTTCCATTACTTATATATTATTCTAATGTAATAGTTTTTCCACTAACTACGGGTTACTAGGTTTAGAATTATTAAACATTATAACATAGATCACCTTCATAATATTCTCATTACAAAATAACAAAAATGATGTCTTCCTATTTTAAAAGTCAGGATGGTCACCTTGATATTTTCGACAAAAAAAATCATTATCATATACTATATATTATGTTCAAATGATATTTATAGTTTTGAAAATTCTTTACTATTATGTTTTTGAAAAATACATATAAAAGTATGATATAAATAAATAATTCAATTAAAAAAGTGTTCACTGTTTACTCAAAATCATGGGTGGCATACTGAACCTTGTGGTTTAAATACCCTACTTTATGGAGCCCACCAAAATTGATTCTGATCAATATGATCTAAACATCACATTCCATATATTCAACATAGGGTACCATGTTCCCCACAACACTAATTGAACCCAATGAACCACCTTATATACCATATACCTCTCCTCAATATATTAAACACAGTTTCAGAATTCATTGATTTTATTCCAAAATAATAGATCATATATTTATCTTTTTAATAATTATAAAAAAAGGATTGTTGATAATTTATAGAAAAAATAACCATTTATTATTTTGTAACAAATATTAATATTCTATTACTATAGAAAATCACTTCACGATAATCAAAAAAATCAAACATATAAGATTGTGATCCAACTATTAACTATGTAATACCTTCATGGACAACGTAAATCAATACACCAAAATTCCAAAAAAGATAATCTGATATGCATGCACAAACATAATGGGGACCCAAAAATTATTTCATTATATCCATGATTCTTATTAAAAACCTACACAATCACCAATGATAGATACATGTTTGACTACCCGATCCACACACCATATTACACAACTTTCCTTCCTCTCCTACTATGTACTTATTTTGAATGATAAATAATTGAAAACAAATAAAAAAATTACTTCGCCTTGAATAATTAATATTAATTCACTATAATTGTTAGATTTTTATACAAACATTGGAAAATAAGAAACAAAAACAAAATTCTATGAATCCACTATTAGAAATTAGTCATAAAAACAAATCATCAAAAATCTTTAAAAACCCTTGATCATCCTATGAAAAGATATAAATTAAACACCAAAAATAATATTAAATATATTTTAATGAATAATACATCCAAAAAACAGTCATTTTTATTTTTTGGAAACAAATCATTAAATTAAATTCCATAAAAGCTCTATGAAGAACCGGATTACATATCCAGTACACAATGTCTACGTGGGAAAAGTGATATAGACAATAACGGTCCATGTTTCAATCCCATAACATATATAACTTATAAATCCACCTTCATTCATAACATAAAATTTCCATCAATTTTCATGTCTCATCACAAACATAATTTATTTTAAAAACGACTCCTATTTTGATAATAAACAAAAAGGGAATGGGTATGAAATAATTTATCAGCACAGCACACCAATGGATAATATCTTCCCCAAACACTATAATAGATAATTTATTGTTATTAATAATTATATTTAGGGGGAGATGGTTTCTTCATGATATAATCAGGTATAGGGAGGTGGTTGGATGAAAAGATTAAACGGATACTCATCAAATGTAGCGGTGGACAATATTGTATTCAATATATTTACAACATCTGCATTAATACTAACAAATTGTAGTTTAAATATTCACTGATTGAATGTTACATTAATAAAGTAATTCCATTTAATAATATTTTTAGTACAAGTGTATTTAACTTGTCATTTTATGATCTCAATCAGACTCATGTTATTGATATAGATCACAATTAATTATTGAACTTCTTCACTGATATCAACCATGAGTTGTTTCATAAATATTTAATGTGTACATTCCTTTATCACAACGACATATTATACCTTCTATGTACTTATTTATTATATTTCCCACTCTTTACTCATCTAAACTATATATTTTCTTCTATTAAATTGGAATCATCACATTTAGAGTTACGATCCACAACATCATTGACCTTGTTTACATTATAAAATTTTGATAAAACATGATATTTTCATGGAAGAAAATGTGTTCTTTAATTGATTGTAAAAATGATGAGTCTCAAACTTTTTTTATAGGATATGTGAATCTCTACCTTTGGGTAAATATAAAGGATAGATTCCATGCCACATTTTAATGATCTTTTTGGTCAAGTTTCATTCTGATATACCATGATACTGAAAATTCTCTTATACAATATAAGATTAAAATTTATTTCATTTATATTATTTATATCCTTGGTTTTAAACTCAATAAAAGTAGAAATTGGATAATAAATGAATATGAAATTTCATAACAACCACTATCAAATACTATTTCTAAGATAATATGATATATTTCACTTTTTGAAACACTTGTATTTGTTGAAAAAATATGTTCTTACCCATCATTAACACCAGAAAATCTAATTTCACGAGTTTGAAAAAATCATCGATAGATTTAATTTATCTTCATCTTATAATTATGATTTAATTGACATACAAGAGTACTATTAATTATTATTATGTAGAAATTATAAAATAAATATTAATGTCAAAACCAACCCATTTTTTATTCCAATTTATTTAACTAAGAATCCATTCTCGCATACTAATTGTGTGGTGTCTATTTTATATCATATAAAGATGTTTTAACTATTCACACATTTTATACATCATAAGATATTTTTGCACCCACTAGTTGTTGAATATAATTTTCTTCCACGATATCATAATTTTATATGATAATTATTATCTCCATTTGATTAATCATGGAAGGCCAATTAGTATCTCGGGGAAGGAATGTTTGATACAATTGGGTTGATCCACAGGACAAAGATACCCCCCAACATTGTAATCATAAATTTGAGAAAATCCAAATATTGTCATAAAATATTTTAGGAGTGATTTCTATGTTCTTAAAATTATTTCTTATTATACACACGGTTTTAATAACGTGGTTTTTTTATTGCTTCTTCACATATTCTAATATGAAATATTAATCAATTTTATCTAAAAATTCAATCTCAAATCAAAAAAATTATTTATAAATCTTGATTTAGAAAATGATATAGGATACAAAATCAAAGGGAAATATTCATTCTCAATGTTCATAACCCTTAGCGTCTATAAGTGATTCACTTATTATAATGGATTTATGAACTTATTCACGTCATCGTATCCTTTGAGATATTCAGATCCAATTATCATCAATTGTCTCATATTGGGAGTCAAATTATGAATTTTCATCATTTTATGATTTCTATGCATTAGGTGTGTCTTGTTCAACATCATTTTTAAACTACTCTGATTTAATTCTTCATCATCAATTTCATCAAACACATAATCATTTGATTTTATATAGTGCACCCTATTTTTTCAATGATTGTAACATTATTTCAATCCATAATTATCCTTTTATTATTGTTATATAATTTTTATGTATAAAATATTATAGATTAACATTTAAATAATCAATTTTTTGTAACTTCATACATTCTATTATTTTTCACAGAGTTCTTCATATTTAATTTTATCATATAGAACAAAAAATACTTCTTTTTGATATTTCATCCATGCCACATGTCATAGGTATATCTCTCACTACATGGGATTAACATTACATAATTTTTATTGTAAACAATAAATTGAATAAAAACATTCTAGTAGTTAAAAATAAATCTAGTATCATCTAGTATAAAATTAGCCATATTATTCAATTATCAATTTTGATATTCGAGAATCCAATTATCTTATGGAGTTCATTATAATTCAATTTCACGATTGACCCCATTTTTTGAGGTAATTTGGAAATTCATTTGATGTGTATTCAGTTAAATTGTTAGAATGTAATATTTTTATTATATTATTATTTTTAATATCTACTCTATAGTCGTATCTCTTAATTTAATCAATCACTTCCTTTTACTATTCATAATGATCATAAATTCAATTAAATAATAATTTTCAAAAAACAATAATGAATATCTCTTTATATAGGTTATCTATATTTACATAAAAAAACACATCACAATGGAATAGAACTAGCACATATGTATCCTTTTTTATTCATTAGATATGGGGATTTCAATCCATTTTTTCTTCAATACACATATAATATTTATTTTTATCGATCATGCTTTAGCTTATGAATGTCCATTAAAACCATTTTAATAGATTGGTTTTACATGGTATTTTGATTAATGTAACCTGATATCAAATTACATAAGTTATTTAACTATTAAAAAAATTTAGAAGTCAGTATTCTATTACTCTATACTTTTTATAGGTTACCATTTTACGTATAACATTTCATGAGAAAATTTGTACTATTTCCTTTTATATTACATATTTTATACCTAAATTTATCTCCCATTCTGAAGTTATAGAGATAAATCACTCTCAAAAGGACCTAAGGATGTCCATAAAAAGAAACTATTTTTGTTTTATTTATCTCACCATCTACAAGTATTTTATTTATATTACCTTTTATTTTTATGGTACCATCATTTCAAATAAACACAGTATTGAAAAATCAATCACTGTAAATTTTAAAAAAAATCACATATCTAGTCATGCCGTATGAGATACAACATTCAGGAATCTTGGTCTTATTATTTTTTATTCCATTGAAGGTATTTTAAACCAGTCTATACTCATTTTCCCTCTTCATTTCATTCCATGACTCGCCTAATTTAGTTGGGGTGTAAGATGGCCTCCCTACCACATGAATAATGAATTCATGCTCTTACTCACCATATTCTAATGATGAAAATATATTATTTAATTGGATATTACATGACTATATTGTAATTATTTATGTCTAAGAACTATAATTATTATTCCACCCTCATCACTTACATTATAAAATGAAATTATTCATGAATTTATAATATTGAAAAAAATATCCATAGAATTTAATTTTCTTAAAAGATAATTGATTTTGTCTCTTTCTGTGTTGGTGACTTTTTGGATATTATATATTCTAATAGATTCAATATCATTTATAGTGATACATAACATGCCATTGATACATATTGCATTTAAATTTCATAAGGAGAAAAACCCTATCACATTAATTCCACCACATCCCTTATAATTTTATCCTCTTATCAATTGAAAACTAATTGTCAATTTTTTAATATGTTCAATATGAGTTTTTTAAATTTATTTGGATCACATAATATTGTTATACTTTTTCATAGTATTATTTAAAAATCAACATATGTATAATTTTAAATCCTATATTTTATAATATTTCATACTTTTGACGATTCATTATCACAATAAAACTACTTCAACAAGTGAATTAAGGCTAGTAAACAATAAAAACAAAGTCAATTCATTTAAATCCTAATTTAAATATTTTATTAGTTCCACATGAAAAAGTATTCCAAAACACATTTTCATCTACTGTTATCCTATTTAATTTTCAATTTCTAATTTTATCATTTGAATAATTACTTCTTCATTAAGATCCATATATTTTTAGCCCCCTCCTCCAGGCCTAAACTGACGTCTCAGTAACCTTCACCAGTTCATCAATTGTGAGTTTGAATTCCACTACTTATTTTTATATTTCTTTTGTTGATGACTTATTGTGTAAAACTCAAATATTTAAAATAAATTCATTTAATTATTACCTGGATTGGATAATCTCATTAATGATTGGGATGAGTGCTAGTTCAATACATTTTATGCATGGTAATTTTGGTGGATTTTGGAATGGTGCACATCCACTGCATGGTTAGTGGTAACTGTATGGTAAACCCAAGTGATCGAGAAGTTTCTCAATGTAATGCCCCGACCCCAGTTACCCAGAGTCGGTGCATTATTTTAATACATTGGCATGATTACATGGAATCAAGACCCAAAGGACCGATCAGTTTAGCAGTCTTGGGAAAATATATCGCATACATGAATGTTACATTTTCAATTTATGACGTAAAAAACAACATAAATAATCTTTATGAACGTCATTATTCCCTTGTCATAACCCTGCATATCAATCACATTACACTTCTTGGAATCCTGGAAAAAAACATAGAAAGGGGGGAGCTCAAATGCTCAGTAAGGGTATGAAATACAGTGGTAAATTTCATAAATAATAATAAACATTTAAGGAAATGTATTAAACTAAAACAAAATCCTTTCAAACTTGAATTTCAGCATAACATGGCAGAAATAAAATGAAATAATGCCATTTAATTATTCACATGGATATTCTACTAATCGAATAATCACATGAAATATCACTAACCACTTTCATAATGATGGAATGCATGATGCCGAACTTTAATTTCCGTGTCAAGGCCCCGTGCCAAGACCTAAGGGATAACTGTAACCGGAACCCAAACCGGAGAGCCTCTGTAACCAGACTCCATCCCGGAGTGCCTCTAATAACCGGACACCAACCCGGAGTGCCTCTAATAACTAGACACTAACCCTGAGTGCCTCTAATAACCGGACACCAACCTGGAGTTCCACTAATAACTGGAAACCAACCCGGAGGGCTTACTTTTACCGGTCCCCAACCCGGAACATACTAGTCCAACACATTAATCTTATGAAGAGGATGAAATATAACATAAACATTCATATTAAAACTAACATTAAAAATGTAAAAACATTATTCATAAACCATTAAGGGCATAAAAATAACTCATCCATAGTCATAAATATCACAAAACCTTAAATACAATATGGATTATTAGTATCATAATAAATCAACTTGAAACAAGTTTAAAATTTATCAATGGATGTTGACATAGATGAAATCAATACTATTTGAGAGAAATATCTCTTTTTTTTAAATCATTTAAAAGTCGCATAATTATAGAGAAAACCTTTATTTTGAAAATATATTTATAAGCTTGTGAAAGAAGATTCAAAGGTGTAATAATGGTGGAGAATAACCACACCCACCGTATAAGTTTAAAAAAACATTATTACCTTAATTTTGTCAAAAAAAAAGGTTAAAAGGACCTTGTTTGGAAAACAACGGAAATAATCCTTTATAAACCACTTATAAAAGTCAACAAGGGTATAAATGACTTTAACCCATATTCTAGTAAAAAATGTTTTGAAATACATTTTTAAGAAACATGGATTTGGATGCTAAGGAAATCCCAATAGATTATTACGTTTAAACAACCTCAGATAATGAAGAGATTGCAAAATAAACCCTTACCAATTAGGTAACATATGAAACATACAACCCATGAAAGAGGTATCATACAATGAATATGTAAATAAACATAAATTAATGTTTATTACACAAAGAATATAATTATGGTCAGTACATACACCACACAAAAGGTAATGGTGGCAATATGGCATGAATCTCACGGGAATAAGGAGTGAGATGAAAACCCCTTACCTTGCACTATCCTTTAGTCGAGGGTACGTTTAACCTCTTGTATGAAGATCGTAGTATGTTATTAAATTATACCAGAACCATATTAATATTTATGATATCATACATGATTCATTTATGACTTTATATTACCCATTTAATAATAATTTCCATGTTAAGTTAACATTTCCGGTAATAATCACTTTCTTTATGATACGTGTTTTAACTTGTCACTCTTGGTTGTATCACTTAGATCATGATTTAAATACGTCCAGAATATAAACATGATATATATATCATATATATTTAGAATATAAATATGTATAATAGACATATATATGAAATGGAAAACACCGTTTATGGAGACGGTAGTCCGTACGTACGCATAAACGCTGTTTCTGTTTTCATATAGTATTGAACGGAAGTAAGTGAATAATATATATGTAAGTACATAAATACTTACATATATATATATATATATCTCCAGTAGAATTATTGTGTCATATATTACCTACTTATTAGTAATATATATTTTTATAATCATCGATGAATGGTGAACTTGGAAATGAGTCTCATCGCGTCGTGGAGACGGTAATCCGTACGTACGCACGAGCAAAAATATCATTCTTTTGATATTAAAATAATATATAATTGGATGTTATATAATATATACAGAATCATTATCATGTTATATTTATTATTTACATGATTTACACATCATTATTATTCCCATCCAAATAATAATTTATTGAATAACAATTACACCACGACCTGGAGACGGTAAGCCGTACATACACACGTATGGTGACATGTTATTCCAAGGATGGATGGAATAATGAATATGGTTGTACCATATTTATAATAACATCACAGTATATATATGATACTCTATTTATTTTTTTAGAATGGTAATAACAAAGGAATAAGAAGTGGAAAAGAAAGGAACTTGGAAAAGGGTGGTGAAATCATTACCTCTTCTTCGGGTTCTTCCTTTTGATTTGATCAAAAGGGCTCCTTAGGTTGGATTTTGGATCAAACTAAGACCTCTAGGTTGTATTGAGGGAAGTTTACAGAGTATTTGGGCACATTTTGTCCGGACCAAAAGGCTTTGAAGGTGTGAAGTAATGAGAAGGTGGAGTGCCCTTTTATAAGAGGGGTGAGAGGCACCTTTGGAAAAGCTATAAATTTTAATTTATAATAAATTAATATTCGGCTTATAATGGCTCCAAAGTTTATTATTTAAATGTTAAGGTAGGTATGGGTCGAAAACCATTCATCCAATAGAATTTAGACAGGTTTGGGTTACTATATTAACCTTATCTTTAAGTATTAACTCTAAGGTAATTAGTTTCACTTTTACAATGTCTCTTTGTATTTTTATATTATATTGTTAATAAACTTACTATATACATCCAAGAGACCCCCAAATATTCCCTTAATGATAATCCTATCATGTTATAAGTCTCTTGGCCGAACCTTAGATTTTTTGGAATTTAATATCAATTAATAATATAATATTTGTTTTAAAAACTCTTTTATGTCAATTTTGACACTATTCAAAAATTGATTTGTTTGAAACTCATAACAGAATTATTACCTATAAAAAAGCCAATTAAATCAATAATAATATGTCATATTAACCTATACAATTAGTGTAATTCAATAAAAGTCTCAAATTATATTTAAATGGGTATTTATAATATCAATTATTGTACATTTTCATTATTATGGTAATTACCGCATCATCATTGTGTCATAAATAAATTAAATTATGTAATCTCTAAAATTTTTAAATAAAATATCATTATGTAGGAAATCTTTTTATATTTCTAATGAATATTTATAGTGGAAAATCCAACATATATATCCCTATGTAAAAATTGTTTTTCTAAAAGATATATGCTTGTGTCATTTTTGTATTCATTTTAACTTAATTAAAATAAAGTGTCCCTATCACCTACAAGTGGCTCCATGGGGTCCCAAAATCGACAAAAATATGACTATGGTCGAACATGTATCAACCAATAAGCCTAGGACACGTTTTAGGGTAATTTAGTATTATTATAATATTATTTTTAACCCTTATTTATCATATTTAACCTTAACCATGGTAAATAAAATATTTACCACAGTAATTATTCAAAATGTCTAAAAATAAAAGTTACCTATTTACACAATATGAAAATCCTGATTACAAATATGGAATCGATTTTTTCAAATTCAAAACACAGAAGTGGCAGAAATTAATTTAAAAGTAATTCATGTTGTTGAAACAAAAAGAGTGTTTTTAAGGGATAGTAACTATCAAAAGATTGACAATTGTTTATATCCGGTTTAATTGTAAAATTATGTATAATGAACAAAATTATATTAAATGGTAAAAATATATTCTAAATATACTTTAATACCACTCAAATTCATAATTTATCAATATAAATTATTTTGATTAAAAATGTTGTTTTTAATTAAAATTTATTAATTTTCACTATTCATCAAAATATGATTGTTTTCCGAAAAGTTCCAAAATTTTACCCTAGGCTAAATTTGATATTCCGAATCAAAAAATGAAGTCCATTTTGAATATAAAATATATATAATTTCAAAAAGTAGGTATTAATATTCATAACGGCTAGTTTGATTGGTTTTGGTGTGTGTTAGAACTCGAAGTTGCGTACAACACATGCTACTATATTATTCAAAGAGAAGCGTACCGTGGAAGCACGGGGTGTTACATTCTCCCCTCCTTCAACAAACTGTGTCCTCGCAATTTGATATTGTTCTTTGAAAATAAAGGTTGAAAATAGAAAATATCTTTGTGGAAAAAACCCACATCAGAAATTTGGTTACTAAAATTTAGTCTTAATATGAGGAAAAGAGAAATGAAAGGGTCACCACCAAATTATGATCTCAATTAGGAGAACATTGGAGGGTATTAGAGACATATAAATGGAGGAAAAACGTAAATATTTATAGGTATTGATTGAGGTCATCAATCACAAACAAGTTTAAAATTGAGGTCCTTAAAATCATCAATTTATGATGATTTAAAATACCATCGGTTCAACAAAACATAAGGTCTAAGGATAACACATTTTTGACGTTTCAAAATATCTTAGTTGAAATCCCACATCAAAAAATGTATTAATGAGGCCTCTATTAAAATAATGAGTGTAAAGTATGACGATTACCAAAAATAACACATACTAGGGTTCCATGTAGAGAAATATGGATATGGAAGAGAAATCTAACCATCAATTATCTGATGCAGAGTGGTAGAGAACATGGCTATGAAAAGGCCAACAGTCCCAAAGCCATAAATTAGTGATGATATAAGGTACCATCTAGGACAACATTTTTGTTCTATGTTCCTTTTCTTAATGTTGAGGAAATTATTTATGAGATTGGCTAAGATCATAAAGAGATATACATACTTTATAATTAGAGTTTTATCCATTAATAAATTTCTACCAAAAACTCATCTTTCACCCCAAAACATAATACAACTCAAAAATACTCTATTTATCCTAATCGTATAGGGTTCCAAATATAATGAATTTATATTTTACATATCAGACCATTTATGTAAAGAAACTACATTATACCATCCAGGGACATCATGTAGGACAATGGTAGGTGATAAATCCCAATTTCACTATGGTTGTGGATTCGATTCCCATAGCTCTGTCTAACACGACGGGTCTTCACATAGTCTGCGTGTTTTCCTTTTATAAAAATCCAAAAAAACTAACCTGTCAAACTTAATCCATTCCAACCATTAGACTTATCCAAAATAATATTATCCAAACTCACAGTCAAAAATTTACAAGGAAGTTAAACATAATGAGGATCCTTTTTTTCAGGTAATAACATGTGAAGGTCGTCCTCATATATTCTTTTTAAACACCGAAACATCCTGAATTACCAAAATCAACCATCTGTTATTCCAAAATTACTACCTCAATATTAGGACCATATTAAGGTTTATCTTTCCTTCAACCAAGTAATTTCCAAAAAAAATTAACTTACTGTGGAGTCACTTTTCTTAGTACCATAAAATCTAAAATCCTTAATTAAATAGTACAGTAGTACAATCCTTATTTATTTCCAGAACATTATTGATACAACACTTAAATGAAATAATTCTAAAATGACAACATAAGAACACTAGTCATTCATCTTCATCTGTAGAAGTATCATATCTTGATTATTATCCAATAGCATCATTTTTGGCATAGTCTGATGACTGGGACATAGGTTCGTGTAGTGTCCAAACTCATTGAAAATGAAGCATTGTACATTTGAAACCACTTTCTTACCCTTTCAGTCACGTACTTTGTGCCCTTTTCCTCCAAACTTATAACAAAATTCCATTCCTTTTAGGCAAGTTCCAGGGTGTTTCTTCCCACAGTTATCACATATGGGAAAATTCTTCTTTTCCCTCTTCCCTTTACTCATATTTCTCTCTTCCATCCTTTTCTTCTCCTGCTTCCCTTAAAAGACATAGGACTCTGAGAATTCTTTACTCATCTTATCAACACATAATACTATTTCATCATATGATGATAATACGTGGGAAACTATTTCCCTTCTAAATTCTGGCATAGGACCATGAATGATATGATCCTTCTTACTCTTTGGATAATACGTATTACGGGAGTTCACATTCCTTCTACTGGGTGCCATTTCTATACAATAGCATAAACTAGTTCAATTTACGAATTGCAATGAATAATTACCAAACTTGTAAAATACCTAACACAAATTGTACAGTTTATGGATATAATCCATAATCATAAAAAAATTTTCTTTGAGTAAGTATATACTCATAAGCCCTTAATAATGATTTGTAAAGAAAATGAGAATTATCTTAAGCATATCCCCCGGGAGTGTCGTAACCAAGAGTGCAACAAGCCCCTTGTCATGCACCAGTTCCCGTTCGAGTCTAGCTCAAAGCAGTGTTTTCAGGTTTTACCCCTAGGTACATCTGTGCCAGAGCCACCTCTACCTGCTCGTATCCAGACAGAGATGTATTGCTCGGAAAACTCACAAAATCATTACAATGCCAAAATTTTAGGAAGTTCTTCTATACTAATCCTCAATGTTCATCTTAGGTCTATGTGCTCTAATTAGAGTTTATCTAAATCTAGTTTCCAAGGTTATTGCTAAACTTCCTCTGATACCAACTGTAACACCCCGACCCTAGTTACCCAGAGTCGGTGCATTATTTTAATACATTGGCATGATTAGAAGGAATGAAGACCCGAAGGACCGATCAGTTTAGCAGTCTTGGAAAAATAGATCGCATACATCAATGTTACATTTTCACTTTATGACATACAAAATGACATAAATAATCTTTATGAACGTCATTATTCCCTTGGCTTAACCCTACATATCAATCACATTACACTTCTTTGAATCCTAGGAAAAATAAAACATAGAAAGGGGTGAGCTCAAATGCTCAGTAAGGGTAAGCAATACAGTGGTAACATTCATAAATAAGAATAAACATTTAAGGAAATGTATAAAACTAAAATAAAATCCTTTTAAACTTGAATTTCAGCATAATATGGCAGAAATAAAATGAAATAATCTCATTTACTTATTCACATGGATATTCTACTAATCGAATAATCACATGCAATATCTATAACCACATTCATAAGGATGGAATGCATGATGCTGAACTTTAATTTCTATGTAGTGGACTCGTGCCAAGACCTAAGGGATAACTGTAACCGGAACCCAACCCAGAGAGCCTCTATAACCGAACTCCATCCCAGAGTGCCTCTAATAACCGGACACCAACCCGGAGTGCCTCTAATAACTGGACACCAACCCGGAGTGCCTCTAATAACCGGACACCAACCCGGAGTGCCTCTAATAACCAAACACCAACCCGGAGGGCTTACTTTTACTGGTCCCCATCCCAGAACATACTAGTCCAACACATTCATCTTAAGAAGAGGATGAAATATAAAATAAACATTCGTATTAAAACTAACATACATAATTTCAAAACATTAATCATAAACCATTAATGGCCTAAAAATAACTCATCCATAGTCAAAAATATCATAAAACCTTAAATACAATATGGATGATTTGTATCATAATAAATCAACTTGAAACAAGTTTAAAATTTATCAAAGGATGTTGACATAGATGAAATCAATACTATTTGAGAGAAATATCTCTTTTTTTTAAATCATTTAAAAGTCACATAATTATAGAGAAAACCTTTATTTTGAAAATATCTTTATAAGTTTGGGAAGGAAGCTTAAAAGGTGTAATAACGGAGGAGAATAACCGCACCCGCCGTATAAGTTTAAAAAAACATTATTACCTTAATTTTGTCAAAAAAGGTTAAAAGGACCTTGTTTGGAAAATGACGGAAAGATTCCTTTATAAACCACTTATAAAAGTCAACAAGGGTATAAATGACTTTAACCCATATTATAGTAAAAATATGTTTTGAAATACATTTTTACGAAACATGTATGTGGATGATAAGGAAATCCAAGTAGATTATTACGTATAAACAACCTCAGATAATGAAGAGATTGCGAAATCAACCCTTACCAATTAGGTAACTTATGAAACATACAACCCATGAAAGAGGTATCATACAATGAATATGTAAATACACATAAATTAAAGTCTATTACACAACGAATATAATTATGGGCAGTACATACACCACACAAAAGGTAATCGTGGCAATATGGCATGAATCTCACGGGAATAAGTAGTGAGATGAAAACCCCTTACCTTGCACTTTCCTTTAGTCGAGGGTACATTTATCCTCATGGACGAAGATTGTAGTATGTTATTAAATTATACCAGAACCATATTAATATTTATGATATCATACATGATTCATTTATGACTGTATATTACCCATTTAATAATAATTTCCATGTTAAATTAACATTTCGGGTAATAATCACTTTCTTTATCGTACATGTTTTATCTTGACACTCTTGGTTGTATCACTTAGATCATGATTTAAATACTTCCAGAATATAAAACATGATAAATATATCATATATATTTAGAATATAAATATGTATAATAGACATATATATGAAATGTAAAACACCATTTATGGAGACGGTAGTCCGTACGTACGCATAAACGTTGTTTCTGTTTTCATATATTATTTAACGGAAGTAAGTGAATAAGATATATGTAAGTACATAAATCCTTCTATATATATATATATCTCCAGTAGAATTATTATGTCATATATTACATACTTATTAGTAATATATATTTTTATAATCATCGATGAATGGTGAACTTGAAAATGAATCTCATTGCGTCATGGAGACGGTAATCCGTACGTACGCACGAGCGAAAATATCATTTTTTGATATTAAAATAATATATAATTGGATGGTATATCATATATACAGAATCATTGACATGTTATATTTATTATTTACTTGATTTACACATCATTATTATACCCATACAAATAATAATTTGTTGAATAACAATTACACCACGACGTGGAGACGGTAAGTCGTACGTACGCACGTATAGTGACATGTTATTCATATGATGGATAGAAAAATGAATATGGTTGTACCATATTTATAATAAAATCACATTATATATATGATACTGGAGTTATTATTTTATAATGGTAATAACAAAGGAAGAAGAGGTGGAAGAAGAAATGAACTTGGAAATGGGTGGTGAAATCATTACCTCTTCTTCGGGTTCTTCCTTTTTATTTGATCAAAAGGGCTCCATAGGTTGGCTTTCTGATAAAACTAAGACCACTAGGTTGTAGTGAGGGAAGTTGAGAGAGTATTTGGGAAGAGTTTGGCCGAACCAAAAGGCTTTGAAGGTGTGAAGTAATGAGAAGGGGGAGTGCCCTTTTATAAGATGGGTGAGGGGATCCTTTGGAAAAGCTAGAAATATTAATTTATAATAAATTCATATTCGGTTTATAGTGGCTCCAAATTTAATTATTTAAATGTTAAGGTGGGTATGGGTCGAAAACCATTCAACCAATAGAATTTAGACAGGTTTGGGTTACTATATTAACCTTATCATTAACTATTAACTCTATGTTAATTAGTTTCACTTTTACAATGTCTCTTTGTAATTTTACATTATATGGTTAATAAACATACTATATACATCCCAAGGACCCCCAAGTTGTCCATTCATGATAAACCTATCATGATATAAGTCTCCTATATGAAACTTTGATTTTTAGGAATTTAATATCAATTAATAATATAATATTTGTTTGAAAAACACTTTTATGTCAATTTTGACACTATTCAATAATTGATTTTTTTGAAACTCATAACAGAATGATTACCTCTAAAAAAGTCATTTAAATCAATCCTAATATGTCATATAAACCTATAATGTTAGTGTAATTCAATAAAAGTCTCTAATTATATTTATTTGGGTATTTATAATATCAATTATTTTAAATTTTCATTATTATGGTAATTACTGCATCATCATTGTGTCATAAATAAATTAAATTATGTAATCTCTAAAAATTATAAAAAAAATATCATTATGTAGGAAATCTATTTATATTTCTAATTAATATTTATAGTCTAAATTCCAACATATATAACCATATGTAAAAATTGTTTTTCTAAAAGATATATGCTTGTGTCATTTTTGTATTCATTTTAACTTAATTAAAATAAAGTGTCCCTATCACCTAAAAGTGGCTCCATGGGGTCCCTAAATCGACCCAAAGATGCCTATGGTCGAACATGTGTCAAACAATAAGTCTAGGACACGTTTTTGGGTAGTTTAGTATAATTATAATATTATTTTTTAACCCTTATTTACCGGATATACCCTTAACCATGGTAAATAAAATATTTACCTCAGTAATTATTCAAAATGTCTAAAAATAAAAGATACATATTTACACAATATGAACATATTGAATCAGAATATCGATTCCATTTTTCCAAATTCAAAACACAGAAGTGGAAGAAAATAATTTAAAATTAATTCCCGTTGTTAAAACAAAAAACGTGTTTTTAAGAGATAATAACTATCAAAATATTGACACTTTTTTATGTCCTGTTTAATTGTAAAATTATGTACAATGACCAAAATTATATAAAATTTTAAAAATATATTCTAAATATACTTTAAAACCACTCAAATTTATAATTTATCAATATAAATTATTTCGATTAAAAAAAGTTGTCTTTAATTAAAATTTAGTAATTTTCGCTATTCATCAAAATATAAGTGTTTTCCGAAAAGATCCAAAATTTTCCCCTAGGATAAATTCGATATTCTGAATCAAGAAATGAAGTCCATTTTGAATATTAAATATATATAATTTCAAAAAGTATGTATTACTATTCATAACGGCTAGTTTGATTGATTGTAGTGTGTGTTAGAACTCGAAGTTGCGTACAACACACGCTACAATATTATTCAAAGAGAAGCATACCATGGAAGCTCAGGGTGTTACACCCAATATTTAAATTAAATAATTTTTTATGAAAAAAATATTTAAATAATGTTTTAATGACAATAACTATAATGTTATTATCACTAATAATTATAATAATAATTATTATTTTTTGTTTTATTAATTTATATAATTATAATAATATTAATTATAATAAAAACAATAATTATTATAATTTTTCTTCAACCCTAATTCCCCCCCCCTCTACCATCCCACAACACCACCCCTCGCACCCCCCCCCTCTTTGTGTGACACCACCTCTTACGTGCTACCCTCCTCTATCCCAACTTCTTCCCCAATGGATCTCCCTTCTAACAGGTCGGATCCTCCAGGTGTCTCTCATCCTCCATGCATTGCCTCTCCTTTTCCCGTTTCCCCATGTTGTGGTGCAACACCTCTTGAGATTCCCTCCTCTCACTGGTGTTCTCCTCCCCCAGATTCCTCTGTCACTGGTGCCAGATCCGATCATGCCTCCCTCACTGATACCATCCTATTTTGAGGTTTCTGCATTCAAGGTTTGTTGTATTTATTCCTACTGAAAACCAGTAAATGATAGAATTGGTCTATAACTAAATTTTATGGGATTTTAGAGTGTGTGAATGGTCTGTGAGGCTTGTTTATCCCTTCTGCTGAAGCATCATCACATCTTCATGGGTTTGTGGTAGGTGTCTCCATGTTTTCCCTTCTGAATCATATTGTTCATACTTGTGTTCTTACAATTACTTTTAAACATGATTCATAGCATATTAATATACCTGATTAGTATATTATAGTGTTTTGAAATTTTTGGAACATGTTAAAAATATTATTTAATATTAATATGTTTATATTCCTATATATATATGTGTCCAATTTGTTTAATAAAAATGTAAATTTGTGTTTTTAGTACATTTAAATATGATACTCCCCTTCATAATAAAATTAATTATTTTATTAAATTCTTTTCACGTTTTCATAATTTGTTAAAAATATCAATTGAAATGATTCAATGATCATGGATATGTTTGTATGAAGCCATTATGATTTATAAAAAGGTTTGGTTTCATTAAAAGTTAAATTGATCATTTTTCTGATATTTCACCTTTGGTGAATTTTTAGTAAATTTTATTTATTGTGTGGTCTTTAGTGGATGTGTGATTCAATTAGATTTTATGACTTTAGAATTTTGTTTGTGTAGTTTTATAAATAAAATAGTGTCTTTTCATTATGGAAATTATTTCTAAACTTTTTTCTTAGTGTTTTAAAAAAAGTTATTAATTCCATTTAGATTTTTTTGGTTTTAATGTGTTTTTTATTATGCCAATTGGTTGTTTGATTTTTTTTGTGTTTTTACATATATATATAAAGAGAGAAATTGTATTATGACAACAAAATAAAGAACATGCATCACACATTGATGTGAACTCAAGTGAAGATTCAACCTACAATTCATGTTTTCATGAACACCTCTTTATAAAATTGTGTGTTGGTTTCTTTTTGTCAGATTATGAAAAATAATTTCAATAGAGGTTTTCAATGTTTTACCAAATTTAAAATTGAGATTTTAATCAGGGTTATGATTGAGATATGTATTGTTTGGATGTTTTTTATAAAGTGTTATGTTTTGCATAAGCTTTGGGGTGAATTTTTATAAGATATGAGATTTTGAAATCATAAGAGAATATTTAGATATGTTATAATCAAAGCGGTATTTTGTTGTTTCGAAACTATTAGGTGGTATCATATGTTTGAAGGTACTGAATACCTAATTGGAACTTCAGGTTGTGATTGGAAATGGAATGTGTTTTCTAAAGGGTAAATCACTATTTTTACATTGAAATGATTTATGAAATTATTTATGGTATTATCTGTCTGACATCCAGGTTAGAACATTATTTTTGATGTGATGTGTGTATTTATATTGTGGTCATAGCTATCAAGGATTTACTTTTTTGGGTTATCATATAGTTTATGTCCATTTTTTGGGTATGAATGTGTGATGGCAGTAGGTAAGTGGATTCACACATGCAAGGGCCTCCAACTTACACATTTTACAATTAAAATGGGTTCTTTAGTGTTTTATAGGGGATCAAGTGAGAGTTCTTAACCAAACAAGATTATATAGTATGGTAACCCATAGATAGCAGATATTCCTGGTGGTATGTTCCACTAGAATGGTTAGTGTTGGTATGCCAGTGGTTATTATCTTAAGTGCTCCACCATACAATGATAAGTTCTTTCGAACCGAGTACATGAATTGGTCTTCTAGGGAGGATTAAGATCTCATTGGGTTACATTATATATCTATATGTTTACATTCATTTAATATAGTTTTTGCGTTCACTATTTATATATTTATTTATTTATATTTAGAACAACTCTGTATTATTTTGATTAGGTGTTTAGATTATTTTTTTTTAATAATAGAATAGTTTGTTTTGAAAATTAAATGCGGGGTGTGTTGGACTTCAAAACGGGATACTAAATTTGATTAATCAAATATTAAAAATATATTTTTAATGTGTTCTAAACAATTCTTAAAGGAATATTTTCAGGAATGGAAAATACATAGATTACATGGATTATCATTGGCAATCACAATGATCATTTGGATGCTGACACCTACATTATATTTTTAGTTACATATTCTATTTTTATGAGGTTTTCCATGATTTATAGGATGTTCATGGAGTTGATTTTGCCCTTTGGTTCGAGTTGTCAAAGTGGTCCTAGGAATCATGACGCATAATTGTCAAGATTGCATTTTTTTTCTTACTTTTGTTTTTAAATTTATTTTTCATTGTTTTATTTTGTGACATAATCTATATTGAATTTTTTTTAAGATTCATTAGCATTATATATATTCTCCTTTTGTTATTATTTTTTTGAATGAGATTATTTATTTTGGGATTTAATCTTTTTAAATTATAGTGTTTGATGCCTAAAACTAGTTGCTGGCCTGTGGTGATAAATAACGCCCTTCGGTCCATCTCGCGGACTGACTCAAGTGACCAGTTCAGAGTTGACCTAGGAAGGTTTGTGATAATCTTTTCACACACTAAATATATTTTAATAATATTATTTCAGGTATATGAATATTCTCATTTAGTATTGGGAAGACTGATGGTTTAAAATTTGTGATGTTTGGTAGTTTTGGTACCTTTTAGGAAAGTGCATGGGCACCATAAGGTTTGTGGTAATAATGAGATTAGTCTATGTGACTGAGCAGTCACCCAATATTTAAAATAAATAATATTTTGTGTTTTATTAATAATATTAATAATGAGGTATTTATAAATAATTATTATCAACATTATTATTATAAGAAATTTATTTTAATTATAATTTTTCGTATACCGTAATTTCTCCTCTCCCCTACCCTCATAAGGCACCCCCCCCCCCCTTTCACCCTTCCTAGTGCAACGCTTCCACATGTGTGCTCCACCTAACCTAGTTGAGATTCCCCACAATGGTTCTCCCTTCTAACGAAACCCCTCCTCCTCGCTCCTCCATGACTCCTCAAATCTCCAACCCTCTGAGCACCGCCCCTTTATCTAGTGCAATGCCACTACATCCAACCTATTATCACTACTGAGTTCCTCCTCCAGCTACCTCCCTCACCTATGACATATCTAGCCACGCCTCACTCATCGGTGGTTTCCTCATCTAGTTCATTATTCTTTCATTTTATGAGGTTTTTCTTCCCTTAGTCGAACCCAATATGTTAGGGTTTATTAATAACTCAATTTAATGATATTTTATAGTGTCTGAAGCGTTTTTAAAGCTCAGTTATCCCTTCTGCTAAAGCACTGTCACATCCGAACGTGTTTGAGGTAGGTGTCTCCAAGATTTTCCCATCAAAATAATCCTACTTATACTTTATTCAATCTAATAATTTTTTAAACAAGATTAAAAAATTCATTATATTGATAATTATTCTATTATAGTTTTTATAAAATTTAAAAAATGTTTAAAATAGATTCTGATGCGAATCTTTAATTTTATATATGAATACATGTGTTAAACGTGGTTAATTAAAATGAAAATTTCTATTTTTACAATGCTAAAATATGATACACACCACTGTAATAAACGTAATTTGTTTAATGTTGTGTTTTCATGTATTTTAAATTTGTTAAAAATAGTCTTTTAATTGAATCTTTGATTGTGCCTAGTTTTCTGTGCACGGATTTCATTTTATGGAAAGTAATGTAATAATTAAATGTGATATTGAGCATTATTTCCATATTTTTACTTTGGTTAACTTTGGGTAAAATTGATTTACAGTGTAGAAATTTAAGTATGTCTGATATTGTTTGCTTATATATTTTGTGAATTAGGATGGTGTTATTTAAAAATAATTTTTTTTTCTGAAATTTATTTCTATAATGATTTTTATGGTTTTAAAACAAGGTTATTTATGACCACTTAATTTTTTGGAATGGATGGGTTTGGTACTAAAGTAAATTGGTGGTATTAAAATGGTTTTGGGGTGTTTACATGGATATCTAGAGTGTCTAATTGGATTATGAAACATCAATTAGTGCATAGGTTGCACACATTGATGCGCACTCAAGACAATATTGGACCACAATGTGATGTTTTTATTAACCTCGGTTTAATAGATATTTCATTGGCTTATTTTTTGGTGATGTATAAAAATGATTTCCAAAGTGGTTTTCAAAGATTTAAAAATTTGAATATGGATATGTTCTTTTAGTTTTTGTTTGCCATAGGGCCCATTTGGCATATTTTGTAAGGTAGCATCTTTTACTCCTGGTATGAGAATAAGTTTTGAAATGTGATAATTTTAAGATATCATAAGGCCCCATTTTTATTTTTTACATGAATGTGGTATTATATTGTTTAAGTAATGCATTGGAACTGTTGTGTGGTATATTGGTATAAAAAATATTGAACGCCCAATAATCACTATAATATGTGTTTGGAAATAGATTGTGTTTTCGAAAGGGTAACAAATAATTTTCATATTAAAAAGATTTAATAAATTATATATGGTATTAATTTGGAAAGTCCCAATTGGTCTCTTATGTGATGTGATGTGTCTTTTTATATTGTTTTAAACCCTATCTATGAGATCCCTTTTATGGGTTATCATACAGATGATAACTTTGTTTTGGGTAGGCAAAGTGTGGTGGCAGTAGTTATAAGGCCCCAGCCTTAAAACTTACTTAATCATGAGTTAATATAAGATTACACATTGAGGATCTTTTCAGGTTTAGATTTTTAGAGAATTAGATCATAAAACGTTCATTACATTCCACATTTAAACAAAGTGGTGTCATAAAGATAGTATTCATTTTTCCCCATCAACAGAAACATATTTAAAATAAAACATGGATTCTTTCTTGACACTTCCTTGACACTATCATCATATCATGTACCATTCCCTTGACCTGTGAAAAACATTTCAAAAAAAACTTGGGTTGAGCATAAAAAGCTCAGTATGGGATATAAAAATATGGAAAGGAAACATGAGTTCATATTTACATAAAAATGAAATTATACTTTACCCATAAAACATAGTCACTTTAACATACCTCATCAAATCATGAATAAATCATAGAAATCATTAGACCTAGAAGGTAACATGAGGCATTCATAACATTTTTACATAGGGAGTAACCGTCTTGGTTATGTTCGGAATACCCATCACAGTATATTCCCTAAATCTCTTCAGAGAAACCTTAACGTTTCACTCCTTCGCGTTACCAAATGCATTGGAGACCTATATCGGGCTCACCCGCCCTTAGTTTATCACGGAACCACCCGTTTTCATAAAAATTTCCAGGAACCATAACATAAACGTATCACATAAAACATACATAAAGTAAACATAACATTTCCACATTTCAATCACAATATAACATTTTAGGATATTGAAATAATTAATCCATTCAAAAAGAAACCATTTCCAAAACCATTTAAAACATATAATTACGAGATTTTTGAATCAAAGTGTCCCATACCACTTCGAAACTTTTAACATTTTAAACCATTAATATCCATATAAATAAATCCTAAAAACCATTTTGAAAACATGTATATTAATGAGAAATATTTATATGTATAAATCATTAAAACATTTAGAACGATATTTTAGTTAAAGGGTTTTTAACAAAATGAGAGGCACTTGAATAAAATAATTGAGGAATAACATTTAATCATAACGTTATAATATCATAATAATAAATGGATTCATGATATAATATTCCAAAGGATAGTATATACAGCATATAAGAGTGAATTGGTGCATAACAACAATGAAGTCTAAATAGAAATGTAAAATGAGATGAAATCCCTTACAAAAACTCGGCAGCCTAACGGCGCCACTCAAAACATCCAAAATGGGTTGATGAGAGATAATGGGGTCTCTCATCACATTAACATAAATATTACAGTAAGATTATTATAAAATAACATCCCAATAAAAAGAAATATGAGTTTTAAACGGAATGGCATAGAAGAGTGTACTTAAAAAGAAAGAGAGGAGTAGGATCCCTTACGAAAATTCGGCAGACTAACGACGCCACTCAAAACATCCAAAATGGATTGATGAGAGAAAATAGGGTCTATCATCTTATAAACACAAAAATTAAAGTATGATTAATATAAAAGAACATCCCAATCATAAGAAATAATAGCTTAAAAGGAATGACATAAAAGAGTGTACTTAAAAAGAAAGAGAGGGGTAGGATCCCTTACCCCGGGTCCGACTTGACTTGATCGTTCTTTAATATCCTGAATAATAAACTTGAGTTAATTTTTACTTCCTTAAGAAACTTTTTCAAGTTCATTATTCCTTTTATATCACTTATTACCATGTCATGAACACTATGTAATTATTTTAGTTAATAACAGTCGTTTAAACAATCATTGGTACTTGAGTAAAAAATAAACCCTTTATAATTACAATTTGTTCATGTATCCATTATATCCAAAATGGTATTCCTGATGTATATATCATATGTGTCATATATATCCAGTACATTCATGCATTTATAATATTACATAATCATTTAGAGGTACGAAATGAAATGCACCGTTCATGGAGACGGTAAGCCGTACGTACGCATGGACGCTACTTTCATTTCTATTTCGTGTTTTATAGAATGGAATCATAATGATATAAAGGTATATTATAGTTCCAGTGTAATATAATATATAATATCAAAAATCCATCCTTTATATGTCCCACATATGGTATTAATGAATCAAATCACTTTGAGGGGGTGATAGTCCGCACTTCCTTAAATGAAGATATCACGTTTTCCCATAATGGAAACCATAAAGGTATGACCAAAATTAAAAATAAAGAAGATTAAGGAAAACATAAACATATTATATATCATATATAAATATAGTGTCATCTTAATGGCCACCTTTTAATGTGTTAAAAGAATATTGAACAATCATCATTTCGGGAGGCAGAAATTCACCATCCCCAGAAACAGTATGTTCTTTAACCATTAGATGTAGGTTTGTGTAAGTTTAGCTCGAATACTTCTTATTGTAACATCCTAGTATATTTAAGATACTGTATTTGTTACAAAATTAATGAATAAAAAGAGTTTAGGGGGTTGGAGAAGCAAAATAAAACATAAAAACACAAGAGAAGACACTACTTTTAAATTGGGTAACTCCTTTTGATTTGAGATCAAAGGATTCCTTGGGAAGACATCTGCCCAAAGTTAGGCATCAAGGAGTTATAGAGGGATGTGGAGAGACAAAATGGGCAGGGAATGGCCGAGCCAAAGGCTTTGGATGTGTGGGTAAAGAGATAGAGGTGGGGGCCTTTTATAAGAGGAGAGGAGGGGCACCCTTGGAAAGTAATGAAATGTTCCTTTATTTTAAAATGATTTTCGGATTTAAAAGATCCCACATTGATATAATTAACGGATAAGGTGATAAGGGTTCTATTTATACCCATCCAATATGTTTTGGACATGTGTAGATCATAGATTTTACATTATCTTTTAATTTTATTTAAATCCTTTATTAATGAGGTAATCGTTGCATCATCATGATGTTATAAATAATTTAATATATTTAATGTCTAAAAATTATAAAAAAACTATCATGATGTAGGAAATCGTTTTATCTTTCTAATGAATATTTATAGTCAAAAATCTGACTTGTATAACCCCATGTAAAAATTGATTGAGTAAAACATCTCATGTTTGTGTCATTTTTACTTTAACATTAAACAAAATGTTATTTATGTCATTTCCCAACCAAAGTGGCTCCATGGGGTCCCCAAGTTGACCCATGGATTGTCTCTGACAGCCATGACACATCCAATTAGGTTATTTCATGTTTCATTCTCATATCATATTATTAAAACATTATTTTTACCTTAAACTACACTAATTACCTCTAATTGCGATTAAAAACATAATAAGTTACTATTCACTAAAAAAATATTTTAATACCATTGAACCACTTTTTACTTCTTAATTACAACCATATATGTCATATTTTTTAAATTAAAACACAGAGGTGGTAAAATTTCATTTAAACAGAAAATCAGGTTTTATAAGTACCACTTAGTGGTTTCACTATTCATCAAAAATTGAAGTTTTTCAGAAAGTTACCAAAAATTCACCTGAAGCTATATTTTATATTCCGAATTCAAAATTGATTTCTATTTTACCAAATTAAAAAATATAATTTGCATTAATTAATTTAATAATTATTTCCCACTGTCAAAACAAATAGCGGGTTTTTTTGAAACAATATTCATGAAAAGTTTGGCACTTGTTTATGCCCAATTCCAATGTGAAATTTATCCCAATGACCATAATTTTATTGCATGGTGAAAATATATTATAATTACACATTAAAAAAATTAAAAAGATAATATAACCATATAATAATATTATATGAAAAAGCAGTTTTGATGTAAAATGCAGTATTTTTCACTATTCATTGAAAAATGAACATTATCAGAAAAATACCGAAAATTAACCCAAGGTAAATTTCAATGTCCCAATCATAAATAATATGTTTATTTTAAAAAATTGAGCTTATAAAATGGTCAAAATATTGATTTAAAAATGGTTTTCCATCAAAAGGTAGTAAAACAATCTTTTAAAAATACCAGTGTATTCAATGCTTAAGATTGGATTTTATTTGTATTTTAAGCCCCTAAAATTTATTGGATAAAAGTAAAAACATTTAACAAACATATATAATCATATTTTAGTTTTTTCTATTCATTCCTGTCAACACAATGGGTATGTGTTAACTACCATTTAAAATAATATTATTTTATTATTAGAGTGCAACATATGATTTTAATGGAACTCGTTGTTGGGTATTGGGTAAGCCATTGAACATAGTGTTCCCTTTAAGTTAATATTGACATTTTATTCGCAAATAAGGATAAATATAAAAATTTCATATTCTTAATTTACCTGGGGTGTTACATCCTTCCCTCCTTTTGAAAATTTGCGTCCTCGCAATTTTAAAATTGAGCTTGGAAACATCCTTGAATGTCCCACATCAGAACAAGAGTCAGTAATAAAATCACTTGAAAATAAAGGAAGATAAGTACAGAGGTCACCT
This sequence comes from Viscum album, assembly GCA_963277665.1. Taxonomy (NCBI): domain Eukaryota; kingdom Viridiplantae; phylum Streptophyta; class Magnoliopsida; order Santalales; family Viscaceae; genus Viscum; species Viscum album. The sequence goes on from OY728166.1 coordinate 601,990,469, forward strand.
GAGCTAACCCATACTAGGAATCCATGTATAAAAACATGGACATGGAGGAGAAAACATAGAGTCATGTTCTGATGGAGAGTGATAGAAAAAATGTTTAGGAGAAAGTTAACCACAAGAAAATCACAAAATTGTGATGGGTTAAACAGCATTCGATTCCCCAGTAGGAAAATTTAATAGGCAAAATATTTGTTTTATGTTACTTTTTATTGAGTAATTTATTCATAAGGAATCATAATCACTTATCATGTTGACTTTCAACTTTTATTAGATTCCTTACACAAACTCATATTTTCTCCAAAAGATGAGTGTTTAGGAAGACTTTTTCACATTAAGAGTACTATAATCCACTTCTATAGAATCACCTAATCCACAAAAGAGAACTATATACTTCCCATGTCTTTAGACTTTAACAAAAACCAAAACCAAAAAGGTTAGTACAAGATCATAAAATCTAGAAAAGGATAACCCTTTATAAAAATAAAATCTATTCTTAATCTCCAAAATTTGTCAAACAAAACCCAAAGTTCAACGAAGACCATTTGATAAACAATTGTCCATAAAATTCTTCAAAGTAAACCAAACTAAGATTGAAACCCAAATATTTGAAGGATTTATTCACATAGTCTTCCTTGTTAAATCGTAACATTTATCTCCAAACAACATCAGTTTCTCGTAATGTCTCGTATTGAAAAGTAATTAACCTAATCACATATCCTCCATGATAGGTTAATCATTTCCATAGATAACCCAAAATCAAATTACACTTAATTCATAAAATCATATAACTAAAAAGAATCAGTCAAACTAACCAGGGACTTCATGTAGTTTAGTGGTAGGCGATAAATACCAGTCACACTTTGGTTGTGGGTTCGATTCCTGCAGCTTTGTCCAACACGACGGGTTGTCACACGGTCTGCGTGTTGTCCTTTTTCCAAAAGTATATAATTCTCAAAACATTTCCCAAAACAAGATAAAATCATCAAAAATAAACGTAACATATTTTAACCTCAAGTTATCTCATGCCTTTCATTTTTCTTCATAACATATAATAACCCATAATTACCTCAAAAGTAAGGATCATAAAAACCCTAATGGTTACCTTTATAATTATTACCTGAACTTCCACATCGATTGGTCATCTTGTACATGATGCATTATAGAACATACCAAGGTTCAAGTGGTTGATCATGACTCCTTAATAGTTGGTTTAGAACAACCATGATTTTCCTCATTGAATACCCCATTTCATCCAGTCTCTTAATCAGAGAACCACCATAGTTTCCTTCAAACCAATTGTCACTTTGCTGCCTGCTAGATCCAGCCATTTACTAAATCCAAAAAGGTCATTGTGAGTATATCAACATAACCATCATGTAATAATGAGTATGATAAACACTAATATATACTTACTCATTCACTTTATCTAAAAACTATGACACATTCTAAAATCCCAGCCAATATGATAATGTCACTTATGCTTAAAGAATACCCTAACCTCTAAAGTTATCTAAACCGACCTTTGATACAAACTATAAGGCCCCAGCCTTAAAACTTACTTAATCTTGAGTTAATACAAGATTACACATTGAGGATCTTTTCAGGTTTAGAGTTTTAGAGAATTAGATCATAAAACTAGCACTACATTCCACATTTAAAAAAAGTGGTTACATAAAGATAGTATTCATTTTTCCCCATCAACAGAAACATATTTAAAATAAAACATGGATTCTTTCTTGACACTTCCTTGACACTATCATCATATCATGTACCATTCCCTTGACCTGTGAAAAACATTTCAAAAAAAACTTGGGATGAGAATAAAAAGCTCAGTATGTGATATAAAAATATGGAAAGGAAACATGAGTTCATATATACATAAGAATGAAATCACACATTACCCATAAAACATAGGCACTTTAACATACCTCATCAAATCATGAATAAATCGTATAAATCATAAGACATAGAAGGTAACTTGAGGCATTCATAACATTCTTACGTAGGGAGAAACCCTCTTCGTTACGTTTGGAATACCCATCACATTATATTCCCTAAATCTATTCAGAGAAACCTTAATGTTTCACTCCTTCACGTTACCCAATGCATTGGAGAGCTATATCGGGCTCACCCGCCCTTAGTTTATCATAGAACCACACGTTTTCATAACAATTCCCAAGAACCATAACATAAACGTATCACATAAAACATTCATAAAGGAAACATAACATTTCCACATTTCAATAACAATATAACATTTTAGGATATTGAAATAATGAATCCATTCAAAAAGAAACCATTTAGAAAACCATTTAAAACATTTAATAAAGAGATTTTTGAATCAAAGTGTCCCATAACACTTTGAAGATTTTAACATTTTAAACCATTAATATCCATATAAATAAATCCTTAAAAACATTTTGAAAACATGGATATTAATGAGAAATATTTATAAGTATAAATCATTAAAACATTTAAAACGATATTTTAGTTAAAGGGTTTTTAACAAAATGAAGGACACATGAATACAATAATTGAGGAATAAAATTTAATAATAACTTTATAATATCATGAGAATAAATGGATTCATTATATAATATTCCAAAGGACAGTATATACACCATATAAGAGTGAATTGGTACATAACAACAATGAAGTCTCAATAGAAATGTAAAATGAGATGAAATCCCTTACGAAAACTCAGCAGCCTAACGGCACCACTCAAAACTTCCAAAATGGTTTGATGAGAGAGAATAGGGTCTCTCATCACATGAAAATAAAAATTACAGTAAGATTAATATAAAATAACATCCCAATAACAAGAAATATGAGCTTTAAAAGGAATGGCATAGAAGAGTGTACTTAAAAAGAAAGAGATGAGTAGGATCCCTTACGAAAATCCGGCAGCATAATGGCGCCACTCAAAACATCCAAAATGGATTGATGAGAGAAAATAGGGTCTATCATCTTATGAACACAAAAATTACAGTATTAGTAATATAAAATAACATCCCAATCATAAGAAATATGAGCTTAAAAGGAATGACATAAAAGAGTGTACTTCAAAAGAAAAAGAGGGGTAGGATCCCTTACCTCGGGTCCGACTTGACTCGATCTTTATTTAATCTCCTAAATAATAAACTTGAGTTAATTTCTACTTCCTTAGGAAAATTTTTCATGTTCATTATTCCTTTTATATCACTTATTACCATCTCATGAACACTATGTAATTATTTTAGTTAATAACGGTCGTTTAAACGATCATTGGTGCTTGAGTAAAAAATTAACCCTTTATAATTACAAGTTGGTCATGTATCCAATATTTCCAGAATGGTATTCATGATGTAGATATCATATATTTCATATATATCCAGTAAATTCATGCATTTATAATATTACATAATCATTTAGAGGTAAAAAATGAAATGCACCATTCATGGAGACAGTAAGCCGTACGTACCCATGAACGCTAATTTCATTTCTATTTCATATTTTATAGAATGTAATCATAATGATATAAAGGTATATTATAATTCCAGTGTAATATCATATATAATATCATAACTCCATCCTTTATACATGCCACATATGTTATTAACGAATCAAATCACTTTGAGGGGGTGGTAGTCCGCACTTCCTTAAATGACGATATCATGTTTACCCATAATGGAAACCATAAAGGTATGCCCAAAATTAAAAATACAGAAGCTTATGGAAAACATAAAAATATTATATATCATATATAAATATATTGTCATCTTAATGGCCACCTTTGAAGGTGTTAAAATAATGTTTAACAATCATCGTTTCGGGAGGCAGAAATTCGCCATCCACAGAAACAGTATGTTCATTAACCATTATATGTAGGTGTGTGTAAATGTATCTTTAATAATTATTATAACAACATCCTAGTATATTTAAGATACTGTATTTGTTACAAAATAAATTAATAAAAATTGTTTAGGGGGTTGGAGAAGAAAAATAAAACATAAGAACACAAGAGAAGACAATACCATTAAATTGGGTAACTCCTTCTGATTTGAGCTCAAAGGCTTCCTTGGGAAGACTTCTGCCCAAAGTGAGGCTTCAATGAGTTAGAGAGGGATGTGCAAAGACAAAATGGCCAGGGTTTGGCTGAGCCAAAGGCTTTGGAAGTGTGGGTAAAGAGGTAGAGATGGGGGCCTTTTATAAGAGGAGAGGAAGGGCACCCTTGGAAAGTAAAGAAATGTTCATTTATTTTAAAATGATTTTCGGATTTAAAAGGTCCCAAATTGATGTAATTAGAGTATATGGTGATAAGGGTTCGAAATATACTCATCCAATAGGTTTTTTACATTATTAGATCATAGATGTTACATTATCATTTCATTTTATTTAAATCCTTTATTAATGAGGTAATCGCTGCATCATCATGATGTCATAAATAATTTAATATATTTAATGTCTAAAAATTATAACACAAATATCATGATGTAGGAAATCTTTTTATATTTCTAATGAATATTTATAGTCAAAAATAGGACTTGTATAACCCCATGTAAAAATTGTTTTAGTAAAACATTTCATGTTTGTGTCATTTTTACTTTAACATTAAATAAAATGTTATTTATGTCATTTCCCAACCAATGTGGCTCCATGGGGTCCCCAAGTTGACCCATGTATTTTCTTGGTCGACCATGACACATCCAATGAAGTTAGGATATGTTTCAAGCTCATATCATATTATTAAAACATTATTTTTACCTTAAACTACACTAATTACCTCTAATCGCGATTAAAAACATAATAAGTTACTATTCACCAAAAAATTATTTTAATACCGTTGAACAAAATTTTACTTCTTAATGAAAACCATATATGACAGATTTTTGAAATTAAAAATACAGAGGTGGTAAAATTTCATTTAAATGGAAAATCAGGTTTTATAAGTACCACTTAGTGGTTTCACTATTCATCAAAAATTGAAGTTTTTCAGAAAATTACCCAAAAATTCACCCGAAGCTATATTTGATATTCCGAATTAAAAAATGATGTCTACATTACAAAATTAAAAACATATAAGTTTTATTAATTAATTTATTAATTAATTCCCGCTGTCAAAACAAATAGCGGGTTTTTTTTAAACAATAATCATGAAAAGTTTGGCACTTGTTTATGCCCAATTTCAACATGAAATTAATCCCAATGACCATAATTGTATTACATGGTAAAAATATATTATAATTACACTTTAAAACAAATTAAAATGCTAATATAACCATATAATTATAATATATGACAAAGTAGTTTTGATGTAAAATGCAGTATTTTTCACTCTTCATTGAAAAATGAACATTGTCAAAAAAATACCAAAAATTAACCCAAGGTAAATTTCAATGTCCCAATCATAAATAATATGTTTATTGTGAACAATAGAGCTTATAAAATTGTCAAAAGTTTTATTTAAAAATGTTTTTCCATCAAAAGGTAGTAAAACAATCTTTTAAAAATACTAGTGTATTCAATGCTTAAGATTGGATTTCATTTGTATTTTAAGCCTCTAAAATTTATTGTATAAAAGTAAAAACATTTAACAAACATATATAATCATATTTTAGTTATTTCTATTCATTCCTGTCAATACAACGACTATGTGTTAACTACCATTTAAAATAATATTATTTTATTATTAGAGTGAAACGTATGATTTCAAAGGAACTAATTGTTGGGTATTGGGTAAGTCATCGAGCATAGTGTTCGCTTTAAATTAATATTGAAATTTTATTCACAAATAGGGATAAATATAAAAATGTCATATTCTTTATTTACCTGGGGTGTTACAGTAGTTGTGGTGAGTCATGTGAGTGAGGGCCTTCCAAATACACAATTTACAATTACTATTGGTTATTGGGAATCATTAAGGGGATCAAGTGATTGTTTCTGAACAGCCCTGATTAAAAATGTTTGGACCCTCGGGATCACGGATACGCTAGTTTGAGTGTGCCAATATATTGGTTAGTTTTGGGCGGCCAATGGTCATTGACATAGGGATTAACAATATGAGGGCTGGTCAGTCTGAACCAAGTATGTCCAGTGGTATTCTAGGTATGTTTAGTATCAACCATGGTTACATTATACACTTTCATTTTTACATATTTTCAATTAGTTTTATAATGAACTGTTTACATACATTCATTTTTATTTATGTTCAGCACAACACAATATTATTTTGATTAGGTATTTGTTTTAGTTTATTTTATCCAAATGAATGTATGTTTTGCAAATGAAATGTGGCATGTGTTTTATTTTGATACTATAAGCTATTTTAGATTTAATTAAATTTGGAAAATATATTTTTTAATTTTTTTAAAAATAACTATTAATGGAATGTTTTTGTTAATGTAAAATACAACGATTTTGTGGTATATCATTGGAATTCTAACTTCATATTTCGATTCTCACACATACATTATCATTTTAGTTGATGGTTTTGTTTTTCTATGGTTATTCTAGTTTAGTAGCATGTTGTTGTGTTACAGATGGTCAAGTGGTTGGATGCGACCATGTATTCACATTGATATTGTTGTAGCATGGTACAATTTTTGTTTTTTTCTCATTTTTGTTTTTAGTTTTAGTTTCTATATTATATTCTATAACAGAATCATTTATTAATTTTTTAATATTCAGTTTAGAGATATATAATATTGTACAACTTTTATTTTATTGATAATATTTAATTATTTTTGGAAAAAAGTTTTTCAATTTGTATGTTTTGATTCCTAATCCCGGTTTCCATCCTGTGGGGATCAGGAATGCTCTTTGGTCCATGCCCTATACTGGCTTCGATGATTGGTTCAGGGTTGACCTAAGATGGTTCATGATTTTATTGTAACTCCTAGACCTTCAAAATTATTTTATTGCAATATTTCATGGCATTGGATATTCTCGTTATGGATCTAGTTGAGTTTAACTTTTAATATTTTGTAGATTCTTTTGGGGGTTTCTGGTTGGTGCATGGGCACCACACAACTTCCAATAACCGAGTAGTCGATCTGGGAGACCGTGTGGTGGCCAATATTAAAAATAAATAAACTTATACGAATATAAAACTTAAATAGTTTATTATTAATAATTAAAAATATATTTTTATTGTTATTAAATAATAATAATAATAAATATTATTAATATTATTGTAATGATATTTTGGATGATGATTTTTTATTATTATTAAAAATCTTATAATTTTTATTATTTTTCTGAAACACTAATTCCCCCCACCATACCATCTCATGTCAGTACCAACATTGCTTCCCCCTTCCCATTTGTGATGTTGCCTCATGTGTGATCCCCACCTCCTGACGAACATCATCTCAGTGGTGCTACCTTCTGAAGAAACTCATACTCTCGGAAATACCATTCCACCTCACACTTCATCTACTCCTCATGCATACCTTTCCTTAGAACAACCCCTCTTTGGTTTTCCTCCTCTCACCAACAATCTCCTCATCTAGACACTTCCCTCGTTGGCTCCATCCCAGGCCGCACCTCCCACACTAGTTCCCTCATCATATACTGTGTTTATCTTTCAATTTTTGGGGGTATAATTCCCAACGATGAATTGTAGATGTTAGGGTTGGTTCAAATGTTTATTTTATGGTATTTTAGGGTGTGGAAAGGGTTCATGAGGCTCAGTTCTCTCTTCTGTTGAAGCGTAATCACATTCACACATGTTTGATGTAGGGTTCTCTATGTTTTTCCATCCAAATAATCATTTTGTTTCTTGTATTCCTCCAATTATATTTTAAATTTTATTCATTGCTTCATAATATATGTAATTAGTCTATTTTTGGTGATTATAAATTTTTAACATGTTTAAAATAGAATTATACATGAATCATGAAACATGCCTATGTATACATGTGTTTAATGTGTTTAATTTAATTTAAAACTGTTGTTATTATAACTTTTGAATATGAAATCCTCCTTGTTAATTCATTTAATGAGTCTATTATAGTGTTTTGGGTTTTTATAATTTGTTAAATATAGTATTTTAAATTATACATTGATTATGTCTAGGTTTTTGTGCACCCATTTAATTTGATTAAATGTTATTTGTTCTTTAAAAGTGAAATTGAGAATTGTTGTTATATTTCTCATTTGTTAATTTATGGGTCAATATGATTTTTGGCGTGATATTCAAAGGCTGGGTGATTTGGTTATAATTTATGGCTTTAGAATTGGGGTGTTGTTGTATTAGAATGAAAATTATTTTTTTATTAAAATTGTTTCTAAATGGTTTCATATTGATTTAAAAAAGGTTATTTATCCCCTTGACTTTTTATAAATATTTTTGTCTGGTTCTGAGGATAATTGGTGGTTAGAAAATGTTTTTGGGGTGTTTCTAGGGAGATTTAGAGAGATTAATTGGATGATTACACCTAGATGGGTGCACAAGGTGCAATCATTGATGTGTAGTCTAGTGAAGATCTCACTTCATAGTAATGATTTCATGAAACTTGGTTTCTCAAATGGAGTGTTGTTTTATTTTTATGTGATTTATAAAAATGGTTTCAAAATGTGTTTTAAAAAATTGAACACTTTTAAAATTTAGATGTTCTTTGGTTGTGACTTTGGAATTGAGCAAATTTTTAAACTTTTATAAAGCTTCATGTTTTAATATATGTTTTTGGAATAATTTTTAAATGAAATGAGATTTAGAAATATTAAGGACATGTTTGGATTTTGAAACATGAAAGCGGTAATATGATATTTTGGAAATTCTTTGAAACTATTGTGTGGTGCCTATAATTTGATATTACTCAAGGGATAATTATATTTATAAACTTATTTAGTAATTAGAATGTGTTTTTAAATGTGTAATGCCCAATTTTCATATTAAAATGTTTTATGAAATTATTTATGGGTTTATCTGTGTGATGTCCTGGTGGAAACCCTATTTGATGTGATGTGTGTATTAATGTAATGGTCACCCAAATATAGGATTACCATTTATAAATTATAAAAAATTTGATGTCAGTGTTTGGGATAGGCAAGTACATTGATGGTTGGAAAGATGAGTCACACATCAAAGGGGCTCCTAGTTATTATTTTACTATAACAATGGATTCTTGGGAATCATTTAGGTGATCAAGTAATAGTTGGAGACCAAAACCGATTAGATGGGTAAGTACCCCTTGTACTGTAGATAGGATGGATGGGATGTTCCACTAGATTGGTCAATTTTTTGAGGCAATTGGTTATTGAAAAACGGCTTCACCATTCACCGGATAGTGGTTCAAAATTGTGTACTTCAAGAGGTCTTTGAGGGATGTTTTTTATCACCAATTGTTACGTTAAATATCTACATGTTTACCTTATATTTACTATAGATTTATCATTTACGTTTTACATATTTATTTATTTATTTTATATACACCACATGATTGTTTTTATTTGCTTATTTGTTTATTTTTTGGTAAAATAATATATTCTGTTTTGAGAATAAAATGTGTTGTGTATTGGATTTCAAAATGGGTAGCAATGTTTGTTTAATAAAATTTGAAAAACATATTTAAATAAATAAATTTCAGAATAATATTAATTGAATTATATCTATAAAGAATAATACAAGGATTCAAAGGTTTACCGTTGTAATTACTAATGATCATTTCGAGGCTCACGAATATTTTAACAATTCATTTTTAGGTTCTAGTTTTGGATCACCCTTTATGTGATACTAGTTGGGTGTTATGTGGTGACTGATGAGGTCACATGGTGTAATGTTTGGCTTCACGAGATTATCGTATTTCAACTATTAGTTTTTATATCTTTTCTTTAGATTATATTTATTTTTTTATTTAACTTACACTACAATATCAATACCATCTATTTTTCATTGGTTCCTTAATCTAGTTTCCCTCCCATGGGGATCAGAAATGCCCTTTGGACCATACCACAAACCGACTCATGTTACTCATTCATAGTTGACCTGATTTGGTTCATTAGAAAATGTTATCACATGAGGCCATTGTAATTTGGAAAAACCAGTAGTTATAAATTTGGACTGTTGGTTCTCTTGAAGTAGATACAAGAATGGCATCATGACCCCTAGCTCATACTGAACTTGAGTAACTTTAGGTAGTACTCGATTGGAGATGTTTTCCTTTGTTTTTTGTTAGGGGATGTCAACATAGGGGATCTTGTGTCACATTGTGAAATCACATGGAGTAGTGACCCACATGGGATCCAAGTGCATGTTTCAAGTCCCACTTATTGTTATGACTTACATATGGAATGGTCTACTACCCTTTCATTGAGTTAAGAATAGATTCAAGTCCCCCCTTTTGTTTGTTTGGTGTATTTTCTTCTTTGTCAAGGTTTTGTTTGGTTTAAATGGGAATTTGAAGATGAAAATGGATTTGAAATGTAAATTATTAATCATAATGAATAAATTTTGGAAATTTTTCCTTCAAAATAGAATTCAATTTGGTGATTTTCTTTGGAGTTAGTAGGTAAATTGATTCTTTCAACCCACGATGTTCTCTATGAATATTTCCAAAAATGGGGGTCTGTGGGTGGAAAGTGTGTGTTATAATGTTTGGAATGAAATAATAGGACATGCATATGTTGGTTCATAGGATTTAATGAGTCAGTTTTTGAAATATATTTCTTTTAGAAACTTGTTTTATGTTTTTTATGAGTGTATGTATTTTAGTTAAAATGGTGTTTTATTTGGAAAATTGCCTCGAAATAAGGTGATTTTGTAAAGAGAAAATATTTTTTAAATTGTTTTTTTAAAGGTGGTATTTCTTATATGGAATGTGTCCTTGAATGAATTAACTATTCAAATTTAAATTGAAAAAGATATTTTTAAAATGTAATTTTTGGATATTATTGTATGTGATTGTCTTATAATCAATTTTTTATGTCTAGGGTCATTCTTATAGATTTAGATACGGATTGATGTTGGATTTGGTTTTATGTTTCTCATTTTGTTCTAAAAATGCTGCATGGAAATGTCTATAATGATTTTGATTCTTCATGACAAGATATTGATTATTCCAAAATGTTAATTATACTTCGCGGTGATTATGTTCTGTTTGAGGTAGTGTGGTGGATTTAATTGGTCTCACATGCTGTCAGGGCAATGGGAACTCCCTATTTTGTCAGAGTGTGTGCTTTTTGGAGTCTGAATGAAGAACCATAATTCAATGAATGTGAGATATTATCCTCACCATAAATAAATGTTTTGATGAAGTGGGATATTTTTATGTCTGTCTTCATCCAATGGTTCATACCTACGGTGATGAAGATGAATAATCAGGATGAGATCATGCATATTCAATAAGGCCTACAGATTATGAAGGGATATATTTACTATTTCAATGAGCTGGATTTATTTTCTCCAGAGGTGTTGTCATAGGATTTAATGAAGCATTATATTTTCATTGGGGTTCTACATCCCTTGTTCAAGGAATGATACCTCCCTTTAAATGACTTCTATTTGGATAAGCTTGTGGATGAATTATTTCTGGTTGAGTTTGTTCTCGGAGCTTATATCGTTGGTAATATGTTGCCTCTCATCATTCATGGTGGCTACCAATCTATTTAGGAGTAGATTCTAGATTAACTAATTCCCAAGGATTTATCCTCATTGGTTTTGATTTCTAATTAATTAGATCACTTTTAGGTGTGTAGTCTGTGTGGTTGGAATGGGAATTCGAACCAGTCATGTCACATCCATCTGAAGATGTGCCATCATTATAGTTTTCTAGGTATTATGGAAAACATTGATAGGAAGTGTCACATGAAGAATGTGATGTGACTAGAAGATATAAGTTCCTATCAAATAAATAGGATATGCATCAGCCATCAGATCCCCATCTATAGGTCTAGGAGTGAAGCTCACACGTAATTATGAGTTGATTAGTGTGTCTGAAACCATAACCCATTTTTTGTTTCTGGGTTGGGATGGAAATGATTAATGTATTTTGATCTTTTTCTCATGTTTTCATATGTCCATCATTCAATGTATGTGTGTGATGGAATAATTCTATTTTAATACATCTAGTTTAACTAATATTAATGTGTCCCTTTTGAATCATTCATTTTCATTATGTGTTTAACCCTTGTGTGGGATAGATCGGTTTTATGTTTTAGTTCTACACATTGGGAGACATTTAAATTTTGTGGAATTTATGGGTATGTTTTTATGTTCAGTGTTTGGTATGAGTTTCATTTCAAGCGTTTCCCCTAGTGTTGGGTTTTTTTTGATGGTATGGATTGTTTTTAGTTCTGAGGATGATGTTGTTTTTCATATTCTATGGATGTTCTCCTTGTTCGGGTTGAGAGTTCCCTAGTTCCCAATTTCATGAAAGTAATTTTTGGGTAGTGCGGAGAGGTTGAGTTAGTTCCCAAGGTCCCAATTCTCCCCCCATAATTGGGGTCCTATTTAAGATCTGGTGATGTTGGTTGGTTTTTGATGTTTCTGTATTTGTTGAGTATTTGTGCTCGATATAACCCTCACTGGGTTCTACCTTCAACCATATATTTTGTTTTATTATAAATCAGTATTGTGTAACATGTGGAGTAAATAGTCTCACGAGGTTCTCAGTTTCTCTCTATTTTTATGAGGCATGCAATTGGGTTTTGGATATGGTGGGGGCCTTGTAACTTTTTTGTGGAAGAATGTGTTCTCAGCCCCTTGAATTGTCACACTATGACTATGAAAATTATTATATATAATTTTTTCTTGTATTTCGATATTTCTATGGAGGTTCAGGTTGAATTTTTTTTAAATCATTATATGATTGGTAAATTATCGGTTTAATGGTTAGTGTAGTGGCACCCCATAGTTATAGGTAACCATGAGGTTGGCCATGGTGACCATGCAGTTTCACTATATTTAAAACAAATACAATTTCCTGAAAACGATTAAAATAAATATTTAATAATAATAAGAATAATGATATTATTTATTGTTATTATTTTTGATATGATGATAATGATGATGATGATAATAATTAATATTACATTTATTATTAAAATTGTTACTATTATTATAATTTTTATTAATCTATAATATATCCTCCCCCTAACCTCTCACCACACCACCCTCATCGCTTACCCCTAAAATTGGTGGTCCGACCTCTTATGTGCAACCCTTTTCTTGCCAGACATCCTCCCCAACGATGCTCCCTTGTAACGGTTCCCCACCACCCCATGTTGGCCTTCCTCCCTAGTCTTCCACAACTCCTCACACAACCCCATTCTCTATCATGACCCTCAATGACCTTTCTCATCTCACCAATGGTCTCATCCTCTAGATGCCTCCCTATAATGTTCCATATGTGTCTGTACCTCCCTCAAGGGATCCTTCCTCCTCCTGTGTTTTTTTATTTCATTTATTGGGTTTTCATCACATTTCTCAACCCTAGATTTTATATATTGGTCAAAACACAATTGTATGTTATTGTATTGTGTTATAAGGGTTCATAAGTCTCAGTTATCTCTTCCGCTGAAGGGTTGTCACATCTTCACATGTTTTAGGTTTGTGTCTCCATGTTTTTCCCTTTTAAAAAATCCCATTTATACATATGCTACTACAATTATTTTATAAAATTGATTCACAGCTTTGTAATATAGATAAATAGTTTATTATGGTATTTATATATTATAATAACATAATTAAAATATATTTTGCTGTGAAACATCAATTATTCCTATGTATACATGTGTCAAAAGTTTTAATTAAAATGAAAAAAATATATTTTTATAATATTTAAATATGTTATGAAACTTCAAAATGATGTTAATTTGTTTGTAATTGTTTTTTCAAGATTGTAGGTTTTGTTAAAAATTATCTTTGAAATGATTCCTTTCTATGCCTATATTATTTTTCACCAACAGTGTTTGATAAACAGATATGTTTTCTATAAAAGTGAAATTGATCATTGTTGAGAAATTTCTCATTTGTTTAATTTTTGGTAAATTTGATTTATTGTATGTAAATTCAAGGATGTGTGATTTTGTTGTATTTTATGGGTTTCTAATTGGTGTGTTGTTGTTTTATAATGGAAATGGTTCTTTTTACCGGAAAATGGTTCAAAATAAGGTTTCTTATTGCATAAAAAGAAGTTTATTTTTGTTCTTTACATTTTTTAGAATTTTGGGGTTTGGTTATAAAGTCTATTGGGGGTTTGGAAATGGTTTTGGGGTGTTAAAAAATAAATTTAGATAGTTTCATTGGATGTTGACACATCAATGGGTGCACAAGGTGCACGCATTGATGTGAACTCAATTGATGATGGCACCTTAATAAAAGGTTTTCATAATCCTTGGATTCTTAAATGGTGTGATGGATTCTTTATGTTTGATTTATAAAAATGGGTTCAAAATATGTTTTCAATGTTTGAACCAATTCATAATTGAGTTATTATTTGGGTTTTTCTTCGGCATGGAGCCCATTTTGAATATTTGATAAAGTGGAATGTTTTACAAAATGTTCGGGATGAATTCTCTAATGGTGATGAGATTTAGAAATCGTAAGGATTGATTTTGGATTGTTTAAAATAAACAATCTATTAGGTTACTCTGAATATTCCTTATAATTATTGTGTGGAATATTTAGTTTTCATGTACTCACGGTCCGATTGGTCCTTTACATTGCGTTTTGAAATGGAATTTTTTTTGAAATGATAATGCCCGATTTTCACATTGAAATTAATTAATAAATTATTTACCATATTATTTGTGTCACATACTAGTTGGAAGCATGAGGGATGTGATGTTTTTGTTTATATAGTGGGCCCCCTTATAAATGATTTCACATTATGGGTTATAATATATATGATGTTCATTTTTTGGGTAGGCATGTGGGATCGTGATAGGTATAGTATGTCATGGGTGCAATGGCCTCCCACATGCATAGTTTACTATTACCATGGGTTATTGGGTGTATTTTATGTGATAGAGTGACACTTGTTTAACAATCTTACTAGGACATGTTTGTACCCCCTGGATCATAGATAAGTCATGTGGTATTTTCCATATGATTAGTTAGTTTTGTGTGGCCAGGGGTTATTAACATAGGGGATTCACAATATGCTGACAATTTGTTCCTAACTGAGTACATCTAGGGGTCTTTTGGGATGTCTAGGATCATACATGATTAATTTTTTATCTTCTTGTTTAATTTATATTAATTTTAGTTTTATCATGAACTATTTATTTATTTATTTTAAGCAGAAATATGTATTATTTTGATTATGTGATTGGTGTAGTTTTTTTTATAACAAGAATACCCCGTTTTAAAAATGAAATGTGGGGTTTTGTTGGATTTTAAAACAGGATGCTATTCTGGTTTAATAAAATGTGAAAAACATTTTATGATAAATGTATTTCAAAATAATGTTTATGTTATATTTTCGGTGAAGGAAAATACATGGTTTATATGGTTTATCATTGTAATTCCAAGTGGTAATTTTGATTATCAAACCTATATTATATTACAGGTATTGGATTCTTGTTTTGGATCCCCCTTGCATGTTTGTAGTTATATGTCTGGTGATGACCCACATGGTCACATAGATGGACATTTGGTTGTTTGACATTATCTTATTTCCAATGATTGTTTTTATCTATTTTGTTCAGTTCTTATTTATATACTTTTCTTTTCATAATGGATCAAAATCATTCCGAACTGTTTTACATTGGTGTATAACACTAGTTGTCGGACCATGTGGATTGGGAGCACAATTCGCTCCATGTCACGGGCCAACTGAGGTGACCAGTTCAATGTTAGCCCGTGTTGGTTCGTGATAGATTATTTAACTTATATTATTGTATTTATATTCTAGCTTCATGATTGTACCAATATTAATATAATATATTTTCAATAAATGTAATATTTTTATTTATTTTTGTTTGTATATCTATATCTTCTCTGTCATGCTAAATTTATATTTGTATTTCAACAACAACATTTAGATATATTCAACATAACATTTCATATTATAATATTTATGATGATTTAATCAGTATATCATATATATCATTCTTAAAAAATTATTCATATTCCTCCAGAAAATATTCAAAATTGTTCTCTTTATTTCACAGAAGTCCCTTCATCTGAATGTTTTTTCTGTAATAATAATTTGATTTGAATACTTTGGTTGGGGGGATCACCCTATATGATTTGGTGTAAATTATACAAAATTACATCCAAAATCATCCATCATTTTTGGACAATATACAAAAATGTGCATTATCATACCTTATTTGAAACAATACAAGGGTGAAATTCATTTTGTTCTATAAATAACTACCAAAATCATTATATCGATATAAAATATAAATTTATCATCCTCAAATTCTTATTATCACCAGCCTCAGAAATTTCAATTTTATAAATGGATTTTAAATCTATATCACGGAATGAAAAAATTAATATATCTTTAGTTATAACTCTCATTTAATAGGCCACCAACCTATATACAAAATCATTAACAGAAAGCATATCCAAATAGATTTATTTAAGGGATTTAGATTTTTGATTGTATAATCAAGAAAACCTTAGAATGATCTTATTAATAAAATTAATATACTTAATTTGGTGAATAATACCTGGATTTTTTCTGAAAACATTAGTAATTTTTTATAAGAACACATCTTCATTTACATCAAGATAAATTTTCATATTTCCAAAATTACTGTGAATAACTTTCAGTTTTTCCCAATTTAATTTTCTATATCCTTGTTATGTATTTTCCATTGAATATGTAATATCATTCTCAATATTTAAAATAATTAACTTCAATTATATTTCATCTATAATATCCCTATTAGGAGAGTTTTTTGAAAAATCTTTAGAATAATACAATTTTTTATGATTTAATCAATGAGAGACCTTTCATTGATCTTACAAAACAGCCTATAATGATGGAAAATGGTTCTTCCATCCTAAAAAAATAAATGAGATATAATTATGTTCGGCCAGATATTGTAGTTTCATACATTAAAGAGAGAAATCCCTATAAAGATATTTAATTCTAAATCCCAATGAATTTTTTATGAAATATTTAACACCTAAGATCTAAATACTATACTAAAACATGTTATAACAATAGAAAACATTGTAGGGTAGGCAATAACTAAAGTGTCAATTTTTTTCCTTTAATTTTTTATAATCTTATATCTATATTTATAACAATGCGTGAATCTTATTATATACCATCACACATACACCAAAACAACATCTATATAATTTAATGGGAAATTGTGAATAATTTTTTCAAGGTTCAAAACATTAGGCCGAATCATAGCTAAAAGATGTTTCTGTCATATAGGAACCCAATTAGATTGAATTATTTTCATTGGTAAAAAATATTCACCCATCTCTAATTTTTATGGGTGAATTTTGTATAATATTCTTTTTTGAGATATACCTCAATTTCCTTTTCATCACCACCACTAAATCATCCTCTTTGAAAACATTGTATGATGTATTCTTTAGTTTATTGTATTAATTTTCAACACAAAATTTTTAATAATGTATTAATTTATTTATATTTTGATTGAATTGTTTTTATGCTCCAATGGTCTATATAGTTTCCAAAAATAACCGAATTTTATATTCAATAAATAATATCTTCCAGTATCTAACTTACAAGGAGAAACCATGTAGACTCCTGTTTATAAATTTCATAACCTCAAATACCATGATTTTATCCGCATGGTACATATAATCCACTTCGTAGAATTCCACAAGATTTTATTTGGATCTATATGTAATAAACCTCATATGAAATATAGTAAAATTTATTGACCACATACTATACATTATAGAATGCGAATTCTCAATCAATTTTTAAACCACAAGCACAAAATATGATATATTATCTATCTCATAGATTTACAAAATGCTACCAAATTCCATTATATCCATTCAAAATTCTAACCCTTTCATCACAAATGGATTCATGGTGTATTTATTGGAAAATATATTAATGTGACATTCTAAATAGTGTAATTACTAATTAATCCCTATAATTAAAACTTCATGACACTAAAAATTATTTCTCGTTATGATTGTGATCTTTAACCAAAGACTGTTGACTACCTATAAAATAAAAGCACACGAATTCAAAGAAATAAAAAACACAATTATAATCCCACATGTTACAAATCAATGTTTGTAATAAAATTACCACATTAGGATCATGTGGTTCCTTGATGAACAGAATACATACCTAGATTGGCCACATCGATATCTCAGTGATTTGTGTATCTAAATGATTATAATTTATGATGTGAAAATATTTATGGTGCAGAAATCGATGAAAACTAATGATCCAGATAATACTTATTATTTTATCAGGAAAAAAAGCATATGGTTGGTTTAATACTTATGTTCAGGTCTTATGATAATGACTTACAATGTGGTCACAGTCATATGATCTTGTCTTTTTAGTTTTATGCCACTCAAAATTACAATGACATTTATTTATGATGAAAACATATATTTTGTATAATGATATAACATAAAAAAAATTATTGTGAAGAGTTCATATGTATTTGATTTTTCAAAAATATAAATGTTATAATTTCATAAAGGAAACACTTAAAATACATACATTTTATGTATCAATTGACATCTGTTTTAGGAATAAAATTAAATTATAATACATTACCATTTTTAGGTCCATATCCAGGAATATTACTTTATTTAATATAAATAGAATCATTAAAAACATCAAGAAACATCCAAATAATTCAAAAACCATATCTAGTATCACAAAACATCCCCATATCAAGTTGATAATGAAGAAAATGACTTCCAAATAACTAAAGGAACATCAATCATCCCTTTTAATATTCTTCAACCCTTGAAACTAATTCTCAAAAATTTCATAAATATATATCTATAATGATGGATAAACTTAATAAAAACAATTTTCGAGATAAAAACATATTAACCACACACTATATGATTGAATAGTTTTTTTAGAGTATACCATCTCTTAGTGACCATTTTTTTTTTACCAAATGAAGAATTTATTTCCCAGTCAAAAAATGTAATCATATGTTTGTATAATTTTACCTTTTCAGAATTAATATAACCACTTCATAGAAATAGATATGTAAATAAAAAACTAT
Source organism: Viscum album (assembly GCA_963277665.1). Taxonomy (NCBI): domain Eukaryota; kingdom Viridiplantae; phylum Streptophyta; class Magnoliopsida; order Santalales; family Viscaceae; genus Viscum; species Viscum album. The sequence goes on from OY728166.1 coordinate 602,009,600, forward strand.
GGAATAAAATAGTTTTGTACCTTCTCTATTGGTTCCTGCATTGAAATAATAATAAATGGTTAAGTGGAATTAGTAAACAATTATAAAAATAATGATGGAGGGGATTAAAAAACATATTTGTCCTTATGAAATAAATTATAACCTTGTGAAAAACCATCAGGAAAATATTTTTTAATTGATATTGAGTAAAAATTAAAAAAAAATTGACATATTTTGTGGAAGAAATATCATTGATAATGTGAAATCTAATATCAGTATGAAATGGCATAGAATGGTATATACTGCATTACATATAAAATTATGACATTTTTGTGAAATTATATCCACTAATATTATATTTTTTATATCATCTAAATCATTTCTAAGAATGAACTAGTTGTTTATTTATTATCAGCATTATTAGTACTTAGATTGATTGATTTATAAATCATTCCATGTTAACTCACTAAAAAATCTCCCATGTGCTAAATTACAGCTAAATTTTATCTTATAAGATCAAAATCACCTACCAAATCAACATATTTTAATGTAGATATATTTAAATTGACAACCATATTCTAAATAAACAATTATATAATTGATACATTCACATATCATATACCGCATTAAGATGTAATATGGTCATACAAATTTGGGTTAAATTGATATACTCCATAGAGACTAATAACATTTACTATATTTAGTCTATCATATATTAGATAATGTATTGTTCTAATAATATTCGTATTAATCACTCATTTACAATTAATCCTTCATCATAATTGGATATATTTAGTTTCATAATAATGTGTGTATATTCCACCATTAAATACCCCATATCTAACAACTTCAACAGTTACTTAAAATATTGTTCAATTTATTAGAATATAAAATTATCTTATTAAATATTAACTAATAATAAGATGTATTTATAATCCCCCAACATTGATGTATAAAACTGTTTCTTCTTATATTTGGGAGACACTTAAAATGTATTCTAATGATATTCTGTACGAATTATATCTCAAATATATACAATTAAAATATGTGTACCTATGTCCATTTATATTTTTTATACATTATTATCCAATTTTCATTCAACAAATATTAATTCCTACAATAAGTTCTACAAAATTTAATGCATTTTACTTTTTATCATGTTTTAATCAATATAGATATTTTTAATATATATACACAAGTGTGATATCATTTTAATGAAAAATAAAACCAAGTTTCCACATATATACATCAACTTCAAGATCTATATTAAAAATACTAGACATGATATACATTGAATATTTATTTTTATTAATAATTCATTATTAGTAACATTATTACACCATAAATCATTGAAATTAGAGATATTTTTTCTTTAAAATAAACTACCCAACATGAGAATACATTTAAAAAAAATTAAATCATTAAATAGAATGTACAATAATTTGACATTTGATGTTTTTTTCTGATGACCCACTTGGTTCGAATGGTATATTTCCAATTGGTCTTGGTACAAGATACGTTGTGTAATTTTTCATTTTCATATTTATATTTTCATACCCAGTTTGAATACATAAATTACAATGAATGGTATCATATATTAAAATTCCCTCAAAATGGATATTTAATATTATAATTTAAGAAACTATCCTTCTTTTGTTGTTGTCTTGGTCCAAATGATTCCCTATAACATTCTATATCTCATATTTCTAATTTCTAATTTTTTATTTATTCCCATCACTATATAATATATCCCTATAATCAAATCATTGATCAGAGTCAATACCTCCAAAATTATATTCAAATTCATGATATCTTGCATTTACTTGTATTTAAGTCTACATGAGGTCTCCATTTAAATCTTCAAAACAACTAAAAAAAGAATCATGTTTCATGTTTTTATTTCTATTAATATTGAAATAAAAATATTCAATCATATTATTATTTTTTTATATTCATTATTCTGTTGATGTTCCAATTAAATAGGGTTCAAAAATAATTCCATCATTATTTTTAACATCATGTTTTGACCATGTTGTATGGACCCAAATATAATAAGAGCTATCTATTGAAGTGTGTTTTTTTTCAAAAGTATAATTAAATTAACTTTTTAAAATCCATGAAATATCTGATGACGATAAAGGTGATTGATAAAATTCCATATATCACGATAGATACGGTTTTTAATTAGAGAAGATGTATGTTGAATAAGAGTGATGATATTGAAGCGTGACTGATTGTTTCGTATCAACTATTCAAGGATCTAGTACTCTACTACTATTTATTGAAGCGCTCGAGTCCATCCCTAAGTGGTGATAATATTTAATAGTCGATTTATTTAGTTTGATTGTATTTTGATCATGGAGTTTGTTTGAAGATCTTAATTGAAATGATTAATTGAATAACATTTATTTGATAATTTAATAAATATCAGGATGAGTTCATCATTAGAGAGTTAAGATAGCGACAGCATTGAAATTGTCATTATATTTCACAAAATAAACACCTATTTTACATGATGGTGTTAATTGGAATTCCCAAGAGTTAAGGCTTTAATCCCAGCCTTAACATAACATATGGTTCTAATATGAATCATTACTTTTTTTTAGATGTGTATTTATTTATCCAATAATCCTAGGAATCCATATATTGAGAAAAATATTTCATTAATACATGAAAATTTAAGTTCAACATGCACAATGTTAATTCAAAGAATATTAATCGAGAAAAATTTCTCAATCACAGAACATCAACACATTATAACTCACCATATAGGTATATTTACTCATCCATTAGTTTTTTTAATAATATGGTTGCAATGATTGTGATTTTGAATTATAAAAAGATGAAAAATAACGTGATAAGAAAAGGGTGGTGCTCTGAACACACACATGTGCGATTGGAATAATTTAGAACATACACTAGATTGAATGATATTAAAAAATAAGAGAATGATTTTTAAAATTATTTAAGAAATTTAATGAAATCTAATATTTCATAATAGAGGGTAGACAAAAAATAATGGTTAATGAAAAGAATACATGCATTAAAACAGAATTACAAAAAAACACTTACAACATAAAAAATAATGAAGAATAAAAAAGTAAATTAAATTAAGAATGGAGGAATGGTATCTCAAGTAGAAACAAGAGTATATTAAATAATCCAAAGATGTTGGAAAAAAATTTCTCCAGCCATAATATCATCTATTACTATGAATTTCCAACAGATTTCAATGCGAAAAGGGGGTATATTTATAGCCCATGTTGGGGGACTGTTTTCCTTCTAAATATTCCCCAACACTTTAGAGGGAAATTTGGCCATTATGAAAGATGAATATGGAGAAAGGATCTTCTATCATGTTTTAGAAAATTATGTGTACTTTCATCCGAGAAATTTCGAGGCCATTTGAAAATTGTAAGCAATTATATGGCTATTTTACTATATAGTGTGCAGAAGTACATTTTTATCATCAATTTTTTGAAGGAATAAATGTGAATGGATTTTTTAATAGGAATATTCCCTCAAATGTGAACCATTAATTAAGTATGTTCGCCCTTCTATGTTTTTTATTTCATATTGAAAAAACTCAAATATAATGGTTGTTTAGATCAGGAGAAAATTCAGTAAATGTGTGATAGAATTAATTCCTATGTATAATATTGGTGTAGACATCATAGAATCATTTAGGCCCTTTTTAGTAATGTTTTGAATTTAAAATTTAATCCAATATGATTTTTATTTTCTCCTGAAATTTGTTGGAGAATAAACGATTTTGAACTTTTGTATACATCATTGTAAATAAATCTTCATGGCTGGTATAATTTCTTTATAGATTCATTGGTCCTTCTTGTTTGGTCCATATGTCATTTAAAATGGAATACATGTCAAATGATTCCTTCGAATGATAGGTTGAAAATTAAATAAGGAATCCTGAAAAAATTACCATGCAATTTGAATTAGCAGGGTGAGTAGTATATTTAATGAATTAAACTGACTCAATAGAACTTATTCAGATAATACTAAAATTTATATTCAGTATTAAAACATAATTATATCAAACCAATTATGCACTTTTACATTAAAATTACTAAATGGAGTATGAAAAAAGTTGGGATCAAATGAATGACATCAAAATCCCCACATTTATCCTTAAGCATGTCCTCATGTAAAACAAAAAAACATAACTAAATAATTATTATTGGCCACAAAATATTAAAATATTATTTTCCACAATCAGTGGAGTACTAGACGGTTTCAATCATCTATATATAATTGCACCAAAAATTGTTACGAAAACAATATTCCTAAAACACATCGTTTTTCATGGACTAATTTAGAAATGGAAAATAAGGGCACTCAAAACTCACACCTCTCAAGATAATAAAATTTATTTTTCGATGTTCAATCATTCACCAACCAAAAGTTAAAATCATAGAGATTGAAAGAGATAAATGTTTACAATCCCTATCATATAGTTCACAAGAATAATTTTTTCTATTGAATTTTTTATTTTGTTGCTATAGGCCAGTAGGAATTTAATGTCCAACTGAGAGGATATGATGGGTAAAATAACAGGTGGGTTAAAAATGAACAATATTTATAAAATGAAACATGTCATGAAATAGAAACACATATTTATAAGGTGATGATATTTTGAACAAATATACAATGGAGGAAGACAATTTTAAGGTCAATATAAGATGAAATATTTAAAATATACAAAACTTATCCCAATTACATAAGTGTTCTTTTTTTCTTTTCAATTTATTTTTTTCCAAATGTTGAACTTCAAAAATTTCTCACAATCATATCCCAACCCATGTTTGATATCCTCACAAAAATAATTGTAATAGTTAAAACAATATAAATTGTTTAAGAAGTGTGATTTGGACCTTCCCAAGACACATCCCACTTTTTTATCTTTTTTTTCATTTTTAGAACACTTTTAAATACCATTTAGAAAATTAACCAGATTAATGTATATTGAGAAAAAATACATTAATGAATGCCTCTCCCCAATACTAAAATTAATTTCAGTTATTAAGAATATAAAAATGCGTTGAAAATAAATGAAATAGAAAAAAAATAAACTAATTTACCAACACGTTTAAATTTCAAAAAATTAGGCAATATAAATCCATGTAGATGTTTGGTGGGACAAGGTATTCCAAATTATAATGTGTCTATAAATGAAATGGATTTCATATACTTGAATGGGCTTTAAAAATACGGATTAATGTATGGGAAATGGGAACCTATTTGGCTATTGTAATTTTCATTTGGATAAGAAATTTCCATCATCATATCAATGAACTCTAATGTAGGAAATTCATCTCTATGGTCCACAATCTCATAACCCACAATTAGGGGTGAAAACAAATATCTTGAATATCTAGAAACATGTGGTCTTGGCATGAAATATAAGGTTTTTTCTCACAGCTAGGGAAAAATAATTTTCCAAATATAAAACTAATCATTTAAATTTTTTTGGTTTTTAAACAATATTCCTTATAAAAATATAAGATTAAAATAAAAAATTTATGATATATAAACATGTATTCTTGACTCCCCAAAATGGTTGAACAAATTTTCGACATTTAATGGTGAGTAAGTATAAGACTTTTGTTTTTTTTTTGTTTTTTTATATTTTTTAGTTTTTTAGTGTATTTAATGTTATAAACCACAAAATAGTGAAAGTGCAAAAATAAAAGGGTTAGATAATGGAAGTGCTGAAAAATCAATGATAGAGGAATAAAAAGAACTAGTTTGAGAGATGAATATATGGAGAGCTAAAAGGATAGAGGATCCACATGATTTGGATTTGGTGGGTTGTCATCCCCATCTAGTGGTGGGTCTACAGTAGATTTTGTGGATATGATGGGCATTGATGTGGTTATCAAGATGTGTATCCTATTATGGTGTTTCTTTAACAAATTACCATTAATAGTGAATGTCTATTTGGGAGAGGGGGATTATAATGGCACTGCACCAAATGGGTAATCATTAGTAATAATAAAAAGAAATTCCTAATGATATTTGAGCTTTCCTGGGTGATGTCAAAGTAGGGAATTTAGGAGAAAAACATTTATACATTTATAAAAAAAATTTCTCAAAATATATTTGCCATGGAGTACCTTAAACATTTTTTTACATATTTCACTTCCCATAGAAATCAAGTTGTAAGTCATCCAATTATGTCAACTACAACAATATTTCTTCACCAGATTTTTCACAATCAAAATTACCTGTAATTATTTCCCAGAATGACTTATAATGCATTTAAATTTGTAGATAACATGCTTTACCTAAATATATCCTAAATGGAGTCAAACCAATTATTGTTTTATATGCAGTTCAGTAAGCCAAAAGTGAATCACAAAGTTTCTATGAGAAGTATATTTGGTGGGAGTAAAAAAATTCAAGCATTCTTTTAACCTATAAATTATTAAGTTAAACAAAACATTTGTTTGGTCGTGATATGCAGTTGAATTTTTATGTTCGACACCATTATTATTCAAAATTGATTACATGGTTCTATTTCCATAATGGGATCCTAGGTCACTGATCATGGCACTTGGCCTCCAAATCTGGGGATGATGTTAGTTTTTAGGAACTCAATAAAAGTAGGGGAATCATACTTTATAGTGGGTTAGGACTCTACCCACTTAGAAACATAATTGATCATAAGAACAATGTATGAGAATCCATTGGAAGAGGGGATTGGTCTGATGTAATATATTACCCTAAAATCAAAGATATTACAGAATATTATGGGATATTGGGACATTTCATTTTATATGGAAATTATGCAAAACTTTTGGTAAGATAGATATGATTTATAGTACTCATGTCAGTCATTCAACATTGGATGCTATAATAATTCAGAGTTTTGGTTCTTTTGTAAGGTCCTCTGTCGTCCAATGTGGCAACCTCAAGGAAGTGAGTGATATAATTAAATGATGGAAGAAATGATCACATTTATTAATAGATATATAAAATAAAATGTCAACCCCAGGTTTCCAATGTTTATTTTTTCCCAAAAATAGTAATTTGATACACATTTTAACATAATTATTTGTTCATTTGAAATAATTTTTGGAAGAACATCAGAAACCATGTAATATTCAATCAGAGAATACTATGGTATCTTTTGGGTAAGAGATGAAAGGTTATCAGTTGGGAATTTAGGATCAATGAGTTTTAGAAAAGAAGAATTAGACATTCTAGTCATTTGATTATCCAAAAGGTTTTTTTAGTTTCTTTCATTAATTTAATAATAAATCTTTCTCCGCATTAGGATTAATATTATTATCATTGGTAGGAATAAAATTTCTGGAGTAATAACTTTATATCATAATGGTCTGTAAAGATGATGATTTTGTAACATATGACATTGGTTCATAATTTATATAAGAAAAAATCCACAGGTAAATGTTCCTTATCAGTCACAATATATTGATATTGGGTTTCATCCCCTGTTTTTGAGGAATAATAACAACAAGACGAATTTTATCTCTTATTTGACAATGAAGAACCCCAAAGGCTCTATCAGAAGCATTACACATGGAATAAAATGGAATGGACATATTTTGGTGTTGGATTATCATGGTAGATGTAAGATCAATTTTGTGTTCAACGAAGGATCTATTGCAAACGTTATCAAAATAGATGGGGAAATCCTTTTCTAGTAACTAAGTGAGTTGGAGGGATATTATATAGATTTTTTGGATTAATCACATATACAAATTGACATTACTAGGGAAGGAACATATGTCTCAAATAGAGGTGGTTTAGAAAGTTATTGGATCACTTCAATATTTCTAGGATAACCATCAATACCCTATTTTGAAACTATGTTCCCTAGAACAATTTCATTTTCAATAATTAATTGACATTGTTCAATATTTAACACAATGTTAAACTTTTAAAACATTTCACAGACCCTAGAGTGTGAATATATTCATGATTCAAATTACTCACCATAAATGGAAAACACATCCATGAATACATCCATGTATTGTTCAATACATTCTGAAATGATACTCATCATTCACCATTTTAATGTTGTATGAGTATTCAAATGAAAAAAATAAATTCTCATATATGCATGTGATCCAAGGTGGAATGTAAACGATGTCTTATATTCGTATTGTGGTCCGTTTGGGATATGATAACATCTTGTTTTCCCAAAAATAATTCAATAATGTGATCTTCCATATATTTATTCTAGAATTTGATCATGGAATTGTAGATGATAGTGATATTTTCATTTATCAAAATTAAATTTCCTATAGTCGGTGAACACGTGCCATTTTTTTCATTAATGTTGTGAAAACCTCCCCATGTTTATTTGGGACATTATTTATTGCACCATTCTTAGATATAACTAGAATTGTATTAACCCATTAACTATCGTAAATTTGGTAGATAATACTATATCGATGAAGCTTTTTTATCTCATTCCAAACTACCTCAACTATGAATATACTATGTATTCAATTTTTTTGTATAATGGTTTTAGATTATTTCTCAATATGTATATATGAATAGAGTATGGATGATTCCTGGTATATCATCTAGGGTCCATCTTAAAGGCATTTTTCATAAAACAGCTAAACAAGTTTTACCTCCTCAGTTGCAGTATGTGACTCTGAAATAATAATAGGATTATAGTGATCCTGGAATAGGAATGCATATTTCAGTTGTTTAGGAAGAGAATTCAGATCAGACGCTTCATTCATTTTTGGGATAGAAATCTCATGAATGGAGGAAGGGGTTTCAGTTTCTTCGAATTCATTTTCCTTAATAATGTTGAAGGTGAAGTATTAGATATCAGAGTTGATGTGGTATTCAATAGTGTTTTCACAATCATCTACATTGGTTGATTCTATGAATGGGTGGTCGATATCAACATCCTTATTTAAGACTATGCTAAAGAGTATGGAAAATTCACAATATCATTTAACATTAGAACTAAAATAAAAATATGTATTTGGCTTCCATTACCTCTCATAAGTGTGCATATATGTATGGATTGGGAATGCAATGTGATCCTTATATGGGTATTTCATGGATTAAAAAATGTTGAACTGGACCAATTGGTCAAAAAAATATAGATAAGATGCCTGAATTGATATCAATCATGGTTATTTCTATCATTTGGAATGGTATTACTAGAATTTTGGGAGATGTATAAGATTTCATATCACCAAATATGTCATGGAAATAGATAACATTAGTGGGGATAATATCATTCACATGAACAAGGACATCCTTAGTTATACCCTAAGCATAATAAGTTCATCGATTGGCCAATTGAATGACATAACCTATTGGCTGTAAGGGAACATAAACAAGGATGGAGATGATGGATTTTTGAATGAAATTAATTAAGGAACCTAGGTCTATGAGTGCAACATCAAAGTTGGAACATCTAATTTGTAATAGAGCCATAATGGTTACTGGATCAATGCACGTAATTAGAATATACGGTTGGGTTAAAACATTTTAGAAGGACCTAATTTTATCTTTATGGGTAAAAAATTCCTTAAGAAACATTCCATACATTAGGACATGTTTTATGGAATCTAAGAGGGTAATGTTGACTTCAACATGTAAAAAAATTTCAAGCATTTTAGAATCAGTATCAAATGAATTTTTTAGATTTAGAATAGCTTGAGGAAAACGAATTGGGTTTATAAGTGGAATGGTAGGAGTTGAGGGAATGGATTTTGGTTCATTTTATAATTTCTTTTTATTTTTGTTTTCTAGATCACCATTTAATGGGGGATGGAGGACTCATCATGATTCATAATAATTTTTAATCGTAATCTATGTGAAATTTCCAATGCAGTACCGTTAGGGTTGGGTAATGGTGTTGTCAGGAGTTGGGAATAATTTGATTGTTGTTTCTGGATCAATAGGGATAAAAGTTGACGAATTTGGGTTTCAATATTTTTAACACCAGAATGGGTGAGGTTGAATGTTATTCTATAGACCATTCCAATGGATTCATGGAAGAAGAGGCATATCCAGCATTAGGATTAACATGATTTTGGTTCCTGCTAAAGTGCATGTGTTGGGTTGGTAATTAAGAAGCATCACAAGGATAGAGGAATCCAACAGAAGTAAGGGGAGGATTTATACTTTGATTTTTAGTAACAAAAGGGTAATTTTGGTTGATGTTACCCACAACATTACCTTATTTTAATTGTTTTGGTATTTAATGATTGAATTTAGGGGGAGTGAAATGAGATTACCATACCTAAATCCTTGGTTAGAGGTAGAAGAGAAGGGCTCCTAGTGTTGTTGTTTGATGTTTCAAATGATTGTTGAGGGTTGGTGTTTGTATAGAAAATTACTCCATTGTGGACTATTGGTCCAAATATATCAGATGTATCCACTTGATGTTGGGGACATGTTTCAGTTGGATGAGATGGGGAACAATAGAGTCCCTAGTTATTGATAGGTACTTGGAATAGAGATTGTGGAGAAGATGGGGTTGGGGATTTGGAGACCACACCTAGTTTCTGTAGAAAACCTATATGTTCTCACATCCATTAAATAATCTTATTTAGCTCTATCGATTTACAATCTTGGACTTGAAGGACTAGAACATGTGATCAAGTATGAAATTTTTGTCTGTTTGTAGCCATGGTGCTTATGCGATTACTTGTAGTTGTGGGAATGTTATCAACAACCACACCTCCACATACAGAATCAATGAGATTTCCATCTATATCTAATAAACCACATAGAATTATTTTATCAATATGTTTTTAGGGATTTGGTAGTGTGGATTGTTTTTGACAAGCTTTTTGAACCACTCCCAAAACTCATGGAATGATTCATTTGGTAATGGAAAAATAGAACTTTTTTCATTTCTTATATAAGAAGTATGGGAAGAAAGAAATAATTTTTATATGAAAATCCTCTTAATGTCATTTCATTTCGTTATGGAACTAGGAGGTAGGTAGTAAGGACATGAATTTGAAATTCCACTATAGGAGAAAGAGATTATGTAGAGTTTGATTTCATCTTTATAAACCCCTTGAGGATTCATAGAAGAGCACACCACTCAGAACACTTTATGAGGATGATGTGGATCCTCAACGAATATCCCATGGAAAAATTGATGAATATGAATGAACCCCTTTTTGTGTGTAAGTTGTGAATATAGAATGTTAGTATATGAAAAATTATAAATATTTATGGAGGTTGTATTAGGGAAAATTTATTCTTTGAAAATCCAATATTATCTAATTATTGGAGAAATATGACAATTAATTTTGTGGAAGCAAACTTGGTAGAAAGTAATGGTTGTTTTAGAGAAGACTATAGAGGAATTCTGAAGAGATTTTATAGTCACTACTTTTAGAAATCATGGTTTTGCAATCATTAATTTGACATTCCTATAATTAGTAAATTCTCGTTAGTTAATAATTTTTTTTAATTAATATATATAATGAGTTTACAATGTTTAGTGATTTATGAATCCTGGTTGAAAATAAAATTCAATGGTTGAGATAGTTGGGACCATGTTTGAAGGATGAGGAAGTAATTAGAGTTTTCTTTTGAAGAGTGTTATCTTTTATTGAAAAAAAAGGAAATTAGTTTCCCCTTGTAAAATCCTTAGAAAATATATCAATTATAAATTTGATCGATCAATGTCTATATATAATGATAAATTAGGTTTATGATAAAAGAATTTGTTGGATGAATAATCCAGATTATAGGGAATCAGCATGTCGATTCTTATGAAATCAAATTTATAATGTCGATCCCTTTCTAAGTGTTTTAAATTTTTTTTGGCCTCTGTATTAGGATTTTTTTATTTTGAAAATGGGATTTTTATAGGATACATTGAGTATAGTATGCAGACGTTGATGTATAATTCATAGAATTCATAGAAGGTAAGCAGATCGGTAAAGAAAAATCAGCAAATGGTGGATTATTTATAGAAATACTATGAAGATCATGATGTGAAATATGTAGATGGTATAGAGACCACGTAGGATAAACTGTTTGTGGGAGGATTATTATTTGAGGTAGGTTAATAGATCACAGTGAAATATTTCATTCATGGAATGGAGGCATTGAATTAGGTTGATGTTTAGGAATAAAGACAGTACATGGTCCACATATAAAAAATGGTTCGCCGATGAAAATGGTTCACATGATAACTATGGTTTGCAGGGGAAGCATAGTATACGGTGAAGGTGTTACCACATTGATGATTTGGTATATTATAAATTGTATATTTGATGATCTTTTATCCTATATAATGAGAGATAATAAATTTATTAAATAATTAAGAGAGAATTTGAAAAGATTACATATTCATTATAAATAAGAATTTTGATATGTTAGGAATAGTACGAAAGGTAGAATTCCATGTAGGCAAGAAATTAGTAGAGAAGATATTCTATAAAAGATTAATGTTTCAATTTAAGAATAACTTTACAATGGATTATGATTTTCTAATTATTAGAAAAATAATTAAAAAGTATATTAGACAGACTTATACAATGTAGATAAAATGGAAATAAAAATGGAGTATAATAAAAATTATGAAAAGAATAAAATACAAATCCTTAGTATTTCTGTTGAAGTGATTTTTTTACAATATATAGTAATGAATCGAAAACAAATAGTTATCAGACAAAGTACTAATACATTTATTCCATTAAATGATAAATATGATGTGTTTGATTCAATTGAAAATTATATTTAGAAGTGATGAATTTTGAGAATCAAATTGTTATATTTTGATTCATATTTATAGTTACACATCCTAGAGGAGGAGAAGCTAATCGAATACAAACAATATGATGTTTATAGTTGATGGTTTACAATGTGTTATTAAAAATTTAACATGAATGGTAATCATTAGTGAGTTTATATTGACTCTTATGATTATGAATACTTTTTTATAAATTCTCCAATATATTATATTGTACGTTTTTATATGATCATGGTTATTAAGGGCTCCTCGGTAAAGGAAGACACATATTATTCCAATATGGTAATTGATGGATCATTGGCTTAGGGATTCAACACTTTTTATAATACTGTTGATTATGGTTATCCATGTTTTCAATGATAGAAAATTTAATAGTTTTAATAAATTATACCAAAATTTCGGTCAATAGACATCTATATCACTTTGGTTGAATGTGATAACATCACTCATTTTTTGTTCTATATATTTTTCTATATTGGTTTTTATAAAAAATTGGATATAAATATTGTCATTGATTTATTATATAAATAGTATACAAAAATGATTTATATTTACACTATGTGTTTTATTTATTGTATATTATATATATTACTTACTTGTTTCATAAATTTACTTATATTAACCACATAATAATATTTTTTCCTAATTCAAAGTCATAGAATCAATGTTTTAGGATGTTTCATGATTAATGTTTTTCAAAATACATTTCAACCATTCAGTTGTACTGTTTTATTATACATTTATGTTAATACAATCTTTATTATAGATAGTCACTACAAATACTTACATTCACTAATTGTTTTTGTTAGTAAATGTATTTTTTGATATCAATTTCATCTATTTCCTCTTTAGAAAATCATAATACTAGAATACTACAAAAATATTATAGTATAAATTTAAAAAATCAGATATATTAGATGAATTCCTTTCTCATAAAAACGGGTGTTCGTAATTTTGTTATGAAGGATTGTAACTATATGATTCTTGATAAAGAAGATACAACTTATTCAAAAAAATTATATGAAATATTAGCAGTAAAATAATATAGTTTTAAATATTATATTATGTTCAATGATAAGTAATATCTACAAATATATATCTTCTATTAAAATAGATAATAACATCGAGAGAATGTTTAATGGCTCTCATTTGGGAACTTATAATTATTTGGTAACTAGGAGATATATGATTCATGTTTAATATCATGACCTGAAAAGGGATATTAGACCTGGGATTCATAAGGAGTTGTTTCACATGGTGTAATTGTCAAAGAGGTGCACATCAGTCCTAGTGTAGATTGAACCATTTCATTGTGATTATACATGCCATATCTACATACATAAATTCCAAGATCACCCATTTCACATGCAGTGTCTCTGATCATTCCTCAATAATTATTGAAATTTATCCCAATCAGGATAGTTGAAAACATCAATTTTCTCCTAACTATAGATTAACTATTCTGGATAACACAATACAGTGGACTACTCTTGGAATAATTGAATTCAGTGAAATTTTAGGGAATGTTTAATTAAAATAATGGAATATCAGGGAATATCTTCTTGAGTAAATTAATACCTAAAATCCCCTACTCATGACATTGATGATTTCCCACTAGTGAATGATCTCATAGAAACAATTATGGAATCATATAGGAATGAGAAAAAATTTGGAGAATTCAATTAAGAAGGAGAAAATAGGTGAATTGAATTTAGGACTTGTGTAGTTAGATCGTGAAAAACCAAAAGTTGGATGGGTTATTGAGGTGGATCATAACATCTCATATTTTAATGCATTTTTCTTGGAAAACTGGAGTTCTCCTCGGAATAATATCTTGATGTAGGATGGTTCCTACTTATATGACTAGAATGATGTTGGGGTCACGAATAAGTCCTTTTTGAAGGAAATTTTTGTAGGACATAATCATAGGAGGCCTGAAGGATTTTATAGGGACAATAAGAGATCATTAGTGTTATTTCTAGGCCGATGTCTGGTATTTACCCTGAAAATATTGAATCAATACCTCATGAGAGATAAATATTTGTGGCTTTGAAATGCCTCAATTTGGATAGAACCCTTCTCCAGGATGGGAATCTTGAATCTTTTTCAGTGCCTCCTGGATTACTATTAATGCCATATTTTTCATTCTATTCATGATTTATTTTTTGTTTGTAATTTCCACAATTATCTAAAGCATCCACCTCAGTTCTTATTCCAATAATTAAAAATCCGTCTATCATTTATAACTACATCCTACTGAATGTGTGTAACTTCATGTATATGGACCATTCCACTATTCTCAATTATAGACTATGAATTCACCTACCCCGCTGTATATCTTATAAAAAACATGATTTAAAAAAAATATCCATCCAAGGGGTAATTTATTTTTCTGAGGAGGTTATGGATGTTCTTAACACCAATGTATGTGGTTCAAATATGGTGATCATGTAAGATATGTGCAAGGAATATGACAGAATTGATTGTCCTTTCATTATTACTGTTTTTACTGATATGGGTTTAACCTCTTGGGAGACTGACTTTTTTATTAAGTGTTTTAGCTCCTCAAGGATGGTTGTAAATTTTATGGGAAGGAATTGTTGGTTCTTTGATGATGTTTATGGGCTGAGTCAAGGGGAACCCCTATCCCCAAGTCTCCTTTTTAATTTCAAATATGTTCAGAGTCACTTTATTAATAGGGACATATTTCATGGAAATATCATTCTTTATTAGTGTAAATCTACATCATGTTGTATCACTCAACTCCTATTTGAGGATGATAAGTCCATTTTCAAAAAAATTTACTTGAGGCCATTTAGTGAAATTAATAAGATTCTCATTGATTATTAATACTAGAGTGACCATATTATAAACTATATAAGGAGTCAGGTTTATATCCCCAAACATTGCTTGATTTTAAGGATCATATCACTATGTAGTAGGTTGGGTATGGAGTAAGGATATTTCTCCCTGGATTATCTTAGAACCCCTGTCTCCCATTTAATGATGTATTTTCACCATTTTGATCATATTACTGGTAAAATAACAGGCTATATACAAGACAAGAAAAAAAAATTATTATCATTTGGTTGAGGAATCAATAAAGATAATAGTGTCTTTTATTCGATCATAACTAATTATATCCCGTCCATAAATGATACAAAATTGGTGATCCCCATTATTTATACGATTATCAAAACATTCATATGGAATACTAATTAGGAGGGGGAAACCACCAGGTCTCATGGAACATTCTCACATGGCCATTCATGAGGGTGGTGTTTATGTGAGTTATATATTTGGTATGCTACATGGCATGTAGGCAATGCTAACATTAATGATTATTAAGGCACAAAATATGTATTTTTAGATTCATGGAAACTATGATTAGAAGATGTGAAAACATTAAAAATAAAATACATTCATCACTATGGTCGGTGGTTTATACCCAAGTCAAATCCCTCTAACCATTTACTATATGGATTGGGGGGAGTTCATTTATTTCTTTTTGGCGTCATAACTACTTTTTTGTTACCCTATTGTTTCTTGGATGCCTAGTCATCAACATCACCTTCACAAAAGAAATTATCTACCTTATGTTTGTTAGTGATGTACTAGATAGTAATCAACTCATGAATTGTGATTTTTTTGATCTTACGGATGAACCTGATAAATGTGATTAAACTACATTTATTTAATGTTTTTATCGTTTATAGATTACTAGAGGGTGAATAATTGTGTGGATCATTAGGTCATCTATGTTTCAACATTATGGGTTAATGTAATCCATGTTATGATCATAATTAATTTTTGGAGAATCAGAATCCATTATTTATATACAGAAGAGAATGTAAAAAGAATCTGGTGTTATATTGGTTTCATGATTCAAGTTCTATTTAGTGTTTTGAGGTTAGAGTTCAGATAATATAAGTTATATTAGTGTATTGTAATGCCATATGGGGTGAATCTTTAGTGATTTCACTGTTATAATTTGTTAGATTTGATGGATTCTTCCTTCGCTGACAATTTTTTTTCCTGGTGCAGGGAATACTAGCCCCGAGAGGAAAAATAGTTCCATTATCCATGTTGTTTTGTGATAGTGCATTTGGATGGTATGGAATAAGGTGAAACACGAGTGGATTCAGTGTTCTTGTAAGCATTTTGTAACAAGAACTCGGTTTATCATTCATTACATAGTTCCACATTGTAGTTAATTGAATTAATCCCATTTTCTATAACAACCGAAGGAGGGAACCATTTTAAACAATTTAAATAATCATGGTCACTAGGTTATATGGTTCCCCCATCCACATGGAATCATGATTAATATGGACGATTCAAGATCTGTGAATGACATTAATGGTGGTGGTGTGGTTTAGAACTCTATGGGATTCGTTATCATTTATTTTGTGGAACACTTTTGTAATCGACAATACCTCCTGGGTAAGGCTATACAAATTCCTACAAGCCATCAACTTTGAAGGAATCAAAATATTGGTGTCATTGTGGTTGAGACAGACTCTATCATTATCCACAATATCATGCATGGAAAGAATACTACATAGTGGTCTATATATGATATAAAATATTAACTATATATGAGATTGGGTGATATTAATTTAACACATAAACATTATGAGTTTTGATTGATAAGTGATACATGATAATAATTTTTGAAAAATAGAATTGTTTTTTCATCAACTTCTTGAATTTTTACTACTAATAGGGATATGACATATGGAAATATTTTAAAATCATTATTGTTATAGAATAATTATAATATTTAAATAGATATTAGTTCTTAAAAAGAATTATAAAATGAATTTTTCCACTTAACAAAGATGATGAATAAGGTAGTTGGGAATAAATGTTTTTATTATATGTAGATAAATAAATTAAGAATAAAAATGTGAGAAGAAACATAAATATGAGATAATCTATTATGAATTTAGAAACTAGGGTGTATCAGATGTTATTATTCAAGATCGAAGAAAAAATAAAATTGTTCAAAAAAATATTATAAATGAAATGGGAATAAAATATTAAAGGATATATATACATAGAGTTCATGTGGAAGGGGTACATCATCAGACTGTTCTCATGATGGTAGTAATTATAGAAAAAAGGTTGTCTGTTTTAATACAAGAATTATAAGGCACAACAAATTTTATATAACTATTTTTTCTATGCAATCACATATGAAAAAATAATTAAATGTAAATTATGTATATTCTGCTGATGATGAATTTAGATTGAATTATTTTGATGAGTAAAATATTAGTAAACAAAATAATAGAGATAATTTACCATATCTTAAAGCTATAAGTATATATGAAACATTAATTGAGAGAACTAATTTTAAATTTATGTAATTATATTATTTTTAATGAGAAATATATTTAAAAATACAGTATTAAAATTAAAAATCACACATCAGAAATTTCTAAATATTTATCAAAGATATATTAGAAATATGATTCAATCTCCTCTAATGATGATAATAAATTTGTGGCAAAAATATTATATGAAATTAATAATATGAGAAAAAATATCTATAATTTACCATCTATGAATTTTAGTTTTTATAATCTAAAATGATAGTTGATACCATACCAAACTACATAAATAATAGTTTTTACAAAAAGATAGCCAAATTTTTTGTAAATCTATTTTTGGTACTAAAAATAATATTTTTTATGAATTTTTAATGTGGTAAATATTTGAAAAAATTGTGTTTTATTTTAGCATCAATCATTTTTATTGCATAATTTCAATATTTCTATATAGTTAGATTTTTTAAAACATAATAATGATTTATATATGTGGATTCCAAAATTATGTTTTTTCAAATTTATTTAAACCAATGAAGTTATAGATTAGAAAAACATATTCAATTTATTTTAGGGACATATTCTATGTACTGAAATAAAATATATATAATACATGGATAGAATTTGTTCTATGAGTATGAAAGGAATAAAAAATTTCTTTCAAAAAATTTAAATTAATGGATAGTTTAAATGTTACTTTTAGAGACAATGCTACTGGTGAAATTATTGTAAATTGATATACTAAATATACAGGTAATGATTTAATTTCTATTTCATTTTTATGAATTTTTTCATAAAAAATTCATGTCCACCTTTGATAATTTTATGATGATGTTTACATTTTGAACTTGAGGAATGATAAATATTGTGTTCATACATTAGAATGTAAGTTCATGCATTTAGTAGACGAGAATAATAATATCTACACATTCAACCAAGAGGAACATAGAAACCAAGACCAGTGATTTTAAATTCTAATGGAAGATCAATCATGGTTGTGGAGTAGAATAATTGGAAACTGTAATGTTATAACATTAATAAAACATTATAATACTAGGCATTTGAGAGATAGGCCTAATATTTTGTTTCATTAAACAAATGTATGTAAACCATGTCAAAATGTTAAAAAAATATCATCAAGAAAATATATTCCTTAATTATCAACTCATGAGTCATAAAAATTAGTGTTTATGAATTTATTATACCCTACTAAAACAAGATTTTCTGTACTAAAGGTTTATTGATATGTATTGTCTGATGATTACACTATGTATACCTGTGACTATTTTATATCAATGTGAAGAATAATTTTTATTTTAATAGTTATCAAACATATTTCATCATTGGGAAAAATCCACATGTAGATATTATTAGAGACCATGGTTTTCAATATGAAAATTGTAATTGTGAAACTTTTTTTAGTATAAAAAATAGCACACACAACTTCTTAGTTCTAAATCCTATGGAGAAAAATGGTGTAGTTACATAATGAAGTAGAATTATTTACAAAACTACATGAACTATGATTATTGAATAACCAATTTGTAAACAATTATATTTTATATTCATTTTAGTACATATTTATACAAAATAAATTGATTTGTACATCAATCATTTTGTTAAATAGACCCCTTATGATGTATAGACTAGTAGAATGAAAAATCATTTTCGACATAATATTATTCAGATTTATAATTATAAATATGAATTATATTTTAGTCGAATTTTATTTTGTAAAAAATATAATGAGGGAATGTATATTTTGTATTCAATAATTTGTCAGGAATATTATTTTTTTAAAATGAACAATTAATATTAATGAAATTATGTGTGGTATGTTATATGATATAAATAATTCTATTTTAAAACTTATTAATGCAATTCATTTATATCATTATTATAAAAGTGATTTAATACATATGATTGAAAATTAATCCTATAGAAAACCAACTGTTGAAATGATTTTTTAAGTAGTACCTTCAAAATAATTTACTTAAACTATTATTGAATAATGTTTTTTGTATATATAAAATATGTTGTTAATAATTAACCACTCTAATAATAATATTGATAGAGACATATATAAATAAGTATATAATCATAGATTCATATGAAATTTATGAAATATGTTATTATTTATATATAATTTTTAACTAAAAAACATTATTATTAATTGAGTGAAGAATATTTGACAAGGGAAATACAGATTAACTAAATCAAATCAAAAGGAACAACTTTTTAAATTTGGTAGATTGGGCTCAAGATTACACTAGGATTGGAGTAAAATGTATTCTAAAAAATATTAATATTTAATATTAGTTAATTATTTTAAATAAGGATTATCTTAATACAGAGATTTGTAATGATCCAAAAGACTTAAGAGATTAATAACTTCTTTTAGAAGTAGTAAGACTTGAATATATTCATATTCTTCAAGGTTATATATCATATAAAATTTTTTAAATTTATAAAATGTATTTATTGTTATCTTTAAAAATATACATGTATAAGTTTATGATTATATAAAAACCCTCTTTTATTGAAAAATAAAAAATATGAAATACATGTATTGAATAATACTATGTAACGTTATTGATTCAAATATGCTCTCTGAACTTGGTATAAATGACATATAATATTTTTACTCCAAATTTTATTTAAATAGAGTCACTTATCCAACTATTTTTATTCAATTTTTTTTTCAATGTATTTTTTACTGGTGGAAGATAAAAATATTGTTATTAATTTTTTTCATAACATATGTAGTTTTATTTGGATATTATAATAACAAGAAAAATATCAATTACATTAATTTTAAAATATATGAAAAAACTGAAGGAACCATTTTTAAAAAATAATGGTACACTAATCATGAAATATTTCGTTATGATAATGATATGATTTTATGTAATATTATTGAATCTTCTAAAATTATTTCTCATTATTAATCTAGGAAACTTTTAGATCAAAATCATTATAGGGGTTGTTTAGAAGATTACTATATTTCTCATATAGTTGACTAGATTAAATGATTTGTTTCTGTGATTATTTTTGTTATTTCAATAAAAGTAAAAATAATCACATCATTAATATATAGAACGTTTATTTATAATAAATGTACTTTCGAATGTGATATATATTATTTATTAAAAAATTATTACGAACTCAATTTTTTGGATGCTGACATTGGTAGATTTAAAATGGATAGAAAAAATAATTGTTAACAATCAATTTCATTGAAGAATATTTCGTTTCTTATTTGTGCAATAAAAATTAGTTGGTAACAATTCTTTAATTCCATAGAAGAATACCATGTTTTTGGAACTATTATGATCAAGTATTGTGAATGAATCATACACTCGATGATTTTGGTATGATATTTTCTTTAAAAATAATTTTACATGATAAAAAAGTTTTATTTTTATATATATAAAACCATCATATCACTTGTGAAAAAAATCGAAAGATATAATCCACATTTTCCGTTTGGATCACACAGAAAATGGATATTTAATTCTGAATTTCAACAAAACTGATGTCCTACATGATATTATTTTAAAACCTTCATTCCAATAAATATAAATATATCAAACCAATTCTTGGTATAATCAATGATCAATAATATAATTATTCTTTTACCTATCTCTTTAATCAGAAAAACCACTAAATAAATGGGAGGAAATTTTTCCAATTATTCATTATTTATTATATTTTTCAATATTATTGATGAAAAAAGTTTTAATACATAAATTTCATGGAATTTTTATGTATTATCGGCATAATGATAATCTTATTATTTATCTAAATGATGATTGCCCCATTATTAACAAAATATTTTTCATTGTAATATTAATCCCAATGAGCCAGTTTCTATAATTTTTGTGTATTTAGTTTATAAAAATAGGGAATAAACATTCATAATAATGCATGTTCTGTAACACTCTCGATAGTAATATATCAATTAATATTATATTATTTTTGTAGGAAGTATAAGAAAATTATTTTAACAAGTATAGAAGTTCTACATGATCTAAATTTTACATCCAACCTAATACATTCTAATTTTTATTTATTATTATAAAATGATCAAAAAAATATTCTAATTATATTTGGTCATCGTATCATGATTGATTTAGTCCCAACCATCATGTTTCATTGAAATCCAATAGCTTGGATTTCATCCTATATAGAATAGGACTATAAAAATTTATTTTTCTTCTAGAGTTGCATTTCTATGATCTATCACTAATGAAACACTATTATGTTTTACAAAATTAAGACATCCATTTGAAATATTTATTGTTCAACTAATATGTTATCATAGATTTAGCTGGAAATTATTTTATTTGAGAAATCATCTTGTAAATACTTTTTGAAAAGGGATGGGATGAAAGTTATAACTCTTTTATAATGATAAAAATTCATTTTAAGGATTGGAAACATTTTTTATTAACAAGAGAATATTATCATATTCATTTCACAATATTGTTGGAGAATTAAAAATTATTTTAGTTTTTAATAATAGAAATTGTCTAAAGAATATGTCTTTATGTTTGTTATCTAGGAATGCAACCTTGAATTTAAATAAAATGGTAGTTTTGATTTGATTACCTTTTTCAGGATTAGCTACCTTTTTAATCATAAAATTCTGGATAATGTATATTATAATGAAGATTATTTTTATAAATAAATATCATTACAAATTAGAATTATTAAGAGATAAATCACTTATCTCCTCATTAATTAATTATTTTAAATTAGATCCATGATTTTATACTCCCATGAAATGGTTAAAATAAACAATGATTGTTCATGATCTACATGTTAATAATTATCTTTTGAAATATGAAGATTCCTGAATGGTTGAATCTAAGCATTTAAAATATCAAGCATTGGACGAACTAAGGTAGATGGAAATAAGAGAAATAACTTTTTAAGAATAATAATTCTAATGTTTCTCCAGATTTCGGTAGAGAAATATATTTTATTCAGTCATCAAAATATCATTTGAAGTTACATATTCCAATCCTATAGTGAATGTGAAAGATGATCCATATTTATATCAATATTTAATTATAAAAATATTCTAATTTATGTTTAAAAAGAAATTGGAAATGATTACTTTTTTATTTTTAATAATAGAAATAAACATAGATGGTTATATTTGCCAATACATCAGCCACACTGAAGGAGAAATAAGAAAGAGAAGAAAAAATTGAGATCATAAAAAATAATATATAGCTACCGAAATCTATAAGAAGTCATCAGATATAAATAATTTTTAATACTATGAATCTTTATTTCAAACATAGATATATGAAATAAAAAATGTTAAAACGAGAAGAAATATTATGATCATTGAAAGGAGAATTATAAGAAATTTAAAATCATGCTTAACCTTTAACGATGTTGAATGAATGGAAATATGGTCAGGATATTGATATTCAAGTAATCTATAAATATTTTTTCATTGATATAATTAATACCGGATATCCGAGAGTTGGAGGTTCTCTTTTTTGGAATGTTTCAAAATTATAAATAATTCTCTACCCATGTACAAGATCTAATAGACATGAGATGAATAATATTTACTTAGACAATGAAATAATTGTTCGTGATGGGATTATGTAAAAATTTCCTTAAAATTAGTGACGTTGTAAGTATATCCATGGAAGAGTTATTCAGATTGAAATCTCAATATCATATATGAAACTATAAGAATATTTTTTTAGAATGACAGAAAATTAAATTTTTTATTTCCAAACACTTTTAGGAAAAGTGAAAAACCTCACAACACTTAACAAAAACCCAATCACATCTTGAAACATCTACAAAATAAACAATATAAGAACAACCATAAGCCATCCATCTCACCACAAAACTATATATCATAATACCTGTAATCATATTTGTATCCCACACATGACTCCCCTTCTGACATAGCAGATTCTCACTTAGAGTCCGATTTATGCCCACTCAAGAAGTAACTACTTTGCTAAAAGATCCCCATATGATCCATTAATGGTTTAACTAGGGAAGGATTCTTGATCAAGATGTCTTTTTTGATGGAAATGATCACACCTTTGTCCCATTTAACGGATGATCTGGTACACATTGGTCATAGAAGGTAAGAGTAGTCTTTCCTTGTCTCTCTTATTGTATTAGTATAAAGAGTTCCTTCACACTCAGTCATCCATCTAGTCTTACATTGGATAATATCACTCTATGACAGGAAGCCTGGACCACTCATATTTTCCTTATTTCCCTCAGAAGCATTTATCCCTTCGCTCCTCGGCCCATTAACCTTGTAATCCGATGTATTCCCCCTCCTAGAAATTGGTGTGTTATTATTAATCGATGAAAGATACCCAACCGATATAGCATCCTCTTCTCCAGTCATAGGAACATACTCATGCCTCAACCTTCCTGTATCATACCCTCTAGCACTATCTCCTTCAGCATCACCACCGAGCATTGTACCACACTCCAAGCCTTCTTCATAAATGTCTTTTAAAAGGCCTTCAAATATATTGGTAAGGGTAAGGAAGGGGTCTCGCCGAGGGGTCTAATCCTCTAAAACCCCCAACACTGATCAGACTTGCCATGCCCGATGTATCCCCCTTTCTCTCCACCTTCTGTTCCTTCACATTGTTCTCCCTCTCCAAGATCTTCTCCAAACAATTATATTTATTACTCGAACTGGATTGTCTCTAATAAGAGGGATTAAAAGAGACCTCCAAATCCTACAATAACATGTTGTAAACCTCCACAACTATTAGGTTAACTTGTGTTTCCATAGCTCTTGGGGATTCATAAGTGTAAACATCTATACTCGGTGGTAAAATTCAATTCATTGGAATGAATATAGATAAAATAAAAAGGGTTACGTAATCAATTCCAATGACTTTAGATTTCCTAAATTATGAATTAAAATAATTATGAAGTTAAATTGATGATCTAAAATACTTTCCTATTAATTGATATTTTGTATTGACTCAACTATATAAAAAATATATAGTGACTTTAAGAAGGTATTTTTATATGGAATCCATGGATGAATATATTTAAATGATAGAGAGTGATCATAACAGGATGAATAACATTGTTAACAAAATTTATAAGGGTTAGTTTTTTATTGAACTTTTATTTATTTTATTAATAATACCACCTTTATTTAAATAAAAAACATATATTATTCTTAAATAATATGATAATTTTTTATACTAATAATTCACCTTATCAATTTTTTGTATTGCCTCTATCATTTTAGAATATCTACATACAATATATTCAAATCTGTTAAATTTATTTTTGATAATCTAAAATGGGGGAAATGGTAGAGAAATTGATGTATTTATATAATGGAGGGACTAATTTGTAATGTTCTTTAATGTTATTTAGATCTTTGTATTGTTATTTTTAAAATGGGTCGACTATTGTGTTGAATGAAATATCATTACTCTTATTTTTGAAAATCATAAGTCATAATTTTAATTATTGTACTTATAATATTTTTCTATTCCATAGAATAATGTTTTATAAAAGGTAATAAATTATTCAAGATGGATAAATATTGTTTTAAAAGGTAGAGAAGTGAAATTACCAAAGGTCATAGGTTTTCTACATATTATATGAATACATAGAATGTCAATAAAACATATATATATTTTATTTATATTTTAGAAACATATAAAATTAATATAAAAAATAGATATATAATTAATAAAATTAAAAGAGATACAATTTCAATTGATTTATTTATAAATTATTTCTACTGTATTGAAAATGATGATCATCGAAAAATGTGCAAATATACTAATTCCATTGAAGGGAGAAGTTGATATATATGATTACATTGTAAAAAGTTCTATGAATTTTATAATTACACCATTTCATGTCAATTACATAAAAACATATAAGTATGAACAAATCCCCTTGGTGAAAAATAAAATATACCATTTATGATTTGAAATTTGGGGGTGATGTTTTTCAATGTATTATTTCTATGTAACGTCGTATGTTATTATAAAAGAAAAACTATTCTTGATAGTGTATTTGGCATGGAAAACTATTTCTAAAAGAACCAATAATGAAAAACTATTGTCAATTATTTTTTTATTTAATGTATAGGTGTAATATTAACAATTTTGTTAATAATTTTTTTAATTTCATTTATTTATTCAATTTTAATCATTTTGTTAAAATATTATTTTGAATAATCCAAATATAGTTTATTAGTATTCATTCTCAATTATGATTAAGTAATTAAATTTCATTCAATAGTATTTTATGAATTTATTATGTTAGATTCGTAACTTATATCCATCCACAGAATCATCAAATGGGAAGAGAAACCGTCATTGGTGTTTACAATGAACTACCACCTCACGAACCGATGTAATTATCATTACATCATCTCCAATCATGTTTTCTAATGATGTTATATATAGAGATTATATATGATATTCCTGACATATTAGTCATTATAGAAGTATAATGTATCCTTTATCTTATTATCTTACCATCCATTGAAATATGATAACATTTCCCCCTTGTACAGTGGACTAATACCACACAAAGAGACGTTATTAGTTTTTGATTTTCATGTCACGTAGATAGAATATGTAACTGTCTTTAAATAAATAATATTATATTTATTATAATTTGATAACTATATACATTTGACATAATATTTAATTACGTTCCTTCATGATCATTCAATAATGGATATTTTACTCCTATGTAGGCACGACATACTCTATCTTAGATATTAACATCATTCATTCATCATAACCATAATTACAGATTGATTTCAAAAGATTAATTCATTTATAAAAATGTTTAATAAATCTTGACTGTTATTCATGGGATGATGAAATAATAATAAATTTTTCTTTTTTCAACATTATTTTTTTTTGATATATATGAATAGTATATAATCAAAATATCAAACATGAACCTACATGATATAGAAATTGAATATAAAATGATAGTAGATAAAATAAAATGAGTAATAAAAGTATTAATGTCTATTAATAAAATTAATAATCGACATTCTTTTATTATTCTAGTTGATAAATAATGTGTGGGATGAATCGTGTTGGAGGCCATGTATCTCTTTAAAAAAATCATTCCATCGAGTTATGAAAATTCTCTCTCAATGTTATGTTATCTATATATTTATGGTTATTGAAGGATTTTAAATTATATTTATATATATATGTCTTCCACATATATACCTAGATTTTATTTCATTCCATTAATGGGGTAATCCATAATATTTTCAAAATTTTTAAATGAATACATTATAAAATCTCAATTTATTATGATATGAGGTAATATTAAACAACACATTTTATATTTATTGTTAATTAGTATGTTATAAATTATGATTGATTTCAATTATATGATAAAAAATCATGAACATGTTATGATGGATGTACCTATTTATCATTCCATTTGACTGGGTAATTGATTAATATAATTAGGCTGTATCTGTGAGATTGGGGTGTAAACCATGTCTATTGTGCGAAATTTTCCAAAATTTAGTTTTTGTAGGGATTTTTCATGGACTCATGTTTTTCAATCATGTTATAAGCTTCTTTCACATTTCCTATGATACTCGAATATTATGATACAATGTTATTTAATTTATTCCTAAATGATAAAAATAAAAATTCTTCACTTTAATGATATCTTGTTATACCATTGATTCACAAGTTATATTTCATTATCATATTTATTCCCTATGTATGACATATTACTCACCCCTTTTTGAAGAATTCACCCAGCTAGCCTACACTATTTCTAAATACAAAATTGAAATAAGTTCTCATTATGTAGAATAAAATGAGAATGTCATACCTTTTCAAAAAAAATGAGAATGTAATATTTAGGATTCAATTAAATATATTATAAACAAAGACTTCTAAAGACTCTGGTCCAACTGATCATTGGGTTGTAATTAATGGATGTGTCGGTTACAAATCATGTGATAATATGTTTAAAATGAATTCTTATTAATAGATGATATTCAATCATGTTTTTTTAATACATTTGAAAATATTATGTGAAATAATATTTATAACAATTATGATATTCTATTTATAGGGAAAATATAATAGACATTTAGTGAATGATAGAGGAAGTGGTATCAAATAAATTACATTGATGCATGGATACTACAATTGGATGTGGCTCTTAAATAGTTATACCTTGGGATAATATTACATTAAATGGTTAATTGATATGGACTCAATTACAACATTGTGTTCTATAACAGGCCATACTATTCAATAATTGTTACCCTCTTTAGTGATTTTATTGGTAAATTACATTACTCTTCACAAAGAATTACGGAATTGAGAATATAGTCAAGTAAAAAACAAAATAGGATAAGTTAATTATTATAAACTATTTTTAAGGGTATTGAATCTTATTTAAATATATTTTTATCAGTTATATTTAATTCATTCTATGTTTTTAATTTTACCTTTTGAATGGTAATTCATTATGATGTTTATTTATTTATTTAATGACGTGAATTAGAAAAAACTATGCATATATACAACATGAGTGGTAATGTAATGATTTCACCAATTATATTCTAAAACACATATAATACTTATTATATAAAATTATGGCATTACAATCCCAAACATCTCATGTGATAAATAATATTTAGATCATGCAGAATTCACTCCCTCTAATAGTGAATAGAATGTTGTAGTCGAGTCTTTTATTAGATAAATGCCCCAATTATTTAGTGGATATTATGATTCTCTCATCATAGAAACAAGTGTTATATACATTTAAAATATTTTCTATATAAACTATTTATCTACGAAAGACAATGATGTGATGACCATTTATCACCCTAAGGGAGAAGATGATCAGTGCTGGTAACTGATCAAGAAAAAAATGTCCATGGAGTATATTTATTACCTATAATGGGAAAATGCCATGATATTAATTTTCAATTAATATTTTCCTTGATATATATAAATATATATATCTCAAAATGAAGAGTGATTTCTATAGTCTCATGAAAAAAATATTATTCTATTTTGAATTTTAAGAATAACTTCAGAAGGCATGCATAGAATTCACCTGGTTTTTTATTCAATAATGAAAGTTAGGTAGACCGTCTCTTTAGTGTGTTAAGGATGATTCTAAAAATATTATTAATAATTTTTAACCTTTTTATCTATGAATATATTTTTTCTCTCAATGTAGATAGGGATATCAATGACTCCCAATTCTCTTGTGGGAGTAGTGAAAAAAATCTATATTTATGTTTTTTATGGTGTCTAAATAGATAAATTCCCTAGTTAAAAAACCCATCATCATACTTATCTAATGTGTATAAATAATCATATTGGTAACAATATTATATGAAACATGATATACATAAAATAGGGAAAATAGGGAAATCATGTGAATCATTATCGAAGGGAAATGATAAATCCCACTAATATGTATGTTTGAAAGAAATTTCAAATAAACACTCAAT
Organism: Viscum album; assembly: GCA_963277665.1. Classification (NCBI taxonomy): domain Eukaryota; kingdom Viridiplantae; phylum Streptophyta; class Magnoliopsida; order Santalales; family Viscaceae; genus Viscum; species Viscum album. The sequence continues at coordinate 602,039,163 of OY728166.1, forward strand.
GTGTTTAGTATTATTTAAAAATCAATGAAAAAGGGTATATAAAAATCTAATATTATAATCCAAGGTTTTTTTGAGATAATCAAAATCATTATCATCCATTCATTATATATAAAATAATAAAATATACTATCACTACAGATGAGGAATACCTCGAAATATATGGTGTGATTGGAACATTAGTTTTTTATTTATTTATAGAAATAATTCTATTTTATTATAGTTATGTAAATTCATCCAAATGATTAAATTTTATTAGAAATATAATAAAACCACATAATTACATGTGGTATGAGAAATCTTAGATAATATAAAATGAATTTATAGTTTTATATAATGTATACAACTCCCCACCATTTATTGTTTTTGGATTAAATATTAAAACAATCTACTCATTATTCAACTAGTGTAGATTGATATTTTTTTGGGAATGGTTTTTCTATCATTAATTAAATTCAACATATACAATTGAGAGAGTCAGATCAATATCCCCTTTCGAAGACATCCCACGACTCTATAAAATGGTAATGAGGGAGTGGATTATTTATTAGAAGCCTTTATATAATCATGTATATTATTTCATTATGATAATATTTATATAGTCCAAATGATTAAGAAGAAGTCATAAATTATTCATTATACATAACTTTTGTGAAGGATTATAAAAATATATTATCTAAATAGTTTCATTATTATTATATTAAATACTATGTTGAGGTCTAATTTATACTTAATATGTTGTTACATACAAATAATAATGAATCATTTCACAATGGGAATAACACGTTGGAATAGATGAAAAAAATATTTACAACATAATATGGAAGTGGGAATTATATTATTGAGTGCCTCAATATGGGGTGAACCCACCAACATCAATAGAAGAAATTATGTGTATAGTCACTCCTAAAATTACTATAATGAACATAAAACACAATGATAAAAAACAAGTATCCCATACCATTGATAGATGAGTTGTTTAATCAACTATATAAATCCCAATATTTATATTTTGTGGGACATTGTTTGGGATATCACAAATTAAAGGTAAAAATAGAATATATTCCCAAAATATCCATTTGAAGAAGTTGTGGATACTATGAGTTCATAGTAGTGCCTTTATAACTCACTAAAGATAAAACAAATTAACGACTTGATGAAAAGATACATTAGAGATTACCATAGGAAATTGGTATTCATTATATTTAATATTATGATTTAATCTAGAAGAATGTGGTTTGGATCAATATTTGAATCAAATTCTTGAAGAATCGATAATTTAGAAGTCTTGTCCAATGTATAGAGTATTTTATATTTGGATTAATGAAGTATCCTTAATGGGTAATATTATCAGTAGAAAAGTGGTTTGTTTAGGTCCTCATAATATTAATTAAATTGAGTAAATGACTAGATAAACATATCCAATGAAGATATATAGTTTTCATAGACAAACATTGTATTTATGATGATTTGGGGTAATATTATTGTGAATTTAGAACACACTATCCAAGATAAAACATTTTTGAGTTAAGTGTTTATATACAATTGAATGACTAATGAGATATAAGGAGTTGAAAATAATCTTATCAAAACTCAAATCCTCACTCTTCACTAATGTGTGGACCATTTTATTATATAGATATTTTAAAAATATGGTAATAAGATATTTATATATACGTTATGATAAGGTGATGATCAATGCATCAATAAAGTAGAATGTTCTTATGTAGAAAATTACCACACATGCTTCGTAGATTTCTATAGATATCATTACATTGAAAAGATAGCGACATTGAATATATTGGGAGATGTGATAAATATAAATAGACCATAAAACATAAAAATATATAATCACATTAGAGGATATTAATTTTCACTAGTGAGTATAGTTAGACATGATCAAGGATTTTGAATGGTAAATACACATACTGTCGAAAAAATGAAAAAAAACTGGAAGATGTTCTTTATATAATGAATCTAATAATCATATTAATAATGTGGATTTAGAAGAATCAAATAATCCTAGACATTCATTGTATGGACGTTTAAATCATAATGGAAGGAACAACTTAATTACTTTATCACATTATTTCAAAATAATTCCTTATGAAGGAGATATATGATTCTCAAAAATCAAATTTTTAATATCAATATAAGTGGATTTTTATGAAATGGAAAATTCTCAGACATCCAAATTGATTTAAGAGATGTTATAAAATTGGGTTCTAGAGTATGTGTACCATGATATTCGATAATAATGAAATAGTTGTTGAATGATGCACATAGATCACCCTTCAACATATACTGAGGAAACTTGTTGAAGAATAAAGATATCCAAGAGCACCATTAGTGTGAGAATACGAAGAAGGGGATAATATAAAATTAATAAATGTGTTTTTTTAAAAAAAATTGTATATTAACATGAATAATATTAAGGAGATGCTTCAGTAATTACACATACCAATATCGAAATAAAAAAAACACACCTTGGACATTTCCTATAGTCTCCCAATGATATGAGGAGGAAACATTTCCATATGGGTTGTGGTGGATCATATTACAATAACATTTAACATCCTATAAATTCCCGAGTTATTATCATTCAATACATGTAAAAGAACATACATTTAATATGTGGTGAGGATTCATGTAATGGGACTATTTATTTTATTGAATCTAGAATTTAGATTCATATAACAGATTTCAAAGTGTCCCGAATATGATCAAAATAATGATTATAATATTAGTATTGATTATAACAACCGCACAGATTCCTTATATAAGTATAATATATGGACCCTAGAAACATTATTGATAGAATATTAAAAAAACATGTGAAAAAGGAAAGATCAATATCTTCTTGTGGTTGCGTCATCTTATAATAATCATTTCCAATCAATATTCAGAATGTCTCTAAAAGAATACATTTTTGGGAAGAGATCCATAATATTTTTTTAGAATGATGTTACTAAATGAATGATTTAGGGACCATTAATGGTCAAGGAGATGGTATAAAAGATCAATACCATTTCAAACCACATTCAGACTACATAGAGCTAACAAAAAAGTTACGGTGATCGTGGTTTATTAGAGCTAGAGTTTGAGGTTGAGGATAAAGTGCATCTATATATATCTCAATGGAATAGATTATTGAGATTTGGGAAGAATGTAATGTTAAAATATAGTTACATCAATCACTTTTACATTGCTGATTATATTGGTGCTTTATAATTTCTATTTTCACTCCAACCGATCATTTCTATTGTGTATGATGCATTGAATTTATCCCTCGTGAGGAAATAATTATCATACCCCACTAATTAACACAATTTTGAGTTAGTATATTTAAAAAATACTATATATTATAAGTATCAACATGTGATGATCGTGGAAAAATTTTATTATGATTTATGAAACACGACAACATACCTGGTCAAATCCAATAGAAGTGCCCCAAATATTACAGAACATCATTCAAATTAGAAGGACCCATGAAGAATAATATCTCTTAATTTTTTTCATCAATGGATTAAATATGAAGATTTGAGGTATAAATTATGAAAGGGGGAATAATTTTACACCGCATTCTTTTAGAAATGATTACTATTCCTAACAGCATATGAGACACAAAACATGTAGCCAAAATGATCTATAATTTTAGATGACCATTATAAAAAAACCATAAAATTGGTGGGTATAAATAGTATAAAACACATTATGAAATATATAAATTGGTATTAATGAGTATAAATTTATTTATACATTATCATTAAAAAATAAAACATTATTAATAAAGACACATTATTCATCAAACAGTGTGTTTCCTTCAATAATGTATTTATTGATTTTTAGAAAAATTATTATGATTAATTTAATGTTTTTGGACAAATATTATCATATAAACAAATAATATTTTAAATAATTGTATTAAAAACAATATAGGGTGATCTTTTGGGATTTTCCTCAAATGATTTATTTTTTATTGAATAATGAAAATTATTGATTTTCTAAATAAACATATTTTTTAAATACAATTATTAAATTTAAATGATAATTTCTAATTTTTACTTCAAATTAATGTCAAACACTTACCCATTAATTAATAATAATATAATTTATATCTAATGTTTTATCAATTGTCATGATTTGTAAAAATGATTTTTATGGTTAAAATGTAGATTCATTAAAGCATTTTTTAAGGTATATAATGTCTATATAATTTAATGCATTATAATGACACCTAATAGAAAAATGTTTAACATAAATTTATTGATTATATATCTATTTACATTAATTTAAATTTATATAATGTTTATTATTAGTCATATAGTTAATGAAATTTCATCATATTCTTGGAAATACTTTTCATGAAAAAATAATTTTAACAAGTTTTGCGTTCATAGTTTTATATTAAAATCATAATTTTATATAATTTTATGTAATAAAATTGATTCCATACATTTAATTATCATAATTAATATTATATAATAATGTAAAAATAAATATTTCTCATAATGAATAATGAAAATAGTATATATATGTTTCGATGGTTTCAGTTAAAACAAGTTTATTATGGGTGAATATATGGAGGGAAATAGACAAAAGTGTCTATTAAATTTTTTTTGAGAATTTTTTAGGTTTGAATAAACCTTATAACCCACACAAACACATAAATTTATGAATTTTGTTTCACTTGTATTAAGAGTGATTCCATTTATGGAATAGGTTGGTTCATTTACAAAAATACCACTCCCTACAACTTATTAAAGGGTTCCTCCTAACATCTCCATTAAAAAATTAAAATTGGTATATCCAAAACATAATAAAATTAATTTATTAATTAACTCATTACATTTTATAGGAGTTGTATTGATTTGTAATCCAATCTTGTGAGGACGTAGATACAATCCTAATGAGGTGGTTCTGAAATGTGGTATCATTCTTAACAATGAATCATTATTTTATTTCTTATTCAACCACGTTAAAATCCTATAAAATTAAAATTATATTAAAATTAAGAATCCCTAATATATAATATGTTTTTATTATGTTTATTTCATAAACTAAATCCATGTTCACTTCCATCAACTGGGAAATGAATCATTTGTGCATGTGTACGATTGATTAACACATTGTAAACCAAAGTAAATTATTTTCCTTATTCACATATAATTTTTGTTATTGATGGTAGATTTAATATATATAAATATATACTTAATTAAATAAATATTAATCTTTTTTTAAAATTAATATATTAGATACCATTTTATGTTACCGTCCATTGTAAATACTAATGCAATTATTGATTATGGCGGACTATTGTATCATAAAGAGGTGTGATTCATTTTTTTACTAATATAAATAGATGATATATGTAAGTATATTTAAACAAATATAATTATATATATGATATCATTGGAATTAATTAAATAAATAATAGAATATACGTACTTTTTCTTTAGATCATAGTAATATGTAATCATTACTCATGACTTCATACCACCTACCATCTAGATGATTATAAAGTAGTTATATATCCAAAACCATCATTCATGGATTATTTTATAATTATGATTTATGTATAAAAAATATAATTATTTCATGATTATTACTATTTACATGATGGATTAATAAAATCATTTGCCTTAGTTAACATTCCAATGTTATTTTTGATATATGAGTAGAACATCTTCAAAACGTATAATATGAACCAAGATGATTATGTAATTGAATATAACTTGGTTATAAATAAAATAAAATAAAAATATACAAAAGGATCATATGAAATTAATTAATTAAAATACATTTACTATTTTAAATGATGATCCACACATGTGTTGAATCATGCTCGTTGTAAGGGATCTCTCTACAACACCTTTTCCTTTGCATTGTAATTGATCACTCTATCTAATAGTGTCTCTCTCATTAACATTATAGAATTATTATAAATATATTATTTATATCCATTACATATATCAACAGATTATTATTCTTTCATTAGAATAGGTAATATATTATATATTAACATTTTTAAAAGCCATTATTAATAAATTTAATTATATTATGGAATGAGGTACGATAGTGACACAATTTCTCTTTCTATGGTTCATTATTATATTATTAATTTCATTTATTACAAATATGGGTATGATTAAAATAATTAACATGTTGTGATTAATGAATCATGATATTACAACTATGAATTGTGTAAATCATTAATCTTAATCGGCATTATGTTTCAGATTAGGGAGTAAACATAATCCATTATGCGACAATTACAACCACGTGATTTCAGGTTGTTATTTATCCTTATCTCATGTTAATGTATTTGTATATAATTCATACACTTTTTTATGATTTAATTATCATATGATAAAATTTTATTTAGTTTAAACTTCAATTTTATTACTCATTGTACTTCCCTTTTATGATAACATGATATACCTTTAACTGACATGTTATTCTTTTTTATCATAATTTTCCAATACTGGGATTTTTATTTCAGCCATTTAAATTTTATATTCCCATGGTTATCCTATTATGTTTCATATAAGAAAATTTCCCTTTTATACATTATATAAAATATAATGGGTATTTCGTGCATTATTTTCGATTTGATTTTTTATGATCGCAATCATCCAATTGAATTGTTGCTTGTGAACATTTTATTTTAATTAAAGGATGTTTTTGTTAATAATAATGTTATAACATGTTTAAAAGGCTTGGGTATATCTATATTATGTTAACATAAATTATAATATTTAGTGTGATTGTTTTATTGAATTATTACTTTTTTATTTTAATGAAACCTTTAGAAGTAATTATATTAATATTTTATAATCATGTTTATTGAGTGATCAATCAGGTAGTTAGAAAATATTCTATCTAATATGGTCGATTGTGGTCTCATAGGAATAGAGAGATATATATATTTATAATAACACTGCTTAGAGGATTACAGGTTTTTGAATATAGGCCTTCCAAATGGTAGAAGAATTATAGTAACTAATGTTGGGTCGATATACATTTTTATCACATTTGGATAAAGTGAATATCTCACATAGTTGAGGTATTATAAGTTTAGCAACAATATTTTTATATAAAGTTGGTAATAATTTTCTATATATTTTTTTAATAATATGTTTTCTGGATACATGTTTTATATTTTCAATATGCATTTTATTAATAGTGTACACTATATATTATTTAATTGCATTGTACACAAAACATTATAATGAATATTGGAACAATTTTTTGTTTAATAAATATTCTTACAATAATGTTTTTGGGATATTGAAAATTTAATTTTTTTTAAACTAAAATTCAGGACTCCCATAGTCTATTTTCATACTCTTATAATCCCTTATATAATTAATTCTATTGAATAGACATATTTTAGTTGAAAATAATGTTGTTGTGTACTTTGTGTTAGAAACACCAATATCATTCTTAAATGATTATTCCTCTATTAATTTTCTAACTCTAAACAATAAATACCTCTTGAATTTTTCATAAAATTAAATTTTCTTTATCATGGAACATCATAAAAATTATTTTATATGTATACTCCCCATCACTTTGACTATAGTAGGATTATTTAGATAGTCTAATTCAATACAACTTTGTTAATAACAAATCATGGAACATGGACAGATAGGTTAACCGAAATCTTGTTTTTTTTATTATTAGTTATTGAATAAATAAATTATATATTAATAAACAATTTATCTATAAATGAATAAACATGTACATAAATATATTTTTAAAATTAAATCATAAATTTTCAAAGGGTATTCCTATACATAAGACTCATTAATTAATCAATCAGAAGTTCCACTTCATGGTCACCCATCTTCTTCTCATATTAATATTTAAAGCATTCTATCACATCAACATTCACAATAAGAAACATACTCTTTTAATTATTTCCATTATATTTTTGAATATACTCATACATAACTTTTATGAAACAATACATTTTCTGTTGAATCATTTTAAATTATTTTTAAAACAAATTTAATTTTTAATAGAAACATTTTTTGGTGTTTAATTTTTGAATCAGGTAAGCATTATCTTCCTCATCTCTCCACTCACAATAAATCTTCTTTTAAAACATATTTCATTTCTTTATTTCCATTTCTAATACAATCTTATTCTTATTTAAAACATGATAATGTGTTTTATTCTTTTTTTCAGAACAATCTTTCCTTCTTAAATATTTAATATTTTCTTCTGTTTTGACATCATATATGGTGTTTATTCTTCTTATTAAACATATTATGATTCCATATCATACTTCTTTATAAATAATTCAAGAATAAAGTCTCCAATTCCCCAATATTTAATCATTTAATTAAAATATTTAATTTATATTCTACTTCTAAACATATTATATAAATATATATGAGATCTATATTTTTTTATAGTTAACATCATATTTTTCATAAAAATATTAGACACGTGAATGTTAAACATAATTTTCCTTGATATTCAATTTATTATACAATTTAATGGACATTACCTCATTAAAAAAGTTTTCAAAATATGATATTTTCTTATCTTAAAATATAATATTATATTATGTATCTCATCAATTGATACATCATGAATCTATTATAAATATGATATCATTAGTTTATTATTTCATGAAAATCTTCCAATAATTTCATACGATAACAAAATCATAACTATTTTCATAGAAACCATGGAAATTACTAACTATATCATTTACCCTAGTGAAATGGAAATAAAATTATCTTCTTTAACTATAATTATATCATTGATTTTTACATCTATATTTTCAATTTTTATTATTTTATTTGGATTCTCCAATAAAATATGTTTTAAAACATATCCCTTATTTCAATACCTAACTAGTGACCCTCTATGTTGTTATAAAGCTTGTTAGAGACTGATTATATTATTTAATTAATTTTATTGAAATCATTCTCATGAATTCTGTTGTTTCAAAATTACATAACACCATATATAAAAAAGGGAAGATATCCCAAATTGATAACATCACAAAGAAAAATTATTTTTTATAGATGAAATTTTAATATTCAATTACTTCACCCATGAATTTTAATCCCTTAGAAAAAGGGAACGTAAATACTATTAATAAAATTAATATTCTCAATGATACACCAATGGATAGTATAATATTAGAGGAATATATTCAATGATACCAATTGTGGTGGCATAATCATTTATGGTACTAACGAGTAAGGCATGAATCATTAGTGTTTATTTTTTCGTAAAAATTATTCCTTTATAATAAAACTGTTGTAAACGATTAATTTCTCATTTCAATTAAATGAATATTTTCCTCACAATTATTAAATAATATGAAGGATAAATATTATAAAAAAAAATTTATGTGGTTGGACCTAATGGAGGATTCATACTAATTTTTTTGTTATATTACATTCTATTACAAGGATATTCTAATCATTATAAAATTGTAGTGGAATTGAAGACATGAAATAATTAATAATGTTTTATGAACATAATATTTACTTCTATAATATATAATTAATGAGGTTTGCAAGACATGAAGAACCTTATTGTTATATATATTTCTATCACTCCCTGAATAATAGAATCCTTAATATAATTCATGATTCTTTTCCATCAAATATTATATTTTCTCCCTTTATAACCTCAAATTGCAAAAAGGAATGAGTTAAATAGAAGTATATCAAACCTCCTATAACCGGAATATATAGGGAAACCCATTCATCAGAGTGATAAAAAATCAAATAATGTTTTTTCTCATTAAAATAATATATCGTGGGGATGATAGAATAAATGGCTTACCTATACCACTTAGAAAACAATGATACAACAAATGTCAATGGTACTAAATATATCTATCCTAGATGAATTATCATATAGAACAATTTATTTAAAAATTAATGTAACTCGTTAATTTACCTATTTGCTCCTACATATCATAATATATAACCTAAATATTGTACATAAATGTATTTTTATATAAATTCTCATAAAATCGATTTCCTGAGATCATTGGTCAACAACTTAATTCCCTTATCTCTATATAATCCATCGAAGAAATATTTTACTTATATTTTTTAAGACTCCCCTGTGAATTCCATAAAGTGCATTCCACTAAAAAATTAAATATTCTTACCATTTAATTATAAATTAATAGAAATTTAGATTGATTAAAATAACTCCACCTGTGTATAATTTTACAAAACTCCCACATGGATCAATTTCTTCTGAAATGGAACTCATTTTCTCTATATAGAATCATAATTGTATTGATGGTAATATTTTTTGAATGAACATGAATATCGTTGTGATGAATGAAGAGTGTATAATAAAAAAAATTCTTAGATGATTCTACTCATTCGTTATACATAATTAGAGGAAACTTGATATTTCACTCAATAATGAGACATTATTTTCTAATGTACTAAAGATTTATGAATAAATATTGTAATCATATAATTATTTATAATTGGATCCCCTAAAATAATTATGATTAATATAATAATTACTTCCAATTATTATCTACAATGGATACATTGAGCTCAAATTAATGTGATCAATCCTTAGTTATTTTTAGCCACTACAATGTCTTGTGATTAATATTTATGATAAATAATAATATTCTAAAAATTTACATTCAAATCTGATATTTATTTTGTAGAACTACATTCCCATATTTTATAAAATTTTGATTAAAAAAACTTCAAATATCTTATGACTGTAAACATATTGTTCATCACATGAATGTTTCACACTTTAATGAAAATACATAAAATAATGGTATTTTAAATATTTCATCATTTTCTCAAAAAAATACGATTTATTAAAAAAGGCACAGATTTAATGTAAAAACATTATAAAACTTCAAATATTTTTGAAATATTTTTTCTAAGACCAGAACGAAATCACCATACATAGTTGATTTCAATTTCAATTAAATTAAAAATTTCATGGTCAATTTAATCTAAAATGATCATTTCCTTAAAATTTTGTGTTTAGAAAAAATAGACAATAATATAAATAAATATAATGGAGCCTATTCATTAAGAATAAAATTATAATGAAATATTATAATGATGATATAAAGAAAAAATTTGATGTAACATTTATAAGTTTTAGGTCCCCAATGAAGATTATTGAGTGATAATAGTGGTTGATAAAATTATAACATAAATTAAATTGTTTAAAATAAAAATCATGAAATATTTTTATTTTATTTTAGATCACAAATATCATCGATATAATCTTCACACCAATATAATCCTTCTGATTTTTGGTACATATTGATGACAACCTGAAATTTTAATTGTATTCAACCCCCTTTTATGACCTAAAATTTTATGTAGATATATAAAAAATTTTAAAAACAAAAAATTCATGGGGTCTCACTACCTTATTTAAACCACATTATATTTATGGAGCATAATGGAAAAAAAATGTTCTTTTGTTGGGTAAAATTATAAACCAATATACTATTAAAGAATAGCCTAATAGATAAAATAAATTAGTGTGATAAACTCAAGAAAAATCAAGGAAACAATAAATTTAACTGTGGTTTTATCTCAAATAGTTTTTGATAATGAAACTACAATTTAATAATTTTTCATTTATTATTGAATAATGATAGTAATGATTTTGGATTAAGCGTCATATTTAAAATCCATTTATCTGGAAAATTTATTCATTGGATCACACACTTAGACACAACAAAAAGTAGTGTCATCTACCATTTATATGATTCTTCAGTCACTATATAGATTAACCCATTATAAAAATTCAATAAGTGTGAAAAATAATGACAAATATGATTTTAGTCATGATTAAATAAAATAAAAAATCATTTTTAATAAGATTATACCATTCATATATATAATTTCAAATAGATAATTATAGTAAAGATTACCAATCATTATTTATAACCCATAATACCACTGAACTACATTAAAATAATTTCTATAATATTTTTCCTATTAACATTGATGAATACAAAAAATATCACAATATAAATATTTTATAATATTTTAATATTTTAATTTGAATATGAAATAACACATATAATATGGAATTGATAATATATTATTGTCATTATTATCAATATATAAATAAAATTAGAGAATCTTATATCTCACTATGGAATAATTGATTGGAACATAACAATTAATGACCATTAATTCCTCTATATTAGTTAGAGAACCATTTCAACTATAATATATAGTTGTTTTGACATATAATAGAAGACCAAATTTAGATAATACTATATATATTTACGATATACATATTTAATTTTCCATGAGAGTATTTGGTCAGTAATATAAATAATAAGTACCCCTTAGATGCGTAGTATACTTTTTTTGATGTGTATGTTAATTCTCATTAGGAATATTCAATACATAATATATATATATATATATAACATTGATAAAACATAATATACCATAGTTGATGAAATGTCTTGAACTAATGATACATTGTGCATTACTCCAATTTTTAATATTCAATATTATATAAAATATCTTATCCTATCAATATAAGAATTTTTTTATAAAACCCCATATCATGGAATTAACTGAATTCCAATATTTTATGAAGTGTAATATTTTTTATTCTAATATGTAATATATATATTCATGTATTCTATAGATGTTGTGATATTCTATACTATGAAAATTTTCTAGATTAATAAATGAATTAAAAATTTAATAATCTATTTAATTAGAAAGTACTAGTTATAAAAAATTATTGAAGATAAGTTATTGAGGGAAAATAAAGAACTTTTAGGATAAATAAGAATTGTTCTAATTCTGTAACAAGTAATATAAGAAAAATAAAATAACAAAATATTGAATTCTAAAACATTTTATAAGATAATAATAAATTAAATAATAAAATATAAAATAACCATAATAATGAGTGTAAAATAGGAATCATGGATAATGTATAATTAATGTTAACATTCATAGATGTTAATAATAGTGAATAACTTTTAGCAGAATACAGTGAAGGAATATAATAAGGAAATGGGAAAATAATTTTCAAAATTTAATAAGTGATAAAATAATGAAGAAAAATAAACCTAATAGAAGAAAGGATGAATACCCTTTATAACATCATTAGTTACATAGTGTTATCAATTATACAAAAAAAATACTAATTGGATGTATTGGGTATCAAATACACCATTATCATAAACCTGAGGATACCTGAATCCCTTGGAAGTATTTACAATAAATATTATCAAACATAAATACCTTTGAATTATCCCAAACTATAAATATTATATAGAATCATTAAAAATCATTTCTTATTAACTATAATTTCCTACGAATATGAAATTTCAAAATAAACCATGTTCAGTTCCATTGGAATCTACCATAACCTTTGATTCTATTAACACCTGTCTACGTGGATAATTTCATAGATGTTACCTTTTTTCATAATTAATAAACCATTAAAATATGTCTACTATTTCAAATGAAAAAATAATACTGTTAATGATTACCCTATTTTTACCTATTCCATTTTAATCAATGCTTAATAAGATATAAAAATTCTAATAAATTTATTATTGATAATAAAAAAATTAAAGTAATTCTTGTTATTGGACTTTAGTTTCTAATGATTCAAATCATGATAGTCGTAATAAAATACCGTTATAATATCTGGTTTCACAACATTAATACTATTTTTAATCACATTATTTATATAATTTATGTAAAAATTTGTTAAAAAATAATAATTAATATTCATATTTCAAAGCAAAAATTTATGTATCATAAAAAAACATATTATTATTATATAAATTTAATAATATAAATATAATAACTTCCTATAATAAAATTTATATAATTCTATAAACATATATTATTTTAAAAATATAAAAATAATTTAATTTAAAATATAATATAAACAAATATTTTTATATTTAGATTGACCTAATTATAATAAATAAAATTATTGTATAAATACTCATATAATAATTATAAATATAAATACAGAAATTATAGTTAACACAAAATAATTAATAATAATAAAATTAACTAAGAGAATAATTAAAAATAAAGTTAAAGGTGATTTATGGGTGTAGAGTATGTGAAATATTATCATTTATCATTAAATGATAAATCAAATGTGTAATTAATATAAATGAAATAATGAAGTGTATTAACAATTAAATAAAAAAATTAATATTTTAAAGATGAATATTTAAAAATAAATATTTAAAATTATTTAAAATATAATAAATACTTAATAAATTGTCAATAATAATAAATATTTCATAATTTAAAATAATTTTTTTAATAATTATAATAACTATTCAATTAATGTTTATAATTATATTTCTGTATTTGTTTTTTTGTCGTAGTTATCAATTTCTTCCAATTCTCTAAGTTCTATGGTGCATATGATGTTAGTCAAATTGAACCAAATTTTTGAAGTACATATAATTGACTTAAGTTTTATTTCTAAGAAATAAAAAAAATATCCATTTAAATTTAACTTATCATAGTGTCATAAAACCAATCAATCCATTATATCGTAGTTACTACATTTATAAATAGTTCAACTATATTAATTTAAAATTTTAAATAATTATTTATAGAATTTATCTTAAAATATTTATATAGGAGATAATATTAATGTCTATATTTCCATTATCATCTTAATAAAACCCGTAATACATATATATTTTTTGAGATTTTACAGAGGACATTTACTGTACAATCGTTTTTTTATCAAAATTTATATCACTTTTAAACTTTTATGGTAAAGTAGAATTATTATATAAACATTGGAAATGTGAAATGATAATTTATGAAAGATCTAGAAAACCATTCCTTGGGGATCATACACAATATAATGTAATTAGACGGATAAAAATACACCAAATTATTCCTAATTAATTTTAATTGATGTACTTTATTATCAACCACACACATGGTATTTTTTACAAGTTGAATAATTAAAAGTATAAACACATAGAATAAAAATAAACAATTAATATTGACCATAATCATAAAAATTCCTCAGGTAGCAAATAATTGTTCCTTATTAATGAATATAAAAATGTCTTAATAAAAATGAAAACATTTATATTGGTTATATTGATAAAAATTTCTACAAAATATTGTTTGATACTTCCATATGTTGAACAAATTTCTACATAAAACTTTGATTGAAATATTTTCATGACCTAGTTTGATCATCTACATAATGAATTGGAAAACATTCTTCTACTATAAGTAACTACCCAACCCATTGACTAGAAACATATTTTACATATTCCAATGATTTTAACACATACATAGTAAAACATTGATTATTTTTTACTTCATTTTATCCAATCTATAAACATCATCATTTTATCACAATAAAGTTTAATTTCCCATCAAACATTAAATTTTATATATCACTATATTTTTATATTTATTTTATTACGAAAACCCATATCTATGATGTATTTCTTACAACAAAGCTTCTAAAAAATTTTGTTTCATTTTTTTCCATGAAATATTGTAAAATTAAAAAAAAATTATATGTGAAATTATTAAATACATGAAAATATTTCAAACCATTTAACATCATATAAAACATTTAATTTTCATATGAATATACCATTATTTTTAATTTATATAAAAATGGATTCTCATACCTTGAAAACTATAAAATTAAATTTTAATATTCACTTTCACAATTTGATAGCAGAATCAATTAATCAAACCATCAAATCTAACGTCAAACATCAAGTGAAAACTATAGCATGTTTGGTAACATAATTACCATAAATTGATGTCATCCCTTCCCATCCATTGACATTAAAAAGCCACACATCACCAATCAAGATGAAAAAACAATGAAAATATAACCACTTACTGTTTTAATTGACACTCACACACAAAACTATTTTGTTGAAATTAAAAATAATATCCCCACATATTATGTCATTCCCAAAATTATAAAAACCACCTAATACTAAATCAAATACATTTTATTTCCTTAAATCAAAGGCATTTCTAAATATTATATAAAATACCTAGTATCTATTTTTATACATATTTCACAATGCCTCCTATTAAAAAATTGAAATCCAATAGAATTTAAGAAACAAATGAATTACATACGAAAATGATCAATTAGAATGAATAAAAATTTAATTTCCTCTTTAATTTTTTTATAAATCACTCAGATCCAATTATCTCAAAAAAATGATAAAAACGACATAAAATTTTAAATCACAAAACCACGAAAATCTAATATCATAACATTTGTATATTAATAATAGACATCGTACTCAAACAATTATCAATACTAAAAGTGAACTATTAATCATTAATATCAATTATAATGATATTATTATTTTTTTATTAGGTAGTTTTTAATAGATGATTGATTATATAAAATAAATCATACATAACCCATATGTAGGAAAAATATAATATTTTAAAAAAAACTAGAATTACTATCTGGTGTTCAAATTATCATTATAATTGATAAAAACAGATGATAAAAATAATTTTTCACAATTGGAATAAATAAATTATATAAAATTAACTATATGGTGTAATTTTATTTATCATGAATATATATTGACTCATGAATCATAATGTTTTGATTCATGTTTACTCTTAATTTGGGTTACAATATAAATGTTACCATTGTTCTTTGAATTTTTTTCACATTATATAATTTTTGGGATTTTTTATTTATATAGAATTATTAAAATAATTTATACTTCAAATGAGCATATAATTTTTTTATATTGTGGATATTTATTGTGTTTCAATATTTACTTACAATATGTCCTCTCTTTAGTACTAGTAATAAGAAAAAAATGATTAAAATAAAAAATGGCTTTATTTCCCTTTTAAGATGGGTATATTTTTCTACAATGTCCATATTTTTCAAACTATTTTTCAAAAAATTTATTTATTTTATAAAATGATATATTTAGTTTATAATAATTTAAATTTTAATTTTGACAATTTTTTAATGGAATATAAATTTTTTTAAGTATATTTTTCATTATTTGAAACAAAATATTAAATTCAATGTATAATTTTATCATATAATTCTTTAATAGTCATTCTGTTAACCATACCGTTAAATGGTTTTAATCATTTTTTTCACGTTTTAGAATATTTTTCAAAAATACTTTGAAAGAGTGATGACTATAACATTTCACTTCTATTTTCCTATATTTTTATGAATCCATGTCTTTTTCACAAACTCTATAACATCTCTCACATTTTTTTATTTTCTACCATTCTCTTAAAAATTATTATTTATTATTTGGTAATTTCATTTATTTTAACTATTCATATTATTTTTATCATGGATATGATTATTTCTTAAACTAAATTTCCATATATCATGTATATAGTGAATTTTATTTTATTCACTAATGAAATACTGATATTTAATATATTTACATACAATGAATACTTTTTGATACGAGAAATTGTTAATGAATTAAATTTTTCAGCCAATATATGTGGGTTGAATTGGAAAAATTAAATGGGGTTTTGTGTGTATACCTACCCCATTATTAAACTGTATTGGGATAAGGATTTTATGTTATGGATATCACGATTATTGATAACATGACAAAATGTATTATAAATTTCAATCATCAAAATATCTGTAATTATTAACAGTGATATAATTTCATTGATATTATCATAGAATTCATTTCTTTCTCATGTAAATGATTAAATTAATTGAGTTTTTAGTTATTTACCACCTCATATTTTTTATGCATTATTTACTAAAGAAATATTCCACAGTATATACCCTTATTGATAATTTGATAACATCATTACTTTTTTTACTTCCCTGTGGTATAAAGAATGTATAATTGATTGAATTCATTTTCAAAAACTATTTACATTAACTATGTATTCTTCTCTATTTTAAATATTAAAATGGTTATAATTTATGCATCCATTTAAATAATATTTATTAACTATTCAGTCATTTGGGATGTGATTTATTTTATATGATTTCTATCTAGTATTGGAACCATCAACTCTAGCAGACTGTTGTTGGGGTATATATTTACTCCCTTATCACACCTTCATCTCTCTTGTTTTCTTACTCAGTTTGAAAAATAATTCCTTAATTTAATTAATTAAATATTGCTGAAAAAATTTCATGTAGTCTGTTTTTGTTAATTCTTTAAATAAATCTAGAGTTTCAAAAAATTCCTACAAATGATGTCAATGAAAAATTTTCTACACCAATCGTCTTTATAGAAAAAAAACCATGTAACATTATATTCATTGTGTACTCAAACTCATGCACTATGTACTCAACCTCACGGACCACGTACTCAACTTCATGGAAACCCCACATTGTTATTCTGATCAACATGTTCTCAACCTTACATTCCATATAGTCATCTTCATGTACTATGTAACCTACAACACTAATTACACCCCCTGAACCACCTAGGATACATCATAATTCACATAAAAATATGAATTTGATTCCTAAACTCTTTGATTGTTAACCAAATTAATTGATCCACTTTTTATCCTTTACTCCATTTATAATGAATTGATTAGAGGTTTATTTATAGAAATATAACATTATAAAATATTCTTAAAATTGAAATTACTATTCAATTCATGTATAAAAACACATTACGAAACTCTAAAATATTCATCCTTACAACCATTTAAACCCTATATATACATATTAATCCATCCACCGAATATATGAATTACATTATAAACAATATAAAAACACCAATATGATATTTCTATAAGAACTCGGTTTTTTCAAGGAAAGACTTTAGAATATTCTTGATGTTTTTCCAGAGAAGTGCCTTTAGACGGCGTGCGATTCTGAGCCCCGGTGTGGCTGGAATTAAATTTTCAATGCGTTCACACTGGAAACACCAATTAATTGGGATAACTCCGAAATGGTAATTTAGAACGTAAACCTAAGTTAATGGATGAGTCGGAAATAGGGTCTTTACTCTAGGAACGACATAAAACATGTCAGAAAGTGGAGTTGGGGACACTCTCTTGATGATTCCATGGTAGGACGAAACTAGTGAACCTCACATATGAAGAGTTGGATGGCTGAACCCCGCCCGCCTTGGAGGGGGCTGGGGTGTCGCACAGGTGATCTGCTGTGCTGGGACGCTCAGCCCGTGACAAAGTGGTATCAGAGGTGGTTCATTCCTTGGGACGTTGTTCAGACGTCCCTAAAAAATAATTGGTTTGGATTTAGGAAAATTATGTCAATATGTCTTGAGAGCAGATCTCATGCCAGGGAGTCCATTGATGGTGTGGCGGCCAACGTATCCATTAACAAGTACCCTGATAACCCGCTTGTTGACTTGGAATTCTGAGACACTTGTTGCAGGGAAAATTGGGTTGTGCATCACATAGGATTTAGTCTTTGACTATCCATCTTGAGTTAGCTCCCCATTTTTTATACTGTTATATACATATATACTCATCTTATCGCGGCACTGCTTGATAATATTCAAGATGGCTTTGCGAAGATAGCCAACCAGGACACCAGCATTGGTTCGTGGTGACAACCATGTGAGATACGAGGCCATAGTCCAGGACCCCTCATGCGTGCCCTTTTCTCCGGGAGTTTCGGTAGCAACACCCCACCTGGAAAGCTGCAGATAGCTCCAGTAGAGCAGATGGGGCTTGAGTGCAGGTTGAGAGAACACCGTGAGATCCAGCGGCGGAGACCGCTGAGGTTCGGTGGTGAGCCAAACCCTCAGGCATCAGAGGTTTGGATGGAGACAGTGGTTCTCCTTTCTAGTCTTGTGTAGACGCCGATGGATCTTATGATGGCTTTGCCGCCATCCTTTTCCACGGAGCAGCTCTGCATTGGTGGAGTCTGGTGAATCAGTTTCTTGACGAGTCATCACTTTCGTGGGGTGAATTTCAGTTGTTGTTTCATTAAGTGTTTTACCACTCCACCTTACACTCCATTCAGATTCAAGAGCTTCTGCAGTTTCAGCAGGGAGGGATGACGGTGGATGAGTACGGGGTTAGTTTCACAGACCATGAACACTTTTTCCCAGACTTGATCCATGATGGAAACTTCCAAGCGTGAAAGATTGAGAAGGGTCTATACTTAGAGATTCGTGTTATCATAGTACCCTTGGGCATTCCCACATATGCCGAGGTGCTGGAGCAGGTGCTGGTGACAGAGTGCTTCCTGTCACGTCTTACCGTTGGTGGTGGTAGCAGGCTTGATAGAGCCGAGACGTCCACCGCAGCTAGCAGGCATCGGCGGAAAGAACCTCAACGCCGGTGGCGTTCTGATAACTTGACTCAGGGTCGTGGTCATATACCATAGTGGCTTTGGAGGGCATCAGTGCAGCCCAGAGAGAGTCAGTTTTATGATTGCGATGGACGATGTCACCAGGCACGAGACTGAACGACTAGGCACTATGAGAATATCAGGCAGGCAGCTGGTGCACCACCGCGGCAGAGTCAGCACTGTGATCGGTGTGGTACCCAAAGAGGTGGGGCTTGTATAGGAGTGGGAGGAGCAGAAAGAGGAGGACTGCCTTATGAGTTCTTTCCATCACCACCTGGCGGTCCATGTTAGGCTCCGAGAGCTGACAGTTGGGACCACGGACAACCTCGAGCTTTGAATGTCTATGATCTTACAGAGCATGAGGTGATAAGAGGTATGCTCTACAGATCTTCTACCTTTTGCAGTATAATTGTTAGACTCTGTGTGTGAAATGATTTTCTCCTCGCTCTTTGTTTGAGGTGTTACCAAGGTGACATGGGGCGTCAGTGTAACTCTGTGATAGAATGGTAGAAGGCGTGAGACCTTTTTCTTTAGTTGATGGTGTATACTCCTTCGCTCTCCGAGCATGTAAGAGAGTCTGGTCGTGGGACATAGACTGTGAAATCATGTGTGACCGGATATCCTTGGGTGTCTCACCATATGGATATTCTGAAGGAGGGAATCACTGGTCCTTGTTCCAGGTGCGGGCAGTGATTCCAGTGGCGACATGCGATGTAGAGGTTCGATCAGGGAGGAGAGCTACCCCCAAGGTCCTTCGGACCGTTTGAGAATGTGAGAAGGGATGGTGAGGTTCCCTACTGCTTTTCCCTAACCCCAACTTCGAGATTGGGTGCATGACGTATCCCGCATGTCTCACTCTAAATGAAGTGTGCATGCTCCTATACACGTCATCGGCAAGGTCAGACCTCACGTGAATAGATCAAATCCTTCAGTCTGTGTGCGGTGACGCGGGACGGTGCAAGAGTTCTTCTAGGTACGGGAGTGCCAGGTGCGGGCTTAGTACCCGGAGTTGTTCCCTGTATTTTCTATTAGGTGGTGAAAATATTGAAGGAGGAAATGATTTAAGAACCCGGATTTTTCTATTAAAGACTTTGGAATATTCTTGTTGTTATTCCATAGTATCTCCTTCAGACGACATGCGATTCCGAGCCCTGGTGGGGCTGGAATTAAATTTTCAGTGTGTTCACACTGGAAATTCCAATTAAATGGGAGAACTCCTAAATGGTAATTCAGATCGTAAACCTGATAATACTGATTTGTCCGAAATGGGGTCTTTACCCTAGGAACTACATGAAACATGTCGGTGCGGGACGTTGGGACCCCTCGCCCGTTAACAGAACATTAAACGGATGAATAAATAAATTAATTTATTCTAATAATGGCTTAACTCATGTAAATCTTAAATGGTGGATCAAATTGGAAAACTGAGGGCACCGTTGAGTTCGGAGCATGTCATTTACCCTAGGAGGGGTGTAACGTTCTCGGGCGTGGGTCTTCTGTGAAAAATGGCCCCATGGTAGTTTTCGTAATTTGACGGCCTCGGGTGTTGAGTTTAATAACTTTTGAACGGGGAATCGGATTAAAATTCTGAGACATCCGTTGTTCTTGGGAGGTGGTGTTTACCCTAGGGGAGGGTTAACCTTGACCCTGTCGATAGTTTCAGATGCCGATTAAATTAGGGGTTTATATTAATTAAAATTTTAATTAATTCATTTTTTATTTAAACCCTTCGTCTCCGCTTCCCCTCCCTGGATCTCCCCTGAAGAAACACCCCTCACCTTCATCATCCTCTCCTCATACTCTTCCTCCCTCCCAATCAAGGTGTAAGTGACAACGATAGAGTGCAGATCGACGACGAAGCTCCGGGCTACTCCCAAGAGGTAGGAGGTTACGTTTCTTGTTTTTGTTTTCCGCATGTCCTTTCAATTGATATATATGCGTTGAATTGATACTTGATCTTCGAGCGAATCCCATAACTGATTTGACCTTGTTTTGAGCTTCTCAATGCATATTTCGGTTTTAAAATCCGAGTCCTGACGCGTTCACAAACATCTGGAGAAGTTCATGGGTTTTTTATGTTTTCTGGCGGGTCTGACCGGTCCTGCGAGGGTTCAGGCGGTGTCGGTCCGGGTGAGCGTGGAGGCTAGTGTCCGGACGAGGGAAGACGACAGAGCGATAGTGGATGCTGGGTCCCCAGGCGGTGAGCCCGACAGTGGCGCGGCCGGAGGAGCCGGGTGGTCGAGCGACGCAGGGGACTTGGTAGGTCGGGCGTGCGGCTCAACAAGCAGGCCGGGCGGAGGCAGCTGCCAGGCAGCAGAGCAAGAAGCCCCATGCGGAGCGGCACAGGAAGATCAGTGTGTGGTGGGGCGTGACGTCGAGTGGCGGAGTAGGCGGCGTCTGCTTTCCGTCGTGGTCGAAGGGAGCCCGAGGCCTGGCCTCGGGCGTGCTGGGGAAGCCAGGACCCGCGCCCCACCGGTCCTACTGATCTTCAACGAAGACCGGACGAAGCCGATCTGTTGGGAGAGCGAGGACCCGCAAATTGCAGGTCCTTTTGGGCGATGACGCGGAGACCTGCCAAAAGGCTGGTCCATTTGTAAAAACTAGACCCGAGGAGCAGATCCTGTGCTGCTGGGCGGTTCGGATCGGGCCGGCCGGGGTGAACCGGCCTGGATGTCCCCCTTGGGTTCGGGGCACCGTAACTCCTAAACGGCGTGTACGTTTGACACACCGTCTACGGCTACAGGACCGTGTTAGTGAGATTACCTTTTTGAAGTATATTCTGGGGTTTTTGGTTTCATTCCTAAAGATGGGTTACCCAAAACACGTTAATTTAATAATAATAAATTATTATTAATGTTTACAACGTAGGTGACTCGCAAGCCGGACGTCCGTTTGACGTGTCGTCAGAGGCGTGGTGGCCCTGGAGGTGAGACGATCTTTCCAAAGTTGGTCCGGGACCTTTTCGGTTTGGTTTCATTACTCGGTGGCACAAAACACTTTATATGAACAATTATTTAATTATTTGATTGATTAATTATTGTCTAGTGGGACCTAACTCATGTTTGGGATGTTCGATAGACGCGCCGTCAGTGGCAGCATGATCCCAGTCCTTGTGAAAACTTTTTGAGATGCTCTAAAACTTGTTTGGGTTGGAGGCTGGGTGTGGGCCCCACAGGGCCCAGCTCGTTCGTTTTACGATGAAACGCCACTTTTTCACCGGACATACATTTTGGGGTGTTTGAGTACACATTCCTAAGTGTTTTTCCGTGGGGATTGCAACAGCGCAATCCGCCTGCCTAAATTTGGGCTCGAGGTGTGGGACCCAGAGGGCCCCGTTCACATACAACGTGGGGAGTTGCAGCCTCTGCATCCAGAGCCTATTTTAGGCACCGTCCGTGGTGTTGTGACACTGGCATCGAGGTGAAATTGACCCGGGTGGTTTAGGGCATTGATGCCTGAGTTGAGGCGTGGGCCCCATGAGCCATCTTTTAAGCTGTGAACATCGTACTTCGACTTTTTCATCGGGCGTCCATTCGGGGTGAATGAAAATTCAATATAATGTGTTTTTCCGTGAGCATCTTGATGGCGCAGTTCGACCGACCTTTTTTCAAGATCGTGGTGTGGGTCCCACCCGGGTTGGCTACGGAGAATAGTACCTTTTTCACCGGGTGTTTGTTTTGGGCGATTGGGTAGTCAATCCCTTGTTTTTTTCTAAGGGGATCACAGTGATGTGATCCATTTGTTCAGTTTCAGGATCATGGTGTGGGCCCCACATAGGTTGGCTATGGTGAATAGTACCATATTCACCGGTTGAACGTTTTAGGCGATTAAGTAGTATGTCTCGTGTGTTTTTCCATGAGGATTACAACATTGTAATCTGTTCAGGTGAGCGAAGCCTCTTACGTGATCTCATTAAATGTGGAAATATGAAAGGGTGTTAGTCGGATGCTTCTTTGGGCGTACTCCGATCCAACGCATGTTAGCGGTGCTAGTGACACCTAGTGATGGCACAGGCACTGAACCACTTTTAGGTGAATTGTTATGGAGATGGGTGGTTGCGCGATACCCACTCCGTGTTCGGTTGTCCAGGGTTGTACCATCCAGTGGAGATGGCTAGAGTAGTTCTCCGTTTACCCTCTAGTGGGGCTGGGCATTGGGTTACTCATTGACTTCTCAGGGTTTACCCTCTAGGAATGACTAGGCAGTGGGTCACCTGGCGACTCTTGAGGGTCTACCCTCCAAAAAGTCTGGACAGTGGGTAACCCATCATCTTGTTTCAGGTCTACCCTCCAGCAGGGATGGGCAGTGGGTCGCCTGTCGACATCTTCCAGGTCTACCCTCCAGCAGGGCTAGGCAGTGGGTCGCCTGTCAAATTAGTCTAGGTATAACCTCCAGCGGGGCTGGGAAGTGGGTCGCCTGATGGTGTATTAGGGTTTACCCTCTTGCAGGGCTAGGCAGTGGGTCAACTGATATCTTTTTATTATTTACCCTCTAGCAGGGCTGGGCAGCGGGTCACCCATTGGCATTTCAGACTCAGTCCTTTCTACTAGGCTAGCCTGTAGCTTTACTCCATGACTACAGAAGTGGGACCCTTGTTTGTATGGGTCAGTGACGTGATAGCTTTCCCTTTGAGCAGACCTCTCGACTTTGTGATAGTGACAAGGTGTAGTTGACTTAACCTAGAAATCTCATGTACGAGGGGCACTTTCCCCACCGAGACACATCCTTGTGATGCGACCTAAAACCGTGTAGGCGAGTCAGTGCCACCCAAAGTGGATAGTGTTTAGGTGCGGTGATTGATCCCCTTGGATTGAGGTTTGGGGAAAACATGTGGGATGATGGGCATCGATGAGGGTTACTTCTGAGACTGATGGCGAGTCACTTTCATGGGCTGAGCTACGGGATGGAGATCCCCATATGATCTAGTTCTGGATTCTTGATTGAGCATATGGATATGTATATACCATGTTCCAGTACCCACTCCCTTGGTTTTTGTTACTCTCCTTCCAGGAGAGGCAAAGACGTGTGGGGTATGCCACATGCTTTCCCTGTCGAGCTTCTCGTGGTTGGACGAGTATAATCTCCTGCTATAGTTAGCGAAGACTCTACGAGAAGTTTATCTTCTCACCGTTTCCAACTCCCTGTGTTTGGAAGAGTCTAATTCCTTCCTCTTTTTGGGTTGAGCTGCACTTTTTACTGCACTCTCAGCTGTACTCCTTTACCTTTCCCTATTCGATATACTGCTCACCTCTTTAGTACCTCCTTTGTTGCTCCCTAGAGCCTTCGGGGAATCCTAGTCAGTATTTTTATACTCACCCCTGCTTGGTCTTTTCTCACACTTGGTGTGCCCTTACAAACGATGGACAGGTCGATCATGACATCACAAGAGCTTAGGATTTCAAGAGCATGGACCATGTACAGTGGTCGGACTCGAGTTCCCGGAGGGGGACCCTTCCACCTATTTTTCTTTTGTTACCTGTTGCCGGGTTGTGGAACCTTTTCTGGTTGGGGCTATGTTTCCCCTTTTCTTTTTCAGTTTACATTCAGCACATTATTTGTACTGTTAGAGGTCAATGCACTTTTGTGGTTTATATATAGCAGTTGTACTTTACATTACTGGTCTTTTCTATTACTCTGCACTTCTGCATTTAGTGGGTTGGATGAGTGTATACAGGTACTCAGGCAAAGGCCTCCCCGAGTTGGTTAGCCTTCCGCGCTTGTCGGTAGCCCCTGGCCTATGGATGCGGGCTTGGGGTAGTTGTGGCTCGAGCCCGGGTAGGGTCAGGTCGTGACAATTTCATTCTCCAAAAAATAGTGGCCTAAAAATATTAACATTATAGCATCATTTCACATCAATTAACTACATACCCACATACACTACTTATGTGTTTTACTGCACGATCTGGATTCTCGGGTACATGTGTCACCATACACTCCCTCTATGAACATACAATGCATTATGAATACATAATAAAATAAAACATTCCTTCTCATTGAATAAATTACATAACAACCCCTGAATAAATAGTCTTTTATAAAAAAAAATTGGGTAAAATCATACAAATAGCGTCATTTGATAATCATCTTAGAATCCTCTTCATGGAATCCATTATAAAAACTAATTTTCACAATATTTAATTTCTTATCAACATTTATATGGATGGAAATAAAACACAATAAATAAAACAATTATTCTTTTAAAAGAATTTGGTATCTACATTACCCATTTTTCCAATCTGACGCAAAACTAAATATCACACAACCTCGATAATGAGTCAAAATTGCATATTAAAAACTATGCGTCCATAAAAGAAAAATTATTATAGAAAATAGTTTTCTATATAGTATAACATTCCACTTGGTTGGAATAACATCCTATATCTTCATACCTAGAACTATAATTCCATCAGTGAGTGTCATCATTAAAACCACATGTTGGAAAAACATATCCCCCATTGATAATAAATCTAATAAGAAAGGGTCAATAAATAAAATTCAAACATAGTAATGGTAACTATATTTGAAAATTTGAAATTATTCAAACTTCCTAAACATTTTAAAATTTTTAAATTCATGGGGAGAAGGGTACCTACATAACTATTTATGTATATGGACGAGGTTGAATCCCATTTTTCAAATAATGCTTCTCAAACATAAGAATGGTAAATATATTACAAATGATATTTAAAAAATTCTTATAAATGATGATATATTATAAATGGACCACTTTATTATTGGTATATCCCTTAATAAAGAGTCATAATATGATTATGTATAGTCTAAAACGAGTTTTTAATAGGAATTGTTGTGAATTATATTACACTCCTTTCATTAATGTACATTAGAAATGATTATTTCAATTATTCAAAAATGTCATAATGTAGTTGTTTAATCTATATAAGATGTGTATATTCCCACATAAATTAAATATATTATACTTTTTCTATACAGAGGTATGTGATTTCATTCTTCTTAATAATAAATACCATAAATTTTCTTACAATATAAATGAACCATAATTAGGTGGGTTATGATCTACAATTTCCTAATCCTAGTCTGCATAAAAAAAGTAGATAACTCATGATCTATTCGTATATTAATATTTAGGGAATAATTGATATATTCAATTATTCTTCTCATAATTTACATATATACTATGATATTATATTCGAAATTATTAATATAGATGTGAAATTATATGGCAAATTTAAAAAAAATTAATTTTCTTCCAATGTATTATGTGGACATAGAAATCAATTGAATTTCATTGATAAAACTCTTTACATATTAACATGTTTCATGATAGTTCACATATACTGACCATTAGTTGGTTTTGATAGTCCACAATGGTGTTCATATAAATGTTTAATTGATACTTGAAAATTTATTTGAACATATAGACAATCCATGGATTTCAATTATATATATTTGAATGATGTGTTTCATGTATCATAACCAAGTTTCTAATGTATATTCTTTAATGATGAATGAATGTGAATCATATTGAATGTGAATAATGTGTTTTGTGTATGTAAGTTGGTCTGTTGAAACCCATATATCATTTTCCCCATTAGTTGATTTTGGAATTTACGTAATGATATTGATGGTGATTTTCTCTAATTTCTATGATGGTATGGGTAATAGATGAATCGTCCCCTTGCACATGTTCCCTTCTTTTATGAAACATATTATAAGGTTTCATGTCTAATGTTTGGACCAACAGTTCTTGATTTTGACTGAAAACTACTACATGGTCACCCTATTTCTAGTAGTAACAAGAATAACCACTCTAAACAAAAATATATTTATTCATATTATTTATATATAAATTTCTATTATCAAGAAACCATTAGGCTATGTTTTATTACTGCTGATTTCTCACGCTTTCTCCCATGTTTTATGGTATCATTATCAAATTTCAAAGATATATATTCCATTTAGTTTTTTGAATGCATTATTTTGATTATCCTCTTAGTTTCATTATCTATTATACTTTTATATAAAAACATATAATCAATAACATATCATTTTCAGTATTTCAACATAATGAATTCTATAATACTATAATAATTTAAAAATTGAATTAGTAGTATCAAAATAGTGTATATATATCCATAAAACCACACACATCACTAAATAACAAAACGATCACAATTAATTCCATTTTTCCTTTGAGATGAAAGGATTAATAATTATATTTGTTTTGATACAAGTATAACAATATATTCCATAATCATTATTAAGGATAAGAACTTCCACAAAATACTTTAGTATTGATATATTTTCATGATATGTTGACTAATGTGATCCAATAGCTATTTCCACATGTTGTATACTTCATCAACTATTTATAAGAATGTGTATTTATTACTATTAATTTAGTATATTTTTAATTTCAATATCTATCCTTCAATGTGAACATTTGAAACCATACCTTTGATATTCGAAACTTCCTAACTATGTTTCACTAATTGTCTTGAGCTATAGAGTTGATTCACACTCAAAATATTTAGAGGAGGAATATAAATATAAATAACCTTGCTTTTCCTTATATCATCACATTATAATATTTTATTTTTATCACATTTATTTAAGTCACTATTGTTGACAAGACAATATATTCGGTCAAATAATTCATTATCATTTATCAAAAAATTCAAATTTTCCAGTCATGTTGTACAAAAAACCACTTCCATAAATCATTTTAATATTATTCGTTGTACTTTTTACATAAATTTACACTTGTATGACAATGCACATTCTCCTCCATTACAAAAATTATATGCCTATTTTTTAATGTATAATTCAGCTTCTCCAAATCATTCCTGATTCAGACATTCCCTTTAAAATATTGTTATATGAGGAAAATTATATTATTAAAAGGGATATTATTTATTTGTATTATTATTAATTGAATCAAATAAATATAATTATTATGGTCGCTTCATTACTAATTGTTGAAAATAACTTTGGTCCTGGTTATTGAAATAAATCTATATCCATTATATTTTTTTATACATTATGATAAATGATATGGTTTCTTTCATCTATTATTATTTCTTATTGATTCATGATTATAATAGATTCAATAAAATTTAATTGTAAGATATATTATGAACAATATAAAAATAAAAAACATTTCATTAGGATATACTTCATCTCACCTTCATTCAAACTCATTCCACGTATTAATATTTTCTTCTCAGTTGATGAATCAATATCAAATACTCAGGATTATTAATATCCATTTATTTAACTATGTTTGGTGCACTTAGAGTTCCTTATTTAAGTGTCATAATTTTATATAAGAATAAAAAAGATTAAAATTTCTTTTTTCCCATTCTATAATAATTCTCACATTTGATAACATGGTTTCATTTTTTAATCCACTTCTATAAATAAATTTTTTACATTAATATATCAAATTATTTTCAATAATTGAGCCAAAATTTTAGAGATTTTTTTTAATTTAATATCATGGATATTTCAAAAATATAGATTCTTAGACTGTATTTTTTTAATTTCAATTTCCAGTTTACTTTATTGGGTAAAGAATTCCTTATCAGGAGCCTTATGTTTTTAGCTCCCTCACACAGACAAAAAGTAAGGTAATCAATTACTATTTTATATTCATATATATTTAGTCTGGAATCGACACCATCTCTTGAGATTATGTGGATGGATGAATAATTATCTTACTATTCTAATATTTTATCTATTTTATCTTCATGAAGATACACGTATTTAGAAGATTCATTCAACAGAGCCCCGATATTTTTATTTTTCACTGAATGTTTATTATACTCCCCATTATCCCTCTAACATTCAATTTTCATATCATCAACACCTTTTGGTTCGTTTGCACTTTCAATTTTATCTTATTCCTTTTCTGTTGATTCAATTACTATATATTGAATATTAATAATAAAATATTATTCATCTTCCTCCAAATAGTCTTAAAAATTATCATCTGTATTTCTAACAAAAACTGTTAATTAAAACCTATTTCTTAAATAACCTTTATAATTTCAGTCTATATGATGGGGGAATACCTTAAGGATTTAAAGTAAATTCTACTTAATTATCTTTAAAATCCAAAATGATTTTATTAATCCTTATAAAAATGTCTCCAAACATACCATAATTGAAAAAACATTTATGGGTATCATTCATTGAATTCCCCCATTTACACTTTTGAAATAATTTTTTGTAAGTGAATGAAAATTTTCAGCCACATTTTCTTCATTATATCCACCCTTATAAATTTTTGTTATCTCTATGGAATTAAATTACATATCCTTTTTTGAAAAATTGTAATAACTTTTGTTATAAATTTCAATTAATATTCCTTAAAAAGTTTTATAATATCATTAAAATAAATACTCTCAAAATATATTTCTTCAATATTGGAATATTTTTCATTATATAGGGGGTATAAGCCTTCTAATTATCTTCATAACAGAGTTAATATCCTTATATTATTGACGAATTCCATGAGTATTTCATTAATCATAGGTAATTTGGTGGAATGAACCTTCATAATTATCCTAAAGATGAGGTTATATATTTTAAATAATATTGTATATAATATATATATTTTCTGCCTATATATTAAATTATAAATCAAATATATATTTTAGTTATTATCACATGTCATTAAGTATGATGAAACTGATTACCACCGTGTATATATGATCTAACAAACCATTATTAAGAGGGTTATAATCAATTTATTTATAATCTAATTTTTTTTGTTTAATTCAATCGATGGAAATCTCAGAACACCACTATAATTAAACACCTTGATTGTGTAAAAGTGTACACCAATCATAAGATATCAAAAACGATATATCATTCTATTCCTGAAAATATGGTAGTTTATTCAATAAGATAGTAAAACTACAATAGAACATACTAAATTGTACAT
Organism: Viscum album; assembly: GCA_963277665.1. Classification (NCBI taxonomy): domain Eukaryota; kingdom Viridiplantae; phylum Streptophyta; class Magnoliopsida; order Santalales; family Viscaceae; genus Viscum; species Viscum album. The sequence continues at coordinate 602,070,397 of OY728166.1, forward strand.
CTTAAATAATTAGTACTGAATTATTTAACATCTATATCTTTAATTAATTGATAACACTTATTTTAACAGATGGAAATTTAATAGGGGTGATTCAATGAGTAAAATTTTATCCTTTTTCCCTTTATTATAATTTATCCATGTTTTAATTTAGGTTTTGATCATTGTAAATTCAATGACACAGACACATGAAACACAAATAAATAATTTAGAAGTAAGAGAATAATCATTTTTTACATGGTTCACCACAATTTTTTAGTCTAAGGAATATACCCCAACGATGAGTCAGAAATAGAATAATTATCTTGAATTTACTACATTTCATTGGTCAAAAATTTCAGCCATATTCCCTCTATGATTTGTGCATTTACATATAAATTTATATTAAATATAACATATATTATCTCTCAGATATCCTATACTAACTCCTACGGGATCGCAACAATTGGTGGAGTCTTGGACAGTTAAATAGAATAATGGTCACCTTGATATTTTCTTGAAGGTATGATGTTATTAATATTTTGTTATAATATATTTTATAATGAAATGTTCCATATGGTTTCAAATAATTCTAAAATATTATCTTCATGATAAAAATCACTTTAATATACCTTATAATGGGAAACAATGAGGAATGAAGTTCACTTAGAACCTCACCATACAATGAAAACATTAAATCTCACAGGCAATGTACAATAATCCATATTGAATTGATGAGAATATCGATGTGATCAATCTGACATAATTTCGAGTCATCCCCATAGACTAAATTTCCAATTTTTTAAACAAAACAAAAAAAATCCTTACATACCATATAATCTAACTTGTGATATTTAATACAACTTCTCAAATCACTTATTTTCATCTTAGTCACTGAATATACCTTTTAAAAAAATATTAATTCGTGATGAATGGATTCTATGGGTATTTATTGGAAAATTATTTATAAACAATTATAATCATTGGAATTACAATTTAATCCCTATTAAGACACGCCATGATTCTCAAAACAATTACACATTAAGATAGTGTGATGAAACTATAGAACACATAGTCTATTTGAAAACAATTTAGATGGATTTTATGAAATAAAAAATCATTTTCAGAGTTAGTGCTAGAAATTGATACTATGATATAAATTAAATCCTTAGGACCACATGGTTCCATGATGAACAGTATACATACATACAACAGTTGTGTGAGTAATTATGTGAGTTTTATTCCTGAATGATTATTATTTATGATGGGACTATTTTATGAAGAGTTATGATGAAGAATAATGAAATAATAAAAATTATGATTATATAAACTCAATGAATTATGATTGATAGAGTACATTTTCCAATGATTATCATTTTCTTAGATCTAAATGATCATTCCTTTTTTTATTTTATGCCACTCTAAAGGATAATGATGATTCCTTATGATGAAAAATTACTATTTGAAAAAATATATAAATTATATTCAGTCGATTATGATGATTTATTATCTTCTATATATTTATAAAATATTGTTCCTAACATTTCTCAATTATTCATAGAGAGATAAATTAAATGTGTCATATTAACAAATTATTCTTATAGGAATAAAGTTCTATTCCATAGATTAATTTATTTTTTATCTCCATATAATGATAGGTGTATTCTTAAAAAATTAATAGACTCATTCAAAACCACATTCGGATGAAATCTGGAGGAGGGTGGGAGACCTTCTCTCACTAGAACCCTCGACAGCTTTAGGATTTTTCTCTTGATTCCCTCGATTGCACAGACATAGCGGGATACCTCAAGCTTGAGAGGTATGAATCTCATGGTTTTGAGACTCCTTAGAAGAAGTAGATTCCCCATTTTCACGATTATGTCTTGTAATTCTAAACAGAAGATTCCCCTAATGAGAATACATGCACTCTTTATTACTTTGTTGATCCAAATGGATCTCGTTTCTAAATGCACTGATGATAACTGATCCATGCAAAAAAATACGATGAAGAATACTCTTGTAAAGTGACTTGATGATGGTAGTATCATGGTGGAAGTGGATCTGGATTCTCTTAATTAACGCACACAAATGTGAAAATTCACTGTCATTGGATGCATCACCTACCTCAAAGGTGGTTATCCATGGCCTCTTTCGGAATTGCATACGTGTATTTCTCGTTATTTTAATTCTTTGAACAAGAAACTGATTCCAATAGGGAAAGGATATATTCACATAATTATAAAATCAATAGAAAACATAGAAAAGGTTTGGAAGATTTGATTCCTTAATCTAATGTTGGGAGTGCTTAGAATTTCTGATCGGGACTCTATTTTTAATCCGCACAAAGATAGAAATATAATGGCACATGTTTGGGTCAATATTCATGGACATATTTGGTTCTATTGGAACCCAATAATTAAAAATGACATTTTTTAAATCATAGGGACTCCTCTGAATATTGACCACATAAATGTAAATGCTGAACTAGGGATTTTATTATAGAATTAGGGTAGAAATTTACTTATATTCAATGCTCCCTATCACAATCAATTTCAATATGAATGAATACAAAACTAATATTCGAATTGAAAATGAATGAAATCCTCCCTTTGTGACCATTGTAAAATTATTGTTCACACAATCTCTAATTGTAGGATGATTAGAAGGAAAGTAATCCTGCCAATTGAGAATGATTGGAAGGAAATAAGGGGAAATTAAAAATATAATGATCCCATGATGGGTATATCAGAACCACCCAAAAATAAAGTATAAATCAGGGTCAAAAAACACAATATAACACATATAGGGGGAACCTCAGTTATAAACTAGGAAGATGTCGCTAAATAGTAAGTCACCTCTATTAAAGACCAGTTCCTCTTTGAAGAAATATAAAATCAAGTTTTGAACACTATATTAATATACAATGAGAAATAATAATCTGGTCAAACCTCAAGGCCTATCCTCATCCAATATGTTGATCATAACATTGGTAAGAAGGATGAGTCACCTAAACAAGTGAATTGTAATAATTTCAACACATATTTTGCACCTCTACATAAGGATGATTGTCCCGAGATTTATTAAATTCAAAAGGTTGTGAAACATACCATGGATTTGGGTACTGGGAAGATCCATAATCCACATCCTATAAATGTCACATAAATTTCTGAGTTAAATACTGAATCTAACAATAAAATAGATAATGTAGACTCTATCCCCCCCACTCAAGGAAGATCTGTTATTTCCTATAAAACTCATAATTACATTGTACACATTTCAGGATTTGGTAAACTAATGACCACATAGAAATACATTCTGGACACAACACTATCCACTACAACTAAAATGACTAAAACTATCACAAAAAACTAGAATTTGTATATTCATTTAATGTAACCCACCCTCTGTACATATTCCTACACAGACCCAAAACATCAATAGTAACACAAAGCAGACGGTAGTCGAGAAAAATGGGGTGGAAAAAGAACTTTATATATGCATCTTGTCATAACCCGCCCCCCATGGGGCTTGTTCTGTGACTTCCCCAAGCCTGCCTTCCATAGGCCTCAGGAGGGCTACTAGAACAAAAGGTTTAATCCCTAAATCTGGGAAGACATTTCCTTTATAACCTAAAATTGCACACAACAGAGTAAAAGCTGGAAAAAAACTCTAAGATAAACTGTATATCAAAAATGTTCTGAAAATTATAATGGGGCTTAAAATACAAGACCAACTATAAATTATAAGAAACATAAAGTAAAAGTACTGTAAAAAGATAATACTTCTCCTGGAACGTCCACCGGGAAATTCTACCTGATGGGTTGGTATATATAGCCACCACAATACTCCACGTCCATATGTCTCCTCTATGTACTGTCACGCCATGTGGTCCACCTCTGGGTACCATCCAGTCCTGGTACACCCAGCCTCATTCAGCGTTGTCCGTCGTCTGCATCCAACACAATGAGGTGTCTTCATTACCCATGTAGTGGTGAGTATAATTATACTCAGTAGGGACCCTGAGACCCTCAAGGTCTCACAAAATCCAACAATGATAAATCACAAGGTATGAAATCAACAGACAACCCCACTTAGGTATATGTCCATACATATACCATACTTATCAAGTAATCCATCTCATTCATGAGGAAAACAAAAAAGTTACTAACACGTCACAAATAGGAATACATGTTTTGTAGAGAGTTATAGATGATTATATGTAGCCACTAAATCATCTATTATGTCAAACCCACACATGATCCAGGAATAGTAGTAAGAACTATCGAACCCACACAGGATCCAGGAACAGTAATCAGAACTGTCGAACCCACACTGGATCCAGGAACTGTATATAGAGCTATAGAACCCACACATGATCTAGGAATAGTAGTAAGAGCTGTCGATGCCACATAGGATCCCGGAACAGTTGTCCAATGTGTCAAACCCACAAAGGATCTGGGAACTTTAGACAGAGTGCAGCCAGCCACAGGGTTTCTGTACAAAGAAAGCATGATTCTGGGATAGTCTGCTCCTCACTCCAACTTTTGATACATCAACATCCATGAATTCCAACGAATAAGTATGGAAATGGTCTTCCACAACAAAGGGGTCTCAACGCAATAGAAGGCACGTCAATCAGACACATGGTCTATCATTTATTAGCCTTTTAGTCCCAGGGGCTCAGTTGGATTCGTGCGAGGTCCAACCTGACCATAAGACAACTATACCCCAAACTATAGTAGGATATTCTCAGAGGGAATGTCATGCTCCAAGATTAATAGTGCCACTGACGGTTCTTCAAATAGATGTCTAGTGCCAAATATATGGCCAAAAAAAGTAAAGTGTCGCAGTTTGCCTGGGACCAGTCCGACCCGGTCGGACCGACCCGACCCGACATAGTCTCGGCCGACCCGTTGGGTTTGGCCCGGCCCACTGGGACCGGCCATGCAAGTTGCGAGTAGCACGAGTGCGTGGACCGGTCACAAGGGTGTGGACTGGTTGTGGGTCAGTGTAATGGCGGTTCGACACAGAGGTGTTAGAGGGGCGTGGAAGGCCGAATCAGCTAGGGGCACGTGAGGCCCGGCTCGGTGGCTCGGCCCGAATGGATGGGGCTGGTTCGGCCAGCGCACTGAGGGGAATGAATCAGGCGGCTCGGACCGGATGTCCGAGACCGGTTTTCCAACCATGCGGGGGGCACAGCATGGTCGGCTCGACCCAGATGGGCGGGTCCTTTTCATCCAGCAATAGCGCAGGCACACGGGGAGCGCAGGCCAGAGCGGTTCAACTAGGTGCATGGGTGGTGGATGGGAAATCTGGGAGGTGGCTATGTAGGCCAGCGGGTTTCCGGGCAGGCCGGGAGGTAGCTGTGAGGTGGGCGAGTAGGCGGCTAGTGGCTGGTAAGCTCCCAGGCAGGCCGAAGGGCACCCGGGCCAATCTTCGGGCAGCAAGGAGGCGGCAGGGAGGCGGCCAGGCAGGTCGGAGGGTGGTCGGGGGGCAGGCGGGTAGGCCGGTGGGTGGCAGCGGAGCGGCCGGGCAGGCCAGCGGGAGACCGGGCAGGCCGGAGGGGTCGCAGCTAGGGATCTATCTACTGGTGGTAGTGTGGGATGCCGCGGGGGTGGAGCGGGTCAAGGAGGTAACGTGTAGCGCAACCTTTGTCTTTTCTTCCTTCTTCACCTCGTTGTTTCATCACCATGCTGAAGGACATCACAAAAAAGATCGATAGAGAGTGTAGGCCCATGTTAGTTTGTCCTCCACCCTCTGCAGTTAGGGTGATAACAATCAGTCATTTAGAAAGAACCACAACTATCCACCCGCAAAAAGAATGCATCCTCCTTATTTGTCTTGAATGAATGGAAGAACATGGAACATAAATGAAATTAACCCATACCTTTTTCATTGTTCGAAGATGAAATCGCAGAAAGAAGACAGAGGATATCATCGTTCGTCACGTCCGCTAAACAATTCCTATCCTGAGCTCACACATCGGTTATGGAAGATGTTCCACGTCTGTAGGAGTCCAGGGAAGAAGATCTAAGGAGATCATTTCCATCATTATTCGTTGGATGAACACATTCTTCATCTTCGTTCGGAGGTGAGGTTCTTCGTTGGAGAACTCTATTTCTCCCAAGCTCTCCTCTAACAAATATTCCACCCAAAATGATAATGAAAATTCCAACCAAAATAATAGATTGTGATATACTATTAATTCATTGGCACAATATTCAAATTGGATGAATTAATTAAATCGGCTCCACCTAATTAATTCATGAGGTTGGCACCATTTAATTTAATGAGGAGGATTGGCACAATTTTTTTCTAGGGGAGATGAAGAGGCTCCCCTACACTTAATGGAAGTGTGATGGTTGCTCCCCTTTAAAGGGGAGTTTCAAGGGGTTAAAACACTTGGTGGTCCCCACCATATTAATCATGAAGATGAGGTTATGTTCGGGTGGGCCCCACCACCATAACCTTTCATGGAAGGTTAAGGTGTGTCGGTCCCAACCTCCTACATCATCATGGAGGCTTCAATCAATCAAAAATAAAAATAAGTCTACAGATTTATTTTTATTTAATCCATTCATTAAAAACCCACAAAACTATATTCTATTTCCAACCATCTGACATCGAGGTGAATGTAATCTTAATCGAATATCAGCATTGCGAGTTCAACGGTGGGGTCATATTTCAATTCAAAGCACCGTTTCAAATGTTATAAAACCCCGCTCATACGTTTACTGAACATACCCGAAAAAAACATCAGTAAATGATTCTGGGCACACTGGTCCTCAGAATCACGCACCCACAATTTTCATGGAATCATAAAATTTAAATTTAATTAAATAAATTACATGTAAATTTAGGGACATTACATTCTCCCCAGCTCATGGAATTACATCCCCTTAAGAAACAACTTGAACTGAGGGAATATGTCTGGGTAGAGAGCATGCATCTGAGCCTCCCACTGCCATTTTTTCTCCTAGAGGTTCCCGTGATGCATGCGAATGTGCACCAAAGGTATTGACTGTCCACAAAGGAATTTCCCCTATCAAATCCTCAATCTCAATGGGAACCTCTATAAAAGTTTCCCCGTCGTCGACGTCCATCTCTCCATGGTCAATGATGTGTGAAGGGTCGTGTACGTATCTCCTCAGCTAGGATACAAGGAAGACGTCATGCACCGGGTGCATTGAGGTGGAAGAGTGATGCGGTAAGCCACCTCGCCAACTCTGTTGAGGACCAGAATAGGTCTGATGAATCTGGGAGATAACAAGACGCCTCAGCCAAATCTCCATAAACCATGTCGAGGTGAGACCCGTAGAAAGAAGTAGTCACCATCCTCAAACTCCGGAGGACTCCATCTCCTATCAAAATATGACTTCTTCGTGCTATTTTCAGTATTCATCCACTCCTGGATGATCTACACCATGTATGTGGTTTTTCGTACCATCTCTATTCCCACTAGTGCTGAATCCCAAGGGTTAGTCCAGTACAAGGGTGATCTGCATGGTCACCCGTATAATTCCTCAAAAGGTTCCATCCAAATGGTAGAGTGATAGCTGTTTTTGTATTCAAACACCACCAAATGTAAGTGATTCTCCCAACTATGACCCAAGTCGAGGATACAAGCATTCAACACGTCCTCTATGGTTAGAATGGTCCACTTAGTCTGACCATCTGTCTGAGGATTCATGTTGGTGCTCAATCGTAACTGCTTCCCAACATCCTCACGCAACCCCTTCCATATCCCGGAAGTAAACTATGCATCACTATCAGAGACAATAGAAGAAGTTACTCCATGTAGCAGCACGACCTCTGGCACATAGAGGAGTCCAAAACACTATAATGATCCATGCTCTCGGATCAGTAGTAAGTTGGCCAACCTGGTGAGTCAGTCGAGGATCACCCAAATCGAGTCATGACCGCTAGATGTACGTGGATGTCATGTCACAAACTTCATGGATATCCCATCCCATTTCCACTATGGGTCCTATAAAGGTAGAACCAAGCCTGGTGGTACCTGGTGCTCTGCCTTCACCTACTGAAAATTGAGTCACCAAGAGACAAACTCTGCAACTGCCTTCTTCATCCCCGACCACAAGTGCTATTTTCGGAGATCCTGATACATATTCTCCACTCTAGGATGTACTACAAGAGAGGATGTGTGGAACTCCCTAAAAACTTCCTCTTGAAGTGACACTGACACCATAGTATGCCCTCTAAAGAGGATGTCGTGCTCCCCACCTTCATATAATATATGAGGTTCATGTCGTTTGGATATCTGAGCATGTCGTGTCACCTAGTCAGCGTCCTCACGTTGTGCCTCTCGGACTCGCTGATGGAGTGGGGGTGTGATTTTGTGAGACTGTGGGAAAGAAACTCCATCTATATCCACAATGGATATCTGCAAAGTTGATAGCTACTCTTTCACTTCGCCTAATAGTTGTATACCAAATCTCATACTGAATGAATATGATATTATGTTCCCCTTATTATAAGTATAGACTATCTCTAAGTCATAGTCCTAGATGAACTCAAGCCATCACTATTGTCTCTAGTTCTGGTCCTTCTGAGAGAATGATATAACTATGACTCAGTTTGTTAGAGTTGACTGTGAAATGGTATACCATCAGATAGTGCCACCACATCTTCAAGGAGAAACCACTTCTGCTAACTCCAGTTCATGGTTGGAATTGTTCTGCTCATGTTATCTTAGCTGAAAAGAACCATAATAGATCACTGCTCACTCATACATCAGGACACGTCTGAATCTAGTTCCGGATATGTCGCAGTAAACTATGTACCCTATGCCCTCCTATAGAAGCCTCAATATGGGGCACTAGTCATCCTCGGCCTCAGCCCTTGAAAGCTCTGATGGCATCTCTCCTACTACACAATGGGTTTCCCCTTATTCATTAAGGATGATAGTTGTGTTGCAACACTAGAGAAGTATGGACAGAATATTCGGTAGTAACCATCCAATCCCATGAATCTTTGTACCTCCGTCAAACTCCTGGGTGTCTTTGAAGCAATTACTACCATAATCTTCACTGGATCCAATGAAGCTTTAGCCTTTGAGATGACATGTCCCAAAAAGCGAACCTCTCAGATCCAAAACTGCCACTTTGAGAGCTTACCATAATGCTAGTTCTCTCAGAGTGTATCCAATACTACCGACAAATGGTAGGCATGCTCCTCCTCAGTAGTCAAGTTGATCAGAATTTCATCGATGAAGACTACGGAAAAGTGATCGAGTTATGGCTGGAAAATCAAATTCATGAGTCCCATGAACACTTCTGGATCATTGTTTGCACTTAAAATCATAACCAAGAACTCATAGTGGTCGTAATGACATCTAAAGGTCATCTTCTGCACATCCTCGTCTTGAACTCTGAGCTGGTGATATCCTAATCTGAGGTCTATCTTCGAGAACCACTATTCTACCTCCAGCTGATCAAAGAGGACGACAATTTTCGAGAGTGAGTTATTTTTCTTCCTGGTCAACTCATTCAAGAAACCGTAGTCGCCACAAAGCCTCAAGCTCCCATCTGCCATATTGGAGAACATAATCAAGGTTTCCCTGGGAGAAACACCGGACTACATGAATCCCTTCCCCTACAAGTCCTTTAGCTATACCCACATCTCGCAAAGCTCCATGGGAGCCATCTGATACGTTGGTGCAGAAATCGGTGTCGTCCCAGGGTATATGCCAATGTAGAAGTCCACCTCTCTGTATGGAGGTAGACCAGGGACATCATCAGGGAAAAAATCTGCATACTGGTCCACCACTACAGGATATGTCAGAATCTCCAAATCAACTGATCTGAGGGTAAGGCAAGCCAACTAATGAGTGATCGGTTGTACTCTCCTCTGTGAAATTCCATCCAGTGCTGCAAAGGCTCCCTTCTCGCTTGTGATGGTGAACTCGGTCCCATATGTGGGGACACACAACACTTTGGGCCTAATATAGTCGATTTGAGCATGGACTATACATAACCAATCTATAACAAAGTTGATGTCAAAAGGCCTCGATGCTGCTATAAGGGGAACTCAGCTGAAGATCCTGCCTCCTAGAGAAAGCTCACACTTCCATCACCAGTGTGTAATCATCATATCTGCTCCTATAAGAGTCTCTAGCCATAAGGATCTTACCAACCGCTCTGTCGGAATCTCCATGCTCCGAAAAAGGGTAGTGGAAATGAAGAAGTGACTGGAACCTTTGTCTATAAGAACTGTAGCTACGGGGTAGTAAACATAGATCATACCTTGATTCATCTCCGGAGCATCTTGATCGTAAGCATCGGCTGCAATGGAGCTAAGCACTATATTTTCAACCTGCTCCACGCGATTGGGGTGGACCTCCAGGTGGTGGTGGTGGAAACTTCTCAATACGTCATCCACCACCAGCAGCACATCCAGCTCAGCTTCCAGGTCTACCTGCGCCCTACGAATCACCTCGATCGAACCTATACTTCTATCTGGGAGGTCCTTCAACTATCTGCGGATCATCCAAATGGGTGGTCAGAATGTCACGAGCCATGTGACCCTTCACACCACATGTGAAAAAATGAATGTTCCTCATATTACTGGCCATGTCTCATGTTCCTCGAACAACCGAACCCAATTCCTAAGGTTGTCCACCGAATGATCTGGTCTTCTTTGATCTCTGTGACATCTGTTTGTTTCCTATTGCAGATGACTCTACAACGTGATGCCCAATGGAGGGTCTCGCTGCTGGTGACTACTAATCAAAATAAATATCCACTAAGAGGGCCCTCTCCCACACCCCCTCCTACGTCGGGATGTTGAGGGAGATCATCGAAGCCCTGATCTCTCGCATGATCCCCTGCTCGAAGGTTCGGGCCCAGAAGAATGGTTCACACACCATATCTATGGAGTAGCGTGAAAGGTCGATGAACCCCGCTGAGTACTGTGCCACCATCATGATACCCTACTGTAGATGAAGTTGCTCCTATATCTGCACTACACATAGGGTGTCTGGGACAAACTCCACAAGAAACAGGCTCTTGAAGTTTTCCCTGAGTAGTGTCGTCTCGACTAGGGCATCATGCTTTACCATCTACCTGTAGCTGCCTGAAGGAGATTCACAGCAAGGTACACCATAAGGATGGATGGTGTCCCTACCAGTCTGAAGACTCTCACCACACCCTCAATCCAATCCTCAGCTACCTGCGGGTCCATCTCATCCATGTACTTGGGTGGCCTCTGGTGTTGGAACTCGTGCAACGCGCTCAGGCGGCGTGCACTCTCTGCTGTCAGGGCTGGTGGCATCGGTGGCCCAACGGGTATTGGTATCGCAGGTGCCTCCGCTATGATAGGGTCATGCTCCAAGGCTTCATCGCTCAGTGGGCTACCATCTCATACAAATCCTAGAACCATGGTTGGCTATATTCATGGACAAATCCTGAAAAGGAAACAACTGATCCACAGTAAAAAGGTTAAACCTGGTGAGATGACTCAAAGAGATAACAAATAAATCACTTCAAAACACGTACGTAATCAGTGTCTTCGTGCACTATGTCAGAAATAATAAGTCAGAGTCATTGTGTATGGATACGTCAGTTGCCACACCAACACTGGACTCCCTAAACAGAAAACCACACTCAGTACCCTTAACACTATTGCATCATAGAAAAGATCAGAGTCCTAAGTTATGCGGTAGAACCTACTCCTCTGATACCAATTTTTCATGACTCGTCCCTTGGGGCACATGCCATGACACCCCAAGACCACCTTCTAAAGGCCAGGGGCTAGCGTGTAGCACCAATGGCATAAATCCCTAAATCTGGTAAGGAATTGCCTTTATAAAATGGAATCGCACGCAATAGAGTACAATCTGGGACAAAACTCAAAGTAAAACTGTATAAAAAATAGTTCTAATATGTAAACAGGTTCCGAAAATACATTCCCAGCTGTAAAGTACAAGAAATTGAAAGAATAAGTACTGGAAAAAGGGAAAACAACTCTTGGATCATCCACCGGGAAATCCAACTTGAAGGGTAGGTATAGATAACCTCCACCACACTCCACGTCTTTCTGTCTCCTCCATGTACCACCACACTGTGAGGTCCATCTCTAGGAACCATCCAGTCCTCATACACTCAGCCTCGGTCAGAGTTGTCCGTCATCTGCATCCAACACAACAAGGTACGGGCATAGCCCGTGTATGGGTGTGTATTACGATACTCAGTTGGGACCCTGAGACCTTCAAGGTCTCACAAAATCCAACAAGGAATAACCACAATGTATTAAATTAACAGACAACCCAACATAGGTATATGCACATCCATATACCTATGTTATCATGTAATCCATCTCATTCATGAGGAAAACAGAAATGTTACTCACTCAGCTCACACAGGAATACAACATTTTTGAGAGTTAGAGAAGCTCATTTATAGCCACTAAATCATATATTTTATCAAACACACACATGATCTAGGAACATTAGTCAAAACCGTCGAACCCACACATGATCCATGAACAGTAATTAGAGCTTTCAAACCCACACAGGATCCAGGAACTGTAGACAGAGTTGTCGAACCAACACAAGATCCAGAAATATTAGTCAGAGCTATCGTACCCACATAGGATCTAGGAACAGTAGTTAGAGTTGACGAACCCACACAGATCCAAGAACAGTATACATAGCGCAGCTAGCCACATGGTTTCTGCACAAAGCACGCTTGATTTAGGGAGATTCCACTCCTCAAGCCCAGTGTTAATACATCAACTGCCATGAAATCCCACGAAGATGAATCCCTAAGGTCTTCCATGACGTAGGGGTCTCAACGCAATAGACTACATGTCAATCAGACACCCCGTCTGTGAGTTATTAGCTTTTTAGTCTCGAGGGCCTGGTTGGATTCATGCATGATCCAACCTGACCATAACTCAACTATACCCCAAACTCTAGTGCGGTATACTCAGAGGGACTGTCACGCTCCAATATTACCAGTGATACTGACAGTTCATCAAATGGACATCCAGTGCCAAAGATATGGCCAAAAGAAAGTAAAGGGTCGCAGTGGGCCCGAGAATGGTCTGATCCTGTATGACCAACCCAGCCAGACATAGTCTATGACGAACAGTTGGGTTCGGCCCGACCCACTTGGCCTGACCCAGTAGTCCACGAAGGATGTGAGTAGCAAGGAAACAGGACGATCATGAGGGTGCGGACTGGTCGTGATGGAGCAGACCAACCGCGGGTCGCTGTAAGGGTGGTTCATCCTAGAGGCGTCGCGAGGGGCTTGGATGGCCAACTCGGCCAAGTGCGCGTGAGGCACAGCTCGACGGCTCGACCCGGATGGCTGAGGTCGCTTCAACCAGCGCTGGGATGGGATAAACTAGAGTAGCATGACCCATATGCCTGAGACTGGATCAGCGAGCACCGCGAGGGGTGTGCCGCGGGCAGCGTGGCCTGGATGGTTGAGGCCGGTTCGGCTAGCTGCTGCATGGGGAGTGTGGGGAACACGTGCCAATAATGTTTGAGAGGGTGCATGGGAGGCGGTTGGGAAGGCCAAGATGCGGCCGGGAGGCGGTCAGGCAGGCCAGCGGGGGCTGGTTCGGCCGGTGGTGGTGTGTGACGCCGTGGGGAGATGCGCGGGTCACGGATACCGCAGGTAGCGTGACCATTGTATTTTCCTCCTTCTTCGCCTCTTCGTTTCATCAACATGAGGAAGTAAATCACAAAATTGATCGACAAAGGGTGTTAGGCCAGGTTAGTTTGTCCCGCTCCCTCCGCAATTAGGGTGATATCAATCAGTCCTTTAGAACGAACCACAAAATTCCCCCCGAAAAAATAAATCATCCTCATTCTTCATTTTGAATGAATGGGAGAACATGTAAATTAAATGAAATTAACCCCCTACTGTTGTTCGTTGTTAGACGATGAATTTGAGGAAATAAGATGGAGGAGATCATCGTTCGTCGTTTCTGCCTCACACTTCCATTCCCGAGCTTGCACGTCAGTTGTGGAAGACGTTCCATGTCGGTTGGAGTCCAAGGAAGAAGATCGATGTAGATCTTTGTCAGCGTTCTTAGTTGGGAGATGAGGTTCTTCTTTGGAGAACTCTATTTCTCCCATGCTCTCCTCTCCCCAACATTTAACACAAAATGAAAAAAGGGAAATTCCAATCAAAATTATAGATTGTGATATCTTATTAATCTATTGGAACAATATTCAAATAGGATGAAATAATTAAATTGGCTCCTCCTAATTAATTCATGAGGTTGGAAAAATTTAGATTAATGAGGAGGATTGGAAAAATTTAATGTTAGGGGAGTTGAAGAGGCTCCCCTACACTAAATGGATGTTTGAAGGTTTCTCTCCTTTAATGTGGAGTATCTAGGGGTTAAAAACCCCAGTGGTCCCCACCATATTAATCATGGATAGGAGGTTTGGTTCGGGTTGGACCCACCACTATAACCTCTCATGGAAGGATAAGGTGTGGCGGTCCCCACCTCCAACTTCTACATAGAGGCTTCAACCAACCAATATAAAAATAAATCTAAAACATTATTTTTATTTAAATAAATCATTAAAAACCCAAAAAATACCTTTTATTTCTGACCTTCTAACATTGAGGTGAATGTCTTCTTAAGCGAATATCAGTGTTGTGAGATCAACACTGACACCAGATTTCAATTACGAGCACTGTTTCAAAAGTTATAAATACTTTCTCGTATGTTTATGGAACATACCCAAAAAAACATCAGAAAATGATTCCAAACACACTGGGCCTTGGAATCACGCACCGTCAATTTTCGTGGACATGTAAAATTTCCATTTAATTAAAAAAATACATAGAAATTACATGTCTTTACGCTTTCCATTGTTACAAATAAATTTTCATATGGGTTTCAGCATCTTGTAAGTAGTGTTAATACTATTTCTAGGATGTTCTATAACATGGATCCAACAGCTCCAAACCATACGGATTTATAAAAAAGACCTTCTAACAAAGGATCCTCTCTATGAATAAACAATGAAATAAAAATGGGAAATGAGGAGCAGGTTACTGCTTTCCCAACTCAATCTAGTAATATATGCAATCATTCCATTTCTGGGTGCGTTGAGTCATTAAATAAGACTTGTAATATGTCTATCATGGAACCTAAATCGATTGATAATGGTATTAAAATATTTATAAAGGTAACTAAGCCCTTGAAGGATATGAATGTCTCTGTGGGGAAAATGAAGTTCTCTCCAGATCTGGAATAAATCAAGAAACAACATGCTGTTACTTCACAGGTTCCAGATACATCTCTCTCCATGCCCGTAGATTGTGAGGACTTCTCTACAGAATCTGTTAACTCTATTTCAAATCAAATTTCCAATGTTTTTCTGATGTGTTCTAGGAAATCTACACACTCTACTATGAATAATCTAATACCTGAACCTACAATGAAGGACACCAAAAAATCCAGCATTATTCAGGAATATACCTCTAATAATCAGGAAGATAGAAGTTATTATATAAATAAAGGCTCTGGAAAAAATAAAACGGGGGACTCTAACCCCAAAACTATATTTTAATGAAGAACCTTTTTTGGAATTGTTAGGGGATTGCTAACTCTAACGTATTCATTATGTTAATGAGAATGATAAACACTCATCACCCTCTATTATTTACTATTACTAAGACAAAAATTAATGGTGCCTATAAATACTCTTATTTATTTCATAAAAATTATGTTTTTACTAGTGCAATAACTAATAACCTCAATGCTGATTCTTTATGAATTTTCACCAAAATCTCTTTACTGAATATTAGTGTTTTCAATATCTCTTATCAATTTTTTACTTCAAAAATTAATATTAATGGATAACATATTTTCTTCTCATTTTTAAAGCTAATAATAGATAACAAGAATGAAGAACCCTTTGGAATGACCTCTCATTCCATGGAATTAATATTAATACACCCTGGTTGATTATGGCTGATTTTAATGCCATTCTCAACCCAAGAGATAAAATATGACCTTCCCACGTATCTAATACCTTGAGAGAATTTAAAACTGCAAAAGATGACAAAAAACACATATATATAAATATCACTAGTGCAAAATAAACTTGGAATAGAAGGCACTACAAAAAATTAATTTCATCTAAGATGGATAAATCCTTCAAGAATGTTCTTACTTTAGATAAATCAGTTACAATCACCAGTATTATAGTATATAGTATAATGTCTGTTCATCACCCAATCTTAGTTAGTGTCTACCCAAAAGATAATAATCCCAATATGCATGTTAGATTTAAAAATTCTTGGTTCCTCGATAATGACATCTATCATATCAATCAAAACATTTAGTCCTCAATTTCTAGAAATAATGTTGTCCCTAACTATAGTCTCAAATTAAAACAACTAAAATAGACTCTAAAAATACTGTGTATTTCTGAATCCAATCAAATTAATAATTACAACATGATTCTTTAGAAATATCTCAATGACCATCAAAATAGAAACACCACCTATGGACTCGACAATGATCCTACTTAAGAACTAAATAGTGTGGTCAACCATTACTCCATACTCACTTTCAAATAAAATGCGAAAAAGAAAATTCTTAAAACTATATGGTTAATAGATGGTGATAGAAATACTAAATTTTACAATTCAATTCAATGATTTAGGAAGGAATATAGGCCATTAACCCTTTTAATTATTGGGGGAAGGCTCGTTGACAATGAGGATGACAACAGTAATCAAATCGTCTCCAACTATGAAACCATTTTCAATGGTACTGATATAACCAATGACCTCCTACCTAAGGTCATTATCCTAGGGATAAATGGTTAGGACAAATCCTTTATTCTCAATACCCTGATAGATCATGAAATCACGGACACTGCCTTTCGTATAAATCTTGATATTGCTCCGGGCCCTGATGGCTTCAACAATTATTATTTACAAAAATAATGGGATGTGATTCCGATTGATAGTTATAAAATTATAAAAACCTTCTTCCGGAACGGGGTTCTTCCTGAAACCCTAAACACACAATTTTTCACCTAGATAATTAATGTGGATAACACATTTTAGATTAATCTATATATACCCATTTCTCTTATTAACACTCTTTTCAAAATCATCACAAAAATAAATTCAACGGATATACCACTCTCACGGAAAAATTTGTCTCAGGGAAACAATTTGGTTTTATAAAGTTTTGATTCACTCAAGATGTTATTTTACTCTCATATGTGTGTGTTAATAATTGGAAAAAAACAAGCTGGAGAGGCAACATAGAAATTGAACATGACATCAAAAAAGTTTTCGACACCATGGAGTAGAATTTTATCTTCAAATTACATCAAGGTTATGGTTATAACACCTGAATTATAACTGAACTCAAAACCCTCTTCCACTCACCGTCTATCTCCATCCTGATCAATGGATCAGCTTAAGACTATTTTAAATGCCCCTAATGTATCAAGAATATTTATCCCCTATCTCTCATTCCTTTCCTGATAGTAGAAGACTACCTCATTCGACTGATCAACAGGCTGGTGGAATAGAATAAACTAAAGCCCATTCATGTCTCTAGGAATGTGAATGCACATACTCATCTTATTTAGGCTGATGACATCATCCTTTTACATTCAAGAGGATAAAAGACACATTATAATCCTCAAAAATTCTCACTCACACTATGAAAAGGTTTTTGGTCAAACCATTAGCTGGAACAAATCATGAATCTTCTTTTGAAGAATTTTCTTCTTAGCATAAAATGAAAGATTATCAATGACATTGGTCTAAAAGATGGTATGACCCATTTCACATATCATAGTGTTCCCATTATTTGGGTAAGGCCCAAATCATGTAACTTTGTGACTATTGTTTACCATGTTCTAAATCAGTTATCTTCTTTGAAAGGTAAGTCTCTATGGTAGGTTGGTCATTCCTTGTTAAATCCATTATTATCTCCAAGATGGTATATTCCATGATGGTCTATAAATGTCCATTTGGCCAATTTAATAAAATCAAATCCTCCATAAATAACTTTATCTTGACCGGTTGGATTCCAGATAGAAAACTGGTGACTGTGCCTTGGTCACCATGTTGCTATCCCCTTGAAAATGGTGGTATTGGAAAAAAAATTCTAATTATTTAATGAATCCCTTAAATCAAGACTCACAGAGAAACATTTTCACAATACTTTGATGCTATTACCTTTCTCAAAAATAGGATTCTTGAACAACATTAAATGGGAAATTCAATCAACATTTACTCATTAATCAAACCTTCCATCAAATAATCTTTCACTAATATTATGAATAACTCTAAATGGATGGTCTCCAAATAATCCTCCATGAATGTTTGGTTGGATAACTAGACTGGAATTCCATTAATTTCCATTAATACTTTTGATCAAACCCTTGATAATACCATCAACTCAATCAGGGGAACCATATACTATTAGCATGATCATGTTCCTGAGGCTATTTTGAACGTCATTGAAAACTACTCTTTATCCCACACAAATTATTTGATTACTTGGGAACCTGCTCACAATGGTATGCTCAACTCCAAAAATTTCAACAAACTTTATTAATGTATCTATGAATGTGACTACAGTTTTTTAAAACTCATAATCCAACCTTGGATAAAACCATCGAGATTCAACATCACAAGGCGTCTATCTCACAACAGAGTTCCAACTGAACATTGAATCAAATCCATTGTCATCCATCACTACTCTAAATGAAAAATCATTAATCAACACAAAGATTATAATAACCACCTCTTTCTCTCGTGTGCTACTGCTTCTGCTCTCAAGAACTATATTCTTGACATTTTTGACTGTAGATGGTTGAGTCTAAACTCTATCAAATCTATTCATAAAAAATGTGATGAAATGGATGTATCTCAACAAATAAAGAACCTCTTCTATGATGTTTTTTATGAGATCCACAACGTGATCTGGTTTGATCAGAATGCTATTATTCAAAATAATTACTCATTTATTCAAAATGATTCTTTGATGAGGATCCCCATTTACATATATGAATCTGCCTTGATTCCAAAGTTACATTACCACAACCCCATGCATTACTTTGCTATACTGAGGCATCTAAGGGATAATTCATACTTTTTTTGTTGCATCGTACAATGGAGGTGTTCTAGGGATGTCCCCTGATTGGAGGGATATAGATCAATATTGATTTCACCTCTAAGGGAAATCCGAGACCTGTAGGGTGTGCTGTTGTATTTAGGGATCTCCTTGGTCAGATCCTTGGATGCTTCATGGTTAACTATTTCATTTCTTACTCCCATAAAGAATTGATTCTTAACTTGAGACATGCAATTTCCTTTTCCAAACACATTGGTTAAAATAACCATTGATTTGAAAGTGACTTAACGACTACTATCCAAGCAATTTGGAATGGCATAATCCACCTTGTTGGGTCAATTTCTATCCACTAGATAGAATTCTCCCATTCGATTATAAATCATAACTATATCATTACACATGTTTTTCAAGAAGAAAACATAGTTTCAGATTGTCTGGATAACATGGGAGTCAATCATTACATTACTTGGTTCAAAGACCTTCCTATTTCTCTTCTTTCCATTCATAAAAAATATTTTAATATGATCCCATTTTTAGACTACTGTAATATTTAATTTAATAATATTTTTACTTTGGTCATTTTTTACCAAGGAATCACCTTTAATAAATTTCAAAAACACATTAGGAAAATTATAAATGTTTCATTTACACTTATTTAATATCCTAAAACATTAAAATATAATGTTAATATTTATGAAATTAACTTTTAAAATATATAAAGAACATCAATATCTCCATTTACATTTTATAAGAACCAATGAGTCTTTTTCTAGAAATTATTAGAATCAACTATATATCTTGAAAGATACAGTTAATAATAAGCATTGAAAAGAGACATACATTTCACCAAAACAACATAGCATCGAGTAGAGAATTTATGAGAACACAATCTCTTTGTGAATTTTTTGAACAAGTGAAGTAGTTATATCTCACTGACAAAATGAGATCTTATATTAAAATAATCCTCCCCTCCAAAATTAGAACAACCACATAGTAAGGATAGATAAGGAAGGGTGTTAATTTTCTAGAAAAAATTTGGGTAACTTCTCCCCTTTAAATACCTAATAAATGGCTCAGTGGGGGTACTCCCATATCATTTTATTGATATTGGTGTGGATTAAAAATCATATTCATCCTTAGAAAAAAAATTATAGAATTAGGGAAAAATATCATGAATATATTTAGAATGTTTTATTAATTTGGTATAAAATGTTCATTGTTGTAACTATTCCAAACCATCTCATTGACTATGGGCAATATAATATCAATATTTCTAGACTATGAGTACTACATAAGATTCATATATTTTTAAATGATTGTAATAAACATAATTAATTCTATGTTTTTATTCAATTTTAACCAAAAAACATCTAATTAATATATATTTCAAATTAATTTAGTTAATGATGTATTATTATATATATATATTAAGATTTAGTGGTACTATGTTTTGCTGAATTCAGTTTCATAAAATTTTAAATCACTAAACAATCTCAATAGTTGATAATTCCACATAATTAATATCTTGTAATATCAAAATCATATAACCATTTACTATTTTTGATAATGGGATTATATTAATATAATCCAGTCTAATAATTAATTAATATTGTCATGTTTACATTAACAGATGTCCAAAATCATTCAGATGTAATAATGTGTTACTAGTTTGGGTCATCATTATATATTTTTTAGGGACATATAACATAATATTTATATGGTATAGAAGACGTGAAATAATGTAGGTTCCATTTATTATTATAAGGTTTCATTCATTTATACTTACACCTTCAATATAACATAAGTCCCATTTGAATGGGTATTGATATCGACTATAAATCTACAATATAAAACTTCTTGAATAGTTATGTTAAAGAATTTTCATGGAATTGAGAAGTAATATTTTATGATAAATTATAATCTCAATAAGTATTTCTGATCACAAAAATTGGAAATATAAAAATTTTCTTATTATATTTGGGATACTCAAAATATTAAATCAAATCGCCACATATAAAAATTATACCTCAAACATATTCTATTAAAATAAGTTTACCTATCCCCATTTCATTTTATTTGGGTTGTTATTTACATTAGGTATAATGAATTATAATTTCTCCACTAATTTACCCAAACCAATATACTAGGTGCTTGAGGAATTTTATAATACAGAAAAATATCCCATTAATTGAAACATTATTGTTCTACCATTGACAAGAAAAATACAATCATGTTTCATCATATATACATTAACATTAAGATGTCTATTTTAAAATGTAGATTTGATTTCTATTTTATTGATTTGTAATTTTTTGAGAATTCATAACATTAAACATTGTTATATCTTACAATATTGACATTATGTAAATTGTATCTTCATAATCAACCAACTCCACACGATTTTACACTATTAAAACTAGTATAGTATTATTTATGATTAAATTTTCCTAGATTTTTTTATGAGTACAACCTTTATTAAAGAGTTATATTTATTGATAGGACTTGGTATAGGGTTTGAGGTTTTGTTATTTACTATTTTATTTTACTCCAAATCCATATAGTTAATCCAATATTTATGAGGAAATAAATATTTTACTAAATGTTTCTCTGGATTAGTGATTATAATTTTTTCTAATTTTTATTCCCCACGACACATCATGTTAATAATACTTCTTATATAATATTTATAAAATTAACTATATCTATATTCTTATAAATATATTTATATTTATATCTAGAACTCTATAAAATCTTCATATTCCCATTTTTTATTAGATTCCAGAACTCTAAAAATATTTTCAACTTAGGGATATCTTACAATGACCTGTCTATAAATGTACATGTGGATTCCCTTTTCTTCTCCAAAATTTTCTTCAATTGAATAATGATCCATGGGTATATTATTTATAATATTGAAATAATAAAATACAAACTTGTTATAATTTTTTATATTCATATATAGGGAGACTTTCACATTCTATCGTCATCCAAAAAAATACCATCCTTATATGTTTCATCAAACAATCCTTGGTTAAAGTATTTGATCACTATGAGAAAAATAATCCTTAAGAAAATATTGTAATACCATATTGAGTTGTTATTTTCTTGAATATATATTGAGGTAGAAGATCATGTTTTTCATTGTAAACAATTGTTTTGGATGTGTAAATCTATATAAAATTTCTCCATCAATATGAAACATCATCATTAAAATTATGATGGATTTTTATCCCTTTTTCCATAATGGTCATGTTAATTCTCTTATCCACACAATTATAATGTGTTGTGTAGTGGGAATTATACTAATTGTAATCTAATACATTCAAATGTATGATTCGGATAAACTTCCAAAAAAATAATTAACTTCATCGGTTATTAGATTTTTGGTGTATGTAATTTTCTCTCTTTAAATATTTCATCAATATATTTTGAAAATGTTCACATTAAGTATCTTATAATTCATGAATAAATCACTTTTCATCCATGTATAGTTATATATAAATGAGAAAATTTTAAATTCTCCACATATGGATTTATATATCACTTCAAAAAGAAAATATGATTGTATTAATTTATGGGATCTTATTGATTGTGTCTATTCCCTTTTATGCCTCCTTGTAACCATTAATCCCAATTACTGAATTATTAAAATCAAAAATATATGTCTATTTAATTTGAATATATCTATCAATATATTTTATTTATAGATCTTATAAAATTATATTAACTAATGTGTCTTGTTGTTATGGGTAATATATTGGAATATTATCTCTCTATGAGACAATACAAGTTACTAGTATAAGGCCCCAGCCTTAAACCTTACTTAATCTTGAGTTATTACAAGATTACACATTGAGGATCTTTTCAGGTTTAGAGTTTTAGAGAATTAGATCATG
The DNA here is from genome assembly GCA_963277665.1 of Viscum album. Lineage (NCBI taxonomy): Eukaryota > Viridiplantae > Streptophyta > Magnoliopsida > Santalales > Viscaceae > Viscum > Viscum album. Next base: position 602,093,367 of record OY728166.1, read on the forward strand.
AAACTTGCATTACATTCCACATTTAAACAAAGTGGTTACATAAAAGACAGTATTCATTCTTCCCATCAACAGAAACATATTTAAAATAAAACATGGATTCTTTCTTGACACATCTTTGACACTATCATCACATCATGTACCTTTCCCTTGACCTGTGAAAAACATTTCAAAAACATGGGATGAGCCTAAAAAGCTCAGTAAGGGTTATAAAAATATGGAAAGGAAACATGACTTCATATATACATAGAATGAAATCATACTTTACCCATAAAACATAGGCACTTTAACATACATCATTAAATCATGAATAAATCATAGAAATCATAAGACATAAAAGGTAACTTGATGCATTCATAACATTCTTACGTAGGGAGTAACCCTCTTGGTTACGTTTGGAATACCCACCACAGTATATTCCCTAAATCTATTCGGAGAAACCGTAAAGTCTCACTCCTTCACATTACTCAATGCATTGGAGAGCTATATCGGGCTCACCCGCCCTTAGTTTATCACGGAACCACCCGTCTTCATAACAATGCCCAAGAACCATAACATAATCTTATCACATAAAACATGCAGAAAGGAAACATAACATTTCCACCTTTCAATAACAAGATATCAATACACACATTGTTATAAATACATTATGAAAACCATTTTCAATACCAAAATAAAAGAAAATTAAAACATGGTATTTATTTTTCTTTTTAAAATGAAGGTATGGATTGTAGAGGAATCCGAAACTCAAATAATGGTCACGGCGGTGGAGAAGTCGTTGTCACCGCATACCTACGGAAAAAACATTCCCTTTTGTCGTTTAGTAAAACACTTCGTATAAAAACATTCCTTTCGGATAAACGTAAAAGTCAAAGGCGTTTATAAACCGTATAAAAGAAAGTTGTGTATAAAAAAAAATACCTAAATGAAAGTAGATTGAGGCGAAGTCCCATACAAAGACGGTATCCTTGGATTAAGGATAAATCAGTTACATAACTATGTGTGACAAACGAATACACGAAATATAAGTGGGTATTAAGTGTAAAACAATCAGAGTACATTAACACATAATCATAGAACGACATATTCAAGGTGTACAAGTTTATCCCAAAGAATAAAAAGTGGGTTAAGAAGTTCCCTTGCAATAATTAGACAGCCTAACGGCGTCACTTCAAAATTCCGAAAAAGAGTTGATGAGAGATAAAAAGGGTATCTCATAAATTGGACATAAAATTTACATCAATAAGGATATAGAAGAACATATCCCAAAATAATATTATGTGAATTAAAAGGCATAACAAAATAAGTCTTTTAAAAATAGGAGGGTGAAAGGTTCCCTTACAGACATGGGTATCTTTCGAAACATACGCACCGTGAAAGAAGGACAATACAACATTGATGTAAATACTCATAAATGAATGAATATTACACAATGAGTAAAATAATGGTCTGTACGTACACCACTCAAAATAAATTGTGGAAAATATAGCATAAAACTCACGAGAATAAATGTGAGATGAAATATCCCTTACGAAAACTCGGCAGCCTAATGGTGCCACTTAAAACTTCGAAAAATGGATTGATGAGATCAAATAGGGTATCTCATCACATTAAAATAAAATTTAAAGCAAGAGTAATATAAAAGAACATCCCCCATCATAACAAAGAGGATCATAAAAGAAGTGACATAAAGGAGAGTACTTAAAGAGAAAGAGAGAGGTAATATCTCTTACGAAAATTCGGCAGCCTAACGGCGCCACTCAAAACATCCAAAATGGATTGATGAGAGATAATAGGGTCTCTCATCATATGAACATAAAAATTAAAGTAAGAGTAATATAAAAGAACATTCCAATAACAAGAAAGATGAGCTTAGAAGGAATGACATAAAAGAGTGTACATAAAAGAAAGAGAGGAGTAGGATCCCTTACCTCAAGTCCAACTTGTCTTGTTTGTTTATTTATATTCCTAAATAATAAAATTTGGTCAATTTATAATTGCATAAGGTCATCCTTTAAAGATTATTATTTGGTTCATATCAAATATTATAATGTTATAATAAATGTTTAATAATGTTAGTTCATATCAGACGTTTTTGCCGATGTTTGGTACATGAGTCAAAAATGAACTTGTTTGAAAAATGATTGTCCATGTAGTTATAAGTAAATAATTTCCAGAATATTATTAATGATTAAAATATCATATATATCCAGTACATATTCATTTTATACTATTCCATTTCATTTGAGGATAAAAACGAAAAGCACTGTTCATGGAGACGGTAGGTCGTACCTATGCATGAATGCTACTTTCATTTTTTATTTGTCATATTAACGGAATTAAAAATAAATGATATATATATATATTATAATTACAGTATAATATATATGTTATATAGGTCACATATGATCATTAATTTAATTCTTTATACGTTCCATGTATTGCATGTACGAGTCACATCACTTGAGGGGGCGGTAGTCCACACTTCCTCATTCGAAATTATAGCATTTACAAAACATGAAAAGAATAAAGGTATGGTTTAAATATGAAATAAAAAAGCATATAGTAAACATAAATACCATATATATCATATATAAAATACATTGACATCATAATGGCCACCTTTAAATGTGTTAAAAGAATATTGAACAATCATCGTTTCGTGAGGCAGAAAATCGCCAACCACAGAAACAGTATGTTCTTTAACCATTAGAGGACGGTGTGTGTAAGTGTAGCTCGAATACTTCTTATAAAAACATCCTAGTATATTGATGATACTGTAGTTGTTACAAAAGAAATTAATAAACAGATTTTAGTGGGTTGGAGAAGAAAAATAAAACAAAAGGACACAAGTGAAGTCATGACCTTAAAATCAGGTAACTCCCTTTGGTTTGAGCTCAAAGGCTTCCTTGGGAAGACGTCTGCCCTAAGTGAGGCTTCAAGGAGTTATAGAGGGAAGTGTAGAGACAAAATGGGCAGGGGTTGGCCGAGAAAAAGGCTTTGGGAGTGTGGGTATGGAGGTAGAGGTGGGGGCCTTTTATAAGAGGAGAGGAGGGGCACTCTTGTAAAGTTACAAAATGTTACATTATTTGCAAATGCGTTTTGGATTTTAAAGGTCCCACATTGATGTATTTCTAGGATAAGGTGATAAGGGTTCTAAATCCACTCATCAAATAGGTTTTTTACATTTTTAGGTCTTAGATATTACATTATCTTTCCATTTTATTTAAATCGTTAAATAATGCGGTCATCGCTGCATCATCATGATGTCATAAATAATATAATTTATTTAATGTCTAAAAATTATAAAAAAATACTATGATGTAGGAAATCTTTTTATATTTCCACGAATATTTATAGTCAAAACTATGACTTGTATAACCTCGTGTAAAATTTTTTTAGTAAAACATCTCATGTATGTATCATTTTTACTTTAACATTAAATAAAAAGATATTTATGTCATTTTCCAACCAAAGTGGCTCCATGGGGTCCCCATGTTGACCCATGGATTTTCTTGGTCGGCCATGACACATCCAATGAGGGTAGGACATGTTTCTAGGTCATTTCATTTTATTAAAACATTATTCATACCATAAACTACACTAATTACCTTTAATCGCGATTAAAAACATAATAAGTTACTATTCACCAAAAAATTATTTTTATCCCATTGAACCACATTTTACTTCTTAATGAAAACCATGTATGTCGGATTTTTGAAATTCAAAACACAAAGATGGAAAAATTTCATTTAAACAGAAAAATTAGTTTTTATAAGTACCACTTAGTGGTTTCACTATTCATCAAAAATTGAAGTTTTTCAGCAAAATCCCAAAAAATTCACCCTAAGCTATATTTGATATTCCGAATTCAAAAATGAAGTCTATTTTACAAAATTCAAAACATATAAGTCACATTAATTAATTTAGTAATTAATTCCCGCCGTCAGAGCAAATAGCGTGTTTTTATGAAACAATAAGTATCAAAAGATTGACACTAGTTTATGTCTGATTTCAAAGTGAAATTAATTACAATGACCACAATTGGATTTAATGGTAAAAATATATTATAATTTCACTTTAAAACCAATTAAAAAGGTAAACTAATTATATAAATAGATTAGATTAAAAGGAGTTTTGAATTAAAATACAACATTTTACACTATTCATTAAAAAAATGAACTTTATCGAAAAGATACCAAAAATTTACACAAAGTAAATTTTGATGTTCCAATTCATAAGAAGAGTTTTATTTGGCCCAATAGAATGTATAATAGTGAACAAAACTATATTTCATGATGTTTCTCCATCAAAAGGCGATAAGTGAACCTTTAGTGAAAACTAGGGCATATACGCCTAAAATTGAATTCATTCCGTATTTTAAGCCTTTATCTTTTATTTGATAAATGTAAAAACATTTAAAAACATATATAATCATATTTTAGTTACTTCTATCCATTCTCTCCAATACAACGGCTACATGTTAACTACCATTTAAAATAATATTATTTTATTATTAGAGTGCAGCGTAAGATTCCCAAGAAACTCGTTGTTGCGTGTTGGGTACGGCATCGAGCATAGCATCCCCTTTAAAGTCATATTAATATTTTATTCACAAATATGGATAAATATGAAAATGTCATATTCTTTATTTACCTGGGGTGTTACATCCTTCCCCCCTTTTGGGAATTGCATCCACGCAATTTTTAAAATTGAGCTTGGAAACATCCTTGAAAGTCCCACATCAGAACAATAGTCGGTAAAACAATCACTTTAAAATAAAGGAAGATAAGTACAGAGGTCACCTGAGTTAACCCATACTAGGATTCCATGTAGAAAAACATGGACATGGAATAAAAAGCAAAGGGTCATGTTCTTGAGGGAGAGTGATAGTAAACATGTCTAGGATAATGTTAACCATACGAAAATAACAAACTTGTGATGGGTTAAACGGTATTTGATTCCCCAGTATGAAAAGGTTAATAGAGAACATTTTTGTTTTAAGTTACTTTTTATTGAAGAATTTATTCATAAGGAAACATAATCACATATCATGTTGACTTTCAACTTTTACTAGATTTCTTAATCAAACTCATATTTTTTTCCAAAATACGAGTATTTAGGGAGACTTGTTCGCATTAAGAGTACTATAATAAACTTCTAGAGAATCACCTAATCCACCAAAGAGAACTATATACATCCCATGTCTTTAGGCTTTAACCAAAACCAAAAGCAAAAAGGTTAGCATAAGGTCAGATAATCCAGAAAAGGATAACCCTTTAAAAAGAAAATCTATGCTTAATCTCCAAAATTTGTCCAACAAAACCCAAAGTTCAACGAGGACCATCTGATAAACATTTTTTCCATAAAATTATTCAAAGTAAACCAATCTAATATTGAAACCCAAATATTTGAAGGATTTAGTCACATAGTCTTCCAAGTTAAATCGTATCATTTATCTCCAAACCACATCAGTTGCTCCTAAAGTCTCCTATTGAAAAGTAATTAACCTAATAACATATCCTCCATGATAGGTTAATCATTTTCATAAATAACCCAAAATCAACTTACTCTTAATTCATAAAATCATATAACTAAAACGAATTAGTCAAAAAAACCAGGGACTTCACGTAGTCCAGTGGTAGGTGATAAATACCAGTCGTACTTTGGTTGTGGGTTCGATTCCCGCATCTTTGTCCGACGCGACGGGTAGTCACACGATCTGCGTGTTGTCCTTTTTCCAAAACTATATAATTCTCAAATCATTCCCCAAAAAGGGATAAAATCATCAAAAATAACCATAACATAATTTAACCTCAATTTTATCTCATGCCTTTCACTTCAATCAAAACATATACTAACCCATAATTACCTCAAAAGTAAGGATCATATAAACACAAATGGTTCTTTATAACTATGTCCACAAAAGAGAAGATAACTATTCCTTGAATAAAATTTGCATATATTAAACATCAGGGTTACACATAATATAAAGAGTCTTTTAATGTAACCCCATCATCAAAAGAGACTTAATACTCTTAAGAATTTCACCATAACTCTTGAAGCCCTTATATGTTGACATCCTACATATTCAACATTCTTCATGGTCTATTAACCATTCCTTTCCAACTTATTCAGAAATACCTCTTTCCTACAAACAAAATCATGAATCATATCCTAAGATTAGAAAATAGGAAAACAATAGTCATGAAATAATATATACCTTTGATTGGTCATTTTCAATTTCTTCATCCTCAATCGGAATGGCATTAGGTATTGGTAAACGAACATTTGTACGCTCTTGGTGATCCCATTCACGAAACTTCTTCATAGGACATGTGTTTTCATAATGACCATGCACACCACATATAAAACATTCAATTTATCCATTAGAAAGAACTTCTTTCCCTTTCCTCGAGTCAACTGGATGCTTTCTTTTTCCATGGAAGGTTCTTGCTTTATGACCTTCATTTCAACATCTATAGCATATTTCTGTCCCTTTGAAACATTTTCCTAGGTGTTTCTTTCCACATCTTTGACACATAGGTTTTTGAACACACATACCTTTAGTATTAATACTTGTACATCCATAGGGATTTTTTTCTCGCATATATGATTCCTTAGAGAAATCACCATGGTTTAGGTGGTCAATCATGACTCCAGATAGTTGGTTGAGGAAAATCACAAGAGTTCTCATTGCAGCTCCCATATCATTCAGTTGCTTGCTAAAAAAATTGTTATAGTTTCCTTCACATCCACTATTACTTTGGTGCCTGCTAGATCAAGCCATTTACTAAAACCAAAAAGGTCAGTGTGAGTATATAAAAAAACCATCATGTACTAATGAGGAAGTTAAACACTAAGATATACTTACTCATTCACTTTATCTGAAACTAGGACTCTTTCTGAAATCCTAACCATTATGGTAATGCCACTTATGCTTAAAGAATACCCTAACCTCTAATGTTATCTAAACCGACCTTTGATACCAACTATAAGTCACCAGCCTTTAACCTTACTTAATCTTGAGTTATTTCAAGATTACACATTAAGGATCTTTTCAGGTTTAGAGTTTTAGAGAATTAGATCATGATACTTGCATTACATTCCACATTTAAACGAAGTGGTTACATAAAAGAAAATATTCATTCTTCCCATCAACGGAAACATATTTAAAATAAAACATGGATTCTTTCTTGACACATCCTTGACACTATCATCACATCATGTACCTTTCCCTTGACCTGTGAAAAACATTTCAAAAACATGGGATGAGCATAAAAACCTCAGTAAGGGTTATAAAAATATTGAAAGGATACATGAGTTCATATATACATAAGAATGAAATCATACTTTACCCATAAAACATAGGCACTTTAACATACCTTATCAAATCATGAATAAATCATAGAAATCATAAGACATAAAAGGTAACTTGAGGCATTCATAACATTCTTACGTAGGGTGTAACCCTCATGGTTACGTTTGGAATACCCACCACAGTATATTCCCTAAATCTCTTCGGAGAAACCTTAACGTTTCACTCCTTCGTGTTACCCAATGCATTGGAGAGCTATATCGGGCTCACCTGCCCTTAGTTTATCACGGAACCACCCGTCCTCATAACAATGCCCAAGAACCATAACATAATCTTATCACATAAAACATGCATAAAGGAAACAAAACATTTCCACCTTTCAATAACAAGATATAAATAAAATCATTGATATAAATACATTATGAAAACCATTTTCAATACCAAAATAAAAGAAATGTAAAACATGGTATTTATTTTTCTTTTTAAAAAGAAGGTATGGCTTGTAGAGGAAGGCGAAACTCAAATAATGGTCACGGCGGCGAAGAAGTCGTTGTCACCGCATACCTATGACAAAAACATTCCATTTTGTCGTTTAGTAAAACGCTTCGTATAAAAACATTATTTTTGGATAAACGTAAAATTCAAAGGGGTTTATACACAGTATAAAAGAAAGTTGTGTATGAAACAAAATATGCCTCAATGAAAGGAGATTGAGGCGAAGTCCCATACAAAGAAGGTATTCTTGGATTAAGGATAAATCAGCTACATAACTATGTGTGACAAACGAATACATGAAATATAAGTGGGTATTAAGTGTAAAACAATCAGAGTACATTCACACATTATCATAGAACGACATATTCAAGGTGTACAATTTTATCCCAAATAATTGAAATTGGGTTAAGAAGTTCCCTTGCAATAATTAGACAGCATAACGGCGTCACTTCAAAATTCAGAAAAAGAGTTGATGAGAGATAAAATGGGTATCTCATCACTTGGACATAAAATTTACATCAATAAGGATATATAAGAACATATCCCAAAGTAATATTATGTGAATTAAAAGACATAAAAAAATAAGTTTTTTAAAAAGAGGAGGGTGAAAGGTTCCCTTACCGACATGGGTATCTTTCGAAACATACGCCCTGTGAAAGAAGGACAATACAACATTGACGTAAATACTCATAAATGAAAGAATATTACACAATGAGTAAAATAATGGTCAGTACATACACCACTCAAAGGAAATTGTGGAAAAATGTAGCATAAATCTCACGGGAATAAAAGTGAGATGAAAAATCCCTTACGAAAACTCGGCAGCCTAACAGTGCCACTTAAATCTTCCAAAAATGGATTGATGATATCAAATAGGGTATCTCATCACATTAAAATAAAATGTAAACCAAGAGGAATATAAAATAACATCCCCCATCATAACAAAGAGGAGCATAAAAGAAGTGGCATAAAGGAGAGTACTTAAAGAGAAAGAGAGAGGTTAGATCTCTTACGAAAATTCGGCAGCCTAACGGCGCCACTCAAAACTTCCAGAATAGATTGATGAGAGAGAATAGGGTCTCTCATCATATTAACATAATAATTACAGTAAGAGTAATATAAAAGAACATTCCAATAACAAGAAATATGAGCTTAGAAGGAATGACAAAAAAGAGTGTGAGTAGGATCCCTTACCTCAAGTCCAACTTGTCTTGTTCGTTTCTTTATATTCCTGAATAATAAAATTTGGTCAATTTATAATTGCCTAAGGACCTCCTTTAAAGATTAGTATTCAGTTAATATCACATATTATAATTTTATAATAAATGTTTAATAATGTTAGTTCATATCAGACGTTTTTGCCGATGTTTGGTACATGAGTCAAAAATGAACTTGTTTGAAAAATGATTGTCCATGTAGTTATAAGTAAATAATTTACAAAATAGTATTAATGATTAAAATACCATATATGTCCACTACATATTAATTTTATACTCTTCCATATCATTTGTAGATAAAAAAGAAAAGTACCGCTCATGGAGACGGTAGGCCGTACATACGCATGAACGCTACTTTCATTTTTTATTTGTCATATTAACGGAATTAAAAATAAATGATATATATATATTATAATTCCAGTATAATATATATGTTATATAGGTCACATATGATTATTAATTTCATTATTTATATGTTCCATGTATTGCATGTATGAGTCACATCACTTGAGGGGGTGGTAGTCCACACTTCCTCATATGAAATTATCGCATTTACACAACATGAAAAGAATAAAGGTATGGTTTAATTATAAAATACAGAAGCATATAGTAAACATAAATACCATATATATCATATATAAAATACAGTGACATAATAATGGCCAACTTTAAAGGTGTTAAAAGAATATTGAACAATCATCATTTCGTGAGGCAGAAAATCGCCAACCACAGAAACAGAATGTTCATTAACCATTAGACGAAGGTGTGTGTAAGTGTAGCTCGAATCCTTCTTATAAAAACATAATTGTATATTTAAGATACTGGATTTTTTACAATATAAATGAATAAAAATAGTTTAAGGGGTTGGAGAAGAAAAATAAAACAAAAGGACACAAGTGAAGACATTACCTTAAAATCGGGTACCTCCCTTTGGTTTGAGCTCAAAGGCTTCCTTGGGAAGACTTATGCCCAAAGTGAGGCTTCTAGGAGTTAGAGAGGGAAGTTGAGAGACAAAATGGGCAGGGTTTGGCCGAGCCAAAGGCTCTGGGAGTGTGGGTAAGGAGGTAGAGGTGGGGCCCTTTTATAAGAGGAGAGGAGGGGCACTCTTTTAAAGTTACAAAATGTTACTTTATTTTCAAAAGAGTTTCGGATTTTAAAGGTCCCAAATTGATGTATGTCGAGGATAAGGTGATAATGGTTCGAAATCCACTCATCCAATAGGTTTTTGACATGTGTAGGTCTTAGATATTACATTATCTTTCAATTTTATTTAAATCGTTAAATAATGAGGTCATCGCTGCATCATCATGATGTCATAAATAATTTAATTTATTTAATGTCTAAAAATTATAAAACAAAATAATATGATGTAGGAAATATTTTTAGCTTTTGAATGACTATTTATAGTCAAAAATATGACTTGTATAACCCCATGTAAAAATTGTTTTAGTAAAACATCTCATTCATGAGTCATTTTTACTTTAACATTAAATAAGAAGATATTTATGTCATTTTCAAACCAAAGTGGCTCCATGGGGTCCCCAAGTTTACCCATGGATTGTCTTGGTCGGCCATGACATATCCAATGATGGTAGGACATGTTTCTCGATCATTTCATTTTATTAAAATATTATTCTTACCATAAACTACACCAATTACCTCTAATCGCGATTAAAAACTTAATAAGTTACTATTCACCAACAAAAATTATTTTTATCCCATTGAACCACATTTTACTTCTTAATGAAAACCATGTATGTCGGATTTTTGAAATTCCAAACACAAATATGGAAAAATTTCATTTAAACGGAAAATTCAGTTTTTATAAGTACCACTTAGTGGTTTCACTATTCATCAAAAATTGAAGTTTTTCAGAAAAATCCCAAAAATTCACCATAAGCTATATTTGATATTAAGAATTCCAAAATGAAGTCTATTTTAAAAAATTCAAAACATATAAGTCAAATTAATTAATTTAATAATTAATTCCCGCTGTCAGAGCAAATAGCGTGTTTTTAGAAAACAATATGTATCAAAAGATTGACACTAGTTTAAGTCTGATTTCAATGTGAAATTAATTCCAACGACCACTATTGGATTTAATGGTAAAAATATATTCTAATTTCACTTTAAATCCAATTCAAAATATAATCTAATCATATAAATAAATTAGATTAAAAAGACGTTTTGAATTAAAATACAACATTTTACACTATTCATTAAAAAAATGAACTTTATCGGAAAGATACCAAAACTTTACACCAAGTAAATTTTGATGTCCCAATTCTTAAGAAGAGTTTTATTTGGTCCAATATAATTTATAAGACTGAACAAAACTATATTTAATGATGGTTCGCCGTCAAAAGGCGATAAGTGAACCTTTAGTGAAAACTAGGGCATATACGCCTAAAATTGAATTCATTCCGTATTTTAACCCTTTATCTTTTATTGGATAAATATAAAAACATTTAAAAACATATATAATCATATTTTAGTTATTTCTATCCATTCTTGCCAATAAAATGGCTACATGTTAACTACCATTTAAAATAATTTTATTTTATTATTAGAGTGCAACGTAAGATTCCCGAGAAACTAGTTGTTGCGTGTTGGGTACGGCATCGATCATAGCATCCCCATTAAAGTAATATTAATGCTTTATTAAAAAATATGGATAAATATGAAAATTTCATATTCTTTATTTACCTGGGGTGTTACAACTAGAGTCTCTGATAAGAAAATAATTCATAGTGTTCCGTTATTCTATATTTAAAATGCAACCATTGTTACAATTTTTAATAAGATAATTTTCCATTAAAATAAAATCATTTTCAACATAAAAAATTAACCCACACTAAAATTAATATTCTTCATTCTGACATTAAATATAATGTTTTCTATATTTATAATATTATGTTATATTACAATAGATATTAGGTATTTTATAGTTAATATTATTTTATTTAAAATGTTCAATAATGCTCTATTATGATCATTAATTAAATTCAATATCCTAGTATCTCATTCCATGTGTTATTTTTATCCACATTCTAGAATATATAGTATTCTCATCTTTGTTCCTTTCAAAGATACCATCACAATTAATGATTATTACCCATGATCCTATATTTAATATTACCTTAATTAAGAATTTATTTTTATTTCAAAAAGAATAATTGTAAAAAAATTCTCATATTAATTTCCTATACAACCTCAACTCCCATAAATATGAAAAAATCTATTCCGACGTATTATGCACAAGAATCATATAAATATTCTAATTTTCATTTTTTAATTTCATAGATATGATCCGTATTTTTTATGAGTTTCTACTTCTAATCATTGAAATTATTATTGAGTTCAAAGAGAAATTTTTAACACATAATTTTTAAAATTAAAATCTAATCATATAATATATCTTTCTCTAATATTTATTTATTTATTACAATTATGTTATACAGAATGCCTTTATGTCTACCACATGGTGAAATTTATTTTTACTAGTTAGAAGAATCCAATTATAATGGATGATGGTTTTCTACTTATCATGAATGGAAATAAAGAGTATATTAGAGTGAACAATATTAGATGGAAATTATCATTTTATATCATATAAACATAAATAAATCAAATTGAATGAATATATAGTATTCTCAAAAGATGGATTTTTTTCAACGCATTATGATTGTGAAGAACCTAATAATCATAATGTAAAGTGATGATATACTAATTCATTAAAATGATGATTATGATATTACTAATTCTACTAAAAATTATATTAGTAATTTCTTAATTTTATCATTTCATTTATATTCCTTTTGCATACAAATAGTACCATAACCATGATGAGAAGATGAAAATAGACTACCTGCAATCAGATCTATAAAGATAATGGTTTGAAATGTTTTTCTCTAGGTTAACATAATTTGTAAAATTATTATAATTTATATTAAAGAATATTATTTTAAATATTTTATAATATATTATCCACAGTTTATTTTTTTATTTTTTTATTGTGTGGTCATTTTCATTGAAGTCTACTTGGACTTAGTCAAATATGGTTGGCCTATTTGGTTAATCCAGGTCTCCTAATGATATGGATATAATGATTTTTCAGATTTGGTTGATTGATGGATTCAATGTTTTGTAATATATATCCTTAATATAGTATGAAAACTCTGGATATGAAAATTTAGTTCGACATTATTCCATCACATTTGGTGAAATTTAAGTCATCACTTAATGGTTGTTCAATATGATTTGTTACAAAAATCTTGTGAGAAAAATAAATACATTAGCATCAAGTTTTATATTATAAAAATTAATTTTAAATGTGTTATATATTTATAGTGTATTTTATATATGCGTTATAAATTTTATTATTTATTGTTTCATACACTGAATGCTATAAAGCATGGAAAAATTAATGTTTTTCATATATAAATTTTTAGAATCACAGTGTTGTGGAGTTGTATGATGTAATTTTGACTAGAATTAAACACACACATATTACTGTACATTATTATCATTACTTTTTGTTCTTATATTATTTATTAGAGTAGGTATGTATATTTATTTACATACACTATTCATTTTTCTAATGAAAAATTAATTTTTTGGTAGTAATTTATTCTATTATCAATGTAGATAATCTAAATCTGAGAAGACCACTAATAATTTCATGTGATTATTTACTCTAGAAATGGGGATGAACTCATTGATTTAAGGTTGAAACATTCCAAGAAGTCTCTAAAGGGTTTGTTTGTAGAACTGGAAACATCCAATTATTTTATACCCATTTGGACATAATTTCCAAAGGAAGGTGTTCATTAGTCATAGACTGATGAGGCTTAAAAATTGTCATTGGTCGAGAAGATGGGAGGTTGGACTCATCAAAACTTTTTTAGGGGAATTATTTTCTACTCCGGCACTCTGTTTATTGATTTATGTTATGTTCGTGAATCCTTATTAAGTTACCATGTATGAAAATGAGCTTTCCTTTAAACCTGATAATCAATGATTAGTATGTGGGATATTTAGAGAATCTTTTATATGTATTCAAGGTTATTAATTGATAGAGAATCATCTTTATTTTTTAGAGATCCTTAGTCAATGGTATCCTTCAACACATGATATAGAAATCTCGTGGTCATTATGATAACCATACAGGTTTTAAATCCACTCAGCGGGGCACTTGATGTTTATTTCCAATCAGAAGGGAATAGATTATTTCAGAGTTGGGATCATACCTGCAGATGGGCTACCTAAGTATCCTTTGTTTTATAAAAGGAATCAGAACCCACGTAGTTCGAGTAAAGAAGTATGAGGTTTATGTATGATTGATGGCTCAAAGAAAGGTGTCACAATTACTTTTACGCTCTACGCTCATGTGTGTCATGCTCGGTGTGAGAAACAAGAGGTATTGGTAAAACCTGTCAATTGTGCCATCATAAGAAATGATGTGGGGATTATGTATATATGATAGCCCTAATAGATGAAGATTAAGATTTTACATCAGGGAAGAAACCCGGGAACAAGGTCCATAATGGTATATGTGATTTATGAAGATTTGGATACATAACATAGGTCTTAATCCGGAGATGGATGCCCAAATTAGAGAGGACTTATCATTGGGTTTTATTCCTTATAAGGAAGACCAAATCAAAAGTAAATTAATATTGGTTAAGAGAAATTATGACTGGGGCATACTCCTTAAGAGGGGCCTCGGGTTAAAGGGACTTGATGAATGAGGCTTATTCCTAAGAAGGAGGCCCAGGAAAGGGGACTTGGGGCTTACTCCTATGGAGGATTCCCAAATTAATGGAATTAAGAATGGGTCTTACACCTGAGAAGGAGGCCCAGTGAATAGGGAACATGGGGCTTACTCCAAAAAAGATTCCTATATTTTTGAAATTATGACTGGGGCTTACTACTAATGAGGAGGCCTAGGTTAAAGATCCTCTCATCTTAAAGTATGAGGTTCAATGAATGTAATCTCCCACTATAGTGATATAAAGATGTGAAAATCACTATATTTTGAGAGATGTTCCACAAAATTCCATTCTGATAAGGAATCCAACCAAGGAAACATTCCATAAATGGCTTTGAAGAGTGTATTGAAGACTAAATCTTGAAGGAAAAAGGTGGATTTGATGAAACCAAGTGAATAGGCAGAAGAGGCACCCAAAAAAAGAGAGGCGCACAAGTCATGTGAGGGTGCACAAGTGTTGTTCGCGCATGTATACATGAGCGACACTTGGGTTCTTGTGCGACATTCAACCCATAGGGTAATTCTTTGGTGAGACATGGCTCAAAACCTTAGTATTATTCCTAAAGGCTTCCAAAAGAGTGGCGCGTAGGTTCTGGTGAAGGGACAAGGTGGCGCCTAGGTGTATTCATTTCCCTTAAAGGTTTAAACACCTTGGCATTCTAGTGTTGATAAATTTCAACACTTAAGCCTTGTTTCGACGGTTTAGATCTTCCATTCTAGGTAAGAAATTACCTTAGAAGTGTTCGGAAGACTTCCAGAATAGACTAGGGAACCTGGTGCTCGAATATGAGTTTTGGAATTTTTCCCTCTCCTTAAATGGGGGGCCCACCAGGGGTATTTATAGGCTAGTGAATACCAAGAGCGAGAATCAAAGAGGGTGCTCCATTCACCTGAGTGACCACTATGCGGCGCACATGTATACTTGCACGAACATAAGGAATCTTGCGCGACCCATGTGGGACGAAATCCCTCTTCATGCCGTTGTCAATTTTTGATGTTTCTTCAAACGATGAATCACTTTGGGCTAAGGTATTTCTGTTTTTCAGTCATTAGACTCTGTGATGGAAAGGAGCATCAACAAAAGTCCCCGCTCAATGTTGGATCCGAATGAAATGAGGATGTGACTCTGAGGTATAGAAGAAAGCAAAGGAACATGCGGCGCACAAGTGTTGAGCATGCAAATGGCGGCGCACAAGGGTGAGCTGGGTAGGCTTAGACGTGCATGGGTGCGACCTTGCCTATATATATGTGGTCATTCCCCACGCAAAGCACCCAGATTTCAAACTTTTGATCTCTCACCATGCAAGTTTCCTTTACCACGCTAGTTACTCAGTTTTCCACGTCTTCCTTTTGTGTCGCGCTGCTGTAGAGGTATTTGGACTTGCACGGGGATACATGGGTGCCAAAACTTGCGTGACACACTTATACATGTGTGCCAATTTGGGACTTGTGCACCTTAATGCCTTAGCCATTTTTTCACTTTTCTTCACAAATTTTATGAAAAATCAACTTACTTAAGAGTTAATTATTCAACCTTTGTGCAGATTCAATGGCTCTTAGAGGAATCAGAACTGCTGATGAAGTGGCTAGCAAGCGAATTGATTACCTGATTAATGTTGTTGGCCATTATTATTATACTATCTATGACAGAAATCTCCCAGATTTGGATATGTATTTGAAGAAGTATCATCTTAACTTTCCAGAGATCATCTACTTGCCTTTGTATGGGTATGTTCATCTGTAAGATGTCAACATTCCAGAGGAAAAGTACTATCTCACAATTTCATGGTTTCGAAATTACCCCAATTTTTCTTTAGTAAATATCTCAAGTAGAAGAGATTTTTATAAATATTGGAACAGTGGAGAAGGCCTATAAAATGCATCATAGTCCTTGGGAACCAGATCTGAAACCTCAAAATCTCAAGCTACAGCCACATTATTATCCTTCAATCATCCAAAATTCTCAGATGGATTAATCCAAAGGCTGGAACAGGAGTTGGGACATCCATCCTCTACGAGGTGTGAATCCAACATGGATGTAGGCATACTAGGTGCGACAAAACTGTTCAGAGTTTGTCGAGGATTTGGATGGATCTGCGATATATGAAGCTATCTTGGCTGGGCAGGCATATTTCTATAGAAATGATGATTTTGTGACGGAGATAATCTGCCGCTGGAGCCCTAAAACCAATTCATTCCATCTGAATCATGGCGATGTAGGAATCAGTTTGTGGGATATCCACATGATCTCAGGGGCGCCAATTCTGGGTGACATGTATGATTAATTTATCCCTCTCAATGTGACTTGGAATGATTCGGAGAAGACCTCAGCTTTGGCTCGGGAATTATTGAAAATCATCCACAAGCTCAAAAGTTCGGAGACCTCATTAACATATTATAGAAATGATATTCATCCAGAGGAGTGGATGAATTCGTTTCTTACCAAGAATCAGGAGAAGGAGCCGAAAGAGAAGGGGTCAAAGTAAAAGGGGCCGAAGGAGAAGTGTCCCACCTGTAACGTCCTACCACCATCCCCAAAACAGAGAATAGGGGTGCTCCTGGAAATTTCTGGCCGACTATAGAAGAATGAGAATTTAAGAAGTGGGGATATGAAGTGAATCAGAGAATCCCAAAAAAAAACACTCTTTTGGTGGGATTTATGGCCTCGTGGCTCAGTTTTAATCTTTTTCCAGTCATTGATTCGAAGGGAGGCTTCATGTCAGGGACTTTATTGTGGCAGCCAAGTTGGTTGAGAAGAAAATGGTTGGGTTGGCCACCCCCATTTTGGTGAATATTCACAGGAGATTACTCTATGTTTTTATGGGTAGGTCTCCTTTGAGAATAGAGGGACCATTCCATGTTTTGTGGGGATGGATCGGCACTCACTTCAGGATATATAATGTACATAACGGAGTATACATTCCTGGAATATCCTTCAGGCCATCAGTGCATGAATTTTCTAGAATTTCTCCATTAGCCCTTAACCTCTGTGATATAAAGGTGAGACTAAGTATGTATAAGGAATTCAATTTCATTCCTTATAGAAATATTCCAACCGGGCAGTTTGTTGATGATGGAACATCCATCCTGGAATTGAGGGCATACCTGTTGGCCTGTAGAGATGGTGTACTGGCCCCCGGGATTGATGGAGAGATTATATGTGAGGCCTATGCTCCATACATATTTTCACATCAATTAAAGTGTTTGAAGCATACTTTTGTATCTCCCCCTATGAATGTTAGGTTAGACCAGCATCTGATGGTTTCCAGACAACTATGGTTGCTGACATCTATGGAGAGGACTGGGGTAGTGTTTGATCTACCAGTTGATAGAGTGGAAAGTTACTTGACTACATTGTATTCCATGAACTGGATAGCATCATACCCTGGAGGGGTGTTGAGTCACCCAGTTTATTAGGGGGGAATAACCGTAGAGAAAGAAACCCTTCATCTGAAAGGTGATTCTTCTACCCCACCCGGAGCTGAGTCTCCGGACTCCCAGGATGGGGATGATGAGGCACAATATGCGGCAAAGCGGCCTCGTTCTCAATAAAATCCTTCTATCGGGATCAAAATACCCACTCCATCCACTAATAGTGAGTTACTTCATTAGGGAACTTTAATCATCATTACTTTATAGAGCAGCAAGTCTTATTTTATTATTCAATATCTATAGTTGCTGGAGCTGGGATGAAGCTGAAGTCCAAGATTGTAGGACCTTCCTCGCAGCATTCTGGTACACATACTGAATATCTACGACCAAAGGATGTCCATACATGGCGGAGTTTATTTTGTGGTGCTGAAGCTTCCAGGCTGTATTTGTGTGAAGGGGATACACCTACTTGGAATAGGGAATGTTCTAGATTCTACAGATATTCGTTACAAGGATAAACTCTATGAAGGGCGGGCTTATATCAGAGATCTGAAAATGCTAATATATGCCACCTATGATTCCATTCCTGTCACTAATAGGGTTAAGTAAATGATAGATCGTGGCGCCACTAAGGGGACTTGTGGTTCCGGAGATGAGGAGTGGCATGATTACATGGCTCCTGAAGATATAAGTCTCTTTATTTATTTTATTTGTAACTTGATTATAGTTAAAGCTTTGTTACTCAAAGAAATTATTCTCTTCATCCTTAATCTTGCAAAGAAAGGAACTGCTGAGGATCCTTCACCACAATATAGCCCTAGTGGTACATCCATTGGGGCAAATGAATCTCCTCTTGAGTCGGGCGAGCTATCTCCAGGCCAGCAAGCCATGGTTGAAGAGTTGGACATGGCTTTCCATTCTCAAATTAATTACCTATAAAAGAGATTGTCAACACTCCCAAAATACTAAAGAGATAGAGGCATCGAAGGAATTAGTCCACAACTAAACGCTTTATCAGTTGTGGTAAGTCCTTAGGATAATCACGTGTCTTAACCCATGAAAAGGCCGCTCATACCTTTTGGGATTACAGAGGCTTCTTCAATTTCCCCTCTGATGGAGAGGATTGACCGTCCTTTGAGGACCACATAGGGTACTGGTGAAAAATAACAAGTTCAGGATGACTAGGCTACTCCTGGAGAAGATCCAACGTCTGTTCCCAGTATCCCTCCTACTACTGTTGCAAGAAGAGAAGAGCCTGCTTCTCATAAGTTAACAATCCTTCATAAAATGTTGAATGAAACATTAACTGACATCCATTCTGTGATACTTTATGTTCAACCTTTGCACTCGGGAATTTGGAGGACATTGCAACTGATGCCGCTATTTTTATCTAAAAAAGCTGTCTAGGGTCAGAGGTTGCAGGATGAAGGTCGCCAAGAAGACATATCGAATTCTACCACGGGTGAGATTTACCAGGATTCTGAGATAACATTGGATGAAATGATGGAACATGGTGCATCATCTGATGATTTTTTAGATCATGTTAAATTACCATGTTATTTAGTATATTATTTACGTGTGTGTTATCTGACATCCTGTTAAAAATAACATCTTATTACATCTCTGATCATGATCGGTTAAATGGTGATGTTCTATCTGAGCAGGATGTTGAACTGCCAATGCCTTAAGGGGGTACCGAAAACCCGACTATAGTTGAGAAATTAGCTCAAGTGGATCTTAACCTGTCATAGATTCCTGAAACTCATCTTGAAAATCCTGTTGAAGCTAGGAAAGACGGGGAAGAGCCTACTCATGTTACCGATCTACCATTGGGTAAGAGATAACAATTTTTGCGACTGTACTTAATTTACAAGACATCCAATCAACTTTTTTTATCCTTTGAAACTATCCAAACTTTCAATTGATTATGCAGGGCCATCAATTTCAGTGGCAAGATCTGGAGGGGAAGCCTCAACTTCTGCCCCAATTGGAATAGAATGTGATGAAACATGGGCCAGAGGGGAAGGATCAGAACATTTCAATTCCCTATGTGCAGTTATCCCGAATTATATTCCCCTTGTGACAGTGATGCCGAATTAAATCTGAAGGTACAAAAGGTGCTCCAGTTTTCACAACACAAGGAATAGAGAACATATGGAAAATCATATCTGTAATGCCTCTAGAAGAGCTGTCATCAAACATCTCGCGACTGTCATCCCTGTTTGTCATGTTGGGACTTGGAGGTTTTGGATATCAAAAGATCCATGCCACGGTAAAGCAAATCATCTTAAGAAGGGAGTCGGAGAAAAAGTACCATCAAGATTTGACCAGAGTATGGATGTCATCCAATATTAGCAAATTTGAGGCTGTAGTATCCTGAGATGAGGCTGATCATGCTACCAAGTTAAAGGAGCTGAAGCATAATATCAAGGAGAATGTTGTCCAGGAGATGCACCTTTAGAAAAAGTTAGATGTTGTTACTGGGGAACTTGACAAACTTAACAATTCACTAGAAGGAGTTCAATCAAATGGTACGAAAGCCATTACTGAAGCAAATAAAGCACTCCATCAAACTAAAAAGAGTGAAGTTGGTCGAGTGCATGAGCTTCAAGTGGCTTCTGATGAAGCTCAGGATGCTGTAAATCAAATGAAGATTTATGTTGACAACCTTTTTTAATTATTGGAGAAGAAAAAGAGACTCTAGTCTATTGATGTCCATCTAACTTTTGTGCATCAAATGAAAAATACTTTCATCTTCAATCATTTGGGCATGCTTTCTTTTTCTAAATGCTTTAAAATGTTACCTAAGACAACGGTCCTAGTAAACATAGTTTGATTTTTGCTATGATTATTATAAATAACCCTGCAAAATTTGAATCTTTTAATTTCTCAATATTACCTAAATCATATGAAATGTATGTTTAGTGAGCAGGAACTTGACTTTTGTTCAGAGTTCCCATATCTTTTGTAGGTATTTTAAAGGCATGCACGTTGGACATAGAAAGGCTAATGTTTAAGGTTGAAATAGCTTTGACCGAATGGACTAATATTGATTCAATTCCTTGACAATTTATCTGAAAACATATTACCAGACTCAGGTATGAGGGAAAATATGTAAACTATGACTTAAGAAATTTTGAATCTAAGGGATGAAATGATAAAGTGCTAAAAGTTATTAGAAGAATTAGTTCCCAATAATGAATTTACCATTATTTAATAAACCTATTAGGGGGTTGAATTATGTAGTCCATGTAAGGGCATTGGCTGCATAGTCAAATAATAGCAACTTTTGGCTGACAAGTCTGTTATGTAGACTGTTTATGCAAGGCCACCTAAGGGAACGTGTTGCATATTTAGGAAAAAGAAATCTCAGAAATTTACTTTTCTACTGCTAAAAAGTCAGTGGAATTTTATGGAGATTAAAATTTTCCAAAGCATAGAGTTTGTTGTATGAAGAGTGGTACTTGAATATAGAGAGGATATTTCCAAACAAGATCATCTAAGAACTAGATTAATGTCACTCCTACGAAGGTCTGACCCAAACGTAGGGAAGGGAAATATAAACCATAGACTTGAATAATTTCATATCATGAAAAAGAGTATGGGTAAAATATGTCATGGATGGCTATTTTTTTGCGGATCCCTACATATTGTCATTAAGGCAACTAAGGACAAAAGATATTTTCATCACATGAATGATGTTACCATTATTTAAAAAACCTGTTTGGGGGTTGAATTATGCAAGGCCGCCAAAGGGCATTGGATGCATAGTCAAATAATAGCATCTTTTGGATGACAGGTCTGTTATGTAGACTACTTATGCAAGGCTGCCTAAGGGCACATGCTACATAGTTAGGATAAAGAACTCTCGGGAATCAGATATTTTGTGACCAAAAGTCAAGAAAATGGTTATGAAGATCTAAAAATATTTATGTTTAGGAGTATGACACATAAAAATGGGCATTGTTCAATGCATGTAGAGATACACTGACCAATGCTAACAATAATCAAGTTGTGGCTAGGTTCTGAATTGAGATGTTGGACTTGAGTATATATCTCATTAGAATGAGAATCAATCCAAATGTAGTTCTTGAAATACAGTTTAATTTCATGTGGGATGAGAGTATGGGAGATCTTAGTTTAGGGTGATAGAGCTCGGACCATAATAATTAATTCACAGTGTGTGTTTTCACATGGACTTTTCAGCCAGGGGACTGTAAGTGCAATTTGGGGTTAGGCCCAAGAGTCTTTGGGCAAGATTTGAGGGATTATCAAATGATCCTACATATCCCATAAGGATGGGAATAAACCCCTCATAGTTGTAGAAATACCCTTTGAAAAGATTTGTTTTGTACAAATGAAGGGTGAAAGGGGACATTAGTGCAATGATGGTTTGACCCAAGATAAAAGGTTTGGTCATTGCCAAGTATGCACGTAGTCTTTGGAATATAACATGATTAGAGATCAATTTAAATAATGATTCCCTATCAGGAAAGGGTATCAAATAATGTGGTAGTTTATGGTTGTACCGGACAAAATTGATGTACAGTTTAACGTCATATAGCCAGGACAATGGGGAACCAATGTAAAAAATATTGGTTTTGGGGTAGCTTCATCGATCAACATCATATGAGTCGAAGGTGAACCGGTGTGAAGAGATTGGTTTTGGGATTGAACCTCAGGATGTTTCCAATGTACCCGGCCTAGAATTAAAGGATCTAAGTCCGCATAGTTTGATTAAAGAATGAGTTGGAGATCAAGTTGTTTTTTAGGACAACGACCTAAAAATGATGATGGGACTTACACAGGGTTAGTGGCCCAGAGAGGGTGATATGGTTGAAGTTTACTCTATGCTCACGAGATTCATACTTAGTGTGAGAAATAAGAGGTAGAAACAACCATAACGATGCAAAGTTTAATGTCATGTAGGACATATAAAAGGACTACGCGGTTAAAAGTCTTGCAGTGAGGACTATTGGTGTTGAACAGTTTAGTGACATGTAACAGGGACAAAAAACAGTTTAACGTCATGTTGGACGTATTAATGGAATTCTGTACAGTTTAGCGTCATGTAGCTAGGATAATGGGGACAATACAATTTAACGTCATGTTGGACGAAAGGGGGACTGTGCAGTATAATGTCACGCAGTAAGGGAAAAAGAGGACACAGTATAACATCATGTTGGACGTATTAGGGACTTTTTCACAGTTTAACGTCATGTTGGAAGAATGGTGCAAATAGTTTAAGGTCATATCCATGGACCGAGGATGGTATAGTTTAATGTCTTGCTGGACATAAGTTACTATACAGTTTAGCATATTGCAGCAATGACAAGATAGTTTAACATCATGTTGGATGATAGGGATGCAAATAGTTTTTTTTCATATGCATGGACCACAGATGGTGTAGTTTAACTTCTTGATGGACGTAAGGGACTATGCAGTTTAATGTTTTCCAGCAAGGACAACATAGTTTAACATCATGTTGGACGATAGGGATTCAAATAGTTTAAGGTCATATGCATGGACCGTGGATAGTGCAGTTTAACATCTTTCAGGACATAAGGGACTATGCAGTTTAAAGTCTTGCAGCAAGGAAAACATAGTTTAATGTCATGTTTGATGATAGGGATGGAAATAGTTTAAGGTCGTATGCATGGATCGTACAAATGTATTTTGTGTACAAACAAAATAATTCTTTAGAAATTTGGCATTGGTTGGAGTAGTGATGAGTTCTCTATCCATTGAGATTAATGAATAAGCTCCATTGGATTAGACCTTATGTATTGACTAAGGTCCTTATCATTTTGGTTCAAGCATAGGATGTTTCATTCCTGGAATAATTAGAGTTATGAGAACCAATACCAATTCTCCCTGAATGAATGAATGAAGATGAATATTTTTGTTGAAATCTCATGTTATTCGATTCTGATAGACTTCCATGTGGTGTAGGGTGCAAAATAATTTCTCATCTAGTCGTTCTAATTCATCCAATCATCATGAATATGGTTGGTACAAGGATTTTAAATTTTTATTATCATGACCCCACAAAAACCATTATAATGAAATAAATTCACATCACATTGATATATGGCTTGTTTTCTGTACTATGTGGATTCCAATATTCCAAATATGTGGCATTCAACCAGGATATAACATGTTTAATGTGTAGAATTGTGATATTTTTAATATTTCCATTATAACATGTCATGAAAACAATGTGTTCATAGTGATTAAATTCAGAATATATAAATTTAAAATAATCATTATTGATATAATTAATAGTGTTATTATAAGGTACCTAAAAATGTTTTCATACTATTTACAGAGGATATTAAGATTTACTTTAAAATTAAGGTGGAGTGTGCGAAAAATTTGAATATTATGCTCAATTATTTGAGAAAGGAGAATATAAATACAATTTTAAATTAAATGTGTATTTTGATGAAAGAACTATATTAATGGCGAATATTAGCATAAGTAAAGGGATATATGTAGAACCATAATATACAATGTCAATTGAGTAATGGAATAGACAAGCTTGTGTAGGGGAGGTCTATATTTTCCTGGGGATGTATTGTTATTAATGAATATTTATGTGTAACATGTATTCATTTTAATACCCAATAATCATGCTAACATGGAAGGGCGTAATGTTTTTTGGACTAGTGAATGAAAATATATTTGCATGGATTTGAAAAAGGGGATTTTTATTTTGCCCATGCGCATAATGTCATCATTAATTGAAACGTTTTTGGTATAAATGATGATACAATGAAGGGATGAGCATTTTTATTGATAACGAATGATATAGTGATACCTTATGAAACATGGATGTGTAATGTTCAGGAGTATAATTGTCCCACAAAATATATCGATTAAGTCGATGTGATCATTGATTTGAATATTTTTGACATTATCTATATAAAAATATGTGTGAAATATATGTGGACTATATAATCATAAAATATATATTCACATAGAATAAGATTAATATGAACCTATGAAGAGTATTAGAGTTGATGGAGAAATATTTTTTGTCAATAAAATAACAACATGGGAATGAAAAAAATGACATATGTCCTATATAAATAGTATCCAAAAATCCTATCAACAACATGGATTTAGAGGGATAAATTATTAATCAACAGGAAAAATATAGAGCTATGCACCATGAAAGCATAAAATCAGTATGTATTCCTCAAATGATTTATCTATTACCACACCTGGATAATAAAACGTATTCATAAAGATATGCTATGGAAATTTAGATGGAAGAAAAATTAATAAGGCATAAATTCACAAAGTATATTATTTACGATGAATGATTTTTATAAATTTGGTTATGAAAAAGTTTATGATAAAATCCATAGATAATGGACTTGATGTGGAATGATACACATCGCATATCCTATTCAATCCACCATGGGAGCATGATGTTGTATCATGATCTCTAAGAGTGGTTTTGGTTGTTCTATATATGAAGGAGTTTGTTGAATATACACAAATTTTTATGGTATGTCACCATATTATGGCTAAAAGGAATAACTATAATGGAATAATCAAACTATTGACCATACATATATAGAAATTTGAAAAAATAACTATATTTATTGACATATTTCTTTTGTAGACATAATGATGAAACAAATCTATATATGTTTTTGTGGATCATTATACGATTTATAATCACTTCATCAAAATTTTATTGGACTTATCACATGATAAAAATATATTAATATACCATAGAGAGGTGGTGAGGGTTCCTAAAACCCCAAAATTTATAGTATATTATTTATATTTTAGATTTACCTCCATTATCTTGAATATTATCTTACATTAACTAAATATTTTTTTCAATTTGGTATGGATTATCATCCCCAATGTGATAGAAAATCTATGTGGACTATTCAAATAATAGAATATATGTTGAAATCTTAATCAATGGTCTTCAAATGAAGATGAAATCAACCCCGTACATCATCCTAGATCACATGCAATAATAATTTCCTCTCTAGAATACAAATGGACCTATATGAAGTCTTTTATAGGAAGAGATGCAGAACAAATATAAATTTGGATGATGGTTATGAACAGAACCTGATGCGACCATAAAATTTTGCGGAGATGGATGAAAATGTACGGACCATTCCACCCTACATCAAGAATATAAATAGTTGAAAAAGGAATATATTTAAAATCATTGAATATAACTAGAGTTTGACGATATTAATTATGTATTTCTCTGCCTATATTCATGAAATAAATTCATGAAATTTCAGAAAATGGGAAACCTAATCCCAAGCTACATTCCCACCTTTTAGATTCCCAATCACATTATATCTATGTGTTATCTACTATAACTCTAATTGAACCCTTCTCAAGTTGATGAAGTGTTAAGCGTATCTCCTTTAATAGAGTACATATCTGATCCGTCACATGTACTGAATTTATAGGGATTATTGTAATAAAATAAAATCTCTAATAAAGAGAAGTCAGTGAAGATCTCAGGGCATAGATATTATGTTCTTTATAATAAAGTAACTCACCTGATATATGTGTTATTGATGATCAAAAAATACAATGAATCAATCTGGGAAGTGGTGGAAGACATAATCTATAACATCCCACACCTATTTTTAAAATAATATGTAAAATGAAATTTTAAAAGTGAAATTCAACATCTAGGAAAAACATTAACACCAACTGTTTAAAAAAGAAAAACTTTTCTTGATAAAATATATGATATAAAGCACCAAGCCTAAATAGGAAATGACTCATTATATCCAATATAAACTAGCCATTAAAATGGTGGGATTGAGTAATATTAAAAATTTATGAAATATATAAAAATGTACTTATTATTATAAATATATTTATATATTCAATATAAATAACACCTAATTTTTTAAAAAATACACATTATTCATTGAAAACCCATGTTTTTTTATCATAAGTGATTTTTTTATTATATTGAGAGAATGTATAATAATTTATATAATGAAATTTTTAATATCATATTTAATAAAATTAACTTATATTTTTGAATCATCATAAGAAAATTAGCGGATGATGAATATTTGTGATTTTTTGGAAATTTCATATTTTACAGTGAATTGTGAAAATTATAAAATTTTCAAAATATGGTCACTATTTTTCATTGTGTAAATTAATTTAAAAGTTAAATAAAATTATATATTTTAAAATAAAGTTACATATTAATAATTATATTTATTATAATATAACTAATATAATTTGAATCATAATTTATTTCTATTTTGGTTGGGGATTATTTTTTTTATAAAAAACCATTTTTTGTAAACGGTTTTAAGGGAATAAAGATTATAAATTTTTATTTATTAAAAGAAATCATATTATAAAAATATTATAATTAAATTTATTTATTATATATATATAAATTAAAATCCATATAATTTTTATTACTTCTTGTATAGTTAATATAATAATGTCTTAATCTTGAAAATATATTTAATGGAAAATTGTTTTTCCCATGTTTTTAGGTTTTATTTTAGTTTTTTTATAACAAATCAATATTATTTTTATAAACTATATTATATATTTATAATATTAATATATAAAATTATATATTATATTACAATAAGTTTTTGGTAAAAATGAAAATTAAAAATAGTAAAAATAATTTACCATTGTTCATGTCAAAACTGATTTACTTGTGGTTAATATTAAGTTGTTAAAAAGATATATGTTTAAGAAAAATGTCAATTTTAATTCATTCGGTTTGTATAAACCATAAAATCTATCCAATATATTTTTTATTAATTATTTTGGTACATGGATTGGTGGTAACTTCTCATTATTTAATAGTTTTGGGTATTTAGAAACATTTCACTCCCCTTATTTAGAAAAGTGGACATCATCTCTTCTCTATTCCACATATAGAGTGAATTTTTTTTAAAAAAATGACCTTAACTTATAGCTTATTAAAATCCCTAACCATATCTTATATTCCTTTTTTTATCATAAATCCACTATAGGTATTCCATTGGAATAATCACAATGATGTGGTCTGAACAATATTTATCATTCATAACAGACTGTATTTGTTTTATTTATTCTTATGAAATATAAAAAAAAATTAAAATTTTATGATATCATAGGTAATTATCATAAATATCCATTGATATTATTATAATAATTTTATATCCTATATTCATATCCAATTTCATTAAAAAGGATGTGAAATAATCATTTGTGTGTATGACGAACTCTCGCATTGCGAACACATGTAACTCATTTTGTTCATCACCGATAATTATTTTTCATTATGATATATTAAATTATTATATATCTGATATCCATTATATATAAATTATTATTTAAATTTAAATTATTTAATATCATCTTACATTACCATTCATTGAAAATTGATAATGTCGTTCGGGTGTGTAGTAGACTACCACCTCCTGAAGTGATGAGATTAGTTTATCATTGCCATGTAATAGGGATGGTATATGTAAGAGTATTTAAATAAAAAATATAGAATATTTTATATTTTAATAAAGTTTTAATGTTAATTAACACATTTTTTTGTCTTTATGATTGGTTTGTTATAGAATCATTGGTCATGAATACAAACATCCTCCCATCACGGTGAATACAATGTTGTTTATTCATCCTAGCCAGCGATTAAAATTTATTTTTAATGTATAAATTACATATAAAAATAATAATTATTTGATTATAATTATTCTAAAAATTATTAAATAAAAAAATCTTTCGCCTTATTCATGTTTCAAAAATAGTTTTGATATATGAGCCAGCCATATTCAAAATGTCCAACATGAACCAAAATGATGAAGTAATGTAATATAACATGATACTAAAAAAATAGATGAAATAATAAAATTGGAAAAAATTCATAAGATATTATATAGTTAACATAAATAAGTTATTCATGAATATTAAGAAAACACGCAAAAATTTAGTCATGAGTTAAGGGAATTCTCTAAAACAACATTCCTTAGGTTTGTGAAAAATCTATCTCATACTCAAATTATTTATATATTTAATGTTACGGAATGGATCAATATTATGTACACATGTCTCTCACATATATAATATTGTTATTGTCCCTTCCCTTGAGTGGTTAATACATGCCTTTTTTTAATTTCTAAAATTCATTCATTATTAAAAAAATTTATTATGTTATGAAGAATGATCATGAAAACCTGTTTCCATTAGTAATTATTGTTTTACAACATATGTTTTATTTTCAATCATAACGAATTAGAAAATTATTATGATTTTAAGATGGGTTTCTCCAGATAGCACTCAAAGGCATTGGTTACATCTTTAGTCTTACAAGGCGTCATGTATGAGATTATGGAGTAAACCAAATCCATTTTGGGACATTTTACACCATGTGATATTGTCTTCCAATCTATCTTTTACTCATGTTAATGGAATTCTATATATTTAGTCAACAAATACGATGATTAAATGATCTTATGATTTAATGTAATTTATGTTAGGCCTAAATATTATTACTCATGAGCATTCTATTCAATGATATAATGTGATACCTTGTAATCATTTTTATGTTTTCGTTTCAAATTTATTCCATTACATGGATTTTTATCTCATCCCTTTCATTTTAATTTTCCCGAGGTTATCAAATTATGTTTTATAATCTCAAATGGATATAGGATATCAATATGCATAAAAATGTATATTTCATGATTTAGATTCTATTATATGTATTCTAGTCATAATCGTCTGAATTCACTATGGCACTTGATATTTGGGTTGAAATTAATAGATGTTTGTTGGAATTATTATGTGATAATATGTGTAAATGGATTAGGTCTCTATATGATGAGTTCACTTGAATTGTAATTTTGGGAATTTTTGTGTTATAGACTACATTTTATTTATTTTTATATAGAATACCTCTAATTATTTTTTATGAATTTAAATTTTTTGGATCATTTTGATCTAGGTATCCTAGGTATAGGGAGACAAAGGATTGTTTGATCTAGTTCCTCGATGGATCCTTGGGATATAGAGAAAAATATTTTTTAGTTTGAGGGATTCCATGGTTTAGAAGATAGAAAATCTGTTATGTTGATAATAATTTATATCAAAATGTGCGTCTATACACTTCCATATCACTTCACTTGAAATTGAAGATAACACTTGGAAAATATTTTACATGTTTGGATTGTTTTTGTATAAAAACATTGTTATAATAAGTTATATTTATTTTATATTAAAAAATTAATTTTTAAATGTTTTATATTTATTATATGTATTTTCAATGAATATTTTTCTCTGTATTATTTAATTATTTCATAATTTGAAGGCCAAAATGTATAACAAAAGAACTCATTGTCTGAAATAATTTTTGACAATCATTGTTTTGGGACGTTTTATGTTTAAAACATATAAGATGCAATTAACCCCCTCTTTTAGTCAATTATCATTATCTTATGATATTATAATTTATTAATTAAATTGGAGATACTTGTTTTTGTTAGACACACATCCATTGTATCCATAGTTTATGAAAAACCAAAATAATAATCTGATGATTATTCTTATAGGGATTTATTAAGGTTGTACAAAACAATTATTCATACTATTATGACACAAAATCAAGTATTTGTATCATGTTTCATTTAAGAGATTACATTTTGTGGTTGTTCCTAATCACCATAAATATTTTAATCTTTTTGGATACATTCATTCCATCAATTATTGTCCATAATTATTTAGGGAACATGGATTGATATGTTAAATATGTTTACTGATTCTACTTTTAACAGATTTGGAAAATACAAATATTAAAATCAAATTGCAAATGAATCATCCCTTTATATTAACACCATTATAAATATCAAATTTATAATTTAAAATTATATTGTTAGCCTTAAGATATAATAACTCATCCTTCACATGTTTTACTTTTAAGTAATCAATATTCTTCCTTGATTCTTATATAACACTTTCTCTTATATCCATTTTCACCATGGAAATATTGATCTCATAAATTTAACACTTTTATTTTCTACTAAAAACTTGAGGATGTGATATATTCTTCCACATTTATCAACATTTTTATATTCTTACATCACAATTTTTTATGGTTTGAATTCTTATAGGTAATTTATTCTTCTACATTTTCTTATTTAGATTACATAGATTTCTTCTTCATTGGGATTTCCCTAATATATCTTCGAATATTTAAATTTTAAAAATATTGATGTCGAATAATTCCTTTATATTTCTCTATTAACCTTGTTTTTTATTATACGAGAGCTAGGATTTTCTATTTGTTTTCAGCATTACCATCTAATCTATATAAGACACTTGGTGGGTAAAATTACTTTTCCATGATCCTCTATTAATTCACGTTTCTAATTGTCAATTTCACTACAAATTTCTTTTTAACTATTATAGTTTTTTATAACCCATAATTCAAGACATTATTAAGTGTCTCATCAAGGGATATATCATTTATTTCATCCAAATATAATGTCATTGTGTGTGAAATATCATTAATATTAACCATTTTTTTTACTATGGTTTAATCAACATTTTTGTCTTGAATCCTTGGATATGACTACATATCTCATTATACTAGTGAAATAGTCAATAACATTTCAATATTTAGTAATTATGATATCGTAAATTTTTCTCTCTCTATTATTAATATTTATTCATTGTTGGGATGTCCATTTTATAGGGATAGTGTTTAAAAAATTTCAAATAAGATAAATCATGGTGTATATATCACAAATGTTTTAAAACATATCCAACATTTCCATAGCTGATTGCAGTCCCATCATCTAATTATCAACAATGTTAGAGAATGATGAGAGTATTGGATTCCTTTACATATAATATATACAAGGATTTATTTTGATTTAACGTTTTGTAACACTATCCCTCTAAATTAGAAGTTATACCACAGTGACGTCATCACTCACATCATGTCCTTTTGATTAAATAAATTATAAAATTTGATAATTCCGCACTTGAATTCTCCATCAAGTAAAAAGGGTACACATTATCTATCAATAGAATTAACTTTCTCCATTATTTTTGAAACACTGGAATAATCACATAATTTACCATACATTGATACTACTTGTAGAACCCAGATCTCTTTGGGTACTACTAAGTTGTATGTTGAATCACCAGGGCCACATTTATTTAATGTATTCATCATTTAAATCCAAAACCCAAATACAAAATAATGTCTCATATAAATATTTATAATATATTCCTAAGAAATATGAGATGTTATGAATGAAAAATAGTATATAAGTCTTTTTTTTAATGTTTGACATCATGCTTAATGAATAATCATTGTTTTATAAGCATTGGTTGCGTAAAAGTATTTTCTTTTGATTATAAAATTTCAGTCTTTTAATGATTTTAAATAATTCAAAAAAATTTAAAGAAGTTGTTTTTCAATATAATTATTTTGAATAATAAATGTTTTTTTAAAGGAACTTTATACTCGTTAAGGAGTCATATATCACATTGAAACGAACAAAATCATTAATATACTTCATAATCATTTTTCTACAAATATTATAAATTATACTAGGAGATATATGACCACCAATATGGATGGAGTGAAATAGTATTAGATCAAAAATCCTCTCATTATATTAGAAATAGGTATCCATTAATGGGAGCATGAATTTACTAATTGGTCATCTTCCACCTGATTAGAATGAATCTTAGATAATGAAAGTAGAAATGGATTTCCTCAAGCTCATATAAGATAGGTATAAAACATATTTCAATATTACCAAATATAACACACCATCATCTATTATTGTATTGTATTGTCTTGGTAAAAAACTATTGAAACTCATTCCTTTAGTTTTTTCATCCACATATACCATCATATAAAAAATAACGTTTTATTTTTAATAAAATATTATAAATATTATCATAACAATGTTTAAATGATAGCACTAGTCAAAAACATCAATAAATTTCTTTATAATGAATCTATCCAATATTGATTCCAAATATATTGTTTAAAACCCCCCATGATATCCAAATAGTTATTTCAATTAAATATCATCATTATCTTCTTCTCAAAAAACCAATGATTTAAATATATTGGGTGACATGCACATGTGTTTAAGATTACAATGCATCCTGGTGGCTCTATTTAATGGGACATGGAGCTTTTTTTCAATTAATATAATATCCATTGATTTAATTAAAGGATTATTCAAATGAATAAAAAAGATTAAATGTATGATTGATGATGATAAAAACAAAAATACTTATTTGATATAATGTTTCTAGTATATTCGAATTACATAAAACATTAATTTTCACTCCATATAAAATTATAATATTTCTATGTATTGAAGTATTATTAGTAAGGCTTAAGATATAAAAAATAAATATGATTGGATCATCTCAAATAATTATGACTAGTAAAATAAATATTTTTAAATCATAAGAAGTCAAAAATTTTAAAGTTCACAAAGATGTATGATCAAACCGTTTTTATTTTTAGGAACTCTAAATTGTTATTATTAATCCTTATGATGAAGTCATAAGTTCTAAAAAATAATTAATTTCAAAAAGAGGATTTCTAATAAAGACATATATTCATGAAATTTTATAAAATATAAAATTTATAATTGAAAATTATTATTCTTAAAAGAACTATGATCACCAAAACAAATACACATGCTAAAAAAATACCTATAATAAAGGATTTTCCATTTTTAAGTTTTATCTCTAAAAGGACAACATCTTCAAAAAGACACAGAGTCCATGGAAAACACTTAAATCATATTCCAATAATTTCAAAACAATTTCACAATGATCAAAACAATGACCTGAAATTTTTTGGTTATCAAATATAAAAAAATAAACAACTCGTTGGTTAATTCCACCTAAAATTACATTTCCCTAAAATGTAATTCAAACTAAATAAAGTTAAAAAATACATAAAAATAA
Source organism: Viscum album (assembly GCA_963277665.1). Classification (NCBI taxonomy): domain Eukaryota; kingdom Viridiplantae; phylum Streptophyta; class Magnoliopsida; order Santalales; family Viscaceae; genus Viscum; species Viscum album. The sequence continues at coordinate 602,127,517 of OY728166.1, forward strand.
TTTTATTGGGTACCAATATACTGGTATCAATAAACATTATATCAATTACTAACACTTATTATGAAATAACAACGAAAATAATTGTATGGTTGTAAATGAAGAACATTGTGAGTCAAGAGGGGTTGATAAAATCTAAAATGAAAACGAAATTATATAAATATAATATGATAATATAATATTTTAAAAAATAGTCAAAATAAAAAATATTACACATCAATTTTATACACTCTTACAATCTATAAGAGTATGGTACCCTTTGATAAAAACATCAATATTGAATGGTATTTACAACACTTTTTAAAACTACATTTATATATATATGTAAAAAAATAATGAGATGCAAATTTTTATAGGGATTCACAACCCAAATACTATACAATAACATTTTTAGAGAAATTATTTATAAAAAAATAATTGTATTGGGAAGAATCATCAACCAATATACAATTATATCTCTATGAAATAGATAATTGTAATAAAATATAAAACAAAACCCCAGTATTAGAAATTTTTTATTAATCCATGGAGTAATATTATACTATTTTGGATAATGAATCCCCAAATTTACTATTCATGAAATATTTCTGATGCATGTAAAAAGATATCGTGGATGCCAAGTCATTTAAAAAATCCGTGTATCTTGAATGTATATTATTTATGTCACACAATTCGACACCATAACCTATAGTATCATCAACATTTTACCACATCCCATGATAACTATTAGAGTGAGACATTATAAGCATTAAATCATATAGAATAATATGGATTACTAATATTTTATTAATGATCAAATATAAAAGAAATTAGTATATAATCTGTTAAATTTCAAACTATTAATATCTAAATAGATAATTCTATTCCTTTTTAAAAACACATCATTAATAACCATATGACCACAAAAAAACTTTGAAATAATTTCTACAATTATTTCCTTATAAATTTTAATCAATCAATAATAAATTAAAATACATATATAATATAATATTTAATCATTTAAATTTGAATATGTAATGTTGTGGAAAATCCTAGATCAATAATATATTTTTCGAGCGATCATAAATTAATCAATAGAATCACATCTATAAAAATATTACATCGGTATATATGACTTCACCAATATCATGACTAAGCCTTTATTCATTTAAAATAGTTAGTAGAACATATTGGAAACATTTAGTTTATTTAAAAAATGTTGGAAATATATATTATAATAATCAATAATATATATTTAGTTGATACTTTTTTTGATATTTTAGTAAATTATATTATTTCATAACTACACATAGTTGAATAATATAATTTTTATGTTGCATAATATAATTCACTTTGAGATGTTATAAATACATAATATATTTATTTAAATTCATTTAATTCATAAGATATTCAAATTTTCAAAACACTCTAAACCAATAATACGTTATACAATCATCAAATTATTATATACCATACTTCAAAAAAATTATTCATTCTGTACGAGGATTTTTCTCCGAAAAAAATATCATTGAATAGTGATACTCCATGTTTTTGGATATGTAAGATATTTTGTCAAATTATATAATACATGTATTCAACTAATCTTTATCTTGTGTAATATTCTATAAAATTCAACTTTTAATGACATGTGAGTGAATCCCATTTTTCATTTTCTATTAAATTTTAAAGAAGTTGTTCGAAAAATATTCATTCATGATAAATTATGTGAACAAAACAAAAAACATGCACAAAAAATAATTTAAAAAATAAAATGAATAATAAATAATTGGAATAAATATAAAAAATGAAATTAGTATTAGATATAATATTATACAAGTAGGGATAGTTTGAAATAGTTTATAGAATTTTTAAATATCTGATTCTAGTAAAATTGAATGAATAATATATAATAAAGTAAAACATTTTATATTTGAAATATACTTTAAATGAAAATTAATAAAATAACATTAATAGTGAGAGTAGATCACAAATAAGGAATACTTAATTATAAAATTGAAAATTCAGAGAAAATAACAAAAGTGAATAACTGTTAGCCAAATAAAATGAAAAAATAGAATAAGGCTTCAAATTTTTAATTTTTTAAATATAATAATTAATTAAATAAAATAAAAAATAAATTCCGCTGAATAGAGAAATTTATGAATGGAGGTAATGATGATGGATGAAAAAGATTATCCCAAGGGGTGTATCTAAATAAAACAAAGGTTGGTTAACTATAAAATAGTTATTTTAACTCTAATAAAACTAACATTGGGAACAACGGGTACCCACCCGGTACCTACTAGGTAATTAGTGAACAATAATTTATATAATTTCATTTAACAACCAGATCATGATCAATTTATACCCCCTTCAGTTACTTAGTGGTTTCTTCTACACATAAAAATCCCCAATTTATAACATTTAGTAACTAATACACCATTATAGGGTACTCAAGAATACTTGTAACTCTTAGAAGTAATACCAAACATAATTTTCCATATGTCGAGTACTGTTATTTTTTCCAATCTCACATTATTAAATAGAAAAATTCCTTTTAATATCATAAAATTTTTAAATCATCTTTAGTGAAATAATTTAGAATCAACCACCTCTGGTTCTATTTGAGTCCACCTAGACCAGTATTTGACTCCCACCTATTGATGTTGATAGTTATAATGAATCTACAAATTTTCATGAATAATTTATTATTAATAATTTTATTAATTTTCTTATAATAATATATTCATACCATTTTAAACCTATTTTCATATACAAATTTTTAATCTATTCTTAAAATGAATTAATAAATGTTAAAACATATTATTGATAAAGAAAATGTTTATATATGTTAATGTTGTATGAATTTATTTTTCAAATATTAAAATCATGTTATATGTATTGAAATACCCGGATAATATGATATTTCACAATAATAATACTATTTAGAGTTACATTATATATGTAATATATGTGAACGGTAATTATAATATGGTAATAATTTTTGATATATCAATTTTTTGAGTTATTATAACAAAATAATCATAAATAACATTTTATTTCAATATAATAATTAAAAAATAATAAAAGAGTATACTAATTTTTATAATATTTGGAATACATAAATATAAAATAGAAATATAAAATATTTTAAATAATAATTTCAACATCAATGCTCATATTTATATTTATTTAATTGTTATAAATGCAACGACTGTATTTTTACACATATAATTATTATATATAGAAGGATAAAAACAATATTTCTAATAAATTATTTATTTTCAATAAAAATAACTCAAAAAATAAATTAAAATATAGTTACATAGGAATGATTGTAGAAGGTTAAGTGTATGATGATAATTCATTATTGAAATATAAGAAGTTTTTATGTTTATGAAATGTCATATGATTAATTATAAAAATAATAAAACTAATAAATAATTAAATAATTTTTTTAAATAATTAATAATATTAATTACTGAAACGATAATGAAATTTTAATTAATTATCTATAAAAATAATAATTTTTCTAATTTAAAATTAACAAAGAATCTATTTATAAAAATATATTAATTTTTCAAAATAAATTATAATATTTTTTAATATCAAAATATTTAAATGTAGTTAAAAATATTATCAATATTTTTGATTTCTAGGTTTCAGAAGCTGATAATCAATTTGATCAAAAAAAATTAAAATATATCAAATTCAGAATACGGTCTTTCTATAGAAATCACAAAATATTTGATTTCATATATCCATTTTTATTTATCTTCCGTCATACACATAGTACCCACGATATAATTACAACATAGTGACAATATTGATGTAGAGGTCAACTACCTTAATTTGAAATTTAATATTATTACAAAAATTGTTTGTTGAATCTATCACTGTTCAGGGAATTTTAAATTAATTATTTTCATTATCTATAAAATCATTAATAAAATTGTATCAATCATGACTTTATTGGGTAAATTTAATGAAAAAATTATTTTTATTCTACAATTTTTTTTAATATATTATATTAAAGAGGAAATATCATAGAAATTATGGAAATGTTAAATGATGATACAAGAAAGATCTAGAATACCATGCCAATTTGATCCTCCACTATACAATGGAATTAAAAGAATAAAAATTACTCCATTTTTTGTTGAGAAATTCTATATGATTTAGTTAATATTCTACCACACTCATGGATTTTAGATCTAGATGATTATTTACAAGAATTAACAAAATTAATTGGAATTGTTAATTTATTATGGTCGTACTGATAAAAATATATATGAAACCACATTGTTGTTTTTACATTGGAGAACAAAAAAATTAATACCTAAGTCAATTTATTGACATATTATAGTTAGAATAATGTATAATCTATATAGTACGATTGAAATTTCATCAAGATGTCTCCAAAATATTTTCATGGAATTGTGACATTAATATCTTCATTAAATTGATTTATTGTGTAACATCCTGATATTTTATGGTATATTTTTCTTAAATATATTTGAAAACATGTGTATCAAAAAATAGTGATTTCAAATGCACCACAACCTATTAATAAGTAATTATTAAAACAAAGCATTAAAAATGGTGGAAATGAATAATTAATAACCACTTAATAAAATTATTTTTTTCATTTTTTCATCCATCGAAAAAATTTTATATGTTGTTTTGAATACCTTGGAATGTTTGATCTTTTTAGGAATCACTACTTATAGGATGATTCCATTGGATTTATTTATGGAAGTAAAAAACATCAAATGGTTCTTTATCTATTGGGACTTGCTTTCCAAAGGCAGTTGTTTGTATTATATGGACCTAAAAAACATAAGACCATAAATTAATTGAGAGAATGTGTTGTCTAACTCAACAAACCCCTTTTGGGTGGAATTATTTCTTACTTGAGGAATCTGTTATATGTTTGAGATATTTTTTCAAATCCTTATTAATTCATCAAATACTACTTATTATTCATGTGAATTTATAATCAACTATTTACAAGTGTGAAATTTAGAATCATCTTTATATATGTGAGGTTCTTCATTAATGGTGATATCTTCATTTATTCTTGGTTATCAATCAATTGTATCCACTTGTATACTATTTATAGATCCTTTTATTAGTTTTAATGATGATCATGGTTTTTGAGCCACTCAATGGTGAATCTGGAATTTATTGTCTGCCAGAGAGACAATAGTTTTTTTTGATGTTGGGATCATACACATAAATGGGATAAATATGTATCATTGTAAATGTAATTAGACCCCTCATTGTTCGGGATGGGACACACCATACCTTTTAACTTCGTATAATAAGGACCTGACTGTATCAGTTAATGTCGCATAGTAAATACATATATGTGGATATTTCTTAGTCAAGGACTTGTTTTTGATTTATGTAAAAGCATCCCAAGGAACCTCTAATGGTTATGTGATTCTATTTTGGATTAGACCTTATTGGTAATGTTCCCCCGAAATGATTGGGTGGATTTAGATTGATGGGATTAAACCTAAGGTTGGATTTTTACATATCTCATTTGGATGAGAATTAAATCCCAAATGGTTTAGGGAGTCTCGTAAGTGTTTATGATCCTTTGAAGGAAATAAGATTGGGGTTACTTATAAATACAATTCGCATGTGTTTTCAAGGGATTAATTTGGGGATTACTCCTAAGGAAGATTCCCATTTATGGATGAAATGAGATGGATCTCGGACCTTATGAGGGCTACCTACATATCCTAGTTATGATCGGAATTTGAGTTATTGTAGTTCATTCAATGATGTGTTTTTGGAATAATTGTAACCATTGCCTATCCCTATGACCACGTGAGTCATGATTGGTTTGAGAAACAAGAAGATGTTAAAGATTCAACCAATATCCACACCCTTTTCCACCCCAGCTTGTGGAATATGATGGGCCTACAGCGGAGATAGTGGATAACGCTGAGGAAATGACCCTTCCCCTATACAATTTACATTATAAATGGATCCAATGTAAGAATTGATTGAAGTTTAATGATGTATAGATGATCGATACTTCATCCTCTTGTATAAAAGGCTAGGGGATTTCATGAGGATGGATGTCTAAAAATTACTCTTGTTGGGGGAGGGAGGCATCTCATTTGTTTAATATGAAAAGTATGTGTGAACCTTAACATTACTACTAGGTCATGAGGCTCTAGTTTTTAGAGACAATATGGGATGGGCATGGATCAATCAAAAAATTCTAAAAACATGGAACTCTCTAACACAGTTAATGGATGACAGATCCATGTGACTGTGGAAATACAAACCCATTGAAACTCTATAAATCTTGACCCATCATAAAACAAATGTGGTAAACCTATCACTAGGGATATACGAACCCAAATGAGTCACATTATAATGTTCATCAATCAAGGGTTTCGTAAGTCAGTTGGTTTTGTATGGGGATTCAACAGAACCCATTTCAGATAGGGTATCCATTGAATAATAATAATTTCCATGAATAACATTGAATTTGATTTGATGATAGATCTGTATGGGCTGTAGGGATAAGGTGAATCAAATAGGGGCACACAAATAGGTTAATGGTGCACCGGTAAAGGAAAATATGTTGTATTAGGTGCCATTATGATTACATATGTGTTTAACAATGTGTATGATAAAACATGGGAGAGACTTGACACAATCATTCATGTGTATTCACTTATATTCCACTAATTGAGGCGCTCAAGATTATTTTGGAGGAATTCGTGGCAAGCAAGTGTTTCATATTTATTGAGGTTGGGTGCATTAGGTTCGACAGTGTTATAAATATAAAAATTTAAAAGGAATTGTGTCTTTCGATTACCCTTTAATTCCTCCATCAAATGTGGTAATGAACTACCTTGATGTTTTTAGAAAACATGGGAGAATCACTTGATTGAGCGGAGTAGTAATTGGGCATCAGGGAAATTCCTCCACAAATATAAATACACAAGGGTCTATTTATAGGAAACTAAGTGACCTTGCTAGAATGGTTATTTTGTGGGTAATTGTCTTCAGATCTAGAAATGTGGAGCATAGGTACCATGCATGTTGCAGATGCCTTACCATGATTGGGGCGAACAAAATTTGAAGCCTTTGATAATCTTGATTTGCTTTATGTAATCTCTCCTTTTTTCTCTATTACATTTCCCAATTTAACATTTTTATCGATGTAATGAAACTGTTTTTCAACAAACCCCCCCCCCTGACGAATTGGATCTGAAATTATGAGAGGGTCCTATAATGAGGTAATGTTTGTTAAAAAAGCCGATGTGGTTGATCTGGCACAAAACATACCAGCGCATATGGTACGAGCATTGATGGTGATGTTGTATAGGTTCATATTGATCACTTATATATAATGACTTCACTTCATGGATGATTACAAAGAATTACATAAATCTATATATCAGCGTACATGTATTTTATCTCATATACTCCAGTCAGTTGTGCTTCTACTATATGAATTTATTCGCATGCCATGAATGGGGTTTCATACATGCTCGCTAGATTTATATATGAATGACAAATCTGTACATATGTGACTTAATGACTTTTTTCAAAAAAAATTAATTACTTTGTAAATATTTAAAAACGAGTACACATTATGATTAATTTTGATCTCGATTACATGTTCAATTGCTCCCTAGAGATTCAAAACTGGTGACTAATTGGCTAGCAAGAGAATTTATGATATGTTATAGATTGTTGGGCACGATTACCTTTACATCTGTGATACTACTCACACTGATCTGGAAGTGTATATGAGGAAATATCACATCAATTTTAATAGGAGTATTTATATGACAAAGTATGGTTTTGTCCATCTATAGGATTTCAATATACCATATACAAAGATTTATGTTTCACTTTCATGGGTTCAAAACCATCCCAATTTCTCATTTTACAATATTTCTGTTGTGGGATCATATAACAATGTTTGGAAAAATACTAAATCTCATCTCATTCCTCTCATCCCATGTTCTCTAGATTTGAAATCTCATACACCAATGAAAAAACCACATTTCTATATGCTCATTTTTGTGATATTATCATACATTTCAATAAAAGTGCTTCATGAAAAATTTCAATTTTTTCCTAGGATGGTGTGATAAACCCACATTGATGTAGACATATTGGGTGCACAAGACATGTGAGGATCTTATGAATGACGTAAAATGAGTCATTAATTATGAGGTTGTATGGGTCAGTAAAACCTATGTACAATTACTAATTCCTTCAATTTGACACATGAAAAATTGTGCATTAGTTTGTAGAATTTATAAAATTTATATGGTGCTCCAATCATTGGAGACATGTGTGATGGATTTTTTCATCCATATGTGACCTGGAATGACTCAAAAATGACACCATCCACGGGTCTTGAGTTAATAAATATATTTATAAACTCAATAAAAAACACTATAAAGTCTCACATGAGAAGGTATATTCACCCATTAGAGGGAATGTACATATTCTTAATGAATAAGAAGGATAAATTTCCCACTTTCACTCGTCCATAAAACTATCCAAAGGTAGAAAAGAGAGGTACACGCGAAAATCTTTGGGTAAAAATAGTTTAGGGAGAGTTTGAAATGTGGGGGTATAATTTGAACTCCAAAATTCATGTGAGGTCATGTACATTAGGTTATCTAACCATGTGGGTCTGTGTATATCTATTTCCTATCTGAGATTTGAAGGGTTTCATGAGGCTGAAAACATTTATTATAGCATCCATACTTGAATATAAGTGGATTGAAGGGTTGGATACCCATATTCAAGTGAATAATCACATGATCTTGTTTCATATTATCACTAGGAAGACTCATTTCAGAATATTAGGATCATTCTAGGTTTTATGGGGTGGATCATGACACATTTTACAATATATGTTGTGCAGAGTGGGGTCCAGGTCCTTGGTAGTTTGTTTCAAACATCTATTTCAAATTTTTTTAGTATTTCACCTATTTCATTGAATTCTTATGATAATATGGCATGGTTAATTATGTATACAGAATTTACCCATTTCCAATATGTGAACTAGCTTATAGGGTTATATTTTTACAACGGGATGACCAACATAGAGCTATGGGTATATATGTTAGCCTGTATATATGGTGTAATTGACGCCAGGATTGTTGGGGAATCATATATGAGGCCTATTATACATAAATATATCACATTTCAATTAAAAAAATTTCATTAAAACACCATATCTATTCCAATTCATGTCTGGTTTGAGAAACTTATGATGGTTGCCCAACAACTATGGTTGTTGCTGAGAGTAGAGAAAATAGGGGTAGTATTCAACTTACCTACTGCAGATGGAATAAGAAGGTTAACTATTTGGTATGCTGGTAACTATGATGCATAATACCCTAAATGGGTGATATGCTGTGTTTTCCCTCAGGTCGGCTTAATGAGAGGAAGTAGACATGAACCATCTCATTTGAAAGGTAATTCTTCATCATCATAGGCTGATTCATTGGATTCTAGTGGTGGGGGTGACAATGCTAAAATAAAAACAATGATTCTTCATTCAAGATACAATACTCTCATTAGATTCAAGAGAGACACACCATCAGTAAAAACTGATGTAGTACCGAGGTGATCTAGGTTGCATCGTTTATAAGATAATTTGGTCCAATTTTTTAATATACAATATGTGATTTCTGGAATTGGAAGGAAACTCAAATCTAAAACAAGAGGTTTATATTCACAACGCTATGGATAATACTATGAATATGTAAGAGTTGAGGTGTTTAAAACATGGAAAATATTTCATTGTGATGGAAAATATAATGTGGATATAATTATGTTTTGGTTTTCATATTCCAGAAAAAGGGATCTACGAGCAACTTCTTATATTATTTTAAAAAACAACCCTAATTAAGTAATAACATATTTCTGTGAACAAGAGATAAACATATATGAAAATAATGAATCAATTACCACCACAAAATGATTTCAATGGATGATAGATCATATTTCCACTAATGGGATTAACCTTTAATTTGATGAAGAATGTGGTTATTTTATTATCTTGATGATTTATGTTTTCTTTTTCTCACTTTCATTTCAACATTTCTTTTTGAATTCAATCAAAGCATTGTTGCTCAAGGGAAAATCCATTTCAACAAAAATTTGATTAAGAGAAAAACAAATGAAGTTCCATCTCTACAGTATAGCCTTCATGGAATTGCGTTGGGAGATACTAGATGACCCTGTGAGTTTAGAGATGTATATCTATACTGAAATTCCATCGAGCATTAGATATAAGGGAGATTTTTGTATCAAATACATGTTTTTTGATATGATACTAAATATCCTCCCAATAATTCCAAGAAACAAAAACATCGAAGAAATAAAACTATGTTGAAATGTTTTCTCCGTTTTGGCTTGAATTCATGACAACATGTAATTAATCATTATTAATAGAATGTGTTTAAATATCATCAAAATATAAGAACTTATTATGTTTCTTCTCTTAGATATATTTCTGATGAGCCTCATGTAACAATTGTTTGTGATTCCTAACAAGCCAAAATTCTCACAATAAATTGGGAAACATTAACTGAATGGGAATTTAGACTATAGGAGTCCACATCTGTTCCTAGAACTACTCATGTTCCTGCTAACAAGAGAGAGGATACCTATTTTATATTTCAAGGATTACATGTGAAACTATATGTAACAACAACTAACTTCCACATTGTGATACTGTAGGTTTATCTCATGCACAAAAAAATAATGTGACAACTGATGCTAACCCTGCGACTATTATTGAGGATGTTATTCAGGGTAAAAAATATTCAATGGAGGGTCAGGAAACTAAAACTCCAAGTGCTCCCAAAAATGAGACTAGAAAGGAATTTTTGATATCATTGGATGCTATGATGAATTGTTTCTCATGTTTTGATGAAGTATTAACACACGTTATTATGAATAATATTTATTTGATTTTCATGTTAATTGTTTGGAATCAAATGGATAATATTTTTTATTTCTCATCCAATTAATCATCTTCTGATTAATTTTATAGCTTTTACCGGTTTAAATATGCATTTATTTCTAAATTAATAGCTATAGTGAAGATTCCTGATGACGCGTCGATATCACTGTCAATCCCACCATTGAAAAGGAGTTTTCATAGGTTAACCTGGAAATTGAAAATCTTCTTGGGAATAATTTATAAAATCATGAGTAGGTAAAATTAATAATTCTCCATCAAAAGACATCTTCCAAAATAGTTGATTCTTAGATTCTTTTGTAGGAGTCTTCTTGAGATAAAAGACTATTGTTAGGTAAGGGATACTAATATTGTAATTGTTCTCACTCTTTTATTTATGTTAAAACAAACCATAATTTATATTCACCATTTATTATTATCAACTTCAATGTATTGGTCTATAGGAAATGATTCAGAATCATCTGAATCATAATTATGATTTGAAATGTATTCTTTCAAGGAAGGAGAAAAATATACATCTTAATTATGTGGATTAATCTCAAAATATGTTCCTCCTTACGATAGGGATTTATAATCCGGTCTGTATCTACATAAGTCTATTCACTTTTCACGTCAGAAGTTATGTAGAGCATATAGATGATAATTTATTAAATACCCCTTGATTAACTATCCTCACAAATTCCATGACATTCCTTTAGGGTCAATATGATGGGATTTGGCGGTTTTGACAACTTTGAAATCAATTATATAGTGAAATATGTCAACTCAAAAAAATATAAAGATAAAAAAATTGATAAGATGTGATACAATCCAATCTAATGCCAAAGCAGATGAATTCTAATTAGCATTATCCCATGTAGAGGCCAATCATACTTCAACGTTGATAGAAATCAACTAGAAATTAAATGACTAGATTGTGAAATAGATTTGTCTTCAACAGGATCTGGATATTTTTACGTGGGAGCAATAACAAATTCCTGGTTCAATAGAAGAAGTCCATAAATATGGTGTAGAAACCATTTTTGATTCCAAGGATGAACTCCACCATGATGAAGTGAATTAGACTAGTTGGATAGATAAACTCCCATAGAAAATTGGTGGAGCTCAAGAGGAAATTAAAAAAAAAGAGAGGTTATGTAGAAAGAATTGTGAGATTTATGATAGAAAGTCGCCAGTTTCTATATTTTCATCATGGAATTTTTACAAAAAAATGGAAATAATTTTTTCTCTAATCATATATGTCTTCATCCATTGGTTCATTTTATTGTAATGTTAACATTGACATTCATAAAAATATTTTTCTGTATCTAATAACAATAATTTCAATAATATGAATCAAATTTTTTATTTTTTCCTATGAAAATGGTAATAATGAGAATAGTTTTACATTTTATATAGTTATATAATTAACAACAAAAAAACATTATATGTTTTTAATTTTATTCCTCGTTATAGCATAAAAGGAGAAAAATATAGGTCTAGAGATTTGAGACATTGACATTGAACCAGAGTGTCCTTTTTAGGGTTTCAGTATGTTGAGTACAATGTCTCTTTTAGGGTATTTTAGAGTCATTTAAATTTTACTAATTGTGAAAGTGTTTAAGGTCAAATAATTTTGACCATATGTTATAAAATTAATTCCCATACAAGTAATAGTGTCCAGAAATTGTTTAAATATTCTAAAGATACTTCCATGTGGAATCTTGAGTAATGTATATTTATGATCAAAAAATATAAAACATGATCTATAAATATATAGGGGGTTTTGTTTCAAAGATGATTTTAGAATTATTTGAAAAAACTAGTTCTAGGAGATTTATTATAAAGGGGAAACTAAGGAATATGTTTTATAGCCAAAATGTGTAATCATTTAATTTAAATTCTTATTATGTAGGTGAATTTTATGTGAGGCCACTAGTTGAACATAATACATAGTTATAAAAAAGATATCCAAAATATATAACATTTCATTATTGATAGAAAAGGGAAAATAATATTTCTTTTACTCATGACAAAAATGGGTGGTTTTATTAAAAATATTTATTTTATGAGTAATGGGACATCTATTCTGACATAATTCATGGATGGGGAAACCACTCCTATACAGTGATTTAGGGTAATGAATTCATAAAATTGTATACAAGGTGGTGATTTTTTATATTGTACTCTACAGTTTAGATTCATGCAATATTGACATTATTCTGTGTAGTTTTAAGTCATGCTTTAAGGACATTGATGTTATTTAAATTTATGGTCTTCAGCATTGACCAGGGTTTTATGAGTCTAAAATTTCTTTATAATTTATTTCAAATCATACCACCATGTTTGGGTATAGAAATAAATAATGGTAAAGTGTGATTTTGGAATTTTTTTGATCTAGATAATAGCATGTGAATGGGGCTAAAGGAATTACAGGATTATTTTTTTATAGAACGATGTTACCATGATTTAACAAACCTGTTTTGGCACTATATTATGTAGTTATGACTAGGGAGAATGCTGCATATCCAAACATTGGCTTCATTCAAATGATAATACTATTTTGTATGAAAATTTTATGCAATGCCACTGGTGGCCCATAATGCATATTCAGGAAAAAGTGCTATTGGATAACAATCATTCTGTTGCAAAAAACTGAAGATAGTTTATAGATATTTATATCATTTACAACACTGAGTATGGCTTACATTAAAATGTACCTTAATATAGAAAGATTATTTCTAATCATGATTTCTAAATAATTTGAAAATTTTGATATATATGAAGGTATGACTCAAATGTTGGAGGTATGGTACATTTAGAATTTAAGTCGTACGAATAAAAAAATATAAGTGTATTAATAGATTATATATGGTCAAATAATCAAAGGTTATTTTAGAATTCTTAGAACACATAGAGAAGAAAAAAAGTAAACTGTGGTCTTTGATACATTTAGATCCATAGAACTATATTGGTATAAATATACATGGATGACTGCATTATGATATTAATTCATTTATATAGTTTTCAAAGTTTGAAGGATACAAAATATGGTTTTACCAATAACAATGCTACCAATATTGAAAACAATTCATTATGAGGGTTGTATTGTGCAGGACCAACTTGGGAATATTCTATATTGGAAAACAATGGAATATTTGTACATAATGGCCTATTATGTAGGGGACTTTTATGTAAGGCCACTGGGGCATTTACTTCATAGTTAGGAAAAAGTGCTCTCAAGTATTAGAAATTCTATAAATAAAAACCATATGAATCATTATGAAGATCTGAATTTATTTATGATTAAGAGTGTGAAATATGAAAGGGGTAATGCTTAATGCACAAGAGAAATAATCAAATCAATATTTGAAATGAGCTTAGATTCCCTTGAATATATCTAACTCATATGTAAAATGGGAACATTTCTAGCTCCTTTAGTGGGCTCTCAAGGGAGGGGACCCAATATAATGACTTTTTCATATATTGTTAATTATATGAGGAAGAGAATAAAAATTATCATGTGGATAAGACTAGAAGAAAAGGACTAGTTTTCACTATGAATCTCAATGGGATGAGTATCAATACATATGTATATCTTTAGATACATAGTAGTTTAATGATGTATAGTAAAAATATTATGTGATTATGATGTAAAAAATGAATATGGAATTTGGACTAGATAATTGAACCATTGTATCAATACATAACTCATATGTATGATAATTATTCCATACGTAGTTATTGACACATTCCCAATGCAGGTTTCATTCATACACATAGGGAATACATTGTGTTTTTTAATCGTGCAATGGCATATGATTTGAGATATAGGAATATCTATGAATCTCGTTGAAAGGAGTATCACACTATATTTAATACATAATCAAATGATTTCCCGCACAAATTGATTTTCATTGGAGAGACGTGGATTTTTCAAACAATATGAATGAATGGTTAATCATAAGACCCAAAACGTATGATGATCAAACCACATATAATATATGAGTATTCTGTGTAGATTTGGTTCAAATATAGGATGAAAACGGGGAAATAAATTTATTTATGGTTACAGATAGTGCCAAGATTGGATATCCAAGCCACTCTATAAAGCCAATCGTAATGAGAATCAAGCCACACAG
The DNA here is from genome assembly GCA_963277665.1 of Viscum album. Classification (NCBI taxonomy): domain Eukaryota; kingdom Viridiplantae; phylum Streptophyta; class Magnoliopsida; order Santalales; family Viscaceae; genus Viscum; species Viscum album. Next base: position 602,142,604 of record OY728166.1, read on the forward strand.
AGATCATGAAACATTCCATTTTGAGGTTTGATTCATACCCATAAGAAATAAATGAGAATACTTTTATCCTGGTTGGGCCAAATATTGGTTATATAGGCATTTGATCCTATCCCATTGAAATGAGAATCAGTCCAAATGTAGTTCATGAAATGAGGTATCTATGTAGATATGGTTGAAACATAAAAAGATATAGAACTCATATTCCACTATGGAGTAATACTTAAATGAGTAATTAATGCCCATGAAAACAACTCATTTAATGCAGAGGCACAAGAATAACGATTTACGGTATCTTATGGAATTTTTTAAAATTTAATAAACAAGATGTTAAACATATAGTTTAATTAACTTTAGAGAGGAAAAGTGATGTCATTCCATTTAACATCATGGTATAAGGATGAAGATTCAATTAATTTTAATATTGTGCCTCATGGATAACTATATTTGTACGAAAGTTTAATGTCATCCTACTAGGAAATTAATATATGCAGTTTCAAGTCATCTAGAGAGTACATATGATTTTATATTACCCAATTTACTTATTCCTGAATATTTCATTGCTTGGAGTTGTAATTAGTTCCACATCCATTTACATTAGGGAATAAGATCCATTATAGTATATCTTATGTATAAAGTAAGTTCATTCCCAATTTGGATCATGTTTTGGAGGCTTCCTTCCCTGTATCATTGGATACATAATGACTAACACCATTTTTTCTGGAAGAAATGAGTGGAGGCGAACATTCTTGTTGAATGATTGTGTTATTCGATTCTAATAGACTTCCAAAATATGCAATGAAGGAAATCTATTTTCTTCTAATCATTACAACACATCGAATCACCTCTAATTCTATTCATATGTAGATCACTGATTGAAAATTTCAACTTAGAGTGAAGTAAATTGAATTTCAATTAAAAAAACTATTTATATTCCATAAACAAAATAATATAGAGTCTCTTGGGTGGTAGTACAGGTTGTAGTCTTATAATCCCATAAATCATGAAAAAGAATATGAGCCCAAGATTTATTATCTATATCCACCATTTTCTAGAGTATATTTTATTGAGTCTTGTTGAAATCTTATATCTTTCCATTATATACTACATGATAACGAGATTAATGGTTGGATTGGATATTGTACTCCTGATATAATTTCATTACATCATCAGAATAGAAATTAGTGCCTTTATCCATCAATATGATATGATGGACAACAAATATGGTAATGATTTAATCTTTAAAAATCTATAAATTATTTTTTCCCTGACATCATTGAGAAGTATTGTATAAAAACATTAGGGGTTTAAATCGGTAGAGCATGAATTTACGTAAAACTACATAAATGCAGTGGTAGGATAAGGTTTAGCTACATTTATTTCCAATATAGAAAATTTCCAAGAGTAATTAGCCACATGTAGAAACATCAGGTGTTGATGAATAAAGTAGAAATGAAATTGAATGGGATGAAACTACATGGTGAGATCAATGTCATCATGTTTCATTGAATTACTTAAGAATCCAAGCCTTTAGATTTTTTTAGAAATCATATGCGTAGACTAGTGAGCACCCCAAGCTATTGCATGTACTTCATTCATGGCAGCTGTAGTTTCTTATCCATCAATTCACATAAAGAGGACTCCATAAAATCCCAATTTACAAGGGATCATCAAGTGATATGGTCTATCATAAAGTGTGAAATTGGCCACTCATCTCCATATCTGTTCTTTTTCAGCTATAACTAGGGGAAGTACTTCATTTTAATAGTATTCCAAGACAGGTGTCATCCATCTCGTAGTTGGACTATATGGCTCAAAAATAGGTTTGACTTAACTAATTTCTACCATTATATTATGAAAAAAGGTGATATCATAATATGATGGTAAATTAAAATTATTTTATCATATCGATTTGGATCTACCAAGGTTATAGATGAAAAGGCCGATTCATCAGCATGGGAACATTATGATCGGGTGACATAAGACATTGTTTGATCTAAGGAAAATTCATCCATTAACCCTTTGACATAATCACATGATGGGATTGATACATCTTTTTCAATATAATAACCCCCTTGATCTATTTGACTATCAATTCTGAGTCACCATTCAATTTTAGGTGTTTCACTTGTACCTAGAGTTCCAACTCCTGGTCTACATTGAGAGAAATATATTCTCCCTCATTTTATGTATCTACATATATTAACAGAAAGGAAAATATAAACACTATATTTTTTAGGAGATAAGAACAATTCCTAACTCAAATTTGTGAGTTTGTGTTTTTCAATTATCTTCCCCATTGGACACCATGAAGAACCATCAATGTGTATTTTCTATGTTTTGGGATTATGTAGAATAGAAAAGATTTAATCATGAAGAATAACATTAATCAAAGATGTATCTTCTACATATGGGTGTTCAACAAGCATGTCTGCCAATGTCTGGACTATTATTTAATTCTGATTCACAAACTGGATATCGAACTAGTGAAAAATAACTTCCCCTCGTGCCAAAAAACATGTATTCAATGGACGATTGAGGATAAATTTGAGCGAGTTATAGTGAGATAGAAATTGGACTTCGGGATGCTACAGGTAGAGTCTCATCATTTGAACTACAATGATTAATGTCAGGAAACAATTATCTATTCATGAATATCGACTCTCCATGTAAACCATGGTTTGACTGAGATAATAATTTATATTTTCATTCCTAGTGTCATTATTTAGCTAAACTGAAGGCTACCATTGATCACTATAAGACAGTCACATGGATAAAATGAATTTTTCCATCGACATGTAGCATCGAATATGATAGTGTCATGTGATATTTCTTCAGGGTATCAAAATCTTATTTTTCGTCTTCAGCCCATTGTAAGTGACTCCATTCATCATTAATACGATGAATGGTAAACAATTAAATGTAATATTATATATAAATCATTGAATATAAGAAAATATTACACAAATTTCTCTTAATCATATAAATTATAAATGAGGTGTCATGCCAAGGATTGATTTTTTCTTCATATGATCAACTTTGATACCAGTATGACATACGAAGAAGACAATGATTTATTCAGATGATACCCTGAAAAACATTAATTGGGTTTCATCTTCAAATTATGTTGCTAATGTTTACATAACCTGGTCTCCATAACAATCAATCTATTAGAACTTTTTCTGGATTTATCCACTATATCATCCACATAACAATAGGCAAATTTTCCCAAGAAGGGATTGAAAATATGGGTTATGGAATGTTGATATGTTGCACCCGCATTCAGTCATCCAAAGGGAAATACTTGACAAAAATACAAACCATGAGGGGATCTGTCGGCTATATATTTATCATTAAATATTCCATTTGGATTTGATGACACACAGAGTGGCCATCCATGAAGTAGAGAGCATTTATCTAGTTTTTTCATAAATAAAAAGTTATTTAATTAGAACTATAAAATAGTCCTCAGGAAAATTCATGTTAAGATCTCTAAAATCAATGTAAATAGTAATTTTTAAATTTTTATTTTGTCATTGGGACAATGTAGGTCAGTCATTTGGGATATTGATCATCCCTGAGCAATTAATCATTTATATGATAGTTGACTTCAAGTTCAATTTTAGAGGCGTGAGTTGGGTGTGTTCTTCTTTGTTCTCGCTAAAATCCTCAATGCTATTCTGGAAAACCCAAATAATGAGTGGCCACATCGGGGTTGAGGAATGTAATTTCTATATATTTCAACGAAAATACATCTCTATGTTTATTTAGAAGTTTATTTAACATTCATTTCTCATTATAAGTCATGGATAGACTAATTAGAGTTGAGCGTGGATCTTTTTATATCCCTAGATTTATATATATGATCACATCCACAGTGGTGGAGATGCCTTCATTAATAGTTTTATGGGTTTCCATAAGATATTATTCTTCTTCCACATCACATGAAACTTGTTCTGTTTCATATTCAAGGGTAGGGGATGATGTAAAACATTCAGATCTATGGGAGGAGTCACTATTTAGACATCATAAAGACAAGGTAACCATTTTTACCCTAATAATGATGAATGGTCTTCCTGGATCATTGATGAGAGAATGATCGGTTGGTGATCAAAATCAATGTCTTCCATTACTGATGCATCTTCTTCTTCTAGCCTGACTAATGAAGAAAAACATGGTGTTTTTTATAAGAAATGAATACATATCCATTTAATCATCCACAATAAAAATATATATCCAATATTGTTAGCCTCAATGTACAAAAATGACATTATCGAAGTCCCTGGATGAGTGATTGGATTTGGGTTTATCCTTTAAATTTGATTAATATGATAAAAGTAATCAATACTCAGATTATTTAATTGGATACTCGAGAAATTTTCATTTCCATTCAGAGAATTGATTATTATTAAATCTTTTTCCACCGACCTAGTTTCCTTTGAGTGACAGAATTTTTTTATAATATACATAGATTAAAAATTTTGAAACATAGACTTGTCACCATAAAATTTCCCAATTTTAACATTGAATAAATACATGAGATTGGTGTTATGATGAAGAATTTTTGCTTGTTGATATAAACAAGACCTTCAAAGAAGAATGCGGAGGGTTTTTTCTTGTTAGAACCATGAAATATGAATTAGATACAATATCTCCAAATTATTTCTGAGTATAATCTCACATATTTGTTCTTATTCATTATTATCAATACATAAAAACATCAATGTGGAAGGATAGAAGTCAAATATATTGAGACCAAATCGTAGAGTTTACAGATGGAAATGAGGATGACTCATTGTCCATTATCAATGAAGGCTTGTTGAAAATATCTACCATTATCTAAACCAGGTTAATAGAAGGTTCTAATGTTTCCATTTACAATGTCATTCTCATCTTGATCCATTAATTATATAATTTCATAAAATTCTGTTGAATCATTCTCTATATGAAAACCCTCAGAAGTAGTGAATTTCATTTCATACTCTTGGGGACATAAAAAATATCAATAAATGGTTCTCAATTATATTATGAAATTTTAAATTCCTCCAAGATTAAAAAATTGGCTATTAGATGGGCTATTTGTCTCAAAAAATCTTACAGTTGGTCTAAAGGTCTTCATTTTAATGCATCAAAATGTAGTTTTGCAGGTTCCTTGGAAGCTGATTCTTCTGATGTAAATGTACAATGTGTCGAGGAAGAAGCTATAAATACTACCTCTCAGGGTATACTAGAATGACCATGTATATCTACCATCAATTAGAGTGATGGTGTGATATCTAATTGTTCTTCTAATATGATAGTGGTGGGAATATCTAATCATGTATGAGAGAATTTACATGTTTTTGATGAGACCGCTAAAGGGATATACCATTAGTTTCTGCTGTATAAACTATTCAAGGAGGTATATAGTTAAAATATCTATTTATTGAATATCAATTTCATCCCCTATATCCTCTCCCTTTACTTTGTCCTACATTTCCCCAATATGGAACACAAAATTATGGTTCATAACCAAAATCATCATTTTCATAGGGCTCCTTAAGTAGATAACATGAACAAACCTGATGGTCAATTCCTTGTCTAAGGAATATTATTCATGAGAAGTCGGTTCATGTTGTGTCTCCTGTCCTGGAAGTTCCCATGATTTTGAGACATTTGGCATGGAATATGGAAAAGTCAAGGGCAAAATTGTCCTTGACACGATATTTCCATTTTATGAGTACTCTTTATCATTTTTATCATGTCACTTCTTTAAGGATTGATCATTGGAGGAATGATATATTGATAAATATGGAATTATTGTAGTGGAAGATAATAGGGGAACATATGGTTGTTTCAACTAGGTTCTTAAATCACATTAGTTCGGTTGATAATTTTCATGACCACCCAATCACCATACTTCTGTTTATTTTTGAAATTTCCCGCCTACCCTCTTCATTCATCTTCTGGATTAGTAGATGTTACACTTGCTACAAGGGCTGATGAAATTTTTAGTTTCTATTTTCTAGAGTCTAAAATTTATGTTTGAGGTATTTGAAAACAAAACACTCTTGAATGGGATGCCCCAAATTTGATTTAAGGAACCATAATTTGCAAGATCTTTATCTCCTTATTTGTTTGAATTTTCAGCCTTTGTTACTAACCACAATTATATTCCAATGATCAAATGAAGTATTCAAGAAAATATTTTCATTATAAAAATGAATAACTATTATCTTTAATTTCTCAAACTATATCTGATGTTGATATTTTTTATCATCTAGGAATGTCGGTCATTGCAGCTGACACTCAAGAGGTGTAACTCTTCTGTATGATGATATTTTGAAATTATTAGTAGGTATAGGTGCTTGTTTGTATGTGGTTGTAGTTTCCTCCACTTTCACTATTCTCCTTCCTAGAGATAATGAGATTACATTTGATTTAGATTCATTTTAAATAATGGAATCCTCTACTTGATTGGTGATTGAGAAAAGGTCTTGAAACCCACACATGTATTTCAGAGGGATAATTTTTGTTTTTAACTCATCAATTTGATTTTCCTAAAAAAAATTAGAAAAATATTCTTGAGGGATTTGTAGAATTAAGGAATAAGTTAATCCATTCTATTGAGTAATGAAATATGAAAATTTTTCATTCTCCATTTGTTTTGAATTTTAAAGATCAAAAACTATTTTCGTCATCATCATTGATCTGAATTGGAGAAGAAATTTCGATCATATGAATTCCTAAAAAGTAGTTGATCATTCCTGAAAACATTTATACCAGACAAAGGATATCCCATGTAATGATTGCATAAAGAATCTATGATTTACATATTTTTGTTGTTAATGGTTCCACATCTTGGGTTCATAATGATAAACAAAATGAATTAATTATTGCACGGGATCTCCCAAACCATTAAAGATTAGAAATGTGGTGTTTATAAGGATTGGTGGTGGATGTATCTGATCTACCCATGTATGGTATTCTTTGGTTTCATGTTGTACTGGATCATGTCATTCTTCCATATCTTACAATAGATATATTAATTCCTCAATTTTAATCATAAGCATTTAATAAATATCTAGATGCCTTGGGACCTATACAGGTAGAAACCCTGCATCTTGAACTACTGTTATGACTGGAAAACCACTGGTGGTGGGGTGCTCATATTTGTCATAGATAACCCATGGGGGGATGCCCATAAGGATGTATTCAATATTTTCAACGATATGTACCAAATTGAGGGAATTAATTATCCACAACTATAATTAAAATAAAACATCTTTTCTAAGGATTTCCAATAGGATGTGAAAGTTGGGGATATTCTTGTGGATCATGTCTTGCAGAAATGATTCTTTCAAGTAACTCTAGATTGAGTATTTTCAATACCTTCATCTATTCATCATATTTGTGAAATATTTCCTCATGGGAATGTGATTGAAATTATGGATTTGAAAACTGAGACATGATCTGACCATTACCATTACCCTCGTAAGACTCCTTTCAAAGATGTGGGTGTTGGTTACTTCAGGGAATACCTTGACTCTGGAAGGCCTCTGATTTCATGTATGCAATTATCTTTTATTTTTTCAGTGTGTATAATATTATAAATATGAACTTCACCCTTAAACACCCCTGAACTACACTCTCTTTATGGAGTATCTTTTATAATGGTATTTTTTTCATTTACTATTGCATAATGTATTCACAAAATTCTGTCAGTATCATAGCAAGATCGTCTCCTTCTGTGTCCACCACGAGACTTTGTTCTCTTATATGAATAAATCATGTGAATTTTTTGATGAATATTCAACTTAATGGAATCATTGTATATTTAATTTTTGAATTTACATTGTTGGTTATTCCCTATTAAATGTAAATCCAACATCAACTAATGAGAGGGTTGTGGATGTGACAAATTCCATAGCCCTGTAGGTTGAGGATGTTCTTGTTATTCTCTTTCAAACAATCAAAAATTGTTTATTGAATTTTATGTTTGAGTAAAACAAGACACCAAAAATGAATAGTGGGTTGTCTCCCCAACATCCATGGAGATATTAGTGTAGCTCGTCTTATAATATTTTAAATTCATGTCTAAACGTTGGCTTAGTTAATTATCTATCATCCACTTAAATCTCCTATTTTAGAAGATAGTTTTTCTATTTCAGATATTTCCGCAATATGATAGCTGAGATTATTTAATCTGGAGGCCTGCTTGATGTTCCCAGATGCTTAATGACAATTTTTCTTGACATATTTCTATATTTGGTCCTAACTTTGATTAGATCTATTTGATTCCTACTCTTCAGCATATCATTGATTACACACAAAATACGTTGATCGTAGGTGGCATGAGCAATAACATTCCAGGATACCACTATTGGTGGGATTTTCTATTTTTGGTGTTTAGTGAAATTAAATGGTCCATGTGCACCCCATCCTCTGTAATGAACATCAAATAGGGTATAATTTATTAACTTGCATAACCTCTCGAGTGCATCGGGGCATGCATACCAATGGGATCTCTACATCTTCTCAACATTTGGATGTCATGAAAAAGAGAATGATTCCAAGGATATTTAGTATTAAAACACTTATATTGACTTTACATGACATTAATATTCATAATTTGGTTAATATTTTGATTTTAGATGATGAATAGTTTTCTATATTTTGAGTCGGATATCATAAATTCAGTCTTCTGCCATAAATTCTGAAATGTTGTATTGAGAGGCTTCCAAAGTCCAGAACATGACTGGTATTTCTCACAAATCTAGTTTTTTTTCTCATATTCATCATATCCTTCTCAACCTTTTCTAGTGGTTTCTCAACTAGCTTTGACTAGTGGGTATTTTTTCAATTGTTCTATCACAAAAAATTGGATCTATTTTTTCCTCTACCATATTAAAAGGAAAGTGACCTAAGAGAACTTCATAGATTTCCCTTCACCGTGGGTTGTCTTCTGGTTGAGATATTATATCAACTTTTAGTAACATATAATATGACCAAACACTCATTATGTTGGCATGTTCCTCATTGTAAGAGGGATTTATCATCACTACATTGTCAATTAAAGAATTATTTTTACAATATGAAACAAATACTACATAAGTAACTTTTTCAGTGAATTCTATCATGTGGTGGACATCCATAGTGGATAAAACAAGGGGTAAATATTCTTTCCCCATTATCTATTATCCAAAAAATTGGTTTTCATGGCTCTCATCTAGTGATAGGTTCTCAAAATAGACCGAATTTCCTTGATGAATAATTTGTGATGATGTGTTTGATGGGTATCTTAAAAATTAATACTATTACTCCCAAAATTTGGAAATATGAGGGTTGGATATTCAACATTTATTTATATATGTCTGAAGGCATCATGAACTCCAGAATTAATAGGTTCCAGATTGCAGATTAACACTGGATTTCTCAACTATGTTTGGATAGACCTCTTCATATATGATTATTTACATGTATTTGGGGCCACATGCTGGGAGAAGTGGTTATCACGGGATGGTGTATGTTCTTTCCTTGGAGTGGTCATTATAATAGGACAATTATAACCTATTGTAATGGTTTTATGTTCATGATATGGTTTATCATATGATATTTGGTATTATTCACCATAACCCTCTAGGTCTGGAACTCATGTGTGTGTCTTCTCTAGGATGGCATGCGAATGAGTCAACTGATTTGTGGGGACAAAACTATTTTTTCTTCCCACTAGTACATCTGATGTTGCTGTTATGATATTCTATAAGGCTTCTATATGATGGGAAGTAATTTGTGTATGCCCTTTAACCATTTTTAAAATGTGTTTGGTGACTTTAGCGGACAGAACATGAATGTACATCCATTCTTTCTCTAAAGTAGGTGTATGATTCTTCTCTTTCAATATTTTCCTATTATTGGATATTGATAGTTCTCGTGTATGGTGTAAGAGAGTTGAGGGTTTCCTAGGTTTGTTGTTGGAGATTTTCGACATACATCTCCAGGTGCTGGAATATGAGACTACTGGAAATCAGGATGGATGATTGTTGGTGTATGTTTCTGCTAGTTCTTTTTCTCCAATCATGTTCGATAGAATTCCTTCAATTATGATAGACGATAATGATGAAAGGATAGGTGAGTGAAGGAAGGTGTATGTTCTTCCTTAATAGTTTTAGCCATGTTTGATTGGTTGGATTCTTTGAATTCAGTCAGATGAGTCTGATGGATATTTAGTAGTTTGTAAGAAGGTGTATGGACCTATTCATGGTACTCCATCGGGAATAAATGGAAGGACTGGTTGGGCACTTCTAGACGAGTATACTGGCTTTTGGAAAAATGGGGTACATGTGTATGTTCTAGTTTATTGTTTTCCACCATTTATGGTTTATGGAACTCTTCGATGGAGGAAAAGTAAGAACCTTCCCCATGTTATCCGGATGTTGTTCTCGGGGGTTCATCTTGTGTTCTTAGGTCTGAGGGACATGGGACAAACTATCAATGGAAACACCCCCATCATATCATGGGTACACTCCTGCACAATCCTTTTGGCAGTTATTGTTGGTGGGAGAACATGTAATGGACCACCACTGTCTTAGATATGTGGCCATGAGTGACCTCCTAATCCGCATCGCTAAATTATAGGAGGGAGTGGTAATTTCCATTTGTGTATAAGGATCCAAAAGAATTGAGGATGGTGGTCAGCACCATCTGCTTCTTGTCCACTGGACATCACAGACCGGATGATTAGGGGATGTTTCTAAATTGAAGAGTTTTTTGGGAATCCATCAGTGTTGGGACAATATCGGGATGAATATATTCATGAACCAGTACATTGGAGACAATTAAATGAAGACACCAGGTTGGTGATGATGTACTTCTAGCGGTTGAGGATATTTTTTGTGCTATAGTCAGGGCATTCATGAGTGCAAACAAGAATAAAGTTATTTAGTGTGAAGGGAGTTCATAGAAAACATTAAAAATACACAAAATGAACTCCTTTAAAGTAAAAAATTTTATATGAAAAAATGTATGATTTATTACTTTTTCAATACATACTTTATTAATTTATAGTGTCCTGACAGATGGGTTACACTAACATCTTTTTTAAAAAATTAATTTTGGGTTCAAATTTTTTTGTTTCATCGCTTTCAAGATACGTGTTGTGGTTAAAAATCACTACTTCTTAGTTATTTCAATTGAAATTATTTATGGAACATGAAACATCCAATGGTAATTTATCCAAAGGGACCTACATTCCAAATGTTGGTACTCATTAGGTTTGTATATACAATACATAACAATATACATTGTTCGAGTGGATGGGTGGTTGGACACCTCAAACTGTTTTGGCTGAATTATATACATCTTTGAGACACTCTTATTGATTTTATATACTTATGTAAATACTTATTAATTGTCTAAGTATAACATATATTTCACTTGAAATATTCAAACATTTTTTAGAATTTGTGAAATATAGATTCATCTGTATGTTTTTTAGGTTCTTAATTTACTGAGATGTCTGTATGTATACAAGGCTCCCCAATAATGGTATCTTGTTATATTCTATTTATAGATTTTATTAAATATTTTTATAATGATACTAGTTTTTAATCCCGTCTGTGAGGAACTTTGTACTTTGTTGTGGTCTATATAGTCGAACATCTATTTTGATGTTGGGATTTCTCCAATTTATGGACTACAAATGTATCATTCTGAAATGAATCCAAACCATCATAGTTCGATGCCACTCAATGAGCCACATCATATGCTTTTTGGTCATGTGATAATGACCTAACAGTATAGTACATTGTCATGTGGTAAAGACATCTAAGAGGAAGGTTCATAATCAATTCATAGGATTGGACTTATGATTATGTTACCCAAGGAACCTAGACAGAATATGGGTTTCAATGTTGAATTAGACCCTGTTATGATTGTGACACAGAAAGGACGTGCTATATTATATTTTTTGGGTTTGATCCTCTGGGATTCTTTATACGTATCTCATTTGGATGAGAATAAAATATCATGTATTTCATGGAGTCTTCTTGAGTTATATGATCCTTTGGGAGATATATCTTGGAGAATACTCCTAAAAAGGATTCCATGGATATTTTGAGGTTTTATTTGGGTCTTACTCATAATGAATATTGAAATTTATAAATTATATGAGATGTATCTCGGTCTTTAAGAAGGCTTCATATATATCAATGTTTTGATGGGAGTCATAGTTTTCATAGTTCATTCATTGTGTTTTTTGTGAATATGTTGTGACCATAAATATATCTAATCCCAGGTGAGTCAATATCGGTTTGAGAAACAAGTGGATATGGAAATTCAACATAGGAATACATAGTTTTCCTCCTCTGCAGGTTTAATGGATAATCCTATGGTGGGGAAGGTGGATGTGGCCAAGGCAGCAAACCTTTACCCACTAAAATTTATATTAGGGGAGGGTTCAATGTATGGAAGGAGTTATGGTGAAAGATATTGAGTTGGGTGAGACTAAAACCTATTATATGAAAGGTTAGGAGCTTACACCACGATGGATGCCCTAAAAGTGGTCCTAGTAGGGGGGACACTTCTTTATTGTTCAAAAATAAAAGTAGGTGTGAACCATACAATTCATTCTAGGGACACGACGCATCAGGTTTAATTGAAAATAAGGGACGAGCATGGGCCCAATCCTTATCCTCCAAACTACGAAATCCCCAACACTGTTCATTGGAGACAGGTCCATTTGATAGTCAATATAGAAACACATATAACCTCCTTGGATGTTGACCCCATCATAATATAAAAGTTGGAATCCTCTAATGGAATATATAAAAACCCAAATGGGAGACGCACTGATGTGACTTTTCCAATGGATTGGTAGGTCAAGTGGTTTTAGTGGAGGTATCAATATAATTCCTTTCAGACATGGGAAAAATGAAGAGGAAGCCTTGGGATGAATCACTTTGAAGAAGGCTTGATGAAAGGCTTGTATAGGATGAAGGGGTAAGGTGAATCAAAGAGTGGTTCCCAAGTAGGAATCTGGAAATTAGTTATGGTAACACATGTAGGTTTTGGAAAATTGATATTTACTTAAGTGATGAACAACCTGGATTTTATAACATGGGTGAGACTTGTTGCAAGCCTTCAAATGTATTCACATATATTCCCAGAAGTGGGGCACTCATGTCACATTTAAAGGAACGGGTGGAACACAAGTGTCTCTAATTTAGGGAGGGTAAACACTTTAGAAATGAACGTGTTTTGTATTTAAAATACTAAAAGAACATATTTCAAATGATCCTCCTACAATTCCTCTTCCCTATGTTTTAATAGACTTCTATGAGGTTTTTGGAAGACTTGGCAAAAGCACTTGGGAGACCAGAGAAGTAATTGAGCGTTATGGAAATTCATCCATTAAAATGAAGACCCCAATGGTGTATTTATAGTCAAATAAGTGACCCTATGTGAATACTGGTTGGGCACCTATGTATCCTATGCACCAGAAATGTGGTTGGAAAGTACCATTTGTGCCACCTATACCTTTGCATGACTAAGGAGATCCAATTTTCAATAATTTGAAAATAATGTTTTCCTACATGTATATTCACTTTTTTCCCCTAATTCATTTCCCTTTTTCACTTTTTTCATCAATGTGTTGGAACTGTGTGTCATAATATACCTAAGAAAATAATAAATCCAATTTTACCAAAAAAGGCTATATTTTTCTAAAGATTATTTTACCTCATTTTTAGGGAGCACTATTTAAAAATTATGCTTTCACAATGTAATAATTATAGATGAAGAAAGAATTTATTTATTGAAATAAGAATATAAAAATTTGATTTTGTTATATTTTGGGTATTTTTATTGTATGATGCATGATTTGATGAATAATTATATAACATTGTATTTAAATATTAAAGAAAATTTATGTAAATAGTTTTTATTGTTAAATTTTTTTTCTTTTTTAATGTATAATTAGATCAGATTTATATCATTTAACCCAATATTGTTCACTTTTAAAATTTTCACATTGATTTTGGATATAAAAACATTTAATTCCTTTGAACATTTACCTATTAAATTTATTTATTCTTGTTCTTTCATTGAGATTACTTTTAAATTAATCACTGCAACTTCTATTTTTTGAAAAAAAAATTGGAATACATATTATGAATTTGATTCAAAAAATAATTCAAAAAGGTTTTCTTTTATTATTATATATGTGTAATAGTAATATTAGTAATTTTTTATTAACATGTTTAATGGAAAATAAATAAATTAAGTGTCAAAATAATATTTAAAAAATACCCTAACATTTTTTATAATTTTATTGTATGAGTTTTCTCAATACCAATTCCCATCGTAAAATGGTATGACTGACAGAAGCTATTTACTTGCTATTTTAGAGTTTCATGTCGGTTTAACCATTTTGTTTCGACCAAATTAATGTCATGACCATTTTTAGAGTGCGAGATGGTCTCACATGGACTGGGTAGTGTGTCCTTTTTATGTTGTAAAGGATGTTCCACTGATGGAGGGTCCGAGAGGGAGATTTCATTTGGATTATTGTTGGTTCAATCATCACATGTTTGGTAAGATGTCCTTATATGGTCTCCAACAGGTTTAGTCATGGAGCCAGAAACACGCCACAACCCTTGTATTCATGATTCATGGATCGGCTTTTCGATGGTAGGTGCTAGTGGGATAATGAATGGGCCAACGACACTTAGGGACTCCATTAGTCTAGAGGATGAGAGGTTAGGATCAATACACCCATTTTGGGAGAATTATTTCTTATTTCTTGACTCTCATACATATTTATGAAATGTTATTATGTTTGTGAATCCATATTTCATTCCCAAGCATGCATTCTCAAATTACCCATGGGCTGCAAGATTTTGCATACATACTCAAGGGTCGGCAATTAATGAGGAAATGTTCTTTTAATCCCTATCATAAAGAGATCTATAGGTTATTATCATCTAGGGAGGACATGATTTGCATCAATATCAGCATCAAACCCATAAAAAGGGCTTCCTATGTATCCTCACAAGAGTAATCAGAACCCTAATAGTTTGGTACCACATAATTGGACACATCACCGTTTAAGGTTGTGTGACATGGACCAATTCATCTAGTTTAGCATCGTGTGGTGACATTGTCCATTCAAAAGATATCTGGTCATTATTTAGTTTGGGACTTATGGCGATGTTTCCAAGGATGCTCAAGAGAGACATAGTCTCCTGGGTGGACCTGACCCAATTAGGGCAATGGCCTAGTGAACACTAGGATGTTTTGGGTGCAAGGATTGGACCTTATGGAGGCTTTGTACATAACCCTATTAATTAGGAATAAAATAATTTATATTTTGGTTTAATTTTGGGATCATACTGTAAAGGAGTCCATATTTGTAGTACATGATTTGGGAATAACACTTAAAAAGGATCACCCTGAGCTCGGGAATTTGGACAGGCATCCTACATACCATTATTAGAGCAGATTCAGTGTTCTCAAAGTTAATAGGGTGGGTATTACATATTGAATCTAACCATATTTCTAGAACCATGTGGAGGATCTCAACACATGATGATTTTATGATTTCATTGGGGCTTATACCATGTAGGATACCCATGTTTTCGGGCTAATTGGGGATCTTGTCCACCGAAAACCTCTAATCACATGTAAATGAAGATCGATGTGAGAAACAAGAGGATGTTGTGGATATGTAGATCATACATCCAACTTAATCTGCTGATATATAGTAATGGATCCCAAAGTATGAGAGAGGGGGGATTTTTTATAACAATTTCCTCTCGCTTATTGATATCTAGGATAGTCACGTTTAGAAATATATCCAATATTTTCATCGGATGATCTTATAGGATCCAGAGCACTACCGCTTATGAAAAGGTCACAGGATTACCTCAGGAAGAGTGACATGAAATAAGTTCAATTAAATCATACAATTATTGCCTCTCTTAAAAGGTAAAATCAGGCGTAATCCCTCTGGATATTCAATATCCATATTATAATATAAAATCTAGTGATTACACTTGTTCGATGAATAGTTAGGTTCAAAAGAGTATTCCATAGTTGGGCCCCATGTTACCATGGGATTGTAGAATTGGACTCATTTTTGGGGTCCACACAATTGCTAGGGTATCCCACGAGACACTAATTACCAAGATAATTTAAAATCAAAAGGACACGTAAATGCACAAGAGGGTTTTATCATACGAGATTGGTGGCTTTGGAAGGTTCTATGTCTTGATGTAGATGGACTAGTTAGTATAGGGGAATCAAAGAATTCAATAGAAATAGTAGTGAACTATCAGTACCAGAACACTAAAAACCCGAAGAAACCACATTTTTCATACCACTTGTTCATGTAGGGTGAGGTACCCTCTACTTGGTAAACTCCCCTGTGTGTTGAGGGGTCTTCTGTAAACCGGTGTGGTAGGTGGACCTATATTCCATCCCCATTATAAGGTGCTACACATACCTAGATGTGGGTAACATACCATAGTTGTATGAATCTTGAGGTTCCATCCTCATACCATTGTGGTATGGAGTGATGGAGTCCATTACAGTAGCATATTTTCTACATTAGGCATGGATTCATCTACCTAGTGATCTATTATTAAGTATGCTATATTGAAGATGGATCATTAGTCCTGCATTTTCTGGGATGCTCATTCCTGAAGGGTGTGTGGTTCGATGTTCACCAATTAGGTTATCAGTTTTTCTCATATTATTATGCATCATTTTTTATGGTTCATAGTGTGCTTATACCAACTATATACCATTCATGATCCCATACTTCTTCAATCTATTTATTTCAATGTATTACATTCGTAAACTTGATTATATTCAAAAATTATCTTCAAAATATCCGATTACCACTCCATGGGGTCCTTTTATAGAGTGTTGAGGATACTATATCAATGGGTCACTTGAAACCATTTTGGGAACTGATGGTGGAATTTCTCAGCCTTCATATGACATTATGAATATATATTTACAGGAGGTTGCAGTTTATTATAGAGAAATTCACCACCTCGATCCTGTGAACGACATAGTTCTAGGGAATTATTTTGGCCTCACCTCATTTGAGAACTGTGTTAATGGGGATGACATGTGGGGGAATACATATATGTCATGTTTTCTCCAATGACACTGTTTGCGGGGATGTAGTTCATGTGTATAATTTATATGATTCCATTTCACTAATGATGTGGTTCATGAGGCTGTGGTTCACATATGAAATTTCTCTTCCTCCATTTCTCCCATTATGTGTTTAAAGGGGTGGTAGTTCCATTCTTCATTCATTCTGCCAACATCCTAGTTCACTAGAAAATGCCTCATAGACTTGTGATTCATGGGTTGTCTGCATAATTTTCTGTTCATGGGTAATATTATCCACATACCATTCACAGAAATCAGTACGGGGACCACTATGGCCTTTTACCAAATTCGATTTCTTCAATTTACTCCACAAATATTCAATAAATCTAGTATATTTTTATTTTATTTAATTTTTTGGAGTATTTTCCTTCCCATTGTGGTGTTTTTGGGACACAAAAAATACCCCCATCATAATGGGTTTTGATTAGGATAAAGAGGAGGCTATTCTGATATAAAAAGTATTTTTGAACTAAACTGGTCTATGGTAGAAAGGTTTACACATTTGGTGGAATATGAGTATATATATTGGGCCTAGGGAATTTTTCATTTACATGAAATTTCTGTGAAATGTTCTCTACAATGTTCTTTTGTCTCTCCGTACATCTGAACACCATATTCCTTCGTGATATATTTTTATCACAATCCCTGATTCACATTTCAAAAACATAAAAAGCTCCATATTAATTCTAGTTAATGAACTGTCATTTTTATTGATGAAATGGTCTGTGAAACATAAGATGTAAGTTTGAACTGCACTTTTCTAAGACATTACATGGTTGGAATGCTCTGCAGGCCATACCATAATGTGGCAGATTGAAATTTAAATTACAAAATTCAACTTTAATGGTTTCAATTTGAATGTTCACATAGTGAGGCTATGTACATGGCTAACCTAGTCTACAAACCATTTGATTCACTGACCATTGCATAATTGGTCAATGTCTTGTGAGGTATTTTGAAAAATTTTGGTTTGTGTGGTTTGAATTCTGTGAACCATTCCTGGTGTTCAATATGTTGATCTTTATTTTAGGGACTTCATATAGTCCATTTTCTTCTTTTGAGATTTTCACTGAACATTGTTTTCGAACTAACCCATTTCCATGGTATTTTTAATGCAGGATAGGATGAGGATCTTCCTATTATATCAATTGAAGTGATAAAGAGGACATCATATACAGTTGATAATTCTGAATACAACCTTAATTAATACATCTTTCCTCAAGAGGTTATTCTCATAGACATCATTTCTACCAGACCTCATGGCCAATCTGCCATATTTTCAGTTTATACATTTCAATTTAGGCCACCTGGATGATGTTCCCCTAACATTGTCCAATCACATAACTCCTATTATTCAACACGAGTCATCCCAAGGGATTGATCAGAAATATATTTTTTCAATGGTATATCTTGTAACTGATTTCACACATGATTACATGTTCAAACTAAATGTGTCTACAGGGAATCAGGGTAATCATAATCATTATGACACCTCTTTGAGGTAACTCACCTAGGATTTCATATCAAGTATCAATCTATCATGAGAGAAAGCCAATGAAGAGTGGAGAACCAAAGGGGACATCCGATCTAAACGATTATTTTATGATGAGTGGTTATGGGTACTCTAGGTGAATTAGATATTATTGGAGTCCCCTTTCTAGAAGGTAGTATTAAACCTGTATTAGGTAGCATGAATTTCCCAATTTTCAATATATTCACCTGGTGAGATGTTGACAGAACTACGTATTCATTATAGTTAATGAGAAAATGTTGTCCTCCTATTGCACAGGGCGGTGGGAATAGCTTATAGTACATACAACAACAGAAAGGGATTCTCATTATATGCAACATGTATGCTGAGTTTCATCTAGTGGTTAATTCTAAGGGAAATTCCAAAAAAGATTCCCAAAAGTAATGGAATTCATTTATATTGAAAAAATGATTACTCAGTAAAACCCTCAATGCTCATTCTATTATTTCATTCAAATATTTTATTGATCTATTATTGTAAGAAAATGGTCCTAGGACTTGGGTTCACCACAGCTAGAATCAAAAGACTCAAAAAATCATGGAAAATCATTGGGTCATATTATGCCACCCCCAAGGATCAACGATACCCCACTTGGGGGTATATAATTCATTCAAACATACCTCCTGAACAATTATTGGCATGTTTCATTGATATGTTTTGTAATGTATGGATCGTATCCTATCATGATGATTATACCACTATTAGGTCATGAAATCAGATTATGGAAGAAACTTTGGAAGAGTGAAAACCCATTAACATGGTCATTCATACCCTCACCCAAATATATGAACTATTAGTTCAGATTAAAGAATGGAAACCCCCAAAATATCTCAAATTCCATTTCAATTTTTGTATGATGTATAGAAGAACATTTCTCCTACAATGAGTATCATCATATGGAGAGAGTTCCTTATTCTGATTTCAATCAAATCCTTCTCAACATTGAAAATGGTTTTCCACTATCATTGGGTTTTTAAAATGTAATTTAATTGTTATGTGACATTTCTTAGCTTTAATTTGAACATTACAATGCACCTAAAGGATCAGTGATGGATATTGGAAGCATCTTTTCAGAAGAGGGTTTTTATATCATTGAAATATGGGATGGAGTTTTAACTACTCATAAATACATCGTATCCATCGACAAACATTACATACCTTATTTTTTTCAATTAAATTTGTAAATAATCAACTGGTTGCACATCCCCCTTCTAATCTGGTTAACATGGATTCTCATCATGTGATTCATCACAAATTGAGGAGGGCCATTATATGTGAGGGTGTTAATATGAATTTTCTAATTTTTCTCAAAGCAGTTCCAACTTTCTTATCTTTAGAGTATTCCCATTTGTGTGTATCTTTCTACCAAGATTGAGAAATGAGAAATCCATTTCGATGGATTCAAAGACCATTGGTTGTTTATGAACTTGTCCAAATCATACTCGTTTCACCGTCTGTGTAGGTTATGGGCGTAGTAGATGATCATGGGTGGATGTAACCACTTGGCCTTTTGTCATTAGAAATGATCAATCTGGGATCAATATGACGATTGAAGGCAGACTCCGTCTATTGAATCAAAAAAATAGACAAAGGATAAGAATATTCTCGGAACCATAAAGACAATATCATCATATGATGGTTATAATTAATTTAATTAATTGATATGAATTACCTTGATGGATGTATTTCTTCATTGATGTATTCGATCACAATCCGATGTGATTCGTTGTTATGTCATTGATTCCTAGTGTGGGCTAACTCAAGTGGTGATCCACACGTGCTCCACGTATCTCTGGACATCACCAAAGGAATCACCGGGTGCATGTGCGGAGAATCCATTTCTTGCGTTGTCCTCCTTAGATTGCCTTGATCTGAGGTAAGATGATGTCTCTCAACCATGATATCATTCATGGAGGAATTACTTCTTTAGGTCAGGAGAGAATTCTCCATAATTATTGGGCACAATGATTCAGGAAATGTGTTGGGGTTGTGAGGATATTTATAATCAGGTTTGAGGTTATAAAGTTGTGATAATAAATAAATGTGTTACATGTTTTATTTATTTAATTAAATCTTATTTAAAACCCCCATGTCAAATCATTAATTCCTTTTCATGTGTCGACACTGATTATAATAAATATCATTTAATAAAATGATATTATTTCTTTGAAATACTGACTAGAAAAACTATGTGGTGTGTAATCATTAATACATGGAATGTACTTGGTTTCCGAAATGGAAACTTAACGGTGGGTAACCATTAATAGATGATGTGTATATATTCTTTTAATTTACTTTCAAAAATGAAAACTACACGGCATGTCATCATTAATACACAGTGTGTATATCTTGTTTTTTAGTTCCTTTCTTCCTCCAACATTAAATGGATTTAGGATTCCATGAATTATAATTAAACCACATATGGTAATAGTCATTATTCTACTTGTGATACTTGGATACACTTAGTGAGTGAACCTCTAGGCCTCTTTCTCGTTGGCATTCGGCGGGAATGCCTAATGTCCATTATTACTGTATAGCAACGAGTCAAGGTACCCAAGAAAAAGATATTGACACTGCATTTATGTGTCACCTCATACTAATTCTTACCGTGTAATTTAATCCCTCTTTCTCAATATCTCCAATTAACCGGGTTGCATGCGAGTTCCACTAACCAATGTGCTCAATTATTCTTCTTTTGAATTTTTGCAATTGAACTTGTCCATTCCTCACCATAGCCAATGATTTATTTGGGCTATATCTATTCCATAAAATGGCCTGATATATTTACTTCTGTTATGGAATAATAGGGAAAAACCCTTAGTCGCATTATCTATTATTGTAGTATCACTCTTGATGCACCCAACGTATCCTACCTCACTGCAAACAGTGTGTCGTCACAATTTTCGTCAATACATCTATGTGTGTGAGTTGTAATTCCCCTTAATAATAATTTTAATGTCTAAGGAACAATACACACTTATGAAGATTGTAACATCCAATGACACTATGAAAAGAGGATTTCCTACTGGGAGTTCTTGATCTCAGAATATCCACATGAATATTACCAATGTCTCACACCATGAGATGGTTCCTCAATGTTTTGGGAGTCCTCACCCCTAATGGCATGTATTATTCGTGTCTCTCATATAACATCATCCAGCCATAGAACATATATTCAAAAACAGTGTTATGGAACTTCCAGGTTCTCATCATAGCAGGGATCTGATATGAACCATTAATGTAGAAGTTATCCTTGGGACATTATCACATGAATTTTCACGCAAAAGAAAAATAAATATGTGATAAATTATTTATTAATGAATTAAGTACTAAGTAGTTGGTTTTAGGCCACCTACTCTAACATACTCCCACATTGACTAGAGCCAACTAATAACAACCTTTAACTCGCTAGCTCTCACATTATATTCATGCTTCTGCTATGATAGGCCTTTAGTAATGGGGTTTACCACGTTTTCTTCTATGGACACTCTACTCTCTGCAACATCACCCCTTTGATAGAAATTCCTCAAGAGGTGATACTTTGGGAGTATATTCTTTGTCTGTTTATGTGACCTTGGTTCTTTTTCAAGAGTCAATGTTGTAGTATTATCACAATACAACATGATAGGACCTTTACTTCTAGGCACAACATCAAGCTCCTGGAAAAAGTTCCGAATCCAGACTGCTTCCTTGGTTGCATCAGAAGCCACTATATACTCGTACTCCTCTGTAGAATCAGCGACAATATGCTGCTTTGAAATCTTCCAACTCAGAGCTCCCCCATTGAGATTGAAATCATATCTAGATTGCGACTTCAGATCGTTCTGATCTGTTTGAAAATCCAACATCAGCATACCCTCTGATCACAAGATTCTCATCTCCTCAATACTCCAGGAACATATCCTTAGTTCTTCTCAGATACTTAATGATGGTCTTAACAGGAGTCCAATGTTGTTCTCCTGGATCTTCTTTATATTTTCCTACCATGATCAGTGCACAGGCAACATCTATCCTGGTACATAACATGGAATACATGATGGATCCTATAGCCGAAGCTTATGGGATCTTACTCATTCTATCTTTCCCTTATTGTGTCTGAGGACACATTTTCATTCAAATATACAGGCCATGTGACACTATAAACAATCATCTATGGATTGTTCCATACTAAATCTCTTTAGTATATGGTCAATGTATGTACCCTGACTTAGTCCAAGCAACCACTTTGATCTATCATGGATGATTTTGATCCTTTGAAAGTAGGATGCTTCACACAAGTCCTTCATGGAGAAACAATGGTTTAACCACTCCTTAACTGACTGTAAGACTGGTACATCATTTCCAATAATCATTAATTCATAAATATATACTACTAGGATAATGACAAAACTCCCATTAAACCTATTATAAATACAAGGCTCACATTCGTTTTTAATGAAACCAAATTCTCTTATGGCTTCATCAAATCGTATGTTCCACATCTTGGATGCTTTCTTAAATCCATAAATGGATTTATGCAACATTATAACTATTTTGGATTCACGTTGGGTCAAAAATCCTTTTGGTAGTTTCATATAGAAATCTCCCAGAAAGATCCCATTAAGGAATGCTATTTTGACATCCATTTTCCAAATCTCGTAGTCATGGTAAGCTACTATGGAAAGTATTATTCTTATGGATTTAAACATGGAAACTGGCGATAAGGATTCATCATAGTGAATTACTTGATGCTATCTAAATCCTTTATCTACTAGCCTTTACATATAGGTGCTCACATGACCTACTATGTCCAATTTACTCTTGACTACCCATTTTCATCCAATAGGCTTTACATCAACTAGCTCATCAACCAGAACCCATACATGGTTCTGAAACATGGAATCCATCTCATAATTCATAGTTTATATCCATATTGTAGCTTCTGGTCATTCTAATGCTTCCTTGTTTGAGAGAGGTTCATCATTTTCCAACAATAATGATTCACCATCCTCAATATCTAGGATGCCAAATCTCTCTGGTTCCATTATCTCTCTTGAGCTCCTACGTCGTACTTATGTTTCTGGAACGACATCCATGGGGACCTGTGGAACATGTTCCTGTACCAACACCTATGTATCTTGATCCCAACTATACTTTTTGAATATGTGATCTCTTTCAATAAAGACAACTTGTTTGGCGACATTCACTTTCATGTCCGAAGGTTTATATAGGTAATATCCATCCATTTCCTTGGGATATCCTATAAAGATACACCTCATTTTCCGGGGTGTTAGTTTGTTTTCTGAGAGGGTCTTAACAAATTCCTCACATCCCCATCCATATGTGTGGGATAAAATGGGTTTCTATCCATTCCATAACATAGAGTGAATTCAATATTCAACCATAGTTAGAACTCAATTTATTGTGTATGCTTTATTTTGTAATGCATATCCCCAAAAGGATAATAGAAGACCTGCATGACTCATCATCAGCCTCACCATGTCCAAAAAGGTGCAGTTTCTTCTATCACTAACACCGTTACACTATCGTGTATAAGGATGAGTGAGATGATATATAATTCCAGACTCCCATAAAAGATCGTTGAACTCTTAGTTCAAATATTCTCCACCTCGATCTGATCGGCGCTTCTTTATCTTATTACTAAGATGATTATCTACTTCATTCTTGATTTCCTTAACTTTCACTAAGGATTATGACATATAACTCATTAAGTAGACATGTCCATATCTACTCAAATCAACTACAAAATTTATGAAGTATGAATATCCACCTCTAGCTTCTACAGGAAATGGTCCACACACATCTGTGTGAACCGATCTTAGAAGCTTTGTGGCCCTTTCACATTGTCACCCAAAAGGAGGCTTGGTTATTTTACCTATTAAACACGTGTGAAATCTATCATGTGGTTTTACCTTAATAGAGTCTAAATATCTATATTGGCAGAGCTTTATCATGTGATTCTTGTTTACATGAACTAGACGGTGATGCCACAACTGGGTGGTGTATGAGTCATGTGATTCAGCTTCGTCATCAATTACCAACACTTGGTTTTCGTAACTAAATACAGACGAAAAAGTATTTAAATGCACCATACCATAACATAAATTGTTCTTATAAAAGAGACAACCATTATTTCTGAAAAAAATATAAATCCATCCTTATCCATACAAGACATATAAATTTGGTTCTTGGTAACACTAGGCACATAAAAATAGTTATGTAAAACCGAAATCAACCCATTCAAAAATGAGGTGGTAATCACCAAAGTATTACACATCCAACCTCGTGCCATTGGTAGCTCAATGATCCACCTCTCCTCTATAAATCTTTTTAAATATAATCGGCTCCTACATTTGAATACAGATCTGTGCCCCAAAAGCTGTATCTAATACCCAATGTGTAAAATGAAAAGGTTTCACTCGATAATGAATGCACCTTCATCATACCCGCACATCTTGGTGCATTTTCCCTTATAGTGGGATTTCTTTCCACATGAAAAATATATCACCTCCCATTCCTTTCCCTATATCTAGATCTTCCCCTTCTTGGAGGGACGATAGGTGGGGGCTTCAAATAATTTATAAGTCTTTGGCCCCTTTGCCTTGTCCATCCTTTTCTTATTACCCATTTGGACTCCAGGTTTTTCACGTACCATGTCCTTATCTACATGGATAATTAAGGTCATATGTTCTTATAGACTCTTAACATTGTTTCTCATGTATTAGTTTATAATAGTGATAGAGAAGGTCTTGGGAATTGATGATAGGATGAGATCTGTATGCAACTCATCTAAGAACTAAATCTATAAGATTTTCAAGAGTTCAATGTAGCTAATAAGAATGAATATATGAGGCCCAACTGGGGTAGACTCTCCATGCTTAGTTTTAAAAAAAATTAGGAGATCTCATATCTCTCCTGACTCACCTTCTCTTGGTAGAGATCCTTAATGTGATACATCATGCAATATGCATCCATGACTTCATGTTTCTTCAAGATCTCATTAGACATTGAAGATTGAATGAAACACCGGAAATATATCGAATCGTACATATGTTTTATATATAGAGATAATTCATCATCATAGGTCTCTTTCAAAGGCACAACTGGAACAGTCTCTTCCATCACATATAATTTCCTCTCGTGGTGAAGGTTGACACATAAATGCCACTGTTGGTGTTTAAAATTGGTGCAGGTGAGAAGGTTTTCCATATCCAGTATGGTTCAAAATGATATGTTTGAAGACATTTTATAGTCATTTTTACAATTTAATATGAGTAATGGTTTTTTACTTTATTATAAAACTGATACAAATAAATTAATTAGTCTCCCACTATTTTATCGAAATCCAATAGCCCTCACCATTAACATCAGAATACTTTGTTTCCTGAATATGCTGGTGGAAAGCATCCATATTTCTCTTAAAATTACCCAAAATAGGGAGGGTCAATATATATGAAGGGTTTTAGGTAGGCATTCCATATTACAACCGCAATAACTCACATCTCCTTGATCCGTTGAGTGGACTCTCTAATCCTGAAATCCTTTTATTTTGGATTTCCTCAACCTTTTCCTCTTGGTCAGACAATGTCCTGTTGTGGCAGTCAACCATTTATGTGAACCAAGTCAAGTCAACCCAAATCCTTGAATATTAATTCCCCGATAATTTAATGCACCCCAACTAGGGTTGGTCAAGCACATTGATCTATGGTTCGTTTCTAACAAAGATTATGGAAGGCTAAACCAGCCTAATATTTCTTTGGGGGATTTTATCCTTATTCATGAATTTCTATTTTATTATCTTTGATTACATATTTATTAATATTATTTGGGATATAATTAAGTGATTTACCATTTCTAAGATAAATTTTTCTGCATAAGCTCGTCTAATTTTAGTTCCATCATGCATGTTTGTTTAATTCATTAATTGTGTGGTTGTGACAATACACAAAAAATAAATAAGCCATGAAACTGACAGAAATAAAATATATTTTATGACCATGATATTTTTCTATTGGTTAGTTTATCTAGATATTGACAAACTAACCCAAGACATAGGGGAAAAACACTTTGATCCTTTCGGGTTCGTCTTTAAAGCTTTCCACATGTCCACCTTTGTATCTCCGTGGAATGGTTTCACCTTGGCTCCTGACTTGACCCACCTCCAGTATCATGGTAGCTTCATCCATTACATATGAATTTATCTCACTTATAGGTGTTGGGGGGTGGTAAAAGGTATTTTTACATAAAAGAAACCTTGGGCACGCTGGCCCAAAATATTAATGATGATAAGGCTTGCTGGAAAACAATTTTAATATAAATAACTAAATTAAAATAACACATTCATATACAAAGGTCTTGGAACTTCTCATGATCATCCATTCATGCAACAATATTACACATTAATAAAACTAGTATCTACTTTTTTAATCATTCATCGTTGTGATAAATCATGCTCGAATCAATAAATTATCTTTAATTAATCATTCCATTATTCTTAAAAAAATTTTTTGATTTTACATGAGATTCTCATCCATCATAATTTTAATCAAATAAATTCATTTAAATTCATATTGGTACATAACATGTACATTAGAGGCAACCTAGTGAATTCCCATTATTTACAGAAATGTTAAATTAAACACATTTATATAAAACACCCATCAGGTGTTGTGTCTCAGCTTTATGCCAGCACTATGGTACACGTATCAAGGGTTTGTATAATATAATAATAAATTTTAATAAATCTGCATAATTTGGATGAGTACACGGCATGTAGTAATGACTACATGGTGTGTACTTTTTATTATTGTCCATCCAAAATACACACCATGGGACAAGGCGTTTAGATGTACTTCTGAAATAGTTAGAGTACACAACGTGTTAAATTGGACATAGACTACACGACATGTAGTTCCGAATAAACACTGTGTATTCTAGTGTTGTATGGCCATGAGCATTTGGAACCTCAGAATGAGTTCATCTTTTTTATTTTAATCAAAATTAAAATAAAATTTTGTTTCTTTAAGGTGAATGGGAAACGAGAACAGAGGAACAGATACCGAGATTCAAATTTTAGAGAACTATTGACATTAATTGAAACAACTAAATTATTACATTCATAAATCACCAACAATAATCTAAATAATTATAACCAATGATATAAATTCCTCTGATACAACTTGAAGGTTCTTAGCGCAGCGGATGCTCATGGGTGGATGTTCCCACTTGGATTTTTGTCATTAGAAATGATCGATCTAGGATCAATACGACAATAAACGCTAGAAACCATGTATTAAATCATAAAAATAGAAAAAATTGAAGAATAGTACCAAAACCATAAAGACATGATCATCATATATTGGTAATAATATATTTAATTACATGACAAGAATTACTTTGATGGAATTATTTCATCATTGATGTCTTCAGTTACGATCAGATGTGATCCATCATTGCTGTGTAGAATTCAAGTGTTGGATTTCTCTATTGGTGATCCACACATTCTCCACATATCTCTGGACATCGGCAAACTAATCTCTGATTGCTAGAGCCGATAATTTCTTTCTTGCGTTGTCCGCCTCAGATTGCCTTGATTTGATTGAATAGGATCTCTCTCAGTCTTGAGAGCATTCATAGAAGAAGGAGTTGTTTCGGTCTTGAGAGAATTCTCCATACTTGTTTTACACAATGATTAGGGAAAAGTCTTGGGGTTGTGAGGATATTTATAATCAGGTTTGAGGTTATATAGTTGTGATAATAAATAAATTTTTTAATCATTTTATTTATTTCATTAACTCTTATTGAAAACTCCCTTGTTGAATCCTTAATTCCATTACATGTGTTCACGCGGATTATAATAAATATCATTTAATAAAATGATAAAATTTCATTGAAATCCTGACTACAAAAACTACACTGTGTGTAATCATTAATACATGGAATTTACTTGGGTTCCAAAATGAAAATTAAATGACAGTTAATCATTAATAGACGGTGTGAATATCTTCTTTTAATTTCCTTTCCAAAATGTAAACTACACGGTGTGTAATCATTAATACACGACGTGAATATCTTTTTTTCATTACATTTCTTCCTCCAACATTAAAACTATTTAGGGTTCCTTGAATAATTATAAAACCACATATGGGAATAATGATTATTCTACTTGAGATACTTGGATACACTTAGTGTGTGACCCTCTAGGCCTCTTTCTCGTTGGCATTAGGAGGGCTTGCCTAATGTCCAAGATTACAGTCTAGTAAATAGTTCAAAGAACACAAGAGAAATAAGTTGATGCTGCATTGTAGTGTCACCTCATTTGAACCAGTATAGTGTAATTTAATCCCTTTATCTCAATATCTTCAATCAAGAAGGTTTCATGCCAGTGCCATCAACCCATGTGCTTGATTATTCTTTCATTGACATTCTAGAATTGAACATTCCCATTCATCAGCATGGAAATGGATTTAATTTGGCTATATCAATTCTGTCTAAAGGCATGAGATATTTTCTTCCATTATGGAACAAAAGAGACAAATCCTTTCTCACAATATCTATTAATGTAGTATCACTCGTGATGCAAAAAATGTATCCTACCTCGCTGCGAACAATGTGTCATCATAGTTTTCATCAAAACATCTATGTGCGTGAGTTGTAATGCCCATTAATAATAATATTAATTTCTAACGACCAGTACACATGTTCGTAGATAGGAACATTTAATGATGCTATGAACTGTGGATTTCATACTAGCAGGTCTCTTTCTCATAATATCCTCTAAGATATTACCAAAGGCGCACACCATGAGAAGTTGCCTCAATATTTTATGAGACCTCAACCCCAACGGCCCGAATTATTTGTGTCCCTCAAATAACATCATTCATCCATAGAACATATATTCAGGAACAGTGTTATGGAACTTCTCGGTTTCTCATCATAGAAAGGATATTCTATGACCCTTTAATGCAATGGCTATCCATAGACCATTAGTATATGCATTGTCATGTAGATGAACAATAAAGATGCGATAAAGTATTTATTAATGAATAATGTACAATGTAGTTGGTTCTAGTCAACCTTCTCCAACAATTTATTCCCCTCTATATGGTGAGATGGTGTTACACTATACCTCATATGTGATTGGAAGCAGCGCCACCCACAAAAACCATCTCCATGGAGAGAGACTCATATCATGTATCATTGGTTGATGTGGTCCATGGCCCTACCAAAGCTGGTATGAGTGGGGAATCACATGGAGTTCTATAAGTTTTTACAATCCCTATCATTTATTCTTATAGGTTGATGCATATATTGGGAGGAAAATTCCAGCTTTTTGGGTGACCCAGCTCAGTGTACTTTTGTCCGATTGAATGATTATTACTCGTTACATACATATCATGATGGAGAAGGACCATAATTTAGATGATATTATGAGGCATTGATCTACAACAAAAAATTTCTATCATCAAATCCATACTCTTTAAATTAAGACTCCACTGAAATAATTTTTCAATTTTGAGGATAACTTTCGTTGACAACGTTTTGATCTTCAGTTCATGTGTCGTTGATTAACGATGCATGCATCTATATGCACCCCAAATTGTTATAGATCGTGATAATATTTCATATTGTGTAGATGACCTCTCATTTTTTAATTCTTCTCAACACCAATATTTTAAATTTTGATATATTACTGACGAGATGCATCATCTAGAGGCTGAGGAGGCAAGGGATCGTGTCTATGTGATTTCCAAGACGCAGGAACTACATGAGTGCAAGGATCACATGGCCAGACTAAAAGTGAAAATTTCAATATCAGTTACTAATTATGATTCCATCTAATAAATGGGAATGACCTATGGCTTGTCTTGAAGTGAGTATGCCAAATGGTTGAAGCTGAAGTTTCTTGGAAGTATACTTTGAAACATTCCCTCAAAAGCCCTCGTCGGGCAATTATCGACCTACCAGAATGTGAAATTCAGGACATGTTGTAATTTTTTTGGATACCAAAACCACTTTTGTATTGAAATTAGGGATTTACTCAATATTAAGGATGTCACTCCACCACTCATACTTCTTTTGATCAAATAGAAACAAATTTATTTTTCTGGTTGTCCCTCTTTTACCCTTTCCAGTTACATAAATCATTTATGAATGACTAAATGTCAATCCATAATGTCAAATCAATATTTATTTTAATCATAATTTGGTATAAATAAAATAATCAAATTATTCCCTATTTTTTTCTAATAGCTGTGGCTCATTGAGTGTATTTTGAATCTTGCTAGGGTTACATGGTAAACCCTATAAAAATTTGGACATATCCTTTATAACCATTTTTTCCCAAGCCTGTTATGTTATATTATTCGAAGGAATAACACGAAGAATTTTTTGTCACCCTTTTCAGGTCTTCAACTTAACATGATTTACATCACTTGATGATATTTAATTTCTCAATGATTATTGTGTCGTTTTGAGCTCGTTGATTGTTGGGTCTTTTTCATTGGCAGTTTAGAGTATTTAATATTGGACTATCCTTACTAATTTATTAGGTAAAATATTTTTCACCATGTATTTTGGGAAATTCCTCCAATTTTGGAATCATTTATCTTGAATTTCTATGCAACATTCAGACATTTTGATGGGATTTTTCATCAACATGACTTGTGGTGTCTGGATATGGGACCTGATATATGGAATGAAATCAATGAGGTATATGAATGTAGTAATATTGCTTTATTGATGATGAATTTTCCCTTGGTTGATTTTACATTTTGTGGGAAACATATGCAGAGCAAAAATGGAATAGTGAGAGTTTTCAAACAAAGGTGGTCGCAGGACATTGGTCGTCCATTTTCGAAGTCCATAAAATTTGTATAGAATATTTAGTCTGTTTTTCTATTGAGGGTCATTGTGAGTGTCCTATTAATTGAATAATTCCCTAACATATTGGGTAATTCATATTGGTCCATGTTTCGAAACCTCTCCCATGAAGATTCGGTTTCGGTATATGAGGGCAGGTTCCTAGTGTAGTTTCACAACGTACAACTGGAACTTTTTTCCTAGACTATTTTAGAAACAATATTCTATCACTTTCAAGCATTAGTTTGGGGCGTTATGTAAACTTTAATTTGATTTTTTCCTCAAATCGCTGAATTTAGTGAGATATAGACGTCATAAACACATACGTAGAGAGGAAAACCCTCTCTTGAATGGGAATTTTCTGTAAGATGACATTCAGTTTTGTGGTAATCATATACAGAGCCCCTGTGGCACTATGTACATATTGATACAATGGATTTTTTAAGAAATAGTCATCTATTTCTAATTCCTAGGGATGGTTATGGGTATTTTGGCCATTCTTGGAAAATGAGAATGGTGTGTGGAGAGGGGTTCATAATCATGTGAATGGAAAATTTAAGGTTGAAAATTAATGGGAATATATGGTATATGTAGAGGAATTTTTGTCCCATCCATATTCTTTTTTTTCTTACCTAGGTCTGGACCTTTCATGAGTGGGGATGGAAAAAAACAGTTTAATGGATATATCAGGCATATGATATTTTGATGTCAGTACATATCTTGTGATGATAAAAATAAATAAGTACGTATTTCATTATGGATCATTCGTTTATAGATATGATTCATAAATATGGATTGGGTATTTTTATTTTGGATATAGATTCACCAACAGGTTGTTAATATTTAGAAATTTCCTTAAATTATTCATTTCATGCATATGGTTGTGAGGGGAAATACCCTTTTGACATGACCTTGCCTAAGGATGAATATTGTGTAATGTGTACTGTGTAGTTTAAACACCACCTTATTAGGATAATGATATAGAAGACTAGAGCATCTTGAGGGTAATCTAGCTAGGATGATCTGACCTATCAAGGATGTGGATGAGGATGAGATTGTAAACCATGGTTTTGAGGGATCCTAGTTAAAGAGAAATGACATGGGCCTTGGATTTTTTTACGAGTAAAAAAGTTATAAACTCATCTATTGAAGACAAATTTCCCATTTGTTGACCTTCCGTCTTGATGGTAACCATATGTAGAGCCGCAATTCAATTATGTGAATAATAAAATAAATGTGTCTGCAGGACACTGACCTTCCAATCTTGATTTCCATGAAAGATAATGATGATCCAAGATCACTCTATGCACAGATTTTAACACATGGAGAGAATGTTCCTGTTTACATTAAAAGAAACCATGCTATGATTTACCACCTAAAGTTGGGAACTCCCCTACAAAGATCTGACTCATATGTGGGGTGAGGCATTTTGCTTTTATATGAGGGTCTAGGCCTAGGTTTGGATATCTAGTCATCTTAATATCGGATTCCATACATAGGATTTGTCCATGCGCAAGGATTGGGGGCGTGTTTGTTGATTTATTGAGGACATACCCTTTCTTAGGGATCCAAATGTCCCAAAATCAGGATCCTAGAATAGGATTGGTCTTTAAACAAGGAGTGGTGGAATATTTATCCCTTTAGTGAAGTTATACCTGAGCATGGGGATCCAGATTACCAGAAGATAGGATCTCATCACAGTATCGGTCAGTGCGCATGGAGTGGGGTAATTTTAGTAATCATTAGAGTACCATGATGTTTAATGTCATATGGTTAGGATTTTAGGTTCCCAGTATTTGTGGGAAAACATTAATATGATTTCTAGAGTAATGCAGGTAGTTTTATTCATTGTAGATTACATTTCCCTAGCTTGGTGGGGAGTCCCCTACCAAAATTCCAATGCTCGCGTTAGCTATGCATAGTGTGATAAAAAAGGTGTGTAAGGGTATCAATATACTTATTAGTGATGGAATGATCATGGAAATGAGCATTGTTGGGATATGAAGGTTTACATCACATGGTGAGGATGTGGGTGACATGATGTGAATGAGAAAACTATTTTGGGTCCATGCAATTTTAAGTCTTGCAAATATGATGTTGACAATGCAGTTTAATCATCTTGTTGCTGTGACGAAGTCATCGTGTAGTTATTTGTCATTTGATCACGATGTCTTCTATAAAATTTAACATCATCTAGAAAAGACATTAACAAAAAATTTAAATCATCATTTTGTAGGGGAGAAATATAAATGGGATCATGAGTAACTTTGAAAAATATGGGCAGGGATATTCCAAATACACACCAGACATGAGGAGGGAATATGTTGTAAACCAATATTTCGAGAACCCAAAAGTTAGGAGGGATTATGTGAGGCCTAAGAGATAATTTTCATATGGAAGTAGGAACATCCTCTCCTAGGGACGAATTTTACATTGTTTAACATGTTATTTTTTTGCGATCATATGATGATCCATCGGGGAACTATGTGTATTGTCAAACAAATTTTTCTTACAAGACACTGGCTATCAATTTTCGATAGCCATGAGTGATTATGTTGATCTGATATTTCATGGAGTAGAATGTTTGAAAAATTAAAAGGGGTGTCATTGTATGTGAAAATATCCAGGACGTGATTAGTTATTAGTTAAGTTATCCTCTACATATATCTGATTTATATGTTATAGGATTCAGGTTCTTTTGAAACATTCTGGATGTAAGAATCTTGATTTGAAAATCCCTTCTTCTATTTCAATTTTAAATGCAAGGGTATGGGCCATTTTGTGAAATTTATTTATTGGATATATTAGAACAAATTATCCATGTATAGATATTTATCTCACGAGGTAAATAATCCATCCATACGTAGTAATTGAAAGACCATATTGTTTAATGTCATGTGGATATTAATTCTATGGCCATAAATTTTAACATCATGAGGTTAGGACTAGAGTGAATATATGTGAAAAGGATGAGGAGAGTGAATTGTTTGGATTGAACCATAGGATGGTTTCCTACATATACCATTTCGTTGGGAATTAGCGTCCTAATTGTTCTGAGGAACAATTACCATGTGATGGTCTGGCCCATTTATAAGACAAGAGCATTTTTTTGAATGGTGGATGGCCCAGGATGAATGATCCGGACATCACTACATGAAATGTGAGGGAAGGAATCAAGCCATATGTAATTATTTAAAATCATTCATTCCAGTCTTGCCTATGTATAGAGATTTAGAAATTTGTATCAAGTGGTGGATGATCCACGATTTAGTGTCAATATGTCTCTACGTATCATTCAAGAGAGGGAATCAAGCCATGATAGTTTTTTAAGGAAATCCTCCCAATATGTTTGATCTATATGCAGGAATGAAGAATTTTTTAGATGGTGGGTATGCCAGAACAGGGACTCCGGCTGTCACTATGTATCATATAAGAGAAGGAATCAAGACACATGTAGTTATTAGTGCACTCAATGGTTATATGTATCGCGATATTTCATTTTCCCAATAGTATGTTGGTATGCCTATCAGGAATCCTTGGTCGAGACTCATAAGACCATTTGAAACTATCTTTTAGTGAGAAATAATGTTTAGAATAGGATTACTCTTATGCATAGTGGGGGTCATGAAAAAGTACGAGGATTTTTTCCATCAATAATTTGTTGCATCCAGAACTGTATTTGAAGATCTGTGTGATTTTTAAACATCATGTATGGTTTATAATGAAACCATATGTGGCTCTTATGATGAAACACCATACATAGTTCTTGCACTAATGTAGGAATAGAATGAATTTTATTTTAGGTAGGAGGTTAGACAAGGATGAATAGTTACGTGACACTACATATCCTGTAAGAGCATGAATCAAGCCACCCATAGTTACAAAAAATATGTTCCTTGTACCTGTCTTACCCTTAATTAAGAAAGGTATGGCATTTTTATGGTGTCTGGACAAGGAAGAAAGATCTTGGTGCAAATATATACACCATAAGATAATGGGAATCAATTCGTATATAGTTCGGTAGTGTGGAATTGCAGGTGACTAATGATTGAGGCAATTCCACCTTAGGTGAGAAATATTTTGGGGAAAAGCAGTTTAACGTCATTAGGTAAGGATGAAAATGCTGGGATGATTTATGATGGGTAGCATGGAGGAAATAAGATTGATTTTTAGTAGCTTGAAATTAGGACATCATCAGTACATTTTAACTTCAGGTTGAAGGGATGTCTTCGGCCATGTTATTTAATGATATATGACAAGTTCCCATGAATATCCCAGAGTGAGTCTGACCTGTATTAAGGGAGAGGGGAATTGATGATTTTGACTAGTGGCTAGATAAGGATGTAGAATCTATGTGTCAATATGTATCACATTGATTAATTTGAATCAATCCATATGTAGGTATAACATACAGTCTCTATGAATATCTAAATCATACACATAAATTGGGGGAATTTAACCATTTCCCATAGCATGACCAGATTTATGCATAAAAAAGCATTGTACTAGACAAAATGATCAGCATGTAATATAACCTCTTGTAGTAAGGGTGATGATGCTAATCTTCTTACATTCATGGATCATGGATGACATGTTTCTATGTTTTTTAATGTATTACTACTATGAAATAGATGTTATGTAGTTTTAAATCATGCAGCATGGATGACTTCATCGGGCAGTTTATTGTTATGTGATCCGAAAATCTATTGTACAGTTTAATGTCATGTGGAAA
This sequence comes from Viscum album, assembly GCA_963277665.1. Classification (NCBI taxonomy): domain Eukaryota; kingdom Viridiplantae; phylum Streptophyta; class Magnoliopsida; order Santalales; family Viscaceae; genus Viscum; species Viscum album. The sequence goes on from OY728166.1 coordinate 602,178,888, forward strand.
AGAGATATTTTGTTTTAGATTGAGAGTATATTGATTTCTGTGTTGGTGACCTCTCTTGGATCAGTTATTCTCATAACCAATATAATAATTTTTGAGATAGTACTGATGAGATGTTGTTGTACATCTCGTTCCCCTCGTTGTTTGATTTTCATGATCACAATCACTTTATTATTTGTCTAACCTTGTTTTTAAGTGTTGTGGATGATAGGAAAAAGATTGCCAAAGGATTGTCCCAAGAAAGCTGGCAAATGGACTGAATTGCAGTCCACCGGCCAACCGGTGTGATAGCACCGGCTAGCCGGTGGAACTGGCAGAGGCATTGCCCACTGCCAGGTTCCACCGGTCGACCGGTGGCTCTGTCACCGGTCGACCGGTGGCACCCAGCCCAAACAGTGTGAGCTACTGTCTCCCCACCGGCCAGCCGGTGGCTCCTCCACCGGTCAGCCGGTGGAGCCTGGACCAAATTCTTCTCCTTTCCTCAAGCACCGGCCAGCCGGTGGAGCTGTACCGGCCAGCCGGTAGCCCAGTCAAACTAGCCGTTGGCTTTGACTAGTCAACCCTCTTTTGGCCTCCAACGGCTCCGAGGCCTTTTACAACGGCTCCGAAGACTCCCCAAGGGTTCCATGCCTATAAATAAAGGCCAAGGAAGCCACGGACACAAACCGGATCATATACCAAGCGCTCGGACATATTGTTGAACATTTGGCGAACCTCCAGCGCTCCTCCTTCAAGGATCCTCAAGTGCTCCAGCCAATTTCCAATCCAAGGAGCACCTCAAGAAGCTTGGGAGAGCACGCTACATCAACTCCATCATACTTTGGCGCCCAAGTCTTCCTCAATTACGGTTTTTCTTGTTTTATATATTTTGAGCTTAAAATTGGGTTTGTGCCTACAAACCCCAAAATTTTCTCATCCCCTCTTTCTTTTGGGTTTCACATCACCATTAAGGTGTGAAGAGGTTTCTTCAAGCCTTTCCTTTTAAAAGGCGTGTGTCACCGGTGAGCTAGCCTTCACCCGTTAAAAAGGCTAGTGGGTTCTTGCTATTCCATTGAAAGCAAGTGGGTTCTTGCTAAACCAATAAAAGCAAGCTGTAATAGGTCCTAGTGCTACCTCAAAGCCTAGTGGGTTTTTTGCTAAAACCATTGAAAAGCAAGTGGTAGAATCTCTCAACAGTTGAGTTGGGAGCGGAGACGTAGGCCGGGTTTTTGGCCGAACTCCATTAACAATTTCTTGTGTCTTGCCTCTTTATTTCCGCTGCACTTTCACTTTGATTTTAATTTGTTAATCTTTTTTTTTAAAAGGCAATTCACCCCCCCCCCCCTCTTGCCATCACTCCCTTGTTTTCTTCCGCCCAACAATTGGTATCAAAGGGATAATTTGAGTAATACCTTAAACGGTTTCAAATTCAAAGATCCATTGTGATGGCTTCAACCTCTTTCGCCCCCGAGGGCTACTCATTGGGTCGGGCTCCATTTTTTGATGGGACCGACTATAATTATTGGAAAACCCGCATGACCACATTTTTAAGAAGCATAGGATATCCTATTTACAAAATTGTCATGCAAGGTTATACTTTGTCTACCCCCGACGAATCCAAATGGACCCCCGCCGATATTATGAATTTTGAGCTTGATGGCAAAGCCATGAATGCTCTTCATTGCGGCTTAGATAGAAATGAGTTCAATCGAGTGTCTACTTGAACCTCCTCACATGAAATTTGGAAGCTTTTAGAAGTAACTCATGAGGGAACTAACAAAGTTAAAGATACTAGATTAGATATGTATAGACAAGACTTTGAATCTTTTTCAATGCATTCAAATGAGTCTATTTCTGAAATGTTTACACGCTTCACTGACATTTGCAATGGAAGGAAATCTCTTGGTGATGATGTTTCAGCCGAGACGATGGTCAAGAAGATCTTATGGGTCCTTCCGAGCTCATGGGCACCAAAGGTGACGGCGATCCAAGAAGCTAAGGACGTCAAAAATATGCCGGTAGAGGAGCTCATCGGATCTCTCATGACTTACGAGATCACCATGAGGAGGCAAGCTCAAAAGGAGGGCACACCAATCAAGACACCAAAGAACATCGCCCTCAAGGTACAAAAAGAAGTAAGCTCCTCCTCATCATCATCATCTTCATCTTCTTCATCATCAAGCGGCGACTCGGAAATGGAGAATCTCGCCCGCCAAATGCACAAATTTATGAAGAAGCACAAGAAGAAGAAGAAATCTCGCAAGGTGCGAAAGCAAGAACCCACCGCAAGATCCGAGCCCAAGGTAAAATGCTACGGGTGCGGCGAAAAGGGCCATTACAAGCCCGATTGCCCACTCAACAAGAAACGGGCCACGCAAAAGGAAAAAGGAAAGAAAAAGGTCCTCAAGGCGACATGGAGTGACACCTCCTCATCATCCTCCTCCTCCTCCTCGAGCGACCAAGGTACAAAATGCCTAATGGCATTTCACGAGGTAACTTCTCCTGATTCCTCTTCCTCATCTTCTAGTTCTTCAAATTCTTTCAATCATCTATCTTATGAAGAACTCTCACACGCTAGAGACCAACTAGAAAAAGGTTTTCATGAATTATCGTCAAAATTTGTTTCTTTAAAAAAGTCTTTCAAAAAACTCTCTTCCGAAAAAGAACAACTTCTTAAAGAGAAGGAAGAGTTGACCCTCAAAATCCAAAATTTTCCAAATGTTGATTCTTTGGAATCAACCATCAAGGACCTTAGAGAATCCCTAGCCAAATTCACCCAAGGGGAACAAAATCTTTCAAAATTGCTTGGTTCCCAACGAATTTCAAGAACCACCCAAGGGCTAGGATATACCAATATAGCTTCCTCCTCCCATGCACCCACTGTTTTTGTAAGGGGGAGCTCTATTTATAAATTTTGTAATTATTGCAAAAAACCCGGGCACTTAATCTATGAGTGCAATTGCAAAAATGCCCGGTACGGCCAACCCAAGTCTATTTTCTTTTCCGATGAGTTTTATAGGAGAAGACCCGCCATGAAACAAATTTGGATTGAAAAATCTTTTTTGGCGAGTCTCTCCGGGCCTAAAACTGTCTCTTTTCAAAATACCTCTCCCCGGTGATTTATTGTTTTTATTTAGGGGGAGTTAGGTTTGTTTAACCTTTTTGATTTATTCAAAATTTCAATTTCAACTCTTGGTATCAAATTTTTCAATTCAAAATTTTCTATTCATTTTTTATTTCAAACTTTCAATTCAAACTGTTATTCAATTGTTCATTTCAAAATTTTTGATTCAAAACTTTCAATTCAAATTTCAAAAATTTCAATTGGTTTAAAATCCTCATATCCCTCAATCAAGTTTTATGCCCCGTGCTATTTTGATAATCACAAAGGGGGAGAAATTTCTTGATTGATTGGGGGAGAATCCTTTTCATCATGCTTAGCATTTCCTTTCAATTTCAGTATTTTACATTAATTGTTTTGGTGATTGTGATCATCAAAATAGGGGGAGATTGTTGTATATCTCGTTCCCCTCGTTGTTTGATTTTCATGATCACAATCACTTTATTATTTGTCTAACCTTGTTTTTAAGTGTTGTGGATGATAGGCAAAAGATTGCCAAAGGATTGGCCCAAGAAAGCTGGCAAATGGACTGAATTGCAGTCCACCGGCCAACCGGTGTGATAGCACCGGCCAGCCGGTGGAACTGGCAGAGGCATTGCCCACTGCCAGGTTCCACCGGTCGACCGGTGGCTCTGTCACCGGTCGACCGGTGCCACCCAGCCCAAACAGTGTGAGCTACTGTCTCCCCACCGGCCAGCCGGTGGCTCCTCCACCGGTCAGCCGGTGGAGCCTGGACCAAATTCTTCTCCTTTCCTCAAGCACCGGCCAGCCAGTGGAGCTGTACCGGCCAGCCGGTAGCCCAGTCAAACTAGCCGTTGGCTTTGACTAGTCAACCCTCTTTTGGCCTCCAACGGCTCCGAGGCCTTTTCCAACGGCTCCGAAGACTCCCCAAGGGTTCCATGCCTATAAATAAAGGCCAAGGAAGCCCCGGACACAAACCGGATCATATACCAAGCGCTCGGACATATTGTTGAACATTTGGCGAACCTCCGGCGCTCCTCCTTCAAGGATCCTCAAGTGCTCCAGCCAATTTCCAATCCAAGGAGCACCTCAAGAAGCTTGGGAGAGCACGCTACATCAACTCCATCATACTTTGGCGCCCAAGTCTTCCTCAATTACGGTTTTTCTTGTTTTATATATTTTGAGCTTAAAATTGGGTTTGTGCCTAAAAACCCCAAACTTTTCTCATCCCCACTTTCTTTTGGGTTTCACATCACCATTAAGGTGTGAAGAGGTTTCTTCAAGACTTTCCTTTTAAAAGGCTTGTGTCACCGGTGAGCTAGCCTTCACCCGTTAAAAAGGCTAGTGGGTTCTTGCTATTCCATTGAAAGCAAGTGGGTTCTTGCTAAACCAATAAAATCAAGCTGTAATAGGTCCTAGTGCTACCTCAAAGCCTAGTGGGTTTCTTGCTAAAACCATTGAAAAGAAAGCGGTAGAATCTCTCAACAGTTGAGTTGGGAGCGGAGACGTAGGCCGGGTTTTTGGCCGAACTCCGTTAACAATTTCTTGTGTCTTGCCTCTTTATTTCCGCTGCACTTTCACTTTGATTTTAATTTGTTAATCTTTTTTTTAAAAGTCAATTCACCCCCCCCCCTCTTGCCATCACTCCCTTGTTTTCTTCCGCCCAACAGATGTATCATCTGTTGGTTGAGGAGGCTAGGGATCAGGACTAGGTGATTTCCAAGACGCAGGAACATCATGAGTGCCTATATCACATGGCCATACTAAAACTGAAATTTTTATCAAATTGTGTGAATTGAAATACCTATGGGTTGTGGTGAATTTATTATTCCCAATGGTTGATGTTGAATTTTCATGGAGGGATACATTGAAACTTTCCCTTAAAAGCCCTCGTCGGGTGATTATTGACCTACAAGAAAGCGCAATTCGGGACTCATTGTAATTATTTGGGCTACCAAAAACACCTTTGTTTAGAAATCATGGACTTACAGTATATTGAGGATTTCAATCTACCTCTCTTAATAGTTTTGATAAAACAAAGACAATTTTCTTTTTTTGTGTGTCCCTCTTTTACCCTTTTCGGTACCATCAATCATTTTTTATTAACGTAATCTTAAACTGTATGGTCAACCAGATATTGATTTGAATCGTAGTATTCGATAAATAAATTATAAAATCATGCCTTATTTTATTATTATAGATGTGGCTCAGTTAGTGTAGTTTTAATCTTGTTAGGGTCACATGGAAAACCCTATAAAAATTTTGACATTTATGTTATCACCATAATTTGTTTCCTAATCCCGTTATGGTATAGGATTAATAGGTATAACATGAAAACTTTTAGGAAACAATTTGCAGGTCCTCAACCTAATATTCATTCCATCTCTTGGTGATATACAATTTCTTGATGATTTACCTAATCCATGTGTAGAACAGGTTTTCCAAGCTTGTACCGTCATCTGGTCCATGGGCCCTTATGGGTTTTCAGCCTGGGGATTGTTGTGGCTTTTTCATTGGTAGTTTAGAGTCTTTAAAATTAGACTATCCTTACCGATTTTTCAGTATAATAAATTTTACCATGTATTTTGGGGGAATTCCCTCCAATTTAGGACTCAATTATCGAGAATTTCCAGACAACATTCAAACATTTATAAGGGATTTTTCTTCACCCTGAATTGTGGTTTCTGGATATGGGACATGTTATGTGGAATGAAATCCATTGGGAATATGAATGTAAGAAAATTATTTATATGAGGATGAATTTTCCCTAGGTTGATAGTCCATTTTTTGGGAAACATGTGCAGAGCTTAAATTGCATTGTGTGCATAGTCAAATATAGTTGGTCATAGGACATTGGACGTCCATTTTCGTTGTCCATTAAATTTATATATATTTTTCAATTTGTTCATCTATTGACGGCCATAGTGATTGGCCTATTAATTGGAATGTTTCAGAATACTTGGTGGAATGCATATAGGTTCCTATTTAGAATCCTCTCCCATTCAGATTTGGCTTCTGTATATGAGGGAAGGTGCATGGATTAGTTTAGTGTCATAAAACTATGTTCTTTTCCTTAAAATTCAGGAAACAATATTCTATCACCTCCAAGATTGAGATGGGGGGTTATGTTTTCTGTAATTTGAGTTGTTTCTCAGATCGAGGAATGAGGTGAGACATAGAAATCATTAAGGCATATGTAGAGCGGAAAAGCCTCTCTTGGGGATGAATTTTCCATTGGATGAATTTTTATTTTTTCAAAAACATACGTAGAGCCCTCGAGGAACTGTGTGGAAATTTTAAAAAAAAATTCTATTTTACATAGTTGTCTATTTCCAATTAATAGGGATGGTTATGGGTTTTTGGTCCATTCTGGACACAGAGTATGGTGTGTGGAGTGGGGTTCTTAATCATGAAATGTAGAAATTTTATGTTGAAAATTAATGGGAATATTGGGTATAGGTGTATTATTTTCTATCAAATCTATATTATTTGTTTCCTTACATTGGTCTAGCCCTTGTGCTTGTGGGGATGTGAAACAATTGTTTCATGGATAGATATGGCATATTATATTTTGATGTCAGTACATAGACTGTGATGACAGAAATTAAGAAGTACGTAGTTCATTAAGGATCATTCCATTACGGATCTGATTCATAAATATGGATGGGGCATTTTTGTATTGGATATGGAATCACCAATGGGTAGGTATTTTGTGAAAATTTCTAACAAAGATTAATTTCTTGCATAGAGTCGTGAGGGGAAATACCCTTCTTACGTGACCTTACATATGGTTGAATATAGTTTATTGTGTACTTTTCAATATAAACATCACCAAATTTTGATGATGATATAGATGACAAGTGTAACTAATGGGTAATTGAGCTAGGATGTTTTTACCTATCCAGGATGGGGATTGGGATGATAGTTAAAACCAAGGATTTGAGGGATATTAGATTAAGGTAAATGACATGGGCCTTGGATTTCATTTGGCGTAAGGAAGTAGTAAACTCCACTATTTATGTTGAATTTTTCACATTGTTGACATGCCATTTTAATGGTAACCATATGCAGAGCTGCTAGGGAATTATGTGAATAATAAAACAAATGTGTCTTTAGGACACTGACCTTCCATTCTTGATGGCCATGAAGGATAATGATGATCCAAGATGACTCTAAGCACATACATTGACACATGCAGGGAGTGTTCTTGTTTTCCTTATAAGAATTCAGGATCTTATTTTCCACATAATGTTGGGAACTCTCCTAAATAGATATTACTCATATGTGGGGTGAAGCATTTTGATTCCCAAGGAGGGGCGGGGCCCAGGTTTGGATATCTAGTGATCAAATGATCAGATTCACTGCATAGGATTTGGTCTGTGTGCATGGAGTGGGGGCATGTTTATTGATTTATTGAGGACAGAGCCATGCATGGGGATCCAGATGTCCCAAATTCAGGATCCTAGTATAGGATTGTTCTTTGCACAAGGAGTGGGGGAATATTTATCCCTTAATTGATGTTTTACCTGAGATTGGGGATCTAGATGACCAAAAGTCAAGTTCCCTTCATAGTATTGGCCAGTGTGCATGGAGTGCGGTAATTTATTAAGCATTAGAGTACCTTGATGTTTAATTTCATAAGGTAAGATGTTTGGATTTCTGATAAGGGTTGGAAAACACTAATATTACTTTTAGAGTCATGCAAGTAGGGTTATTCATTTTAGATTACATTTCCCTGGCTCGGTGGGGAGTCCCCTACCAAAATTCCTATGCCCGTGTTATCTATGCACGGTGTGATAAAAAATGGGAGGAAAGGGTTTCACTCAAAAACTCAATGATGTGATGATCAAGGAAATGTTCATTGTTGGGCCATGATTTTCAAAATCACATGGTGAGTATGTGGGTGACTCGATGTGAACGAGTTATCTATTGTGGTTGCATGAATTTTTATGTCTTGAAAAAATGATGTTGACAACGTAGTTTAATCGTCTTGTTGTAGGGATGAATTCATAGTGTTGTTTATTGCCATGTGATCAGGATGTATTCTATACATTTCAACATCGTGTAGAAAGGACATTAACCACAGTTTTTAATCATCATGTTTTAGGGGAGAAATATAAATGGTATCATGTGTAAATATGAGAAAATATTCATAATACACACCAAACATGAGGAGGGAATAAGTTGTAAACCATGATTTTGGGAAGCGATATTTTTTGAGGGATTATGTGATCCATAATAGCCAATTGTCATGCGGAAGTTGAAATATCCACTCCTAGGGAAAAATTCTCTTGTGGTCAAAATGTCCTTAATGTGGGCACATATGAAGTGTCATTGGGGAACTATGTGCATATTCAAAAAAATTCTGCAAGACACGAGCCGTCCATTTCTAATAGCCTTGGGTGATTATGCTGATCTGATATTTCATGGGGAAGGGAGTTTAATATATTAAAATGGGTGTCTGTGTATATGAAATATATCTAAAACATTATTAGTTATAAGGTATGATATAATCTACATATATCTGATTCATATTTTGTGGGATGGATGGTCTTTTGACACATTCTGGATGTATTCAAACAGAATTGAAAATCCATTTATCTAATTTAATTTTACATATAGTCGGTGTGGGGATTTTTTACTATTTATTTGCCGCCTAGATTAGGAAGAAAGATCCAATCGTTGATATGTATCCCACTAGGGAAATAATCCATCCTTACATAGTAATTGAAATACCATACAGTTTAATTTCATGTGGATTGGAATTCTATGGCAATAGATTTTTACAACAATCTGTTAGAACTATAGTGAATCGATGTGAAAAGGATGAGGTGAGTGAAGTGTTTCAATTGAACCATAGGGAGGATTATTAGGTATCCCATTTAGTTGATAATTAGAGTCCATGTATTTCTGAGGAACTAGATCCATGTGTCATTCTTACCCATTTTTAAGCCATGTGCAATTTATTTTGAGGGGTGGATGGACTTGGATGAAGGATCTGGGCGTCACTACATGAAATGCAAGGGAAGTAATCTAGCCATATGTAGTTATTTCAAACAATTAATTCCAGTCTGACCTATTTACAGAGATTCAGAGAGTAGTATCATGTGGTGGATGGATCAAGATTTAGTGTCATGTTTTCTCTATATATCCTTCAAGAGAAGGAATCATACCATGCTAGTTATTGAAGGAGATTCTATGTATATGTTTGATCCATATGCAGGAAAGTCAAGATTGTTGTTATATGGTGGATATGCCAGGAGGGGGACTACGGATGTCACAATGTATCCTACAAGAGGAGGAATCAAGGCACATATATTTATTAGTGTATCAAAAAGTTTTATGTCTCATGGTATGACCTTTGGCCGGTAGTATATTGGTATTCCTATGAGGAATCTTTTGCCGAGACTCTTAAGCCCATGTAATAATCACTTTGTGTGAGAAACAATGTCCAGAATGGGAATCCTCCTAAGAATTGGGGGATCATGAAAAAGAATAGGGATAATTTCAGTCCATAATTAGTTGCATCCAGAAATATGTTTGATGATCTAGGTGATGTTTACATATCCTGTAGGTTCCAGAATAAACCCATATGTGGAACATATGAAGAAACACCCTACATATGTCTTGAACTCACATAGGGAAAGAAGTAATCTTCTTTTTGGGTGGTGGCTAGACAAGTATTTATAATCTAGGTGACACAAAAAATCTTATATGATCATAAATCAAGAAACACTTAGTTATAGACGATATATTCCTTGTACCGGTCATACCCATGCATCAAAAAGGTAGAACATTTTTTATGGTGTCTAGACTAGGAAGAATGATCATGGTGCCACTACATACAAAATAAGAGAATGGGAATCAATCCGTACATAGTTCTGTAGTGAGACATGGTAGGTGACTGATGTTTGAGGAAATTCACCATGAGGTGAGAAATTTTTTGGGGCAACACATTTTAATGTCATGTGGTAAGGATGACAATGCTGAGCTTATTAATGTTGTGTAGCATGGACGAAATCAGATTCCGGTTTACAATCAAGAAATTACCTCATCATGAGTATCGTTTTATATCATGTTGAAGGTAAGTCTTAGGACATGCTATTTAATGTTACATGAAAAGGACTCATGAATTTCCCGGTGCGATTCTGACCAGTATGAAGGGAGAGGGGAATTGATGATTAGGATTGGTGGTTGGACAAGGACATAGAATATATGTGTCAATCTGTATCCCATTGATTAATGGGGATTAATCCATACATAGTTCTATGATACACCCTTTATGACATTCTAAAACATACAAATAAATTGGGGGAATTTTTAAATTTCCCTTACCAAGACCTGATTTATTCATAACAAATCGTTTTACTAGTAAAAATGATCCCCATGTAATATAACCTCTTGCAGTAAGGGTGAATATACTAATCTACTTACAGTCGTGGAGTATTGATGACATGTTGCTATTTTTTTAAAGTCTTACAGTTAGGAAAGGGATATTATGTAGTTTAACATCATGCAACATGGATGACTTCATCGTGCAGTTTATTGTTATGTGATCTGAAATAATTTTTTATAGTTTAATGTAATGTGGAAAGGAAATATTTGTTGTATGCCTTTTTCTACAAAATATATTTCGTTGGGAACCTTACAATGATGGGGATTTTGGTGATTTTTCAATTCCTTGAAATCACAGCATAAAATATGTTTGAGTAAACATTGTTTATAAAATATGGTCTTTCCCATTTTGGCTCCAACATTAGATACTTTGTCCCATGTATCATCAGGGTTTTGGGAACCAAACCCATTTCTCATTTTAGAAATCTTCAGAGGGAAACATTTTTATTTAGATTTCATAAATTCTAAATTTGGTTGACTTCTAATAGGTGGATTGTGTTCAATAATTTCTCATATAATTGATCCAACTCATTCTCCTATTTTTAATAATGAAAATTTCAAGATAGTTGATCATAGATAGGGATGTGAAGCGTTGGGAGTGGAATTTCAATTGGGAGAACTACATCTATCCTATATACTAATGAGTACGGGGTTTCGTGAGTGGCAGTGCACATTGTGGTCATGTAATCCCAAAGTGAGTGGTCGTTTTTTTTCATTCCAGGATTTATTATACATGTCTACCATCATTTATACTATTTTGTATTGGGTCTTGTGGAATGTCTCTATCAGTCTGTTGGTTGTTGCATGGTAGCGATATGAACTATTGGCTTCAAAATTAAACTCATGGTAGATTTTTCCTAATTCAATAGAGAAACAATTTTAGTCTTTTTCTATCAGTAATGTGAGAGAGAAACTAAACCTGGTAATGATATTGGCTTTAAAAATAAGAAAATGATTTTTTTTCTTCGACTTCATTATGGTACATATTCTACCCATTTGGAAAGCAGGTGGTTTTTGTGAGATTAAACATTAATTGTCTAGCTGTGGTAGGATGATATTTTCCAAGGCTATTCATTCCCCATTTAAAAAATGGCCATGAGTAAATTTTTGTGTGATGCAGCTAGTGGGGGGTGAAGGATAAATTAGATAGGGATTATTCTTTTTAGTGAAATCGACATAATCTTACAACCTTGTAAAACTATATTATCCAATCCTTCAAATTTGATGAGATATTTTGGATTCTAAATGGGGTTCCAAATAAGTTCTGACATGCACTTATTTCATTATGGCTTTAGTCTCTTCTCAATCAGTAAACCAAAGAAGGAATCCATTAATGCATCACTTATAAAGGAACTTATTACAGTTTCTGTCTTCGTACGACATGAAATTTATTACTCCTCATTGAATATATTCCCTTTGATCCATATATGGTAAGAGTTATTGCTTTTAATAGAAATCCATAAATGGACTCATCTAGCCAGTGGTATGAATATATTTCTCACATTTGGGAATGATCTCATTTATTTATTCTGAATTTCACTTAAAATATGTTAAAACCATCTATTGATAAGAAATATTGATGACTGTTTATTTTTTATCCTGGTTGTCTAGTGTTGTGGATGTATTTTCCTATGCATCGGATTGTTCATTTTGAGACAAAGGGAAAAAGTTAATATCATATCTAATGAGAATTCTACCATAAATTCTTGGTCATGGTTCATCAAAAGGATTATATCCTCTTTTTTGATAGCATAGTCATTGTTGACTTGGTTGATGGATAGTTTTGTATCTCCTATTACATTAAAATGTCTAGATCACACATGGAGTGATAGTTCCTAGCATTTGATAATGGCATGGTATTCTGCTTTATTATTTGGGCACCCCTCTAATAGTAAGAAGCAATAAAGCATGATTTCATTTTTGTTGGATACATGTAAAACTCCCAGCACCACTATGTTGAGTCTGGGGTCTTACGTCTTTTTTTAAATCGGGCATCATGATGCACCATCAATGTGCCTTTCCAACATCTAGGAGTTATAATAAATCGAGAACACTTCTTCATAATGTTTCTCAACTTCTAATTGGGGAGCCTCTTCTGAATGATAGTCTTCCAAGAAATATAACAACACATGACATTTGATTTCCAAATGGGAAATTAATATTACATCAAACTACAATAGGATGACCACCCATCGCGACAAGAATCAAGTTAACATTGGACAACTGAGAATGTACTGCAGCTGGTTTCTATAGGAGACCATGTGGACTGCGTTGTGATGAAGATAATGCCTCAAATTATGAACCACATATTTTTAGTCCAGAAATATCTTCTCAATTTTTAAATATTGATTTATAACATCAATCATGGTTCAGTTGAGATTATAGATATTATTCTATTTGTCGACATCATTCATCTATGAGAAGAAGTGGCACTTGGATTGCATTAATGTGGGAACATACAGAATGATTTCTCTTCCTTCGACATGTGGAATTTTCACCAGTGGTCTCAAGAGATATATATTTATATTTTTTAATGCTTCCAAAAAATAATAAGTCCAATGATATTCTACTCATTTCATCATTAAAATGGTAATGAAAATTCCTTTGCCTTCATGGATTCCTATGAAACACTGACTGTGGGAAAAATGCCCTTAAATTATTCTCACCATAGTGAGGTTGCAATGTACTGACATTCGATGAATAAATTTTTAATTCTAAGATATGATTGTATTACCAAAGTGGTGTACAATGAAGAAAAAAAGTTCCCTGAGGTGACATTGAAGTAACATTTTAGGGGGATCATATTCTAACTGGGTTTTCATAATTATCTAAAATTGGTTCCATGATCTGATAGGTCATCCAAAATCCATTTTAACATAACCACTAAATCATCCATATATCATTCAATTGTATTTCTCATTAAGAGTTTGTAAATTCAATATATAGCACGTTGGTCAGGAAGGGATTGAAAAAGAAATACATAGCGTGACTCATTTTTCTTTATTTTAATTGTTTTGGTAAGTTTCTTTAATTTTTTCTAAGTCGAAATGAATTAATGAATCAAACAATACGAGTGAATCATCCATTGTATAAGTTAGGGGGTATAATATCTTTCCCCTTTTTCCATCACTTTTTAAAGAGGTGTTGTCATTCCATGCATATGATTCTTCCAACGATGTTGTTTTCTTGGGAAATAGATAAATTTTAAAGGGATTCCATGTCATTTGTGAAATATCATTGTAGATAAAACCATCAGTGTGTCATTAACATCATATCTGGCTACCCCTTTAGGGGTTCCACCTTGAATGGACACTTCTTTATACCTTAAATTTGTTAATTACCATACATTTATTGATTTTTAATTAATATTGCCTATAATAATAAATTTAATAATCAAAAATTTTGGCCATGAGATAGGACCCCTAGATCAATGCCTCATGCATACTGTTTTTTTTTCTATTATTTATTTATTATGTTGATTACATTTATTATACCCTTTTTTATTCTTTATAAATATGTCATGAATCATGTAAAACATATCATTGTTTAGTTATTCATATCTTTTTCTTATTATGAATTAACAATATTTATCATTTCCCTCTTTATTTTATTCTATATGCCATATAATATACTACTTGTGATGAAATTAAATTATTCAAATTAATTGAAATGATTTTCTGAAAAACAATATCACGTATTCTAATAAAACCTCTCAATGTGGTTCACTATATTTAATTGGAAAAAAAGTCAAAAGTACATGCATATAGACTACTGCATATGAAATTCTCTAATCTAATGTATCCTTATATATAGTATATATATTCTTAGATGGAATTAATTTACATTCCATGTCAATCATGATAGAATATTCTATAGAATATTCATTTATAACATGTGATGGTTTATATAGATGATAGGCATTGGTATTTCTCCATTTGAATTATTCCATTGTAATTGGGTTTACCATGAATAGTTTGTTTAATTTTTGGGCACATGTTATTAAGAAGTTTAATTATATGAATATATTTACATACAAAATAATTTTTTCATGACATGTTCTTTTGTTACAAGAGATCACTTAATATTGATTCGGAGTGAACATTTCTCTTGAATTAATTATTACTTGGATGGAATCACCATGCTCGGTTGGACACAGATGATGTAGAGAAGAAATATATATGATTTCCATGTATGTGATCTCTAGAATGTTATTTATACTCAAGAAAGGTATAGATTCCCTAGGGTAGAAACCAAGGATGGACCAGTTTTGAAATATTACAATGACATGCCTTATGTTAAATCTTGTCCCCTATGTGAGATAGTAGGTACAGACTCATAATCCCCATACCTTGAATGATATAGGTGATTTTTTAAGGGTCATATTTGATGGACATGGTGGTATTGGGTTATTTAGATACAATCATAACAACCCTTAGGATTCTGTTTAGATCTCCTTGAATGGACTTGGTTTCCACCACAAGATTACATGGATAGATATAATTCTTGTCTTTATCATGATGTTAATTATTTATTCATTTATTATCATGATTATGAAATATCATGGTACATTGACTTGTAAGATAATGAAAAATCTTGGGGTCTTATTCCATTACATTTGATATTTTCAACGGAATTTTGTGTATATATAGATATCATGACAACCACAGTTACCTCTTACCATACTTCCATCTCCACCCGAAGTAGGTGTTATGGGATGGGGGATTATTTAGGAACCCAAACTATGGTGGTTACTATATATTTGTTTATTTATATTCCTTTATTATTATGGGACTCTATAATTTTATTTTTATGGTATGAAAAAGATATTCCAAGACACCATGGGTGCCATCCTACTGAGATAATATCCCATGCCCTACTTAGGATTCCATCACATTGGGGTATCAATGATGTTCTACATACGTGCAGGTTCATGGATTTGGATGAATGGATTTTTTTTGTACATGAGATAAAGGGTGAAAAATGGTCATGTAATGAATATTTTTGGGGAGTTATCCCTTGTAATATTTTCATTTTGTTTCATTGTACAGACTTTTGTATATATAGCGTCTATTTTATAGAATTTCTTGCACATGAATTTATCTATTTTTAGATGGAAATGGCAATTAAATATTACTCAATTATTATATTAATATTCATAGGTTTTTTCTCACTCTCTAAACTATTGCAATGATATTTTATAATTATATTAAACTGATATACCATGGTGTTACTCTTATCATGAGTGTATATTTTCCACACCATACCACCATTTGACCCTTGCTACAAGTTTTCAGAATCTATCATATGTGGAGGCACACATGAGACCTTGTGGAGATCAGTCATGCTATTATTTTCATAGTCATTTCTGCTAAGATGTTATAACAATCACATTCCACCTCTAATACATCAGAAGAGAAATGGATGCACAGTGTGTGCGTATGTATAAATTAACATCCCCACACCATGGTGTAAATTATTCATCACCACATTACATGGATGGGTAAAATGATGGAGGTAATGAATATATATATATTACTTATGACATGATATTCATTATATGTAATTAATATATCATCTCATTCCTTAACCTTTATATATTATGTGAATGATACCATTTCTATTGGTATATATGGCCGGTCATCTCCATGAAAATATGTGATTCATTTTCCATGAAAACCATTCATGATTGATTAAAAATATATATATAAAGAATATATATGATATATATGAACATAATATCTTTATGAATATGAAAAGAATAAATCTTATTCTTATGATACATTACTTACCCTACAAAACACACATAAAAAGATGATTCAATTAACTCAAAAAACGCGGGTAAAAATCAAATATTATTAACAAAATGATATAATAGGATCATATTAGATATCTTAAAATGGATATGGTTGTGTTATGTTTAATAAAAAAATTGACTATAATAAATAAGCTTAAATCATGATCAACTAATGTAAATAACATTGTACCAATTATTTCACACTCTCAATATTATTCAAGATTGTTAAAGTTTAAGTCTCTAATAGGGATCATTTTAGTTACATTTATATTTTATCTATAGACATTATGAAAATATTTTTTCTATTATTATATGAATGTTTTAATTCCATTTACACATGTTTTACAATTTTTTTAAACTGCTTTGAAGGATTAATTTTTCATTTTCTAGACCCGGTACATTGGGAAATTTTTTAAGTAATGTATGTTTTCATAACTTATGTTGTGTGAGTTCCATTCTCCATCGGCCAAACACCTTAATGTTAGGAATTTATCATTATATTTTTACAAAATTATTTTAAATAAAATGTTTTCATTTTAAATTTCACTTCATTTTATTTAATTGATTTTAATGTAAAAAGTGTATTTTTCTTAAAAATACTATACTTTTATTTGATTATTTTAATCAATGTCTACATAATATGGTGAATATGATAATAAATTGATCTTGATCTCTTATGAAGATATCTAGAATATTTCATTTAATGGTTTATGATTTCATTAGATTGTAGATGTGCTATTATAAAAATATCTAGAGTTTATAGTTAAAGTATTCCCATTTTATATGCTAGTTTTTAATAAGAATTTTTATGTGGGTTATGTTTTCAGCCATTCATAATATGAATGTATTGAATATGGTAAGTGTTGTGTGGGGCCTTATATATCCCCTATATGCATTAATAAGTCACATGAGACAATCTAGTTTGGGTTTTGTCTAATGTCTCACCAGATTATATATGGTTTCCGGAAAAAATCCTTGATGATATGTTTATGATGTCAAGAATTATGTATTCCCTATTTATGATATTTGTTATTAATAATCCATGTGATTACTATAATAATATAATATCTATTTTTATGAATATTTCTTAAGTGATTATTTATAAGGCATAAAATTATTATATTTTATTCCTATCATACTATGATCAGGATTTTGTTTAAATGTCATTTGTTGTTAGTTATTAACCTTGAATTATTGTTTATGATAATTTTGGATATATTCTATTTAATTTTTATCCTTAATTATAATCTGACATCACCCCATTACTAGGATTAATTTTCCCTAGAATTATAATATGTATTTTATGAATAACATGATTGGGTATTCTCGAAAAAGATGTATTCTTCTAGTTGTGTTTCTATGTTGTATTATATTTCATGTTCTAATGTAAAAATATTTTTTGTATCTAGTTTATTCAAATATAAAATACTGTTTGGTCCATTGGGATGTGATTTCTTGTACCTTGTAATAATGTAAGACACTAGATTTTCATAGCTGGGGTTGATGTCCTTATAATTGTTATCAGAAATATTTTTATAGAAACATTAAAAATTAGATTTTCAAAAAATCATCAATATAATTTAATTTGAGAAAATACCTATTTTAATCATGATTATGATCATTATATTATTATTAAATAAACATTCATGTTATGTTAATTGTTTTACTAGTTCAAAATAATGCATTATTTTTCATAACATAATCCTAAGCATGAAATTATTTAAAATTAGAGACCTGTTGAAGGAATGGAAACTGTATCAACACATGTAATCCATGTTGTTATTTCTCTCATATAGAATATAACGACATTGTATCTGGAGATACACAAGTTCAGAACAACTTATAACCATATAGGGAAAATTATATAGATTTTGGGAAATAAAATTTCAATTATAGAGCATCCAAATTTACAACATGGAGGAACAATGATAGAATACATCAAGATAAAACTTCCTCAAACTTTCAATGGGAGTAAAAATTCTTTTGTATTTGATAAATGGATATGTTCCATAGAGATGATATTTCTTTATTTTGGAAGTAACTAAATGGATAATTTTTTCATGGAAAATTGTCATATATTACGAGATGTGAATCGAATGGTGGTCAATGATTCCAAAAATTATTGATGAGGAATAAATATAAAACATTTAATGAGAGTATTTTAAGGACATTTTATTACAATAATATTTCCTTTTCCAACAATGATATTCTTTGGAGATATAATTATTAAAATTAAAATAAAATGGAAAATGTGAATATTGTTAAATATACATGGATATTTATAATGATTACAAAGAATTAAATGGATTATGTATGTAATATATATCTATATATGTATATATATATTAATATATTATTTTATTGGTGAATTCCATTCCTTCAATGGGAACTGGTCTCCCAAAATATCACATCATATGGTGATATGTCACATTTACTATAGAGATTGGGAAATTATTATATATGTATTATTTTTTTAAAGGAAAGAAACAGAATAAGATGGATACTGAATACTCTAGAAATGGTAATAATGAAATGTGGAAGTAGGTAAGTGTATAATTCCCATCATGAAGTAAATAGGGAAATAAACATCGTCGAACTTTGCTGTTGAGAATGTGAGATTATTTCAAGATTGGAGAAAAATGATACAAGTCCCTTTACTGAAAGAGATATAAAGAAGATACTAATGTGTGGTGCTATAGTTTTTTGGGTTAGGGACACTATATAAATTTATTTCTTATGAATCATGGAAACATCCCAAAAAACGTACATGGGATCAAGTACATTCTTATATGATCACAATAATAGAGTTTGAAGTTCCTAATGATATGATTTTAGTTACATTAATAATCTCCTCAAATTTATATAATACTTAATTTGATTTTGGATCATCATATTATTTTATAACTTCCCATTTTTCTGTGAAAATTAATCATTTTCCATTTGATTTTATAAAGGTGTTGTTAGTCAAAAAACATAAGGGATGTGTCATTGAAACAATGATATGTCATTTAGTTACCTTTATGATTTAAAAAATTGATTGAATTACTGAAAATATCATCATTCATAATGTTGAGTTTGATATAATCATACTCATGGAATGTATTTCAATATATAATGAGAAATATCTTTTTAAAGAATAAATATATTACAATTTGTGATGATGTTTTAGAATTCCATATGATTAGATCTAGAAAAATTTATATCTCTTTCTTATCTAGATCCATACCTAGTTGTATTAATGAATGGAATATTAAGAGATGAAGAATAACTAATATCTATGGATGTAGATCATAATCATAAAATTGAATTTATACCTATAGTAAAGAATAAATTTATTTATTTCTTGAGGAGTTATCAGACACCCCCTAGATGGTGAAGATGAGTTTTCAATTGATTTAATCACTAATTCAATACCAATATCTATTAATCCATATTGAATGGACATAGTGTAATTGGTGGTCATAACGAAACAATTAGATGTGTTGTGAAAAATTGGATTATTAATATAGTATATTTTCACGGTGAGCCTTTGTTCTCTTTTTTTTGAAGAAAGATGAATATATGCTGTTTTTATTGATTATAGGGAATTCAATGCAATCTATATATAGAAAATATATCCTCATTCTCTCATTTATTATTTATAATATACACTTTCTGTAGGTAGTTTCTTAAATATTAAACATTGTTCTAGATATCATCAATCATGAGTAATGATGGAGAATATTCCAATGAAAACTTTTTAGACGATATATGGAAATTATGAGTTTATATTAAATTCTTTGGGATTGACAAATGTAACATTGGTTTTTATAGGTCCAATGAATATATTATTCAAGGATTATTATGGTGATTTTTTTGTTTTCATTGATATTATTATAGTGTACTATAAGAGTTATTAAGATAGTGATAATCACTTGAAGATAATTATTGAGACTCTCAGAGGATAATATTATATGGTAAATGTCGAAACAGTGACATTTGATTATGTGAATTAAGCTTCTTTTCCATTATGTCTCCAATGATGGAATATATATTGATATTTTAAATAAAATGATGATCAAATAATGACATGCACCAATGACATAAGTTGTTTAATTAGATTAGTTGATTACTGCAGGATGTTCAATCTGATTTTGTTACTGATTCGATAAAATATTTACAAATATCACACCTAAAGTGGTTATTCTTATAAATAAAAATATAATGTGATGAGTTTTTTAATGAATAGAAAAAATTGGTTCATTCTTCAATCTTGATTTTTCCTTCAGAAAATGTTGAATTAGTTATTTATAGAATGGTATCATGTAAAGGACATGGATGTTACCTTATGAAGAGTAATTGAGTTATCTAATATTCACCTAGAGAGTAAAAAATTCATTAATAGAACTATCTAACCCAGGATCTTGATTTAGTAGTTGTTATATTTTTTTAAAAGATATAGATACACTATCTCCATAGTTAAATATGAGAAATATATATAGATTATAAGAGTTTTAAAGGTATATTCTCATATAAATAACTTAACATAAAGAAATGGATATGTATCATGCTACGGAAGGGAAATTGTTTTTCAATACACTACCACATAGAGAAGGAAAATAAGGTGGAAAATTCATTTATCATGAATGAAAATGGTGTTTAAAAAAATAAAAATTGAAAGAGATCTTCTATTATCAGATCTTGTATGTATTGATATATGACTTATCAAGGAAGGTGAAAAATTAATCCTCAAAAAATTGGTTGAAAATTCATATTTTTTATAAAATAATTAATGTTTCTAGTATAATGATGAGAATTTACAGAAGAAAATTAAAGCTATAAGTGATGTTAAATTGGAAGAAATCATATAAGAAAATAATGTTTTTAGATTTATATGGGGAATTTTGGTTTCCTCTATAATTGAAATAAAATTTGTATTATTATATTATTTTAATATATTAATTTTCCCTATATATCTTGGAAGTACTAATATATATAGTTATTTTATTGAAAAATGTAGTGGGATAATATAAGGCCCAAAATATCGGATTATGTTTCATGATGACTAGTTTTTTTTAACATATTAAGCGTGAGAGAAAAAATCCTAGAGGATTCATAAAACCCCTTCATATACCTCTTTCTATATGTGATGAAATTATGTCAAACGTTTAGATAAGACTACTAATTTCTATGAGAAAGAATGGTGTGATAAGGGTTATTGTTAATCTCCATAATAAATCACCACATTCTCTTTATATTAGAGAATATAGTCCTCTATAACTCTTATCATGAATATATATTTATGATGTTTTAATACTTCATGGGGTACCCTTATCAATTTTGTCTGATCAAGACCCCCATTTTATGTCAACTTTATTGAAATGTCCTCATAAGGCCCTTAGTATCAATCATAATTTACGCACCGCTTATCACCCCGAAACTGATGGGCAGTTGGGAATGTCTGTCCAAACATTAGAAGACATGTTGAGGTCCCTCTCACTTTACATTCAATGTATTTGGTATCAGTATTTAAATTTTTTTTTAGAATTTTACTATAATAGTATCATCAATTCATTTATTTAAATTCCACCGTCTGGAGCGTTATAAGAAAGTAGATCCAACACAACAATTTTTTGGATGATGTTGTTGAAAGGAAATAGATAACAACCGAACATGTTGAGGAAAAAATAAACAATATAAATCCTATTCAAACCCATATCTAACCATCTCCATGTAGTAAAAAGCGTTATTCCATTAACCAAATGGACTTGGAATTTGAATCAAGGGATCACGTTTTCTATAGGTATTTCCATGGAAGGGTGATATAAGATTAGGTATGAAAGGAATATTAATCCCTATTTTATAAGACCATTCAAAACTATTGACAAAGTGGTATCTCAATGTTAACGATTAGACAATCAAAAATGTACCTTAAAAAATGATGTCTTCCACATTTCATTGATAATGATGTATATGCAATACCAAATGAAAGTTCTCACTTATGAATGAATATACTTGGAACCTAATTTATCTAATTATGATGATCCGATGAATATTATTGATACTAGAGAACAAATGTTGCGGGATCAAATTTTTTTTATGGTAATGGTATTCAGAAAAATCATAATATTAAATAGAAGATGCATGATCTTGAGAAAATCATGATGATAAATTAACAAAATCATTTTACGAAGTGATATTCTGGAAATTAAATGGAAATTTTTTTTTAAAGGTGGTAATATTTTAATACCCTTATATTTTATGGTATGTTTTGTTTTTAAATAAATTTAATAGCTTGGGTTGCATGATACTGCGATTTCAAATGCACCATGATATATTTAAAATTGACTGTTTGAAACATGCCATTAAAATTCAAAGAGTTAATAGTATTAACCATATTATAATATTTATATATATATATATATAGAAATAATAAATATTACATTATATCCAAAAGATAAGAATGAATCAAATTTCATGCATTAAATGTCTATATTTTTTTAAATGTTGTTTTACAAAATTTTGATCTAAAAAAAGTTATAATTTTTTTAGAAAGTTTTATAAATAATATTTTATAAAATAAACTTATATTAATTTAGATTATCCAAATTTACTTTTGTTCAATATTTGAAAATTTTATGATAAGTTTTTTTTATGAACAGTGATTAAATAATGTAATTTATGGGAAAACTACTTTTCCTTCAAAATAAATTATTTTTCTAAAATACATGTTAATTTTTTTTATGTATAATTAGATCAAATTTTAATTAGTTAATCCAATTTTGATCATTGTAATATAATTATAAATGAATTATGATATAAAAACATATAAATATTTTGAATATTTTCACATTAAAAATAGCATTCCTTATTTAATCAATGAAATTAATTTTTAATTCATGATTTAAAATTATTTGGTAGGAATTTTGTAAAATGGATTAAATAGTTGGAATCATTGGGTTCAAATTAAGTAAATAGTTTCCTTATAATTTTTTCGATATTATTAATAATTTTTTTAGTAATTTTTTTATTAACACAATAAATTGAAAATGAAGTAATTAAGGGTAAAAACTATTATAAAACTAATCTAACACTTTTCATAAGTTTATGGGAAAATATATTATCAACCAAAATCATCATTGGTCAATTTTTTGTGCCTCTTGTATCACCTTTGATGGCATTATTCCTTTTTTATTATTTTAATCTAAAGAATTTCCAATATGTCCTACTCATATTTTTAATAATTATTAAATTTTTATTTGTGGTAAAAGATAATATATATATGAATATAAATATTCCTCTGAAATAGAAAATGTTAATCAGGATCATGGTAAAAAAATTAATTTTTATAATAAATTTTTTTTCTTAAAGGCATACACTATGATGATTTCGTAATTTCTTAAATAATAAAAATAACAAACAAATGATATTAAATATACTAAAATAAATATAAAATGATATAACAATGGAAATTTAAGAATTTAATAGTTTAACTAGACGGCTTATTTATTTTTTAATTGTTTTTTGATGATATATGGTTTTTATGATAATTTCAAAAAGTCTATTATTGAATTGTATCAAAATAGACATAAATGATATTTTAAAATAAATAGTATTTTATTGAAGGATAAAAAATTCATTAATGACTATAATTAGTCCAAAATATTTTTCAAAGGCTAAATAGGACATCAATGATCCATTTTTGGTTATTTTGACATTTTATTCTAACTATATAAACTCGTAATTAATAATAACACATGTAGTCATGGTGTAAGTTAATGCGATTAAATGAGGGTAAAATCGAATAGGTGAGAGTAATAATATGACATAATATTGTATAAATATTATTTTATTATATGAATTAGGCCAATTATCACCTTATATTTGATATAACTCACTTTGGAAACATTTTTAACTAAAAATTGGATTATACTAGTTTAATATTGTGTGAGTTTCCGAAAGTTCCCTCCCCTCATTTATAAAAGGGAACCTCGTCTATCACATCTTCACATCACATTGAGGATTATATAGTAATCAAAACATGAATGTATATCCTCAAAAATTCTTATTAATTTTATGGAGGTCCTGGTCTTCCAAAAATTACATCACTAGAACAATTTAAAATTGATCTTATGGAAGTCATCCAATGAAAAGGGTAATCACTTTTTCCATCTCATTAAAGTTCATTTTTAACGACCTATCATTTCTATGTAATTTTTTTTATTAAATATGAATTTTACGCGTCCACGAAATATGACAGTGCATGATTCTGAGGCCCAGTGTGACTGGAATCAATTTCAGAAATTTTGTTTGGGTACGTTAATAAACGTATGAGAAGATTTTCATAACTTTTGAACCAGTGCTCGGTATTGAAATCCAAGGGCATAGTTGACCTTGCAGCACCGATATTCTCTTAAAGTGAAATTCCTCTCAACGACAGTGGGTGGAGAATAAATGTTAGTTTTTGGGTTCTACCCAAAGGATTAAAATAAAAATAAATGTGTGTGACACCTTATTTTTATTTTACCAACAACCATGTGGGGGTTGGAGGTGGGGGCCACCACACCTTAACCTCCCATGAGAGGTTATGGTGGTGGGGCCATCCCAAACCTAACCTCCTCTTCTGGGTAATTATGGTGGGGACCACATGTGGTTAAAACCTCTTGAACTCCCCATTCAGTGGGGAGAAACCACTTGAGCTCCCCACTTAATGGTGCCACCACCCCATCACATTAATTTTTTGCCAACCTCTTTAATTAATTCTGTGGAGATGGTTTATTTAATTCATCCAATTTCAATATTGTGCCAATGGATTAATTGGATAACATAATCTATTATTTCGGGATGGAATTTTTCTTTTAGTGGAGCATGGGATAAAGGAGAGAGATCATGGGGAGAAAATTTCTCACCAATGAAGAACGATGAATGCATTCTCCCAATGAAGAACGCCGGCGAGGATCATCATTGACTTCCTTATTAAGAACCTCCGTCGACGTATGATGTGTTAGTCTACAAAGAATCAACTTCTGCCTTCATCTCTAACTTCTTTCCATCAAACTAATACGAAGGGGTCGTTCCAGACTAACACGGCCCGATTCATCCGCTGTATTTCTTGTGGTGAGTTCTTCGCGTTCTTCATGGGTGATGAACAATGGAACGTTGCGGGTTCGTTGTGTGACACAACAAAACCAAATTAAAGACCCAACATCACAACTACCTAGCGGAGGTGCGGCGACGATAGCAGACGATGAATCAGACCAGATCGTGAAGACCGTTCTTCGACTGTTCATCGAGTGGGTAAATTGTAACATGTTTTCGGAGCCGATCAGATGCCCAAAAATGCCGGTAATGATTTTGGAACTACGACGTGACCTAGTGCCTGTAGTTTTTTGGTGATCGGAACGTCAAAATGATGAACCGGTATCACGGGAGGCGCGTTGGCCAGAAGAGTCATTTCTGGAAAATTCGTGAATACACGACTTGTACTTCTGAAGAACATGTCTTGTAGTACGGGTGTACTGCAGTTAGTGTTACGAGTGTCAGACGCACATTACACGACGTTTGACCCCTATCACATGACGTGTACTCTTCATTCAGCTTGGCATAGGTGGCTTCGCTAAACATGGATTTTATTCTGAGAAATACATGGACACGAAAAGAATTACAAGGCCCAGAGACACAGCAAGTACTCTCTTAATAGATCATGGTAGAGGCAGCTTTGCGAGACTCGGTGTGTATCCTGGGGATACACTTTAACACCCCGAGATTTTATGAGAAATATTATTTCTAATTTCTTTGATTTCTTGTGTTATACGCTACACCATTATTATCTTGTGCTATACACAACACCATATTATCTTTTAGTATAAGCAACACTATTCCTGGCTTCAGTTACATGCAAGACCAACCATCCTCGATAGCTTGTGTTGTAAAGAATATCGAGTTTCACTAAACAACGATATGTTATCAAAATATTATATAAACTAGCCATTATGAATATTAATACCCACTATTTGAAATTTTATAAATTTTATCTTCCAAAATTTACTTCATTTTTTGATTCGGAATATAGAAATTAGCCTATGGTGAATTTTTAGTATTTTTATGAAAACATTCAATTTTTGATGAATAGTGAAGACACTGAGTTATTGGTTAAAGCTAAATTTTTATTTAAATAATCATTTATTTTATTTAAATTTATTTTAGTTCTAAATAGATACATAATATGTATATATGTTCAATGTAATTCATTGGAGTCATTTTATAATAATTTTATATGTATAAAAATTTTATTTAAATTTACTGTCTTTTACCCACCTCCTAGAAGAATTTTCAAATTTACATAAAACAAAATTTTACCGCATCTATGAGTTCAATTTAGAAAATCCGAGAGACACTGTTAATATCAAGGAGTAAAATGTGGTTCAATAAGATAAAAATAATTTTTGGTTAATAGTAAATTTTTACTTTTAATTACCACGGTTAAAAGTAAATAGGGTAATTAAGGGTATAAATGATATTATTGTTGCCCTAACACATGTCCAAATTATATTGGATAAGTATAATTCGACCAAAAACAACCTTAAGAATAATATATGAACCTCTTTGGTCTACTTAGTTTAGATTAGGACACTTGTTATTATTTTATTTAAAGAGGAGTTAAAATAGTTAAAATCAGAGTTTAATAAATAGAACATTTATAATATAAGGTTATACAAAAGATAAATTCTAATATAAATATTCATTATAAAGATAAAAAGTTTTCCTACATAATGGTATTATATATATATTTTTTAAACAGTAAATGATTTATTTTATTTATGACACAATGATGATGCAGTAATTACCTTGTTAATGAAATATTAACATAACTGATATTATAAATACCCAAATAAATATAATTTTAGACATTATATGAATTAAAGTAATTTTATTCGTTCATATAACATATTAGGGTTGGTTATATGAATTTTTATCTAAGCAATAATGCTTTTATTAATTTAGAGAAAACAAAATACCAAATAGTGTCAAAATTGACATAAACGAGTTTTTTAAAAAAATATTATATTATTAATTGATATAATGGTCCTAAAAATATAAGGTTCGACCAAAATACTTATATAATATTATATTGGACATTAATGATCCAATTGGGGTTCTATTCGCAGTTTATAGTTAGTTTATTAACCATATAGTGTATAAATTCAAGAAGACTCAGTAATAATTAATTTATTTAACTTAGAGTTAAATCTAAATGATAAGGTTAAAATGGTAACCTAAACTTGTCTAAAACCTATTATGTGAGAGTATTTCAACCCATACCCACCATATCCTCTAAATAAGACACTTTTTAGCCATTATAAACCGAATATTAACTTATTTTAATATAATATTTTATGTTTTTTCTAAGGTTCCCCTCACCCCTTTTATAAAAAGGCACTCCCCCTTCTCTCTAAGTCACACCTCCAAATCCATTTGGCTCATCAAAACCCTACCCAAGTACCCTATCAACTATCCGTCCTTAATCCTATAGGATATACTTTAGTCAGAAAGCTATCCTATGGAGCCCTTTTGATCAAATCAAAAGGAAGAACCCGAAGAAGAGGTAAATATCTCACCACCTATTTCATGTTCATTTTTTCTTCCACTTCCTCCTTCTTTGTTGTTTCCATTATCAAATAATAACTCCATTATATTTTATATATTGTGATGTTATTATGATAATTGTACAACCATATTAGTTATTTTATCTATCCAGTGAATAGAAAAGTCACCACACGTGCATACATACGGCTTACCGTCTCCACGTCGTGGTGTGGTTTGTTATTCAATCATTTCACCTTTTGGATGGGTATAATATAGAGTATAAATGATATAAATAATAAATATAACATTATTATGATTCTTTATATATGATATACCATCCAAATATATTCTATTTTAATATCAAAAGAATGATATCATAACTCGTGCGTTCGTACGGCCTACCCTCTCCACGATGTGATGTGACACGTTCTACATGATCTTCATTGAATAATGATTATATAAATTAATTGAATGAATAAATTTGAAATATAATTCAAAAATAAATTTTTAATATGAGGTATCTATAACATTAAAAGTGGAATAAAAAATTATTCGACAAAACACGCATTAGAACATATAGCAATGAACACCCGAATAATAAGTAGCAATGAAATATTACTATTAAGGAGGTAAGAATATGACCATATATGATATCATAAAAATTAATATGATTCTGTAATAAGTCAACAACACTATTTTCATCATTATACAGGAGGTTAGGATACGTGAAAAGCATATCGGACCTAAGGTAAGGGAAACTCTCACAATCTCAATTTTATCCAAGATTGTTTATACTTCAGTATTTACTGCGGAATATTTATCATTCACATCCATGTTTCCTTAATATGTAATATTATTTCTATCCCCCTACAATTATTTAAATCCAATTTTTCCTTTTTCTGATTTTTTAGTAAATGATTTTAATGGAATTCTTTGTCGTTTTTAGTACGAGATACTTTTTGACTTTTCCAGAAAAAATACAAGAAGAATGTTTTTTTAACTTATAAGACATGAACATATTTTTACGGTTTTATAGCATCTAATTTTCATAATGATTCCTCTACATGATTTCAATATTATTTTCAACAAAATTATTTTATTTTAAAATTGAATGGAATTTTGAGAAATGAAATTGATTTTGAAGAAGAAAAGATATTTTTCTCATGAATTTATTTCATGTGTTTTGTCAAAACTATTTTCCATCTATAATGACATTATTTAGTATGATTATGTTTCCAGTATAATGTCTCTCTTATTTACAAGGTTTTATTCTTCATATGATGAAATGATATCCATTTGTTTTATATGGATTATGTTATGATGGGATAATTTTAATGAAACCCATTTTATTCTTTGGGTTATGATAATGATTTGTGTTTATATTGTGGAAAAAGTAAGAATGATTTAATTATGAGATTGGTGGGACCTATATCTCCCTCCAATAAATTGGGTAATGATTTATATCTCATGAGATAGACATGTCTAGAATGGAAAGTATAATCTGGTTCTGTAATACATGGATGGAATGACATGTAAACCCGGTTCAGTAAAGAACTGTGTCAAATATGATGGTCATGGCAGCAAATATTTGACTACTATGGAAATCATATCAAGTCCTTAATGGTTTTCCACAATTCCATGTTTTATTCCCATGACATTTTATCATTATTAATGTTCTTTTATGATCTATTCCTTATGTACTACCATGATTTAGGTCATTTCTCTTGATTTAGATGTTTAATGTTCATGTTTTAATGTTCAAATATTTATGTATTGTTTTTATGATATCTGTGCTTACACTTACTGAGAATTTGATCTCACCATTTTTTTGTTTTCTTTTCCCTAGGATATAAACCAAGATTTTATGTAAGAAAACAAAAAGGGGAAGACATTTATGGGAGATGTTGATGATCTTTCACCATGATTATAAGATTATGTTTCGAGTTTCCAAAGACACTAAACTATTATGATCCTTCATTGTGGGTTTTTTGTAATCTATTAAGTATTCTTAAAATTTAATGTAATTTCCATGTATGTCAAGCATGGGTCTCTATAGTTGGTATCAGAGGAAAGGTTTAGTTAACCTTTGGAAACTAGGATGTGAAACCTTTAGTGAGATCCCCAGATATATTCCTAAAGTATGTCTACGGATGCCCCTAAGGTTTATTATAACTATATGTTACAGTCCTAGAATTATGTTTACGATCATGAATAAACTAGGGTGAACCTAAGGTGTCATGGATTAAAGAATATGTGATAAGATTTAATTTTTAGCAATATGTGGTTCTTCGTTATTTTAACTATTTAATACAGCTTGGTTTTAGGTTTTAGTCAATGGAGGGAACCAGAAAGAATTGGGTCAACATTGAATCCAATGGAAAAATTGGTGATAATTCGAAATTAAATTGTGTAATGCATAGAAATAAAGACATTGTGATTATGCGAAAATAGTCATCGTGATATATTATTAACAAGGTGAAATTTAGTGGTATTCATAATTCATCAAATAAGTGGACGATGGACTTTTATGCATGTTCACATGGGGAGGAGCATAAGGAAAAGAAGATTGAGATTTTTATAGAAGGGAAGATGAACTATAATGAATACATCAAATGGAGGGGAAGATGTTATCTATGTTGGGTGAAGGGTTATAGAGTGACAGACTGTTATGTAGTTCAATGTCTTATCTGTGGAGAACATGGGAATTACCCAACTCAATTCCCTGACCTAAGAGGTTACTCCAAAATCAAAAAAGGACTTATTCCATGAAAATCATTGAATAGGATGGATTGAAGTGTTTTTGTATTGGTATTCAAGAATAATTTCGTTCAGGTAAATTTATGGAATATTAGAATATCTATGTATTGGTCCATTGTGGTTTTCTATAAGAATATGGTACCAGCAACCATGAAAAGTGAATGAAATATTTTTGGAAAGAATATAATATGTTCATAATTAAGGGATAAGGAGAAAATAATATGTTTCATGTTATTAATGATCTCATTACTGATATAATGTAAAATTGATATCATGGTTTGAGTATATAGAATTTTTTAGAATTTGGTATGTTGAAACAGTTAACTTTTGACAGCATTCATGTTTTCAGTAAGGTTCTATGGTAATTCATGTTTTAAGAGATTACATGATTAAGGTATTCATATGTTTGGAATGTGACCAACAAGATATATCTTATGATATATGGGGGATAGATGATGGTATTCACATACTCGAAAGATGACATTTCTAATAATCGTTTTCTTTATACTATGAGATTGGACCAATGTTTTTTCGATAAGCCTATAGGATGGAAGGGATTATGTTAAAAATCAGATAGTTTTGAATAAGGATATAACTTTTGATATTATTTCTGAAATGTTATAATAGTTAATTTTTTGAGAAAGGACAACACGTAGGACGAGCGACAACTCATCGCGTCGAAAAAGGATGCAGGAATCGAACCCACAAACGAAGTGCGATAGGACTCTATTTCCTACCACTAGCCTACACGAAGTCCCTGGTTCGTATAAATTAATTTTATTTTACTAATAAGTATGATAGATGATGTATAATTGCATTTTAGGAACCATTTATGATTACTCTCACCATAGATGGTCTTATGTGTAAAACTTTTTCTAACCTTATGTTTGAGAAATATGGAATGAACTATCATTCTATCACATGATCTGCTAACACTACACGGAAGACAAAATCATATTCATTTTTTAAAAGATGTTGTGGAAATTGTTCAAGGAATAAACAATAGTGAGATTGTACAAAAATCATGTAAGTATTTCTTTTAATTAAAAATGCCATCAACATTAGGGAAATGATCATAAAAACCAAAAATGATATCATAGTGCCCTCATATCTGATGAATCAGATGGTTCCTTAAATCATCACAAATTTATGGCTGTGTGATTGTTGGATTTTCCATAACCATGTTCTCTACCACTCTTCATCCAAACATGTTGGTTAGATTTCTCTTCCATATCCATATTTTCACTTATTTTCTCCTATTTGGAAACCTAGTGATGTGTTAATTTGGGTATCTATTATGTTTCTAATGTTCCTTTTTAAAATGATGATTTCATATTCCTTTTTACAATATGGGTTTCTATGAATGAAATTTTCAAGTAGTAAACCACTTATAACCCTGATGAATTTCGAGGTTGAAATTTATTTTAAGGGGGTTAGAATGTAACAACATGATATTTTATGAGAAATATTATTTTTAATTTCTTTGATGTCTTGTGTTTTATGCTACACCATGATTATCTTGCGCTATACGCTACACCGTATTATCTTGCAGTGTATGCAACAATATTCTTGGCTTGTGTTACATGCAAGAGCAACCTTCCTTGATAGCTTGCGTTGTATGCAATACCGAGTTTCACTAAACAGTGATATGTTATTAAAATATAATATATACCAGCCATTATGAATTGTAATAGCCTCTTTTTGAAATTTTATAAATTTTACCTTTCAAAAAGGACTTCATTTTTGGATTCAGATTATCGAAATTAGCATAGGGTGAATTTTTCGTATCTTTCTGAAAACATTCAATTTATGATGAATAGTGAAAAAACATAGTTGTTGGTTAAAACCAAATTTTTATATAAATAATAATATATTTTATTTAAATTTATTTTCTGTCAAAATAGATACATAATACCTATATAAGTTCAATGTAATTCATTGGAGTCATTTTATAATTATTTTCGTCATATAAAAATTTTATTGAACATTTTACCGTCTTTTACCCACTTCCTATGAGCATTTTCAAATTTACATATAATATAATTTCACTGCTTCTTGGAGTTGAATTTCGAAAATCTGAATGACACAGTTAACATCAACGAGTAAAATGTGGTTCAATAAGAATAAAAAAATTTTTGGTGAATGGTAACTTTTTACTTTTATTTACCTCGGTAAAAAGTAAATAGTGAAATTAAGGGTAAAAATGATATTATTATTACCCTAACACATGTCCTATTTCTATTGGATAATTATAATTCGACCATAAACAACCTTATTAATAATATAATAACCTCTTTGGTCCAATTGGATTAGATTAGGACACTTATTATTATTTTATTTTAAGAAGAGTTAAAATAGTTAAAATCAATGTTTAATAACTACAACATTTTTAATATAGGGTTATACATAAGATAAATTAAATTATAAATATTAATTTGAATGATAAAAATATTTCCTAAATAATGGTATTTTATTTATATTTTTTAGATAGTAAATTATATAATTTATTTATGACACAATGATGATGGAGTAATTACCTTATTAATGAAATATTAACATAATTGATATTATAAATACCCAAATAAATGTAATTTGATAATTTTTATGAATTATACTAATTTGATAGTTTAATATAACATTTCAGGGTCGGTTAGATGAATTTTTTTAAGTAATAGTGTTGTTATAAATTTAGAGAAAACAAAATACCAAATAGTGTCAAAATTGACATGAAAGAGTTTTTAAAACAAATATTTTATTATTAATTGATATAATGGACATAAAAATATAAGGATTGGAAAAAAGACTTATATATTAATATATATGACATTAATGAACCAATTGGGGTTCGATTTGTAGTTTATAGTATGTTTATTAACCATATAGTGTTATAATACATGAAGACACAGTAAAAGATAAATTATTAATCTTAGAGTTAAATCTAACTAATATGGTTAAAATGGTTACCTAAACTAGACTAAAACATATTTTTTGAGAGGATTTCAACCCATCCCCACTGTATCCTTGAAAGAAGACACTTTGGAGCCATTATAAACTGAATATGAATTTATTATAAAATAATATTTTAAGTTTTTTCTATGGTGCCTCTCACCTTGTTTAAAAAAGGCCACTCCACCTTCTCTCTAATTCACACCACCAAAGCCATTTTTCACTACCATATCCTACCCAAATACCCTATCAACTATCCTAGCATAATCCTATAGGCCTTTATTTAGTTATAAAGCCATCCTAATGATCCATTTTGATGAAATAAAAAGGAAGAACTCAATGAAGAAGTAAATATCTCACCACCTATTTCGGGTTCCTTCCTTCTTCAACTTCCTCCTTCTTTGTTGTTTCCTTTATAAAATAATAACTCCAGTATCTGATAAATATTTTGATGCTATTATTAAAATTTTACAACCATATTAGTTATTTTATCAATCCTGTGAATGAAAAAGTCACCACACGTGCTTACGTACGGCTTACCGTCTCCACATCATGCTGCAGTTTGTTATTCAAACATTTCATCATTTGGAAGGATATAATAATGAGTATAAATGATATTAATAATAAATATAACATTATTATGATTTTGTATATATTATATAACATCCAATTATATATGATTTTAATATCAAAAGAATGATATCATCCCTCGTGCGTAAGTACGGCCTACCATCTCCACAATGTGATGTGACTCGTTCTACATGATCTTCATTGAATAATGATTATATATATGAATTGAATTAATAAATATGATATATATTACACTAATAACATTCTTTAAATGAGGTATCTAGAACTTAAAAATAGGAATAATAATATATTCGACAAAACACGCATCAGAGCATAAAGCCATGAACACCTGAATAACAAGTAGCAATGAAATATTACTAATAAGAAGATAAGAATATGACCATATATTATATCATAACAATGAATGTGATTAAATAATAAGTCAATGACATTATTCAAATCATTATACTGGAGGTTCAGATATGAATGAAACGTATCAGACCTAAAGTAATGGGAAAATCTCGAAATCTCAATTTTTATCCGAGATTGTTTATACTTCGGTATTTAATTGGGCATATTTATCATCCACATCCATGTTTCCTTAATATGTAATATTATTTCTATCCCACTAAAATTTTTTAAATCCAATTTTACCTTTTGGTGAGTTTTTAGTAAATGATATGAAAGGAATCTTTTGTATATTTCAGTACGAGATACTTATTGAATTTTCCTTCAATAGTACAAGAAGAATGTTTTTTAACTTATACGGAATGAACAAGTTATTACGGCTTCATAACTACTATATTTCTGGAAACT
Source organism: Viscum album (assembly GCA_963277665.1). NCBI lineage: Eukaryota > Viridiplantae > Streptophyta > Magnoliopsida > Santalales > Viscaceae > Viscum > Viscum album. Next base: position 602,213,789 of record OY728166.1, read on the forward strand.
TCATGTACAATATTTCATGATTATTTTCAAAAAAAAATTAAATTTAATGGCATTTTGTGAAAATAAAATGATTTTGTAGAAGAAAATATATTTTTCTCAAGAATTCATTTAAAGTTTTTGTCAATATAATTTTCCATCTAAGATGACATTATTTAGTATGATATTTTTTCAAGTATAATGTCTCTATTATTTACATTTATCGATTCTTATTATGATTAAATGATACCCATTTGTTTTATAAGGATTATTTTATGATGGGATAATGTTTATGAAACCCATTTTATTAATTGGGTTATGATGAATGATTTATGTTAATTTTGTGGCACAATTAAGAATGATTTCATTATGAGATGGGTAGGACCTATATCTCCCTCCAATGCATTGGGTATAGATTTATATCTCATGAGATAGACATGGATGGAACAGCATGTAAAATCCATTTCAGTAATATAGGGCTGGAATGGTAAGTAATCCTGGTTCAGTAAAAGACTTGGTCCACTATAATGTTGTTGGAAGAAATGTTTTGACTATTATAGAAATCATTTCAAGTGCTTAATGGTTTTACACAATTCCATATTTTATTCCCATTCCATTTTATCATGATTAATGTTCCTTTATGATCTATGCCTTAAGTACTGTCGAGATTTATGTCATTTCTAAGGATTTTGATGTTTTATGTTCATGTTTTTTATGTTAAAATGTTCATGGGTTGTTTTTATGTTCTCCATGATTACCCATACAGAGCATTTGAGCTCACCCTTTTTATGTTTTCATTCTCCCAGGATATAAAGAATGATTTTAGGTAATAAAACAAAAAGGGGAAAATCATTATTGGAGATGTTGAAGATCTTTCAACATGATTAGAATATTATGTTACGTGTTTCCAAAGACATTGAACTATTATGGTCCTTTGGTGTCTATTTTTGTTATCTATTAAGAATTACGTAAAAGTAATGTAATTTCCAGGTATGTCAAGCAAGGGTCTCCACATACATGGACACAGGGAGAAGTACACGAGCATGTACTCCACCACATGGCCAGGCATGGAAAGTGACACGGGCAGTACCCAATGACTGAATACACGGTGTGTAACCATACCACAGGTCGTGTACTTACCTTTCTAAAATGAATAGCCTTTCGACACGCGCTATTTCACATGAGCGCTACCTAAGGTCTGACTACAAAACATGTAATCATACAACATGTCATGTTCATACTTTTATAAAACTATTAGAATTTCAGCATGGGCAGTTGCACACGGGCAATACACGAGGTCTAACTACATGGTGTGTACATTATTCTAACATGTCATGTATATTTTGGAAAATGGATTGGTCATCTCGTCTTTTGTGTCTTGGACATGAATTATTTTGTTTTTGCAGAATGACTTGGAAGACCATTGGGATACTTCTACGTGGGAATTTGTGATAGTTGGAGTATCAACCTGTAGATGATGGAGCGGATCCCCCTGGAGACGAGCGAGATTAGTGTAGAGACCTAGTAGTTGGTTGAGACTAGATGACTGTTGACCGATTCAACTCGGATTGATTCATATATCCTAGTGGGGAGTGCCATGGAGTCATGGTAGACTGACAATGGGGAGCGACTTGGTGTCACGGAAGACCCACGGTACTCGACAGGTGGAGTACCTCAGAAGCCTATGAGGGGGAGCGCCTTGGTGATGTGGCACACCCACAATTGGGAGCGCCTTGGTGACGCAGCAAACCCATGGTACTCGACAGGATGAGTACCTTAGCAGTCCAAGGTTAGTGGGAAGTGCCTTGGTTAGATGGTAGGCCCACTGTACTCGATAGAGGAGGAATTCTCCAGCAGCTGAGGATTCGACAGTGTGACTAGGGATTTTACTTGATACTACCCCTAGAATAAAAATCCTAGTTTGAGCTAAGTTAGTAACATTTCTGTTTACCTGATGATTGAGATGAATTACACAATAACATAGGTATATGTATGGGCATATACCTATGTGGGGAAATCTATTGATTACATACATTGTGGTTTATCCTTGTTGGTTTTGTGAGACCTTGAGGGTCTCAAAGTCCCAATTGATTATCTTTATATTCACCCCTGCACAGGCTATGCCTGCACCTCTTTATGTAAGATGTAGACGACGAGCAGCGCTGATTGAGGATGAGTGTACCAGAACTGGACGGTACTCAGAGGTGGACCACACGGTGTGACGGTATATGAAGGTGACAGACGAACGTGGACTGATGTGGAGGCTATCTATACCTACCCTTCATGTATAATTTCTCAGTTGATGATCCAATAGTTGTTTTCCCTTTTTCTAGTACTTGTACATTTAGTTTCCTTATACTTTACAGTAGGGCTTGTATTTCCGGCCCCTTTTTTTCTATTCACCTCTCCTATTATAATTAGTTTTATTTTTGTTTCATTTCCACTTGTACTATGTTGTGTGTGTTTTCAAGTTATAAAGGAAATGCCTTCTGAGTTTAGGGATTTACTCCTTTGGTTCTAGTTGTTAGCCCATTACCTATGGAATTTGGGCTTGGGTTAGTCACAACATGAGACCCGGGGGATGGGTCGTGACAAAATGGTATCAGATAAGTCTGTTCTAATGCAGATTTTATAACTCTGATCTTTTCTGTGATGATAACTTGTTTACGATACAGATTATGTTTTCTTGTTCAGGGAGTCTATTGTTGGTGCGGCCACTGACATATCCATACACCCAGACCCTAACAATTGATTTCTGAATCAGTGCACGAAATCACTAATTGCGTTTGTGTTTTCAAAAGATTTCTTTATGATAGCTCAACTAGGTCATCTAACCAGGTAAAAATCATTGATAGTGTCACATATTTTTCATTCAGGATGACTCCCAGCGGACCACCAGCAAGAGTTCCAAATGTTGTATGTGCAGATAGGCCACCGAGCGATGAGGCCTTGATGTTGGTCCCTCTTCCAGCGGAGGAACCTGCCGTACCACTACCCATTGGGAAATCGATGCCACCAACCCCTACAGCAGATGATGCACTCTTGTTGTGCGTGTTGCAAGAGTTCTAGCACTAGAGGCCACCCAGGATCAAGGGAGAGATGGACCCATATGTAGCTGAGGATTGGCTGGAGGTTGTGGTGAGATTCTTTAGATTGGTAGGGACACTATCTGACCTTATGTTGATCCTTGTAGTGAGTCTCCTTTAGGAAGTAGCTGATAGATGGTGGAGTCTGATGCTCCAGGTGAATGAAGAGGACCACATCTCTTGGGAGACTTCGAGAGCATGTTTCGGGCAGACTTTGTCCCAGCCACCCTACGTGCAATGTGGATTGAGGAGCTACTGCATATATAGTAGGGTAGCATGATTTTGGAACAATACTCAGTGAGGATCACCGTTCTATCAAGCTACTCCACAGATATGGTGTGCGACCCATTATTCAGGTCCTAAACCTTTGAGAAGGGGCTTAAGAGAGAGATCTGGGATTCGATGATCTCCCTCAGTGTCCCGACCCAAGAAGGGGTGTTGGAGTGAGCCCTCATAGTGAAGATTTTCCTTTATGAGAAGTTTCAGCAGTGAGACCCACCACTAGTCTTCATGCATTGGAGTATTATGAAGCAGGTAGTAGACAGATGTTGAAGATGTCCAAGGAGACCATAACCATGGGTGGATGACCACATGACTCGGGATTGGGGTTGTGGGGCACCTGGGGCAGAGACATACATGCCAGGATAGGGCATTGTTTTTCATGAGGCAGGAATGGTCCCATGGCTCATGACTTCTGACCCGTCATTCAGATGATCAGTAGAAGGTCGAAGGACCACCAAGGCAGAGACAGAGATTCGATCGAGGTGGTCCACATGGAGCATGAGGATGTGGCAAAGGATCTGGTCGTGCAGCTGGTGGTGGGTGATATTTCGAGGTGTTACCGCCACCACCAACAGGATGTCCAGCCCGACCGCAGGGAGTAGGTGGACATGCGAGAGGTCAGCTCCAGGAAGCTGAGGCATACCATCATGGCACTCTGTATATGATTCAAGGTACAGTTTGTGTCTACTCTACCTTTGTTGCAGTTCTTATAGATATAGGTTCCAGTCACTCTTTCACTGCCACTACCCTCGTCCGGAGCTCATAGATTCTGATGTAGTCGTTGGATCGATCCTTATGGCTAGAGACTCTTATAGAAGAAGACTCAACGATTACTAACTGGTGTCGGCAGTGTGACATTACTCTAGGAGGCGAGATCTTTGGCTGGGATATCCTCATAGCGGCTTTGATGCCATACGACGTCACCTTGGGTATTGACTAGTAATCTACTCTCTATGCTCAGATCGACTTTATTAGGCTCAAAGTGCGGTGTGTCTACATGGATAGGACTAGGTTTACCTTCACCTGCATGAAGGGAGCCTTTGTAGTATATGAAAGACTTACGTGGAGGAGGGTGTAGCAGATATCTCATCATTAGGCATGCCTTACCCTCGGAGCAGTTGATGTGGAGTGTCCGAGCTATCCTATAGTGGTGGACCAGTACGTAAATGTTTTTTCTGATGATGTTCCAGGACTACCTACTCATAGAGAGGTGGAATTCTACATTGAACTATACCCTGGGACGACACTGATATCTATACTGCCGTATCAGATGGATCTCGTCGAGCTTCACGAGATGTAGGTATAGATAGAGGACTTGCAGGAGAATGGATTCATCCAGGCCTGTGTTTCTCTATGGGAATCCATGATTCTATTCCCCAAGAAGGAGGATGGTAGCACAAGGATTTTTTTCGACTAACATTTCCTTAACCAGGCGACCATGAAGATTATGTACCCACTCCCAAGTATTGACATCTTTTTTTATCAGTTTATGGGATCACAGTGGTTCCCAAAGAAAGACCTCAGATCAAGTTATCACCAGATCAGAGTTCGAAATGGGGATGTGCATAAGACGACCTTAAAATGTCGGTACGACCACTATGAGTTCATGGTTATGCCTTTCGGAATATCCAACTCTCCAGCAATGTTCATGGTACTCATGAACCGGATCTTCCAGCCATACCTTCATCACTTTGTCATAGTTTTCATCGACGACATTTCGATCTACTTGATTACTGAGGAGGAGCATGCCTAGCATTAGCAGGTAGTACTGGACACACTCTGATAGAACCAACATTATGGTATGCTCTCAAAGTACTTGTTTTGGATCTGAGAGATCTACATTTTTCGACATGTCATCTTGGAGGTTGGAGTTTCAGTGGATCGAGCAAAGATTGATAAGGTACTTTCTTGGGAGCCACCCAGGAGTGCGACGGAGGTATGGAGTTTCCTGGGTTTGGATGGATATTACGGGAGGTTCATTCCAGGATTCTCCAGAGTTGCAACACCACTATCAGCATTTAAGAAGAAGGGTAACCCCGTCGTGTGGTCGGAGAGATTCCAGCAATTCATTTAGAAGCTGATGCATAGGACGAATAGTGCCCCTATCTTGAGGCTTCCAGAGGAGGGCTTAGGGTACGTAGTCTACTACGAGACCTTAGGGACCAGACATGGGTGTGTCCTGACGTAGGAGTGTGTAGTGATCATGTATGGTTTTCAGCAGCTGAGACTACATGATCAGAACTATGCTAACTGTGTCCTCGAGTTATCTGGAGTGGACTTTTCCTTGAATATGTGGCGAATCTACCTGATTGTCCAGCGTTTTATAGTGTAATATGATCATAAGAGTCTCAGGTATATCCTCACTCAGAAGGACCTGAACCAGAGCCACCAATTTTGTCTCCAGTTCTTCCAAGACTATGACTTTGAGATAGTCTATACTCACAGGAAGGAGAACCTTGTAGCAGATGCACTCAATAGGAGACCTGGTATGTAGCTACAAGGAAAGGAAACAAAAAAGCTAGATTATTTATAGATATCCTTTGTGGACCGAGATGGGGCATATTTCCTTCTGTCTCTTACACTCACACCTCCACTTATTCAGTGAGTAAGGGAGGCACAACATGGAGACACTGACTGCAAGACATGGCTTTCTCAAACATCCACAGGGCAGGCACCTGATTGATTTTCTGAAGGTGGAGTGCATGTCATCCTTTTTGGAGGACGTACTATGGTACCATTTTCACTTAAATAGGATATGTTTAGGGAGTTCCACACATCCTCTTTAGAGGTACATCCCGGAGTGGCGATGATGTACTAGGATCTTCGATGACAACACTGGTGGCCGGGGATGAAGAAGAATGTTGCAGAGTTTGTCTCTCGGTGCCTCACTTGTCAACAAGTGAAGGTAGAGAACCATGTAACATAAGGTTTGGTTCAGACTATAGAGGTCCTAGAGTGGAAGTGGGATGGGATATCCATGGACTTCATGACAGAACATCAACATACATCCAGGGGACACAACTCTATTTGGGTGATCGTCGACCGACTCACTAACTGGGACCACATACTAAAGATCAGAGAGTAGGGTTCACTATAGAGATTTGGATTCCTCTACGTAAATATGATTTTGCAGATACATGGAGTACCTCCATCTATTATCTCTGATAGGGACGCACTGTTGACTTCCTGACTATGGAAGGGGTTCAAAGAGGCATTCGGGATGCAGCTTCGCCAGAGCACTACCTTCCATCCTCAGAAGGATGGCTAGACTGAGTGGACAATTTAGACACTTGAGGACATGTTGTGTGCCTTTTTCCTTGACTTCGGTCATATATGGGAGGATCACTTACCTTTGGTGGAGTTTTCATACAACAACAGCTATCACTCTACAATAAGGATGGCACCTTTTGAGGGATTATACAGATGACCTTGCATAGATACTTTGTGTTGGACTTACCCTAGGGAGTCAACACTAGTTGTACAAGAGATGGTACATGCTACTATAGAGAAGGTACATATCATCCATGAATGGATAAAGACTATACATAGCAGTTTGAAGTCAAATGCTGAGAGGGGACAAAGAACATAGGAATTCAAAGATGGTGACCACATCTTTATATAGGTCTAACCTTAATGAGGACTATCGATATTTGGCTAATGTGGCAAATTATCTCTGAGATTTATCAGACCATTTATGGTCCTCAATATAGTTGGTGAGGTGGATTATCACATAGCTCTTCCACCACAGTTTCCATGGGTGAACGTTGTCTTCCATGTATTTCAGCTGATGAGATATGTGCATGACCCATCTCACATCATTGAACATGGAGATATGGTCTTCGGTGATGGGGGCAACTTTTACGGATGATCCAGTGGAGATTGAGGATCGACAGGAGTGGTTACTACGTGGACGGTTGATACCAGTTGTACGCGTTCTCTGACATCCAGGGAATCTCAAGGAGTCCACATGGGAGTGGGAGGCTCAAATGCATGCTCAGTACCCCAACACGTTTTCTTAGTTCGAGTTGTCTCTTAAGGGGATGTAATGCCTTGTGGTGGGGAGAATGTAATGACCCAAAATTTCTATGTAATTTTTATTAATTAAATTAGAATTTTATGAGTCTGAAAAATCTGAAAGCGCATGATTTTGAGGCCTGGGTTTCCCGAAATCAATTTCTTAAATTTTGATTAGGTACGTTAAGTAAACGTACTAGCGGGTTTTTATAACATTTTATCTATTACTCAAACATGAAATCTGAGAGCACTGTTGAAATCACAGTGCATGTATTCTCTTAAGAAGACATTCACAACGATGGTCGTGGGTCGAGAATAAAAAATAATTTTTGTTTTTATTCGATGGATTAAAATAAAAATAAATGTGTGTGACAGTTTTTTTTTATTTTACCAACAACCATGTGGATGGTGGAGGAGGGTACCACCACACCTTAACATCCCTTGAGAGGATATGGTGGTAGGGCCCACCTGATCCAAAACTCCTCTTCTAATTAATTATGGTGGGGACCACTCGAGGATAAATCCTATTTAACTCCCCATTAAGTGTGGATAAACCTCTTAGGATCCCCACTTAATGGTGTCACCACCCCTCCAAATTAATTTTGTGCCAAACTATTGAATTAGTTATGTGGAGACGATATAATTAAATCATCCAACGTGAATATTGTGCCAACAGATTAATAGGATAACATTATCTATTATTTCGAGTAGGAATTTGTCTTTTAGTGATGCTTGGGGTAAAGGATAGAGAGATTGGGGAGAATAGCTATTGCCAAAGAAGAACGAATAACGTTTTCTTCCAAAAAATAATGTCGTTGATGATCATCTTTGAATTCCTTCTTCGGATCCTCCTTCGACATAGGACGTGTTCATCTACAATGAATCAACGTCCTCCTTCTCATTCCAACATCGACGATGAACAAATCAAATAAGGTAGGGGTGCATTTGATTCGATCAGTGTTATTCTTCTCTCTCATATGTTTTATTATTCTTTATGAACTGCTTGCTATCAAACTAATGCAAAGGGGACTTGACAAACTAAAACGACCTGATTCCTCCGCCGTATTTCGTGTGTTGTGTTCTTCGCATTCTTCATGGGTGATGAACAATGGAATGTTGAGGGTTCATTGTGTGACTCAACAAACCCAAATTGTAGAACCAACATCCCAATGACCTAGCGGAGGTGCCGTGATAATAGTGGGTGAATGATCAAACCAGATTAGGAAGATCGTTCTTCGATCGTCGTTCGATCGGGAGAATCATAACGTGTTTTCGGAGCCGATCGTTGCCCCAAAAATGCTAGTATTGATTTTTGAAATACTGGGAAACCTAGAGTTTGTAGTTTTATGGGGAACTTACCGTTAGAACAAAGAATGGGAATCTTGGGAGGCGTGCTGTCTTGAGGTGTCGTTTCTCGAAAATTCCAGAATACACGTCGTGTACTTAGAAGAACACACTGTGTAATATTGGCATAATGCGGTTAGGGTTACGAGCATCGTATGTGAATTACATGGCATGTGACCCCTGTCACACAGTGTTTACTCTTCATTCAGCTTGGAAGAGGTGGCTTCGTGAGACTCAGCATGTATTCTGAGAAATACACGGATATTGGAATAATTACACGGCCTAGCAACACGGCGTGTACTCTCTTCATATAACTTGGCAGAGGAGGCTTCGTGAGACTCGGCTTGTATCCTGGGGAAACACTGACATGGGGTGAAGTACACAGGCATATACTCCACCACCTTTCCAGTCAAGGCCAGTGACATGGGCAGTACCCTTGGTCTGACGACATAGTGTGTAACCATACCACACGTCTTATACTTACTTTTCTAAAATGACCAGCCTTTCGAAACTGTCCATGTCACACGGGTAGTACCCGTGGTCTGACTACATGGTGTGTAATCATAACACACAATGTGAACATTCGTTTCTAAAACAACTAGCCTTTTGACATGGGTCGTTGCATATGGGCAATACCCTATGTCTGACTACACGGCGTGTACTATATTCCAACACACCATGTACTATTTGGTAAATGGATTGGTCATCTCATCCTCTATGTCTTGGACACGAATTTTTTGGTTTTCCCCCATGACATGGAGGATATTTGGTATACTTCTATGTGGGGATTCATTATAGTTGGAGTATCAACATGTAGCTCATGGAGTGGATCCTCTTGGAGACGAGCAAGCATAGTGTGGAGACGTAGTAGCTGGATGAGACCAGACGACAGCTGACCGATTCGACTCGAAGTGATTTGACTAGCCCATTAGGGAGCACCTTGGAGTCGCGACAGACCCACAGTGGAGAGCACCTTCGTGTCCCGATAGAACAATGGTACTCGACAAGAGGAGTACCTCAATAGGCTACGAGGGGGAGTGCCTGGGTGACATGATAGAACCATGGTAGGGGGCACCTTCGTGAGGCAGTAGACCCATGGTACTTTACAGGAGGAGTACCTCAACATTCCAAGGTTTGTGGAAAGCACCATGGTAAGGCGGTAGGCCCACTTTACTTGATAGAGGAGGAGTTCTCCAGCAACTATGGTTTCAACAGTGTGACTATGTATTTTACTTGATACTTCCTCTAGAATAATATCCCAGTTTGGGCTGAGTCAGTAACATTTATGTTTGAATCATGATTGATATGGATTAAATTATAACTTAGGTATATGTATGGGAATATAACTAGGTGGGGATATATGTTGATTTCATACTTTGTGGTTTATCCATGTTGGTATTGTGAGACATTGAGGGTCTCGAGATCCCAAATAAGTATCATTATACTCATCCCTACACTAGCTATTCCCGCACCTCGTTGTGTTGGATGTAGACGACATGCAGCGCCGACCGAGGCTGAGTGTACCAGGACTAGACGGTATGCGGAGGTGTACCCCATGACATGATGGTACACGGAGGTAACAGAAAAATGTTGAGTGTTGTGGTGGCTATCTGTACCTACCCTTCAGGTAGAATTTCATGGTGGATTATCCATGAGACATATTCCATTTTTCTAGAACTTGTACTTTATGTTTCCTTGTACTTTACAGTTGGGCTTGTCTTTCTGGACCATTTTTTAAATTTCATCACTCCTTTTTTATACAGTTTTATTTAGTGTTTTGTTTCCATATCTTACTCTATTGTGTTTGATTTCATGTTATAAAGGGAATTCTTTTTCAGTTTAGTTATTTACACCTTTGGTGATAGTCGCCAGCCCCTGGCCTATAAGAAGGTGGGCTTGGGGAAGTCACGACACAGGCCCCGGGGGATGGTGCATGAGACATTTATTCTTATACTTCATCGTAAAGTGTTGTTAAAATTATAATTGCAAAAAATATAGAAAAATATATATTAGGAGTTTTTATTATAATTATTGAAAAACCATAATCCATCTCTTGTCTATCCTGTGAAAAATTAATGCATCACACATGGGTACGTACAACTTATTATCTCTATGTCATGGTGTAATTAGTTTTTCATCACCCGATTGCATGGATGTGAATAATGATAGAAATAATCGATATATATATATATATGTAGTTTTTATTATGTCTTTTTTACTGTTTATAATTAATATACCATACAATTCATAACACTTTCACCATTAATTGAATGATATTATCCCTCGTGTGTATGTACGACCTATCATCTCAATGACATGGGGTAATTAATATTCTATGTTGAACATTACAGATTGATTATAAAATAAATATAATAATGTAATATAATAATTATATACATAATATTATTATGGATATTTATAAATATATCCTATGAAAAAAGAATCATTACTTACATGAAAAAACATATATAGGAAAATGAAGCAGTTAACACCCAAAACAAATTTAATGACAAAATGATTGTAATAAAAAGTTAAAAGATGATAATATATGATATCATAAATATAGATATGGTTATAATATAAATTAATAAAGTTATTTAAATTTACATATAGTGCATTAAATCTCGTTAAACTAATATAATGTGTTTGGTACGGGTTATTTCATAATCTCTTTATAATTCTATATTGTTTAAGATTATGTTTCCACTGGGGAATGTTTTCCTTCCTCATCCATGTTTTATGTAAAAGTTCTAAAAACATTTTTACTATTATCCATTGATTTTTGGATACCATTTTACCAATTCATGACATTTTATAAATAGGTTATGAAAAAATATTTTCTTATATTTCAAATGAGATTATTTATGACTTTTTGATGGAAGGAAACTTTTGTAAATTTTTCAGACCGATAATCATTTTTATCCATCATGGACCGTGATTTATTTAAATAATCCTCGATATGTTAAGATGGGAATTTTTTAAAATATTATATCCCTTATAATTTTGTGACTTTTAAAATAAATAATTTCAAAATAAGTATGGTATTTTCATAAAATATAATCAACGATATTATTAGAGTATTTACATCATTATAAATATACTCTATTTGTAGAGACCCGAATATTGACGAACATGGACATTACATTACTTTTGTGGAATACTTAATACATAAAAAAAATAGAAGCACAAGGATCGAAAGAGTTTAGTGTCTTTGGAAACATGGAATATAAACTTCTAATCTAGTTGAAAGATCTTCAAAAACTCCCATAACGATATTCCCCTTTTTGTTTCCTTACCTAAAACCTTTCTTTATTTACTGGGGAAAATAAACCATAAAAACTGTGAACTCAAATGATCAGTAAGGGAAAACATAGAGAACATAAAACAATCCATAAACATTTGAAAGAAAAAACTAGAACATGAAATTTAAGAATCAAAATCTTGAGCAAAGACATAAATTGTAGAAGTACGTAAGGTATATATCATAATAGAACATAAAACATGATAAAATATAATGGGAATAAAACATGTAATTGTGGCAACCACTCAACACTTGATCTGATTTCTATTGTAGCCAAGGCATTGCTGCCAAGACCATCTTAGTGGACAAAGTCCCTTTCTGAATCGAGTTCACTCCTCTTTTCAGCCCTGTAACACTGAACCGGATTAACTTACCGTTCCATCCATTTCTATCTCATGAGATATAAATCTTTACCCAGTGAATTGGAGGGAGATACAGGTCCCACCCATCTCATAATGAAATCATTCTTACTTGTGCCACAAAATAAACATACATCAATCATAATAACCAAACGAATAAAATGGGTTTCATAAACATAATCTCGTCATCACATAATCCATATAATAGAAATGGATATAATTTCATAATAAGAAAAGTGAAACCATGTAAATCATAGAGACATTATTCTTGAAACATACACATATGAAATAATGTCATCTTAGATGGAAAATGGTTTTGATCAGACACATGAAATGAATTCTTGAGGAAAATATCCTTTCTTATTTAAAATCATTTTCTTTTCAAAAAATGTCATGCAATTTTAAAAGAAAAGGATTTTGTTGAAAATAGTCCTGAAATATTTTTGAGGAAGCTTCATGAAAATAAGGCTTTATAAAACCGTAAAAATCCATTCATGCCGTATAAGTTAAAAAAACATTCTTCTCGTACTTTTGTCGGGAATGTCAAAAAAGTACCTCGTAACGTAAACAAAAGAACGATTCCTTACATAAAATGTAGTAAAATTCAAAATGGGTAAAATGACGTTAAATATACATGAAAAAATTTTTATAAAACATGGACATGGATGATAGAAATAAACCTAGTAAATACTTACGAATAAGCAATCTCAGATAAAAATGAGATTTGCAAAATTATCTCTTACCTTAGGTCTGATATGCTTTGTACATTTCCGAACCTTATATATAATGATTTAAATAATGTCATTGACTTATTACAGAATCATATTCATTGTTATTTTGTCATATATGTTTCACTTATGACTTTATATTACCTGTTCTTTTGTAAATTCAATGTAAGAGCAGCGTTTTGGGTAAAATCATTTCATTTATCGTATGTGTTTCGACTTGTCGTTCTTGATATTATTACTTATATCCTGATTTAAATAATTTCATAATTTAAAACATGATTTATAGATAATATATATTCATCATATGCATATATATTATAGATCAATAAAAGGAATGAAATATGCCGTTCATGGAGACGGTAGGTCGTACGTACGCATGAACGCTGTTTTCGTTTCCTTATTGAATTGAATGGAATTCAGTATATGACATAAATATATATATACATAAATACAGTAGTATTATTATGTCATATATTTCATTTTTACTTATTATATATACTTTATAATCATTCTTGAATTTTTAACATGGTGATTGAATCTCATCGCGTCGTGGAGACGGTAATCTGTACGTATGCACGAGCGATGATATTGTTCCCATGGAATTCTATTAGAGTGTATGTATACGATTTTAAAATCAATATAACTTTACAATAATCATATATAGTCATTATTTACACCATTATATCCATCCAAGTAAGGTGGTGGTGGAAAATAGATTACACCACGGCATGGAGACGATATTCCGTACGTACGCACGCGTGGTGATTTCGTTTTTCGTACGATGGATAGATGGTGAAATAGGGTTTTTTTCATACTTATAATAAAATATAAGTATATTAGTGATAATTATGTTATTAATTAATAATGAAACAACTAAAAAAGAAGAATTAGAAGTATAAATAAAGTTAAAATAATCGGTAACGGACATTACCTCTTCTTTGAAGCGCCTCTTTGAGACCTCTTCTTAGGGCACTAAAATTTGTCTTTGAAGAAAACCAGGACCCCTAGGATGATTCTAGGGAAGTGGGGAAGTGAAATGGGCTGTGTTTGGACGTGATTGAATTCTCAAATTGGTGTGAGAAGGAGAGGGAGGAGGTTCCCTTTTATAAGGGAGGAGCGGGGCACCTTTGGAAATATAAGAAATATTTGTTTATATTAAATCCCAACCCCGCTTAAAAACTTCCAAAATGACTCATATACAAAGATTAGATGAGATAGGGTTTTAATATCATTAAAAAATAAAATTTAGACATGTTTGGAATTTATTTAAAACATTATCAACTTGATTTATGCTTATTTAATAAATTTAATTTTATTTGTGGTAATAATATTCTAAATTTTAAATTATAACAAATATTTACTTATTTGATGTGAATTGTCCATAATTGGATAATTTATAATATTTTAGACTATATAAATTTAAATTTATAATTTTTAAATATTTTTGTGATTTTTAAACAATTTTATAATATATTATTTTTATAAAATAACAATAGTGTCAATTTTGACACTATTCATTTATTTGAATTTAAATAAAATATATACAGAATATATGTTCGAAATAAAAGCATTAATAGATTCATAAAATGTAATATGTATCTATAAATTTAGTTGAGCACATTAAATAGTTCATATAATATTTATTTTATTATTTTTAAAACCATTTATTTGGTTTATCTCTTAATAAAATAATTACTACAACATTTGTGTATAATTATTTAATATACTTATTTGTTGCATAAAAATTAAAATTAAAATCCTATGATTAATATAAATCTATTACCTTTCACAATAATAAATTTACTCTAATTTATCATCTTAAAATCACAATATTTAAATTTTTATATGTATTAAATTATGAAGGTGGCAACTTTGGCTTTATTTAAAATAAAATAATATAAGAGTCATAATCTACATAATAAGGATCCAAATGGTCAAACATTAGGCCAGTGGATTATTAGGAATTATATATACACTAATAATAAGTTTTTTTCAGATTTTTGGGCCTTTTGATATGTATTACTATTTCAATAAAAACGATATTTTTGTTTTTTCACGAAATAAATAATTTCTGCATCATTAATGTATAAGATAATAAGGTAAATAAATAACTCTTAAAAATTACAAATAAATTACCATGATAAATAAAAACATTTTATCTTTCAAATGAGTATTTATAACCGAATTTATATTCTGTATTAACTTATATTAAAAATATTTTAATTATTAAGGATGAGTGAGACATATTTCACTTTCCTTTAAATAAAATAAACTAAAGGTCTTAATCACCATCAAGTGGGTTCTAATGGATTCCATTTCGACCCAAATATG
Source organism: Viscum album (assembly GCA_963277665.1). Lineage (NCBI taxonomy): Eukaryota > Viridiplantae > Streptophyta > Magnoliopsida > Santalales > Viscaceae > Viscum > Viscum album. The sequence continues at coordinate 602,229,210 of OY728166.1, forward strand.
ACTTAGGACAAATTATAATCATCCAATTGTATTAAGAAAAGTATTAGGATAATTTTATAATATTATATTTACCCTTAATTACCCAATTTACCTTTTACTAGGGTAAATAAAATTTACCGTTCTTAATATTCATAAAGCCAAAAAATAAAAAGTAGTCTATTAATATAATTTGGACCCACTTATTCCAAATATGGAATCCGTTTTACCAAATTAAATAGACAGAAGTTGCAGAAACTAAATTAAAATTAATCCTGATGTCGAAAGAAAATGGGTTTTTGTTTAAAACATTGCAAAAGATTGAATTTATTTAACCTACGAATTCAATGTAAAATCAATGCTAATGACATAAATTATATTAAATGGTAAAAATATATTCTATTTATACTTTAAACCCATTCAATATTATAATTTAGCCACATAAGTTATTACAATGAAAAAAGTTGTTTTTATTGAAAATATAGCGTGTTTTTACTATTCATTAAAATATGAAAGTTATCAGAATAATATGAAAATTTTATCGAAGGGAAAATTTTATATCCTGATTCCAAAGAATAATTTTATTTTGTAAAATTGAACTTATAAACATGTCAAAAACTATATTTAATGTGGGTGCACCATCAAAAGGAGGCAAAACTGCATTTTTTGAAAAATACTTATTTTACCCAAAAAAAATATTTTGTTCTTATACCATGTTCTAGAAAAAGAGTAAGATGAATAATAATGTTATAAAATTCAAATTTTAGTTAATAATATTCATAACGGCTAGTTCATAATAATATTATAATAATATATCGTTGTTTAGTAAAACCCGGTATTGCGTATTACACGCTATCGTGGAAGGTCGCGATTGCGTGTAATGCCAGCCAAGACATGGATGCATGTTGTGCCTTCTCTTTTTGATGTAGCGTAAAACACATGACATTAATGAAATTAAAAAAAACATTTTTCATAAAATCTCAGGGTGTTAAATTCTACCCCCCTTAAAATAAATTTCTCCCTCAAAATTCGTCGGGGTTATAAATGGTTTATTACTCGAAAGTTTCATTAATAGAAACCCACATCATAAAAAGGAATACCGAAACATGGCCTTAAAAACTAATGTATGAAGAAAAACAGTCACCCAAATTAACTAATCACTGGGTTTCCACATATGAGAACATAGGCGAAAATATCGATATATAAGAGAAATCTAACCATCATGTTCTGATAGAGAGTTGTGGAGAACATGGCTATGAAATAGCCAACAATCACAAAGCTATAAATTTTTTATGATCTAGGGTACCATCTGATTAATCGGATATAATAGCTCTAGAACAACATTTTTGGTTTTCAAGATCATTTCCCTAATGATGAGGAATTTGAATTAGAATAAATACTTACATTATTTTGGTACAATCTCACTGTTGTTCGTTCTTTGAACAATTTCCACTTCATCTCTTAATGAAATGAAGTTGAATTTGTTATTCGTGAAGTGTTAATAGATCATGTGATAGAATGATGGGTCATTCTATCTGTTTTAAACAAAAGGTTAGCAAATGATATCGAATATACATATGTCCATCTATGGTGAGGTTAATCATATATGATTCCTAAAATGATATTATACTTCATATATCATACTGCTTAATAAAATAAAACCAGTTTCTACTAACCAATGACTTCTTCTATGCCAGTGGTATGCGATAAAGGCCAGTCCCACTTCGGTTGTCGGTTCGATTCCCACAGCCTTGTCCGAGGCGATGGGTTGTCACCCATCCTGCAGGTTTTTCTTTTTCTAAAACTACGTTACTATAACATCCCATAAATAATATCGAAAATAACTTATATCCTTAAACAACACTAACTTATGTCCAACATAATCCATTCCAATCTTTAGGCTTATCCATAATACTACAGTCCACTCTCATAATATAGTGAAAACAATTACCAGATATTTCATAAAACAAACATGTTTATACCATCATTGATCCCCATATATCATAAGATATGTCTTGTTGGTCACATTCCAAACATTCGAATAACTTTATCATGTATTCTCTTGAAAAATGAATGCACATTGAATATTAGTGAAAACATGAGTGCTGTCAAAAGTTAACTCTTTCCACATACCAAAACCCCAAAATTCATTATACTCAAACCATGATATAACTATTTCCTTATATAAGTCATGAGCTGATGAATACTGTCAAACATTTCATGTTATCCTTATCCCTTCATTATGCGCATAGCATCGTATTTCCAAAAATATCTCAATCTCTTTCCATGGTTACCGGTACAATAAAATTATTGAAAACCATAGTAGACCAATACATAAATATTCCAATATTCCACGATATTATATACAACATTATTTTGGAATCCCATTACATAAACACTTAATCATTCCACCACATCGTTGTCATATTCAACATCGCCAATAGTGATCGCATGTGACTTCCCTTTGTCCTTTGCCTTAAGTGGTTGCTAATGTCGATCATCATTAACCCTTGGATTAGGGCATTGATTTGCATACTTCCCCGTTTCATTGCACTTGAAGCATTGAAGTGTTGGTGGTGCGTTCTCTGTAGTCTTTTCTTTATTCACACAATTAGCAACCCTTTTTCCATTACTTTGACACTCAGCTACTCGATGACCTTCTTTTCCACACTTAAAACATTTTCTAGTCCCTTTAAAACAATCTCCACCACGATTCTTTCCACACTTTGAGCATAAGGAAACATTCATCTTATTTTCACTATTATTCTGAGATTTCTCCTTGAACTCCATATTTAGTTTCTTGTCAAAACCATGAGATGGTTATGTAACACCATCTTCCATTTCTACCTTGATAGCACAACACACAATTTCTTCATAGCTACTGAAGTATCTTATAGTTAATGCCCTTCGAAGATTTGGTTTTAAGCCACTGAAGAATCGATCGACTTTACTTTCAGGTTGGATGATAAAACCAGATGCATACCTTGAAAGCCTTGTAAAATTCGCTTTGTATATACCAATAGATTCATCATCCTTTTGCTTTAGTTCAAGAAACTCCTTCTCCATCTTTGTTCGAAGAATACGAGGGAATTACTTATTGAAAAATAAGTTCTTGAACGTGTCCCATTCAATGTACTCAATTTCATCTCTTGGCCTCGTATTCATGATAAGATTCCATCATTGATCAGCTTCACCTTCCAAATGATATACTGCTAAGATGAATTTATCATGTTCAGAACATTGAAGAACTGAAAATATCTTTTCAGTGGTACTGATCCATTGTTCAGCAACAAGTGGATGAGAAGTCCCAATGAAAGAAGGTTGATGTTGCCTCATGAAGGACTCAATAGATTATTGTTTCCTTCTCTCCTCATTTGGAAGTCCAGGATGATTCATAGCTTGTGTAAGTATAGAAATAATATTTTTCACTCCATCTCCCATAACATTTTTTTGTTCCGGAGGACAATCATTGCATTGTCCATTAATTGAGCAGCAAAGTTCCTTCGGGTTCCAGCCATCGTCTAAAACCCAAAAAAAATAGTGTGAGAGGCAAAAATCATGCTAGGGAAAACAACATAATAAAGAGTGAGTACCTTCAATATCTAACATCATAGGTTACCGTAATTCTAGTACTATACCCTATACTTATACTTAACCTTAGGGAAATCCCTAGACATACCTTAGAAATATCTCTAGGGATCTCACTAAAGTTCTCGCATCCTATTTTCCAAAGGTTGAGTAATCCTTTCCTCTGATACCAACTTTAGAGACCTGATGCTTAACGTACATGGACATTACATTACTTTTGTGGAATACTTAATACATAACAAAAACAGACACACAAGGATCGTAATAGTTTAGTGTCTTTGGAAACATGGAATATAAACTTCTAATCATGTTGAATGATCTTTAACAACTCACATAACGATCTTACCATTTTTGTTTCCTTAACTAAAACCTTTCTTTATTTCTTGGGGAAAATAAAACATAAAAAGGGTGAGCTCAAATTCTCAGTAAGGGAAAACATAGAGAACCTAAAACATTCCACAAACATTTGAAAACCAAAACAAGTACATGAAATTTAAACATCAAAATCTTGAGGAAAGATATAAATCGTGGAAATACGTAAGGAATATATCATAATAGAACATAAACCATGATAAAATATAATTGGAATAGAACTTGTAATTGTGGAAACCATTCAACACTTGTTATGATTTCTATAGTAGCTAAGGCATTGCTGCCAAGACCACCTTAGTGAACAAAGTCCCTTTCTGAATCGATTTCACTCCTCGTTTCAGTCCTGTAACACTAAACCGGATTAACTTACCATTCTATCCATGTTAATCTCATGAGATATAAATCTTTACCCAATTCATTGGAGGTAGATATAGGTCCCACACATCTCATAATGAGATCATTCTTACTTGTGCCACAAAATAAACATACATCATTCATAATAACCCAACGAATAAAATGGGTTTGATAAACATAATCTCATCATCAAATAATCCATATAAAAGAATTGGAAATAATTTCATAATAAGAAAATTGAAACCATGTAAATCCTAGAGACTTTATTCTTGAAACATACACATATGAAATAATGTCATCATAGATGGGAAATGGTTTTGATCAAACACTTGAAATGAATTCTTGAGGAAAACTTCCTTTCTTATTAAAAATCATTTTCTTTTCAAAAAATTTCATGAAATTTTAAAAGAAAAGGATTTTTTTGAAAATAGTCATGAAATATTTTGTAGGAATTTTCATGAAAATAAGGCTTTATAAAAGCATAAAAATCCTTTCATGCCGTATATGTTAAAAAACATTCTTCTCGTACTTTTGTCAGAAAAGTCAAAAAAGTACCTCATAACGTAAACAAAAGAAATATTCCTTACATACCATGTAGTAAAAGATAAAAATCGGTAAAAAGGACATTAAACATACATGAAAAAACTTTTATAAAACATGGATATGGATGATATAAATAACCCCAGTAAATACTTACGAATAAGAAATCTTAGATAAAAATGAGATTTGAAAAATTATCCCTTACCTTAGGTCCGATATGCTTCGTACTTTTCCAAAACTCCTGTATAATGATTTAAATAATGTCATTGACTTATTACAGAATAATATTCATTGTTATGAGATCATATATGTTTCACTTATGACTTTATATTACCCTTTCTTTTGTAATTTCCATGTAAGAGCAGCGTTTTGGATAAAATCATTTCATTTATCGTATGTGTTTCGACTTCTCGTTCTTGATATTATTACTTACATCATGATTTACATAATTATAGAATTTAAAACATGATTTATATATAATATATATTCATTATATACATAAATATTATAGATCTATAAAAGGAATGAAATACGCCATTCATGGAGACGGTAGGTCGTACGTACGCATGAACGTTATTTTCGTTTCCTTATTGAATTGAATGTAATTAAGTATATGACATACATATATATATATACATAAATACATTAGAATTATTATTTCATATATTTCATTATTAATTATTATATATACTTTATAATCATTCTTTAATTGTTAACATGGAAAATGAATCTCATCGCGTCGTGGAGACGGTAATCTGTACGTACGCACGAGCGATGATATCATTCCCATGGAATTGTATTGGAGTGTATGTATACTATTTCAGAATCAATATAACTTTAAAATAATCATATATAGTCATTATTTACACCATTATTCCCATCCAAGTAAGGTGGTGGTGGAAAATAGATTACACCACGGCGTGCAGACGGTATTCCATACGTATGCACGCGTGGTGATTTCGTTTTCCGTAGGATGGATAGATGGTGAAATAGGGTATTTTCATACATATAATATCATATCAGTATATGAGTGATAATGATGTTATTACTTCATAATGAAACAACTAAATAATAAGAATTAGAAGAAGAAATAAAGTTAAAAGAATCGGTAACGGACATTACCTCTTCTTTGAAGCGCCTCTTTGAGACATCCTCTTAGGGCACTAAAATTGGTCTTTGAAGAAGACCAGTACCTCTAGGATGTTTCATGGGAAGTGGGGAAATGAAATGTGCAGGGTTTGGATGAAATTTAAGGATAAAATTGGTGTGAGGAGGAGAGGGAGGAGGTTCGCTTTTATAAGGGAGGAGAGGGGCACCTTTGGAAATATAAGAAATGTTAGTTTATATTAAATCCCAACCCCAATTAAAACATCAAAAATGACTCATATCCAAATATTAGACGAGATAGGTATGTAATATCATCATCCAATAAAATTTAGACATGTTAGTAATTTATTTTAAACATTATAAACTTGATTTATCCTTATTTAATCAATTTAATTTTATTTGTGGTAATAACATTCTAAATTTTAAATTATAACAAATATTTACTTAATTGTTGTGAATTTTCCATAATTGGATACTTTATAACATTTTAGACCATATAAATTTGAATTTATAATTTTTACATATTTTTGTGATTCGTAAACAATTTTATAATATGTTATATTTATAAAATAACAATAGTGTCAATTTTGACACTATTCTTTTATTTGAATTTAAATAAAATATATACAGAAGATATGTTCGAACTAAAATCTTTAATAAATTCATAAAAGGTAATATGTATCTAGAAAATTAGTGGAGCACATTAAATAGTTCATATAATATTTATTTTATTATTTTAAAAACCATTTATTTGGTTTATCTCTTAATAAAATAATTACTACAACAATTTTTAATAGTTATTTAATATACTTATATGTTGCATAAAAATTAAAACTAAAATACTATGATGAAGATAAATCTATTAAATATCACAATAATACTTTTACAGAAATTTATCATCTTAAAATCACAATATTTAAATTGGTATATTTATTAAATTATGAAGGTGACAACTTTGGCATCATTTAAAATAAAAATATATAAGTGTCATAATCGCATTAATAAGGATCCAAATGGTCAACAATTCATCCAGTAGATTATTAGGGTTTATATATACACTAATAATAAGTTTTTCACAGATTTTGGGCCTTTTGATATGTATTACTATTTCAATAAAAACAATATTTTTGATTTTTCACTAAATAAATAATTTCTGCATCATTAATGTATATGATAATAAAGTAATTAAATAACTCCTAAAAATTACAAATAAATTACCATGATAAATAAAAATACTTTATCTTTCAAATGAGTATTTATAACAGAATTTATATTCTGTATAAACATATATTAAAAATACATTAATTATTAATTTTGAGTGAGACATATTTCACATTAGTTTAAATAAAATAAACTAAAGGTCTTAATCTTTTTCAAGTGGGTTATAATGGATTCCATTTCGACCCAAATATGAATTAGGACAAATTATAATCATCCAAATGTATTAAAACAAGTATTAGGATAATTTTATAACATTATACTTACCATTAATTATCCAATTTACCTTTTACTGTGGTAAATAAAATATACCGTTGTTATTATTCATAATGCCCAAAAATAAAAAGTAGTCTATTAATATAATTTGGACCCACTGATTCCAAATATGAAATCCATTTTTTCAAATTCAATACACAGAAGTTGCAGAAATTAAATTAAAATTAATCATGTTGTCGAATGAAAATGGGTTTTTGTTTAAAATATTGCAAAAGATTGAATTTATTTATCCTACGAATTCAGTGTAAAATCAATGCTAATGACATAAATTATATTAAATGGTAAAAATATATTTTATTTATACTTTAAAACCATTAAATATTATAATTTAACCACATAAGTTTTTATGATGAAAAATTTTGTTTTTATTGAAAATATAGCGTGTTTTTACTATTCATTAAAATATGAAAGTTATTATAATAATATGAAAATTTTATCCAAGGTAAAATTTTATATCCTTATTCCAAAGAATAATTTTCTTTTGTAAAATTGAACTTATAAACAAGTCAAAAACTATATTTAAAGTGGTTGCACCATCAAAAGGCGGAAAAACTGCATTTTTTAAAAAATACTTATTTTAACCGAAACATTTATTTTGTTCTTATACCATGTTCTATAAAATGTGTAAGATGAATAATAATGCTATAAAATTCAAAATTTAGTTAATTCTATTCATAACGGCTAGTTCATAATAATATTATAATAATATATCGTTGTTTAGTAAAAGCCGGTATTGCGTACAACACATGCTATCGTGGAAGGTCGCGATTGTGTGTAATGCAAGCCATGTTAAGGATGTGTCTTGTGCAATCTCCTTCTCGTGTAGCGTACAACAAAAGACATTAATGAAATTAAAAAGAATATTTTTCATAAAATCGCGGGGTGTTACACTAATAATATTATTCTTAATTTTGGATGGTATCTTATTACAAAATATTCAACATTTCGTTGAATGGTTTATGATTATGGTTTAATGAGTATGTTCTATCTTGATAAAAATCATAGTTCATGGTTAATGTGATCCCATGTTGTATAAAATTTGTTATTATGAATGTTTATTTTCTATTTTTTTCACCCCATTAAAAATAGGATTTTTATTGGACATTGTATGTGTCTATAGTGTCCTACGATATCTCCTTGATACATTATTAGTGCTCATTAGACAAACTAGTTTTTGTTTTGAATGATGTGTTACTCGGTTATGTATGGTGTCTTGGCCAAATATTTGGAGATATTTTTTTGATCCCCCAAATTATGTATTACATCATTATGAGATTATTTATTGATAATCCACATGATTATTTGACTAGTATAATATATATGTCTATATATCATTCTCATCTTATATCTTATATTTCTTTGTATGATCATCTTATATTTTTTAGCATATTGTTTTTAATACTATTTTTTAATGACATGTGTGGTTAATTATTTACTTTTCTTTATTAATTATGATTATTTATTATTTTTTTCACTATATTTATATCCACAATAGGAATATGATATCACCCCTTTTTAATGTTTTATTTTTACCCATGGTGCCATGATGTAATTTTTAACTAATAAAAAGTAGTAGTCAAAGAGAATTGATATATTACTAATGGAGTTTCATGTTGTATTCCATTTCATGTAGTAATGTCAAAATTATGATTTTTACTGATTTTGTGAATTACAATAAATTATCTGATCATTTGGGATAGAATATCTTCTACCTAGTAGCAATGTAATAATGTAAGACACTGACTCTAGGAAATGGGGGTCGTGGCCTGTACATATCACCAACATAAAAATATGCAACACAATATTTTACTTGATATAAAAACCATAAAATTAATCTAAAAACCATTTTACACGATAGAATAATTTTGGAAAAAAAATCTTTGGGTAAAGGTTTATATTTTAATGCATTCTGATCCCCGAAAACAATTAATACCATTTAATCTCAGTATGGTTTCTTATACCAATCCAACAACACATTAGTGATTTAACCATAGTTAGAAATTTTTTAATCACTAAATCCTCTATATTGGATATTATTACAACCACCATAATCCAAAAATTTCATTGTAAAAAGTTTTCATTTTCCTTATCGCAAAATTTGAAAGTAAAATAAGTTTTATGTACGAAAATTTTAAATAAACCTTACATATACGGACTACATAACCTCATATAAAATATTACAATTCTATATAAACATACTGAGATTTTAAAATTAATATAAAAATTGATTCTCATTCATTAATTCTATAATTTACAATTACATTTTACCCTTATAAATTTTATAAATGAATCATTTAGTCAATCATTAATATCCCACAATAAATTTAATGTAAACCCTATGCAATATCATATAAAATCATTACCTTAAGTCGATAAATATCATTCACATGCCTAAATCATAAAACATTAAAACTTCCACCTAACGAGGTTAAATAGACACCAGACAACAAACATCCATTTTTTAACTGACACACATAGACAAAGGCGCAGACACACACACACTCTATTTTAATCAAATATTTTATACTACCTTTCTTCTTTATCCCATTATTACAACTATTAAACTAAACCACATTCAAAAAATTACCCATATAATTTCCTTTAATATAAAATTTTCCAAATCCCAATATAAAATAATTACCTATACTTATAATTATTTCACTATGATATCTAGGGCTGAAATAAAATCCATGAGAATATAAAAAAATTAAAAAATATTCATATAAAAAAGATAAATAAGAGAAAATGAAAATGAAAACTCAGTGTTATGTGTTTTATAACCCACCCCATCTAATTGATAATATAAAAATGATTAAAAACCACACTAAATATTCTATACTTCAACCATTTTTACCTGAAATCCTAACTCCTGAATTTTTCTAACATTAATTTTACTCCAAAAAAATATCTGTCTAATGTGAAATTTTGAGTTTAAATATCCATCATAATGATATTGAATTTTTTTAGTATATGAATTATATCTATTGAACATACCATATGACCATATATATTACATTTATAAAAAAATATGTATAAATAGAACAAACTATTTGGGGTCTGAGATATCAATAAAATGAGTGAAAATAAAACTGAAATTTTTTCTATCAAATGTCATAAATTAATTAAATAAAAAAAAATTACTACAATCAGTTCTCTTTTATATTTTATTAATAAATAAAATTCATGGTATAATATTTAAAAATAAATGAAAATAATAATCCATAAACGTTTGTAACAATGTTGAATTAATAAAAAAAGTAGATCCCAATGTATAATAACCATATATACGAACTTATATATGAACCACAAAACCTCACACTTGATTCTGTTGTGAAGATTGTAGGCTTTGAATTTCATGCATTAATAAGGTTTAATGTGAGCCAACTGTATCCATCCAAATCATATAAAATGAAATGAAAATAATTGATAATTTATATTCTTAAGGACCATTCATGTATAGAGTTATTTAGAACTAGGAAAAAATCAATCAAAAATAAAACATATAAAAATAGATGATCATTTGACCCACTTAGCCAATATTTTATTATTTTCCCATTATTTTTTCTTTATCAACCATATAGAAACTAGCTAAAAAAATATGTTCCACAACCATATTTATAAACTACTAAAAATAAAACAATATAATTTTTAGTTCAAATGATTATAAACCTTAAAAATAAAAATAATAATAAAATGACATCATGGAGAATAAAACATTCACATGTTTTTGATGATATAATCAATGTTAATGAGTATAATATAAGAATATTTATACATATTAATTATAGGATATAAAAATAGGGAAACCAGACATATGGCTTTAAAAAGTCCAAATTCATCTTTATCAATATTCAAGGCCCATTAGATAGGAGTTTTGATCAATGAGACATTATAAACACATAGAAAAAATAGTTTAATAAAATTGGTAACCTGAATCATTATCATCAAATCACTTCCTACAAATTAAAGAACAAAAAATGGAAGATGTCCATTTCGACAACATCCAATATATTGGAGGGCTATAAAAAAGTGGACCATCCATGAATTACAATAAAAATACACATCCTATAATAATAACAGAACCAACCATTCATGGTTTTTAATGAAACCACCAATCCATATTTTGTAAAATAACCACCCATCATTAAAAACAAATCTCATGAACCATGTCATGAATAATGTACTAAGAGAATTAATTTCAATATTAACTCATTTAAATGACACTAATTCATTTTATAGTGTCACTATTAAATTAAAATGAAATTGGTTGCATAAAAAATTCATTAAAACCTGATTTACCCATGAAAAATAAATAGGTTCCCAAAAATTATTTTTTAAATATAAATAACTCTTCGTAAATAAACATGTTCTAAAATAATCTCTTGATTCATGATTATCCTTTTAGAATGAAAATAGATTTATGAAAATACCATTGAAATAATCATAAACCATTTACATAAATAATGAGTATTGTATCATTAAAAAATATCCCAATTTAAGTAAAAATAAATATTATTTATTTTGTGAAATGAAAATACCATTAAAATACCGTTAAATTTCTTTAAGAATAATCATTTTTATTTTGAAAAACATTGTTAAAAGAAAAAAAAATTACTTATCATAATAAAAAAATTCTTTGAAAAAATATGAAATTATAATGATAGGATACTAAAAATACTGCTATAATTGGGGGTAATGTCACTTCATTTTATAATCTGTAAAAGTAATCATTCTTCCCCACAAACATTCAATAAGGGAGAAAAAGTGACTAATTGGGAAATTTTAAGAAATTTCTTTTAAACCCCATTTAAACTTAAGGAGAATGTTAGGTAAATATTTTTATGGAAATAATTTATTTTTAGAGAATTAGTTTTTAAAAACAATTTAGAAAATGTTGATATATATGGGAAAGACACCATATCTCGAAAATAAATACTTAATTAGAATCAATTATAAATGAATTTTTTGATGTTTATTAAATCATTACTTGAGGAAATAGAAATTATACATGTAAATATAATTTTTAACCAAAAGTGAATATGTTATTTTTATATGTAATTGAATTATTATTTTTAAATAGAAACACAAACATAAAAAACATGAATGAAATTAGATTGTAATTGAAAGTGGTGGCCTCTTTCATAAGTCTTTAATTATATTCACCATGATTGAATAACATCAGATGAAACATTAAATGTCATGGGAATATGGATATTCATGATATAACATTATAAATGGTTAGTACATATAGATTATTAGGATTACAATTTTAAATCATAAACATATATACCGATGACAGGAATTATGGATGATTAACCCTTAAAAAGATCAGATCAATGAATTTCGAGTTAATCAATGTGGAGATCATGTGTAAAAAATTTAAATACATACCAAAGAAGTGGAAATATATAGTAAAACAATTTCGGGATCAATTTATTCATAATAATAACCTACCAAAGTTAATGAAGAAGCTTTGCAATCCAATGAAATTATGTTGGGTTACAAAACACTTTACCACTTAGTAGAATTTATGTTAATCAACGTGGATAAATTAATGAAAATTTAAAAATAAATATACTTATACATTAAGGATTCAATATTGTTCATGTAAAATCATTTGTATATACACAAAATAAAAAAAAGTAAGTGGTGAATATGGTATGAGTCTCAAAGAATAAAATTGATGACGAGAAACCATTACCATAATTCCAGTCATTCCCTCTATTTATATTAACAATTGTATAATAAGAATATATAAATTATTTTATTTGTTATGAACCTTTTATATATTTGATACCTTGTATATAATGTAGTGACCCCAACCCCAGTATCATGGAGTTGATCTCTTCTTTATTACATTATTATAGGATAACATGAATCACATCATGAATGAATGATTATATTAGCAGACATTGTATACTATATACATACATGATTCCTATAATATATTTGAAATAAATATAAAACAGCATTAATTTTTTTGGAACAACATAATTATATTTATTGAATACTTGAACATAAATCATATTACACTTCATGGATTCCTTGGGAAAGGAAACATAATAAGGGTGAAACCAATGAATCTATAAGGGTTGAGTATATTGGCTTCTACTATGAAACAATAAACATAATATATAATGAAAGGTAAATAACTCATCAAACATGCCATGATATCAGATAAATGAGAAGGTATTTCATCAATAGATATTAAATTACTAAAAATAACATGGATAATATTCAAGAGGGAATAATAGATAAATAAAAACACATTCTATTTTATAAAAAAATTTACTATCATAATCATCTAAGGAATTTCCAATATGGGATGATAAACAACTTTTAAATACATGACATATAATTATAAACTATGAATAAATTGAATATAATGTTTATATAATTGGAAAAATAACAAACATAATAATTAGTTCATTTTGAATGATGTAAATAATTATTATTTGACCTCATGAACACATTTTAGTGATAACTATACCATTATGACCATTATCAAGATAGTTAAAACCACTATGTAAAAACTAATCTTGTTATGTGAACTAATTTCATGATGGATTACTAATTCATCTCAGGAGACTAACATAGTATCTAAGATATAAGTACAACCATTACAAACCAATTTATCCTTGTCCAATTAATTCCACATATATCTAATAATCTATTTATTTCATGAACAACATTCATTACCATTAAATATATTAATTAATGAAAAAACACATATTATCAACACTTCCCTAATCAATCTAATAACATTAATAGTAAGACCCCATATAAAAAATATATATATTTTAATGGAAACCATTTCCATGATAAATAATATATATTTTTATTTATTTATTTTTTCATAAATATATATATTTATATATTTATATTTATGGGTAATTTAATGTTCAATGATCATATAAAACTAAATATTTAATGTTATATTTAATTAATACAATACTGATTCAAGAAAGTGAATGTAAATAAATTACATGGTCAAAAAGATAATAATCCATCCATTAAAAGAATATGGATGGTATCAATAAAACATATACCAATTTTAGAATAACAAAATTTTTGTTTTAATTGATGATTATAAATTCTATAAATAGATCTTTCAAAACAATATTAAGGAAAATATAATTTTATTTGGAATTTTTTCTAAAAAAAATTGTTAATTATATTTTTTCAACAATATTGATCCTTTAAAATAATACATCTGCATGATAAATTAAGAATTTAAATATATAATAGTCATAGTTACTAAGAAATTCATCCTTGTTTCACATGTTAAAACAAAAAATCATTTGACATATCTTTAAAAATACAAAGTGGAATTGTTTTGAAAACAACGTGAATATTTTTTTCAAGAAAGATTATAAAATACATGAATGGGTAAATGTGTATTTATGATATAATTCATAAAATGATAAAATAAATTTCTAGGTCAATTTTTGAAAACATAGTTTCTTATGTAAACATATTTATGTCCCAAAAGGATAAACAAAGTCAGATTTTATTTAAAATGATTTTTAAATATTTAAATTACAAAATTGTTGAAAACATTAATATTAAATAATAAAATCACGAATAAAAATAGTGTAACTAAAAAATATAGTGTTTTTATAAAATGATCAAATAATATCATTTAATTGAAATTGAATCATAAAAAATACTGATTAAAATGAGATTATGAAATAAACCATCGGAAAAATTAAAACGGTGAAGTTGGAATTAATAAAAGAATTGATTTTTCAAATATGATTTCAATACACATGAAATTATTTTATTTAAAACAAATGATAATAAAAATTTATTTGACACAATGTTTTATAATATCAATGACAACAAAGATGCAATATTAATTAATACAATAATATTAATTTGTGAAATTTTTTAATACACGTGAACTATTTTTTCAAATACTATTGTGAGGAATAATTAAAATTCAAACATAAACAACTATGAAATATTAAGAAATAATGATATTAAATGTAAAAGGGCATGTATATACACCATATAAAGGGGATTTGTTGCACACCATTACTATATGCCTCAAAAAATGTTAATTTACATGCAGTCTTATACGTCATGCTTCCTCATGGACTAATTTTATTTATCCTATATTATAGTGGGTTTAAAAGTCTGGTTAACTTATTAAAAAACCACAATAATGTTTCTTTATATCATATATGATACTTTAATAAAATCTCATCACCCAATTTATAATAATTATTCATTATTTTCATTCTTTCTGGTGTCATTTTTCTTGTTTAATTATTCATGAATTACCATGAATATTCTTGAAATTCTATATATTCAATTGTTCTATTACCACTAAAATAATAATCATGACATTTTTATCATAATTTTTTTTCAATTTTATTAAACTTTTAAATCCAACTAGAGATTATTGTTATGTGAAATTAGGTATATTATGATCATCGAGATGGTAATCCATTCATACACATGAGTAACAATTCCATTTCCCAATTATCAGGATACAATGAAGGAATGTAATATATAATATTTATTGAATGATCATATTATCATATATATCATAATAATTCTTTATATTTAAAAATACACATACCTATATATGTACTTCTTATAGTGTGGTTTCAAATGTTGGTCTCATCGCTTCGAGAAGGCAGTGGTCCACATGTACCCAATCAATGTTATCATATTTCAGTAGGCCAATAGAAAAGAATGAAAATGATATATATTATTATTTAAAAAAATATTTCATGAATATTATCATTGTATCATTTATATCACATATACACAATATTTATATCTCCATTAACTTTAATGTTAAGCATTAGTGAAAAATGAACCACATCACCTCATGAGGCGGTAGTCTTCTATACATATGCGTGAATCTAATATACCCCAGCGGAAAGGTCATTATTTCAAAATATATTATATAATGAGTATAAAGGTATAAATATGTTATAAATTTCATATATATACATTTTATCCATCATCCTTCCCAGACATTAGAGGTTGTAATTGAAAAATTAATGACATTATTTCGTGAGGTGGTAGTCTTCCATAGTCACTAAAAATGTTTTCATAACACAATTGATGGAAGTGTGGATGATTTTAAGTCATCACATTATTGAAAATGCGTCTTAGTAAATGGTTTGTGCTTTATTTAATATATATATTACGTTTAATATAAATTGAGAGAGGTGGAAGAATAATTAAAATAAAGAAGCTCATCGAATAACCTTACCTCTTCTTTGGGTATTTTATTTATGAATGCAAGAAAAATCCATCATATGTTGTATTTTTAACAATAAAAGGATTCAAGGTCGAGAGGATCGATGTTCTGATGTTTTTTGGTCATTTAATGGCTTAATGGAATGGGATTTAAGGTGATCTGAAAATAGAATAGTGGGTGGGTTTTAATATGTGTGGTGAGTGGCATAAGTGTTATTTTTGAAAACAAAATGGAGCACATATATTTATCACTATAGACAAGGTTAATAATAGAATATTATAGATAAATATTCATTATGCGTTCCAAAAATTTCTATAAATATGTTTTTGACATTTTTTTGTTTAATTTTAACACTTATTTTTTAGTTTAACTCCAAATTAATACATTTTTTACCTTAAACATAAATTTTTTAATATTTTCACAAAAATTTTATCCCAAAATATAATTTAAACTTATTAATTAAAATAAATAATTATTATTCCGAATCGAAAATCCAGTTTTCATAATTAAATTTATATAATGTAATGTTTTATATTTAAACTAATATCGTATAGATGAAGAGAAATCATAGTTTTGAAGAGAAAATGATAAAATGTTTACATTTAATTTATAAAAAAATTCAATCGAAAAATGATTAATAGAAAAAAATTCTAAATAAATTTATACACATGATTTTGTTTTACTAGAAAACTAGTAAAAAATATAATTTATCTTTATAAAGTATTTAATTGATAATATTTTTTCAATCAATATTTTTTATCTTTCACTCTTCATTCAAAAATGATGTATTTTAGAAAAATACAATAAATTCTCCCTATGATAATTTTTATATGTATATTTCATAAATTAACTTTATTTATTCAAATTAATTTTCTAAAATTGGTATTTTTTCCCCAAAATGTAACAAATTCATATTCTAGAAAATTACATTATCTCAAAAAATATAACTTAAATTTTAAATGATTGTTATTTATTTAATAAATATAAAACCCTTTTTAAATAATTAGCTATTTATATCCAAACCCACCAATTTTATTATTATTTAATTAATATTTATTATATTATTGTCAAATTCCACACATGGTTGCAATTTCCATTAGGCATTGAAGGGATTAAATTTAAAGACATGTATTTATAGATTTGTTTATATAAGGCCCCAGCCTTAAACCTTACTTAATATTGAGTTATTAAAATATTACACATTGAGGATCTTTTAGGTTTAGAGTTTTAGAGAATTATATCATAAAACTTGACATTACATTCCACATTTAAACAGATTGGTCACATAAAATATAGTATTCATTTTTCCCATCAACGGAAACATTTTTAAAATAAAACATGGATTCTTTCTTGACACTTCCTTGACACTATCATCATATCATGTACCCTTCCCTTGACCTGTGAAAAACATTTAAAAAACCTGGGATGAGCAAAAAAAGCTCAGTAAGGGATATAAAAATATGGAAAGGAAACATGAGTACATGTATACACAAGAATAAATGAAATCATACTCTACTCATAAAACATAATCACTTTAACATACCTCATCAAATCATGAATAAATCATACAAATCATAATACATAAAGGTAACATGAGGCATTCATAACATTCTTACGTAGGGAGTAACCCTCTTGGTTACGTTTGGAATATCCATCACAATATATTCCCTAAATCTCATCGGAGAAACCTAAACGTTTAACTCCTTCGTGTTACCCAATGCATTGGAGAGCTATATCGGGCTCACCTACCCTTAGTTTATCACGGAAACACCCGTCTTCATAATAATGCCCAAGAACCATAACATAATCGTATCACATAAAACATGCATAAAGGAAACATAACATTTCCACTTTTCAATCACAAGATACCAATACAACACATTGATATAAATACATTATGAAAACCATTTTCAATACCAATATAAAAGAATAGTAAAATAGGGTATTTATTTTTCTTTTAAAAAAATGTATGGCTTGTAGAGGAAGCCGAAACTCAAATAATGGTCACGGCGGCGGAGAAGTCGTTGTCGTCGTATACTTACGACAAAAACATTCCCTTTTGTCTTTTAGTAAAACACTTCGTATAAAAAATGATTCCATTTGGATAAACGTAATATTGACTGGGGTTTATACACCGTATAAAATAAGGTTGTGTATAAAACAAAATATGCCTCAATGAAAGGAGATTGAGACGAAGTCCCATACCTCGTATCCGACATGACTTCATCATTATTTAATCTCCTGAATAATAAAATTGGGTTATGTTCTACTTGTTTATGAACCTTTTTAATGTTCATTATTCCTTCTATATCAATTATTTCCATGTCATGAACACTATGTAATTATTTAAGTTAATAACGGTCATTTTAACGATCATTGGTACTTGAGTCAAAAATAAACTCTTTATAATTACAAGTTTTTCATGTATCCCTTATATCCAGAGTTATACTCATGATTTAGATATCATATATATCATATATATCCAGTATATACTTGCATTTATAATATTACATAACGTTTAGAGGTAAGAAATGAAATGCACCGTTTAGGGAGATGATAAGCCGTACGTACGCATGAACGCTACTTTCATTTCTATTTCGTATTTTATGGAATGGAATCATAATGATATAAAGTTATATTATAATTTCAGTATAATATCATATATAATATCATTAGTTACATCCATTATACACCCCACATATGGTACTAATGAATCAAATCACTTTGAGGGGGCGGTAGTCCGCACTTCCTAAAATAAAGATATCACTTTTACCCATAATGAAAACAATAAAGGTATGCCATAAATGAAAAATAAAGAAGCTTAAGTAAAAAAATAAACATATTATATATCATATAAAAATATAGTGTCATCTTAATGGCCACCTTTGAAGGTGTTAAAAGAATATTGAATAATCATCGTTTTGTGAGGACGAAATTCTCCATCCACGGAAACAGTATGTTCTTTAACCATTATATGTAGGTTTCTGTAAGTTTTGCTCGAATCCTTTTTATAAAAAATACTATTATATGTAAGATACTGTTTTTTTTACAAAAGAAATGAATAAAGATAGTTTAGGTTGTTGGAGAAGCAAAATATAACATAAGAACACAAGAGAAGACACTACCTTTAAACCGGGTAACTCTTTTTGATTTGAGCTCAAATGATTCCTTGGGAAGAAATCTTCCCAAATTGAGGCTTCTAGGAGTAAGAGAGGGATTTGGAGAGACAAAATCGGCAGGGTTTGGCCGAGCCAAAGGCTTTGGAAGTGTGGGTAAGGAGGTAGAGGTAGGGGCCTTTTATAATAGGAGAGGAGGGGCACTCTAGGAAAGGTATAAAAGGATACTTTATTATAAAATTATTTTCGGATTTAAAAGGTCCCAAAATTGTATATTTATAGGATAAGGTGATAATAGTTCGAAATACACCCATCCAATAGGTTTTTGATATGTGTAGGTCTTAGATTTTACATTATATTTTCATTTTATTTAAATCGTTGAATAATGTGGTAATCGCTGCATCATCATGGTGTCATAAATAATTTACTTTATTTAATGTCTAAAAATTATAAAAAATATATCATGATGTAGGAAATATTTTTTGATTTTTAATTAATACTTATAGTCAACAATAGGACTTGTATAACCCCATTTAAAAATTGTTTTAGTAAAACAACTCATGTTTGTGACATTTTTACATTTACATTAAATAAAAAGCATTTATGTCTTTATCTTACCAAAGTGGCTCCATGGGGTCCCAAAAATAGACCCATGGGTTGTCGTGGTCGGTCATGACACATCCAATAAGGGTAGGACATGTGTCTAGTTCATTTCATATTATTAAAACATTATTTTTACCTTAAACTACACTAATTACCTCTAATCACGTTTAAAAACATTAAAGTTACTATTAACCAAAAAAATTATTTTAATCCCATTGAACCACATTTTACTTCTTAATAACAACAATGTATGTCGGATTTTTGAAATTCAAAACACAGAAGTGGTAAAGTATCATTTAAATGAAAAATCTGTTTTTTAAGTACCACGTAGTGGTTTCAGTATTCATCAAAAAATGAAGTTTTTCAGAAAAATACCAAAACTTCACCCTAAGTTATATTTGATATTCCGAATTCAAAAATGATGTCTATTTTAAAAAATTCAAAACATATAAGTTACATTAATTAATTTAATCATTAATTCCCGTTGTCTGAGCAAATAGCGTGTTTTTATTAAACAATAAGTATCAAAAGATTGACACTAGTTTAAGTCCAATTTCAAAGTGAAAATAATTCCAACGACCACTATTGGATTAAATGGTAAAAATATATTCTATTTACACTTTAAAACCAATTAAAAAGATAATCTAACCATATAACTAAATTAGATGAAAAAGCAGTTTTGATGTAAAATGCAGTATTTTTCACTATTCATTAAAAAAATGAACATTGTCAGAAAAATTCCAAAAAATTATCCAATGTAAATTTCAATGTCCCAATCATAAATAATATGATTATTTTGACAAATAGAGCTTACAAAATTGTAAAAAGTTTGATTTAAAAATGATTTTCCATCAAAAGGCAGTAGAACAATCTTTTAAAAATATTATTGTATTCCATGCTTAAGATTGGATTTATTCTCTTTTTAAGCCTCTAAAAAACTATCAAATTTGTTAATATACATAGCTAAAAATTTATATTATTCATTACTTACATGGGATGTTACATCCTTCCCCCCTTTATAAAATTGTGTCCCTGCAATTTATTTCCTTATCGAATAAGTGGGGGTATTTAGCCCTCATTGCATTTTCAGATTCCCATGTTGCCTCTTCATTCATGTGGTTTTTTCACAAAACCTTTACCTGATAAATCACCTTATTCCGTAAAACTTTCTTCCAGTGGTCAACAATCTGGACCGGTTGTTCCTCATATGATAGGTTCTTTTCCAGCTGAACTACCTCTGGACTCAAAACATGAGATGGATCTGGCATGTACTTCCTTAACATTGAAACATGATAAACATTGTGTACCTGAGATAAACATGGAGGTAAATCCACTCGGTAAGCAACTGATCCAACTCTCTCCAGAATTTCATATGGTCCAATGAACCTTGGTCTCAGCTTTCCTTTCTTACCAAATCGCATCACACTTTTCCATGGTGAGACTTTGAGAAAAACATGATCACCTACCTCAAAAGAGAGATCCTTCCTCCTGTTGTCCGCATAACTCTTCTGCCTGTTCTGAGATGTTCTCATGTGTTTCTGTATCATCTAAACTTTTTCTGCCAACTCTTCTACCAATTCTGGTCGCATCAGCTTCTTTTCACCCACTTCATCCCAGAAAGCTGGAGTTCGACACCACTTCCCATATAATGCCTCAAATGGTCCCATCTGTATACTGGAATGAAAATTGTTATTATATGAAATCTCAACCAAAGAATGATGTTGGTCCCATCTTCCCTGATAATCTATCAAACAAACATGTAGCATATCCTCCAATGTCTGAATTGTTCGTTCTGCCTGCCCATCGGATTGAGGATGAAAACCTGTACTAAAATTTAATTCAGTACCCAAATACTTCTGAAGGCCTTTCCAAAAGTTAAAAGTGAACCTGGGATCACGGTCAGATACAATGGATAGAGGAACTCCATGTAACCTGAATATCTCTTTAAGATACAAATGGAAAAGTTGATCTTGGGAAAAAGTACCTCGTATAGCAAAGAAATGAGCAGATTTTGTCAAGAGATCAACTATAACCCAGATTGCATTATTACCTCCAGGTGTCTTTGGCAATCCCACAATGAAGTCCATGGATATATTTTCCCATTTCCACTCTGGTACTGGTAAAGGATGAAGCATCCCTTTCGGTAAACTGCTGATCTGCATTAACCTGCTGACAATTCAAACACCTTACAGTAAAATCAGCAATATCTCTTTTCATTCCATCCCACCAGTAATACTCCCGCAGATCTCTGTACATCTTAGTACTGCCAAGATGAACTGAAAACATAGAACTATGAGCTTCACATAACAAATCCCTCTTCAACTGTGAATCACAAAGCACTCAAAATCTCTTCCCAAATCTCAACACACAATCATTATCAATGTTGAATTCAGGAAACATACCCTTCGGAACCATCTCTACCTTTTTCTGCAACTCACTGTCTTGGTTCTATTCTTGCTTGATTCTGTGTGATAGAGAAGATTTCACTGATACCTGAAACAAAACAGAAGAACATCCTGCACCAAAAACTTCTATGCCAATTTTCATCAAATCCTTAACCAAAGGATCATGTCCCAAATTCAACATTGTTAATGAAGCATTACTTTTTCTACTCAAATCATTAGCCACATTATTTGCTTTTCACAGATGGTAATGAATTGTACAGTCATAATCCTTGATTAGTTCTAGCCATCTCCTCTGTCTCATGTTCAATACTTTCTGAGTGAATATATACATTAAACTTCTGTGATCGGTATATATTTCACACTTTACTCCATATAAATGATGCCTCCAAATTTTAAAAGTGAAAACTACAGCAGGTAATTCCAAATCATTTGTAGGTTAATTTACACATGAGTTTTCAACTGTCGTGAACCATAATCAATTACCTGATCATTCTGCACTAGGACACAACCAAGTCCTTTCAATGAAGTATCATTATAGATTACAAACTCACCATTCCTGGAAGGTAGTGCCAGAACTGGAGTATTCACCAATCTTCTTTTCAACTCTTGAAAACAATCATCACATTCTTTTGTCCAGATAAACTTAACAACCTTCCGAGTTAGATTAGTCTTTGGACTAGATAACCATGAAAAATTTCTAACAAACCTTTCTTTTTTCAGGATCAACAGTTATCCCATCTTTAGAAACAATATGACCAAGGAATGAAATTCATTGTAACCAATACTCACACTTACTGAATTTCCCATACAATTTCTTTTCTTTGAAGGATTGCAAAATAACCCTTAAATGACATTCATGCTCCTCTTTACTTTTAGAAAACACCAAAATATCATCAATAAAAACAACCAACATTTTTCACCTGAGTCAACTGAACCATCACTGCAACAAACTATTTAGTTCTGATTCTGACCATATCAAGATACTGATTTGAAAGGTCATTTCCCTCTGTATTCCTTCCCAAAAAAACTATTCTGTTTCTTCTATGAAAAACCATTCTTAACATAGAAATATCTTAGGAGAATCAACATGGTAATCTTCAAATGCTATATCATTTCAATCATACCATAAATTAACTTATAATTTAACAATTTTCTAACTCCTAAAGTTGTCTAAACCAACCACTAATACTAACTATAAGGCCCCAGCCTTAAACCTTACTTAATCTTGAGTTATTACAAGATTACACATGGAGGATCTTTTCAGGTTTAGAGTTTTAGAGAATTAGATCATAAAACTTGTAATTACTTTCAAAATTTAAATTGAGTGGTTACATAAATATAGTATTCATTTTTCCCATGAACGGAAACATATTTAAAATAAAACATGGATTCTTTCTTGACACATCCTTGAAACTATCATCATATCATGTACCCTTCCCTTGACTTGTGAAAAACATTTCAAAAACTTGGGATATGCATAAAAAGGTCATTACGGGATATAAAAATATGTAAAGGAAACATGAGTACATGTATACACAAGAATCAATGAAATCATACTCTACTCATAAAACATAAGCACTTTAGCATACCTCATCAAATCATGAACAAATCGTAGAAATAATAAGACATAAAGGTAACATGAGGCATTCATAACATTCTTACGTAGGGAGTAACCCTCTTGGTTACGTTTGGAATACCCATCACAGTATATTCCCTAAATCTCTTCGGAGAAACCTTAATGCTTAACTCCTTCACGTTACCCAATACATTAGAGAGCTATATCAGGCTCACCCACACATAGTTTATCATGGAACAACCCGTCTTCATAATAATTCCCTAGAACCATAACATAATCATATCACATAAATCAAGCATAACGGAAACATAACATTTCCACTTTTCAATCACAAGATATCAATACAACAAGTTAATATAAAAACATTATGAAAACCATTTTCAATACCAATGTAAAATAAAAGTAAAACAGGGTATTTAATTTTATTTTAAAAAAATTTATGGCTTGTAGAGGAAGCTGAAACTCAAATAATGGTCACAGCGGCGGAGAAGTCGTTGTTACCGCATACGTACGACAAAAACATTCCCTTTTGTCATTTAGTAAAATTATTCGTATAAAAAAGATTCCTTTTCGATAAACATAAAAGTCAAAGGGGTTTATACACCGTATAAAAGAAGGTTGTGTATAAAACAAAATATGCCTCAATGAAAGGAGATTGAGACGAAGTCCCAAACCTCATATCCGACTTGACTTGATCGTTCTTTAATCTCATGAATAATAAACATGAGTTAATTTATACTTGTTTAAGAACCTTTTTCAAGTCCATTATTCCTTTTATATCACTTATTCCCATTTCATGAACACTATGTAATTATTTAAGTTAATAATGGTCGTTTTAACGATCATTGGTACTTGAGTCAAAAATAAAATCTTTATAATTACAAGTTCTTCATGTATCCATTATATCCAGATTTATACTCATGGTGTAGATATCATATATATCATGTATATCCAGTATATACATGCATTTATAATATTACATAACGTATAGAGGTAAGAAATGAAATGCACCGTTCATGGAGACGGTAAGCCGTACGTACGCATGAATGCTACTTTCATTTCTATTTCGTATTTTATGGAATCGAATAATAATTATATAAAGGTATATTATAATTCTAGTATAATATCATATATAATACCATTAATTACATTCTTTATACATCCCACATATGGAATTAACAAATCAAATCACTTTGAGGGGGTGGTAGTATGCACTTCTTAAAATGAAGATATCACGTTTACCCATAATGGAAACCATAAAGGTATGCCATAAATAAAAAATACAGAAGCTTAAGTAAAACATCTACATATTATATATCATATATAAATATTTTTTCATCTTAATGTCCACCTTTGAAGGTGCTAAAATAATATTGAACAGTCATCATTTCGTGAGGCAGAAATTCGCCATCCACGAAAACTGTATGTTTTTAACCATTAGATGTAGGTTTGTGTAATTTTATCTCTAATCCTTCTTATAAAAACATCCTAGTATATGGAAGATACTGTTTTTTTACAAAAGAAATGAATAAAAATATTTTAGGTGGTTGGAGAAGAAAAATAAAACATAAAGAACACAAGAGAAGACAATACCTTTAAATCGGGTAAATATTTTTTATTTGAGCTCAAAGGCTTCCTTAGGAAGACTTCTGCCCAAAGTGAGGCTTCTAGGAGTAATAGAGGGATGTGGAGAGACCAAATGGACAGGGTTTTGCCGAGAAAAATGCTTTGGAAGTGTGGGTAATGAGGTAGAGGTGGGGGCCTTTTATAAGAGGAGAGGAGGGGCACTTTTGGAAAGGTATAAAAGGACACTTTATTATAAAATGCTTTTTGTATTTAAATGGTCCCAAAATTATATATTTCTATGGAATGTGATAATAGTTCGAAATAAACCAATCCAATTGGTTTTCTACATGTTTGGGTCTTAGATTTTACATTATATTTTCATCATACTTAAATCGTTAAATAATGTGGTAATCGCTGCATCGTCATGGTGTCATAAATAATTTACTTTATTTAATGTCTAAAATTTATAGAAAATATATCATGATGTAGGAAATATTTTTATATTTCTAATGAATATTTATAGTCAAAAATATGACTTTTATAACCCCATTTAAAAATTATTTTAGTAAAACAACTCATGTTTGTGACATTTTTACTTTTACATTAAATAAAAAGCATTAATGTCTTTATCTTACCAATGTGGCTCCAAGGGGTCCCAAAAATCGACCCATGGGTTGTCTTGGGGGTCCATGACACATCCAATAAGGGTATGACATGTTTCTAGGTCATTTCATTTTATTAAAACATTATTTTTTACCTTAAACTACACTAATTACCTCTAATCGCGTTTAAAAACATAAAAGTTAGTAATCACCAAAAAAATTATTTTAATACCATTGAACCACATTTTACTTCGTAATGACAAAAATGTATGTCGGATTTTTTAAATTCAAAACACAGAATTGGTAATGTTTTATTTAAACGAAAAATCAGTTTTTTAAGTACCACTTACTAGTTTCACTATTCATCAAAAATTGAAGTTTTTCAGAAAAATAACAAAACTTCACCCTAAGCTATATTTGATATTCCGAATTCAAAAATTATGTCTATTTTAAAAAATAAAAAACATATAAGTTACATTAATTAATTTAATAATTAATTCCCACTGTCTGAGCAAATAATTTGTTTTTATGAAACAATAAGTATCAAAATATTGACACTAGTTTAAGTCCAATTTCAAATTGAAATTAATTCCAACGACCACTATTGGATTAAATGGAAAAAAATATTCAATTTACATTTTAAAACCATTTAAAAAGATAATATAACCATATAACTAAATTAGATGAAAAATCAGTTTGGATGTAAAATGCAGTATTTTTCACTATTCATTAAAAAATGAACATTGTCAGAAAAATACCAAAAAATTATCCAATGTAAATTTCAATGTCCCAATAATAAATAATAAGTTTATTTTGAAAAATAGAGCTTATAAAATTTTCAAAATATTGATTTAAAAATGGTTTTCCATCAAAAGGTAGTAAAACAATCTTTTAAAAATATTAGTGTATTCCATGATTAAGATTGGATTTATTCTCATTTTAAGCCTCTAAAACACTATCTAATTTGTTAGTAGACATAGATAAAAATATATATTATTCATTACTTATTTGGGATGTTATAGTTTATTCTTGGTCTTATTTTCAAATTATCTAACAAAAACCAAAGTTAATATTTTAGAAATATGCTCCTTTACATGTAAATAATTAAATTTATTTATTTTTAATGAAAATTTTAATGATTTCATTTTTTATGTCCCGACAAGATGTTTTGATAACATTCAACTAATTATATCAAAATAACTTTTATGTGTTTACCATGGTCAAGGAGTTCATTATTTCAACTTCTCGAGACTAATAATCATTGAAATATTATCATATTTATTCATTACATATAATTTTAAAATCAATCATTATAAATAATTATAATAAATATTCAAATTTATGATTTAAAGAGGGTATGAAATTCCTAGCCCTAAGTTATATTGTAATTTTTCAATGATTATAAAGAAATGAAGGTCTGTATTATTTCATCATTATATATTTATCATAATATATAAATAATAAAATTTTGTTCAATGTTACATATATATGTCATTATTATTATTTGGTTATGAAAAATGAATCACATCGCATTGTGGAGTTTGTAGTCCATACCTACCCATATGATATCATCATTATTCAGTGTAAGAATAATTGAAATATTATGTTATTATAATGGTAAATATTTTATTAATATAATTAATTTTTAATTTATATCAAAATATTCATTAAAATATCCATATTATATTCTTTGTATATAGTTAGTGAAAAACATATCATATCACTTTGCGAGGTAGTAGTTCACATACACACGAGTTATGTTTTCATATCACACAATAAATGGAATGAAAAAAGGTGTATGTAATGTCACTGACTAATAAATATAAATATTTCCCAAATATCACACACACAGATATATATATATTAAATCCATCATTAAAATATTTCGTGAGAGGAAATGATGGAAAACAAATGACATCAATTCACATGGCGGAAGTCCTACATATAGAGAAATGATTATTTCGTATCCTAATTATTGGAATAGGATATTGATATAGTTTATATATTTTATAATATAAAATATTAATATATAGGATATAATGGTGTTATCATATGATCATATTATAAGAATATTTTAATGAGGTGGAATAAGAAAAAAATGAACATTTTGGAATTTTCATTCTTCTCAAACAACCTCTTCAGGTTTATATAGAAATTATTACCATAATGAATTTATTACTAAACAACTGAATCTAGGATTATGGGATGAAATTTTAATATTATATTTTTAATATAGTGGATAACACAATATAAATTTATGTTTTCAAT
This sequence comes from Viscum album, assembly GCA_963277665.1. Taxonomy (NCBI): domain Eukaryota; kingdom Viridiplantae; phylum Streptophyta; class Magnoliopsida; order Santalales; family Viscaceae; genus Viscum; species Viscum album. Next base: position 602,257,997 of record OY728166.1, read on the forward strand.
AATATAGAATAGGTGTGACCTTTTTTAAGTGAGTTGAGTGTCACACTTGAATGTTTTGAAAAGATAAGGTTTAACCACATTTATATAAGAAAAAGGCCCCAAAATGGTTATTTAATAATAATTTGACAGGATACAGTCTAAATATATCTATAATTTAGTTTTTAGATATATTTTTATATCATATTGAGCCTTAACATTATAGTTTAACAACCTATAAAATTATTTTCACGTTAGCCCCAAATTTTTTTAATGTATTTATTATTCATTATGGTAATAAATTACACTAAAAATATTAGTTAATGAAAATAATTCTGAACACTAATATAGAATACGTTTTATGAAATGTAATTCAAAAAATTGGTAAAAATAGTTTATAATTAAACCAATAGACACGATGAAGAAGTAGGTTTACTAGAAGTGTATTATCAAATAAAAAATAATTTAATATTAAATAAATGAATAATAATTAATATTATATGAATATTAATTAAAAAATTATATATATTATAATTTTTTAATTTATTTTTCTTATTATGGGTTTGTGTACTTCATTATAAAAGAGAATCAGTATGTAATTAAAAACAGTTTTCTAAAAATTTCCTAACTGAACACAAAAAAACTAATAGAAAAATCATATATTTATCTGATTACAAATATATTAAATGGATATATAAAAAATAAAAATAATTTTATCAAATTTTATTCATATTAAATACATAATGTTACTTTTTTATTTTATATATAATTGATAATAACATAAAATTTTAGAACACTTGTTATTTTTTACTATTCATCGATTAATAAATATTTTCCAAATAATATAGAAATATTAACATTGGAACATTTTGATATTATTATTTAAAAAATTATGTTAATTTTAATAATTTTTTTAAGAAAATTCCCAAAAAAAATTATTTTCCCAATTAATAGTAAAAACTGTTTGTAAAAAAATCATAAAGAATACAATTAGTTTAAAAATATTGATTATTTGTTTAGTAAAAATATAATAATTATTTATATTCAGTATGATATTTGTATATATATATATATTTAAATATTTAGTTAATTATATTCATACCCTCCAATTTAATGGATTATTTATAATAGTTAGATATATCATGTGTCATTTAATCATGGTGTTGTAAGTCAAATATGCAATCGGACATAGTATTATTTTTTATGATATTAGGGTGCTGAAAACTCCCACTGTTAAAAATTTTAATCATTAAAATTTTTCTTTTAAATAATTAGTAAATGGGTTGACATTTTAAAATACATTTATTCCCGATCGACATCATAATATTTTAAAATATAACATCATCTAGATAAGATAGGAAAGAACATATGAAAGTTATTTAGAATGAAAAATACCATGTTTAAAAGTGATAGAACATATTTTTTATGTGGATATTTGGATATAGAAGAAAATAATAATTCAAATATAATGATATTGAGTGATAGATATCTCTGATCACTTGACTATGATGGATAAAGGGAAAGTTAACAACCACAAATCGATAATCCAAATTGGGTTGAAAATAGTGTATGATATCATAGAGAAAAATGGTAAAAGAAAAAAATTTCTTTTTCAATATTTTTTACATATTATTGTGGAATCATTTTACTAGTTAGACAAAAAATATAGTGAAATATACATACGTAAAATGTATACATTCACATTGTAGCTGACTTAGATGAAAATCACTTTTTATCTCCCAATGATGACTACTCTATATGGTATTTTCATTCCTTAAACAGTAAAATAAACATTAAAATACAACATAACCATAAATGTGAGAATAATGATATTTTCCCAATCTTTAGGAATTATATAATATAAATAAAGTTATCACATGGTTTTATTTTCACCAAAATGTGTAAACAATCATATAATTTGATAAGTCAACAATATAAAAAATTCAACAGCAATACCAGAAGATCAAATTAAATAATTATTTTAAAACCATTAAATTAAAGATTCTTTTAAACTCAAATTATATTTCTTTAATTTTTGGTTTTGAATCCAAAAAATATGGATATTTTTATCTAATAATATAAATCACCCTATCACCAAATCAATTTTTCAATGTTATTATTTTCAATGTGATAAAAAATTATTTCCCATGATTACCTCAATAATGAATTTCAAATAAACCAAACAGGTTATTAATTTATAAATCTTATTTCATTATGTTTTAAATTCAGAGTTAACATTAATACAAATATATATGAAAACATCAACATTATAAAAGAACTCTTATAGAGTCATGAAATACTTTATGATATCTGAAATTAAGATATCAAAGGGGGTGTCTAAGACATTGAACTTATGGTCATCCATAATATTGGAGACATATTAAGGTTCCAATAACTCATAAGAGAAAATCCAATTATAAAATTCAATTCACCAAATTAGCATTATAAACCACTACTCTGATTCCAACTTTATCAGCCCCAAACATGTACTCATGTGTTCAATAAAGAGATCATTAGTTTTAAAATTACAAGTTTAATACTTGATCTAGTGAACCGTATCATTATATCAAAAACATTAAACATCATATGTTAATATTAAATATGTCATATTCTCAAGGACCTTTTTGTATATAGTTTTTTATTAATTGTAAAAACTATTAAAATAATAATTCGAATGTGTTTTTAAAAGATCATTTCACCCACATATTATAGATTCTATTATTTCACATTAATTCATTATCGTTGTCCGTAAGAAAGCCATATAGAAATAATTCATTCTAACGTAATATTCATAACCTAGGGGAAATGAATCAAGATAAGTTTGTGATGAAATACTCAATAAGGGTAAACATAATAATTAAAAATAAAATGTAATCATTTTGCATAAAAATATCATAAGGGTATGATTATATAAAAAAAGTGAAAAAGAATAACAAAATACTATTACAACTAATATGTACCATGATCATCAAACATGAAAAAACGGAATTAAAATTTAAGAATTCCAAGAGTCAACAGAATCAATAATAATGAGCCAAGTGATCCCATTATTCATCATGGAAAAAATTATAAACACGTATTAAGAGTTGATAAACAAATTAAAATCATAGAAAAAAATTTTCACATCACTTCTTACAAATAAAATAACCAATATGTTTGACTTTGATATCCGGGGTACCCAAGGAATTGGAGGGATATGATGGAACCACCCTTCCATGGATTGTAACTAAACAATAAAATTCTTGGTTAATGACATTATCACCCACTCTAGATTTATAATTGAACCAACCATTTCTTCTATATAATAGAACCAAAAATCCTTAAAAAAAATTTCCCAAAACTATTTAGTGAGTAAATTCAACAGACCACTAATTTCATCATTATCTCATTGAATCAACCATTTTTAATTTCTTAAAATAATGAACCCCTGGAGAATATAGGGTTTCATAACAGTATCCTTGAAGTATTAATAATACGGTGGTATGAGTAAGTTCTACAAAAATCTCATTTAATCAAGATTAACCCTTGGGAAATAAATTTGTTCTATAAAAAAATTGTAGAAATATGATTAACCCATGACAATGCAACAGATTCCAAAAAAATATATAAGATTAAATAAAAATACATTATAATAAATAATATTTATTGTCTCAGTACAATGCATCCCAATTGTAGCATTACTGACAATAATGGTTTCCAAACATTATGAAAGGATATACAATTAAATTAACATTAATTTTTGGTGAAAAATAATCTTTTTCACCTTGAAAAAAAATATCAAAAAACTAATAATTCAAATAATATAACATAAATTAATTTTTTGAAAAATATAATTGAAAAAAATAAAGGATTGTTAAATAAAAATAATGTTAATGAAAAAGGGAACATTAATTCATGTTGTAAATTTAAAAAATAATAATTCCTTAAAAAAATTAAAAAAGGATTCTTAATTAACTATTTTCAAAAATGTTATGAAATTTGTTCCATAAAAATATGAAATAATTTAAAGACCATGTAGAATGGCTTATGAAAATCAATTGTTTTTAAATTACTTTAAAAATATTAAAAAATCCTGGTATTGAAGAGAATTAATCTTGATAAAAAGTGAATACAAGATCAGTATTAAATTAATATCATGTTGTTTCATGAATTAGTAATGATGGTAAATGAAATTAAACTCATTTATGTTTTTTAATAATAATATGATACTAATAGATTCATGATTCATGAAAATAATATCATATTACTTCCTCCAAACAAAACCTGAACATAAACAATCCTAAATGAAAGATGATTGTATGTAAAGAATTTGACACAATTGAAATTAGTTAATTGAAAGCCCAATGAAAAAATTTCATCAAATTTAAAAATAATAATTATGAAAAGTCTTAGATAAGTGATATAAAATTTAAAAATGATAGTTTATACACCTCATAATGACTATTGGATCATATCTTTCATATATGTCCCAATGAAAAAAAAATTGGAATGATTAACCCTAATAAAAAATATCCATTAATTGATAGTTATTAAATTAGGATATTATGTGTATTAATTCTAAATACATACCAAAATATTGTAAATACAAAATAAAACAATATATTCATAAATTAACACATTATCAATTCAAATGGATCCAGTGATGTTATTATATATCCTAATAAATGAAAAATGATTTATGAAACTCTTTACATCTTGTTATCTTTACGTTCAATACCATTGCATATATTTATTAAAATTAGAGTATAAAGTTCCCTGATCAATGATGTTTTAATAACATTACCAAAGAATGTGATATATATAAACTGCACAATTAAAAGAACTAGTTATTATGGTGTATGTCTCAATGTAATAAAAGTGTAAGAATCTAGTACTAAATTTGGGGAATGAATATTTTTATTTCTATTTGAACTAGAAAAAATGAGGAAACTAGATGAGTACTTGAAATTTGAAAATTAATTGACATGACTGAGTGTACACAGAATGTAATCCTAGTTCACTATTTGTAATTTATATCAGTATGATATATTTATAATGTGTAAGAAATGTCGTTAGATGAATGGAAAAATTATCATATACATGGTATGTATTCTCAATTACATTCCATGTAATTTTAATTTTCTAAATGGGGAAGTAGAATATTCTTCTTCAATTAGATGGATCCCTCACATGGGTTTTCTCAAACTTCAACATCAGATAACGATTTAGCTCTTTATTCCACTTCTAATAACTATTTCGAATGATGTAGGATCTCTGGGAACCCTGTTGGTGAGTTAGTAATTCCACACGATCCGTTATTGATGATTTATTCTCAAAACTTTGTTATTAAAACATATGAATTTATTTTCATTGTGTAGATGTACTAAATTATAGGATGAATTAGTGTTCGATGCTGGATGAGGAGATTCATACCAGTATAAAGTTGATGGTCTAATTAATTTAAATATTTGTCATGTTTTTTATATGTGATGGAGAGTTGCACAGCCAATTTTGGTTGCCTTCTTCATTTTGAATTTAACCGTATTGTTTTTTATTTATGTTTAGGTAAGTTAATATGTGTTATGGTTCACATATATGGGTTTTATACATTATTTTAGGGCCACCACATAGGTTTGTTCCCCTTAGATGACAGATTATTGACATTTGGCCTATGATTCCTTTGAGGCATGCCTTTATTTCCCATTCTTGTGTTGTTAAAAATTAATAGATATTATTATTCAATTATATATTTGTTAAATTTTATTTTAATTGTATATGATTATTGGGATGGTTGGATTTCCCCTCAACCTTTTTTTTGAGGCCTTGATAAGCATATTGGTTTGATTTTATTATTATATATGCCTACCCATGTGAGTTTAATGATTAATAAACCATGTAATTGTTTAATTAACATATATTTCTTATGATCATAATTGAGCCCATGTGAGTTTATTAACAATACGTCCATGTAATAGTGTAATTTACATGTGTTTATAGTTATGATAATGTTACCCATGTGATTATTTGAAGTGAAAAGCCATCAGAGGTTGGTTCTTGCTTTAGATTATATTGGATACTTCCAGTTTTTACCGTAAAATTCCTAATGAAATTCTTAATCAAATATTAATTAAATAAATTTTCTGTACAAGTGGGTGAATCATTGATTCAAATTATAATTCCATGAATGGGTTCAAGTGAATATTTTAACCTATTCCTTGGGTGACCCATGAATCCATTTAGGGAATCTAATGGTGGAATAAAATGGGATTTACATGTTTACACTTTAAGTGTACCAAAAATATAGTGAACGGGTTCTTGAGAGATTTATTTAAATACTAAATGAGTCATTGAATGATGGGTAACATTAATGGGTTCTACTGGAACTATTTATATTTCTTGGATAAATTTTGAATACCAAGACTTATATAATTCAATGTAATTTAATTGTTAACAAACATGAAGTCAATATAAATGGAAACTAGTGACTGTAGGACTGTTTACATTTGTGTACATTCTCATTGGAAACATCATGTAGTATAAATTCACTGATATATTATAATATTCATTGGGTGGTAGCCTAATATTATTTAGTCTCACACCATATTTTGGTTATTCTTTTGGGACCAAGATGATTATAATTATGTGGTTGTTGATAAGGGAAAATTCCTTATCCTGGTACATGATTAGGTGCTGAGATGTAAGAGAGAAAGGGACCAAGAAGATGTGTGAGATCATTCCATGATTCTTTTGTCATTTTTATTGATTTTTATTATATCATTTATAACTTCAGTGTAACTTATTTAGTATATTTTCCTTGACCATGTATCTTGAAATATCATCTTTTGAATGATATGACATCTGGTTATTTATGATATCAGTCTTCCAATGAATACTTTTGTTGTATAGTATTACTTCTTCAGCTACTGATTTGTTATTATATTCTGTTTTGTTATACTTTTCAAATTAGGTTATAGTTTCCCCACTACCACACATATCACATCACAACTATTTGTCTACCAATGATGTTTTTGGAAATGCGTTTGAGGCCATGTGGCTAACTAGGTATGTGGAATCTGTTAGTGGTTTTTGGATCCATGATGATTCAAATGGGTATTAGAGGATGGTATTTTCAGGCTTCCATACAATTTAGTAACATTGGACAAGGATACAAATGAAATGGAGTTTGGTAATAAACTACACCCATGGGTAGCTACCCTACATGCATGGAAAAGCCAAATTACCTCAAATGGAATTGTTATTTTTTGGTTTTGAGCTAAAAAAATTTATTTTATTTCACAATTGGTTGATGAACAAGTATTTTGATGTAATTTTGATATCATTTTGGTTCTATTTTGTTGATACCCTATGAGATGAGGGCATTACATATCATGCATTATATAGAAACTAGCTAGATATCACATGTCATGCATTCCTTCGATGCCATTTTGGAGCATTATTGATTGCATGATATTGTGAAAGATGTCATTCTTGATAAGATAGCTATTGTGATAGGTATTTGATAGATATTCATGCTATTGTGATATGTGTATTTGTACATGTTATGGTACAAATAGTTTGGACAAAAAGGGTTGGTCCCTTAGGTGTACAACCTATCTTCAATCATAATTTGGTGGGCCAGGTTTTGGCATTAATTTTAATTTTGTTTTTATGTTCTCTATCTATATTGAAAACATTTAATCACGAGGATTATAGGCCTCCATATATCATAATTTTGAATACCATTTTCTTAAATTTAAATAACGAGGGTTCATAGAATCTGAATTTTTTTTCTATTTCGAATCCCTGACAACACGAGGTGTGGTTCAATGAACACTTTCCATGAATTCTTCTATTCAGGAAGACCATTTTTTCCTATATACTATCCATGTACACTATGTAAAAAAATTCTGTTAAATTATAGAGTGTTTGATTGTATGAGAGAGAAAATAGAATAATGGTCTCTGGATAGTGCATGATGTGTACTTTAGATACACACCATTTATGATTACATAGGTAGACTCCATGTGGCTCTGTCCTTGAAAAAGTACATGGTTTGGAGGGGAGACATGAGTACACACCATGTACCAGCCTAAAAAATAATGTACATGTGATTGCTATATTCCCAATCCAGCTGATGTACATGCCTATGTGATCGATTGAGGGTACATGCATTGAATGGTGTATACACACTGTGTACACATCATCTGGTAAACATTTTAGGGTTTTATTCTCCAGTTTAATTCTTTCACTCTTGAATTGTAATACTTTGTGATTAACCTGAACTAAGTGGTATGATTGACCTTGTAGAGTTATGATAACATGATGATCTCTAATTGTATGCTAGGGGGATAGAGATGATTATACACTGGAGGTGGTAGTCCATGGGATACTAGTAGATCCTCTATTCATTCTAGTTACAGCACAAACTATTATACTGGACAGATGTGTTGATGAATAGTTTTATGAAGGATTTATGTGGTCCATGCAAACCGTTCAGGGAGAAAAAGAGTTGTCCATGTCTATGGAAGAGAAAGAAAGACTATTACATTAGTAGCATTTACCAACATTTTTTGGGGGTGGTGGACTAAAAGATGTGTAGATATGGATTGAGGCCTTGCTATCAATATTCAATAATTTAAATATGCCTTGTAGGAGGATGGTAACACTCATGATATATATGATGTGTGATTAATCCGAGGGATAGTGGGATGTTATCTCTCCGTCATAGTGTAATCATGATATGGAATGAGGATATTTTTAATTTTTTTTTGAGGATTATTATTTTCCTAAGACACTAAGTGTTAATAGGGCCCTTGATTTTATGCATCTTGAGTAGGATACACATTCAGTTATAAACTATTCTTCCCATTTTACAAAGCTCCTTCATTTGAATACTAATTTGTTGGGTGATAATGAATCGAAGTCTAAGAAATTTTAGTATGGTCTCAAGTATGACATCTGATCATACGAAAATTTCTTCAGGGTGGCTAATGTATTTTTTTAATGTATTATTCACTAATTATCAATCATATTCTGTGGGAATCTGTTGGTTCATTTTTAAGCGGTTCAACTCATAGAATTGGTACTATCTCGATTTATAGTAGGAAGAATCTTTAAGATCTTCCATGAGGTAATGTTAGTAGTCAGAACATATCATCATGTATCCATGTGAGGTGTTACCAGTGCATTTGGCCATGGAATACAAGGCCAAAGTGTCTGCATGACCCAGTCAACTATCGATCATGCGAAAATATGGGCAATATAAAACACTTATGCATGACCTTTCCACCAGTTTCTAGTGAGAAAAGTTTCTCATTATAGACATGTTTAAGAGAAGGGTTAGGTGGTTCTCATTAGATAGGGAGAAAGTGTACATAGGGTTTCTTAGGCCTAGGTGGTGGTCCGGACCATGGTAGTCAGACCCTATGTTCTTAGCGACAATAGGGTGGATTTTTTTAGGGTTTCCAGGCAGTGTCACAAGTCCATGGTATAAGAAACAATTATGCGGTGCAACTGATCCAAGTTGGACTGGCTGGCTTCCATTCATGAAATTTCAATCGCTATCATCGTAGGTTCAGTAATACATCACAATATGTAAGATCATTTCTACATGATGGTGAATGGGATGTATAGGAAAATCGAGATGGACCCGATCATCTTTTGTTAAGAAAGGTGACATACATGGTTGAGGGTATATTTCTTGAATACCATGGAACATGTAAGGTAGATTTCCCTCCATTGGTTTATTGTTTTAGGGATGTTTATTATATGGCCTTTCAGGGTGGAATATAGTGAGAGATCTAGAGTCATATATCATACTATTTCTAGGAGATTAATTTGTATCCATTCCTCATTAATGTATGGTTATAATGGAGCTTCTAGATCTAAAGAAGAAGCTATATGATTTCTAAACTAAGGTTGTCATCTGACTCTATAACGACCCATACTTTACATACATTGTTAATAATTCAAATTTGAAGCACACTTATTACAACAGATAACAAAACCATGAAAGGACCGTATAGGTATAGTGTCTTTAGAAACTGGGAAACATAAACAACTAGTTCATAAAGAATCTACATTGTCTCCCATTTATTTCATCATATCTAGAGTCCCTTTTGGAATATCCTACTTAATAACCTTCTTCCTGACCTTAAGGAAAGAAAACATACAAAAGGGTGAGCTCAAATGCTCAGTAAGGGTAAACAAAAGAAAAATCAATCACATCATATTCATAAGAACATAACAATTTCGAAATCTTACCCTGAAAAAGATATCATAATTTCATAACATGGGATAAATCATGGTAGTGAAATGTAATCAAAATAATCATAAATTATAACATGAAGCTTTTTTTCATACACACATAATCATAGAGAATCGTTTCTTATTAGTCAAGACTCATTGGCAAGACTATCTTAGTGGGCAAAGTCCATTTTTTGAACCGAGTTCATTCCTCATTTCAGTCCTGTTTCACTGAACCTGTTTAACCTGCCGTTCCAGCAATGTTTATCTCATGAGATATAAAATCATTACCCAATGCATTGGAGGGAGATATATGTCCCACCCATCTCATAATAATACAATTATTATGTGTGCCACATAATCATAAACCATACATCATAGCATAACCCATGTAATAAAAATGGGAATCTTAAACATCGTGACATCATAAAACAACTCATATAAGATAAAGGAATTAAAAAATATTTCCATCACAACATAGTCAAATCAATGTAATAATAGGGATGGAAATAGAACCCTATATTATCTTCTATGGAAAATAATTTTTATAAAACACTTGAACTCCATTCTTCAGGAAAATATCCTTTCTACTTCAAAAACATTATTCCTTTCTTAACATGTCATAGAATTTTAAACTAAAAGAAGTTGATTTAAAATAAACGTGAAACATGTAAAGGAAGCTTCTTGGAAATTATGTTTTAAAAATCAATTCATTCCGTATAAGTTAAAAAAACATTCTTCTCGTACTTTTGTCGGAAATGTCAAAAAGTACCTCGTACGAAAAATGACAAAAGATTTCTTTCATATCTTGTACTAAAAACTCACCGAAGGGTAAAATTGGAGATAAACTATTGTATAAGGATATAAATATTACATATTGAGGAAACATGTATGTGGATGATAAATATTCCCCAGTAAATTATGAAGTATAAACAATCTCGGATAAAAATTGAGATTGCGAGATTTTTCCTTACCTTAAGTCCGATTTTATTCGTAAGTGTCCGAACCTCTTGTATAATGATTTAAATAATGTCATTTACTTATTCCAGAATCATACTCATTGTTATGGTATCATATATGGTCATATTCTTAGCTTCTTATTAGTAATATTTCATTGTTACTTGTTATTCGGGTGTTTATTGCTTTTTGTTCTTATGCGTGTTTTGTCAAATAAATTCTTATTCATTTTTTTGGGTTATAGATACCTCATTTCCAGAATGGTATTAGTGTAATATATATCATATTTATTTATTCAATTCATTTATATACTCATTATGCAATGAAGATCATGAGAATGAGTTGCATCACATCGTGGAGACGATATTCCGTACGTACGCACGAGCGATGATATCGTTCCCATGATCGTGAAATTTTAATGGAGTGTATGTATACTATTTCAGAATCAATATCACTTTACAATAATAATTTATAGTTATTATTTACACCATTATAACCATCCAAGTAAGGTGGTGGTGGAAAATAGATTACACCACAGCGTGGAGACGATATTCCGTTCGTACGCACGCGCGGTGATTTTGTTTTCCGTAGGATGGATATATGGGGAAATAAGGTTGTTTCATACTTATAATAACATATAAGTATATGAGTGATACTGATGTTATTACTTAATAATAAAACAACTAAAGAAGAAGAAGTGTAAGAAGAAATAAAGTTGAAAGAATCGGTAACAGACATTACCTTTTCTTTGAAGCGTCTCTTTGAGACCTCCTTTTAGGGCACTAAACATGGTATTTGAAGAAGACCAGGACCTCTAGTATGTTTCTAGGGAAGTGGAGAAGAAAATTTGGTAGGGTTTTTCCGAGCTTGAAGGCTCAAAGTGGTGTGAGGAAGAGAGGGAGGTGTTGCCCTTTTATAAGGGAGTTGAGGGGCACCTTTGGAAAAACTAAAAATATTATTTTATTATAAAGTCATATTCGGTTTTAAATAGCTAAAAATTGATTTATTTAGAAGCTAAGCTGTGTATAGGTCGAAATCATCTCATACAATAGAATTTAGACATGTTTAGGTTCCTATTTTAATCTTATCATTATGATTTAACTTTAAGTTAAATAATTTTACTTTTACCGTGTATCTTGTGTTCTTACACTATAGGGTTAATAAACATACTATAACAAGCCAAAAGAATCCCAAGTTGTTTATTATTAATATATATAACCTTATATAAGTCATTTTTCCGAACCATATATTTTTAGGAATAAAATAACAATTAATAATATAATATTTGTTTTAAAAACAATTTTATGTCAATTTAGACACTATTTAGTAAATGATTTTTTTGAAACTCATAACAGAAATTTTAGTTCTTCAAAAGTGACTTAAATCAATAATAACATGTCATATTAACATATAAAATTATTGTAATTTATATAAAGTCTTAAATTACATTTATTTGGGTATTTATAACATCATTTATGTCAATATTTCATTAATAAGATAATTACTGCATCAACATTGTGTCATAAATAAATTTTATTATTTAATGTCTAAAAATTACAAAATAAAATATCATTATTTAGGAAATCTTCTTAGATTTCTATTGAATATTTATAGTCAATTTATATTATGTATAAACCAATATTAAAAATTATTTACTTATTAAACATTGATTTTAAATATTTTAACCCTTCTTCAAATAAATTAATAATAAATATCCTAATATAATCCAAGTGGGCCTAAATGGTCATATTTTATTACTAAGGTTGTTTTTGGTCGAATTAAACTTATCCAATAGAATTAGGGCATGTGTTAGGGTAATAATAATAACATTTTTACCCTTAATTACCCTATTTACTTTTAACTATGGTAAAAAAAGTAAAAAGTTAATATTCACCAAAAATTATTTTCATATCATTGAAACACATTTTAATTACTGAAATCAACCGTGTCTCTCAGATTTTTGAAATTCCACTAATAGAATTGGTAAAATTATGTTTTATGTAAATTTTCAAATTCTCCTAGGAGGTGGGTAAAAGATGGTCAAAAGTTCAATAATATCTTTATATATCTAAAATTATTATAAAATGACTCCAATTAATTTCATTGAACTTATATAGGTATTATGTATCAATTTTGACCTGAAATAAAGTTAATTAAAATAAATAATTATTTAAATAAAAAGTCAGTTTTTAAATAGTAACCCAGTGTTTTCACTATTCATCAAAAATAGAAAGTTTTCAGACAAATACCAAAATTTCACCCTAGGGAAATTTCGATATTCCGAATCCAAAAATGAAGTCAATTTTGAAAAATAAAATTTAAAAAATTTCGAAAAGTGGGTATTACTATTCATAACGGCTAGTTTTAATAATATTTTAATAGCATATTGTTGTTTAGTGAAACTCGGTATTGCGTACGACGCAAGCTATTGAGGAAGGTCGTGATTGCGTGTAAAGCAAGCCAAGCTACTGTTGTGTGTAGTGAAATATTCGTTTGATGATTTGTATAACATAAAAACAAAATATTTCTCATAAAAGTATCGGGTGTTACATTCTACCCCCCTTAAAATGAATTTCTCCCTCAAAATTCGTCACTTTGTAACAAAAAAGATGAGGATACCTCTCCCTCATCATATCCTCAAGCTCCCATGTAGCGTCTTCTAATTGGTGGTTCCTCCATAAGACGTTCACCAAGCGAGTGGACTTGTTCCGTAGGACTTTTTCACTACGATCAAGAATCTCTATCGGTTGTTCTTCATAAGAAAGATCTTGTTCTAGCGGTATAACTTCTGAGCTGAGTACATGTGAAGGATCAAGTATGTTCTTTCTCAGGAGAGATACATGGAACACATCTTGAACTTGAGAGAGATTCGGTGGAGGTTCCAATCGGTAAGCTACCATCCCAACACGATCCAGTATTTCAAAAGGACCGATATACCTAGGGCTCAACTTTCCCTTCTTTCCAAATCTCATTACTCTCTTCCAAGGAGATATTTGTAAGAACACTTTATCACCCACATAAAACTCTAAGTATTTTCGTCAGTTGTCGGCATAACTTTTTTTGTCGACTCTGAGCTGCACTTATGTGTTGTTGAATAGATTGGAAGTTTTCTGCCATCTCATCAACAAGATCAGGTCCTAATAGCTTTCTTTCCCTAACTTCATCCCAGCAAGTTAGAGTCCAGCATATCTTTCTATAGAGATATTCATAAAGAGCCATCTGAATATTGATGTGAAAGCTATTATTATAAGAAAATTCCACCAAATTTAGGTGTTGATCTCAACCACCTTTGAAATCCATAGATAAATATCTCAACATATCTTCTAGAGTATGAATTGTCATCTCAGACTGACCGACTGTCTGAGGATGATAAGTAGTTCTGAAACTCAACTCTGTATCCAGAGTATGCTGATGATTTCTCCAGAACTTTGAGGTAAACCTTGGTTCCCGATTAAATATAATAGAAATTGGTACTCCATGCAATCTTACCACTTTCTTTACATATATCCTGGCAAGCTGATCCAGAGAGAAATCCTCTCTAATAGCAATGAGGTGTGCAGACTTTGTAAGATGATCAACTATGACCCAGATAGCATTATTGCCTTTGGATGTTTTAGGAAGTCCAGTGACAATGTCCATAGTGATGTTTTCCCATTTCCATTCGGGTATGGGTAATGGTTGTAACATTCCCTTAGATTTCTGTCTCTCAGCTTTAACATGCTGACAAACCAAGCATCGAGAGACATATTCAGCAACATCTCTTTTCATGCCATCCCACCAGAAGTGCTCTTTCAGGTCCCTATACATTTTCGTGCTTCTAGGATGAATAGATAATGAAGAACTACGAACATCAACCAGCAGCTCCTTCTTTAATTTGGGGATGGGAGGAACACAAACCCGATTCCTGAACATTATTATCCCATCATAATCAAGGTTGAATTCAGGAACATTTCTCACCTAATTTTGTAACTCTACATCTTCTTTCTGTGCCTATTTAAACTTCACATGTATAGATGGTTGAACATTCATTTGATAAATATAATATTTTTCCCCTTCCATTATAATTCTAAGATCCATCCTTTGTAAATCCAAAAATATTGGATCTTTTGTGATCCTCATCATGGATAAACTGGCATGGTCATGTCGACTTAATGCATCTGCCACCTTGTTTTCTTTCCCAGGGTGGTAATGGATTGAGTAGTCGTAATCCTTAATCAGCTCCAACCATCTTTTTTGGTGCATATTCAGCTCCTTTTGTGTGAAAATATACTTTAAACTTTAATGATCATTATAAATATCACACCTTTCTCCATAAAGATAATTCCTCCAAATATTTAATGCAATGATTACCACAGCTAACTCCAAATCATGAGTTGGGTAATTTTGCTCATGGATTTTCAACTGTCATGAGGAATAAGCTATCACCATATCATTTTGCATGAGAACACACCCCAATCCCTTCTTGGATGCATCACTATAGATCACAAACCTTTCTCCACTACAAGGAAGTGAGAGTACAGGTGCACTGGATAACCTTCTTTTCAACTCCTTGAAATTCTCTTCACATTCCCCCGTCCAAACAAACATAACTCTTTTCCGAGTCAACTAGGTGAGTGGATTAGATAATCTTGAGAAATCTTTCACAAAACATCGATAATATCCAGCCAAACCAAGAAAATTTTGGATCTCAGTTACTGTTGTTGGTCTCGACCATCTTTCGATAACCTATGTTTTTGCTGGATCCATATATATCCCCTCTTTTGAGATTATGTGACCCAAAAATGAAACTTTTTGAAGCCAAAATTCACACATGGTAAATTTGGCATAAATATTCTCCTTTCTTAGGGTCTTAAATATAATTCTCAAGTGATCTTCATGTTCTTCCTAGCTATTTGAATATACAAGAATATCGTCTATAAAGACCACCACAAACTAATCAAGATAGTCTCTAAAGACTCTATTCATCATATCCATGAAGATAGAAGGGGCATTAGTAAGACCAAATGGAATCACTATAAATTCATAGTGTCCATACCTTGTACAGAATGTCGTCTTTCGTATATCCTCCCTTTTGACCCTTAATTGATGATACCCTAAACAGAGATCAATCTTGAAAAAGTATTGAGCTCCGCGTAGTTGGTCATATATGTCATCAATGCGTGGGAGACGATATTTGTTCTTGATAGTGATCTTGTTATGTTCTCGATAATCAATGCTGAGTCTCATTGATCCATCTTTCTTCTTAACAAACAGAAGAGGTGCTCCCTACGGTGACGCACTAGAGTGTATGAACCCCTTATCAAGATTCTCTTGGAGTTACTTCTTCAATTCCGGCAACTCAATAGTGGCCATTCTATAAGGTGTCTTCGAAATAGGTAAAGCACCCGGTACGAGTTCTATTGAAAACTCAACTTCACGATTTGGTGGAAGTCCCGGCAATTCCTCCGGAAAGACATCGTCAAACTCACATAAAATGGGCATATTCGTAATCATGAGTTTATCACCAACCATTTGAGACAAATAACCTTCATTTAGTGGAATCAAGACCCATAAGATGGAAGAAATTTCCACTGGAAGGTTATTTTAATCCCTGCATCGATAGACGATCATAGATTGATCTGGAATATGAAATGTGGCTTCCCTTCTTTGGCAATCGATATGAGCTCCATATAGAGAAAGCCAATCCATGCCAAGAATCACATCAAATTCCACTATAGGAAGGATCACAAGATTTGTAGGAATCACTTTCCCACAAACTTTAATCGGAGAATAATTATAAACTTTTGATGCGACTGTTGTGCCATTATGGGTTGTCACAGCTAACTCAACATCTAATTAATGAGGTAATACGGTGATACCCTTAGAAAATTATTCAGAAATAAAAGAGTGGGTGGATCCCGAATCAAATAAAACATTTGCTACTCTATAGTGGATGGTAGGTGTACCTTTCACCACTTCGTTATCGTACTCTATATCGCTGATATAAATTGCATGTGAGTTTCCTTTGTCTTTAGCCTTAAGAGTTTGTTGACGTTGACCAACATCATCAACCCTTGGATTTGGGCATTGATTGGAATAATGCCCCATCTCCTTGCACTTGTAACATTGAAGTGTAGGAGGTGCACACTGTGTAGTCTTTTATTTGTTCACATCACTAGACATCTTATTCCCATCATTGCGGCATTCAAATGCCCGATGACCTTCCTTTCCACATTTGAAAAATTTACTTGTCCCTTTAAGACAACCCCCTCCATGTTTCTTTCCACACATTGAGCATAAGGGAAAACTCATCTTCTTTTCAGTGTGCTCTTTAGATTTTCCTTTGAATTCTATTTTCCTCTTCTTTTCAAACCCATATGACTGATGGGTTACTCCAATCTCCATCTCAACTTTGAGAGCACATCGAATGATTTCCTCGTAGCTATTGAAGTCCCTTATGGCTAACGCCCTTCGAAGACTTGGTTTTAAGACACTAAAGAATCGATCGATCTTACTCTCAGGTTGGATAATAATACCAGAAGCATACCTTGCAAGTCTTGTAAAATTTTCTTCATAGGTACCAACATATTCATCATCCTTTTGCTTTAGTTCAAGAAACTTCTTCTCCATCTTTTCTTGAATAATACGAGGGAAGTACTTATTGAAAAATAAGTTCTTGAACTCGTCCCATTCCATGGACTCAATTTCATCTCTTTGCCTCATATTCTTGATAAGATTCCACCATTGATCAGCATCACCTTCCAAATGATACACTGCTAAGATGAATTTATCATGTTCAGAGCATTGAAGAATTGAAAATATATTTTTCGTACTACTAATCCATTGTTTAGTAACTAATAGATCAGTAGACCCGCTGAATGAAGGTGCAAGCTGCCTCATGAAGGATTCAAAAGAATGGTGGTCCTTACTTTACTCGTTTGGAAGTCCTAAATGATTCATGGCTTAAGAAAGTTGTGTGAGCATGGCTACAAGATTTTTCATTCCAGCTCCCATAACGTTTGGTTGCTCAGGGGGACAATCATTACATTTCCCGTCGCATTCCGCATTAACACGGTTCCTTCGGATTCCAGCCATTGACTAAAACCAAGAAGAATAGTGATAGAAACACTAATTATAATAGGAAAAATACATAATCCAGAATAAAATTTCACACTTAAGTTCTTATCCTAGGTTATTCATGGCCATTTCTAAAACACTAATATTGTGTTCTATGCTTAGAATTATCCTTATGATTCTTACTACGGCTTTCACATCCTAGTTTCCAAATGATGACTATACCTTTCCTCTGATACCAACTATAACGACCCATACGTTATATACATTGTTAATACTTCATAATTGAAGCACACTTATTACAACATATACCAAAACCATGAAAGGACCATATAGGTATAGTGTCTTTAGAAACTGGGAAACATAAACAACTGGTTCATAAAGCATGTACATTGTCTCCCATTTATTTCATCATATCTAGAGTCCCTTTTGGCATATCCTACGTAATAAACTTCTTATTGTCCTGGGGTAAAGAAAACATACAAAAGGGTGAGCTCAAATGCTCAGTAAGGGTAAACAAAAGAAAAATCAATCACATCATATTCATTAGAACATAACAATTTTGAAATATTACCCTGCAAAAGAGATCATAATTTCATAACATGGGATAAATCATGATAGTGAAATGTAATCACAAAAATCAAAACTTAATACATGAAGCATTTTGGCATACACACATAATCATAGAGAAACATTTCTTATCATTCAAGACTCATTTCCAAGACTATCTTAGTGGACAAAGTCCATTTCTGAACCGAGTTCTTTCCTCGTTTTTGTCCTGTTTCACTAAACCAGTTTAACCTGTCGTTCTGGCCATGTCTATATCATGAGATATAAAATCATTACCCAATACATGGGAGGGAGATATAGGTCCCACTCATCTCATAATGATACCATTCTTATGTGTGCCACCGAATCATAAACCATACATCATAGCATAACCCATGTAATAAAAATAGGAATCATAAACATCGTGAAATCATAAAACAATTCATATAAGATAAAGGAATTCATAAAAATATTTCCATCACAACATAGTCAAATCAATGTAATAATAGGGATGGAAACATAACCCAATATTATCTTAGAAGGAAAATAATTTTGATAAAACACTTGAACTCCATTTCTGAGGAAAATATCCTTTCTTCTTCAAAAACATTTTTCCTTTCTTAACATGTCATACAATTTTAAAATAAAATAAGTTGATTAAAAATTAACATGAAACATGTAAATGATTCTTCTTGGAAATAATTCTTTAAAAATCCATTCATGCCGTATAATTTTAAAAAACATTCTTCTCGTACTTTTGTCAGAAAAGTCAAAAAGTACCTCATACGAAAAATGACAAAAGATTGATTTCATATCTTTTACTAAAAACTCACCGAAGGGTAAAATTGGAAATAAAATTTGTAGAAAGATATAAATACTACATATTGAGGAAACATGGATGTGGATGATAAATATTCCCTAGTAAATTCTGATGTATAAACAATCTCGGATAAAAATTGAGATTGTGTGATTTCCCTTACCTTAGGTCCGATTTGCTTCGTAATTGTCCGAACCTCCTGTATAATTATTTAAATAATGTCATTGACTTATTCCAGAATCATACTCATTGTTATGATATCATATATGGTCATATTCTTAGCTTCTTTATTAGTAATATTTCATTGTTACTTGTTATTCGGGTGTTTATTGCTTTTTTGTTATTATGCATGTTTTGTCGAATAAATTCTTAGTCTTCTTTTTGGGTTATAGATACCTCATTTACAGAATGGTATTAGTGTAATATATATCATATTTATTCATTAAATTCATTTATATACTCATTATGCAATGAAGATCATGTAGAACGAGTCGTATCATATCGTGGAGACGGTATTCCGTACGTACGCACGAGCGATGATATCGTTCCCATGATTGTGAAATTATAATGGAGTGTATGTATACTATTTCAGAATCAATATCACTTTACAATAATAATTTATAGTTATTATTTTCACCATTATACCCATCCACGTAAGGTGGTGGTGGAAAATAGATTACACCACAGCGTGAAGACGGTATCCTGTACGTACGCACGCGCGGTGATTTCATTTTCCGTAGAATGGATATATGGTGAAATAGGGTTGTTTCATACTTATAATAACATATAATTATATGAGTGATACTGATGTTATTACTTCATAATGAAACAACTAAATAAGAAGAAGTGGAAGAAGAAATAAAGTTGAAATAATCTGTAACGGACATTACCTCTTCTTTGAAGCGCCTCTTTGAGACCTCCTTTTAGGGCACTAAAATTGGTCTTTGAAGAAGACCAGGACCTCTAGGATGTTTCTAGGGAAGTGTATAAGATAATTTGGCAGGTTTTGTCTGAGCTTGATGGCTCAAAGTGGTGTGAGGAAGAGAGGGAGGAGGTGCCCTTTTATAAGGGAGGAGAGGGGCACAATTGGAAAAACCAAAAATATTATTTTATTATAAAGTCATATTCGGTTTTAAATAGCTCCAAATTGATTCATTTCGAAGATAAGGTGGGTATGGGTCTAAATCCACTCATCCTATAGAATTTAGACAAGTTTAGGTTCCTATTTTAACCTTATCATTTAGATTTAACTTTGAGTTAAATAATTTTACTTTTACTGTGTCTTCTAGTGTTCTTACACTATAAGGTTAATAAACTTACTATAACAAGACAAACGAACCCCAAGTTGTTTATTATTAAAATATATAACCTTATATAAGTAATTTGGCTGAACCATATATTTTTAAGAATAAAATAACAATTAATAATATAATATTTGTTTTAAAAACTATTTTATGTCAATTTTGATACAATTTAGTAATTGATTTTTTTGAAACTCGTAATAGAAATATTAGTTCGTAAAAAGTGAATTAAATCAATACTATCATGTCATATTAACATAGAAAATTATTTTAATTCATAAAAAGTATCGAATTACATTTATTTGGGTAGTTATAACATCAATTATGTCAATATTTCATTAATAAGATAATTAATTCATCATCATTGTGTCATAAATAAATTAAATTATTTAATGTCTAAAAATTACAAATAAAATATCATTATGTGGAAATTATTTCTAGCTTTCTAATGAATATTTTTAGTCAAATTTACCTTCGGTATAACCCTATATTAAAAATTATTTACTTATTAATCATTGATTTTAACTATTTTAACCCCTCTTTAAATAAATTAATAATAAATGTACTAATCTATTCCATGTCGGCCTAAATGGTCATATTTTATTATTAATGTTTTTTTGTCTAATGAAACTTATAAAATAGAATTAGGACATGTGTTAGGGTAATAATAATAACATTTTTACCCTTAATTACCCTATTTACTTTTAAAAGTGGTTAACAAAAGTAAAAAGTTTTATTCAGCAAATATTATTTTCATCTCATTGAACCACATTTTACATACTGACATCAACCGTGTCGCTTGGATTTTTGAAATTCCACTCACAGAAGTGGTAAAATTATGTTTTATGTAAATTTGAAAATTCTCCTAGGAGGTGGGTAAAAGACGGTCAAAAGTTCAATAAAAGTTTTAAATATCTATAATTATTATAAAATCAGTCCAAAAAATTACATTGAACTTATATAGGTATTATGTATCAATTTTAACATAAAATAAATTTAATTAAAATAAATAATTATTTAAATAAAAAGTCGGTTTTTAAATAGTAACCTAGTGTTTTCATTATTCATCAAAAATTGAAAGTTTTCAGAAAAATACCAAAATTTCCCCCTAGGCTAATTTCGATATTCCGAATCCAAAAATGAAGTCAATTTTGAAAAATAAAATTTACAAAACTTCAAAAAGTGGGTCTTACTATTCATAATGGCTAGTTTTAATAATATTTTAATACTGTATTGTTGTTTAGTGAAACTCGGTATTGCGTAGGATGCAAGCTATCGAGGAAGGTCCCGATTGCATGTAAAGCAAGCCAAGCTAGTGTTGTGTGTTGTGAAAGATTCATTTGATGATTTATATAACATAAAAACAAAATATTTCTCATAAAAGTCTCGGGTGTTACAGACTCAGTACTTCTCATTGATTTTCTCTGATGCTTTTTGCAAACAAGGAAGTTGGTAGCCTCAGGATATGCATGGATTATTAGAAGTCGATCGAAATGACCGTTATGCACCAGTATCCTCTGCAATGAATAAATGATCTCGATAACCAGCTACAAAGAGATCAGGAACTATCAATGATTTATTTGAGATCCAGCTATCATCACGTGTGACTTAGATCACTATACATACCTTATAAATCCATTTAGAGAAGATATAGATTGTATGTGTATTTCGTTATATCTTTCAGTATTACAAACGCGCTGACCATATTCAATGAACTGATGAATATATTTTTCCTTCCATATCATGATCAGATTATTTTGGTTATCATATATGATATATTGGTGTATTGTCACAATTGACACAACCATGCCATAAATATTGAAATAATTTTTATTACACTAAGATAGCATCTATTATACACTATGCTCCAAAAGTGGATCTTCTAGAAGGATCGGATTATCATAAAAAGTATCATAATATCGGATATTGGAGTATATGTGGACCCAGAAAAGACGAGAGTTGTAGTTTCCTAGGATCATCCATTGAACGTCATTGATGTGTAAAGTTTTCTTGGGCTATCATGTTACTAATAGTGATTCATACAAGACATATTAGGTGTTGTAGAAACATTGATTAGCCTGGAATAAAAGGGTGTGAAGTATGGGTGGAAAAATACATATAAGATGTCCTTAAAAAATTAGAAAGGTTGATAGACATTGGTGTCAATACAGATTTTGCGGAAGAAAGGATGAAGTTACACAGTGTACTGTGATGCCTCACGTATCTAGATATGATCAATTCATATGCTAGGAGATCAAGTCATATCATACTAGTCACAACATTTGAGGCCACATTAGAGGATTTACACACTACTTGATTTCAAGTTAGCTATGGTTGTTCTTGCTTTATGTTTTTGGATTCATTAGTTATTGGAAGAGAGTTTTTAGGTTTAAAACGACTAAAAGTCATCATGTACATTTTCACTTAACATGATCATACTCTTAGGTGGAAAAAGTGAGTGGAATACCTTTAGTCTTTTGTTTTTGAGCTTACCTACACACTTGGTAAGGGTAATGCAGTGAACAATGAACTGGGTAGGATAAATAATATATAAGAAGTGTGGTATGAAAGTAGAAAGTGGTAGCTGTTGAATTGTTTCTCTGAGATGAATTTGGAGGGCCATAACATTCAGGGAAAGTCATTTCATTCATCCTATGGTATTACCTCCACCATATTGGAATGTTTAAGTATAGTGTAACTATTCGATTATGATGGATTATTTATATGAGAAAGTGTGGATTTTGAGGACCCTTCTCCTGGTTGCACTATAGATGAGGATGAATTTATGTGTTTACATGGTCATGCATGGGTTTCTACATATATGCAAGAGGAGTTGATGTTGGATTTTCTTTCCTTTCTATAAGAGTTCATCATGGAATCACCATGATTTATCGGGATTCACATCATTACAATTGGTGGACCTTTATGTAATGATATGTTGTTCTTTTGGTCGTCTGATGCTCTACCTATCCGTATGTGAATGATTAACACCAATAATTTTCCTAGATTTTAAATATGATAACCATTCATGGGTGGAAATGGAATTATCTCTTGATGTTATTTTGTAATGAGGTTATGGAGGTATGAAAGAGGTAATGATGTCATATGTGTTGTTGTTGAAATAACCGTGATGGTTGAACATTTCCAACTAATAAAGGAAACCATTAGTGTTAATCAAAGTGGGAGGTTTTATGTCCATGAGATTTTACAACTGCACATGGTCCTGCTTTATATCATTTCAGATAGGGAGGCTTTGTTGACGTATCAGTTCATGAAAGGGATACATAGGGTGCTAGGTACACCATTGTTTCTAAGCCTGACATACCAAACCTAGAAAAATTTCAATTTAGAGAGCACGATTCTGGTGTTGGAGGACAAGCTACATGCATGCATCCAATATTGGATGGGTTATTGGGTGAGAAACATACACCTAGTTGATTTTTCATATAATAATACAATTAAAGATATTAAATAGATGGATCCATAAGTGGCTTTGTATGGTAGGTTGTGTCAATCATCCTTCTGTAGGCTAGAGGCAGAAGAGGAAGCTATGCTAGAACCTCATCTTGTCTGGGAGTCCAATGAGAAGGTGCAGTTGATTTGGAAAAGGGTGACTAATATGTAGTCTCATAAAAAATCATATGAATATCCCCATAGTTGATATATAGAGTTCACAGTTGGGGATCAGGTAATCCTATATATTTCACTAAGTTTTGGACGCTAGAGGGTTTAGTAAATAGGGTAATATTTAACTAAGATACAACAGTTAGTTCGAGATTATAGACAGAGTGGTGCTGGTTTACTATCAGTTTTAGTCACCTTATATGTATTTTTATATGCATGACGTATTTCTTGATTCTCAGTTGTGACATTACATTTTAGTACAATGTCCTTCTTTTCATCTTGAGGAAGTTGAGATAAATATAGATGGTCCATTTTGGGGCATCCAATATGAATTGTGGATCATAGCATAAAGGTTTTACATGGATAGGTTGTTGCTTTAGTATATGTGATATAGAAGCATGATGGGGTGTAGGAAGAGACATGGGAGTGGGATGTCAATGTACAATTTTAGTTGTAATTTTTTTCTTAGATATTTATCAACATACCTTGATGAATTTCCTTAAGGGATGATGTTTGTATCATAACTAGTTATTTCTTTGTTCAAAATATCTTCTAATTTCAGCTTTTTACTTGAGAAAAATGAAGGAAACATGCGGAGTACTAAATAAAAGTCAGCTACTAGACATGATCCATGTAATGGATGTCGGTAGAACCTGTTTATGATGTGAAAGGGATGTCGATAGAAGAATAGAAAAATTAGAACATACATTATGTGTTTTCTTATGTACACTATGGGTATTTTTTTGATAAAATGGGATGTAGCCTTGTCTTCATCAACCATATTGAGTCCTCGATTGGGTTTTCTCGAACAATAGGGCTGGATGATGATTTGGCTCTTAATTCCTTGTATGAAGATTGATTCAAATGTTGACAAATGCAGTGGAACCCCATAGTTGGTCTCTAGATTCCTATAGTGTTGTTATTTAGGATACGATATCTCGACCTAGTAATCAATTAATTTTCATTGATTCTCATTAGTATATATACTCTATTTTAGATGGAATTAGTGGCTAATGCCAGATCAGAAGAGTCATAAAAGTATGAGATATGTAGTATCATTATATTATCTAATTTTAAAGTTGTTTATATGTTATATTGTTGTGCAACCAATTTTGGATGTCGCTTTTCATTTTGAATTCAACCATTTTGTTTCCTATAAATTTTTATGTAATTGAATATTTATTCTTGGTCATATATATGGGTTTTTACCTTGAATTAGGTCCACCCCATGGGCGTGTTCACCTTGGATGATTGTTTATGTCCATTATTCATAGGATGAATATGAGGCAAGCCATTATTTCCAATTCATGGGTTGTTAAAAATAATTAATATTATTAATTAATTACAATATTTTTAAATTGTAATTTTATTTTTTGGGTCATATTATGGTTGGATTTAACCTTTACCATTGTTATATCATGCCATGTTACACATTTTGGTTTCAATTTATTATTTTAATAGCTTACACAAATGAGTTTATTAATGATTAAACATTGTAATATTTTAATTTACCTGTGTTTATTTTTATTAAAAATACGACCACATGATTTTATTAACATTATATCCATGTAGTAATATATTTTACAATTGTTTCTTGTTAGGAAAATTTTTAAAATGTGATTATTTGAATGTCCAAGCCTTATTAGGTTGGTTCTTTTTTGAGATTATATTTAAAATCATTTTCTCTTGACCTTCAAATGCATAATGAAATGTTTAATTGAATTTTTAATTTTAAAAGGTTAAATATAAATGAGTGAATTATGGATTCAGATTATAATGTAATGATCGAGATTGGGTAAATATGTTACAATATACATCAGGTGACCTATGAATCCATTATGATATTCAATTCATGGACTAAAAGTTTTTTATATGTTTTAGCTATCATCGAACCATGAAGGTAGTGGATGATTTCATGAGAGCTTTTTTTAATGGTCTAACAATTCACAGAAGGAGGGATACCATGGATGTGTTATTCTAGAAATGTGTATATGTCTTGGTTAATACATGTGTCTTATTTATAGGATCCAACCCTAGATCAACTGTCATATACTCGCTCCACACCAAGGGTGATATTGGGTTCATGAGAGGATCATCTGAATGGGCTCGTTGATGTTTGTGGATTTTCCCATAGAGAGATACATGAATTTAAACTTAGGAATGTAATGGAAAATCTCAAGTTTTAAATTTATTATTTAAATGGAATGAATTATGAGATGTCTATTAGGCCAAAGAAAAATCTTGGATTTAATCTTCACTTATCCTTGTTTAGATGGCCTTTTGAGACATCTATTGTGATTAATTTTATATAGGGGTTTTCGGGATTATTTTGGATCCCAAAACATATATAATTGAATTTAATTGATTTTTTAATGGACATGATGTGAATATAAATTGAATATAGTACATGTAAGACTATTTACATTTAACAACTTCGTAGTTTAATATATTTATCATTGTACAATTATGGTTATATACATTCAATGATGGATGGGCACAGACCATGGGTGGTTTCCTTCTAGGATATTATCTCACCCCATGTTTGAGTAATTTTTTGGGCTTAATATGATTATTTTACCGTAGGTGATGATAAAAAAATATCCCTTCTTTGGGTACCTGATTTAGTGCTTAGGAGTTGGAGAACATTGGAAAATAGATGAGTCTTGCGATGCTTCTATGTATTGATTGTCATTTTTGTATTGTTGGTACTTATATAATTTATTATTGTAGTGTAACATGTATTAGATATTTTAATAGAAAATTTTTCATGTAACCTCTTGTTTTGAATGATATGACATATATTTATTTAAGATATCAGTATTACATTGTCTACTTTTTTTCTATGGTATTTCAAATTCCTCTATTGATTTGTTATTGTATTACACTATGTTATAATATTCCAAAGAGGGGATAATTTTACCATTGTGCCACATAGGCCCTCACTGCTAGTCATTAGCCTCACGCATTTTTTGAAATCTGGTTGAGGCAATGTGGCCAACTAGGTACAGGGCACCATTGGGTGGTATCTATATCTGGGATGTTACTAAAAGTGTGATAATAAACCCTTAATTCCCATCCATAATTTAGTACTGTATACATTATATTCTATATGATATGATTTTAGAAATAATTTTATTATTTAGGAATATTTTCTTTGTTAAAAACCATATAATTATTTTATTTAATTATTGAATTCCACATATGATCTTTTGACGACATTCAGTTCATTTTTCAGAAATAGCTTTGTTGTATATACCATGGACAAATTGGTATTTCATAAGCATATAAAAAATAATAATCCATGAATAACTATAATATATATTTAAATATTGTAATTTTAAAATAAATCTTGAACAGTGGTTGAAAAAATAAAACTATGTTATGGTAATATAGATGGATGGTTATACGTACATGTATGTAAATGTTTAAATTTTTTGTGATTATTATGGAAAGAAGATATGTATTTTTCACAATTAAATAATGATAAAAAATCCAAAATAAAACTATATTTTTTAAATATAATTATATATATAAATTGTTATTGTGATATGGTGATGAAGACATAATCACATAGCTTCTTAGATGATGTAGTCTACACATTTAGAATATACATTTTCATTTTTTCTTGTTTTGATAAAAATTATATGTTATCTTTTAAAAAATGATAAATAAGTCATGAATATCATTATTTTCTGATTTATATCACATATATTAGTTTACAGCATCCTGATCACCAACCACTTAACATATTAGTGATAAATGATCCAATTTTCTTTGCAAAGATATAGATCACAATATATATGAGTGATGTTATCGTATTCCCCAATGAATGGAATCTAAAAAGGTATATGCGGAAACATAATTAAATAAGTATAAATATGTTAATAAAGACATATATATAATTTTAATCCTTCATTAATTTTTTTTCAGAGTTGATGATGGAAAATAAATGACTTAAGTTCCCTTGGTGATTGTTTTCCATTAATAGCAATGATGATCTTGTATCCCATTCTATGGAAAAGGATATGGATATTGGTATTTAATATTATATAATAACATCACATTGTACATTATATTTTTTTTATTTTAATTTTTTAATAATATTATATGGATGTGGAAGATTAAATTAAAATAAAGTCATAATTATGAATTTCTCTCATCTCAAACCACCACTTTAGGATATCACCTAATGTTTTCATTGAATGATTTATGAACGTATAAGGGATTCATGGTCGTGGGGATCAACATACTGAAGTTATTTGGTAATATATTCAAATAAATAGCATTATGGGTGTGATTAATAGAGAAGATATATTGTATTTTTTATGTGAGAACAATGGCATAGTTGTATGTTTTGAATAAAAAATGTGTACCAACATTTTTTAAATTCCAATTGGATAAAAAATGGGGAAATATATATTCTAAAATATTTTCAGATTTATAAATTTACATAAATTAGTATTTATTTTGGTTTTTAGGTAATTTTGACACTTATATTTTTATTTTAATCCACTATAAACACTATTTCAATTATATCGGGGAAATTTATTTTCACTATTTTCACTATTCATTTTTGTAAAATTTAATATGAATTTATTTGATAATATAAATTATTATAATTCCAAATATTGATTCCATATTAAAAAATTATATTTATAAAAGTGGAAAATTTAAATTAAAATAAACTCATAGATGAAATGAAGAAGCATGCTTTCAAGAAATGTATTTTTCAAGAAAAAGATTATCTTATATTAAATATATTAAAAATAAAAATTATTAATTGGAACTCAATTAATATTTATTAATATATAATTTATTCATTTTATATAAATAAATCATAATTATTTTTTAATTTAAAATGATAATCTCCATCTACTTTAAAGTAGTTTTATAAAAAATATCGTTTTTAACCGAATGAAAAATTTATAGTAAAATACAATATGAAGTAGATTAAAATTAAATAATTAGGATACAAGTTTATTAAATAAAACTTTTTTTACGTGTAATCATATTCGAAACATAATGGGGATTTTAAACATTATAATATTTTTAAAACAAATGCTATATTTTGAGAAATCCTCGTTTTCCAAAATTCTATTCAAAAATCAATATTTTCATAAAAATCTCAATATTTCACCCATATAAATATTGAAATTATAATTTAAAAAATAAAAAAATTTATCAAATAAATTTTATGAATTATATTATTCTTTTTGAATATAAATGAAACTATTTTTTTGAAACTTATTTTTGATGGATAAATTTACATTACCAAAAATTGACTAATTAAAAACTAAAAATTAATCCTAAATATATATTATGTAAAAAATTTAGATATATATATATTTCATAAAAATTTTAATATTATTTATTCATTATAATTTATCGACAATGTTATACTATTTTTTTATATTGTGTGTTGTTTAAGAATGGAGTTGCATGTCGAATTCACTACCGAATAATGTTTTCCAGTCTAAAAAATGGGGTGTTGGAACTGAAATTTCCACATCCTGGTAAAAAAATATAAAAAAATTACAATTAAATTCATGTTATGATACATATTGTTTTTCATAGATAAGGTTCAGAATGACACAATAATGGGGGGGATTCAGTTCGTAAATTTTTTAACAAAATCAAATAGCCCAATTTAAATTATATTCATATCATTCATAATATTCTTCAATTAGAGATATAGTGGAAATAAAGAAATAAATTAATAGAATGTCATAATCTTTTTATATTGATTCGTCTAATGAGTAACTGCTCTTAATAAATGCCACCAATACCCAAATAAATTTTTTTGATTAATAGTTATCCAATCCCTTTCATAGGTACTTCCAATCAAACTTAACGTATATATCACCCCAATAAAATTAATTTAATTGACATTTATGGGGGAATTAAATTTAAAAGACACATCCATGTCCTTCATAAAATACTTAGAATAAGATGTTTTCACTGTAAAATGAGTCCAATTTGGATAATAAATAGCAAATTCCACACGTAATTGGAAGCTATCACTAAATGTAGATAATGATATTTCAAAGGGATGAGTATTTACGAAAAGTGAATCTATATAATGGTCTTCAGAATTAATAGATGTACATGTAGCACAATATTAGTGTTATTATGTCTTTATTCATCATTTTTGTTAATAAATTGAAAATAATGAGGGTATGAAGATGAAAATTAGCCGTTTATAATAATATTGGAAAGAAATGTTTTTTCTCTTGTAACATTAAAATGTTTTATCTTTAATTGTTTGAGAATAATAATAAATATCCCCAAAATTTTAAATTTTTTCATTTCATCGTATGATCATCTCCATAAATATCTTTTGAGAGTAATTGTGATCTCCCAGGGATAATTTTTCTTATTTTTAATTATATAATTTCATTAAATCGGTCCTTCCTTTTTTAAACATCTCTACTTTTGATAAAACAAAATCATGGATGTAATTTTAATAAACAATTAAAATTAATAAATAAATTAAAAATATTAATCTATCTAATGTAGTCAAATACAGTCTTCTAATAAATTACTTCCAACCATAATAAAAACAACAAAGATATTTAAAATTTATGAATCACTTGTTTTTTCTGTAAAAGTAGAAATATTCAAATTAATTTGTTGAAATGAAGTATGTTCAGCTACACAAAAACATTATTAAGAATATTTCTAACTTTTAATGTTTTTTCAGCATCTTAATATATTCTTAGGTCTTGGATGTCATTTTTTAAATAATACATTATTTTTTGTAGGATATACTACAATTTATTATATATAATGTAAAAATAATATAATCAAGTAAGAGATTAGTGGAATATTTTTCAAATAGGATCAATTCACTAGTGTAGGAAAATCCACGCATATGAATGAGAATTTTTCCAAATACAATATTTTTAAAATTAATATGATATCTATATTTCTCAGATATCTATCTCTTATGAATTTTATTTCCCGTAATATATTTCCAATAATAAATTTCTATTTTAATGATATTTATCATCATATAATTCATCATGTAAGATCTTTTTTATATTCCTTAAGATAATTTTATCCTTCTGTAAAGATAATTTACATTGAATAAAAATTGAATTCTTGTATACGACTACAAAAAAGCCACATAGGTTATTTCTTCAGGTGTGTAAGAATATTTCCTTGGGAAGATTACATTATATTTTAGTAACACTTGGTTGACCTATAAATATCCAAATTTAATGTCATATAAAAAATATTAATTATCAAACAGAAATAAATTAAAATAAACACATTAATAAAAAAATTGGGATTTTTTTCGCATCAATATATGTGAAATATTAAATATACAGGTTAAAAATTTTAATTTATTAGAATCTTCCACTTTTGAATGATACCAAATTCAAAAAAAATTATATTATTTTTACCAATTAAGAATTTATATTTGAAGAAAAATCAGAGTATAAATACTCTATAAATAAAATAAAATTGGGGCATAGAAAATTTCTAATTTTATTTTTCTTATGAATCTATCTTTTACCAATTATTCAATAATAATTATTGTTTTAAATTCTTCATTTGAGAGATTATTTTATGGTTAATGTTTTTGTCTACTTATATATTCTCCATTTTCCATGATGTCAACAACAAAGATAACACAATTAAATAAAACACATTTTTTATATCCTAAAATATTAATTCATGAATACAATATAGATCACTAAAATGAAAAACTTTTTTGAATTGAACATTTACTAATTAAATTTTTTTAAAGGAATTAATAATTATTATAATGTATTATTCAATCACTCAACAACAATCAAACAATCCTTGTATGATAACATAATAAAATTTACTTTTAATAGAATAAGTAAATCATTAATATAATTTTCATAAAAAAAATTGTTTCAACATTCAAAAAAGTGAACAAAAAACATGAAATATTTCATCCTTTTGATTATATAGTTGGTTTATCTGATATTGGATCATTAGGAATAGTATTTCTATGATCAATTGTTTCCTTAACTTATTGGTGTCTACTTGATTTCCATTTATAGCTTCATGACCAAGTAACATTATACACTAGAGTTGAAAGAGTTCCTCGATACACAGGTGAGTCGTTTTTATTATTTCTTCCCTTTTATATTTGATAATTAAAATACATAATTTCAAATTTATTAATATAAACATTTAGAGAAGCTTTAATATAATACTTATGAAAAATAGAGAATATAGCTTCGGCCCCAACCTTTTAAAAAAAACTTATGAAAATAGAGATAGTTAAACTCTTAAAACAAAAACATATGAACACAAAATATTTAGAAGGATACAATAAAAGATAAAAAAATAGTTTGAATAATATATCATTGCTTTTAAGAGAAAATTTATTTTTATTGGATGTATCCCTATAATATTTGTCTTATTTCCCAATTTCATTCTATAATGATTCCATAGAATCAAAAAAAAGTTACATTAATAGTATCCGACATATTGGTCATTATATCTACGAATATCCTAAATTTTATATATATATATATAATTTCATATCAACTATAATTTTAAAAAATAGTAGTTGGGTTTGTCTTAGTGGTAAGCACCCTGTAATCCTACATGAAAAATGGGGGTTCAAAACCCATTGGGTGCAGGTACTATAATGGTACTGTAGCAGTGGCGACATTGTTCATCAGCCGGTACTATAGCGGCGGTAGGGCACTATAGCGGCGGCGTTACTGTGCGGTACTGTAGCATGTGGGTTACTATTCACAGAATGTGAATTGGGAGAAAAATTTGGGTCTACGGGCAATGTAATGGGCTATAAGCCCACTAAGACTTTGGGCTATGTAATGGGTATCCCTCTAACTAGTTAAAAGAGGTCTTTGCTTGATTTAATAATAAAAATGAGGCTTCGACCACCAACATTTTAAAAAAATACCTTTAAAAATAAATTTAGTTTCTTTAAGAATATTTTATTAGGTCACTTTCAATGAAAGAACATTCCCTTGGATAAAATTTATAATATCAGTTATTTTTTCCAAAACTCCAAATAAAATATCTATTGAAAGATATAATATATCTATATGTTGATGTTTAATGTAGATTAAAATTTTAACAGGATTTTATTTTTATATTATCTCATTTCATTATTTTAAATCATTCATTACATCTTACCATGTATGATGAAAAATTTATCAATTTAGCCCTTAAGTATTCAGTAATTGAAAGAACTCTTTCTGAACCAATTTTTATATTCAACATAGATCAAGGAATATCCAATATGAATTTCAAAAATGCCTTTAACTCTTCAAACAAGGATATTGAGAAAATATGTTATTTAGTATGTTTAATCTTTTTTTTTCAAATCAAACTAATTTGTGTAAAGACATCAAATTTCCATGTAATTTTTTTAAATAAATGGTAATTTTACTTGTCTAATAAAATTGACAGAAGCTGATTCCGTTGCCTGGAGTGATCGAAATGATATTCTTAAACTTTTGTTCAGCTATGTTCAGTAAACGAGAGAGTGGGTTTTTCTAACATTTGAATCGGTGCTCGGAATTGAAATCTAAGGGCACCGTTGAACTCACCAAGTGGGTATTTACATAAAGCGACTTTCACCTCAAGGACAGTTAGTTGAGGGTGGAAGTTAGTTTTTGGTTTTTCATTAATGAATAAAATAAAGATAATGTTCAATAGCTTTTATTTTTATTTTATTTGTTAAAACCACCATGTGGATGTTGAGAAGTGGGGACCACCTGACCTAAACCTTTCATGAGAGGTTATGGTGGTGGGGACCACCTGAGCCTAACCTCCCATGAGAAGTTATGGGGGTGGGGACCACTTGAGTCCTAAACCTCTCAAATCCCTCATTAAATTTGTGAGAAACCTACCAAATCCCCAATATTCCACCCTCCAATTTATATTTAGCAATAAAATTAGGCCAATTAATTGATCTAATTAATTGTTCCAACATAGTACATTAATTACGCCAACTTGGGTGTGCCAACATAATTTCTTATCAAGTTAATTATATTGGAACCTCCATCATTTTTTGGGTGGAATTGATAAAGGAGAACCCTATGAGGATTTCACTTCATCCACGAAGAATGCTCCACCAATGAAGAACACCTCTCATTCGACGATATCTCCTCCAAACTCCATCCAAGGATCTCCAATGACGCATGAACCAACAATCGGAGAAAATGTCGATGAAACCGATGTCCATATTTTCCCAACGATTCATCTTCTTCCTTGTGACCTTCATCAACGAAAAATACAAAGTAGGGTTTTATTTATATTTTTTTATCAATTCCCACGTATGGCCCTTCTATTTGTTTTGTATGATGGGAAAAATCAATGCGAGAGGATTGGATTTGACATTCATATTCATGTTCTTGACGAGCCATTTGCTGCCACCCTAACGCGGAGGGTAAGAGCCAAACCAATATGGCCTGACACTTCCAAAAATTTATTGGTCTTATTTATGATGAATGATGATAGAATACATCCATTTTTGGGGCCCATGAACAGCAGACGGCACCCCCGCCAGCAGTGGCGAAGGCGAGGTGCAATGGCGCTGTCTTGCGGCCACTGCAACCGCCAAGAGGCCCCTACCGCAGCCCCGCGTCCGCCGCTGCCGCCCCGCATCCTCCGCGTCAACTACGGCCCCTACTTCTGCCCCCATCTCTGTAGTGCCCCACGGTCGAGGCTCCGCCCTGTGTCAGAGGTGATTCCCCACGGCCGGACGGCCGACCCGCGGTCGGACCGCCGCCCCGCGACCAGTCCGCTGCCCCATGCATCCGAACCGCCACCCCGAGGCGGGACTGCCGACCCAAAGCCAGACCGTCGTCCTATGGACGAACTGACGCCTCTTGTGGCCATATTGCCACCCTCACAGCCGAACCACCTCCACGTGGTCTGTCCGCCACCCCATGCGGCAAGACCACCACCCCGCGGCCAGACCGTCGCCTCGCAGCCGAACCGCCGCACAGCGGCCGAACCGTCGTCCCTTGCAGAGCTACTCCACGTCCTCGCGCCATCTCGGCACTCTCAACGGCCCCTCGCAGCCTGCCGGGCCGGACCCAGCGTGTTGGGCCGAACCCAATGGGCCGAGCAGTATTGTGTTCTGGGGTGACCTGAACTGGGTAGGACTTGGCCTGGTCAGACGGGAGGACCCGGAGTGATGACGGTGTGATCTGTACCTACTCTTAAGGTAGGAAACTCCGAGGAGGACCCAACTACTGACTTTCCCTTTTCTTCAGTTGTATTGTATCACAGTTTTATTTGTACTTTCCATTTGAGCTTGTATTCTAGCCCCTTTTACTTAATGCACTCACTCAGTTTACAGTTCATCTTACATGTTTGTCTATCTTGTTTTGTGCTTGGTAAACTGTTCTTATAGGTTATAAAGGCAATGCCTTAACAGGTTTATGGAATATTTCTTCGGTGCTAGTCACCAGCCCCTGGCCTATGGAATGCTGGCTTGGGGTAGTATCAACATGGGCCCCAGGGGACGGGTTGTGACAGTATGTAATCATTTTCTTCATCTTTTCAAAATATTTTCTAGTGATGAAAAAAGTAGTCATAAATCCGAAAATTGACTAAAAATTTAATATTCCTTTTATATAATTCCATTTTTTAAACAGTTATTGATTACATCAATTAAACTATCACTTTATTGATTAATGTTTTTTATTTTTGAAATAATTCTTTTAACGAATTTTTGAAATGTTATATTAATTTAGATTTTTATTGATATATATTTTCATTATAATTTTTCTCATATTTCATTATCATTAAAAATTTATTTATATTTATTGATTTCTTTTAGGATATAATTATAAAGAAATTTATTTAATTTATTCTTCATAAGTGATAAAAAAATTTCTATAATACCAAATAATATTAACTGGATAGTGCATGTTGGACTGATAAAATAGATAATATTAAATTTCCCTTATCTTCTTGTGAGTAGCTGCAATTACTCTATATGTATTATCATGTTATGGGGTATCACCATTCAAATGGGAGGATCAACTTCTCCAAACCATCAATAATTACTAACATTACATGGTAACCACCTAAATATATTCAAACCAAGATCTCATAATCCTAGTAATGGAACCTAATTATAATAGATTATGGGGTACTACAACATCAGTATTAGTCACTTGGACCTCACCTTATCAGTGTGAAATATCTCTTCATTATAATAATTTTTATTTACCATATATTTAGGAGCCATAGGAAGGGAATGAATAAAAATAAGGAGTATTTTTATATTTTATATAGAATGAATAGATTCAACTAATTTTGAAAAAAAATTATTATCATTTAATTATTGAAAAATATATTGATCATTATATTCCATAACACCTTGAGAAAAAACAAGATTTTTTTTCTCTACATGTGGTTAAGTTTTTCTAAATCCACTTCAACATAATTAAATTAGAAAAATCGGTATTCCCACATCAATATGATTTAGAATAATACATAAATTGATTTTATATAATTCTTCCTTATAGCCTGAGAAAGATCCACTTCAGCATCATATACATCCATGAATGGAATAACATTTTTCAAAGAATATCACTATAAATTGCCTCTCTTATTTGTCATTAAACATCCTAAATTTATTATTCTATGTCACTTGGGTGAAATAACATCACTCTTCTCTGCGTAACTTATTTCGAAAGTCAGAGGTAAAATTCATCCTAATGTTTATAATGTTTAACTCTTGTTATCGATATAGTATATATACTAAAATATTTACATGGTAATTTTAACATTTTTCTATTTGAGAAGATGATATAGTATATGATTTTATCTAAACAATACCTTTTAAAATTAAAAATTAAATTAATAAATTAAATTATAAATAAGCATGAAATAATCATTTATCAGGATCAGGATCCTTTATAATATTATTCTCATTAGTCAAGACAACAAAAAGGTAATTCATTATCTCAATGAGGTTAATGTAATTATCCATACACGCATTCCCATATTGATTTCTTATATAAACATTTTTTATATACTAATATTATATCACCATTAAAATAATTGATATACAAATTCCTAATTAAGAAATATTGAAATACTATTTCATATATTATAGTCAAAATATCTTTTTTGGAATATATTTTTATATAATTAATAAAAAAAATAAACTAAAAAACCTATGTAATTTTTATGTAGAATATTTTTATTAAATACTATATTTTTAGCTACATAATATATGATGAATCGTCATCATCTCCCATATATTCTTTCAATATTCTATGCATATAAACATGACACTTGTACTAAAATTACCCATTACCGAGGAAAATAAAAATATAAGAAGGGGTGAGCGATATATATTAGTATTGGAAACATAATACCATGTTTATAATTCAATAAACAAAGAACAAATATTTTGATATGAATAAGAAAAAATTATACTGGATAGAAAATTTTAAATAGATAGCATTTTGTATCTATAAAAATATATAAAAACATGTAATAAAATAATAATTATTTAAAAATAAAATAAAGAATTATTTTGGACATCAAAACTTGTTATCAAGTTGTTTTTGAAAACATTTACTTTTTATTGGGACATCAATTATGAAGTTATTCTAAATTTTGATGTCATAGAAAAACTAACTATACATGTCTCTTTTATGAGACTAGTTGATTCGTCAAGGAGCTACATAATTTTAGGACATACCAATCACATTTTTATTACAATTTTTCCAAAAATTAGAGTCATCAAGAACCTTAATACAGGTCCTTCATGAAACAATTACTAAAAAAATCATTATATGTATAAAGAGAAATTCAAAAAATTTAACTTAATCAATATGCACTAGTTTTCAATAATCATCCTAATTTTCAATACATTTCCTCATGTTAAAAAAAGAGATGACCTGATAAAAACCCTACCATATAAAGATGAAGTATGTTTGAAAAATACATACTCAAATTTTTAAAAATCATCTATATTATAATTAAAATATAGAAACAAAAAATAATTATACACATATAAAAAAAATGGAAAACTATATAATAAACTATTTAGGGGAAGAAGGAATATGTTAAAACAATAAAAAGTCAACTTCCTAATAATCATCCCTATTGGAATAATAATATTAATTACAATAATATATTTACTCATGTAGATAGAATAGATAATTTGATCACCACACATCTAAATGAATATGTTATGTGGTTAATGATGAATTATCAACCTTCTATGAATAGTCTATATTGGAATTGCCACATTAAAAATGCCAAAACATTTCCAAAATTAAATTTAAAACATTATTTCATATGCAACATCATCCAATATGAATTATTTAAATTTTTATGTTAAAAAGGTATAAAGAAACTAGTATAAAACTATATCAATATTATAATTTCCATGGCTATATGCCATGGAGAGTAAGAAGGTGGATGGATTCAAAATAAGAAACCCCATGAAGAGGGATATTTTTTTGAATGGGTTTTTTGTGGTAGGATTTTATAACTATATAAACAATAATATAATAATATATAATATATTCAATTGGATGAAGGTTCAAATACTATATTTCCATGAAAATGATAATAAACCTAAAAATTAATGTCACGTTATGATGAAAACTCAATAATGCAGAGAAAACTAAATCATTAGAAACATGAATAATGAAACATGATTTTCATAGTAAATCCAATTAAATAAATAAATTATGATTGACTGGGAAATTAACACCCCAAAATAAGAATACATTGGATAAGATATATATTTTTTCATGGAATTGGAATCTATTCCAAGAAATCCCTTGTGGCATTAGGGAATTTCCAATGAATACTCACTAAATGAAAATGATATTAAATTGACATAAAATACCACAATTGAAATATTAATTTGGATATAACAACTCTTGAAAGTATTATATACAAACCATAATGTAAATTAGTTTCATAAAACGAAAAAAAAAATCAATAAGAGGAATGTTATAAGAAAACACATAACTTGTCATGATCCATAATGATCATGAAAATATATACCAAATAATAAAAGTAATATTATTAAATTAAAAAAATATCAACAAATATTACCATATATACTCATAATATTCAATCATTTTATATATTTTAATAATAGATAGTTTATACCAATATTCAACACTATGTGATTGTACCATTTTTCTCTTGGATCTAATTTCATAAAAAAATTATTAGTATTTATTCTTTTTCCAAAAGTAAATCATGCTAAGATCATGTAATCTATTACAATATGTTTTCTATGATAGCTTAAAATTCAATATTTTTATTCAATTTCTATTCTTATTATGAACACATAAGGTGAATTCCACAACAAACCATGATTTCGAGATTCTTAGTAGATAAAAGTTTTATTCTTAATTAATGGGTTAATGTTGATATGATATTTTACCGAACTGAAAAACATATTTAAATATTTATATCATATTAAACAATCGAATATGTTCTCATAGTTACCATTCACCAAAATTTATATTATTTTTCTAACTTGTTGTTAAAACCACCATACCACGAGCCTACAATGATAAATGGAAGACCATTTGAAGGTGTAGTGGTAAAATACCAATACAGGAAGAATAATCATAATAGTTAGTGTTTATTAGATTCATATATTATAATATTAAATAATTTTAAAAAGAATATAATTTTTATAAAGTCATCTCAAATTTTTTTCTCAGTTCTCATATTTTAACATATTAAATTCATTATACTGATTTTTTTATGTTAACTCATTATTAATTTTAAGGGATATTTTCCTAAAAAATATTAATTATATAAATAAAATACTATTTA
Source organism: Viscum album (assembly GCA_963277665.1). NCBI lineage: Eukaryota > Viridiplantae > Streptophyta > Magnoliopsida > Santalales > Viscaceae > Viscum > Viscum album. The sequence goes on from OY728166.1 coordinate 602,298,296, forward strand.
TCCTTTAATATGATCTATAGATCCATCGATGCACATTTTTTATTGAAATCAACTCATTTTTATCATGGAGGTATTAATATTTACATATGAGATACCCCAATTTTATTTTTCTCAATTAATGATGTATATGAATATGATATGATAATACCATTAATATAATGAAACTTTATTATATAAATGTTAATAATTTTATATATCAGTTTAATTAGAATATATTTTAAGATTGTTAATAATGAAGTAAAACTATGTCGTTGATAATACCCACATTAAGAAGTTAAAAATTCATTTATAGTCTCATAGGAAATGAAGTCTGCCTTCACACTAATGGTGAGAAAAATATTTTAAATGTGGGTGATTATTATAGGATAAAACAAATAGATTATTTTAAATCATAAATTTTAATAATAGGTGACTCTTTAAGTGGTGAATTTGTTAACCCTTTATTAGTGGATGTATGTTTTTTTTGGAGTAATTCAATCATTTTCAATAATGTAAGGATATTATTAAAATAGAGAATGCAAAAACAAGTAATAAAGTGTAGTGAAAATTGGGAGTGAATTGAAATATACACGAAAGATTGAAATTTAAAAAATATTTATATATATATATTTTTTCTTTTTTTTTACTAAAACATTCTTTTACCATCGTAATAAATATATAAACCATATTAGTTTATTTAAATTAAAATCATTAAAATATAATAAATATAATGTTTTTATACATTATATTTAAATTATGAAAATTATTTGACAAAATAAATTTTCCAAGGCCTGAGAATATAATTTTATAATAAATGAAATTAATCATGTAAAAACCAATTTAGGAAATATAAAATTTTGAACCTTATAAGTATTTATTAGTTAATAATTTCATTGATAATGATATTAATGACAGAAATTGTTTTATAATATAAAAATTAATGGACTGATTCTTTAATATCATATTAAAAAAATATCATTTTAAAATACTTAATTCAATATAAAATATTGAAAATATTTTTTAAAAGTATATTATTAATTAGTTAAAAAAATATTAAACATAGGACATATATACTCAAATATTATTATCAAATGACTAATTTAAATAAATAGATTAATATATATTAACCATAACGGTTTTATAATCATATAGTTTATTGTTATACACTAATAGAATAAATAAATTAAATGTTTTTATTACATTATTCTTTAACTAGAAACCAATATTTTTTTAAAAAATGTCAACATATTCCTAGTATGTAAAATTCAATATGTAGAAATAAAAAATTTTATATAATTATATTGAATTTAAATAAAAAAAATTAGAAATTATTTTTTAAAAAATAATACTAAATAATAATGAAAACATAATTTTATTTAAAAATAAATATTTTCAATTATTAACTAATTTTATTCATATTTAAAATAATTGATCGACTAAATTATTTTAAAAATCATTTATTTAACAAATATATTATTATTAATCATATTATTATTGGAATATAAATTAATACCACATAAAAATAAATTTTTATAAATAAATAAAATTTAATCAAAAAATAATCATATTAGTCATTTTATATAAACTAATTAAATTTATTCTATATTAAAAAGTGCGTTTATTTTCTTTATATATATAATTTTAAATTTTTATGCCAATTCAATACTATTAATTCATCATAGTGGATTAAATTTTCATTCTTAAATATTTATAGTTTATATAAACATAGGACGGTTTCGATAAGGTTTTGTGTTTTGGGTGTAAAAATATATTAATCTTGTTGATTTATTTCAAGGTAAAAACATATTACTATATCGATGTGTTACATTATCAATCAATATATTAATCGTGTCTTTGAATTTTTTTAATTATTACATACTAATCAAATTATTAATGTGTATATGAATGATATATATAAGTGAAGATGTATTTTATAATACGGTGACTACCTTAATAACAATGGTATAACTGGGAATCACATTTCTCATCGTGTTTTGTGAATTCTTAGTTTCTCCATTTCCAAATTCCCTATAAATAATTCTTCTTCATATACATTAAGGATTGTTATGTGGGTTATTTTTCCCACATTTTTAACCTGGATTAGATTAATCTTCCTTCATTCATTATATTGACAATGTGAATATTATTGAATTTAATCAATCTCTTAATTAGTGAGTTTGGGGTCTAAACTAAGAACATTTTCTAAATATTAATTAATAATTGATTATTTAGAATAATATATTTATTTTTAGATCTTTCTATTATCCAACTAGTTTATCCAATAGGACATCGTAAATATTATCCATATAACCTTTATTTTAATTTATTTTTTCAGGATTGAAATATTCATAAAATAAAAGACGTAACAGTAGTTAGAATACTTATAAAATAATTATAAAAAATAATCACATGATAATTTAACATCAAATTGTATCACCTTATATAAATATCATGTTTCAATTTATTTAGAACAATTAGACATATATTTGAAGTTGTTAGACATATATCACTCTCTATCAAACATATATCATTCATAGTTCAACCTATGATACTTGTTTCTGGGGTCACTCATACATTTTAACATTATCCTTAAAATAGAGAACATAACATAAGACGAATGTTCATAAAATATTCTACATCATATAATCATGGAAATATATTATCATTAAACCAAACATATCTTTCCCTTAAAAACATTATTCATTTAGATAATCATATTCTCCCAATAAAATTCTAATCCAAAAAACTAATTGAATCCAATGTCATTATTCGATAATTATGTTATATATTCCTCAAAAATTTAAATGTACCATTAACACTAAAATGATATTAAAAAAAATTCAAGAGGTTTTACACTAATAAATATATATCATAAATCTGAAAATAATACGACATTATCTAAAAAATTATGAATCATTTATAAGTTGCAATGTTTTCTTTTAATTTCACAATTACATCATCAAAATTAAATAAACATTTATCATCATAACATCATTTATATATTAAATTTAAGAGTTATCCATAGATCAATCATGAATTGTCATATATTTATCCACAAAAAAATAACTTTCTAATAACATTCTATTTCAACAATATATATTCCATTTATTATATATTTTCAAACAATTTAGGAAAATGTGATAATAAGAAATACTTATACGTTTAATATAATTCAACATAACATTTAGAATCCAAAATAATGTCTTCATGAAATATCATATCACTAAATAAAATAGGTATGACAATTTAAAATTAATATCCATTATCATATCAATCCCATTACCATTGGAACGACATGGAAACTCATCTTTTCCATTATAATAGGAAAATAATAAGTTTCTCAACTTTTTATGTAAATTCACTAATTTTTTATTAGACGGAGCGGTTTTTATCCCATCCCATTCTTATACTAAGATTCACATACCATGTTTAAACAAGTAATAAAAGGAAATCAGTTATGATAATATCATAAATATGAATATATAATAACTAATTAAAATTTTTATTGTTTTTATCATCTGATACCTTCAAATAAAACTATGATTTTCCTTATTCAATCTCGTCTTATATGTGGACATTTTTCATTTGTTTCTAAAACATATTTAGTTAATATATATATTAAATCACTCATAATGGCTTATAAGGATAATTTAATTAACCCATTCATATACCCTAAGAGTTTCTAAAATAGTTCACAATTTAAGGGCCATTCATCATGCATCAAAGTGATGATTGAGTAAATTATCAACCAACCCTTTTCAGAATGAATATCTCTAAATAAATCAATTACATAGCTATATACACACTCTTGTATAAATAGATTAAATTCATTCTTGTAAATCAACATAATAAACAATATATCCCAAATTATTGATAACATATTATACATAGACATATTCATAGGATTTTAAATACAGATCTCTATTCATTATCCCAAAATAAAAAATTCATTTTTAATTTAATGTTAAATAATATACTATCCAAATGGTACATATATAAATCAAAAAATTCTATAATTAATAACATATAATCACTATATTATCATAAAAATTCCAATTCATATAAATTATCTATCCGTTATTTTTATACAATTTTTGATTTTATAAACCCTTTCGTCTTGATTCAGGTGTCATAGAATAAATATTTACATACCAAAATTGATGAATAATTTAATTTCATAAATTTGAACTAGCTTAGTTAAATAATAAAAAACTAATATTATACATATTACATTTTTGGGATCAATTCATATTTATTAATTCAAAGAATAATAAATAATAATAAAACCAATGTAAATTGTATTATGAAAATATTTTTTTCACTAAATATAAAACAACCTAAATAATGATGAATATTTAATATATTAAATATGTTATGTCATGTGTTCACTAATTCTATACATGTAACAGGTATAAATTTTCTTCAATAATTGATTAAATGAAAACATAATAAGGGGTGAGGTCAAATAGTTAGTATGGGAAACACACTAATTAGGATATCATTGAATAAACATTGAAAAAATAAAATGTTAAGAATATAGACAAAATTAATCCATAATCAACAAGAATATGAGATAATTATATATAGATTTAAATAAATAAAAAATTTGATATTGATAATATTGATGGCATATTATTAGAATGTTTAATTTTGGACATTAAAAAAATTTATTTAAGTGCATTTGTCTATGAAATTTAGTTGTTTTAGAGACTACAATAATGATATATTTTATAATTGGGGAATCATACAATAAATACCAAAAATAAAATATCTTATGTGATCTATTGATGCCTAAAGGGACTATATTTTTTTAGGGTAAACTATCAACTAATTTAGTTCAATGAATTAAATATAATATTGAAAAATTCCATTATAAAATTATATAAATAACCTATTACTAAATAAAATATGGAGTTTCATGTAGCAGGATCCTCCTCCAATGATGATGGATTGTAGTTTATGAACATTGACATCCCATATTACCTCAACTTCAACCTCATTCCTCCCAGTGACACAACATCACCGGCTTTTCCGATTTGTGATCCCTGACGTCTAGTTTCTTCCTATAAACCTACAGATTCACTGAAAACCATCAATCTGAAATGTCATAATTTGGAAATATATCTACCTATGAAATCTTATCATGCAATGGGTGAATCATGGATTTTTTTGATTACATGAAACCCTATAGAAGAATTGTGTAAATTTTATCTTAGCCTTTCCTCTGTTGGATTCAGATCTTCTTGATTGATCTACTGATGTGCTGAAACGTTCGACTCAGGATATCTTTGTGATATCTGAGGATTCACTACATAGGTCTATTAATTGTGTGATTCCAAACTATGGTATGTCATGGATGTCATATTGTCTTAAGGAGAGAGTGTTGTTGGGGGATTCTAGGGTGGATGTAACCTGTGGTAATGATATTCCTTCCAAATCATATACTACTAGGAATTGGAACTGCCAAAAATTTTATTAATGAAAATTACACTTGTTATAATTAAATGAATTATTACGTAAAATGTTTATATATAATATAAAATAAATTGGTTTTATGATTATTGATTTCAATATATGGTTAATAATTATTACTATTTATAATATAGCCATTGAATAATGATCACATGATTAGAATAAATATAGGGTTTTAACAAATCTGATGTATTCAGAACAAAGGGAGTAATGACCTCATCTTGTATAATTTCACTATATGAATCTCATTTATTGGAGCTATTAAAAGATGTGGTGCCATTGAGCTTCTCTCATGACCAAGCCGAATTTGAGCATCAACATGTTAAGCTCGAATAGAACTACCTACGAGAGAAGTGGATGTTGATAGAGATTACCACCCATGCTTTGTTATCTGAGCCACCCCCTGAGTCATTCACTATCACACAACATACCATTTATTCTTATGTGTGGTGTTATAAGAGGATAAATAACAAGAACCTGCACAATGATTATGTGCATTATTTTCATATAGAAAAATGAATTAACATTCATTTTATTATTATTACATTGTAAATAGTTTTTAAAGAACAAATAGTATTTTAGGTTTATAATAAATTATGAAATATATTTTTGATGAATTAATAGATTTTTAAATTCGGTGATTTTTAATAAAATATTATTACGAAATTAGTATTTATAAAATATAAATTAGCATATAATTACTATAAATATAATTGTAATATTTATTATGGTTTGAAAATAGTTTTTATCATAAGACATGAATTTTCAATAAATGTTGGTTTTTATTCATAAAGAAAAAATTAACATTTTAATAAAAATATTTTGATAAAATGAATATAATTTTTAGAATCCAGATGTCAAAATTATCTAAGGGTGAATTTTTCATAATTTTCATAGATAGTCGAATTTTTGGGAAAAATTTAAATACCCTTTAATTATATAATGTATTTGACGACATCATAATGTCTCAATATTGATTTAAAAAAATATTATAAACGCGTTTTCATAAAATATATGTTTTATCATTAAAATAATTTGATTTTATTTTTATTTTTTTATTTTACGAAGCTTTAGTAGACCATCCAAGACTTACAAAACATTTTTTGCTATTTAAATTGATTACTTTGAGAGGTGACACACCTCCACATAAGAAATCCTTATAGTGTAATAAATTAGTACATTTTTTTAATAAAATAATGTTTACCACTCTCATTTATCAAAAAACATTGGAGGAAACCATGGGTTGGATTGTGGTTTTGATTAGTTTAATGTATAGTGCCCAAACCAAAATAATAAATAATTCCCTCTCTTTTCCTATATAAACCCACCCTATATCCCACTTCATCATCACTCAAATCATTTTCATCATGAAAAAACTCTGACCTCCTCTCTTTATAATCCTTCCAAGGCACCCCAATCACACATTATTACTCTCTCAAGATGCTCCCAAGCCTTTGGGGTAATGCTTCTATTTAAGGGATTTATTCCTTTACGATTTTTACAAGTTTAATTATGTTGTTATTACATTTTAATTTAAATTAAAAATTTGGGGGTATGATTTATCACAACCTCCTTAATTATATCCAAATTTTTAATGAAGTCATACCCCTTTATCTTTCTTTATTTTCCCCATTTAAACACATTACTATACAGAAATTCCATAACGGATTTCTCTCTCTTCATTTACATTCATGAAATTATTTCGTTTTGCTAATAACAATTCCATTACATATGTTGGGGAATGTATCAATATGACCCCCTTACATGCCATTTCATTTAAATATGACGAGACAACCCTTTCTCTCTCATCAACTCTTTTTATGAATCTTATGTCACGTCATTATGCTGCCGAAATTGCATCGTGATCTCCAAACAAAAGATATTGTGTAGTGAATACCATGCCCATCTCTCAATCTAGGGTTTTCATATTTATGCGCATATAATTATTTATTATAGTGATTCACGTATGAATTATAGATTATGTTGTTGTTGAATAAATGATTATGTTTAATGAATCCGTGTTATTTGATCCATGTGGCACACTTATGCAATAAATGAAATGTTTAATAAGGGTGTGCCCTGATAGAACTCCAATCCATTGGGTAAATATTAGTACCTTGATATATCAAGTTAAAATGAGGGTTTAAACATTAAAATTCCAGTTCAATGAGGGTTTACTCATTCTCAATGTGAAATTATCCTTGGAACATGTCAATACCTTGATAAGTGATGTTTCAACATTTACATGTTTTGATAATATTGCAGTGTCATTCATTTATGTTAATGTTTCTCTTATCATCCATTAATTTGTCTATTTCCTATCATTTAATGTATTCTTGATGTTATTCATTGATTACTCCCTTATTAGGATTTATAGATCATCCTTTTCTTATTCATGTCCTCTTGTTATCCCATGCAATGCTATGTTTGAAAAAATGATTGAACTCATGTAAAAGAAGTTTTCAATAAAGATGTGCATTTCATGTTTGAGGTAGTTATGTAATATTAATAATCCCCAAATACACTATACTTATCGATCATCTAGATTTTATCAACTGATGTTTTTTTTGTAATAAAATATGTTTCAGTGTGAAATAAAGATATGGGTTTTTATTGTTGGTATCAAAGGATAGGTTTAGTTATTTTTGGGATTTGTATTAGATAACTATAGTGAAAGTCATAGGGATAAGAATAAGAATAATAAAAAAATAACGATTTTATTTGTATTGGGTAAGTGGTTTATCAATAAAATGCATCCCAGTCTAGATACGATTAGGTAGAGGCTACTCTAGCACATATGTATCCAAGGGGTAAAACCGGAAAACACTGCTTTGAGATAGACTCAAACAGGAACTGGTGCATGACAACCAGATTTTCTCCACTCTGGGTTATGAAACTCCTAGGGTATATTCTTTAGTAAATTCACAAGCATAGTATGAACCATTATTAAGGGATTAAATAAATTCCCTTGAGAATATATTTAAGGAATTAGATCAGGGATGAAAAAGATTAATGCCAGTAAATTTATATGTTAATGAAATAAAAGTAATTTAAATGTCATTAAATTTTTTCCTTGGATTATTCTTTATGATTTACCCATAACATTCCTTTTATTCCAGCTAATGGAATTTAATTGGAGGACCTAGTCTAACAACCATTGAGAAAATCAATGTGATGACTATTCAAATGAGATGCCCAATCCGATGGGAGTAGTAATCCCAAACATTGTCACGATATACTCTAAGATAACTCATGTTTTGAATAGAAACATTAGCCAAGAGTAATGTGAAACCCACCCTATGAAAGAAAAAATTTAAACCAAGTGCTTCACGATACAAAGGACTCATACTTTTAAATGATCATTTGACTCCTCAACTACCAAATAATGGATCAAATTCATTGAAAATTCCATCTCTATCTATAAACTTTATGATGAATTTAAGGTTATTCTAGCTGCTTATCATATAGATGGTGAATCTTATCAATGGTGGAAATTAATCAAAAATATGATTCGTATAGAAGAAATTGAGTCATTAGAATGGAAGGATTTTCTTATAATATTTTTTGAAAAATATTTTTCAAGAATCCTCTGACTTAAGATTAAACATTTAACACCCCACCCCTACCTCATTTGCTTGAGGAGGCGGTGAGGGTTACTTGGCCTTATGTGATGTTCCCAAGGTGCCAAAGGCTGGTAATAAATGTTGAGGGCTCTGAGAGAAAATTGGGGAATGATTTTACCTTAAGACAAAATCAACCAAACAATCCAATAACAGCCACTATATGATTCATGTAAATTAAATCACCCAACCATGCATTCCCAAAAGACAACCAAGTAGTTCCACAACACAACTCAAAAACAATACAATCAAACAGGTCTACACAACGTCAGAGTACACTGAGGAAACTAAACAACCCAACACCACAAGCCATGACACCACCACAGCTCCACACCAAGATCCATGCCCCAAGATCCACCAAGGGATCACAGTGCTCCACTAAATTAGGGTGATTCATTATCATTTCCCATGTCATGGTACACGAAATCTGCAAAGACACCACTATTCCAAAGCAGGGGTTGAGTACTAAAACTTAGTTAGTTTTCCTCAAATGACTTCCATACACATGCCACTAGGATAAAACAGTTAGCACATTTATTTAAATAAATTTATATAAAATAGTCACAAGTGAAAACATTTCCATAAGACAAACATGCCCAAAGACATTACATCATTCACACGCTAGCACAACAATTTCCAACATGCAATGAAATGCACAACAAAAAACGCAAACAACAAAACGGGGGAGCTTCTATCCAACCCGTTCATCCATTCACACCTAGTGGCACTTCCCGTACACTTATCCTTTAAAGGTGGCCCTTCTTTCCACTATCCATCACTTTTTTAAAGTGGTACTTCTCACCTATCCACAAAACATTCAAATCAAGCCATTACCAAGCATATAACCCACCAAGGTCATAACAACATGCAATCAACCACTTCCATTGCATAACAATCCACTTTAATAAATCACCCATTTATTAAATAAAATTTTACATGCCATCAACATATCAATAAAACAACCAATTTATTGAAAACCATTTCCATCAGTCATTTTCACAAATCTACCATGGCATCCCATTTTAAAATCACCATTTTAAAATCCAAAATAATAGAATTTCACCATAAAACCCCTTTTTTCCAAAAATCCCCAAAACATGACCCAAGGGATTTAGAACCAATTTCACATAACAATTCTCAATTAATTTTTATGAAAACAATTAATTTTAACCAAAACCACTAGTTCTTACCAAGTGGAATTGGGAGAGAAGCCACATATATATAGAGTTCTCAAAAAATTGACCCACGAACAACCGCACCTCATATCCGGTGAACGCACCACCGAAACCTGTCTAGATCCCCTTCCCTAACATTTACAAGACTTCAAATCATCATCCAAAGCAACCATAACCTTAGATCTAGACACAAAAAATGTATCTCTATAAAACCAAGAAAGAGAGGGATGTATATCTAGAGGAAAACACTAGAAATAAAAGAGAAGAGACTTACCTAGGGGAAACCACCTCTAATACACCAAGAACCCTCTTCAAAATCCTTCTAAACCGAGTGGTAGATCCCCTCTAACCACTGAAAACAAGAAATTCCATGTGAGGCTCGAGTGGGAAAATATTGGAGTGTATTAGGTTAAGCCTGAGGGAGCCCATAACTTATAACCCTATTTTTAAGTTGTCGCATGGTTTGCCTGCACGGTTTGGCAAACAGTGCACTAACCTTGCATACTCGACTGCCTTGAGAGAAAAGGCCCGCACAGTTTCCTTGCACAGTGTGGAAAACCGTGAATTGGCCATGCAAAGCTTACTATCAACCTAGCAAGGTTTTCTAGAGAAACCACACAATTTCCACTAACCATGCTCAAACTGTGCACGCATTTAATAGCCTCCAAACTCATCCAAACCCATTCAGAACACTCCCATCCTCCTCCCAACTCATCCCATGAACATTAAACTCATAAAAATGCATAAAAAGGCCACATACCACAAACCGAGGGTGCCATATTCTCCCCAACATTGTACTTTCTGTCCTCAGAAAGTAGTGAACTCGCCCTTTGCCGAAAGAGCTCAGGCCACTACCCGACCATTTCTTTCTCCCGCTCCCATGACTCATCTTGAATATGACCATGTTTCCATAAAACATGATCTCAACTGATGATTTTACCAAAAAAATACTTTCTCTTTCCTATCCACAACCCACACTAGCATGTGCACCAACGAAACATCCAATTCTAGTTCAACAAGATCCCATCGAATCACATTGTCACGATCTGGATGATACTTTTTCAACTACGACACATGAAACACATTGTGCACCGCACTGAACCAAGGTGGAAAATCCAAATGATAAGACACCTCACCAACCCACTAAATAATCAAAAAAGGTCCAATATACCTCAGAGATAACTTTCACTTCTTCCAAAACCGACGATGTCCCAACCTAGGTGAGATCCTCAAGAACACATGATCACTCACCTCGAATGATAATGGTCGTCGATGATGATCCTCATATGATTTCTGATGACTTTGATCCAACTCTATTCTATTCCTAATCAACTTGATCTTTTACGTACTCTCCTGGACAAGGCTTGGTCCATCCATCGAGGACTCACTCGTTTCCACCCAACATAGTGTAGAACGACATGGGTGCCCATACAACGCTTCAAACTGAGCCATCTGTATGGATTCCTGTTAATTGTTATTGTATGATAACTCAACCAACGAAACATGCTCCTTCCAAGAGCCACCAAAATCCATGACACATGCCTGCAACATATCCTCTTGAGTTTTCATCGTCCTCTCGAATTGACCATCTTTCGGAGGGTGATACGTCGTGCTCATAGTCAACTCCATCCCAAGGGATTGTTGTAAGGATTTCTAGAAACAAGATGCAAGCATCAGATCTCTATCTAATACAATTGAAACTGAAACACCATTCCTCTTTACCACCTTCTGGATATAGATTTTGGATAGATCCTCCACTCTATTAGATTCACGAATCAGGATGAAATGGGATGACATCCTTATCCGATCCACTATCACCCAAATGGCATCGTGATTTCTAACCTTTCTTGGGATACCTGTGAAAAAATCCATCACTATCTTATCCCACTTACAAATAGGGATTGGTAAAGACTGAAACATTCCTGTTGGCCTCTGATGCACTTCCTTGACCAGCTGTAAAGTCAAGCATCTCGAAACAAACTCATCCACTTTTCTTTTCATGCCATCCAACCAGAACAGTGCTTTCAATGCTTTATACATTTTCTGAATTCTAGGATGAACATCCCACCTGGAATGATGATACGCCCTGAGAAGAACCTCTTGACAAAAAACTGGTACAACCATCTGATTCTGAAAACACAAAACTGAATCTCCATTCAGTTGCTAACCCTCAATGGTCTCCCCACCATTGAGTCTCGACTCCATGGTCACACCCTCAGAATCAGATATATGTGCCTCTTTAACCAGGCCAACCAAGTCAGGAATCATCATAACTGGAAAGAGAACCACTCTATCGCCCTAGTCCTCACATTCCAACCGCATATCGACTATAACTGACATCAACTACCACTATTCTGATGCATGTCTTACCACCTGTGCATATGATTTTATACTTAATTCATCTTCCATAAAACTTCCCTTACATGGTGTGTACGCTAAGTCTAAATCAAACATCTAGAGATATTCCATCCATCTATTTTGTCTCAAGTTCAAATCCCTCTATGAGGAAATGTGCTCCAAGCTCTTATGATCTGTATATACAGTGAATTTCTCACCGAAGAGATAATGACGCCATACTTTCAAAGTATGGACCACTGTTGCCAACACCAAATCATGAGTTGGGTAGTTCTTCTCATGCATCCTCAAATACCGTGACCCATATGCAACGACATGATTCCCTTTCATAAGAACTCACCCCATCCCTGATCTTGATGCATCACAATACTCCACATACCATTTTCCTAGTTCTGGAAAAACCTTGATTGGTGCTGATGTAAGGAGATCCTTTAGCTCTTCGAAACACTGTTGACACTGCTCATTCCACTAGAATGGAAAATTCTTTCTGGTCAAAGCTGTCATCAGTGAAGCCAAACATGGAAAATCACGAAACAAATGCCGATAATACCCTGATAGACCAAGAAAACATTGTATCTTAAATACACTCTTTGGCAGTTGCCACGATATATCAACCTCTATCTTTTTTGGATCCACGGAAACACCCCTTTTAGAAATCACATGGCCTAGAAAATGAACATTTTGTTCCAAAAGTCACACTTTGACAATTTGGCATACAACCAAGGATTTCTTAAAATCCCCAGCACAATCGCCAATTTCTACTAATGCTCCACCCTTGTCTTTGAATATACCCGAATATCGCCTACGAACAAAACCACCAATGAATCCAGATATCCCTAAAATATTTGATTCGTTAATACTGTGAACGCCGTTGGTGCATTAGTTGGACCAAAGGGCATAACCACATATTCATAATGGCCATATCTACTTCTGAAAGAAGTTATCGGAATATCCTCCTTCCTCGCCCGCAATTGATGATATCCCTACCTCAGTTCGATCTTGGAGAACCACTGGGCTCCCCTCAACTATTCGAAAAAATAATCAATTCAAGGAAGTGGATATCTATTCTTTATCGTAATTTTTTGAAGTCTACGATAATCAACATATAGACACAACGTTCCATCTGTCGTTTTTACAAACAACATCGATGCTTCCCATAGAGACATGCTAGGCCGAATAAACCCTTTGTTTTATAAATCTCCCAACTGGTCTTTCAATTCACGCAATTCAGTAGGTTGCATTCGGTAATACAGAAGTGAGATAGGAATGGGCACCTGAAGGAGATCAATCGTAAAATCCACTTCTCTTACCAGGGGTATCCCAGAGAATTATTCAAGAAAAACATACTTGAACTGATCCACCACTGCTGGAAGAACACTCTACTAAACACCGTCTATCGATTCCAATAGCAACACTACCAACTGGTACGATAACGTACCCAATGCTGGTGCCAACAAACTCGTTGCACCCTGCCTTTCATGCTTCTCTCCTATAAAGAGATATATAACGCCATCATGTGTCGTAAAAACCATTGTTCACTCATGACAGTCATTGTAGGACTAAAAAACCACCGGCTAATCCATTCCCAGGATTACATCATAACCATCCATATCTTGCATTGAGAATTCCACATTAGATCAACCTCAACCAGAACGATACAACATGCTCTACACAAGAAGGCTCGACACTATCTTCAACCTAGAGGAGTTTGAAGTTTCAAAACCGAGGGCATCATTTCTACCCTTAATCGCAGCAAATCAACCACACATGTAGCAACAAAAGAGTATAAAGAACCCATATCAAACAGCACTTTCATCAAGGTATAATTTAAAAGAGTAGTACCTTGCACCATGGAAGGTCGTGACTGATCATCCACCACAACCTTCTCAGCTCCAAACACATGTTTGATTGCCACACTCTTTTCTTTATTGCTCTTCTGAGGCATCTTGGTATTCTACGAATCACAATGAACCACTTTACTCTACTGGCGAGGGTTATGCTGATGTCCCCATCCTGTCGAAGCATACAATGTATGCGATCTATGGGGAGTGTCACGCGCACCCGACCTTGGAGCATTCCGACAATAACAATGCAGATTACCCATCTTCTTACAAATTTGACATTATCAAGGTTGTGTCATAAAATCCCGCTTGATATGGCTCGTAGAACCATACTGAAAACATCATGGCTTGCTCTGGGTCTTCAGAGGATGATTTACCGATCCTGTCATCGAATTATATGCCATATTTTCTCCCTGGGAATAAGTGTCCCTCTTTCTCATGAACCTAGATTTAGAGTTCCAACTATTCCCCATGGGTACCACCATGCTTCCTCCACCCGGAGATCCCAATAGACCCCGCTTAGCCACCGAGGCTCTATTCACCATCATTGTGTAATCATATATACACAACATCTCTATCTTTGAATGGATTTATTTCCTTAACCAAGCTTCAATAAACCTTTCCTTCAACGACGTGATACTCGCCACCTCGGGTGAAAACAGAACTATGTTCATAAACTTAGCGACATACTATGTCACATACATAACCTCTTGCTTTAGAGTGAATAAATCACTCCTACGGTAAATTCTGAACATATGTGGGTAGAATTGATTATTAAACAATTCTTTAAAGCCTTCCCACATCATACCCTAGTCCGTCCCCGCTTGGACTACCAAATCCCACAACTGAAGGGCAAGATCATCCAACATATAAGTGTCCAACTTCACTTTCAACTCTCGCAGCATTCCCAAGAAGTCGAAGATCTTGTTCATTATATTCAACCATGCTTCTTCCCTCTCTGGATCTGAATCACCCCGGAAGATGGGTCGATTCTACTTTTGAATCTAAACCGCATGATCCACATGCCTTGGTTCATCTGTTTTATTTCCAACTTCCACAAATTGGAAAGCTTGCAAAATTCTTTGCACTAGCCACTGGTTCACCTGAGGCTCGGGTGCTACCACATTCTCAGCAGCCTCCTCTGGTTGGTCTCTACGACACCTACCCATTTCCATTTCATTAAATAGAAAACAACAAACCCTGAGTCTCACATATGTAGACATCACGAAATCCCATTTCAAATCACATTACCCAACACTATCACAATAAGGCTTTCCACCTTTTCCATATGTGCCATGTTTCACTATTTTGAAAACCAAACCATTTTCAAAATACCAAATTTATTCACATTAAAATTTTACACATTAATATCACATTATAAATCATTATACCAAAATGAAATATTCATCCTGGTGAGATGTCATTTCTGCCATGCATGCCATGCTCATCTCATTGGCTGCACCCACGAAAATGAGATATCCAATGCCTATAAGTGTCTCCAAAACACTTATGTACCCAACTCCCTTGGAACTTGAATATAATCATAAAAGGGTTAGATACGTTCTTTTTTGTTATACATTCCATGTTCCGACATTCCTACACCTTTATACCATCCCGACTCATGGAATATACCAGAATGAATGTCAACACAAAAGGACAGAACAAACTGATACAACTTGTAACACCCTGCCCCTACCTCATTGCCTTGAGGAGGCATGGAGGGTAACATGGATGAACGCGACATTCCCAAGGTGCTAAATGCTGGCAATAAATGCCGAGGGCTCTAAGAAAAAAATGGGGAACAATTTTCCCTTAAGAAAAAAATCAATCAAACAATCCACTAACAGCCACTATACGATTTGTGTCAATTAAATTACCCAACCATGGCTTCTCGAAAGACAACCAAGTAGTTACACACACAACTCAAAAACAATACAACCAGACATGTCCAAACAATGACAGAGTACACTGCGAAAACTAAACAACCAAACACTACAAGCCCTAACACCACCACAGCTCCACACCAAGATCCAATCTCCAAGCTCCAAGCTCCACCAAGGGATCACATAGCTCTACTAAAAGAGGGTGATGCCGTAACATTGCCCACGTCTGGATACATGACATTTTCAAAGACACCACAGTACCAAAGTAAGGGGTGAGTACTAAATCTTAGTAGGTTTTCCCCAAATGCCTTTCCTACACACGCCACTAGGATAAAATAGTTTGCACATTTATATAAAACTATTTATATAAAATAGTCACAAGTGAAAACATTACCACAAGATAAACATGCCCCAAGACATTACATCATTCACATTCTAGCACAACAATTTCCAACTTGCAATGAAATGCACAAAAAACAACCAAAAAAAAATGGTGGATCTTCCGTCCAACCCGTTCATCCATTCACACCTAGTGGAACTTCCCATCCACTTATTATTTAATGGTGGTCCTTCCATTAACTATCAATCCCTTTTTTATAGTGGTACTTCTCACAACTTAAACACAACATTAAAATAAATCCATAACCAAGAATATTACCTGCCAAGGTCCCAACAACATGAAATAAACCAATTCTATTGCCTAACAATCCACTTCAACAAATCACCCATTTATTGAAAACCATTTTTCATGGAAACAACATTTCAATAAAACAATCTCTTTATTGAAAACCATTTTCATCAATCATTTTCTCAAATAAACCATGTCATCCCATTTTAAAATCTCCATTATAAAATACACAACAGTAGCATTTCACCGTAAAGCCCCCTTTTTTCCAAAAATCCACAAAACACCACCCAAGGGATTTACAACCTATTTCGTATAAAAATTCACAATTAATTTTCAGTAGAACACTTAATTGTAAAAAGAGCCTCTAGTTCTAAGAAAGTGGAGTTGAGAGAGAATCCCATACCTTTAGGGTTCCCATGAAATCTACCCACGAACAATCGCGCCTCAAATACGGAGAACGCACCACCGAAACCTCTTTAGATCCCCTTCCCTAACATTAACAAGCCTTAAAATCATCATCCTAGGAAACTATAACCCTAGATCTACATAGAGAATGTGTAGATCTAGAAAACCAAGAAAGAGAGGGATGTGAATCTAGAGGAAAACACATGAGAAAGAAGAGAAGAGACTTAACTGGGAGAAACCACCTTCTATACACGAATAACCTTCTTCAAAATCCTTCCAAATCGAGTGGTAGAGCCCCTCCAACCCTTGAGAACCTGAAATATCGAGTGAGTCTCGAGTGGGAGGAATATTGGAGTGAATTTGGTTAAGCCCGAGGGATCCCAGAACTTATAACCATATTTTTATGTGTCTGCACGGTTAGCCCACATGGTTTGTCAAACTGTGCGCTAACTGTGGGCACTATACTGCCTCGAGATCAAGGGCTCGCACTGTTTCCTCCCACAGTTCGGAAAATCATGTGCAGGCCGTGTGAATCCTACTATCTACCATGCATGGTTTCTTAGAGAATCTGCACGGTTTCCAGTAACTGTGCTCAAACTGTGCACCTATTTAAAAGCCTCCAAACTCATCCAAAACCATTCTAAACTCTCCCAAACTCTTCCCAAATCATACCACAGACTTTAAACACATAAAAATTAATAAAAAAGGCCACATAACTCAAACCGGCGGTGATACAAAAAGGGTCTTTCTTTCCCTCAAGAAAAAATACAACGTATCCAACATAGTATATGAAGAAAACATTAATGGTCTTGAACAAAATGCCACCAGATTTGTTGTTGCCCATGAATGCAAGGTTGATCATTTTGTTGGTGTGCTAAAACATATACAATAGAAAGCAATAGATCTCCATGACTTTAAGAGCTATGAAAAAAAATTCTGAGCCCTAAAAGATGAAATTGAGATCAAAGAATGTCATGGGTATCATGCAGATCACAAGTGTAAGACAGAATTCAATTCTGGAGGTCTGATAGAAAAATTCAATGGTGTAATGAAACTCCAGCACCCCACTTACTAATGTGGTCAAAAGAATCACCCCATAAATGGGTTGAATGGGATGTGGAAATGATTTAGGTGTGTAAGATATGGGCAACATGATATTAACTGCTTCCATGAGAAACCCGCAGCTGCGACAGAGGTGAGAAACTCTCCGTTCAACCCTGAATGTATGGTTCATTGCTTTAACTATAATGAACCTGTGCCCATTTCCAACATGTTCTCTAAGACAATGGTTTTCATAGGCAACCAACAATATACAAGGTATAAAGGGAGATCTTTTTCCATCACTACCATAGATGTGTACACCGAAAATGAAATGCTAACAGGAATTCTAGTCATTCAATCTAGAATATCCATTATACTTTTTAATTTTGGTTTTAAAAATTCCTTTATATCATTAATTGTTTTTATAACAATACCAACACCCCCACAAATCACGGATGTAAAGATACTGGTGTGTACCGCAAATGGAGAAATCATTGAAACCCATGAATATAACTCATAACCTATCACAATTTTTGGTATGAACTTACTAGGAAACATCGTCATACTACCACTGTGTAATTTGATCCAATTAATGACATGGACTAGCTATCCTTATGTATATACAACATAAATTTCCATGAGATATAATTTACTCTCCATATGGAGAATTGGCCCCTGATTATATACAATTGATAGGAGGTGGATGATTCTTTTTTTACACCATCATCACAAATGTGGATAATACTTCCCTTTGAAAATGGATAACTAGCTTAGGTGATTGAGTCTATGGTAGAAACCATCATTGAAAATAGTCCTATTCTAAAGGAATTCACTGATGTTGTTCTTAAGAAATTTTTGGTCTTCCTCTATAATAAGATTTTGATTTCATCATTGATCTTATAACTACGGAATTTCAAATACCTAAGAATCCATATAGAATGGCTATTTTTGAGGTTATGGATTTAAAGAATCAACTATAGGATAATATAGATAATGGTTTAATATTCCTAAGTGCTTCACCATGGGGTACATCCCTCTTATTCATCATGAATAAGTATGTGTCAATTAACCTTGGAATTTATTATCATGATCACCACAAAATATAAATAATGAACATGTATCTAATGCCATGAATTGATGACTTTTTGATCAGCTATGTGGAGAAGAATACATCTACTAGGTATATTTTTGGTTGGGATATTACCATGTAAGGGTGAAGAAGAAGGATATCCCCACGACATATTTTCATTTAAGATATGGGAAATATGATTTCACAGTAATTCATTTCGGACTAACTAATTATCCAAAAATATATATGGACATCTGGAATAGAGTCATTAGAGATTACGTGAACTAATTTGTGGATGTATTTGTAGAAAATAGTCTAGTATACTCTAAAACTACGGAGGATCATGAGGAGATTCTACGAACTGTCATAGAGAACTTTCAAAAGAAGAATCTTTATGAAATGTACAACTACTATGAGTTATAGTTGAAGGAGTTCTAATTCATGGGTCACATGATCAAAATAAATGTGAAATACATGGTTTCATCCAAGATACCTATAATTGAGGGATGACTGAGACCAATATCAGTGACAGATATCCATAGCTTCTTGGGGTTGGCTGGATATTATTTTCCATTTGTGAGAAATTTATCACGATTGTCAAACGCTCTTACCAATATAACTCTAAAGGGAGTCAAGTTTTCTTAGAGTAATGAATCCGAAGAGAGCATAAAGAAGTAGAAAAATAGGATTATCACTACTCCCATACACATACTACCAACATATGGATAATGTTTTGTGGTATTTACTGATGCTTCGAAGAAGGGACTCTATTTTGTGCTGATGTACTATGACAATGTCATTTATTATGGATAAATAAAAAATAAAAAATCATGAGAAAAACTATCCAACACATGATCGGTAGTTTGATGTAGTAATATTCCCATTGGAAGAATGGTGACATTACCTATTTAGGGAGAGGTGTGAAATATATAAGGACCACAAAAGCCTCAAGAATATATTCAAACAGAAACAGTTGAACATGCGCCATTAGTGATGGTTAGATCTAATAAAAAACTGTGACTACTCAATCCATTATCTCCCTGGCAAAGTGAACAAGGTTGAAGATTCTCTATTTCGAGAGGACCCAGCAATTCAGTCATTGATGAGAATTGAGAAGGATCCAATCTTCTTATATTTGATTAATATTGCAATGGAAATCATAAAAAATATAACATCTTCAATCTATTCAGAAATTTTTTCTCAACTATATCTTTTGGAAAGGTTAAAGGATGATCAAAAGGATGATGTGGGAACTTATAAAAAATTGAAAAATATCAGAAACGAGAAATACACAGAGTTCAATGTTAATGAATAAGGGATTTTGAGATTTGGAACAATACTATGTGTTCAACATAATCTAGAGTTAATGAATTAAATATCGGATGATGAATTTAGATCAAATTTCACCGTTCAACCAAGAATCACAATGATGTATTGAGATCTATGAGTGAATTATTTTTGTGATAACATGATGAAGGATATCTCTAAGTATACTTACATTTCCTAATAGGTCAGTAATTTAAGGCTGATAGGAAACAGTCTAAGTGGATGATACAACCATTACCCATTCAAGTATGTAAATGGTACAAAAACAACATGGACTTTTCCACCGGGCATCCAAAGACATCCAATGGAAAAATGTCAATCTGGGTATTTGTGGATCAGACTGCACATTTCATATTAAATAATGAGAATTTTAATTGGGTAAACCAGCAGAAATATATATTAGAGATGAAGTAAGGCTACGTGGAGTACCACCATCGATTATATCCGATCGAGATCAAAGACTCGCACCTATGTTTTGGAAGAGTCTTCAACATGATTCATATACTGAGATAAACATTATTATGACTTATCATTATTAAACTGATGACAAATTTTAGTGGACTATCCAAACACTTGAGGACATGTGGTGATAATTCACAATGTACTTCAATGGAAGATGGGATCATCATCTCCCTCTAGTTTTGTTCCCTTACAACAACAGCTTCCACTAATGTTTCCAAATGAATTTTTATGAAGACCTATATTAGAATAGGTGCAGAACACCAACAAGTTGGGGAGATGTTGTGGAGAGGAAACTCAAAAGTCCAAAAATGGTGGGTGATTTAGTGGACAAGGATAAGACAATCCAACTTCATGTTACAGCTTCTCAGAGTCGAGAAAAGCGTTATGCTGACAATATTATATGGGACCGAGAATATGATGTTGGATATATGGAATTTCTCTATATATCATCACAGAAGAGAGTTATGAGATTTGGGAAGAAATAAAATATTAGTCAAAGGTACATCAGCCCTTTTGATATCCTTGATCGCATTGGAGCAGTTCCATATCGGCTAGCACTTCCGCCGAACCTATCTCAAGAACATTATGTATTTGTTTTATCAATTTTGAAGAAGTACATAACTGGCCCAACACATGTACTCAATCCAAAGGTTATACCATTAGAGAATGACCTCTTCTATAATGAGATATTGGTGGAGTTCATATATCATACAAAAAAAGTTCTACTAAATAAGACAATTCTTCTCGTCAATGAGTTATAGCAAAACAAAATATTTGAAGAAGAAATTTGGGAATTATGGGAAGTGATGAATCAACATTACATGCATCATTTTTTTTCTGGGAAAAAGAATTTTTGAGGTAAAAATTTCTTAAGGGGGGAATATAGCAATGATCCAAACATTCATTAATGATAATTCCCCTTGATCTAATTAAATTTATTATAATGTAAAATGGTTGTATAAAAAATTAACTTATTTGGTTATATGGTTTAGGATATAAAAATAATGTAATGAATTGCTACCGTGGAAAATATAGTCATCAAATGGTTATCATGTGATTATTAGAAATATACGGCTTTACCAAATCTAGTTTACTCAGACAAAGGAAGTGATGGCCTCATCTATTTGAATTTCTCTATATGAAGCCCATTTTTTAGAGACTTAAAAGGAGGTGTCATAATTTTTATTCACTATTGACCTGGCCCAAGATTATCTTCATCATGTTAGGATAAAATGAATCCTCCTCTAAGAGAAGTTGAAGTTGATAGAGATTATAACCCGAGTGCTGTTATCTGAGCCACACTAAGATAATGTCACCATCGCACACATTACCCTTCAGTCTTATAAATGTATTATAAGGGGTTATGTAACAAGTCCCTAGGACGGTGATTATGTTAATTATTTCTATATAGAATAAACAACATACAATAATATTATTATTGTTACTTTTTATATAGTTTGTAAATCACAAATAGTATTCATGTTTATATTGAATTTAAAAATATAATTTGATAAATTAATGGATTTCAGAGTAAAAAAAATATTTTAGTAAAATATTATTAGAAGATTAATTTGTATTAAATATTAATGAATGCATAATTTTTTATGTATACAATTAGAATTTTTATTAAGGTTTGAAAGCTGTTTTTCACAAAACCAATGAATATTCGATAAATTTCGAGTTTTTTAAAGGAAATAAATTCGCAAATATTGAAAATTATTTAGATAAAATGATAATTATTTTTGGAATCAAGATACCGAAATTATCCAACGGTGATTTTTCCAATATTTTCTAAAATAGACAAATTTTTGTATAGAAATAAAATACCGTTTAATTATATAATGTGTTTCATGACATCATAATGACCCAATAGTGATGTTATAAACTAATATAAACATGGTGTTTGGAAAATATAATTTTTACCATAAAATAATCTTATTTTTGTTTTTTTAGTTATTTTATAAATCTATAGTAGAACATCCAAGTCTTTTAAAACATTTTATCTTTTTAAATTGATTTCTTTGAGTGCATGGCTCGCCTCCACATAAGAAAGCCTCATATTTTAATAATTTCAAACATTTTACATATAAAATAATGTTTCCCACTATCCTTTGGAAAACACCATTGGCAAAAAACAATTGTTTGGTTTGTGGTTTTGTATAGTTTAATGTGTTGTGGCCAAAATCAAAATAATAATGAATTTTCTCTCTTTTAATATATAAACCCATCCAAACTCCCACTTCCTCTTCACTAAAAGCCATTAGATCACGACCATACACTGCCATCCTCTCTCTAGAATCCAGTCAATTCTCTCCAAGCTCCCAATAAGCCTCTATCAATCCTCTCTCAAGATTTTGGGAACACACTTCCAAGTAAGAGATATCATCCTTTCCCATTTTGTCCAAGAATAATTATGTTGTTATTCCCTTTAATTTTCAATTACAAATTATGGAGTATAAATTCAAACCTCCTTTATTCTTTCCACTTGTGTTTTAATGATAAGTGACCCATTTATCTAACATTAATTATTCCATGTAAACCCATTACTATGCAGAAATTCCATAAGGTATTTTTATCTTTTCATCCTCTACTATACTCTCTCTAGAATACTTCAAATGCCAACCAAGCTCCGAGGAATCCTCTCTCTTTCCTATACCAGGAATTAGTAATAAAAAATGTATGTATGATATTTCTTCTTTTCCCATTATTATCCTTGTTTTATTACGTTGTTATTCCCTTTTATTTTCAATTACAAATTCTGGGGTATGATTTCTCACCTCCCCCATTTTCCCCTACACATGTTTTAATGAAGTGAGACCCCATTTTCTCATATTAATTCCTCCATGTACACCCATTACTATGCTGGTATTTAGTAAGGTATTTCTATCCCCTCATTAACATTCATGCAATTATTTTGTTTTATGAATTTAAATTCCATTAAATATATTAGATAATGTATCTATATGACCCCCTTACTATCAATTTATGGTACATATGAGGTGAGATCCATTTATCTCTCATAAAAAAATTTATAAATTATTTATGTCATGTCATAATGCTGCCAAAATTTCATTGTGATTTCCAAGACAATGTCATTTTGTAGTGAATACCATGCCCATTTCTCTATTAATGGTATTCACAATAATGAACATTTACATATTGATTATAGAGTTTCATATATGAATACCATAATAATTTTGTTTGGAATAAATGATCATATTTAAGGAATCCATGTCATTTGATCCATGTGTCACCCTCACACATGAAATTAATTGTTTAAGAAGGGTGTGCCCTGATATCGCTCTAATGCCTTGGGTAAAGATTACTATCATGATACATCAAGTGAAATGCGGGTTTATTCATTTTAAATCATGTTTAATGAGGGTTTACTCATGGTCCATGTGATACGATCATGGTCTCATTATAATACCGAGTTAAGTGTTGTTGCACATTTTCATTTTATGAAAATCATGATTTGTAATGCCTTTATGTTAATGTTTCTCTTATTATCCATTGATATTCCAATTTCTTAACATGTATTGTATTATTCATGTTATTCCTTTTTTACTCTCTTACTGGGAATTATAGATAACCCTTTCTAATTCATGTCCTTAGGTTATCCAATGAAATTCTAAGTATAAATGAATGTGTGTAGTTATGTAATAGAAGATTTCTATAAATATGTGTATTTCATGATTTTTGTTGTAATGTAATGTTCCCAACCCACAAATAATATAGAAATATTGATCTTATATGTTTTATCAAGTTAAGGTTTTGTCTAATAAAATAAGATTATCTATGAAATAATGACCAGGGTTATTATAGGACTCATTCCCAGGACGAATCCTTCGTATGGATTCTACAACTCATGTTGAAGCTTAAACAGCAACACTAACATTGAGAATTGAAATTGGGGAAAATATTTGACTTCACAAAATGGTTTACATAAATTTGAAGAACCATGGAATGTTGACGATTATATTTTTAAATCCTTGATTTTTTGTTGTTTGTCTAACTAGTGAATCCTATTTCTTGGATATAGTTTTTTTCATTTCATGTTTCATTCAGATGATTTGAATCATAGTGCATGGATCATTGGGACTCTTCTATTGAAACTTGGATGGATTCACCTATATGAATCGTATTTGTACATTAATGTTTATGATGCCCAAAATGCCTTTTATAATGTCTGGGTTCCTCTTCATGGTCTCAATTTGGTCTTCTGATATCCAATGATTATGTATGATATTGGCACAACAATTGGGACTCCTATTAATTATGACAAGGAGACTAGGGATGTACTATTTGGTCACATTGCCAGGATGTTGGTGGAGGTTGACCTATGATATATCTTGATTCATAAGGATCCACTTTCTAATCCTTTTGACAACATTCAAATTGATGTTGAGTATCAAATAAAAACTTTTCTTCAATGAATGTATGGTTGTGGGACATGCTCTGGAGATGTGTTAGGACCATGTTTCATGTAACGAATGTTTTGTGATGGGTCATATCGAAAATCTATTCTGAAGGAAGTAAAATAAGATTGATGTATCTTTGTCAAATCCCACCACTAATCATGGTGATGCACTCAAGGAACCCACTTCCATTGTGGTTGTTGTGAGAAATTCTAGTAAATATGACTCTAAGGAATCAAAATATGAATGAAAAAGGTTTCAAGTGAATGTGTCTCCAGAGAGAGCTCATAGTGTTCCCTCAGACCATCGGGTTGATTTGGTTTAAGAGTTTACTTCATCAATGGAAACCCTTATACAGACATCAAGATTAATGATACATGATCACACTCTGTTTCATGTCTCCCATCAGATTGAAGCACATTAGCATGTTAAGTTTCACCTAGAAATCCAAAATCATTATTAATATAGTTAATTATCATTGTAATGGGAGAACGTTTATGATGATAAAAGGTAGAATGGTACCCTTTTTAAGGATTCAGTCAGTTGTGGGTGTTCTTCCTTTAAGGAAGTAGTTTTGTGTGGCAAGGAAAGGATGACTGATAGTGAGGGCTTCACCTCTATTCCCTCAAATCAGTGACCATGAATGGATTATTCTAACCTTCCATAGAACATGTCTACCAGGTGGTCTTCAAAGATGTCATGAATAGTGGATTCAAAAAATCTAAATATTTTCAATCTGGATAAATCTAAATCTATATGGGAGATTACTAGTGACTCTGAATATGTAAATTTTTTATCATATTATGATATTTAGACCTATTGTTTGGTGTTTGAGGTCTTTTTTGTTTGTTTAATATCTCTTTATTATCAATACTTTTAATTTATTGTTAATAAATCGTTTGAATAATCTGATCTGGCTTGATATTTTGTAAATAAAACATGTCAATAAATACACTACTACAATATAAACATTTAACAGTTCTAGTTTATGGGATTTATCAATTCTTATTATTAGATTTTTATAAAAGTGTGTTCAAATGTAGAACATTATCAGTTCTTAGACAAAGTGCTCATAATCGCTCCCATTAATAATACTAAAAATACATTCCAATATAGGGGAAATTTGTTAGATCATTCTCTAAGTAATATCATAGGGGGACTCTATTAGTGTGAAAAAATCACTTTTAATGGAGTATTTTCATGGTCCTAACCCCACTAAAATTACTCGCCAACCATTATTAGCAATCCACAACCCCATTATCATCATTATTATCACACTTTCATAAACCAATTTAATAGTGCTTCCCCCCAACCTTTAACAATCCTTTTGGAAATTTCATCCCTCATTCATGTGCCTAGATTTGAACCATGGGTCACCTATTTAGAATTTTAAATCCTTGTCCATATGAGAAACATCATTTTTTTATTAGTTTTCAATATTTTTATTCATTAATATATATATATATATGAAATTTTTTTATTGAAGACAATAGTTACCTTTTTCAAAAAAACATTTATAAAATATATGTTTATGTGGGAGATATAATAGTACTTATACATATATAAATATATTATTTACTAATATTTTTTTAAATATAAATGAATCTAATTTAAATATATATCAATTTTTTAAAACACACACATAAGTATATATATTATATATATCTGCATAATTATTTATAAATTAATATATTTTTATAAAAAACCCATAGATAATATTTTAAATTCATTTTTAAAATAAGTATATGTATATGTATTATTTATTTACATTTAAATAATATACATTACAGATATATTTAAAAATATTTATATTTACATATTCACATATTCATACATTATTTTATATATACATATAATGATTTTTATAATTTCATTGTAAATATTGTTTTTAATAAAGTTTATATACTATATTTAATGATATTGATAATGATATTGATAATGTTAATTATACTGATAAATATAATTTTAATGATAATGAATTATTTATAAAAACTATTATATATGATATATATACATAATATTGTCCCACACACACACACATATTAACACACACGGGTATACATTTATATATCTCACATACACATGATTATATTTAAATAATATGTGTTTATTTACATATAATTGAATATATAAAGGCATATATATTTGGTTATTGAATAATTTATGTGTATACATAAACCATAAATTTACTTAGATATATATCAATTTTAATGAATTTTTATAGGGAAAAATTGATTTTTTAAATTTAAATAAAATGAAAAATAAATATTAATTTGTTATATTTTGAAATATATTTTGACATAATGATATGGATATATGTATTCATAAAATTTATTTATTTTAAGTATATATAAAAAAAAATTCATAAATTAATTATAAATAGGACTAATGTACAAAAAATGATAAAACATCAAATTGATAATATAAATATTAATGTGCACAATAGGAAGAAATTCAATCCCCCAAAAAATAAAGGATATTATAACCCCATTAAATAAGGATAAATTCTAGATATTTTTAAAATATTGGGACACCGTAACTAAAATTATATTTCGGCGTCCTTCTGAGCCTTATTTACCATTAAAAAGGTTCTTGGGTTTTCCCATAGTTAAACCATCAATAGATATTATTGTAGACATTGATTTGATATGTGGTTGATCCCAAATGGACATGCAGATCAAAGGTATGTCCATTTTTAAGTAAAATTCATGTTTTCAAATTAACATCTACCTTTCACAAATTCATTGAGTTTTCGTGTCATCCTACTACTAATATGTTACTATTACTCGATAATAAATTGATGATTACTAACTAAAACAATTATTTATATATTTTAAAATCTGTTTTCAATAAATAAAATAAATATTAAATGTAAATGAATATTTTGAAATATCTAAAACATATTTATAAAATGTATATACTATTTATATCAATAATAATATATTTATATATTATTATTGATTAAATATAAGTTTTTTTTTACTTTTAGCCTTTATCGATGCTAGGAAAAAATCACTGGTAAGGACCTTTATTTATCATCTTTTTTATTAATGCTTAAAACTGGGGGGGTTACCAAATTGTTTTTGGAATAATTGATAAGGACACCATTTATAAGAACCTTTTTAATTCTCATCATGTCCATATTTATTAGTGATATTTCTAGAACTAATATAGGGTGACTTTATCAATGTTTTTAGTTAGTTAGGTTAATGCCTAGTGATGTACAAGGATGAATATATAGTAGAGATATAAAGTAGAAGATTTAAATCCATTATTAATCATCATTTTTTTGTAGTCAATAATCTTTTGTAATGTTAGTACAATTCCCCAAGTAAATTAAATGGATATGCTAATTATAACCCATTCAGAAAATTGAGTGGTTGGATAAAATTTTTTAGTCAACATTAAAATAATAAATTTCTAATGGTATAATAATATACAGAATTCCAATAAGTTTTCAAATGATAATAAAAGGTATAAACCAATCATATCATAATTTGAGAAATATTATGTATTGTAAAACAATAATTTTTCCTTCTATATAATAATTAACCATATTGGAATACTAATATTGTAACACCCAAGGTAAATAAAGAATATGACATCTTTATATTTATCCATATTTGTGAATGAAATATTAATATTACTTTAAAGGGGATGCTATGCTCGATGGCGTACCCAATACTCAACAATGAGTTTCTTGGGAATCTTACGTTGCACTCTAATAATAAAATAATATTATTTTAAATGGTAGTTAACGTCTAGCCTTTGTAATGGCGGGAATGAACTGAACTAACTAAAAAATGATTATATATGATTGTCAAATATTTTTACTCTTTACAATAAATGTTAGAGGATTAAAAATGCAAATGAATCCAGTTTTTAAGCGTAATCATTCTAATATTCTTTAAAAGGTCGATTAACCGCCTTTTGATGGTGAACCCCTTTTAAATCCACTTTTTGACAATTTTATAAGCTCTATTCTTCAAAATAAACATATTATTTATGATTGGGACATTGAAATTTACATTGGGTTAATTTTTGGTATTTTTCTGACAATGTGCATTTTTTTAATTAATAGTGAAAAATACTGCATTTTACATCAAAACTGCTTTTTCATATAATTTAATTATATGGTTATTGTATCTATTTAATTTGTTTTAAAGTGTAATTAGAATATATTTTTACCATGTAATTTAATTATGGTCATTGGGATTAATTCCACTTTGGAATTAGTCATAAACAAGTACCAAACTTTTCATAAATATTGTTTCAAAGAAACCCGCTATTTGTTTTGACAACGGGAAGTTTTTTTAAATTAATTGTTGCAATTTATGTGTAAGGAATTTGGTAAAATTAATTACATATTTGGAATCATAAGGTTCAAATTATTTAATTAAGACTCTTTTGTTTTTGGACATTATGAATAGAAACGACGGTAATTATCTTTAATTATCTTGATTAATGAGTAATCGGGTAGTTAAAGAAAATAAGATAATATCATAATAATACAAAATGACCACAAAATGTGTTCTAAGGCTACTGGTATTCTCATTGACGACTATGGGATTCCTTGTGCCAATGTTGGGGGCCCCATGGAATCACTTTTATGAGAACGTGACTTTTTATCTTTTTATTTTTAAAGAATGTTAAATGTAACAAAGAATGTATCACCTAAGTAAAATATTTTTACTTTTGTCTACATAAATGATCTTTTTGACTATAAATTTTCATTGGAAAGATAAAAAGATTTCCTACATTATAGTATTTTTTTAATAATTTTTAGACATTAAATAAATTAAATTATTTATGACATCATGATGATGCAGCGATGACCTCATTATTTAACGATTTAAATAAAATGGAAAGTTAATATACAATCTAATACCTAAACATGTCCAAAACCTATTTTATGGGTGTATTTCGAACCCTTATCACCTTATCCTCGAAACACATCAATTTGGAACCATTAAAATCTGAAACGCATTTGAAAATAAAGTTACACTTTATACCATTCCAAGAGTGCCCCTCCTCTCCTCTTATAAAAGGCCCCCACCTCTACCTCCTTACCCACACTTCCAAAGATTTTGGCTCGGCCAAAATCTGCCCATTTTGTCTCTAAAAATTCCTATCAAACTCCTTGAAGCCTCACTTTGGGCAGAAGTCTTCCCAAGGAAGCCTTTGAGCTCAAACCAAAGGGAGTTACCTAATTTTAAGGTAATGTCTTCACTTGTGTTCTTTTGTATTATTTTGCTTCTCCAAACCCCCTAAACTCTTTTTATTCATTTATTTTGTAAAAAATAAAGTATCTTCAATATACTAGGATTTTTTTATAAGAATCATTCGAGATACACTTACACACACCTACATCAAATGGTTAAAGAACATAGTGTTTCTGTGGATGGTGAATTTCTGCCTCCCGAAACGATGATTGTTCAACACTCATATAACACCTTAAAAGGTGGCCATTAAGATGTCACTATATTTATATATGATATATAATATGTTTATGTTTCTTTATTTTTCTTTTTTGGCATACCTTTATGGTTTCCATTGTGGGTAAACACGATAATTTCATTTTTGGAAGTGCGGACTACCGCCCCCTCAAAGTGATTTGATTCGTTAATGCCATATGTGGGATGTATAAAGGATGGATTTAAAGTTATTATATATGATGTATGTTACATATTAATGATTAATATAATTCTGGAATTAATATATACATACCTCTCATTTGGTTTTAATTCCATTAATATGACATTGAAATGAAAGTAGCGTTCATTCGTACGTACGGCTTACCGTCTCCATGAACGGTGCATTTCATTTCTTACCTCTAAATGATTATGTAATATTATAAATACATGTATATTCTGGATATATATGATATATATGATATCCAAATCATGAATATAATTCTGGATATAATGAAAATTTGACCACACGAACAACATGTAATTGTAAGAAGTCCACTTTCGACTTAAGAACCAAATATCGACAAAACAAACATTATTAACTTAAATGATTAAATAATGTTTATAACATGGAAATAAGTGATATAAAAGGAATAATGAACTGGAAAAAGGTTCTTAATAAAGTGTAAATTAAATCAAGTTTATTATTCAGGATGTTAAAGAACGATCCAGTCAAGTCGGACCGAGGTAAGGGATCCTACTCCTCTCTTTCTTTTTAAGTACACTCTTTTATGTCATTCCTTCTAAGCTCATATTTCTTGTTATTGCGATGTTTGTTTATATTAATCCTACTGTAATTTTTATGTTCATATGATGAGAGACCCTATTCTCTCTCATCAATCCATTTTGGAAGTTTTGAGTGGCGTCGTTAGGCTTCCGAATTTTCGTAAGAGATCTAACCTCTCTCTTTCTCTTTAAGTACTCTCCTTTATGTCACTTCTTTTAAGCACATCTTTTTTATGATGGGGGATGTTCATTTATATTACTCTTGATGTACATTTTATTTTAATGTGATGATATACCCTATTTTATTTCATCAGTCCATTTTTGGATGTTTTAAGTGCCACCGTTAGGCTGTAGAGTTTTCGTAAGGGATTTTTCATCTCACTTTTTTTCCCATGAGATTTATGCTACATTTGCCACAATTTCCTTTGAGTGGTGTATGTACTGACCATTATTTTACTCATTGTGTAATATTCTATCATTTATGAGTATTTACATCAATGTTGTATTGTCCTTCTTTCACGAGGCGTATGTTTCGAAAGATACCCATGTCGGTAAGGGAACCTTTCACCCTCCTCTATTTAAAAGACTTATTTTGTTATGTCTTTTAATTCACATAATATTATTTTGGAATATGTTCTTGTATATCCTTATTGATGTAAATTTTATGTCCAAGTGATGAGATACCCTTTTCATCTCTCATCAACTCTTTTTCTGAATTTTGAAGTGATGTGGTTAGGCTCTCTAATTTTTGCAGGGGAACTTCTTAACCCAATTTCGATTCTTTGGGATAAACTTGTACACCTTGATTATGTCGTTCTATGAGTATGTGTGAATGTCCTCTGATTGTTTTACACTTAATACGAACTTATATTTCATGTATTCGTTTGTCACACATAGTTATGTAACTGATTTATCCTTAATCCGAGGATATCATCTTTGTATGGGACTTCGTCTCAATCTACTTTCTTTGAGGCATATTTTGTTTTATACACAACTTTCATGTATACGGTGTATAAACCCCTTTTCCTTTTACATTTATCCAAAAGGAATCTTTTTATACGAAGTATTTTACTAAACCACAAAAGGGAATGTTTTTGTCGTACGTATGCGGCGACAACGACTTCTCCGCCGCCGTGACCATTATTTGAGTTTCGACTTCCTCTACAAGACATACCTTCTTTTTAAAAGAAAAATAAATACCATGTTTTACTTTTATTTTATTTTGGTATTTAAAATGGTTTTCATAATGTTTTTTTATCAATGTTCTGTATTGATATCTTGTGATTGAAAGGTGGGAATGTTATGTTTCCTTTATGCATGTTTTATGTGATACGATTATGTTGAGGTTCTTGGGCATTATTATGAAGACGGGTGGTTCCGTGATAAACTAAGGGCGGGTGAGCCCGATATAGCTCTCCAATGCATTGGGTAACGCGAAGGAGTGAAACGTTAAGGTTTCTCCAAAGAGATTTAGGGAATATACTGTGGTGGGTATTCCAAACGTAACCAAGAGGGTTACTACCTACGTAAGAATGTTATGAATGACTCAAGTTACCTTTATGTCTTATGATTTCTATGATTTATTCATGATTTTATGATGTATGTTAAAGTGCTTATGTTTTATGGGTAAAGTATGATTTCATTCTTATGTATACATGTACTCATGTTTCCTTTCCATATTTTTATATCCCTTACTGAGATTTTTATGCTCATACCAGGTTTTTAAAATGTTTTTCACAGGTCAAGGGAAGGGTAAATGATATGATGATAGTGTCAAGTAAGTGTCAAGAAAGAATCCATCTTTTATTTTAAATATGTTTCCATTGATGGGAAAAATGAATAGTATCTTTTATGTAACCACTTTGTTTAAATGTGGAATGTAATGCAAGTTTTATGATCTAATTCTCTGAAACTCTAAACCTGAAAAGATCCTCAATGTGTAATCTTGTAGTAACTCAATATTAAGTAAGGTTTAAGGATGGGGCCTTATAGTTGGTATCAAAGGTCGGTTTAGATAACTTTATAGGTTAGGGTATTCTTTAAGCATAATTGACATTACCACAATGGTTAAGATTTCAAATAGAGTCCTAGTTTTAGATAAAGTGAATGAGTAAGTATATCTTAGTGTTTATCATCCTCATTAGTACATGATGGTTTTGTTGATATACTCACACTGACCTTTTTGGTTTTAGTAAATTGTTGGATCTATCAGGCACCAAAGTAACAGTGGATGTGAAGGAAACGGTGACAGTTTTTTGAGCAAGCAACTGAATGATATGAGAGCTGCAACGAGAACTCTTGTGATTATCCTCAACCAACTATCTGGAGTCATGATTGACCACCTAAACATTGGTGATTTCTCTAAGGCATCATATATGCGAGAAACAAATCCCTACAGAACTACAGGTAATAATCATAAAGGTAAGTGTGTTCAAAAACCTATGTGTCAAAAATGTGGAAAGAAACACCTAGGAAAATGATTCAAAGGGACAGAAATATGCTATAGATGTGGAAATGAAGGTTATAAAGAAAGAGCCTGCCATGGAAAAAGGAAGCATCCAGTTGACTCGAGGAAAGGGAAAGAAGTTCTTTTTGAGGGATCAATTGAATGTTTTAAATGTGATGTGCATGGTCATTATGCAAACACATGTCCTATGAAGAAGTTTCGTGAATGGGATCACCAAGATTGTACAAATGTTCGTTTACCAATACCTAATGCCATTCCGATTGAGGATGAAGAAACTGAAAATGACCAATCCAAGGTATGGATTATTTCATAACTATTGTTTTCCTATTTTGGAATCTTAGGATATGATTCATGATTTTGTTTGTAGGAAAGATGTATTTCAGAATAAGTTGTAAAAGAATGGTTAATGGGTCATGAAGAATGTTGAATGAGTAAGATGTCAACATATAAGGTCTTTAAGAGTTATGGTGAAGTTCCTAAGAGTATTAAGTCTCTTTTGATGATGGGGTTACATTAGAAGACTTTTTATAGTATGTGTAACCTTGATGTTTAATATTTGAAAATTTTATTCAAGGATTAGTTATCTATTCTTTTGTGTAAATAGTTATAAAGAACCATTTGGGTTTATATGATCCTTACTTTTGAGGTAATTATGGGTTACTATATGTTATGATGGAAGTGAAAGGCTTGAGATAAAAATGAGGTTAAATTATGTTATGGTTATTTTTGATGATTTTATCTCTTTTTGGGGAATTATTTGAGAATTATATAGTTTTGGAAATAGGACAACATGCAGACCATGTGACAACCCGATGCGTCGGACATAGCTGTGGGAATAGAACCCACAACCATAGTGCAACTTGTATTTATCGCCTATAACTGGACTACGTGAAGTCCCTGGTTAGTTTGACTGATTGTTTTTAGTTAGATGATTTTATGAATTAAGAGTTAGTTTATTTTGGGTTATCTAAGGATATTTATTAACCTATCATGGAGTATATGTGATTAGGTTAATTACTTTTCAATACGAGACATTAAGAGCAATTGATGTTGTTTGGAGATAAATGTTACGATTTAACATCGAAGACTATGTGACTAAATCCTTCAAATATTTCAGTTTCAACCTTTGTTTGGTTTATATTGAATAATTTTATGGAAAAATTGATTATAGAATGGTCCTCATTGAACTTTGGGTTTTTTTGGTCAAATTTTGGAGATTAAGAATAGATTTTCTTTTTATAAAGGGTTATCCTTTTCTGGATTATCTGATCTTGTACTAACCTTTTTGGTTTTGGTTTTGGTTAAAGTCTAAATACATGGAAAGTATATAGTTCTCTTTTGTGGATTAGGTGATTCTCTAGAAGTTGATTATAGTACTCTTAATGTGAACAAGTCTTCCTAAATACTCGTCTTTTGGAGAAAATATGAGTTTGTGTAAGGAATCTAATAAAAGTTGATAGTCAACATGATAAGTGATTATGTTTCCTTATGAATAAATTCCTCAATAAAAAGTAAATTAAAACAAAAATGTTGTCTATTAACTTTTCCTACGGGGGAATCGAATACCGTTTAACCCATCACAGGTTTGTGATTTTCTTGTGGTTAACTTTCTCCTAAACATGTTTTCTATCACTCTCCATCAGAACATGACCCTTTGTTTTTTTCCTCCATGTCCATATTTTCATACTTGGAATCCTAGTATGGGTTAACTCGGGTGACCATTGTACTTATCTTTCTTTATTTTAAAGTGATTGTTTTACAGACTCTTGTCCCGATGTGGGACTTTCAAGGATGTTTGCAAGCCCAATTTTAAAATTACGAGGATGCAATTCCCAAAAGGGGGGAAGGATGTAACACCCCAGGTAAATAAAGAATATAACATCTTTATATTTATCCATATTTGCGAATAAAATATTAATATTACTTTAAAGGAGATGCTATGCTCGATGGAATACCCAATACGCAACAACGAGTTTCTTGGGAATCTTACGTTGCACTCTAATAATAAAATAATATTATTTTAAATGGTAGTTAATTCCTAGCCGTTGTAATGGCGGGAATGAATAGAACTAACTACAAAATGATTATATATTATTGTAAAATATTTTTATTCTTTACAATAAATGTTAGAGGATTAAAAATGAAAGTGAATCCAGTTTTTAAGCGTAAACATTCTAATATTCTTTAAAAGGTCGATTAACCACCTTTTGATGGTGAACCCCTTTTAAATCCACTTTTTGACAATTTTATAAGCTCTATTTTTCAAAATAAACATATTATTTATGATTGGGACATTAAAATTTACCTTGGGTTAATTTTTGGTATTTTTCTGACAATGTTCATTTTTCAATGAATAGTGAAAAATACTGCATTTTACATCAAAACTGCTTTTTCATATAAGTTAATTATATGGTTATAATATCTTTTTAATTTGTTTTAAAGTATAATTAGAATATATTTTTACCATGTAATTCAATTATGGTCATTGGGATTAATTTCACTTTGGAATTAGGCATAAACAAGTACCAAACTTTTCCTAAATATTGTTTCAGAAAAACCCGCTATTTGTTTTGACAACGGGATGTTTTTTTAAATTAATTATTTCAATTTATGTGTTTGGAATTTTGTAAAATTATTTACATATTTGGAATCATAAGGTCCAAATTATGTAATTAGGACTCTTTTGTTTTTGGACATTATGAATAGTAACGATGGTAATTATCTTTAATTAACTTGATTAATGAGTAATCGAGCAGTTAAAGAAAATAAGATAATATCATAATAATACAAAATGACCACAAAATGTGTCCTAAGGCTACTGGTTCTCTCATGGCCGACCATGGGATTCCATTTTACAAACTTGGGGGCCCCATGGAATCACTTTTGTGAGAATGTGACTTTTTATCTTTTTATTTTTAAAGAATGTTAAATGTAAC
This sequence comes from Viscum album, assembly GCA_963277665.1. Lineage (NCBI taxonomy): Eukaryota > Viridiplantae > Streptophyta > Magnoliopsida > Santalales > Viscaceae > Viscum > Viscum album. The sequence continues at coordinate 602,335,570 of OY728166.1, forward strand.
AAAGAATGTATCACCTAAGTAAAATATCTTTAATTTTGTCTACATAAATTATCTTTTTGACTATAAATATTAATTGGAAATATAAAAATATTTCCTACATCATAGTAGTTTTTTTAATTTTTAGACATTATATAAATTAAATTATTTATGACATCATGATGATGCAGCGATGACCTCATTATTTAACGATTTAAATGAAATTGAAAGATAATGTAAAATCTAAGACCTAAACATGTCCAAAACCTATTGTACCGGTGGATGTCGAACCCTTATCACCTTATCCTCGAAACACATCAATGTGGGACCATTAAAATCCGAAACTCATTTGAAAATAAAGTTACATTTTATACCTTTCCAAGAGTGCCCCTCCTCTCCTCTTATAAAGGTCCCCCACCTCTACCTCCTTACCCACACTTCCAAAGCCTTTGGCTCGGCCAAAACCTGCCCATTTTGTCTCTACACATACCTCTATAACTCCTTGAAGCCTCACTTTGGGCAGAAGTCTTCCCAAGGAAGCCTTTGAGCTCAAACCAGAGGGAGTTACCCGATTTTAAGGTAATGTCTTCACTTGTGTTCTTTTGTTTTATTTTGCTTCTCCAACCCCCATAAACTCTTTTTATCAATTTATTTTCTAACAACTCCAGTATCTTCAATATACTAGGATGTTTTTATAAAAATAATTCGAGCTACAAATACACACACCTACATCAAATGGTTAAAGAACATACTGTTTCTGTGGATGGCGAATTTCTGCCTCACGAAACGATGATTGTTCAACACTCATATAACACCTTAAAAGGTGGCCATTAAGATGTAACTATATTTATATATGATATATAATATGTTTATGTTTCTTTATTTTTCTTTTTTTCATACATTTATGGTTTCCATTGTGGGTAAACACGTTAATTTCATTTTAGGAAGTGCGGACTACCGCCCCCTCAAAGTGATTTGATTCGTTAATGCCATATTTGGGATATATAAAGGATGGATTTAAAGTTATTATATATTATTTATGTTACATATAAATGATGAATATAATTCTGGAAATAAAATATACATACCTCTCATTTGGTTTTAATTCCATTAATATGACATAGAAATGAAAGTACCGTTCATGTGTACGTACGGCTTACCGTCTCCATGAACGGTGCATTTCATTTCTTACCTCTAAATGATTATGTAATATTATAAATACATGTATATTCTGGATATATATGATATATATTATATCCAAATCATGAATATAATTCTGGATATAATGAAAATTTGACCACACGAACAACATTTAATTGTAAGAAGTCCACTTTCGACTTAAGAACCAAATATCGACAGAACAAACATTATTAACATAAATGATTACATAATGTTTATAACATTGCAATAAGTGATATAAAATGAATACTGAACTAGAAAAGGTTCTTAATAAAATTTAAATTAACTCATGTTTATTATTCAGGACGTTAAAGAATGATCGAGTCAAGTCGGACCCGAGGTAAGGGATCCTACTCCTCTCTTTCTTTTTAAGTACACTCTATTATGTCATTCCTTCTAAGCTCATATTTCTTGATATTGGGATGTTATTTTATATTAATATTACTTTAAATTTTATGTTCATATGATGAGAGACCATATTCTCTCTCATCAATCCATTTTGGAAGTTTTGAGTGGCGCCGTTAGGCTGCCGAATTTTCGTAACAGATCTAACCTCTCGCTTTCTCTTTAAGTACTCTCCTTTGTGTAACTTATTTTAAGCTCATCTTTGTTATGATGGGGGCTGTTATTTTATATTTCTCTTGATATAAATTTTATTTTAATGTGATGAGATACCCTATTTGATCTCATCAATCCATTTTTGGAATTTTTAAGTGGCGTCATTAGGTTGCCGAGTTTTCGTATGGGATTTTTCATCTCACTTTTATTCCCATGAGATTTATGCTACATTTCCCACAATTTACACTGAGTTGTGTATGTACTGACCATTACTTTACTCATTGTGTAATATTCTTTCATTTATTATTATTTACATCAATGTTTTATTGTCCTTCTTTCACGGGGCGTATGTTTCGAAAGATACCCATGTCGGTAAGGGAACCTTTCACCCTCCTATTTTTAAAAGGCTTATTTTGTTATGTCTTTTAATTCACATAATATTATTTTGGGATATGTTCTTCTATATCCTTATTGATGTAAATTTTATTTCCAAGTGATGAGATACCCTTTTTATCTCTCATCAACTCTTTTTATGAATTTTGAAGTGACGTCGTTAGGCTGTCTAATTTTTGCAAGGGAACTTCTTAACCCAATTTCGATTCTATGGGATAAACTTGTACACCTTGAATATGTCATTATATGATTATGTTTTAACGTCCTCTGATTGTTTTACACTTTATACCCACTTATATTTCGTGCATTCATTTGTCACATATAGTTATGTAACTGATTTATCCTTAATCCAAGGATACCGTATTTGTATGGGACTTCGTCTCAATCTCCTTTCATTGAGGCATATTTTGTTTTGTACACAACTTTCATTTATACGGTGTATAAACCCCTTTGACTTTTACATTTATCCAAAAGGAATATTTTTATACGAAGCGCTTTACTAAACAACAAAAGGGAATGTTTTTGTCGTACGTATGCAGTGACAACGACTTCTCCGCCACTGTGACCATTATTTGAGTTTCGGCTTCCTCTACAAGCCATACCTTCTTTTTAAAAGAAAAATAAATACCATGTTTTACTTTTCTTTTATTTTTTTATTGAAAATTGTTTTCATAATGTTTTTATATCAAGGATTTGTATTGATATCTTGTGATTGAAAGGTTGGAATGTTATGTTTCCTTTATGCATGTTTTATGTGATACGATTATGTTGAGGTTCTTGGGCATTATTATGAAGACGGGTGGTTCTGTGATAAACTAAGGGAGGGTGAGCCCGATATAGCTCTCCAATGCATTGGGTAACGTGAAGGAGTGAAAGGTTAAGGTTTCTCCGAAGAGATTTAGGGAATATACTGTGGTGGGTATTCCAAACGTAACCAAGAGGGTTACTCCCTACGTAAGAATGTTATGAATGCCTCAAGTTACATTTATGTCTTATGATTTCAATGATTTATTCATGATTTTATGAGGTATGTTAAAGTGCTTATGTTTTATGGGTAATGTATGATTTCATTCTTATGTATACATGTAGTCATGTTTCCTTTCCATATTTTTATATCCCATACTGAGCTTTTTATGCTCATCCCAAGTTTTTGAAATGTTTTTCACATGGAAAGGGAAGGGTACATGATATGATGATAGTGTTGAGGAATTGTCAAGAAAGAATCCATGTTTTATTTTAAATATGTTTCCATTGATGGGAAAAATGAATACTATCTTTTATGTAACCATTTTGTTTAAATGTGGAATGTAATGCATGTTTTATGATCTAATTCTCTAAACTCTAAACCTGAAAAGATCCTCAATGTGTAATCTTGTAGTAACTCAAGATTAAGTAAGGTTTAAGGCTGAGGCTTTATAAATATATTGAACACTAATAATTTACACCATGTCAATAAAAGACCCATTTTGATCATAACCCATAAAAATCGATAATATGGATAATACACAATACATATTAATCATTCCAATAATCAACAATTTTTGAATAAAAAAAATAAGGAATGCATATATTTTCCCCATGTCAATTGAATAATTTTATTTATAGTTGAATATCATCGAATCCAAAATATGTGAAATTTTATTTTCACACTACATAAATAAATGAGTATACATTATTTTCAATACTTGAATAATCATAATGATAAGACACCTAAAAAAGGTTGATATTTCCAAATAATATAACAGAGGATTTTGATATATTTATCAAAGGGTTTATGTACAAGGAATTTAAATCACTAGAAGTAAATTGTAGTGTTCTTCAAAATATATTCAATGATAATAATGTCCCAACCTTATAAGTTAACGATAATGATCATAACACAATAAATTATAGTTGATTTCATGAAAATCATTACAACTTGGAAGAAATGGACTGAATATCCACTTGAATAAGGGAACAAAATTGGGATAGTAAGTAACTTTGAATAAAAATATAAAAATTTTAATATATGAATGAGAATATAATACACCATTAAAATAATGTATGGTGAAGAAATGAAATTTTTATCAAAGAATAAGAATTCAGACCATGAAAAACCCTACATCATTAAAAAAATTCATATAAAATTCATTTGAGGAGAGGTTTTAAAATTAAACATCAAATACCTAGATTAGCATATAATTATAATATAAAATCTATAGTAGATTGTATATACAGTAAATAATATCGAATTAGGTATGTAAAACCAAATATGCACGAAAGAGTAGAATTTGATACAAAACACTTTCCTTTTCATGGTCTATTAATTAATTTCACCAAAAATATAGAATAATTAAATTAATTTATTTACATTTATTACCTTTATTATTATTATTAATTTTAAAAAAATATTTATATATATATATATAAGTTTGTTTTTACCTATTTACAACACAATATTTAAGTTATCATTACTCTTTGAAGTAGTTTTTAAAATATGGTGTTGAAAACTATTATTTTTACTAATAATATCCAAATTAAATAATATAATGTACTATAATATAATTTTATGATAGTTTAAAAAAACTATAATTTTTTTTAATTTCTGTTTCGGTTATCAACCATGAAGATGAAGTCAATGATGATCATGTTTTTTGTGATTTTTAAAAAACGAATGGTGCTTCCATAATTAATGAGTTAAATTTCTATATAAAATTATTATTAAAACAATATTTATTTATTTATTTTATATTAAATTATTAAATATGATATCATAGAAAAAAATGAAGTTAATTTTAAAAATATTCATGTTTTTCTTTAAACTGAACCATACACGAATATAGAGTGATTAATTAGGGATTATGAGATCATCTATTATTAATATCATTATAATAGAAGCATTATTATCATATTCATTGTTAATTAGTGTGATAAATTTTAATATTTAATTTTCAAAAAATCGAATATAATTTATTTCAAGTCATTAAATAGAAAAAGATATCATTATCTTCATAGTTTTATTTTTTGAAACCACTCTATTGATGAAAATTATGTATTGATCATGTCATCATAATTTTAAATAATTTTTCATCACAAAACCATAGTGTTATCATATATATTATTTTTATCCATTTATAAAATACGTATATCTAACCTCGTATGTTTGTGATGGAAAAATATACACATTGGATTGTGGAGGAGGTAGTACGCACAATGCACTAACAACAATTTTGTTTTTGTAAATGGATATAGAATATAACGAAAAAAATATAATAAAATTAATATTATAACATTAAATAGAATAAATAAAACTAATATAATTTCATTAGTGTTGTTAGATTAAATTTGAATGAACACAATTATGATGAATAAAAATGTTGTCAATAAAATTCAGACTAAGGACTTGAATTATCCTTAGATGAATCCTTAGAAATAAAGTCAGTATACTATCTAATGGTTTCCATAATCTTATAAACCTGATATATTGTTATATGAGGAGAATAATGGATTATTTTACATGATAAATTCTATTTATGGATGAGTCTTTAGGCAGTGAATATGTTCTCATTTTACAAGTGTTGGGAGGTGTACATTTTGGAGAAACCCTTACATCTTATATAGTGTATGGTTAATATTTAGGAGAAAAGAAAAAAAAAGATATATATAAGAGATGAAATTGATTTCTGGTTAAAAGAATCTCAAACACTCTATTTATGAAAACATTTATTGTTTTATGGTGTTTTATTTTAAAATTTTCCATTTAATAAAACTTTCTTTTTACATGGTAAATAATCTTCAACCTCTAGTAAAGAATCATAATTAAAAAGATTAATTTTGAAAATTTTACATAATTATATAATTTTAAATAAAATTTTGAATCTAATTTCACCTAATAAAATTTATAACAATGTTTGAAACTAATTTTAATATAAATATACTTCATCATGTAAAAATTGATTTTGGAAAAAAATACTATTTTTATATAAAATATTTTATTTAATATAAAATTATATTTGATAATGACTTTAATTATATTAATTGATTTATTATAAAACTAAAAAGGGTATGCGTACTTCAAGGAATGCTAAAACCAGATCTCCTGTAACAATACAACATTAGATTTAATGACCGAAAATAGTTTTTTTAATGTATTATAATAATAAGTATTCTAAATTATGGTCATAATGATTATAAGCTCAAATAATATTTTAAAATTCCAAATGTTATTAAATTGATTTATGTTTGACAACCTAAATAATTTTATAATATTATCTATCTTTTCTATATAATGTTTGTTTTATTAAAATTACATTAATCAAGAAAACCGTACTTTTAAACAATAATATATCATTACTAGAAAAAAAAACATCTAAGCCAACATTGACATGATGAATTAAAAAATTAATTTTTTTATTTAATATCAAATTCCAAAATTTATAAATTATATTTTGAATTACGTAACAAAATATAATGAAATATTCTTTTTATGGGAAAATGAATTTTTCAAATATTTGAAGTTATTATTATAATTTTATATCATTTATGAAAAATATTTGTGATAAAAAAAATTAATATCAAAAACATATTTATATATAATCATATAGTTATTTTAATATTAATATATATATTATAAGTGACATTTTTTAAAAAATTTACTTTTTAAAAATGATATATTTTTCTATTTTGGGAAAAATAATTGAATTAAATTCCTATTAAAAGACAACTCTATAATATATAATCATATATTTAATCAGTTGGTTTCTTTTAAAATTTAAAATTAAATTTCTAGGATCAAAATGGGAATAATTAAATATTTATATTATATCTAAATATATAGAAAATTCACTTAAATTCATTGTTTCTTATGTCGAAAGCTATCAAAATTATTGAATTATTTAATGGTTATAACTTATTACAGTTTTGGGGTGTTATAATACAAAAGAAACCAGTTTAAAACTTAATTAACGACCTATAAACTACCACATTATAGTAATAACATTATTTAGGAAACTCTTGACTGGAAATTGATAAATTCTTTCAGATTAACATCAAATCAACTTTGATTTAATTTTTAGTAAATATAGAAATGGTATTTTCAAATATTAATTTGAAATAATATTTATTTAAAAACAATATCCTTATTCAATGAAAAAAATTCCATTCTTGGAGGTTTAACAATTTAATTAGAGATTGGTTTTTACAATCCAGCTTACTGATGTTGATAGCGTTTTCACAAAAATCCTTGTGTATAACATTAGATATCTTCATAATTAAAGAAAAAATGAAATTCAATATTTTAATATATAATATGATATACAAATAGATGTATTTTACTATTTTAATGTATTTGTTTTGGGGTTTATAGGGTTATAATTCATTATAGAAGACTATTAGGTTTGCAAATGATCTTTTATTAAGGAAAAACTATTATAAAACACTTTTTGGGGAATATGAAAACTTACTAAATGTTAGTTAAAAAATGATTTAAAAAAAATTAAGAGAAATAATTAAATTCTTGGAATTGTATAATGGAAATTTTTTTATATAGATAAAATGAAATATCAAATGTAAAAATAGGTCATTTAATTAAAATAAAGAGAATGAAAAATTAATAAACAATATAAATAATAGTTCAAATAATTAAATCAGAAATAATATGAAACTATTTCAAATAAAAAGAAATATTTATCTTGATAAGGGTTTTACAAACCTACATACTAATTTATTTTTAGTATTTATGAACACAAGGGATGTAAATCCCTTTTAGGTGTCTTGTTATAATAATTTTTGCATTCAATATATGTTCTCTTTTATATAATTTCATATTGGAATTATTGAAATATTGATTTACTATTGTTGTCCAATTTCAATGTAAAATGACAAAAATAAAATTCAAATCCAATTTAGTTCTTTTTTATCGATAAAACCAAATAGTAACAACATCCCACCTTAATATTTTCATCCACATTTGTTGATAATCCAATAAAATGATTTGTTTTCTATTATTAAGAAACTATTGATTTTACAAAAAATGACAAGGGTACTAAAGTAAATTTTATATCTTACCTATTTTATCCAAATCAATATCTAAATTTGAATTAAAATCATTTCATGAAGAACTAGTAAATTATAATGGGAAATTAATTTCATTATAAATATATAAATATATATATATATCATAAAATACAATTATGAAATTGTAATTTTTAAAATTTATGGTTTTCATGAAATCATGCACAAAGTCATATCGAAAAATATTCTCTTATCCAGTAGTATAATAAATATATAAATCCAAAATTTTTTTATTATTTTTATTTTCCAATGGATCGAGAGCTTCTTTAAATTCAATCATTAAACTATATCTTTATAGTTTAGTATTTTTCATACTATTATTATGTCTAAAAGTCATATGAAATTAAATTATGTAGTTTCATTTATTTAACATATTTCAAAAATATTTTGGATTTATTTGAAACCAGTAATTAAATTTAGATATCCAATCATTGTTATCCCATATTTATTTAAATGGGTTTGGAATGTCAATTAAAAAAATTATATTTTTTTAGAAAATAATAACTATAGCATTAATTATTAAAAGTAAAATACATATTGGTAATGTTTTTTATTTAAAGTTGGGTTGACCAAACCCACAAGTAAAAAAAATCAATAATATTAATGAACATGTCATTTTATTCTACTAATTTCTTTTTTATAATACCATAATTATTTTTTAAAATTTGAAAAATGAAAAAGAAAATTTACAATATTCAAAAACACTACTTTGTTCAGAATATAATTTTTATATAAGATATCCATTTAGAAACAAAATTTAATAACTATATTGAATTTTTTAATAGCCATACCATATGTAGAAGATAAATGATTCTTAATTTCATCCATTAAAAATATGGGGCAAATTTTTCATCATTATATAACCATTTTTGAAGATTCTGAAATATTGATTAAAATATAGAATTATTTATAAAAATTATATCATTATCATCTTGAATATAACTATATATCAAATTATTACCAATAATTGGATAACTATAGGTTCTACCCTTTAATTCCCTAACAATTTTTATTTTGAACTAATTTAAATTATCATAAATGGCTAGTAGCCGTGTATGATGACACAAAGATTATTATATTTTTCTCATTCAATTTTTTTATAAAAATGATGACTGTTGACATATTTTTCTTATAAATATTAATTTTTACAATCCTTGTTATGATATTTCTATAATATTTTCTACATGTTGATGTTATATTGTCATAGGATTTCTCAGTGTCACACTATGATGATCAATATTTTTCAACATTCTCATAATAGATTGTCCATAATTATATTTTATATAAAAATCATTTGTAACGTCAAAAAGAGGTCCATGTCTCACATCATACATAAAATAAGAGAAATCATAAATTTTTAGTCATTTGTGGCCAAATATGTCACATTCCTCAAATTACAAATGACTTGATTATTAAATTATCCAAATAATTCCATGAATATCTCAAAAATATTTTCAAATATTATAGAAACATATGCAGATTCATTTATCATCATTTTGATTGAACATTCAAATATTTACCATAGTGGAAACAATGCAAACCTTGCATCTATACACATTTAAGTACCTAAAATTTAGTTTTCCATTATTATATAACATATATTATTATTAATTTGTGATATTAATTATTAAAACTACATTAATGGAATAAAAGTCTATGTTTATAACACAAATAAAAAAATTAGAATGCACACTATATTGATTTTACATATTTCAAAAAAATTATTCTTGAATTTTCATATTAGAACATTTTGTAAAACCATTATATTTATTTGTCCTATGTACTGGAAAAGTTCCTTTAATTGCATATTTTAAGAAACATTATTTAAATTTAGTATTCAAAAAATATCATCTATGATCCCTTTATTATGAATGAATTTCAAAATTATTTTTCATTTTATGTAGTTTTAATTTTTTTAAAAAAATAGATCATTATTTAACTTCGTATCTTGAAAAGTAAACCTATATAAATCTAGAGGAGTAATTAACCAAAAAATAATAATAATATCTAATACATAGTGTTCCTATCAAATACTGACTAAATAAATTCATTAGTCAATGTTATAGTGTTATTGATGTAAAAACCACTTATACTTGTTTAAATAATGATAATTTTTTCAATTCCATTTGGAATGCATCACTTAACCTCTTTTTATCTAATTTTTTTGGGCGAATAATTAAAATAGGACGTTTTTAGATGATTTATTATATTAATATAAATAAATTTTCATTTAATTCACTTTTAAATACATGATTGTTTTATTCATTGTATTCAAATAGTTTATATTTAGATTACTGAATGAGTTATGATCTACAATGAAACCATTTTCTGCAGTAGGGGATGTAATAATATTAATTTTATATTTAGAAACACTAAAACAATTGTCAGAAAATACATATAATATCATCAATCAAAAAATTTTGAAATAATTTTCAAATTTTTCTTCAACATTTTAATATAAAGAAAATTTTGGAATTTCACTGAGTATAGATTTTCAGGTAATCCAATCCCAATAATTCTTCATTCAAAACAATAAAATATGTGATATAGCCTATTTTAATTATTGATAACATGTGTAAATTCAGAAAGTATCAACTCTGGTTCTTTGAATATCCACTATCCATGTACTATTTAACCCTATTATACATATATCATTTTCCATAAAAAAGGTATAAATGGAATAAATATTTGTACCCAAATTCCCTAGGTTCTTGTAGTGCAAGCTGTTAATATTTTGGGACCCCAAAACTATTTACAATATTTAGAAATTCATGAAATCATTTTTCATAGGATTCTAGAGAGATATTAATGTTATTTAATGAAGAATACTAGTTTTCTTAGGCTAAAATTCTTATTATAAGGTATCATTAGTCTGTCGATATAAATTGGAATCTTATTAATATTAATATTATATGTAAATAATTAATGTGATTTTATTGTTTTACTCTATTATTACATATTCTTCTTTTCAATTTGATAAATATTTAAATTTCGTGTATTTGGTTGAGGGAATAATCTCATTCAATAAATAAATAATCAACATCTTTCTGGGATATTGAATATTATAAAATTATTTTTTAGTGGAAAATTCTTATGGATATAAATGTATACATCCTCTATTTTATTTCTAAAATATGTTTTTATATATATTGTTTTTCTATGATTCCCAAATCATGTTATTTTTTTGTATCTTATTATTTTTATGTAAATTCATAATTATATTCAATAATTTATTAATATTGATCAAAATATTTGAATGAGAAAAGTTTAGTATCAGATTTTCTAGATAAATAGAATCTATATTTTACCTATTTTTTACGAATCAATCTCATTCATGCATTCCAATTTGATTTATCATAATAATAGTAAGAATTTGAAAAAGTATTGAAGTCTTTAGATGAACACCATATTAAATTTTAAGCCTTCTCCCTTTTTTATATTATTATTTTCTTGATAACTTACTTTTAGTTTGTTGTTTTTAGTTAAATACAACAAGTTTTAAAATTTCTGAATTAAATTCTCTCACACTAGCATACTTCATTTGAATTTCCTCCAATATACTTCTTATTGATAATGAATATTTTTTGAACTATCCTCACTTCTTATAAAACATGTTAATCTTCCTCGATATATGAGATTGTTAATTATCAGAAACATCGCTAAATAAATCTACTTCATTAAATTATTTTGATAATAATATATCTATATCATCCTTCTATTCTTTTTTTGTATAATCATTGAGATAAAAATTCTATTTTTTAACGAACATATGATCACTTGGTTCATCATATACTTAATATTTAGACAACATTAATGTTATAATATACAATTTAATGTTTAAATCCATAATTGGTGATGATATTCCATAAGTAGAATCGATATGACTACATTTATCTGAGAATAACATTATCACTTTTAAATCCCAAATAGATTCTAGAACTCGGGTTCCCATGGAACTCGAATTATTGCGGTTTTTTAAACCTATCACTCATTTATGTGATTCATTTACCCTCACACATCCTAATAGATTAATATTTTAGATCATATGAGTATATTTTTAGTTAAACAATATTTTCTATCCCTTCTTAATAACAAGAGATGGTTATCAAACAGTCAATGAAAATTTCAAATTAAGCAACATTATTAAAACCATTTTGATGAAGTCAATATATGATAAAAATTCATTATTTTAAAGATATATCCATAATATTAATTTTTTTAATAGTCCTCTTCATATTTTTTATATAATGAGTATTTGATTGTATAAAAACCTTCATATAGACCCTTAATCCTGGAATAATCAAGTTATTATTCATTCATGAAATCTAGAAACAATGGATTTTGTAATTAAAATATAGTACCCAAACAATAATCATTCAATTGATCAAATATTAACTTAATTAAAATTAATAATTATCCACATGATTTTATTTGGATAGAGTAGAGATAAAATATTCCATTCATGGATACCAATTACTGTCCATGGGGTGTTCCAAAAATAATAACGAGGGGAGATGAGTTCATATAAATTTTTCCTAAATAATTAATCAATCATAAATTTTAATTCAAATATGACACAATATATTTTTAATAAATATATTCTATAATAAATAGATAAATAATGTATAAGAAGACAAATATTTTTATTGTTGATCATTTCATGATTTACTTCCAATAGTATAATTCATCAACACACAATTTCAGGGTTGATGATTTTATAAAAGTCATTTTCCTATGGGATTACTAGTTATATAAATATAGATTTAACTTAAAATAATGTGTGTAATAATAATTTCATTGTTCTATATTTTTACAAGAGGCACCTATGTAAATCATACAACACTTAATACCTTAGTTTTCCACATTAAAATGATTGATATGTAAATAAGATAGAGTGAATTAAACACACATCTACATATAGAATCTATTAGTTTTTGAATATCATCCATGGATATGACTTTGTTACTGATGTGTATCTCTAATTTTTTTTATATTAGTAGGTATATAGGATTAACAATGAATTCTTTATTCTTGTAATTATTCACCATTGATAATACTGATTAGCAGATGATTAAAAACAATTGTAGTTCATGATAGTTGTACATAAACATGTTTTTCTATTATAACAAGAACCACCTATATCTTACAATGTTCTAGACTGAATATAATAATACCAACAATATTAAATTTTTTTATTCTATAGATGATAGTATACATGAATATATACTGTGTTTCAACATGATTATTCAATTGAATTATTATCTTATTTTGAATGTTTATCTTGAAATTGCTCAATCTTTTCTCATTATGGAATATCAACTTTTGATACAACAAAAGGCTTTGTAGATTTTACTAAGAATACTAAAATTGTATGAAATATATCCAAATATTATAATAAAATAATATTAATAGATTTTTTACTTCATTTGAATGAGTGTCCTCATTAAATAAATCAAAAATGATCTTTAATATTGATGAAGGGATCATTTATTATTTAAAAGAACAAATAACCTGATTGGTGAGTGAAAATAAATTATGTTTGGAAACCTATAAAATTACATAAAAATTATTATATTGTATAATATATTTTCATCTTTATAATAAATTAACAAGTCTTAAAATACTTTTGTTAAATTTAATACATGTTTTATTATATTATATAGAGTATGATATATGACCCACAAATAAGATAATATAGCATGAGATGATTAGAAACAAATACGATAGTATAATTTCATTATTTTATGATTATTTTAGATCAAATAGGATAACTAATGAAAATTCGATATTTTTATATTCTCTATGATATTTTATATTTTACAAATTAAAACATTAATGAATTTTTGATCTCGTATGATATTTACAAAACCATATTTTTTCTAATACGAAATTTCTCCTATGATATTTTATTATATTAACAATTTTATCTATACTGTAATATATTTATTTTTCACCAAATAAGAAAATGATTTATTTAAAAAAAATTAATTCCTTTATACAACTTTTTAAAAACACCCCTTATGATATTTTATCTTGTGCGTCATGTAATATAATTTCCAAAAACCTAAAATATGTAATAAAACCATATTTAACTGAAATATTCCAAATGAAATAAAATTTATTGAAAAATTAATTATTATCTAGAAAGAACTAAATAGAATCTCATTATTAAAAAAATATTTATACTTTAAAATTGAAAAATGTAGAATGTTAAGATAACATATAACAATATTTATTTCCAAACACATGCATTATTACAAAAATTAAAATCATGGTATAAATCATTTAACATTATCCAAAATTAATATATAAATTAGGTTTGTATAAATGTATATCATGTTCTTCTAAATAACACATTAGGAACATGATAATTGGAATAATTTGTATTAATGAGTTCATGTATGAGTATGATTTATCAAAATTTCATACCTAAAATAATTTTGAAATATTAAAGAATTAATCCACTGTGTATAGATTTATATTAAACTATATATAAACAATAAATAAGAACAAAAAATATATTGAAATCTTGTACAATGAGGCTCTTGTGAATCAATATTAGTGATTTGATACCTTCAATTCATTGTTTAACATATCAAATTGGAAAAATTATTATTTCACCACACCAGACATCCAACCTAATATTTCATTATGACCAAGAAACTCTATCCCCTGATGAATGATGTAATCTAATAAACATAATCCTTTCCAAAATACATATGTCCCTTTAAATTACATATTAGTTCCCTTAAAATATTAATCCTTATATACAAAAGAATACGGGAAATAAAAAGAAATAGATATATTCTTATATTATGAATTTTAAAAGAAAAAATTAATATCAAAATACTTATATAACTCTTTAAATACCATAAATGGCCCGAAAAATATTTGACTAACTAACTATGGACCCATTTGGATAATACCAAAATATCACAAATAAAATAATATAATGGAAATATTAATTCATTCATATTATCATTTTCCCTCTCATATGTCATGTAATGAAATGTAATATTTTATTTTATTATTTTCATTGTGTAATAACATGAAACTTCTTCTCCAATATCCCCCATATAATTATTCTTAATTACTAAGATAGTAAGTTTCTAACCATTTTTTATATATATAAGGATAATGTGAAACTATTTCTCATAATTTCTTGCACGGAAATGAATACTACCTCAACTATCTCCCATGGATATTTTTCTAGAATATATAATAGATCGATAACCACCATTATTCAATAACCAATGAAAAAGATAAATAATAGAATCATTATAAAATGGTTCATGTATGAAGATAAAAATAGTTATACCTCCCATGGTGAATTTCAAGCAAACACTACAACACATTACTCATAAAAACACCAGATTCTCCAAAAGATCTATCTGATAAGGGTATGTTACTCAGTCTAATAATGATCCTACATGAATAAAAATATATAAAGACTAAAAAAATCTCATAGTCCATAAAATATTATCCAAATCATTATATAAAATCTCTGGTTCCTAAAATAAAAATGAACGTAGTCACATTACCACTTATCATAATAATAAATCCCTTCTAATAATCAGGTATAAATTAAAACGCATCTATACTATAACTCCACTGGCCACAAGTCACTTATTATAACCATAATATTTTTTTTCAAAATTATTTGTTGAAGCATATGTTTTATTATAAAATGAATGAAAAATTTATTTCTGGGTAGAGGTAGACCCATTACATATAACATAGGCCCAAGATGATTCTCATGTATCGTGATTGCCTCACTTTATGCTCGAGACCTGCATGGGTCACTTCCTACCTGCCCCATGCCTTTGTCACCACCCCCATTGGTAGTCCATATGTGTGTCTATAAATCATAAATCCCTAAAAGGGATTTCAAGGATTCAAACCCATGTATTTTTTGGCACTATTACAATATTTACCACTATAGTGCCACCATAACATCGAATGTCCCAAAATTTATTAAAAATTAGAGTTACCTAAAATGAATGCGTAATGACTATAAGAAATAAAAAAATATCCTTTATAGTTCCTCATAAAATTGAAATTCATACCTTAAAATTAAATCCCCACACATTATTTTATCATTAATATCATTTCATTGTCCCATAACTACTTCACCTTAATAATGTGTGGATTTTATATCTAGTTTTAAATTACACTGAGGAAATATTTATCCAAGATAAATTAATTATGGTTTTATTATCCATTTTTAATATATATATATATATATATTAAATGAATTATCATTGTAAATCAATGTATTTATTTGTTTATAGAGGGCTTGGAATCCTACCTTGTAATTCTATATGGCCAACCATGTTTTACTAATTGAGGCTAAAATATAATAAATTTTTTAAAAATATGGCCTTTTATATAAATTGGATATCATGATGAAGATTAATTTTATATTACTATTTTTAATAATAAAACAAGGGAAATAAATAATTTTTCACAACATAATTATTTAAACGTATATATGATAGTATTTATATATGTAAGATTCCTTTTAAATGTTATTAAATAATTAAATTTAATTATGTTAAATTAGTGATATATCATATAAGATGGTTTCATATTATGTATTATATGTTTTTTCAAAAGGTATTCTTTATTAAGAATGAAATTTATAATGCATTTCTGATTATTGAGTACAACATTTTTAGTTATAGAACAGATAAATGTAGATGGTGTATTTGTTTAATATAATGTTAATTCCCCTAGGAAATAATGATTGTAAAATTATACCATAATGAATATTTTGTCGTATGAAAAATATATATCATTGAAATTGATGATTTAAATTTTAGAAAAGATCCATTTCTCTATGTGGAATAATATAAAAAAAATTAAATGATTTAGAGATGGTGAATGAGTTAATATTAAAAAAGAATGATTTTACAATGATTGTTGGTGAACTATTGAAGGAAAAAATAATCATAACCCTCTGAAGAATATATTGAAACTAAAATAGATGTTTAAATAACTCCATCATTTTAGAAAACATTCTTATTTGGTGATATAAATATTCAATTTATGTTGTATATGAATATTATTCTATATAATTATTTTGGGTAACTGATCGCCTGGAAATTAAACATATGTAATTAATTGAGATTTATCCATAAAAATGTTGGTTTATATGGATGTGAGAATAGTCTCTTCTGAAAATAAAATCACTATGTATTATTTTGTTATTTTCACACTACCACATTATGATTTTTATTAGCTCCAAATTGCAGAGAACCATTTCAATCCATGAGTTCATTGGGGATCATATTTAAACATTATTAACCAAAACAATTAACATAAATCATACAATCATAAATTAAAAAAAATTGATATCATTAATACACATTTAAAATTCATTAATTAATAGTTAAATATGATTGAAATGTAATATAAAATAGGTCATACCAAGATTTATCCTCTATAAGGTTTTTCATTTCTTAGTTTTAAATACCAATCCATATCTAGGATGAGATTATATTTTTATAATATTTTTCCATAAACAATATTGTAATTATTTTGGATAAAATAAGAAATAGATTATTTTAAAATGAAATCAAATATTTAATTAAAATTCTTATTCAATTTTTGAAAAAAAAATAAAAAATAATTTATATCACTAAGAATTTATGTTAAATTATTAATGATTAATACAACCCATATTCATTATAAATTATATTTATTATTCATTTAGAAATCTATTAGAGAAATTACGGAATATTGTAAATATAATAAATGTTAGATTGTATTTATTTTTTATACTATATATGAAATTTTATTGGGTTGAAATGCATTAAATAAAATGTTGAAATATTTCAATCACATACTTAAATGATATTCATTAGTGATGGAATCAATGAACTGTGTATTGTGAAAGAATTTTAATTATTTCAAAATGAATATAATTTTACATGTATATGATCTTTTTAACATGATAATTAATAACATTGGATACAAAATAATATTGGTAGGAATAATACTATATTTAATAATTATTAAAATATATGTGCTAATTTTATTAGCATATTTTGATTATAATGCCACATTTATTTTGGAATAGGGTTTTAACATTATTTCATCATATTTCTTATATAACACTCTGTTACATTACAAAATATTTCTAAATGGAGAGTCAGAAACAAAAATTAGATATCTAGAGAAATGAAATTAAATTCTATATATAAAAATTCTATTGAATATAATTCATAAATAAAAATTGATGACACCTTTGCAATATATTCTAAAAAAATAAAATATTAAATGAAAACTTATGACTAATTTTCCTATGGGATTTTTTAGGATTATAAATATTTGTCAATATATTGTAAAAAATTACCCTAAACTAGTAAAATATGAAATATTGGGATCATTGGATGATTGAGTAAAAATTAATGAACAACAAAATTGAAATAAAAAATTGGTATAATTCCACTAGAACGAAGATTAATAAAACTAATATTTTAAAATAATATGGAAAATATTTTTAATTATGATATTTAAATTATGGATTATCTAGAAAATAATTATAATCCATTTTTATTGATTATTTATTACCTTATTAGATATTGATGAAATAAAATACGAATAATACGATTAAGATATCGCTTATGTATTGTTTAACACATTCATAGTGAAAGAAATTTTTAGAGTTGAAGGGTTTAAATAAGAAAAAGTTTAGTTAAAGGGAAACAATTTTTATTCAATAATTAGAATAATAACTAAAAATTATATAAGAGTCATTAAAATAAATGAATATTAGGAATATGTATTGAAATATTCGTATACATTACATATAGATTATGATTGAAGAGTGTGATAAGATTAATAAATTTAACATTTTTATTTTTTGAGTAAAAAGTAAAAAAATTATAATTTTGAAGCATTAGAGGTTAGAAAAAATAACAAAATATTAAAATAAAACATGATTTTTTAATAGTATAATCAATGATGTTTTGGGAAATTTTTACCAATTAAGGGAAATGTTTTTATAACATTACAATGATTACTGATTATTATATGATAAAACTATGTATCATATTAATGTAAAGAAATTATATGAAATGAATATAATCTATGTAATGTTGTTAGAAAATAAATATTAAATATTATTATTTAATGAAGAAGACTTAGTTTACGTATTATGCATGAGTGAAATCTCATGAAGATTATTTATTTAACAATATATTTTAATTATGGAAGTAATGTGAATACTAAAAAATACAATGTTATAAATCAAATACATAGTGATAGAAATATAATTTTTATTATATCTAATATATTTATAGATAATATAAAATTCGAAGAAAATGGTTTCATATGTTATTATATTTTTGTGTTAATTTTTTCCATGGAGAATAATAATGTTTATAAAAAGTGAGTATTATATATTTTAGTATAATAATAAATTAGTAAAAACGGAAAAATAAAATGGGTAATATTTATTATATAATTAATGTAAATATCAGTTTTTGTTCATAATTAATAAGATTATTTTAATGGTTTTGATACCATGGTGAAATTTATTCCAACTTTATGTTTATCATAGGTTCAAAAGAAATGAATATAATGATCTAATTTGATTTTAGTTTTTATTTATCTTACTGGAAAAATATGTCTATGGTTACACAATAGAAGTTTTTTTTGTAACAAATGATATAGAATCATAAACAACTAAAATAGGTATAAAAATATATAATGGTATATCTTATTTTTTTAATGAATATGATCTAAAACATAATGTCATAAGAAAATACTATATTGGTTGATGGAAAATAAATTTTAATTATTATATATATATATATATGTTCCATGACATGATATTTTCCGAGTATGTATAGTATGTGAATGAGTTCTTGAAGTGAGATTTTTCAAAAATTGATTTCTAATTTAAAGGGGAGACAAAATTGAAATTAAGAAAATATAAAAAAAAATTTAAAAAAATTCCTATGAATTGTAAAAAATCAATATTTCTGATAAGGGATAAACAAATAACATATGGAATAAAAAAATAGGGAACATCAATTTGGATTGCATTTTATAGTTAGTTGTATGATATAAAAATGTTGTTTTCAAAAATCAAGGAACATATGTAATCATAATTATCACCAAATTCTATAGTTTCATATCATCATGACTATAAAATTTATGTTTAAAACATTGAAATACATGAAATAATATTTAATGAGTTCAGTGAGGCATCTACTAGGTGTTTTGGGTACGTGGAACATCAGTTGTTACATTTTAAGATTACACATTACAATATATCACGGTTGCCCTGTTTCCTAGAAATAATGATATTTCACTAGAAATATCTAACATACCAAAAAATCAAAACCTCCATTAATTATGAAACAATTTTTTTACTCTAATAATGACACAACTTTAGTTATCATTGGAGGTTTTATTATATTGTATCTGTGGGATCATAAAATAAATTAAATTAGTATATATAAATTTGATGTCTAATTTGTAACACCCTAGGTAAATAAAGAATAGACATTTTCGTATTTATCCATATTTGTGAATAATGTATTAATATTACTTTAAAGGGTTGCTATGTTCAATAGCGTACCCGATACACAACAAAGAGTTTCATTGAAATCTCACGTTGCACTCTAATAATAAAATAATATTATTTTAAATGGTAGTTAACATGTAGCCGTTGTATTGGCTGGAATGGATATAAATAACAAAAATATGATTATATATGTTTTTAAATGTTTTTAGATATATCCAATAAAAGATAAAGGCTTAAAATATAGAAAGAATTCAATTTTAGGCGTATATGCCCTAGTTCTCACTAAAGGTTCACTTATCGCCTTTTGATGGCGAACCGTCATTAAATATAGTTTTGTTCACTCTTATACATTCTATTGGACCAAATAAAACTCTTCTTAATAATTGGGACATCAAAATTTACTTTGTGTAAATTTTTGGTATCTTTCCAATAAAGTTCATTTTTTTAATGAATAGTGTAAAATGTTGTATTTTAATTCAAAACCTCTTTTTAATCTAATTTATTTATATGATTAGATTATCTTTTGAATTGGTTTTAAAGTGAAATTCGAATATATTTTTACCATTTAATCCAATGGTGGTCATTGGAATCAATTTCACTTTGAAATTAGACTTAAACTGGTGTCAATCTTTTGATACTTATTGTTTTATAAAAACACGCTATTTGCTCTGACAGCGGGAATTAATTGTTAAATTAATTAATGTGACTTATATGTTTTGAATTTCTTAAAATAGACTTCATTTTTGAATTCGGAATATCAAAAATATCTTAGGGTGAATTTTTGGTAATTTTCTGAAAAACTTCAATTTTTGATGAATAGTGAAACCACTATGTGGTACTTATAAAAACTGATTTTCCGTTTAAATGAAATTTTTCCACCATTGTGTTTTGAATTTCAAAAATCCGACATACATGGTTTTCATTAAGAAGTAAAATGTGGTTTAATGGGATAAAAATAATTTTTTGGTGAATGGTAACTTATTAAGTTTTTAATCGCGATTAGAGGCAATTAGTGTAGTTTAAAGTAAAAATAAAGTTTTAATAATATGAAATGAACTTGACACATGTATTACCCTCATTGGTTGGGTCATGGACGACCAAGACAAGCCATGGGTCAACTTGGTGACCCCATGGATCCACTTTGGTTGGGAAATGACATAAATAACTTTTTATTTAATGTAAATGTAAAAATGACACAAACATAATATGTTTTACGAAAACAATTTTTACATGGGGTTATAAAGATCCGATTTTCTATTATAAATAGTCATTAGAAATCTAAAAATATTTCCTACATCATAGTAGTTTTTTTATAATTTTTAGACATTAAATAAATTAAATTATTTATGACATCATGATGATGCAGCGATGACCTCATTATTTAACGATTTAAATAAAATGGAAAGATAATTTAAAATCTACAACCTACACATGGCCAAAACCAATTGGATGAGTGGATTTCGAAGCCTTATCAACTTATCCACGAATTATATCAATGTGGGACCTTTTAAAACCGAAACAAATTTTCAAATAAAGTAATATTTATTTACGTTCCAAAAGTGCCCCTCCTCTCCTCTTATAAAAGGCCCCCACCTCTACCTCATTTCACACACTCCTCAAACCTTTGGCTCAGCCAAACCCTCACCATTTACTCTCTCCACATCCCTCTCCTCATCCTAGAGGATTTCCTTTGGGAATAATCCTTTCAAAGGATTACTTTAGGCTCAAATCAAAAGGAGTTACACTTTTAAAGGAGATTAAAGAACGATCGAGTCAAGTCGGACCCGAGGTAAGGGATCCTACACCTCTCTTTCTTTTTAAGTAAACTCTTTTATGTCATTCCTTTTAAGATCATATTTCTTATGATTGGGATGTTCTTTTATATTACTCCTACTGTACTTATTATGTTCATATGATGAGAGACCTTATTTCCTCTCATTAATCCATTTTGGAAGTTTTGAGTGGCGCCGTTAGGCTGCCGAATTTTCGTAAGGGATTTTTCATCTCACTTTTATTCTCGTGAGATTTATGCTAAATTTTCCACAAATTCCATTGAGTGGTGTATGTACTTCCCATTATTCTACTCTTTGTGTAATATACTTTTGTTTATGAGTATTTACATCAATGATCTATTGTCCTTCTTTCATGGGGTGTATGTTTTGAAAGATACCCAAGTCGGTAAGGGAACCTTTCACCCTCCTTTTTTAAAGACTTATTTTTTTGGGTCTTTTAATTTACATATTTTTATGTTGGGATATGTTCTCATATATCCTTATTAATGTAAATTTTATGTCCAAGTGATGCGATACACTTTTTATCTCTCATCAACTCATTTTGATGTGATGCCATTAGGCTGTCAAGGGAACTTTTTAACCCAATTTCGATTTCTTTGGGTTCAACATGTAGTCATTGAATATTTCATTCATTGAATATGTGTGAATGAACTTTTATTGTTTTACACTTAATATCCACTTATATTGGGTGTATTTATATTTGTCACACATATTTTTGAGATTGATTTGTCCTTAATTTAAGGATACCTTCTTTATAAGGGATTTCATCACATTTGACATTTCTATTGAGGGTTCATTGTTGTTATGCACCAATTCACTCTTATATGGTGTATATACTATCCTTTGGAGTATTATATCATGAATCCATTTATTCTCATGATATTATAAAGTTCTGACTAAAAGTTATTCCTCAATTATTGTATTCAAGTGTCTCTAATTTTGGTAAAACCCCTTTAACCAAAATATCACTTTAAATGTTTTAATGATTTGTTCTTATTAATATCCATGTTTTCAAAATGGTTTTAAGGATTTATTTATATTTTTATTAATTCTTTAAAATGTTAAAAGCTTCAAGGTGGTATGGGACACTTTGATTCAAAAATCTTTTTATTAAATGTTTTAAATGTTTTTGGAAATGGTTTCTTTTTGTATGGATTCATTATTTCAAAATACTAAAATGTTATGTTGTGATTGAAATGTGGAAATGTTTTGTTTCCTTTATGAATGTTTTATGTGATACATTTATGTTATGGTTCTTGGGCATTGTTATGAAAACGGGTGGTTCCGTGATAAACTAAGGGCGGGTGAGCCCGATATAGCTCTCCAATGCATTGGGTAACGCGAAGGAGTGAAACGTTAAGGTTTCTCCGAAGAGATTTAGGGAATATACTGTGATGGGTATTCCAAACATAACCATGAGGGTTACTCCCTACGTAAGAATGTTATGAATACCTCAAGTTACCTTTATGTCTTATGATTTGTACGAATTATTCATGGTTTGATGAGGTATGAAAGTGCCTTTGTTTTATGGGTAAAGTATGATTTCATCCTTATGTATATATGAACTCATGTTTCCTTTCCATATTTTTATAACCCTTACTGAGCTTTTTATGCTCATCCCAAGTTTTTGAAGTGTTTTTCACAGGTCAAGGGAAAGGTACATGATGTGATGATAGTGTCAAGGATGTGTCAAGAAAGAATCCATGTTATATTTTAAATATGTTTCCGTTGATGGGAAGAATGAATACTGTCTTTTATGTTACCACTTTGTTTAAATGTGGAATGTAATGCAAGTTTCATGATCTAATTCTCTAAAACTCTAAACCTGAAAAGGTCCTCAATGTGTAATCTTGTAATAACTCGTGACTAAGTAAGGTTTAAGGTCGGGGCCTTATAGTTGGTTTCAAAGGTCGGTTTAGATAACTTTAGAGGTTAGGGTATTCTTTAAGCATAAGTGACAATTACCATAATGGTTAGGATTTCAGAAAGAGTATTAGTTTTAGATAATGTGAATGAGTAAGTATATTGTAGTGTTTATCTTACTCATCTGTACATGATGGTTTTGTTGATATACTCACACTGACCTTTTTGGTTTTAGTAAATGGCTGGATCTAGCAGGCACCAAAGTAACAGTGGATGTGAAGGAAACTGTGACAGTTTTTTGAGCAAGAAACTGAATGATATGGGAGCTGCAATGAGAACTCTTGTGATTATCTTCAACCAACTATCTGGAGTCATGATTGACCACCTAAACCTTGGAGATTTCTCTAAGGCATCATATATGCAAGAAACAAATCCCTACGGAAGTACAGGTAATAATCATAATGGTAAGTGTGTTCAAAAACCTATGTGTCAAAGATGTGGAATGAAAAACCTAGGAAAATGTTTCAAAGGGATAGAAATATGCTATAGATGTGTAAATGAAGGTAATAAACAAGAACCTGCCATGGAAAAAGGAAGCATCCAGTTGACTCGAGGAAAGGGAATGAAGATCATTCTGAGGGATCAATTGAATGTTTTAAATGTGGTGTGCATGGTCATTATGAAAACACATGTCCTATGAAGAAGTTTTGTGAATGGGGTCACCAAGAGCGTACCAATATTCGATTACCAATACCTAATTCCATTCCGATTGAGGATGAAGAAACTGATAGTGACCAATCAAAGGTATGCACTATTTCATGACTATTGTTTTCCTATTTTGGAATCTTAGGATATGATTCATGATTTTGATTGTAGGAAAGAGGTATTTTGGAATAAGTTGGAAAGGAATGGATAATCGATCATGAAGAATGTTGAATGAGTAAGATGTCAACATATAAGGGCTTCAAGAGTTATGGTGAAATTCTTAAGAGTATTAAGTCTCTTTTGATGATAGGGTTACATTAGAAGACTTTTTATATTATGTGTAACCCTGATGTTTAATATAGGCAAATTTTATCCAAGTAATAGTTATCTTTTCTTTTTTGTACATAGTTATAAATAACCATTTGGGTTTATATGATCCTTACTTTTGAGGTAATTATGGGTTACTATATGTTATGATTGAAGTGAAAGGCATGAGATAAAATTGAGGTTAAATTATGTTATGGTTATTTATGATGATTTTATCCCTTTTGGGGAATGATTTGAGAATTATATAGTTTTGGAAAAAGGACAACACGTAGACCGTGTGACTACCCGTCGTGTCGGACAAAGCTGCGGGAATCGAACCCACAACCAAAGTGCGACTGGTATTTATCGCCTACCACTGGACTACGTGAAGTCCCTGGTTAGTTTGACTGATTCTTTTTAGTTATATTATTTTATGAATTAAGAGTAAGTTGATTTGGGGTTATTTATGAAAATGATTAACCTATCATGGAGGATATGTGATTAGGATAATTACTTTTCAATGCGAGACTTTAGGAGTGACTAATGTTGTTTGGAGATAAATGTTACGATTTAACTTGGAAGACTATGTGACTAAATCCTTCAAATATTTGGTTTTCAATCTTATATTGGTTTTACTTTGAATAATTTTATGGACAAATTGTTTATCGGATGGTCATCGTTGAACTTTGGGTTTTGTTGGACAAATTTTGGAGATTAAGAATAGATTTTCTTTTTATAAGGGGTTATCCTTTTCTGGATTATCTGATCTTGTACTAGCCTTTTTGGTTTTGTTTTTGGTTAAAGTCTAAAGACATGGGATGTATATAGTTCTCTTTTGTGGATTAGGTGATTCTCTAGAAGTTGATTATAGTACTCTTAATGTGAACAAGTCTTTCTAAATACTCGTATTTTGGAGAAAATACGAGTTTGTGTAAAAGTTGAAAGTCAACATGATAAGTGATTATGTTTACTTATGAATAAATTACTCAATAAAAAGTAACTTAAAACAAAAATGTTGTCTATTAACTTTTTCTTCTGGGGAATCGAATACCGTTTAACCCATCACAAGTTTGTGATTTTCTTGGGGTTAACATTCTCCTAAACATGTTTTCTATCACTCTTCATCAGAACATGACCCTATGTTTTCTCCTCCATGTCCATGTTTTCATACTTGGAATCCTAGTATGGGTTAACTCGGGTGACCTTTGTACTTATCTTTATTAATTTAAAGTGATTGTATTACCGACTCTTCTTCCGATGTGGGACTTTCAAGGATGTTACCAAGCCCAATTTTAAAATTGCGAGGACGCAATTCCCAAAAGGGGGGAAGGATGTAACACCCCATGTAAATAAAGAATAGACATTTTCGTATTTATCCATATTTGTGAATAATGTATTAATATTACTTTAAAGGGTTGCTATGTTCAATAGCATACCCGATACACAACAAAGAGTTTCATTGAAATCTCACGTTGCACTCTAATAATAAAATAATATTATTTTAAATGGTAGTTAACATGTAGTCGTTGTATTGGCTGGAATGGATAGAAATAACTAAAATATGATTATATATGTTTTTAAATGTTTTTAGATATATCCAATAAAAGATAAAGGATTAAAATACAGAAAGAATTCAATTTTAGGCGTATATGCCCTAGTTCTCACTAAAGGTTCACTTATCGCCTTTTGATGGTGAACCGTCATTAAATATAGTTTTGTAAACTCTTATACATTCTATTGGACCAAATAAAACTCTTCTTAAGAATTGGGACATCAAAATTTACTTTGTGTAAATTTTTGGTATCTTTCTAATAAAGTTCATTTTTTTAATGAATAGTGTAAAATGTTGTATTTTAATTCAAAACCTCTTTCTAATCTAATTTATTTATATGATTAGATTATCTTTTGAATTGGTTTTAAAGTGAAATTAGAATATATTTTTACCATTTAATTCAATGGTGGTCATTGGAATCAATTTCACTTTGGAATTAGACTTAAACTGGTGTCAATATTTTGATACTTATTGTTTTATAAAAACACGCTATTTGCTCTGATAGCGGGAATTAATTATTAAATTAATTAATGTGACTTAAATGTTTTGAATTTTGTAAAAATAGACTTCATTTTTGAATTCGGAATATCAAAAATAACTTAGGGTGAATTTTTGGTAATTTTCTGAAAAACATCAATTTTTGATGAATAGTGAAACCACTAAGTGGTACTTAAAAAAACTGATTTTCCGTTTAAATGAAATTTTTCCACCATTGTGTTTTGAATTTCAAAAATCCGACATACATGGTTTTCATTAAGAAGTAAAATGTGGTTCAATGGGATAAAAATAATTTTTTGGTGAATAGTAACTTATTAAGTTTTTAATCGCGATTAGAGGTAATTAGTGTAGTTTAAGGTAAAAATAATGTTTTAATAATATTAAAGGAACTTGACACATGTCTTACCCTCATTGGTTGTGTCATGGGTGACCAATAAAAGCCATGGGTCAACTTGGGGACCCCATGGATCCACTTTGGTTGGGAAATGACATAAATAACTTTTTATTTAATGTAAATGTAAAAATGACACAAACATAATATGTTTTACGAAAACAATTTTTACATGGGGTTATAAAGATCCGATTTTCGATCATAAATAGGCACTAGAAATATAAAAAGATTTCCTCCATCATAGTAGTTTTTTTATAATTTATAGACATTAAATAATTTAAATTATTTATGACATCATGATGATGCAGCGATGACCTCATTATTTAACGATTTAAATAAAATGGAAAGATAATGTAAAATCTACAACCCACACATGGCCAAAACCAATTGGATGAGTGGATTTCGAAGCCTTATCACCTTATCCACGAATTATATCAATTTTGGACCTTTTAAAACCGAAACACATTTTCAAATAAAGTAATATTTCTTTACTTTCCAAAACTGCCCCTCCTCTCCTCTTATAAAAGGCCCCCACCTCTACCTCATTTCACAGACTCCTCAAGCCTTTGGCTCAGCCAACCTCTGCCCATTTACTCTATCCACATCTCTCTCCTCATCCTAGAGTATTCCCTTTGGGCATAATCCTTTCAACGGAAGCCTTTAAGCTCAAATCAAAAGGAGTTACACTTTTAAAGGAGATTAAAGAACGATCGAGTCAAGTTGGACCCGAGGTAAGGGATCCTACACCTCTCTTTCTTTTTAAGTACACTCTTTTATGTCATTCCTTTTAAGCTCATATTTCTTATGATTGGGATGTTCTCTTATATTAATCATATTGTACTTATTATGTTCATATGATGAGAGACCATATTTCCTCTCATCAATCCATTTTGGAAGTTTTGAGTGGCGCCATTAGGCTGCCGAATATTCGTAAGGGATTTTTCATCTCACTTTTATTCTCGTGAGATTTATGCTACATTTTCCACAAATTCCATTGAGTGGTGTATTTACTGCCCATTATTCTACTCTTTGTGTAATATACTTTCGTTTATGAGTATTTACATCAATGATCTATTGTCCTTCTTTCATGGGGTGTATGTTTTGAAAGATACCCAAGTCGGTAAGGGAACCTTTCACCCTCCTTTTTTTAAAGACTTCTTTTGTTGGGTCTTTTATTTTACATAGTTTTATGTTGGGATATTTTCTCATATATCCTTATTGATGTAAATTTTATGTCCAAGGGATGCGATACACTTTTTATCTCTCATCAACTCATTTTGATGTGATGCCGTTAGGCTGTCAAGGGAACTTTTTAACCCAATTTCGATTTCTTTGGGTTCAACATTTAGTCATTGAATATGTCATCCATTGAATATGTGTGAATGACCTTTTATTGTATTAAACTTAATATCCACTTATATTGGGTGTATTTATATTTTTCACACATAATTTTGAGATTTATTTGTCCTTAATTTAAGGATACATTCTTTATAAGGGATTTCATCACATTTGACATTTCTATTGAGGGTTCATTGTTGATATGCACCAATTCACTCTTATAAGGGGTATATACTGTCCTTTGGAGTATTATATCATGAATCCATTTATTCTCATGATATTATAAAGTTCTGACTAAATGTTATTCCTCAATTATTGTATTCAAGTGTCTCTAATTTTGGTAAAACCCCTTTAACCAAAATATCACTTTAAATGTTTTAATGATTTCTTCTTGTTAATATCCATGTTTTCAAAATGGTTTTAAGGATTTATTTATAAGGATATTAATACATTAAAATGTTAAAAGCTTCAAGGTGGTATGGGACACTTTGATTCAAAAATCTTTTTATTAAATGTTTTAAATGGTTTTGGAAATGGTTTCTTTTTGTATGGATTCATTATTTCAAAATACTAAAATGTTATGTTGTGATTGAAATGTGGAAATTTTTTGTTTCCTTTATGAATGTTTTATGTGATACGTTTATGTTATGGTTCTTGGGCATTGTTATGAAAACGGGTGGTTCCGTGATAAACTAAGGGCAGGTGAGCCCGATATAGCTCTCCAATGCATTGGGTAACGCGATGGAGTGAAACGTTAAGGTTTCTCCAAAGAGATTTAGGGAATATACTGTGATGGGTGTTCCAAACGTAACCAAGAGGGTTACTCCCTACGTAAGAATGTTATGAATGCCTCAAGTTACCTTTATGTCTTATGATTTCTACGAATTATTCATGGTTTGATGAGGTATGAAAGTGCCTTTGTTTTATGGGTAAAGTATGATTTCATCCTTATGTATATATGAACTCATATTTCCTTTCCATATTTTTATAACCCTTACTGAGCTTTTTATGCTCATCCCAAGTTTTTGAAATGTTTTTCACAGGTCAAGGGAAAGGTACATGATGTGATGACAGTGTCAAGGATGTGTCAAGAAAGAATCCGTGTTATATTTTAAATATGTTTCCGTTGATGGGAAGAATGAATACTGTCTTTTATGTAACCACTTTGTTTAAATGTGGAATGTAATGCAAGTTTCATGATCTGATTCTCTAAAACTCTAAACCTGAAAAGATCCTCAATGTGTAATCTTGTAATAACTCAAGATTAAGTAAGGTTTAAGGTCGGGGCCTTATATAATTATTGTATAAACATATTGAATATTCTTTATTAACAACTATATGATGAATTTATATGGTTATCCACAAATATATATTATATTTTGATGATGGAAGGAGCTTTAATGGAGGTAAAATTAGTGAGTCGTCACATACTTGTTGACTAATGATCATAATACCTTTAGGTTTTATAATTAATGAGATCCTGGATCTCGCCAATAATAATGAAAAAAATAATTCATAATCGAAAATATATATTTCTTCAAGTCATGAAGGTATATTTTATTAATTATTTCCACATTAATGATTACCTTATGATGAAAATGACTTAATTATATTAGAAATTAATTAATTTACTAGTCATAGATGATTAGCCTATTGATTATTTCAGTTTACTAAAATTATTTTTTTCAAATTACATTTTAATAAAGGAAGTATCAACCCATTTATTTATCATCCATTTATTATTTACAAATTAATTTGATCTATATTTGTTTACCAATATTTATTTTCATTCATTTAACACTCTAATAATCATCCTTTGCCATCAATATTTTTTTAGGACGGTTAAATGACCTTTACAGGGTAACTAATCATTGTAGAATTTATCTATGGTTGAACAGATCATTATTGTGGGTATAGTTTTCAGATTATATAAGTGATATGAGAGTGGTAATTATGATGGTAATCTCAAGATGGTATAATAAATGGTTTTATATATGTTTTATTGAGTGGGTATCTCTAGAGGTGTGACAATGAATTATTTCCATGAAAAGGAAGGGTAGATTTCCAACACCAGTGATGATGTCAGCCCACTTAATGTGATTTTGAGATTTATATCAATAAAAAATTCTTGAGATAATGTAGAGGGTTCAATGGGAGAAGTCACATGAATATGATGAAGTTTATATAGAATATTATTCAATAAGACATATATTTCAGGATAACATTTTCCACGTGACCTCATTTATAGGAAGGTAGTGTTTATATAGAGTGTTAGCATCACATACCATGTGGTGGACAAAAAAAATGTGACACTTATCTATCATTATAGTCATGTATATGGAGAAAAAACCCCAAAAAACCTCATAGAATATACCATGTGTGTTTTTGGTACACGCAATGTACGTCATAATATTAATGAGCATGAGTTGAAAACAGATTCTGAGTGACATCCCAACATCTTCATGCCATATATTATGGCCACATGTCATCTATCAGGATGCACATTCCATGTAAAAAAATAGGTAATGTGTTGTAACAAATATTCATAATACACATTGTGTCCCGCTATAAGATACACCAAATACTACTTTTATGGAATATTAGATCCCATGAAACCCATAGTCTAGAATCAGTATCATATTTGGCATGTTAACTACCTCGACCTAAAAGTGGGTATAGTTCAGCAACACGGATTGAGAATTGGATGAGTGATATCCTTAACAAGTTTATCAAGGATATTGTTCAGTATCCTTCTACATATACTATTGTGTGATTATCTATCATTCTTTCATAGGTTGGGTCTAGTATCCCATTTCCAACAAAAATTTCATGTGATCCACTTACTTGTGGGTATCTCTAGATGGGGTTAGGTAACCACTAAAGGCCATTCGTGTGATCCCATTAATATTTATTGACTTTTATTATTCCATGATGAGGTGATGTGTGATTAGGTTAGTAACATATATAAGACAACAAATTCCATCATTCTTTTTCAAGAAATGAAAATACATGTATGATATCAGAGATGCATTAAATCATCATAGTGAGTATTTATGAGTGCGTTCTCTCGGAAACATGTTACATTGGATCTTGAGGTTATATACCTAGGCATGTAGTTAGATCATACCATATATTAATATTGGTATACTTCCTTGATAATATTGGATTCATCTTGTTTTTATATTGATTATTTTTTGGAGTTGACTCTTTTAATAATTCTTTAGGTTTGGGGACATTTTATTTCCATATTGGTTACATTTATTATCACTAATGCATATGATTTTCCCCAACATGTTTGGTATTATGTAGAGTACATTCATTTTAATGTATTCCTAGTAGTACTAGTAGTGTGGTGATTATTTTAGTGTATGGTGGCCTAAAAATGGTTCTCGTAGTTGTATCATGAGAGTTTTAATCTTTTTATTAACAACTTAAAAACCTTTTAATGTACATTGGTGGTGCAATGACAGCTTTTAATTTTTCCAAATTTTTTTGAATACACTAATGTTGGATAATTGTAATGAATACATTTATATTATCATTTTTTACCTTTTCCCCTTTTTCATTTGTGGACAGATGACTTCATGTGTACTGTTACATTATGATAAGGCCTATCATGGTAGAGATATGCCTACTCCAAACATGTATCCATCCCATGGACTATTGGATGCTAAAATGGGGTGTCACAAATAGTTTACTATGGAATGGTATAAAATAGTGGGCTTGGTTAGGAATTAGTGGTTACAAATACTATGGCGACTTTAGAATATAGTATAAAAACATTCTTGTTATGAATATTTATTGGGAACAATAAAAACAATGATAATGTTTCTTGAGTTGGGATATTGGGACACGGAACCCCGTGATGATACTGTAGATGGTATATCTATTAACCATGGCCCTGATTACCATCTTGTTAATGTGGTACCTGTAGTCAATGTTTTTGGTATAATCATCGGTGCATGCATCATATTTAAATGTGTTTTGTTTCTATGAGTTTCATTATTTAGCAATGAATATAGGGTCTTTTTCCAATAAAAATATTATTTTGAAATTGGACTCCACCACATGGTCATCTAGTGATTTATATCATAGCTAGATCCTTATGAGGAAGTAGATAACGATGATGCCTTTTTATACTTTAACACAATCATTTAATGACCCATTAAGAAGGATAGTGAGTAGTGACACCAACCATTGACAATCATGTTGAACCAAATATGATGGTTTATAAGGATTATATATGTTTAAATGTGTAGTGGATGATCAAGGAAATTCAAAATTAAGACTTGTCTAGGATGAGATCACTTATTTAGTTCCATTGGTATAGACCACTTGGGTTTTTTGGTATGATATAGCCTTAAAAACATAATACTATATAGTGTTAATAGGGAATGGTTGAATCATATAAGGAATCCCGACCAAATAGATTATTTTCTATCATGTTAACCTTCTCCATGGAAATTAAGTAAGATGGTTGATCATGTTGACACATATTCTCATTTTGTTTAATCTCAGAGGGACAAAGTTTGAGCATCTCATTTTAGGGGTGTTCTATATAGTGACCATTCAGTTTGTCGAGGTCTATATAAAAGAGATGTATTGAGTATTTTACCTCATGGGGACAGCTGCTAGTTATATGGCAGTTTAGAAAACTATTTTTTCATGGAAACATAAAATATTGTTGGATCCCAATTCTGTTATTATATATTTTGGAATCATGAATTAAAATAAATATGTAATCATTCCCAAACATTATTCATTCTCTTATAAAGAATTAAAAGCTATTTGTGTGATTTAGTTAGACACAAAGTATATAATATAAAGTTTTAGGGGATGAATATATTTGATTTTTATATTTTAGACGGTTTTGGATGTGGTAAGGTGTCAAAGTGAACCCTGGTTGTTGAGAACTTGTAGTAATGTGAATGGAAAGATACATATAGTGTAGATTTAGGACACAATTTCTAATAGTATATTTTGAACTACATTTTATGTATTCTCGACATCATCTTTAGTTTTCATGTTTATAGGCGTGATCTATTTTCATACATGTCATATCCCATGTTCAATACATTGAGATGAAATTTGATTATTTTAGATTAACCATTCAGTTTGGAGTCACATACATGGGTAGATTTGGTGATCACACACTTCTACCGACAATGTGGACTGACTATAGAATATGAGAGATTTACATGGGATATCTCTATGATTTTGATGAGTTCATACTCTATTTCACATAGTATGGACTCATTAACTACTTTCCATAATCAGATTTAAACTTTTCTGTGAGGGGTTCATAGTTAATGAGTTTATGAGAAAATATTTTCATTCATTGGTGAGAAACAATCTCATGTATAGTATAAAAGCCTCAAGAAAATATGGATACAATTGTTTTCTCACCATTTTTTTATAATGACCGTTGCAACTAAATTAATGATTAGATTTTAGTTAATTGTATTGTTTGAGGAGAAAAATTACATATCAAACTAGGATGTGTAGCTCTTACCTTCCCATTAAAATATGGTATTCATTATAGACCAGCACATGGGGACTTCATGATGTTAGTGCAAGTAAATTAGATCATCCCTTTGATTTATAAGAGTTGAAGGTGCATTTAGAGCATTAATAGAGGAATTTAATTGTTTACCACACTTGTCTCCTTAGGCATTCAATAATTTTATTATGAAGTATGATTTGAATTTTTTGTTTTACATCAATGATTACCTAGTGAATCTCATGAAAATCAATAATAACTATCCCTTTCATAGATTCAATGAACTCAAAGACCAGTTTAATGGGTGAAGTGGTTATTTATGATTGGCTTGGGGATGAGTAATAACAGACTATGTTCTTGGTATGATGATGTATTAAATGTAAATTTAGGCATCATCTATGGTTTCTTTGATTACTTATTTATTACCTTTCATCATTTTTCATACCAAGGCAATCATTATGTTTATATCTACTCATGAAAAACAAGATATAAATAACCCATTAATCACAATATTTAAAAATTGTGTACCAAAAAACATAATAATTGATAGAACAAATGGATTGTAGTCATTAATATGAGTTACCTAAGAATATTAATTTATAACTCTGTAAATCATCCCACATGTGTTTTCTCTTCAAGACACATTCATAGAAATCTCAGATGATATGATAATATATATAAGTTAGTGAATGAAAATATAAGAAAGTATTGATCTCAAATGATCAGTAGGAAATGAAATAATATATTAAAGTATTAAATCCCAAACATAATGAGAATTTGATGAAAAAATTAATATCTAATTAATATATCAGAAGACCATATATAAAAATACAACAAAAGGTTATAGAAAATTATAATCAAAATATAATAATTAAAGAAGAAGAAATGTTAAAACAAATAACTTTTAAAAATGATATATTCTCAGGATATTTAAAAAAGAATAACTATATAATCATGAAATTTCATAGAAATATAATGCATCTTGATACCTAGATTTAACTGATAATGAATATTGAAATGTTTCATAAAATGAAAAAAGAAACAATTTGATCTAATATAAGAATTGTACACCCTTTGGGAAAATACATTATACCCACAATGTTATAAACAAAGTCACTATTTTATGCTTAAAAATGTGATCAAACATGTCTCACACTGTGAAATGTGAAATATAAAATTATTTCCATTCGTAATGAAATAATGAGATATAAATCGTTACTAATTCATTATAGAGTGAAATATTACTCAACCCATTAACATTCATACATATATGTTCCATTCAAAAATAATAACAATAATAATTGAAATATCCCATTGAAAATAATTTCTTTTTATAATCTTATCACATTACATGATCATAAAAAATCATAGGATATCAAATTATCCCAATCTAAAAGGGTTACAAAAATAATAGAACATAAAAAAATTCAAAGGGATTATATAATATGAATATAATGACAAAAAAATAATGAAAATAACTTTTTGAAGAAAAAAATATTCAATAATGTGAATGCTAGAATTAAAATACACATTTAAATAAGAATCCATTATTTTTATGAGAAATGAAATAAATAATTGAAATGAAATTGAAATTGGATAAAAACTATTTCCTGAAAAATAAATAAATAACATCAATCAAAATGTTGTTTAACAAAAATAAAATGTCCACAAATATCTTAAATAACCTATCTAAAGGTTTTTTTGTCCCCAAGACCCTTAATTTTACCCATAAATGACATAAAATTCATTTAAGTCATATATCCTAAATATAATTATCATAATTACCTAATTTATAACCTTATTCCTAAAAAAACTATTTATAACCATCATTAGTAATAACTCACTTGATTTTATTATATTTTTATTATCAATTTTCAACATCATGTCCTAATAATATTAAGATCATTTAGGTATGTTCATTAAATAAATATTCATTCTGCATTATCTCCAAAAATATCATTATTTACAAAATAAATAATGGTTATGGAATTTATTTTAAAAACAAATTATAATTTTTTATTTCAATTACAAGGGAGTTTAAGTATCATTTTTGGAAAATGAGAATAGTGAACAGAAAGTTCCAATTAATTTAACTAATATCTATGGATTACCATATAATGATCATTAATTTTTGTGTTATTTAAAAACATTCAAATTAATGAAAAATATTAAATATAAAAATTAAATCATCTTATAAAATATAATCTAAATCCATCCTTTTATGTAAGTAGTGTAAAAAAATAGATGTGTTGTATTTTTTGAATAACATGAACTCTATATGGGGATTACTATGTGGAGAATATTTTCAGGTAGATAATGGTCTTAACATAATGATTCATTGAGTGATAGAGAAAAATGATTGGATTTCCCTTTTATAATTTAAAAGGATTGGAATTTTTTTAATTACTCTAAACTATTCTACAATGGAAACTCACTATCAAGGTTGCATTCTATAAATCAATAAATTATGGTGTAGTGTTATGATAATATATTTCAACACCTTGAACATTTAAAATTAAACATCATTAAACATTTTATTCCCTTAACCTCTTAGGAAACTCACTAATACCATGCAAGTTTTAAACAATGTAGTTAGTTATTACCAATCTAATATAACATTAATGTCTAAAAAATCAATCTTATTCAATAATTTATAGGCACATAATTTAAAAATTAAATCTAAATTTTGAAATAAAAATACTATATTTATTGAAAATTAACTCTAACAGAAATGCATGCAATGCATAAAAAGATCAATATTTTAAAAATGATTATTTATGAGAAAACTAATTTATGATATCGGTAGAATAATAAATTATATTGATTTTAATGATCTTAAAATAAATTATTTTGTTCAATCAATGTTTTTAAAAAAAATAATGGAGTAACTTCATTTTATCATGTTATAATTAATTTAAAAAATTACTAAAAAACATATTTCATTAAAAAATTAAATTAAATTTAAATGGTTGAGTTGGATTTTATAATTTCCAAATATTATTTTATAATTATTTTTTTCATTATATTATTTAAAATTAAATATTAAATTATCTTTAGAAAATATTCAATGGATATATATAATAAAATGAATTTATAAAAGTGATGATATTAATAAATTCATTATTTTCTCAATTCACATGATAATTTATTAATTCCAAAAATCTCCAAAAATCATATATAGATAATATGTTAATGATAAATCGATAAATAATATATTTTTAGATATTTATAAAATTAAAATTATTAATATAACATTAATGTTATATGTTAACATTTCATGAAAATAATTTTTTTTTAAACCATTTTTCCATATTAATTATATATTCAAAATGACTCTTAATAATAAATATATTCACTTTGAGAAAAATATGTTTTATATAATATATATTACTAATGAAAAAATATTTATATGTTTTATAGATTTTTTTAATTATATTGTTATATTAAGTGAATATTGTAACGCCCCAACCCCAGTTACCCAGAGTCGGTGCATTATTTTAATACATTGGCATGATTACAAGGAATCAAGACCCGAAGGACCGATCAGTTTAGCAGTCTTGGAAAAATAGATCGCATACATGTATGTTACATTTTCAATTTATGACATACAAAACAATATAAATAATCATTATCAATGCCATTATTCCCTTGGCTTAACCCTGCATATCAATCACATTACACTTCTTGGAATCTTGGGAAAAATAAAACATAGAAAGGGGTGAGATCAAATGCTTAGTAAGGGTAAGCAATACAGTGGTAACATTCATAAATAATAATAAACATTTAAGGCAATGTATAAAACTGAAACAAAATCCTTTTAAACATGAACTTAAACATAATATGGCAGAAATAAAATGAAATAATTCCATTTACTTATTCGCATGGATATTATACTAATCGAATAATCACATGCGTTATCACTAACCACTTTCATAATGATGGAATGCATGATACCGAACATTAATTTCGGTGTCGAGGCCTCATTCCAAGACCTAAGGCATAACTGTAACCGGAACCCAACCCGGAGAGCCTCTGTAACCGGACTCCATCCCGGAGTGCCTCTAATAACCGGACAATATCTCGGAGTGCCTCTAATAACCGGACACCAACCCGGAGTTCCTCTAATAACCGGAAACCAACCCGGAGTGCCTCTACTAACCGGACAGCAACACAGAGGGCTTACTTTTACCGGTCCCCAACCCAGAACATACTAGTCCAACACATACATCTTATGAAGAGGATGAAATATAACATACACATTCGTATTAAAACTAACATAAAAAATGTCAAAGCATTAATCATAAACCATTAATGGCATACAAATAACTCATCCATAGTCAAAAATATCCCAAAACCTTAAATACAATATGGATGATTTGTATCATAAAAAATCAACTTGAAACAAGTTTAAAATTTATCAAAGGATGTTGACATTGATGAAATCAATACTATTTGAGAGAAATATCTCTTTTTTTAAACATTTAAAAGTCGCATAATTATAGAGAAAACCGTTATTTTGAAAAAATATATATAAGCTTGTGAAGGAAGCTTCAAAGGTGTAATAATGGCGGAGAATAACCGCACCCGCAATATAACTTAAAAAAACATTATTACCATAATTTTGTCAAAAAAGGTTAAAAAGGACCTTGTTTGGAAAACGAAGGAAAGATTCCTTTATAAACCACTTATAAAAGTCAACAAGGGTATAAATGACTTTAACCCATATTCTAGTAAAAAAATGTTTTGAAATAAATTTTTAAGAAACATGGATGTGGATGATAAGGAATTCCCAGTAGATTATTACGTATAAACAACCTCAG
Organism: Viscum album; assembly: GCA_963277665.1. Taxonomy (NCBI): domain Eukaryota; kingdom Viridiplantae; phylum Streptophyta; class Magnoliopsida; order Santalales; family Viscaceae; genus Viscum; species Viscum album. Next base: position 602,375,031 of record OY728166.1, read on the forward strand.
ATAATGAAGTGATTACAAAATAAACCCTTACCAATTAGGTATCTTATGAAACATACATCCCATGAAAGAGGTATCATACAATGAATATGTAAATACACATAAATTAAAGTGTATTACACAAATAATATAATTATGGGCAGTACATACACTACAAAAAAGGTAATGGTGGCAATATGGCATGAATCTCATGGGAATAAGGAGTGAGATGAAAACCCCTTACCTTGCACTTTCTATTAGACGAGGGTACGTTTAACCTCTTGTACGAAGATCTTAGTATGTTATTAAATTATACAAGAACCATATTAATATTTATGATATCATACATGATTCATTTATGACTTTATATTACCCATTTAAAAATAATTTCCATGTTAAGTTAACATTTCGGGTAATAATCACTTTCTTTTTCATACATGCTTTAACTTGTCACTCTTGGTTGTATCACTTATATCATGATTTAAATACTTCAAAAATATAAAAAATGATAAATATATAATATATATTTAGAATATAAATATGTATAATAGACATATATATGAAATGGAAAACACCATTTATGGAGACGATAGTCCGTACGTACGCATAAACGATGTTTCTGTTTTCATATAGTATTGAATAGAAGTAAGTGAATAAGATATATGTAAGTACATAAATCCTTATATATATATATATATATATATCTCTAATAGCATTATTATTTCATATATTACATACTTATTAGTAATATATATTTTTTTAATCATCAATGAATGGTGAACTTGGAAATGAATCTCCTCTCGTCGCGGAGACGGTAATCCGTATGTACGCACGAGTGAAAATATCATTCTTTTGATATTAAAATAATATATATTTGGATGGTATATCATATATACAGAATAATTATTATGTTATATTTATTATTTACATGATTTTCATATCATTATTATACCCATCCAAATAATAATTTATTGAATAACAATTACACCACGATGTGGAGACGGTAAGTCGTACGTACGCACGTATGGTGACATGTTATTCAAAGGATGGATAGAATAATGAATATGGTTGTAACATATTTAAAATAACATCACAGTATATATATGATACATGAGTTATTATTTTAGAATGGTAATAACAAAGGAAGAAGAAGTGGAAGAAGAAAGGAACTTGGAATAGGGTGGTTAAATCATTACCTCTTCTTCGGGTTCTTCCTTTTGATCTGATCAAAAGGGATCCTTAGGTTGGCTTTCTGATCAAACTAAAACCTCTAGGTTGTAGTGAGAGAATTTGATAGATTATTGGGGCAAAGTTTGGCCAAACCAAAAGGCTTTGAAGGTGTGAAGTAATGAGAAGGGGGAGTTCCCTTTTATAAGAGGGGTGAGAAGCACCTTTGGAAAAGCTAGAAATATTAATTTATAATAAATTCATATTCTGTTTATAATGGTTCCAAAGTTGATTATTTAAATTTTAAGGTAGGTAGGGGTCGAACACCATTCAACCAATAGAATTTAGACAGGTTTGGGTCACTATATTAACTTTATCTTTAAGTATTAACTCTAAGTTAATTAGTTTCACTTTTACAATGTCTCTTTGTATTTTTATATTATATGGTTAATAAACATACTATATACATCCAAGAGACCTCCAAGTGGTCCATTAATGATAAAACTATCATGATATAAGTCTCTTGGCCGAACATTAGATTTTTAGGAAATTATATCAATTAATAATATAATATTTTTTTAAAAAACTCTTTTATGTCAATTTTGACACTATTCAATAATTGATTTTTTTGGAACTCATAACAGAATGATTACTTCTAAAAAAGTCAATTAAATCAATACTAATATGTCATATTAACCTATAAAATTAGTGTAATTCAATAAAAGTCTCAAATTATATTTATTTGGGTATTTATAATATCAATTATTTTAAATTTTCATTATTATGGTAATTACTGCATCATCATTGTGTCATAAATAAATTAAATTATGTAATCTCTAAAAATTATAAATAAAGTACAATTATATAGGAAATCTTTTTAGATTTCTAATGAATATTTATAGTAGAATCTCCAATATATATAACCCTATGTAAAAATTGTTTTGCTAAAAGATATATGCTTGTGTCATTTTTGTATTCATTTTATCTTTATTAAAATAAAGTGTCCCTATCACCTACAAGTGGCTCCATGGGGTCCCAAAATCGATCCAAAGATGCCTATCGTCGAACATGTATCATCCAATAAGTATAGGACACGTTTTAGGGTAATTTATTATTATTATAATATTATTTTTTAACCCTTATTTACCGGATTTACCCTTAACCATGGTAAATAAAATATTTACCACAGTAATTATTCAAAATGTCTACAAATAAAAGTTACCTATTTACACAATATGAACATCCTAATTCCAAATATGGAATCCATTTTTCCGAAATAAAAACACAGAAGTGGCAGAAATTAATTTAAAATTAATTCCCGTTGTTAAAACAAAAAGCGTGTTTTTAAGAGATAATAACTATCAAAAGATTGACAATTGTTTATGTTTGGTTTAATTGTAAAATATGTACAATGACCAAAATTATATTAAATGGTAAAAATATATTCTAAATATACTTTAAAACCACTCAAATTCATAATTTATCAATATAAATTATTTCGATTAAAAAAGTTGTTTTTAATTAAAATTTAGTAATTTTCACTATTCATCAAAATATAAGTGTTATCCGAAAAGTTCCAAAATCTCACCCTGGGCTAAATTCGATATTCCGTATAAAAAAATGAAGTCCATTTTGAATATAAAATATATATAATTTCAAAAAGTAGGTATTACTATTCATAACAGCTAGTTTGATTAGTTGTGGTGTGTGTTAGAACTCGAAGTTTCGTACAACACACGCTACTATATTATTCAAAGAGAAGCGTACAGTGGAAGCTCGGGGTGTTACATTCTCCCCTCCTTCAACAAATTGCTTCCTCGCAATTTGATATTGTTCTTTGAAAATAAAGGTTGAAAATAGAAAATATCTTTGTGGAAAAAACCCACATCGGAAATTTGGTTACTAAAATTTAGTCTTAATATGAGGAAAAGAGAAATGAAAGGGTGACCACCAAATTATGATCTCAATTAGGAGAACATTGATGGAAATTAGAGACATATAATTGGAGGAAAACGTAAATATTTATAGGTAGTTATTGAGGTCATCAATCACAAACAAGTTTAAAAATGAGGTCCTTAAATTCATCAATCTATGATGATTTAAAATACCATCGGTTCAACAAAACATAAGGTATTAGGATAACACATTTTTGAGGTTTCAAAATATATTAGTTGAAATACCACATTGAAAAATGTATTAATGAGGCCGCTATTTAAAATAAAGAGTGTAATGTATGAAGATTACCGAAAATAACACAGACTAGGGTTCCATGTAGGGAAATATGGATATGGAAGAGAAATCTAACCATCAATTATCTGATGGAGAGTGGTAGAGAACATGGATATGAAAAGACCAAAAATCCCAAAGCCATAAATTAGTGATGATCTAAGGTACCATCTTGGACAACATTTTTGTTCTAAGTTACTTTTCTTAATGTTGAGGAATTTATTTATGAGATTGGCTAAGATCCTAAAGATATATACTTACTTTATAATTAGAGTTTTATCCATTAATAAATTTCTACCAAAAACTCATCTTTTACCCCAAAACATAATACAACTCAAAAATAATCTATTTATCCTAATCGTATAGGGTTCCAAATATAATGAATTTATATTTCACATATCAGACCCTTTATGTAAAGAAACTACATTATATCATCCAGGAACATCATGTAGCACAATGGTAGGTGATAAATCCCAATTGCACTATGGTTGTGGATTTGATTCCCATAGCATTATCTAACATGACGGGTCGTCACACGGTCTGCGTGTTTTCCATATAGAAAAATCCAAAAAAACTAATCTCTTAAACTTAATCCATTCCAACCATTAGACTTATCCAAAATAATATTATCCAAACTCATAGTTCAATATTTACAAGGAAGTTAAACATAATGAGGATCCTTTTTTTCAGGTAATAACATGTGAATGCCTTCCTCATATATTCTTTTAAAACACCGCAACATCCTAAATTACCAAAATCAACCATCTCTTATTCCAAAATCACTACATCAATATTAGGACCATATTAAAGTTTATCTTTCCTTCGACCATGTAATTTCCAAAAAAAATTAACTCGTTGTGGATTCACTTTTCCTAGTAGCATAAAATCCCAAATACTTAATTAAATAGTACTTCAGTACAATCCTTATTTATTTCCAGAACATTATTTATACAACACTTAAATGAAATAATTCTAAAATGACAACATAATAACACTAGTCATTCCTCTTCATCTGTGGTAGTATCATAACTTGATTATTATCCAATAGCATCATTTGTGGCATAGTCTGATTACTGGGACATAGGTTCGTGTAGTGTCCAAACTCCTTTCAAATGAATCATTGTACATTTGAAACCATTTTATTACCCTTGCAGTCACGTACTTTGTGCCCTTTTCCTCCAAACTTATAAAAAACTCCCATTCCTTTCAGGCAAGTTCAAGGGTGTTTCTTCCCACAGTTATCACATATTGGAAAATTCTTCTTTTCCCTCTTCCCTTTGTCCATATTTCTCTCTTCCATCCTTTACCTCTCTTGATTCACTTCAAATGCATAGGACTATGAGAATTCTTTACTCATCTTATCAACACATGATACTATTTCATCATATGATAATAATACGTGGGAAACTATTTCCCTTATAAATTCTGGAATAGGACCATGAAAGATATGATCCTTCTTACTCTTTGGATCATACGTATTATGGGAGTTCACATTCCTTCTACTGGGTGCCATTTCTATACAATATCATAAACTAGTTCAGTTTATGAATTGCAATGAATAATTACCAAACTTGTAAAATACCTAACACAAATTGAACAGTTTGTGGATATAATCCATAATCATAAAAATGTTTTATTTGAGTAAGTATTTACTCATAAGCCCTTAATAATGGATTCTAAAGAAAAGGAGAATTATCCTAAGCATATACACCGGGAGTGTCATAACCAAGAGTGCAGCAAGGCCCGTTGTCGTGCACCAGTTCCCATTCGAGTCTAGCTCAAAGTGGTGTTTTCGGGTTTTACCCCTAGGTACATCTATGCCAGAGCCGCCTCTACCTGCTCGTATCCAGACAGGGATGTATTTCTCAAAAAACTCACAAAATCTCTACAATACCAAAATTATAGGAAGTTCTTCTATACTAATCCTCAAAGTTCATCTTAGGTCTACGTGCTCTAATCAGAGTTTATCTAAATCTAGTTTCCAATGTTATTGCTAAACTTCCTCTGATACCAACTGTAATGCCCCGACCCCAGTTACCCAGAGTCGGTGCATTTTTTTAATACATTGGCATGATTACAAGGAATCAAGACCCGAAGGACCGATCAGTTTAGCAGTTTTGGAAAAATAGATCGCATACATGAATGTTAGATTTTCACTTTATGACATACAAAACAACATAAATAATCTTTATGAACACCATTATTACCTTGGCTTAACCCTGCATATCAATCACATTACACTTCCTAGAATCCTGGGAAAAATAAAACATAGAAAGGGGTGAGCTCAAATGCTCCGTAATGGTAAGAAATAAAGTGGTAACTTTCATAAATAAGAATAAACCTTTAAGGCAATGTATAAAACTAAAACAAAATCCTTTTAAACTTAAACTTCAGCATAATATGGAAGAAATAAAATGAAATAATTCTATTTACTTATTCACATGGATATTCTACTAATCGAACAATCACATGCAATATCACTAACCACTTTCATAATGATGTAATACATGATGCCTAACTTTAATTTCTGTGTCGAGGCCTCGTGCCAAGACCTAAGGGATAACTGTAACCGGAACCCAACCCGGAGAGCCTCTGTAACCGGACTTCATCCCGGAGTGCCTCTAATAACCGAACACCAACCCGAAGTGCCTCTAATAACCAGACACCAACCTGGAGTGCCTCTAATAACCAGACACCAACTTGGAGGGCTTACTTTTACCGGTCCCCAACCCGGAACATACTAGTCCAACACATTCATCTTAAGAAGAGGATGAAATATAACATAAACATTCGTATTACAACTAACATAAAAAATATCAAAACTTTAATCATAAACCATTAATGGCATAAAAATAACTCATCCATAGTCAAAAATATCACAAAACCTTAAATACAATATGGATGATTTGTATCATAATAAATAAACATGAAACAAGTTTAAAATTTATCAAATGATGTTGACATAGATGAAATCAATACTATTTGAGAGAAATATCTCTTTTTTAAATCATTTTAAAGTCGCATAATTATAGAGAAAAACTTTATTTTGAAAATATATATATAAGCTTGTGAAGGAAGATTCAATGGTGTAATAACGGCAGAGAATAATCCCACCCGCCGTATAAGTTAAAAAAACATTATTACATTAATTTTGTCAAAAAAGGATAAACAGGACATTGTTTGGAAAACGACAGAAAGATTCCTTTATAAACCACTTATAAAATTCAATAAGGGTATAAATGACTTTAACCCATATTCTAGTAAAAAAATTTATTGAAATACATTTTTAAGAATCATGGATGTGGATGATAAGGAAATCACAGTATATTATTACGTATAAACAACCTCAGATAATGAAGAGATTGCGAAATAAACCCTTACCAATTAGGTAACTTATGAAACATACAACCCATGAAAGAGGTATCATACAATGAATATGTGAATACACATAAATTAAAGTGTATTACACAACGAATATAATTATGGGCAGTACATACACCACACAAAAGGTAATGGTGGCAATATGGCAGGAATCTCACTGGAATAAAGAGTGAGATGAAAACCCCTTACCTTGCACTTTCCATTAGTCGAGGGTACGTTTAACCTCCTGTACGAAGATCGTAGTAAGTTATTAAATTATACCAGAACCATATTAATATTTATGATATCATACATGATTCATTTATGACTTTATATTACCCATATAATAATAATTTCCATGTTAAGTTAACATTTCAGGTAATAATCACTTTCTTTATCGTACGTGTTTTAACTTGTCACTCTTGGATGTATGACTTAGGTCATGATTTAAATACTTATAGAATATAAAACATGATAAATATATCATATATATTTAGAATATAAATATGTATAATAGAAATATATTTGAAATGGAAAACACCGTTTATGGAGACGGTAGTCCGTACGTACGAATAAACGCTGTTTCTGTTTTCATATAGTATTGAACGGAAGTAAGTGAATAAGATATATGTAAGTACATAAATCCTTATATATATATATATATATCCAGTATAATTATTATGTCATATATTACATACTTATTAGTAATATATATTTTTATAATCATCGATTAATGGTGAACTTCGAAATGAATCTCATCGCGTCATGGAGACGGTAATCCGTACGTACGCTCGAGCGAAAATATCATTCTTTTGATATTAAAATATTATATAATTGGATGTTATATCATATATAAAGAATAATTATCATGTTATATTTATTATTTACATGATTTACACATCATTATTATACCCATCCACATAATAATTTATTGAATAACAATTACACCACGACGTGGAGACGGTAAGTCGTACGTACGCACGTATGGTGACATGTTATTCAAAGGATGGATAGAATTATGAATATGGTTGTACCATATTTATAATAACATCACAGTATATATATGATATAGGAGTTATTATTTTAGAATGGTAATAACAAAGGAAGAAGAAGTGGAAGAAGAAAGGAACTTGGAAAAGGGTGGTAAAATCATTACCTCTTCTTCGGGTTCTTCCTTTTGATTTGATCAAAAGGGCACCTTAGGTTGGCTTTCTGATCAAACTAGGACCTCTATATTGTAGTGAGGGAAGTTGAGAGAGTATTTGGGCAGAGTTTTTCCGATCCAAAAAGCTTTGAAGGTGTTAAGTAATGAGAAGGGGGAGTTCCCTTTTATAAGAGGGGTGAGGGGAACCTTTGGAAAAACTAGAAATATTAATTTATAATAAATTCATATTCGGTTTCTAATGGATCCAAAGATGATTATTTAAATTTAAAGGTGGGTATGGGTCGAAAACCATTCAACCAATAGAATTTAGATAGGTTTGGGTTACTATATTATCCTTATCTTTAAGTATTAACTCTAAGTTAATTAGTTTCACTTTTACAATGTCTCTTTGTATTTTTATATAATATGGTCAATAAACACACTATATACATCCAAGAGACCCCCAAGTGGTCCATTAATGATAAAAATATCATTATATAAGTCTGTTGGCCTAACATTTGATTTTTAGGAATTTAATATCAATTAATAATATAATTTGTTTTTAAAACTCTTTTATGTCAATTTTGACACTATTCAATAATTGATTTTTGTGAAACTCCTAACAGAATTATTACTTCTAAAAAAGTCAATTAAATCAATCCTAATATGTCATATTAACCTATAAAATTAGTGTAATTCAATAAAAGTCTCAAATTATATTTATTTGGGTATTTATAATATCAATTATTTTAAATTTTCATTATTATGGTAATTACTGCATCATAATTGTGTCATAAATAAATTAAATTATGTTATCTCTACAAATTATAAATAAAATATCATTATGTATGAAATCTTTATATATTTCTAATGAATATTTATAGTCTAAAATACAACATATATAACCCTATGTAAAAATTATTTTGCTAAAAGATATATGCTTGTGTCATTTTTTATTCATTTTAACTTAATTAAAATAAAGTGTCCCTATCACCTACAAGTGGCTCCATGGGGTCCCCAAATAGACCCTATGATGCCTATGGTCTAACATGTATCAACAAATAAGGCTAGTACATGTTTTAGGGTAATTTAGTATTATTATAATATTATTTTTTAACCCTTATTTATCAGATTTACCCTTAACAATGGTAAATAAAATATTTACCACAGTAATTATTCAAAATGTCTAAAAATAAAAGTTACTATTTACATAATATGAACATCCTAATTCCAAATATGGAATCCATTTTTCCAAATTCAAAACACAGAAGTGGTAGAAATTAATTTAAAATTAATTCCCATTGTTAAAACAAAAAGCTTGATTTTAAGAGATAATAACTATCAAAAGATTGACACTTGTTTATATCTGGTTTAATTGTAAAATTATATACAATGAACAAAATTATATTAAATGATAAAAATATATTTTAAATTTTCTTTAAAACCACTAAAATTCATAATTTATCAATATAAATTATTTCGATTAAAAAAGTTGTTTTTAATTAAAATTTAGTAATTTTCACTATTCATCAAAATATAAGTGTTATCCGAAAAGTTCCAAAATTTCACCCTAGGCTAAATTCGATATTTTGAATCAAAAAATGAAGTCCATTTTGAATATAAAATATATATAATTTCAAAAGGTAGATATTACTATTCATAACGGCTAGTTTGATTGGTTGTGGTGTGTGTTAGAACTCGAAGTTGCATACAACACACGCTATTGTATTATTCAAAGATAAGCGTATCGTGGAAGCTCGGGGTGTTACAAATAATATATTGATATTTTATATTTTTATAAATATTTTTATTTATATATATTTCATAATTTTGTTATTAATTTATATTACTTTTAATTTATGGATAACATATATTAGTGTACATTTATTTCAGATTTGTTGTTTTATAGAAGATTTTAGTGATATTAGTATTTAAAATAGACCTAAATACTCATTTCATTATATTCTTACACATAAAATAATTTCATTATTGAAATTTCCATAAATAGAGGAATATATGTGAGGACAATTATCTATTATGAAACCCATAGGTTACCACATAACTTAACTGATATTATCATTTCTATATATTTATGTGAATTGATAATTGGTAATTATATTTATAACATAATCTATTAAATAAACAATTTCCCCTGGTTTTTTTCTTACATGATTTATTTTATTCATGTTACAAAACATCCAAGATTAGTATAAATGAATGGTCTTGTATGTACCTTCTCAAAAAAGATACATGGAAACCATCATGTACTTGGGAAAGGTTTGGAATAATCACTAAGAGATAGGATACAACTCTGAACCCATCTACGGTTTATATGGTCCGGGTGTTTGTAGGGATCAACGTCCCTTCCCATCCCAATCTCAAAACTTATATTAATGGCGATATTTGATGGGACACCTCGTGACTATATTGAAAGTCTATAACCCATAAGATATTATTAGAATAAATTTTAATTGAATATTTGATAATTTAATATTATCCTAAATGGATTTACTTTTTTTTATTTTTTTCAAAACCCTAAGAGCTATCAACTTCCTCTCTCCAACATCTCGTAGAATGTTAGAGTCCTTTGTCTCCCCTATAAATATTCTCATATGGTTTCATCTGAATTATAGATTGAAAACTTTTATTCTATGAGAACTCTACCAAGGGAATGATTCAATACCAAAATCCGTTTAAATCAATAAAAAATGATCACGTCAAATCATCCAAAATTTGAATATCCTTTTCAAACATGTCTTCTATCTGAGGATGATATGCAGGGAAACACATAGACATGTCTCTAATTATTTTTAATTAATTCACCAAATAATCCAGGAAAAAAATCTCAATAAGAATAAGTTAATTTTTGTAATCCACCCCGTGTATATATCAAGATGGAGATATTTTCATACATTGTAAAAAAAAACATTTCATGGATGCTCTAAATCAATGTGTACATTTTTAATACTTAGTTGAAGAAGATTACACAATGCCAGACATTATCAAAGGTGGAAGTATTAAAAACAAAACACTAAATGTATTTGAAATTAAAAATACAAGAAAAATCTTTTAAAAATAATTGTGGGTTGTTTAATGTTTATGAAACAAGAAGAAGAATGTTGGAATAAGAATATTTTTTTGACATTGAAATTTATTCCATAAAATTAAATGAAATGATATTTTTTAGATTATGTTTTTTGAAGGTGTAATGGATATAACTATATATAATATATTAAATATTAATCAATATAATTTAAAATAAACTCTATATAATTATGGGAAACTATTTTTTCCACCCATGGATCCTATCAGAATTAATCTTACCCCTAATATTAAATAAACAAAACCCTGTGACAGCTACACAATGTGAAATAATATCACTGTAATTTTGTTGGTTTTATAAGAAATTATTACATTCAATGGTAAATTATGTCAAATATACATTTTTTTATGATTACGAATTTATTTTTTTGATTCCTATATTAATTTGAAAATTGAGCCTATTTTGTTTTGTTTTTTTGAATTAGCTCATGCTCTCAAAATTCACACGTTACATGAACTCATGATTTTAATGTTAATTAATCAATTTCTTCCTTATTTAAATAAATGTTTACAAATAAATTCATGGATAATATTATGTTCATTATAGTACCCCATTTATTTAGAATGATTTAGTAATGCATGTGAGAAATAGATTAATTACTATGAAAAACTACCCTACCAGGGGTGTTGTGGTCATTAGTGAAACATTATCTTGTAAGAATGTTTAGAAATGTTATATCCCAATATTTTTGGTACTCACTGTTATAATACCAAAGAATAAATTTTTATAATAAATAAATCATTAAATAAAATAATAAATGGCACTAAAATAGAATGATTATTACAAATCAAAAATAATACAACATAAATGTGATGGAGGATTCTCGACGAAGGGATACATTTTTAATGATATAATCCCCATTAAATTCTTGGATAATATGGGTGGATATATTACTAAACTTTTCAAAACATCAAAATTCAGGGAAAACCATCACACAAAAGAGAAATATTCCCATTTACAAAGGGGAGTAGATGATTGGGTTCTACTATCTTTATAGTGTAAGTGAAAAATATTTCCATATATTATAATCGATCATTAAATAAATTATTTAAAATAAAAACACAAGAAAAATGAGTTTTTATTGAATTATTACTTCTCTATAACTTTGTTCTCAATCTATTTAAAAAATCTCATCCCAATATAATCCATGATGAAGAAGATATGACAATAATGGGATGTGGTGTCCAACATGTCTAGTCCAGTCCTTCATCAACATCATTGACCATTCCTTCTAATCAAATGAATGATCTAGATAATATGATTTAAATGATTGTCTTATTCCATTGTAGTGAATAAATATTGTTCGTAATTAGATTTCCATGTAATTTTATGAAAAAAATTTATGAAAATATTGAGCAATTCAGATTAATGGGTAAAAACAAAAATTTCCTTCACCTTTGAAAATGAATGAATTAATACATAGGATTCCATAAATAAACATTACAATCACAATGTGAGAATATTATTTAATCAATCATAAATTAAATATTTAATGAAAGTGAGCTTTATAAACTACCCAACACTTACATGTTATCACTCATGGTAAATGGCTAATGTATTGTCTTATAATGAAATGTGACTACATATGAATATTCATATTTTTTAATAAAAATTTGAAGTATTGTAAACATATGAATATCATCCAAAAGTTATTATTAATAAAATTTAATGTAATTTTCTATAAATTTGACAAAGAAAATCATTGAGATTAATTACAGTAATCATTGCGAGAAAATATTTCAGGTCTTCTATACCAATAATTATCATGGTGTGTTGGTTAAAAAATGAAAAGACTGTATCTCAACACATTGCTCATAATCAAATATGGATGATACCATTTATTCTAAAATTGATTAATTTCACCAAAACTATTCTACATACCATTTATATTATATTTGAAGACCCTTTCACTTAAGATTTCCATGTAGTTCAAACATAAGATCCAAATATTTATATCCCCAAAATATGTATATTTAATCACTTGACTCTCAGTTATTATAATATAATTTTTCAATATAGATTTTAATGAGGTGGTAAAACTTTTAGATATCAGGTTAACTATCAATATTCAGTTCAATATGGTATGGAATAATATCATAAGAGAAATTAATGATTGGATTAGCTATTTTATAATTTGAAAAATATTCGATAACATCAAAATAAATTCAATTGAGTAGGTTTTATTTTGAACATTTCTTTTTACAAATTACAAGGGGAAATAAATTAACCAATTTACAATGAACTAATATCATAATGAATGGTGTCCAAATTTATACAGTATTATAATGACATAATATATCACATCATCGTTGGAATCCATTTTTGTAAATATCAAACTTTAATAATGAAGTAATTTTATTTATTTTCATACTGCTAGTGATTTTTTTAAAAATAAACACACTTTTCTGTAATTTCCACATATAAATGATCATGTTATAAGTCGAATTTTCATGTTATTATATAAAATGAACACAAAAAACTACAGTGAAAATCCAAATAGGCTACCCCAAAATGTAGTCTCATACCCATCAATTAATATATTACATTTCATGCAATTTGAACTTATGAGATGATATATAAACATGAAAATTTTAATTTCAAGAAGAAAAAAGTATATTAATGTTAATGTGTTTGGGACACGCAGATGTTATCATGTGATTAGGGTTATGTATTATGATAAAATCTGCTTCATGTGTTGGATTTCCCTCAATGTATTAATTTAAGCATCAAAATTGACTATAGATTTCAATCCAGTTTCTTCAGGTGTGATCACCACTAAACCATATGGAAAACACTTTGACACAATATATGTTCATTTAAATCAAGAATTCATCTAAGAAAACATCACATTAAGTCATGGACATTATAGATTAACGTTTTGTCTATAAATATTTTTATTCTGGATCATCATATTGTGAGTTTTATTTCCACACACTTTGTTGACTGTTGAGTTCTCATATGAATATTCTTATATCACTGAAATTTATCTAGATGTAGCATTATTTGACCTCCTACATAGGTAAAATTTGTGTTACATTTCATTACTACAAAAATTCCTAATCATTAACCTCTATAGGGAGATAACAAGACATCCTAATAAAAATAAGGTATGAAAAAATACTAATCGGAGTCATGTATATTATCTTATAATTTGAATGAACATCATCAAATCACATTAAGTAATCCTTTATATTAATCAAAAAAAATTTCTAAAATTTACTTAAAACCTGATTTCAAACATCATTATAGGCATTTTTTGAGGGTGGTATGAATTATAAATTTTTTCACAGAATTCATCATACGATGGAAATAAAAATTATGATTAAAAAATGGTTACCCTAGTTCACTAATGATAACCTTATATATTTGATATTAGTTAAAAAATATTTCCCTTGATAAAATCCACATCACTATGGGAATCATCTCATATGGTGTCCTTGGACACCATCTATTTTCTATACAAATAAATAGAAACTAGGATTTAAAAGAAAATAAATAATCTTTTAAATGGACACAACAAATATATTTCTCTTATATAAAAAATATCATTGAATAATATGGGTTATTGAGGCATATAATGTCTCATTCAAACTTTTCTAGTGGTATGATAATTTGAAAATGGATTAAAACACTTGAACCTAATGGAAGTAGCTTGGAAAATAAAACCAATAGTGTAATATTTTTTTAAATATCCTTTTGGATCTAAATTTTCCACCATATGAATGAGTATGATATAAATTTAGAACATAATCTATTTAATTATCATGAACACACCTTCTAATAACTTTTTGACTAGACATGTGTCAGATGTTCAAGTCATCCAAAATATAATACAAAGAGTAACATAATAGTTTTTAAACATGGTGTTTCTTTATATATTTATGTATTTCAAAGGCAACACCATTTTCAAATAAATAAACATACAAAACAATTTTACATTAGGATTCATAAATATTTTCATTGGAAAATGTATCATGAATTGGTATTCATCCATGGTTTCATACTCTAGTTTATGAGTGTTCATAATCATGTGGTTTGACACCAAGTTATATAAACCATTCGTGCACTTTATATTAATATAAAACTCAAGAAGAAGGATCATAGAATAGTTAATTCAGGTATTTTTTTCTTATTTTATTAAGAGTTACCTTTGTGTTTTATTTTCAGAATAAAATATTACTTTCGTACCAATAAAATTTGAGTGGGATTTTTTAAATGAAATATGATATTTGGAAACACATTTTATATGGGTGTGTAGTTTTATTGGTGGAATCATATTTCCTTGAAGCATAAAAAATCACATGTGAACATATAATACCCAAAAATGGTCAGACTATTCTAACTAAAAATTTGCAAGCATCAAACATAAATATGAATGGAATATCCCACCATGGGGGTTGTGTTATCGATGATGGGGTAAAATGATTATTTATCTTACTAAATGGTACCATCCAAGAGTTGTCAAAAAATAATATAGTATTAATATGTTGAAATCATGATAAGGGTATATGGATATTATAGTAGTGTTCGATGATGTTTTAAAATAAACTATAATGTACAAGGAATTATCAAACATCACACAAATATACCATTTATTGAAAGGATAAATTAATGTCCACCTTAGACCTATAATACTTAATTACATAATATGACACAACATGAATTAGGAAAATTTCATTCCTTAATATTAAAGGACATTAATCAATTTTGAAAACCATATTTGTTTCATTGAAATGATGTAACACATTACAAAAACTCAAGAGACAATCATAATATAGGGAACCATAAAGAGTAGAATCATCTATAAATACCACCTTAAAGGACTCATGTTTAACACCAAGATTGTTTAAAATAAGAATATTATATTTGATATTGTAAAGTATATGAGACACAATATTCGGATTTCATTACATGAAACAATGATCTTTTCTTATGTTTCTTGAATCCTGATATTTTTTAAATTCAAAATAAAATTCAATGGACATCACCAAACATAATAGAACCATGAAACATATTACCATTATAAACTAATGGAGGGTGTAATTATGATTCATCTTATTATGAAATTTTTTTTAACACATGTATTTATAATGAATTAATATTTTACTAATTAATTAAAAATGTTAATAAAAACCTTTTGGATATATAAATAAATATTTATCAGATAAAAATTTTAAATGTGTACAATTGTATTTTATATGAAGAAATTAAAAAGGACAACCTTTTTGATACAATTAATTAAAATGATATATAATATATTAATTCTAATATTTATCATTCATCCTATTTTTATACATACATTATATAAAAATAAATCCATTTATTTTCACAAACCTATATATTATAAAAATAGTTATGACATGTTTTTTATTGAACACTTATAATAAAAATAAATTTTATAAATTTTAAATTATTTGGATTAAATAATTTCGTTATTTGTAACTTTAATATCAAATTTTACATTGGATAAATGTATTAATTTTTTTTGGAAAATAGCTATTTTTATGTGAATAGCGCATAATAATGTCTTTTTGTAAAATCCACTTATTTTGAATATGTTACGAAATATAAAAGTGGTAATATTTTTTAAAATTTTTTACATGTAAAATATGTTATATATAATAAATATAAATTCTTTTATTCAATTATATACTAATATTTTTTTATAATATTGTTATTTTATTAAAAAATATTTTTCTAAAACTTGTTTTAAGATGCATAATTTTTATCAATTTGAATCAATTAAAATAATCCATCAAAGAAAATGTTTTAAACAAATCATATTTATTATATATAATAAAATATTAATTAACTTTATAATAATAATATTACTATTCATAGTGTTTTTATCGAATCATCTTTTACTTAAAAAAATACTCTAATATAAAGATTGTTCTCTCACCATGTACCAAATATTAATATTATATTAATGTTTTCCACTAATATACTTTGATTTTATTAAATGAAATCATTAATTGGATAAAAAATATTTTATAATTTATAGTAAGGGAATATTAAATTTTATTACAGTGATTAGTTAAATTTATCACAATAAATTAATGAGATTAATATAATGACCCGAAATTTTGAATAAATCTTGTTTCCTAATTTATTGTGTAATTTTATACTCAACAAAACGGTTTCATTTGATAACATGAGTATAATTAAAAAGAGACTTTTGGGTTTTGACTGTTATACGATCGTTGGCCAATATGACCACTAGAAACTAAACGTTTTGATTATTGTCTCAATATACAAGTGATTTTGGTTAATTAATATAGAAAGAATATTCGATGGCCTCACCCAGTAGTCTTGGACCGATCGAAGCCCATCTAACAGAACTTGGAAATAAGGTATCACCACTGGGCATTTCTCTGGATCAAACCCAAGCCTAACTTCATCATGTGAAGCTAGAATGGAATCGCCTTCGTGAGAAGTTCAAACTGATAGAAATTACTACTCGTGCGATGTTGGTCGAGCCGCCCTCAGATTCCTTCACCTTAGCACACCTTACACTTCGGTTCTATGCTGGTGTAATAAGGGGCAATCTAAGGAGACCGTAACTGCCTTGTGTAATCCATTGTTTTAAATAAAAAAATTGATTTCTTCTTATGATGAAGATTATGAATTTTCAAATGACCAGATATATATATTATGGATATTTCTTATGAATTTTAGAAAAAGTATATTTTAAAAATGTTTATGTAAACCTTAAATAATTAAAAATGTGTAATGATTTTCAAAAAAATGGTCTCCTACAATTATGTTCAGTACGAAATTTAGAGTCTTATAATATCAACATGATTTTGATGAAAAGTAAATTATGAATAGTGATTTTTCACTTAGGATTAGTAATGTGACCAAATAGATTAGTAAACTCACTTAAATAAAGTTTTAATATAATTTAGACACCATGTTTAAGTAATGCGATTCAATAAAATGGGTAAATAATAGTTTCATAAATTATTAGTCAAGTATTAGTCTTTTCGTTTGAATAGTGTTTTTTAATTAAAAATTAAATTAAAAATTATTAGAAAATTATTTTTATAAAATGGACGTTATTTCTGAACTCAGAGCATCGATATTATGCTATGGTAATTTTTGGGGATTATTCTGAAAAAATGAATTTCTTATGAATAGTGTATTTATTTAAAAATTAAATTAAAAATATTTAGAAAATTATTTTTATAAATTAGAGTTCATTTTTGTAATTAGAGAATTGATATTTGGTTAGGGTGAAATTTTGGGATTTTTCTGAGAAAGACGAATTTTCAGTGAATAGTAAAAATGCAGTTTTAGGGTTTCGGTATGTTTAATGACATCATCACTGGGTCATGATGATTTCATGAGATATTTTAAAGGTTGGCCAACCAAAGGTGATGAATTATTGTATGGGGGGACCCATGTGGCCTAACTCCATGGGAAATACCATGGGAGAGCCCATGCTTTTGAGAAAACCACTTATGAGGTGTCCCTTGGCCATTAATGCCTTATCCCCTCACATTCCCTATAAATACCCACCCTTTACTCCTTTAGTTTTCAGTCCCAATTCTCCAAAAACGAATATTTTGTCTCATTACCACCCAAGGAGTCCTTCTATGGTTCCCCCAAGCCCTCAAGGTCCCATCCTTTGAGTTTTAAGAGATACGTTTTAAGGTAAGGGATCCGACCTCTCTCTTTCTTTTCAAGTAATCTCTTTTATGGCATTTATTTTATGCTCCATGTTATTATATTGTATGATGTTCTTTTATATTAATCTTACTTCCATTTTCATGTTCATATAATGAGAGACCCCCTCTTTCTCTCATCAATTATTTTTAATAATTTTTAAGTGGCGCTGTTAGGCTGCCGAATTTTTAAGAGATTCGTTCACCTTCCTCATTTTTCAAAGTTCTACTTTAATGTCAAGTCCTTCAAGTTCATTTTTATTATTTTTGGGTATGATCTCTAAATCTATCACACTGATATTTTATGTTCATATGATGAGAGACCCTATTTGATCTTGTCAATTCCTTTTTGTTGAAGTTTAATTGGCGTCGTTGGGCTGCCGAATTTTTAAGGCATTCTTTCACCCTTCTCATTTTTCAAAGTTCTACTTTCATGTCAAGTGTTTCAAGTTCCTTTTTATTATGTTGTGTTATGATCTCTAAATCTATCATAATGATATTTTATGTTCATATAATTAGAGACCCTATTTGATCTCGTCAATTCATTTTTGTTGAAGTTTAATTGGCGCCGTTAGGCTGCCGTATTTTTAAGGGATTCGTTCACCCTTCTCACTTTTCAAAGTTCTACTTTCATGTCAATTCTTTCAAGTTCTTTTTTATTATGTTGGGGTATGATCTCTATATATATTATACTGAACTCTTATGTTCATATGATGAGAGACCCTGTTTTATCTCATCAAATCTTTTTTTTAATGTTTAAGTGACGTCGTTAGGCTGTAGAATTTTCATAAGAGAAATCTTATTTTTGTCTTCCTTTAATGTTCTTCATTTCATATGGTATGTCTTTAAAATTTCATTAACATGTTCATAAGTCCTTTATATTCTGTTCCCCTACTTTTTTATGGATCATTTATGAGTGGGTGACCCATGTCCCCTCTCTTTTCAATGTTTTCTAAAACCCCGAAACATAACTGTTATGCTGCAGAATTTCCGTCTCAAAATGTATCTCTATTTTTCTAAAGTTATTTTATTTTATGAACTTAATACTCAAGGTTATCTCTTATTTAGGGGTATTCACATATATACCATGTTGTTATATTTTAAATTCTTGGGATTTACATACATGATACCCACTCTCCCTTTCTGTGGGTTTAAAGTGACGTAAAGATCATGTCTTTAAAGTAGTTTTTAAACGTTATGATTATGAAATGAAACCCATTAATTTTTTTCTATATGGCTGGTTTATGAAATGATTGATGATGATATATGTGGCCCACATGATAATAAATACATCTCAAGGGTGTTCCCTAATAGCGCTCCAATGCATTGGGTAAGGACTTAATCTCTAGAGATGACCTTTTAGACTGATACCTTGGTGAATAACCTTGGATATTTTTAATGACACATTAGGGATGGACCTTGGTGAAATGAAATGATTGTCAATATTAAATGTTTTATCCACATCTTCAAGATATGAAAAATGTTATTTTTATTATGAGATGCATCACAATTTCTTTCTCATGCCTTAATGTTCTTTTTCATGACATTGTTGATGTATCCCAAGTTCACATGTTAAATGTTTCCCCTTGTTTCCCTTACTGGGACTTCTGATCACCCTATCTTTTGATGCATGTCCCCAAGTTCTGAGATGCAGTAATGAACCTAGGCTGAACATGAGGATAAGCCTTTCATGTGTTTAAGAAGAATGTTTTATGTTTTCATGTTTTAAGTTCTTGGTTTCCAAGACACTAAACCTTAAAGATCCTCGGTGTTGTAAAATGTAATGAAAGTTTATGTGATAAAAAGGCGGGATGCTATAGTTGGTATCAAAGGATGGTTTAGTTATTTTTGGAAATTAGGATATGAAAAAATTAGGAATAATCCTATAGAAAAGTTTAAATATAGGAAACCTTCCTGGTATTTTGGTGAGTATTGAGTAAGGGGTTGCCAAGCAAATAAATCCTTGTATGGATACGAGTAGGTAGAGGTGGATCTGGGACAGATGTACATAGGGGTAAAACCCAAAAACACCGCTTTGATCTAGACTCAAACGGGAACTGGTACACGACAACGGGCCTTACTGCACTCTTGGTTATGACACACCCGGGGGATATTCTTTGGTAAATTTATAAGCTTAGTATGAACCATTATTAAAGGAACAAGGATAAAATAAAATAAAGATTCACATAATAATATATTATCATGGATAACCTAGATTATGACATAGGGGATCACAGGTTAGGGTATACATTTCTTCTACAAGTTTATCCTTCTATGCTTTAAGTTTCCTTTTAATGATTATTGGCTATGTATTTAAGCCCCTAATTGTACTTTCTTTCCTTATTTAATGGCGGTAAATGGAAGAACATGTCCCAACAACCAATGTGATAGGAAATGTGACGATTGTCGTATTAATATGACAGATATGATTAGGGGATTAAAAGATGATTATTATTTTGGAAGATGTTCACTATTTTGGGAACCCTATTTGATCGAGGTAAATAAATTACTACGGTATCTTCTTTGAGAAGTAAAGGTTGACTTATATTTTGAGGAATCGATGAATTTAAGGTGAACTTATGGTATTATAGGTTAATTATTGAAATAATTGACATATCTTGGTTAAAATATGTTTAGGTTAATTACTTTTGTTATAAGATGTTAGGAGTGGTTGATGTGGTTTGGAGATGAACGATAAAGTTTATCCTGGAAGACTATGTTATCATGTATTTCTTGTATTTGGGATTCAATCTTAGTTTGGTTTATTTTGAGGAATTTTAAGGATAGGTATTTACGGAATGGTCTATGATGAACTCTAGGTAGTACCGTGGAACATTAAAGAATTAAAAGTATTTTTCCTTCTAATGGGATTATTTCTTTTTGAAGAGTTGTTTTATCTTACCCTTTCTGTTTTTGGGATAAATTCATAAAGATAGATAGTTTTTCTCTTGTGGAATACGTCATTCTATAGAAGATTATTCTTATGCTTTTGATGAGACCAAGTGTTTTTTAATGCTCATCTTTTGGATAAATGATTAGTTTTGGTAGAAACTTATTAAAGGATTAAACTCTACTTGAAGGTAGGTATATTTCCTTATGTTTTTATTCTATGTAGTAAAGGAATTCATCAAAACTATGAAATGGAACAAAAAAACAAAAAATGTTGTCTCTTAATGTTTCCAACTAGGAAATCACATACCGTTTGACCCATCATAAGTTTTTGATTTTCTTATTGTTAACTTTCTCCTAATAATGTTTTATTTCACTCTCCCTTAGAACATGACCCTTTGTTTTTTCCTCCATGTCCATGTTTTTTTACATGGAATCCTAGAATGGGTTAACTCGGGTGACCTTTATACTTCCCTATCATTCTTTTAAATTAATAGTTTTACTGACTCCTTTTCTGATGTGGTACTTTCAATGAAATTTAAAAACCCAATTTTAAAAATTGCGAGGATGCAATTTCTTAAGGGGGGAAGATTGTAACGACCCGAAATTTTGAATAAATCTTGTTTCATAGTTTTTTGTGTTATTTTATACTCAACAAAACTGTTTCATTTGATAACATGAGTATAATTAAAATGATATTGTTGGGTTTTGACTATTATATGATCGTTGGCCAATATGACCACTAGAAACTAAACGTTTTGATTATTGTCTCTAAATACAAATGATTTTGGTTAATTAATATAGAAATAAGATTCGATGGCCTCACCCAGTAGTCTTGGACCGATCGAAGCCCATCTAACAGAAATTGGGAAGGAGGTAGCACCACTGGGCTTTGCTCTAGACCAAACCCATGTTGAACTTAATCATGTGTAGCTAGAACAGAATCACCTTCGCGAGAAGCTAAAACTGATAGAAATTACTACTTGTGCGATGTTGGTCGAGCCACCCTCAGATTCTCTCACCTTAGCACACCTTACACTTAGGTCCTATGGTGGTGTAATAAGGGGTTATTTAAGGAGACCGTAATTGCCTTGTGTATTCCTTTGTTTTAAATAAAAAAAATTTATTTCTTCTTATGATGAAGTTTATGAATTTTCAAATGACCGTATATATATAGTATGCATATATTTTATGAATTTCAGAAAAAGGATATTTTAAAAATGTTTATGTAAACCTTAAATAATTAAAAATGTGTAATGATTTTTAAAAAAATGGTGTTCTACAATTATGTTCACTACGAAATTTCAAGTCTTATAAGATCAACTTGATTTTTGATGAGTAGTAAATTATGAATAGTGATTTTTCACTTAGGATTCGTAATGTGACTAAATGGATTTGTAATCTCACTTAAAGAAAGTTTTAATATTATTTAGACACCTTGTTTAAGTAATGCAATTCAATAAAATGGGTAAATAACAGTTTCATAAATTATTAGTCAAGTATTAGTTTTTTCGGGTGAATAGTGTTTTTTAATAAAAAATTAAATTAAAAATAATTAGAAAATTATTTTTATAAAATGGACTTTATTTTTTAAATTAGAGCATCGATATTATGTTATGGTAATTTTTGGGTATTTTTCTAAAAAAATGAATTTTCGGTGAATAGTGTATTTATTTAAAAATTAAATTAAAAATATATAGAAAATTATTTTTATAAAATGGATTTCATTTATGTAATTAGAGCATTGATATTGGGTTAAGGTACGATTTTGTGATTTTTCTGAGAAAGATGAATTTTCAATGAATAGTAAAAATGCAGTATTAGGGTTTCAGTATGTTTAATGACATCATAACTGTGTCATGATGATGTCATGAGATATTTTAGGGGTTTTCCAACCAAAGGTGATGAATTATTTTATGGGGGGCCCATGTGGCCTAATTCCATGGGAAATACCATGGGAGAGCCCATGGTTTTGAGAAAACCACTTGTGAGGTGTCCCTTGGCCATTAATGCCTTGTCCCCTCACATTCCCTATAAATACCCACCCTTTCCTCCTTTAGTTTTCACTCCCAACTCTCCCCCAACAAATATCTAGTCTCATTAACTCCCAAGGAGTCCTCCCAAGGTTCCCCCAAGCCCTCAATGTCCCATCCTTTGAGTTTCAAGAGTTACGTTTTAAGGTAAGGGATCTGACCTCTCTCTTTCTTTTCAAGAAACCTCTTTTATGTCATTTCTTTTATGCTCCATGTTCTTATATTGGAGGATGTTCTTTTATATTAATCTTACTGCCCTTTTCATGTTCATATGATGATATACCCCCTATTTCTCTCATCAATTATTTTTAAGAATGTTTAAGTGGCACCGTTAGGCTGCCGAAATTTTAAGGGATTCGTTCACCTTTCTCATTTTTCAAAGTTCTACTTTCATGTAAAGTCTTTAACGTTCCTTTTTATTATGTTGGGTTATGATCTATAAATCTATCATAATGATATTTTATATTCATATGATGAGAGACCCTATTTTATCTCATCAATTCCTTTTTGTTGATGTTTAAGTGGCGCTGTTAGGTTGCCGAATTTTTAAGAGATTCTTTCACCCTTCTCATTTTTCAAAGTTCTACTTTCATGTCAAGTCTGTCATGATTATTTTTATTATGTTGGGGTATTATATATAAATATATCATAATGATATTTTATTTCATACTATGAGATACCCTATTTGATATTGTCAATTCATTTTTTGAAGTTGAAGTGGCGCCATTAGGTTGTCGAATTTTTAAGGGCTTGTTTCACCCTTCTCATTTTTCAAAGTTCTACTTTCATGTCAAGTCTTTCAAGTTCCTTTTTATTATATTGGGGTATGATCTCAATATCTATCATACTGAACTTTTATGTTCATATTATGAGAGACCCTATTTTATCTTGTCAAATTATTTTTTGTTGATGTTTAAGTGACTTTGTTAGGCTGCCGAATTTTCATAAGAGAAATCTTATTTTTGTCTTCCTTTCATGTTCTTCATTTCAGATGGTATGCCATTATAATTTCATTACAATTTTCTTAAATACTTTATATTCTGTTCCCCTACTTTTTGATGGATCATTTATTAGTGGGGGACCCCTGTCCCCTCTCTTTTCATAGTTTTCTAAAACCCTGAAACATAACCGTTATGCTGCAGAATTTCCGTCTCAAAATGTCTCTCTCTTTTTCTAATGTTCTTTTATTTTATTAAGTGAATACTCAAGGCTCTCTATTCTATAGGTGTATTCACATATATACCATGTTTTTCTATTTTAAATTCTGGGATTGACATACATGAGACCCGCTCTCCCTTTCCTTGGGTTTAAAGTGACGTAAAGATCATGTCTTTAAAGCAGTTTTTAAACGTTATGATTATGAAATGAAACCCATTCCATTTTTTCTATATGGGTTGTTTATGAAATGATTGATGATGATATATGTGGCTCACATGATAATAAAGACATATCAAGGGTGCGCCCTGATATCACTCCAATGCATTGGGTAATGACTTAATCTCTAGAGATGACCTTTTAGACTAATACTTTGGTGAATAACCTTGGTAATTTTTAAAGACACCATGGGGATGGACCTTGGTGAAACTAAATTATTGTCAATATTAAATGTTGTATCCACATATTCAAGTTATGAAAAATTTTATTTTTATTATGATATTCCTCACTATTTATTTCTCATGACTTAATGTTCTTTTTCATGACATTGTTGATGTATCCCAAGTTCACATGTTAAATGTTTCCCCTTGTTTTCCTTACTGGGCCTTCTTCTCACCCTTTCTTTTGATGTATGTCCCCAGGTTCTGAGATGCATTAATGAACCTAGGATGAACATGAGGAGAATCCTTTCAAGTGTTTAAGAATAATGTTTAATGTTTTAATGTTTTATGTTTCTGGATTCCAAGACACCAAACCTTAAAGATCCTCGGTTTTGTAAAATGTAATGAAAGTTTATGTGATAAAAAGGTGGGATGCTATAATTAATGTAAAAATGGCATTATATTGTCGTTAAACAATAGAAATATGGGTGAAAATGACCTATAAATTTATATATATAAAATTATAGAAACATTTAGAACTTATTCATCTTATTATAGATTATGGATTATTATTTTCACTAGGTTTTATGATAAAAATGTTGTTGGAATTCCATCATTCAAAAATATTAGACGAATGCCACTAATCTCAAGATGTTGCGCGGTTTCCTATTTGGATGTTTTTTGAATTTTGAAATGTATGATTGTCTCTACGGGTCCCGACAACCCTTACAAACCGGCTATCAGATAATGCGAAAAAAAAATGATTTGCAGGCAAAAAAATCCATCCACATAAGGAATTTAGTATAATCCAAATGGAGTTACCCAACAAAGAAACAACATTCATCATCATGAATTTTCTCTTTATTTCTTCCTCCACTTAATTAAATTCATATTATATTATTTTAAATAATATAATATGTATAATAAGTATAAAATGATGAATAAATGTTACGTGTGTGACCTAAAACAACACCAATGTATATCAAATTGGTTACAAAATCATTATTTCTATGTACGATGAACTACCCCTTCTGAACTGTTGTCATTTGTTTTTCTGTTACCACATACCAAGGATGAGAATAACGATGGATATAAAACATAAAATTTTTATTTATATAACAGTTATAAAGATATTCTAATTAAACCATATATACCATTTTACATTCCATTACATTTGTGATATGATAATTTTTCTCATGTGTACGACATACAACATCATCATGAAGCGATGTGATTCAATTTTCACAAACGAATTAAGCGGATGTAATTAATGGGAAAGATAAAAAATTTATATGATATTCATGAACTATATAAGATTTTAATTACATATTTATCATTATTTAAATATATTTTTTTAATATAATTTTTAAATTTTCACTCACTAAATGATGATATCGTCATTCGTGGATGTGTGGACTGCGACCTCCTCGATGTGATTTGATACATTTACTCACAAATAAATAATAAAAATTATATATAAAGGTAAAAATAAATTATTAATAATTTATTCATTAAATATTTATCATTAAGTAATTATAACTTGTGAAATTCATTATTTCTATAATGATCATGGAAAATATAAAACATTACTCATGCGTATATAACATATACTATCTCCATTATTGGAATGTTAGTTCATTTCTTATAACCATATTTTCTGATCGGTTTAAAATAATTCTGTATATATATACTATTTAATCTATGATTATAATTGTATAGATAATTATACTAGATATTTTAACTATGAGATGGATCTCTTTTTTATTAATAAATTCATGATAAAAAGAGAAAATTAACACTAAAAACAATGAAAATAATAAAGGAGTATTCCCCAACAGGAGATAAAA
Source organism: Viscum album (assembly GCA_963277665.1). Taxonomy (NCBI): domain Eukaryota; kingdom Viridiplantae; phylum Streptophyta; class Magnoliopsida; order Santalales; family Viscaceae; genus Viscum; species Viscum album. The sequence continues at coordinate 602,401,978 of OY728166.1, forward strand.
TGTTATAAAATTATCATATATGATATTATAAATATTTAAATGGTTTAATGAAAATTAAAAATAATTTTAAAACTCTTATACTATAGGTTAATGGTTTTTCACCAAAATGGAAGTGTGAGGTAAGGATTTTTCTCATCACACGTTTGTTTTGTTGAGAAACATATTATATTAACCACTAATTCATTGGAGTGTAAATACATTGAATATATTTTATTATTATTATAAATAATTTTATGGTTATTTAAAAATCCATTTGATTATATATCATTCTTGGGGTTTACGATTTCAATGTTATCGAAGCGTTGAGGGATTTTTCCATAAATTTTCATTCTTTAAGGCATTTGTTATGTAATGTTGTAATATTATTTCATGATTTATATGTACTACCCCATTTACATGAAATGTCATTAATAACTTTATTTTAATGATATTATAGAATTCATTTTTTTATTCATTAATGGGTAGGAGGATACAGTTTTACAAAAGACATACGAGTTTGAAGTTACAATCTCATCATCAATTGGTACTATTTCTAACTAAGTCCCTAGTTTTGAAAAGTATTGATCCACCTATAAAGTGTTAGAATAATTGATTATCCAGTATTTTTATCATTATAATAAATGTTTTACCATATGTTTCTTCTATTTATTTACTCAACAGTTGAAACTAATTTTTTTATGAAAACCTATCTTATCAATACAAAAAAATTATTTCAAAACCATTTTTTTTAAATCTATTTTCAAAAACAATTTAAAATGTTTTTTATGATATGACTGTATATTTTAAACATTATATTCTTAAATGACTTTGAATAATATAAATTATAATATTTCAAGGTTATTTTCAATGAAAATTATTTTCAAAATATTTTTTTGTATTAAAAAGTGAATTTAAAAATGGACATGGTACATTCATCAAAATATCATTGATTATATTTGAATGGTATTTTCATTCATCAATGGATAATCTATTTTCTTCAACTATACTAAAATGAAATAATTTTTTACAGATACTAACATAATTTTTTCTCTGTATGGATTCTTATTATTTTAAAATAGATTGTTATTAACCACTTTCATTTCAATGTGTCAATTTATTTTAGAAGAGACTATTATCAAAACCATTTCTCATTGATTAATCATGATATAAAAGGCATAATTACTATCATTGTGAGTTTTAGGATCAAATATCTATATACATTATTACTTTTTTTGTTTCACTGAAAATTTATATTATGGGTCATTTTAGAGAACACGGGGTGAGCCCATTATAGCCTAAAAAATGGGGCGGTCCAAATAGAATTGGTTGCACCAATTATATATAACATGATGGAGTAGAACATATAGCACATTTCTTGACCATTATGGATTTTTTTGGGTTCTCCCAAATAACACTAAAGAAAATTATGTAATTGCTATATTAAAATTTGGTAATATGGTTATTCTAATAAAAAGTTATTTGTATGGTTTTTATGAATATGATCCTCTAATTAACTAAAATGGGGTTTAATTTATTTTTCTATGATTATAAAATCTCTGATTCTTTAAATAGATATCACATGGCATGTTATTATTTATTCTAATGACTATTTACTTTTCCATGATTTCATATTTTATGATCCATGTATTGATGTTATGAGTTTTTTTAGGATTATCACATGCAATCTTATTTTTTCAACATACACCTATACATTTTGTATGATCTTCAAAGAAATTTAATTTTTAATGCTTATGTTTTTTTTATAATGAATTCAATATAACCCTTATTATGTTTTAATCTTACCTAAGTAAAAATAATTTGGTTTAATGAATTATTTTTAGGGGTGATTTCACAGGGATGATGTTTTTGACATAATTTGTAGTAATAAAATATGGGTATATAAATCAATATGGTTCATCATTATGATATAGTTGGTTATAAATCTATATTGATATGAGTTTTTCATATTTCTATAAAACTATAAATTTAAATGTTCAATGGGTATATAATAGATCAAGTATAACCTTTGGATATTGTATGTTTACATTGGTGAAAATTGGGTCTCCATCTTGAGTATCAAATACTAAAATGAAATATTTTTTAATTAAGAATTGAGACCAGGTGCCTAGGTTTTTGGATGTTATAGTTAATATCAGAGAAATTTATTGATAACATTTGAGATTAATATGGTTTCATATGTGTTTATCATAATAGTAATATATTATTTAATTGGTATATAATATTACGAATGATCATATGTTCAATGTATTAGAAACCCCATTGAGATTCTAAGTGATGATATATTAAATTTTTTAAGGGAATATTTTGAGAAATTTTATTTGGTTTATGTATTTTTAACCCTTAAGATAAATATTATTTGTTATTTAGTGAAGTGTTATTTTCATTGTTTAATTAAAAAAAGATCAACTCTTTGATGAGTTTGGACTACTCGAATCCATAAAGGCAGTGGGGCTTAAACCCATTACCAAAAGATGCTAAGGGTTTATTGCCTATCAACGACCTACATGATTTCATTTTTGTTGTAACATTTTTATTGGTAAAGTTTATGTTTTTTATTAAAAACAATTTATTTATCTTGGTTGAATATATGACGAAATCCAAAAACACCTCAGGTTTCTTACTATACATGGAAATTTTTGAATAATTTTAAGAATAGTAAATTCTGGAATGATTTTACATGATCATTGTGTATTACTGTTTAATGTTAGAGAATAATGTTCGATGGTTAAATAATTTTGGGAATTATCTCAAAATGTGTAATCCATTTTGGTTTTTGAAAATTTTTCAATATATTATGAACATTTTTGTTTTTATATTTACAGTTATGTGGTCATAGAAATATTATTATTTTTCTTTAATGATTAACATTTCTTCTTAAATACACATAGCTGGAGAATAATATAGGATCTTTGTTTAAATTTATTGACGAATGGTTTTATACTCATCGAGTAAGTAAATTTCCATATGTTCATAAACTAGAAAATAAAAGAATACATCAAATATTAGAATGTATAATTAACTAAAAAAGATTATCCTATTACCTTAAAGATTGATTAAACAATGGTATTTTCTATCATCTTTGATTTATTGTTTTGAGTCCCTTTTTAATCCATTTATCATTCACTTTCTTATGTTTAGTGACCACAATCAATCTCTATAATTATTAATTATTTTTATCTATTCCCACATATTTTATCATATTTAGAATTTTTGTTATGTGTTATTCAATATGAAATTAATAAATCATTTTCCATCTTGTTAATTGGATGTTTCATTAACCATTTCTATTATGCGGGTTTACAAAAATTTTATTTCAATTTTACAACATTATATTATGGGAAATTTATGTGCATTATGTGGAAATAAGTCATTAAATGGAGGAGGGGGAAGTAACAACCTTATATTTTAAAAGAAAAAAATTATAGCTGAACGTGTACGGTAAATTAAAAAATAATATTGAACAATTCTAACATGAAATAATCAGTTTAGCTTATGTTACATTCAACACTAAGATATTTCATATTTGAGGGAATATGGAATAAACAAAACCAAAATTAAATGTCCCATGACATATATTACCATTATAACCATTTTATTAGAAGGATAAATATAAAAAATGATTTACTAGATTATTAAAATATTATCATTATATGTATATATAAGGAGAATATTGGTGGAAAATTGTTTAAAAGTGATAGAAACCCCTTTGGAAAATAAAATGAAATCTTTTTCTAAGAACCCTATTTTAATGTGCATAGGTGTTTAATAACAATAAATGAAGAAAATAACTCTTTTTGGATTATATAAATTAAATATAAATATATCTATATATAATATTTTGAATTTAATTTCTAATATTCAACCTATGGGTTTTTAATCAAGTATTTCAAAATAAATCCAATCTTTACATAAAAATTTATATTTACGAAAGTAAGTATTTTTTCACCCATTTTTACGTAAAATTTATTTTAAAACTATAATTTTAGATATTTGTTAAAAAAAATTTAAAATTGTAACATAATATTTGGAATCATAACATAATGTTTTTCTATTGGTGATATTTTTTTATTTTTTTGAAAATACCTTTTTTCGGTGAGTAATAAAAAGTACCAAATTGTTATGAATAGTTATTCCACTTAAATAAATTAAGTAATTTAAAAGATCATATATATTTTTTAATATATATGAATGTATCATATTTTATATTTATTCTACATAATTAATTTTAATCAATATTATATTGGTGTTTAGTATTACTTTTTTAGGTTTTAAAACGGGGTTTTCTAAAATCAATTTTTGAAATGAATAATGTTTTTCCATATTAATTAATTAAAATAACAACAAATATAGACTAATTTAATTTAAATTTATAGAATATATATTAATTTAAATTAATTTATTTTCATATAATATCCATAGATTTAATATTGTATAATCTATTCCTAAAAACAATTCTTCTTAAAAACATAATATGCAAAACAGGAGCCGGATGGCTTTGCATTCTACCAATACTACCATATTTCATGACCAATGGGTGATCATGGATTAAATTTTTTCTCCCCGTAATCCATCTTAGTGGGGCCTCCATTTATGATGAACTACATTAGAATTGTTTTTAACTAAAATTTTATTTTTCAATCCTCGTATAGATTTCTTTTATTTATGTCTCTTTCCGAGTGCCTCTCGGCACCACATAGACCTTTTGTTTTGGATCAACAACTTAGGGTAAAATATGGTGGGATATTATTTCATTTACACCCTAATAGGTCAGAAAACCCATAATTATTGTCACCATATATGGTTAGTGTTGGTCGGAGTGGATACTCAAGGAGGGTGAATTGAGTTCCAATAAAAATTTCTGTTAAAAATATTTATATTAAAATCCCCCTATTTAAAAACAAGTTAAACTGTAGTGAATTTATATAGAATGTAAATGTTCAATTAGTTTCTCAAAGATTGATTAGGTCTCAGTCAATTTAACAGAAGATTAAATTAACTTTTGAAACTATCTTACTGGTTTACAATAAGTATAAGCACTTGCAAATTTAACTATTAAAGTAACTTTAAAAAAATTATATATCAAAGTAGTTAGCAGTGGAATATGAAATATATATTATACTTATGAATTAAACTAAAATGAATAATAGATGTAACCAAGAGGTTCAGTCTCAATCTGAGACTTACTCCTCTCAAACTATTTATATAAATTGATCCACACCCTGGATCGGGGTAAACAAAAGTTAAACCACCATCCAGGTACAAATACCACTACCAAAGTTCTTCATCGGAAAACAAAAAATAGCTCATAGGATGTCCAGGTCTTACCTGACCTCTACCACTATACACAGTGGGATTCAAATAAGTTATAGAGTTTGAATGAGGATTTAGAAATCCTCCAACTTAGCACAAGAGACAGTGTGTGTAAGAAATATACAGAGTATACACACTGTATGAAATGTAAATAAAAGAATCACTAAAAAATGGATAAGATTTTAGAATGCTCTAGTAATGTGAAGTGCAGCTCTGGACTCTTTTGATTTATCAGAAATTCTTATGAGTCCTTCTCTGGTTTTTTTGTCTGAAAAACTGAGTGTCGTTATCTTCCTTGGTTTCCAGGATCAGCTTATCATCTAGAGTGCATGAAGTGTTTGATGTAGTTCTTCACTCAAGAAGCATCCTGTGTTCTCCTCTAGAATTAGTGGCTTTGTGTATTTCTAGTGATCTTCCAGTATGAATGTAGCTTTTTTACTTTGTGTGAATGCACCATGATTTCAATGCTGTTCAGCCCTTGCCATTTTCATCCTTCACTTGCCTTCTTGATTTCTTAATTTTCTATTTTTTGCAAGGTCGTTGTCCTTCCTTTTATAGCTTTTAGCTCTGGTAAAAGGAATGATTACATTTTCATGGGTACTGGGTATGGTTCCTTGACATGCCAAAAATACACATTAAATAACATTAATTACATTAAAATCATCAAATATAACCGATGATTTAATAAATAAATAATATTGATTGTATACAATTTGACTGGTCAGTCTTTCATCAATACCCTTCTGTAGGTAGCAGTTGACTTTATGTAATAGTGACCATCCATCGGTAACATTTTGATCATATACCAGTATCTCCTTGTATCGGTAGCTATTTGAACTTGTATCAGTAGCTCTCGGTATCAGTAGCTATTGATCTTGTATCGGTAGCTCTAGGTATCAGTGACTTCATCTTTTGGTAGACTTTGCTTCTACCAGTAGCACTTTTTTGCATCGGTAGATTTATATCGGTAGACTTGATTTTATCTGTAGACTTACTCTATCGGTAACATTGGTGTAACTGTAGCTTCTATCAGTAGCTTGATGTATTGGTGGCTTCGCTTCTGTATCAGTGATATATGTATTGGTAGACTTATGCATATCAGTATACTTGTTTTATTGGTAACTCAGTTTCTGTCGGTAGTTATCTGTATCGGTGGACATGTACATACCAGTAGCTCTGTGTATCAATGACCTTATCTTATCGTTGACTATGTCTATAGGTAGACTAAGTACCGGTAGATCTGTATCAGTATCTATAAGCAAATTAGTGACTAAATAATTATCTGTTTTTTGCAGAACATATCCGATTGAGTTAGAATTAAGTCAAAACTTATATAAACATAGATAAACATTGATTAACATATTTCAAAGACCATTTTAATATTATTATCATCTTGATAATAGAATATCATAGATTGAAATCATTAGAATACAGATAAACATTGATTGGTATTATCAAAGTATGTGAAAGCATAATTCGGATTATCAAAACAGGTGAGGTCAATAATCTCCCCCTTTTTGATAATCACAACTTATGATATTAGAGTTTTAATATAATGATTAATTATATCAGAGGATATATCATTAAATTTAGGTGTATTAGAGAAAACATTTTATTATAGAACATAATGTATTAGATGTAGAATCAAATGCAATGGTAACAGAGGTGCAAAGAATAATAACTCTTCCTTAGATAATATTTCTCCCCCTTTTGCATATAAGTTAGTATGACTAGATATGTTTCCCTATTATAATATTTCTCCCCCTTTGTGATAATCAAAATGTGGGAAACAACAAAGAGAAACGGAATAAAATGAAAAAGAGATGAAAGCCATTTGTATTACAAGTTGCAAAAAGGTACATGGAAAGAAAATACAAGGGATTCTTATCAAATATCTTAGCCACCTAGTCAATCCACATCCTCAATGTGAGATTTTCCCTTCGGATCAGAAGATGATTTAGACTGTGTGGATGCAGGTAAAGGCTTAGGAACTCCAGAAATGATCACAGGAGGCTGAGCCACTAAAACTGTTCATGGCCTGTACTGAGGATTTCATTGAGTGATCATTGGAGTAAGGCTTCGAATGGCATGGGCGGGAGTAATGTGAACAGGAGAAGCATGAGAGGTACATGTAGGTAAATATAGAGGTACAATCACGGTCCTATCATTTATATGCAACAAATGAAACAAGATATTTCTAAAATCCATATTTATTCCTCCTCCGCGCTCCAAAGCAGGTATTAAATCATCCTTGTTTTCCATGAATTTGTCCAAGGATAGAGTCAATTCCCTTAGCTTGCTGACTTTCTCTCTGAAGGCTTGATAAATAAGAGGTAACTTCAAGTTTTCTAACAAAAGTTTGTAGTTATTTTTGAGTGGATGTTTGGTATAAATTTTTTGAAAATAGTATTATACCTTTTCTTTCACTTCTTCTTGAGAGGCAGAAGCTTCTCTCATGTAGTCTTGAACTATCTTCATTATTTCTCATGCTTAATCTCTAGTAGAAATCACCAATTTTCTCAGGTCAGATGAGTCCACAGATCCACTCATTGATGCTAAATCAAGCTCCTCCTTCATCACAGCTCGAATTTGGTTTAGTTCTATTGATGGTCTAGAGGAAAGAGAACCAACAGAGAAAGATATGGTTTCCTTGAAGATTTTAGTCAACCAACTAATAAGATTTTTCACTGGGGAATCCTGGGTGCTAACATGATCTTTCATGGAGTTTTTAAAACCTTCAACCACTAATACCATCTGGCTCACAACACTTTTTACATAGGCTAAGTCCTTGTCTTGTTGAGATTTTGAACTAATGTAAGATTCTAAAGAGATAATAGATTTCTTTAGAGCTTCAACATCCTATTCCAGTCTAGATACTTGACTCTGGCAAGCTGTAACTTCATCCACTATTTCTTCCACAAAGGATGACATTTTACAACTGAGAGAGAGTTCAAACAATTTTTCCAAATTGCTCATCTCTTCAACAAAACAGTGCTTCAACATAGAAACATAAGCACTAAAGGACTCTTTCAGCTCATATTTTAAGGATTCATTGTCACCCCTGGTGATCATATCAGCAGGTGCAACCACAACAGGTGATCGTTCAGATACTATGTAGTCCACTGAGTCATTCATAATCGATTGAATTGATACCCCCAGTGAAGCTTCCATTTTCCTTATTTATTCCACAAAATTGATTTTGATATCAGATTTTAGCTTGTCCAGATCATGCATTCTTAGCAAATATTCAGGTAACAACTCATTCTGAACATCATAATTTATTTTTGGTCTATTTAGAGATGCCTCATTATAAGAATCATGATAATCCAATCCAGAAACCAGAAAACCTGGGTCTTCTGACCAATCCTCAATATCAACAGCCACTTAAACACTACCAAATCTAGTTTGATGCTCACCCTCAATGGGTGCATTCTTTTGTACAATGACAGTATTCCTGGAAGTTCATTCTTCCTCATAAGAATATTCTACAATCAATTCCATCTCAGCAATAGCTGCAAAAACACAAGGCTCTTCTATATTAGGCATAGATCCTTCAATTTCACTTTCTACATCCTTAGTAGGAATAGATGAGCTTCCAATAAATCGACTCAAACATAAGAAAATAGAATCAGATGCTTCAGATTCATTCTCTCTTTTATTGTTCATGCTCAAGGGCTGGCTACTCTTCCTCATTAGTAGGTGACTCTTCTTCTACTAAAGTCTCCTTTCTATAAGATACAATTTTAGCAACAGGACATGGGGGAAAATACGGATCTCTTCCATTATCCATAGAGGTCTTTTCTTCATCAGTCTCATCATTTTACTCGGGTAATTCTTTATCAGGTCCTATACCTGTATCCCTCATATCCATAGGCACTGATGGATGATCCATAAGATTGAATTTATCATAATACTTCTGGTCATCATTAACCCACTCTCCTCTCTATGGGTTCCAGTTTATCTTCATATATTTGAAAACATTTCCTTTGATACAGAAGTTTTTCCTTACTACCACCATCTCCTCTTGAGACTCAGCTATGCCTTTCACTTTGATCATCACTAAGATCGACTTGGAAAATAATAAGGCATTAGTCATTGATTTTGGACTGTTCATGTCCTCCTTTTGAATCATCATAAATCTACACAGATTCACTTTCACACAATGTATAATGAGATGTAGGAGCTAGATATCATGATATCTTATATTCGCAAAGTCCCCTCTCCACAGTATTAAGACTTTTTGAATAGACATGAACAATAATCTATTCTCTCCATCCATTTCAGCAGCCACCACTTATCTTTGATATCCATTATAGGTGAGCTCCTCTAAGGCAGTCTCAAAATCGAATATATCACATGTAGCTGGTATTGGTTTCGAGACATAGCCAGAAACACCTTCATGTGGAACCTTCAGGCATTCAGCCCATTGAATAGATGAAAAAGATATTTCCTTTCCATTCACATAATAAATCACTCGGTTCTCAAATTCTGACTTCTCAAAACTCACAAAATCATTAAATTGTTTCACTAGCTTCGGATAGTAGGGGCCATTGTTGTTCGAAAAGTAATCTACCCACTTTTGATCTTTCGTCACCTCGAGCACTAATGATTTTCTTGCCAAAAACCATTCCACGCACAACTCTTTTTCGATCACAATAACTCTATTTTTCAAATGAGGGTTCACTGGTTGCCTCCCCAAACTTATTCCACCAATACTACTACTTGCCTCTAGCTCGGATTCTACTTCTATGCATTTGGCTCATCAGTGTCATCTCTGATGGTGGGATGTTTGGTTTTTTCCTACTTTGCTATGAGGAATTTATGATTTTTGAGAGATTTAGGGAGCTAAGGTTTTAGGTTAATGGAAAGATAATGTGGATTGAGAAGTAACTAGGACTTGGTTTTATCATTTAGTAATCATAACCTAAATAAATAAAATAAAATAAAGTAAAAACAATTCAGATTCTGGTGGGAGAAAGATGTTTAAAATAGTGCACTCATCAGTAGGGTTTATGAGTGAGAATTCCTATCAGTGAGGTGAATCGGTGAGGTTACATCGGTGAGGTTACATTGCATTAGTGAGGTACCTACCGATCAAGGTTAATCATTCAAAACTCATGCCTTATGTAACTTAACCTATACGAACATAATGGTTTGGTGAAAATATCAGCTAATTGATGTTCAGTACCTATAAATTCAAGAGTAATATCACCATTTTGGTAATGATCTCTCAGAAATAGGTGCCTTACATCAATGTGTTCGGTCCTAGAGTGAGATACAGGGTTCTTTGAAATATAAATTGCACTAGTGTCATCACAGTTAATTGAAACATGCTTAAAATCATGTCCACAGTCCAAAAGAATGTGTTTCATCCTCAAAATTTGTGCACATCAACTACCAGCAGCCATATAATCTTCTTTAGCAGTGGGCAAGGCTACAAAATTATGCTTTTAACTACACTAAGATACTAAGGATTTTCCCAATAAATGACATGTTCTAGATGTGCCTTTTCTATCCAACTTGCAACCTGCAAAGTCAGCATTTGAATAACTCATTAGCTTAAAATATTGTCTTTTTTGCTTAAAACAAACTTAAGTTTACAGTGTGTTTAAGATACGAATAAAATTATTTTAACAGAAAGTAATTGATATTCTTTTGGATTATCTTTAAATCTTTACACATACACACACTAAACATAATCTCAGGTTGACTATTAGTAAGGTAAAGTAAGCTTCCAATCATACCTCTGTAATTTGTTTGATCCAATTGTATCCCAGTTTCATCTGCATCCAATTTACATACTCTACTCATAAGAGTATCACATTCCTTAATACTATCCAAACCAAAACTTTTTAGAAGATTCTTTGTATATTTACTTTGATTCAAAATAATACAATTTTCATTTTGAAAAACTTGAAATCCAAGAATTTAATTGATTTCTCCCATTAAACTCATTTCAAATTAAATTTTCATACTCTTTGAAAAATCATTACATAAAGAATGTTTAGAAGATCCAAAAATAATATCATCAACATAGATTTGTACTATCAACAGATTTTTAGAAATTATTTTAATAAAAAGAGTTGGATCAGAAATACCTTTAGTAAAACTTTTTGAAACAAGAAAATTACTAAGTCTATAATACCGTGCTCTTGGAGCTTGTTTTAAACCATATAAAGATTTGGAATGTTTTAAAACATGATTTGGAAAATGGGGATTAGTAAATCCAGGTGGTTTTTCAACAAAAACATCTTCAATTATAAAACCATTTAGAAAATCACTTTTAACATCCATTTGATATAACTTGAAATTTAGATGACCAGCATAGGCATGTATGATCCTAATGGCTTCTAATCTTGATACAAGTGAAATATATTCCTCATATTCTATACCTACCTATTGACTATATACTTGTGAAACTATCCTATCATTGTTTCTAACTATATTTCATGATTCATCAACATTGTTTCCAAAAACCCATTTAGTGCCTATTGTCAATGTGCCCTTGGGTCTGTCAACTAATTCCCACACATTGTTTCATTAAAATTAATTTAACTCTTCTTTCATAGCCATTAACCAAAATTAATCATTGATTGCATCATTGACATTTTTAGGTTCTAGCTGTGAAGGAAAGGCTTGATGTTCAACCTGGTTTCTTAGAGAAGCTCTAGTTTGTGTCCCTCTATCAAGATTACCAACAACAACATCCAATTGATGATTCTTTAGAATCCTAGTTGATCTATTAATGGTAGGTCTAGAAATTTCAGGTTCATCTATTGGTTCGGGTTCAATAGAAGAAGATTCTGGAATATGTCCCGAAATGGATGTTTTTACAGCAGGTTCTTTAGTTTTATCATTAAGGTCTCGAATACTCAAATCATCTTCAAAATTTTCAAGATATGGTTTAGGTTCATGTGGATCAGTTTCATCAATGATTCTGTGAACATATACTTCCACACATTTGGTTCTTTTGTTGAAAACTCTATAGGCTTTTATAGTTAAAGAATAACCAAGAAAAATTCTTATTCACTCTTAGAAGCTAACTTCTCCATATTATCCTTGGTATTATGAAAAAAGACATTGCATCCAAAGACTCTAAAGTAACTAACTTTGTATTATTTATTATTCCATAGTTTATATGGGGTCTTCTTGAGAATAGGTCTAATTGAGTTTTTATTGATAATATAACAAGATGTATTCACATATTCAGCCCAAAAATATATAGGTAGGTCATACTCATTAGGCATAGTTCTAGAGATTTCTTGAAGGGTTCTATTTCTTCTTTCTACTACACAATTCTGTTGAGGTGTCCTGGGGGCAGAGAAATTGTGACTATAGCCTTTGTGTGAGAACTAAGATTCAAACCCATGATTTTCAAACTCACGTCCATTATTACTTCACAGGGTCTTAATCTTAAGTCCACTAAGGTTTTCAACAGACTTTGAGTATTTAATAAAGTAATAACAAGCTTCACTTTTGTGACCTAAGAAGTATACCCATGTATATCTAGAAAATTCATCTACTAAGACATAGATATAGTGCTTCCTATTTAAACTAGAAACTCTATAAGGTCCAAAAAAGTCCATGTGAACCAACTCGAGAGGTTGAGATGTTGAAAATTCTTTCATTGATTTAAAAGAAACTTTATGTTGCATTCCCTTTTGACCGGGATTACAAACGTTGTCTGATGGGAATTCAAGATTAGGTTGGTCTCTAACTATGTTCTTCCTAGTCAGTTTTCTATGTGAATGAATGTTGTAGTTCCCTAATATTTTGTGCCAAAGCCATGATTCCTTGTGAAAAGCATTTAAACATGTAACATTTTGCTTTGCTAAAGAATTCAAATCAACAGCATAAACATTTTCATTTCTGAAGGCAGAAAATAGTAAAACATTTTTAGAGTTAAAAACATTACAATGGTCATTTTCAAACTTTACATTAAAGCCATCATCAGATAACTGAGAAATAATTATCAGATTGTATTTATGTCCATCATCAAATAAAACGTTAAAATTAAAACTGAATTAATGTTTCCTATCTAACCTAGGCCAATGATTGTTCCTTTAGAATTATCACAAAATGTGATATAGCCTCCATAAACCTTTATTAAGATTTTAAAGAATGAATAATCTCTAGACATGTTCCTTGATCATGCATTGTCCAAGTACCACATCATCATATGGAAACTCTTCAAACAGGTTTCCTACAAAATAGGTTTAGATGGAAAATGATTTTGGTACCCATATCTTCTTGGGTCCAGAAAGGTTTGCAAGAAAGGATTTTGGTACGCAAATTTTTCTAATAGGTCTCATGTAATTTACGGAATCAATTGATTTTGAAATATGAACGTTGTTTGATCTATTATAATGTGAATAACTAGTTGAGGCATATGAATTTCCAGAACTGGAACAAGCATAATTTTGTCCAAATTTAAGAATAAATCGATTTTTGGTAAAATGTCTCTATCTAGGCTGATATCCTATTCCATTGGTATATTTTGGTGCCACTTGTTTACCATGAATTTGTGTAAGTGTATTTTTTCAATTTGTAAATTTTTCCAAGTCCTTCTTTAATTGATCATTAGAAAATTACAGTTCAGTATTTTCTTTTAAATGTTGAGCATTCTTTTCCTTTTCTATATCAAAGGAAGATTTAACATTGGTAGTGAGAGCATGTTGTTTCTTTAAAGCTTTATACTTGTCCTTTAACTCATTACATGTCTCTTCTAGCATATTACAATATTAAATTAACTCTTCACTAGAGATATTTTCAGTTTCAAAATCAAAATCAAAATCAACTCCCGAATAGTATGAATTTAAAGCAGGAGTGTCCAGTGTTACCTCAGACGTGTTTGCCATAATACACATGTTATCCTTATGAGAGTCTTCATCCATAGAAGAACAAGAATCACTTGAAGTTTCTTCTGAAGCACTACAAGTTGCATTCATTTCTTTCTTATACTTGTTGTCCATATAGTCATGTTTCTTCTTGAACTTCAATTTTGGGTAGTCTGCATTAATGTGTCCTTTTATATTATATTCATAGAAAACAACCTCATCAATCTTGTCAGCATTCTTCCAATATTTCACCCAGTGTCCTTTGTTGTCATATTTACCTTTATAGTTTGATTTTATGAAGAATTTATTTTTCCTATAGAATTTCTTAAATTTTCTAGATATTTGAGCCATCTCAGCATCACTGTTAGAATATAAACTTTCACTTATTGAACTTTCAGTTAGTCTTTGAATTTCCTCCTCGTCCTTGCTCTTAGAGGTAGTAGACTTAAAATTCACTGACTTTCTTTTTGTTTCATAATATTCTTCCTTATTCACCTTGAGTTCTTCCTCATATATCATAATCATACCAAATAGCTCTCTAACAAGCAGTTTGTGGATGTCTCATGATTCTCTAATCAAAACAGATGTGAATCTCCATATTTCTGGTAGACATCTTAATATTCTCATAATTTGATCATTTGCTAGAACTGCTTTTCCAAGGGAGCTCATAGTATTGACAATATCATTGATCCTGAGATACATGTCAGAAATGGGTTCATCAGGATTCATTTTAAAGTTATCATATTTAACAATATAGGTATTCATCCTCATTTCATTAACATTGGTTGTTCCCTCATGGGAAACATCCGAAGTATCCCATAATTCATAAGTAGTTTTACAAGAAGAAATACGATTAAATTCTTCATCTCCTAAAGCATAGTAAATAGAATTCATAACATTACAGTTATTATAGTAATTTGTTTTAGTAGGTTCATCCCAATTAGTTCTATCACTTTCTAGAATTTTATATTGAGTCTCTATAGCAGTCCAGATATCAAATCCCATACATTCAAAATTAATTTTCATCTTATGTTTCCACTGGGAATAGTTTGTACCATTAAAGAAAGGTGGATTGTTGGTAGCAACACCTTCTAGTCTATTATACATAGCTAGATTCTAGAAAATAAATTTAAAGAAATAAAATTTAGAACTAATAGAAACTTATGATCTTTAAAGATGAAACTAAAATCACAGTTGAAAAATAAAGTGTTTTGAAATACTATATTAATAAAAATAACCCTCTGATACCAAATGTTGGTCGGAGTGGATACTCAAGAGGGGGGGGGGTGAATTTAGTTCCAATAAAAATTTCTGTTAAAAATATTTCTCTTAAAATCCCCCTATTTAAAAACATGTTAAACTGTAGTGAATTTATATAGAGTGTAAATGTTCAATTAGTTTCTCAATGATTGATTAGTCCTCAATTAATTTAATCAGATGATTAAATTAACTTTTGAAACTAAATTACGAGTTTACAATAAGTATAAACACTTTCTAATTTATCTATCAAACTAACTTTAAAAAAATTATATTTCAAAATAGTTAGTAGCATAATATGAAATATATAGTATACTTATGACTTAAACCAAAATTCATAGTAGATGTAACCAAGAGGTTCAGTCTCAAGTAGAGATGTATTCCTCTCAAAATATTTATATAAATTGATCCACAACCTGGATCAGGGTAATCAACAGTGAAACCACTATCCAGGTACAAAGACCTCTACCATAGTTCTTCGTGGGGAAAAAACAACAGTTCACATGTTGTCCAGATCTTACATGACCACTACCACTATCCATAGTGGGATTCAAATAAGTTATAGAGTTTGAATGAGGATTTATAAATCCTCCATATTAAGACAGGAGAATGTGTGTGTAAGAAATATACAGAGTATACACACTTCTCAATATGTAAATAAAGGAATCACTAAAAGAATGGATAAGATTTTAGAATGCTCTACTGATTTGAAGTGCAGCTCTGGACTCTCTTGGTTTATTAGAAATGCTTCGGAGTCCTTCTCTGGGTTTTTTTGTCTGAAAATCAGAGTGTTATTCCCTTCCTTGGTTTCCAGTTTCAGCTTATCAGCATGAGTGCATGAAGTGTTTGATGTTGTTCTTCACTCAAGATGCAGCTTGTGTTCTCCTCTAGAATGAGTGGCTTCGTGTATGTCCAGTGATCTTCAAGTATGAATGTAGATTTTTCTTTTTTGTGAATGCACCATGATTTCAATTTTGCTCAGACCTTGCCTTTTTCACCCTTCACTTTCCTTCTTGATTTCTTAATTATCTATTTTCTGCATGGTCATTGTCCTTCCTTTCATAGTTTTCAGCTATGGTAAAAGGAATGATTTCCTTTTTATGGGTACTGCGTACGGTTCCATGACATGCCAACAATAAACATTAAATAACATTAACTACATTAAAATCATCAAATATAACTGTTTCTTTAATAAATAAATAATATTGAGAGTATAGAGTTTGACTGGTCAGTCTTTCATCAGTATCCTTCTGTAGGTAGCGGTTGACTTTATGTAACATTGACCTTCCATCGGTAACTCTTTGATCATGTACTAGTAGCTCCTTGTATCAGTAGATATTTGAACTTGTATCGGTAGCTATCGGTATCAAGAGCTGTTGATCTTATATCGGTAGCTCTAGGTATCGGTTACTTCATCTATCGGTAGAATTTTCTTCAATCAGTAGCACTTTTTTGTATCGGTAGCATCATATCGGTAGACTAGCTTATATCAGTAGACTTACTCTATCGGTAAATCTGGTGTAACAGTATCTTGTATTAGTTGCTTGATGTATCGGTGGCTTCGCTTCTGTATCAGTGATATATGTATCGGTAGACTTATTTATACTGGTAGACTTGTTCTATCGGTAGATCAGTTTCTATCGGTAGAGGTCTGTATAGGTGGACTTGTACATACCGGTAGCTCTGTGTATCGGTGACTTTATCTTATCGATGACTATGTCTATCGAGAGACTATGTACCGGTAGATCTGTATCAGTTACTATAAACAAATTAGAGACTAAATACATATCTGTTTTATGCGGAACATATCCAATTGAGTTAGAATTAATTCAAAACATATATAAACATAGATAAACATTGAATAACATATTTCAAGGACTATTTTAATATTTTATCATTTTGATAATAGAATATCATAGATTAAAAGAATTAGAATAATGATAAACATTGAATGGTATTATCAATGCATGTGAAATCATAATTGGGAATATCAAAACAAGTTAGGTCAAGAGTTAGTGTGATGATGTCGGTAGTGGATTTGGGAATCTATGAGGGATTTGAGGCGATTTATCACAACATTTTTCCATTAATCTAGAATTCCATATCCCCTTGATTTATTTTTAAGACATTTATTTACTAATTTATCTTTACAAACACTAATAAATTTAGACATTATAGTGGCGTAAGAGGATTGGTATGGTGATGGAGGTAACTCATGTTGGAAAATCATGCATTACTGATTTCCATTTATTTGACTGGGTATTTGGTTTTTATTTATTTCATGAAATATGGTTATACTTTTAGTTTTATCCAATAGTTATCATTGTTTCATGTTGGATACAATTAATTGTGTTTTCAAGACATCATGGATTAGGTTTTTAGTGTTGGGAAAAAATTGTTGGTTTCTGGTTGTGGCTCAATCTAATGTTTATGTACACTAGATTTCAACCACGATGATTAACAAGGCATTTAAATTTCATGGATTGGGATGGTGGTCTTGGGATTTTTGTGGTTCTCTCAAGATAAGGAACTCTTTATTTTATTATTTATGATGATTGGGACACTTGAATGTGAATGAATTTATATTGGAACCATTTAGGGGGTGTTTTCGTGGCCTCGAAGAATGTCCTTCTGAATCCCTTAGCTGGTCAAATCCCAACCGTAACATCATGATCCCCTATAACACTCCTAGTCTCATCTAAATTGAAACTAACAATGATTTATTGGGATGTATAGTTTTTTGGTCTACATTATTCTAGGTATGACCAGAGTTAGATGCCATCTTTCATGGTTATCTACTTCAATTTCAACATAGATCAAGTGCTATATACTGGATTGTGGATTTAGTTTTATATTTTTTGTTTTTGGGATATTTTTTCTGATTATTTATGTCCATATATGAAATTTCCATTGGTTTTAGTTATTGTATGTTTTCCATTATTGTTTGTTGATGATAATGTTATGGATCATTTCATCCGGTTTTGTTCCCCGACGATGATAATTTAAGATTTCAAAAGACACGTACTATGGATAAGCATGGTGATAAATAATGATGGACTATTGGTTGGTAAAATTTATTGAGGGTGTCATGTGGACATTGTTTCTTCTAGAAGTGGTCACATGTAGGTGTTTCTCTTGAGAATAGGAATTATGGTTCTTGTGTGTTGAGGTGATTTACTAGTGTTGTGATTAATACGAGGTACAATTTTGATTTCAAATTTTGAAATTTTGGATCAATATTGTTTTGAATTTTATATTTGAAGTTTTTTATCCATATTCATATCTAACTTTATTTTAACACTAAAACATAATATTTATTTTAAAAAATTAACAATAATCGTTTTCTGAAGAAAAAAACATTGTATCACTATTTCTGTAAGATCAATATTAAAATAAACATGGCCCCATATATAAATTTAGTTTGGAGAGATGTATTCATTATTTGGAAAAAAATAAATTTTAAATTGTTAATAATTCCAACA
The DNA here is from genome assembly GCA_963277665.1 of Viscum album. Classification (NCBI taxonomy): domain Eukaryota; kingdom Viridiplantae; phylum Streptophyta; class Magnoliopsida; order Santalales; family Viscaceae; genus Viscum; species Viscum album. The sequence continues at coordinate 602,420,864 of OY728166.1, forward strand.
TAATTTTTTACCATAATTATTATTGAAAATATTTAAAACTAATTTCAGTGATAAAAATAAAAACAATTTTACTTAGTGGTAAAAATTTAAATTTAAGAGGCATAATGACCAAGAAACGTATCAAAAACACATTATATAAATATTTATCAACCATATAGAATATAATACTAAGTTTTTTATATTATTGTTTCCTTTTATAAGAAATAAACATTAGTATTGACCAGTCATTGAAAATAATTTCATTTGTGGAACTGTCTTCTATAATAAAAAATCATACTATGTTCCACTCTTAGAACCTTAAAGCTTAATTTCACCAATTTACTGAAAACATAAATAATCCACTTCTCTTCTCTTATCCTAAATTTTTTACATTGGGCATATGTCCAACCATATAAGTACTTTAATGTGAAAAAAAGGTGTAACCTTGAGATAAGGAAATGTTCCTCAATGTGAGTTTTTTTATATCATTCCCCACTATCCTTTATTACTATTATACTATGATTATTTAATAATAAAAAACTAAATATAATAATTTTTTTATATTATTATTAATACCTATGACCATGCAAACATCCATCAAATCGGATATGAAATCATTATTCCCGTATAAGGTAGACCATCACCTTGCAAACCAATGTCGTTTATTTTCCCATTACCTCCTATCACGGTTGAAAATAATTATACATATATATTCTCTATAAAAATTTTATAAAATAACAATTAATTAGTATTCATTTTGTTATATATACCCATTTATATTCTTGTTCTTAAGGAATACAATAATTTCACTCATGTGTAATATGGGCTACTGCCTCACGAAGCAATGTGATTTGATTTCAACAAACGCATTAAATAAAAGATAATAAGGATAAACATAATTATGATATGTGATATAAATGATATATTTATGAATGAATTACATATTTATCATAAATAAAATATATTATGTCATTTTAATTTTACCATTTTAGTCACAGAAAAAATGATAACATTGGTCAAGGGTGTATGGGATTCTCTCTCCTCAATGAGATGTTATTCATTTTTTCAAATCTCAATCACAACATTTATATACAGATAATTATGAATAATTAAATAATATTATATTTATGACATTATGATCATTTTATAAATATAAATTATTACATACCATCATTTCATAATGGCCATTTAAAAATGTAAATGTTACTCATGCGTACAAATTGCATATCATATCTATAATCATATAATTCGTTTCTTTTTACTAAGAATATTTCATGATGGTTGTTAAAATTATTATTCATATATAATATTAATAATTATATAACTATTATTTTATATAAATGAAGATAAAATTTAATATAAATAAGAAATGGTTCTTTCATGATGAAACCCATATAAGAAAACAAAGCGATTAACACCTAAAATAATGAAAATAATGAATAATTATTATCCAATTTTGATAATTTATAACTAAAAATTCATATCTAATTTAATTAATATTACTAAAATTCTGTTATATGATAAAATCATGATTAACTAAACTATAAAGAAGGTTAATGGATTTTAACAAAAAAAGAATCACAAGTTAATGGTTTTTCTCGTATAATATTTATTTTCTTGTGATACATACCATATTGATAGCTTAATATTATTATAGGGTGTACTAAAAATAAATTTATTTTATATTAATTACATTTATATTTATGGGTATTTATATATAAATTTTATGAAAAATATTTTCTGCAGTTTACAGTTTCAATGTTACCCTAGAAGAAAGGGATTTTTGTCTCATTTTCCCTTATTTGATTTATTTGTTATATTATACACATATCATATTTTATCAGATATAAATACTACCCTTTTAATATTTTATATATTTAATCTATTAATTTTATAAATATTTTATATTTCATTTATAATATTATTTCACAGGGCTTAATATTAAATAATAAAAAACTGGTAAGAGTTTCATGTTAAAATCACATTTTTCATCCGAATTTCTTGTGATTTAATCGCCAATGATGAAATCTTATGATGGCCAAATAGGATAAATAATTAATTTTAACCTCCTATTTTATGTCATGGTAATACATATTTCCCATTAATTTTACATTATTTATGTACTCATGATTTAAAAATAAATTTTTAAATATAAATCAACTTTTTGATAAAAAATAATTCATACAAAAACTGTTTTCACATTTTTTTTCAAAATGTATTTTTCAAAGACAAATTAAAATTTTCCTATAGAAAACATTAAATTATTTTGAAATGGTTAGTTTGTAATATTTTAAGGTTATCTTCATAGAATATTTTATTTGAAATGTTTTATGTTGAATATTGTTATTTACAATATTAAAAGTGTATTTTTATAAAAATTTAATTTATGATATTTTCATTGAATTTCCATTCATCAACACTGACTACCCTAATTTTCACCTTTACTCAAAATAGGATATTTTTAGTGATTATATCATCATTACTTACATAGATGGTTTAATAATTGTTTCAATGATATTGTTGTGAAACCAATTTCTTTTCCACAGGTTGATTATTTTTACATGAGATTGATAAGAAACCCAATTTTTTCCAAAGGGTTTTTTCATGTAACTATTAGAATAATGATTTTTAAATATTTTTATGAAGAATGATCTATTTAATTATTCATGTGGTCATACGTGTAAAAATTATATAATTGGATGACCCAGATATCACCGAGTGATCCCATTACATCTTATACAATGGGGCGGCTCAAATAGTATCTAGTGATGTCATTACAGCTAATATGATTAAGTGGCCCGAATAGCTCTAGGTGATCCTATTATAATTTTTGTAATATTTGTACCCAGATAATTCTCCAATGCATTGGCTAATGATTATAATGTATTTTATAAGGATGGTTATACCAATTAAAAAAATTGAATGGTTTAATCAATGTGGTGCTCTTTGTTCCTAAAAAGATAGGTAATTACATGTTATGAGTTTCTGATTCTTATAATCATGTGTGATATCACATGTATCATTTTTATGGATTCTAATGACTTTCATTTTCAATTATTTTATATTTGATGATCCATGTATTGATGGATTTGAGTTTTGATATAGTTTTATCATGTGATTTGATGTTTTAATTATACACTTATGTACTTATTATTCTCATTTAATAAATTATGTTTTTATTTATTATTTTTATCCTTAGTGAGAATTTTATATCACACTTCTTATTTTTTCTTGTTTCCCAATTTAAATTGAATTAGGTTTAATGAATTATGTAATTGAGTGATTTCATAAAGATTTTGTTGTTGACTTAATATTAAATAATATTTTCTGTTTATAATGGGAAATTATGAGCATCAATATAAAATATTTTATTATCAATCCATTTGTATATGATTTCAGCCTAATTCTATAAATCTATAATCCTAAAATATCCATGGGTATGTAAGTGATAAAATATATCTTTTTGATGTAATTTTTTTTTAATTTAGAAAATTGGATCAACTTATTCATTATCAAATCTCAAAATATAATGTTTATGAATTAATAATTGTGTCCTGGAGTAAAGCTTATTTTATGTTATATCTAGTATATCAAAGAATATTCTAATCAGGAATCTATTGATGGTACCATTAGTATCAAAAATAAAAAATGGTATCGTTTAATAGAAAAATGTATCGAACAACAAGGTTGATTTTTTCATTCTCCTTATACATTAAATGAATGGAACCTAAATATTTATAGTGAAATAATCAAATATGAATTAGTGTTTTGTTACATCAAGAATAAATAGTTTCTCTTACATGTATGTCTCCTTAGAATTTCTTCAATTAATTGAAAGGGTAAATGGCCCTTGTGGGTGGATTGATTCAGTTTCATATAATCTACAAACACTCACAAAAATATTTCTACTCTCAATTGATCTAACTCGTCTATTTCATTATTTATAAGAGTGAAAATGGTTTTTTTGGTGAAACATAGATATGAATTACCAATTAAGAGGTATAAATGTGTTAAATGACTCATGACTCATAATAGTTTCCCACATATTCCTTTACAACATCTTCAAATGGTGGGTTAAGTCTTATTTGTGTATTTCTAATCAGTTTATCGTGGACCAATAAAATAGACCATTTCATTAAAATACAAGGACTAACACTATTTATGTATTCTTTGTTCGAACCAATTTTCATAATATTTCCCCTGAATTTATTTAAATGTATTTTCTATTTTTTAGGTTAGTTATTAATAGAAAATTTTACATTAATGTTTTTGTTATTAAACTGTTTAAATTTTTTTGTTTGGTTTAAATAACTTGATTTTATTCTTTGTATGGGTTCTATATTGATGGAAATGTTTTAAAAACTAAACTAGATTCACAATTTTTGTAATGGAATGAATATAACTCATCAAAATCAATTTCTAATATAGAAACTTCATTACAGAAATTAACAAAAATTTCAAAATAACAATAATTATACCCAAAATTAGATTAATAATGTATAAAAAATTTAATACCGGGAGTGTTTTCTCATGAAAAATGGGTGTGGAAATTTTTTATGTCATCATTAAATATATTGTACTCAAAATAGACATAACCATGAAATGATAACAATTTTTTAATTATTTAAGGTCAATATTTCTAGAATAATCGCAATATAGACTAGAATTGCAGATTAATAATTAAAAATGAGTTAGATTCAGTTCTGTTGAACCAAATTTCTTGTACTTTTTGATATCTTTTCATCATTATATTGAATATTAAAAAAATAATTCTCACATTCCGATTGTTCATCATTGATACATATTTGGTGACAATTTCCTAAGATAATATATCACGTAGAATTTTAATAATAGTTTACCACTATGATGAATGCCCAACAGTTCAATAGTAGTATTCCTAAAATATATTTTAAATAGATATAATAAATTATTTAAAGGGAACTAATTATTTATTATATCGTGGGTGGTGACTCATTGGACATTAAATAACCTTATCATGGTTTGTTCCTTTAGTAATATCTTGTCTTTTGTATTATGAGAACAGGACCCTCTAGTAGGAAATTCATATTTTTATGTTCCATTATATGTTAATATATTAATGTGTGTGTATTGATCTACAGAATATAAAATTATTTTCAAGGAGTGTTATAAGAAATGTAATATTTTTTATTGATGTAATATGTGATGAAATATGTTCATGGTGAGGAGTGATATATTGGGTGTGTCATGTATAATATTTCATTAATGAATAATGTGGGAAAGGATTTGTTTAATAAATTATTTATTATATGTTTGTATCTAAAAAAATTGATTGAAAGGATATTTCATAAATAAAATAATGGCCATTTTTTAAGAGGAATGTTATATTTTCAACAATTCAATGTAATAGACATCAATTGCATAAGTTGAAGTAACAAGAATGAAAATTACTTAATTTTTCATATTACAATAAAGGTATTACATTAAAAAATATACATGAGTATAAGTTATTATTTCCTACTGTCAAGAACTTCAAACTCTATGGGTGGCTTGAAATGTTTCTATATTCTAAATATGGGAATTATTGTGAATTTCATAGTGCCATAGAGAATGTGTCCTAGATGATCACTCCCTTTGTGTAGCCAATATATTATATAAATTACCTATTATTATTTATTATTTAGAATTTTTAATAAATGTTATTCTTGTATGTGGTATGATAATTATTCATGTTTTATTGAGCCCATATAATGTTTTAAAATTTTTTCAAAAAAAATTATGTTAGATTAATATGTAATAAATATTTATTTATTATTTTTTGAATATAATATTTCTTTTTTTACTAGAGAATAATGAAGTGATAATTATTTATTAAATACATATTCATTATTCCAGGAATTATAATATTATAGTGAAATGGTGGATACTATTTAAATGGTTTGGTGAGACATAATATATGATTAATATTATTTGATTAATGAATATTTAATTTGGTTCATGGTTTGAGAATCCTTTTGATGTGTTTCCCATGCCAATAAAAGAATAATAATTAAATCCATATGATCAAATGAGCAAGCGCGTTGACATTCATTTTTCGATGATAAGAGAATTTTTGAATACTAATGAATCACCCATATATGGGAATCAAATCATGATTTTTAATGAAATGATGGTACACCTTAGATCCATTATCAGATATATCATGTAAAAAATAATATCATGAAAATTAGTTATTTAATTTTCTAATTTAATTATTAATATTATGTGATTATTTGTTGATTTTATTCCATGTTTTATCCATTTTTTATATTCCTTGGTTAAATTTTATTAATAATGGTGTTCATCTTCTTATAAATATCATATTAATCAATAATCATGACAATAATAAATTTTTCCAATTACCAATTCAATTAATCAATTATGTCCAGGACCTTCATATGTTATCCGAGTTGTCAAATAATTATTTACAATTATATAAAGATCTTTGATTGATTTATCCATTTATTAATGGATTTATATTTTGGTATATTCATTATTATATCCAAGTTTTCATATATGATATATTCATATTAGTTTATCATAAATATTGTCTTGTAAATTAGTTCTTTGAATGAAATAAATTTGAATATATTATCCAGATAAAAAATTGTTTAGGATAATAACATAAAATTAAAAATCATGTCACCCAAAGTTACATGTCCTGTTCTAGTGGTTATTTGAAGAAAAGTTAATTTAAAATTAATTCATGTCCTGTGTATTTATTACAAGCTATTAATTTATTTATACACCATGTATTAACTAGGCTAGCCTTGTGAATTGTAAACAGTAGTATAGATCATGTATCATATGTACACATTTTGTATACCGTTATTCATGGAAGGTCCATGTATCTTTTTACATGAACAACCTGATTCGTGGATGTGTTACTCAGAGACCTCATTTTTTATACCCCAAGTACCAACCATATAATCCAAAAAGAAATTATGGAATTGTTTACTTCCAATTCCATTGTAATGTTAAACAGATAGATAATGAGAATAATACACATCATGTATATCATTTGTATATGACTACACAATTTTGAAGCATTAAAAATAATTTTTTATACTCAAAAATCATTATCAGTATGTACTTGCATGTGGTCATTAAGTTGATTAAAAATTTCATGTTACAGTTTATATATATATATAGTTTTAATTTATTATTTTTTGTAATATTCAAATTTACATATCATTTATAAGTCGTATTATAGTTATTCATCTACATGAACTGAATCATTACACACTATATAAAAGTCTCATGTAAACCAAGTGATTATTATGTTGATATTATATATCATGATATTATTTGACAATTTCTCTATTCCACATATCATAATAGTAAATAGTATATGAGTATAATATAGGATAAGTAGTTTAGATGTTCTGTCGTCGTGGTTCCTTTATGGTATATTTTTTCACAGTATTATTTTTAAAAAATTATTCATTTAGTTTAAAATTATGATTGATGAGAATATCATTAAAATTGAGATGCAAATTAAAATAAAATAATTGATAGTTTAATAAAGATAATTAAATCATTCAAGTGTGGTTTATATTAAATAATAATTATTGAAATTGAATGATAATTTTATTAAATTCATAATTTTTTTGCATGTTTGTGAATTTTTATCATCCCAAACTTGACCATTCATTTTGATTGATATATTTTTTTTATTATAGATATAAACTAATTTCCTATAAGTCATCTCTCATATCATTATGTAAGGAATTTCGTTATCATGGTTTTCATTAGGTAAACCATGATACCAATCATCAGGTTTCCCTAACATGTGTCTGTGTAAATACATATGTAATGGAATAAGTACCCAACCTAGACGAAGCGATTCGTGTTTGGTGTTGAGGAGAAACCAATTCAAGAGATCTACACATGTGGATAGGTCTAATACTTCATATGAACAATAATATTTTCATATTTTATTCACTAAGGTAGATGGGTATTTTGTAATCCACTAGATAAAGTAACCATTAGTGAATGATTATGATCATACCAGTTGATATTTTATTTCATTTATATTTCATGGTTATTTTATTATGGATATTTTCCATCACAATTCTTAATTTATAAAAAATCTTGAAATTTAAAATTAAAAATAATAGATTTTGTTTAAATACAATCTAATACATTGGTAACTCAGAGGCAAGTGTTGAGGAAATTATATTATAGATTTTAAGAACTGTATGTACACTCAACCGATCAGTGAAATGTTATTAAAAGCAGTTAAAATTAGGAAGGCAGACCCAAAACACATACAACATCATTATCATCCAATGTTGGGGTGATGAGAATTAGAATATGGGACATCTCAACAAGAATTTCTATGCAATGGGATATTACGATCCCAATGATTATGGATATTATTATTTGACTAAATAGTAGGAGATTAATAAATATAATATTTATTTATTTTCCATTACTTTATTAGATAATGGAAAAAACATTTCCCATCATATTTTTAGAAATAGTAATAAAAATGACTTCAAACATTTCACTATAGTCCACACATGAAAAGGATGACCTTATAACTAGAATAAATTACTATCAATGGAAAAAGAAATTACGAATTATCCTATAACCTTAAATGAAATTGTACATTCTAAAATAACCTACACATGATACACCTAGTAAATATGATAGTGAGGACTTTTTATCTCTTTATTAGAAAAATATTAATGATGAAACCTCGTTTCAATGATCAATACTATCATGCATGAAAAGTGATATTTTAATGCAAGGTGATGAAATTGATGTTTTTAGAAGTATGTATCACCTTCAGGATCACTGTCATGATTATGATAGACAAGATATATATGAAATATAAATGGTTTTTTAATTTAAAAAAATGTCTATGTTAGCACCATATTTTACTCTTCTTTTCATGCTTATTTTCATCATTTAATTCTCGTACATCATGTGGATTAAATTCTTTGATGAGTTTCACAAGATCTCATACATTTCACTCTTCATAATTCCTCCCTAATTTTATTATTATATATAACATGATAATTAATTAGAATCATAATTTTGAACAACTTTCCCTAATTCACCATGTGGACAATGACATGGGTTGTGAAAAACTAGAGTCCTTAATGTTAAATAAAAATTTACAGCAACAAAAAGGCACCCAAGAATCTTAAAAAGTATAAATATCCCAAAAACCATCATCGTAAGAATATAATGATCCAATTGTATGATAGAAAAAATGAGGTAGTGGGTTTTCATGTAAAAAACAAGTCTACTAGAATAATAACTACACACAGAATTAAGGGTATGCTAAATATAATTTCATTATCAAATTTAATCATAAGATATATACACTTTGGGTATTAGATATACCTTTTTTATCAAACCTATATCTAAATGAAAGAACCATGTTTATTATATAAGTCTTTAAGAGGACAGGTTTATTTATATGCTTCCATTGGAGTGAATTTGGATTCCCTAGTTTTTGGAAAAAAACAAATTTCATTGCCAATAGGAATGATACTTGTTATATATGATGTTTATTAGTCTACAACTGTTAGCATTAACAAAAAATCTATATCATTCATTGATTCAGATGGATTTATTTTCAAGGGATTAAATGAAATTTGTCTCATTTATAATTAAAACATATGTTATGGTATGTATGATAAAATTACTATCAATGACCTCTAAAATTATGAATATAAAGTATTGATAAATATAATAAATCATGTTCACATGACATATTTAAAACTCAGCTATAAAAAAACATGTTTTATTGTAAATGAGAAGTGTTTTAAAATTCATTATAAAGATGGTTATTCTGAATATTTTCTGCCTTAATCAGGTTATTGATTTCATGATGTTTTACAATGAAAAATTATCAAATTGTCAATTAGGCGGCATGGTGAAAGGGCCACATGATGATTAGGATTTATAAAAAACGATGTGTTTGTACATTTCCAAATGAAATATAGTGGTGGGTATTCTTACTACATAACATTTATTAATGACTTGATTATATATGTAAATATATATTATATGAGGTATAAGTCTAAGTCCGTTAGAAAATTAAATTAATTCATGAATGAAGTAAAAAAACATTTAATGTAGATAAATAATATTCTATCTGATCAAGGTAGTAACTATCGTAGCCAATAGTTCACGATATTCTATAAAAGTTTTTGTTTCTATATAAATACACAACACATTACACACCACAGTAAACTGGTGTTAGTGGAATCATGAACAAAACCTTATCATGCATTTTAAGGTTGATGATGACACATAAAGATCTTCCATTATCCATTAGGGAAATGAATTTAAAATAGTGTCACATACACTAAAGTTTGTTCTATCTAATGAGAAAAATGGAATTAATATTTATTTATGGAGTATATATACTGTTTTTTTTCTAAACACATTAATGTGGTGGGTATGGATTTGTTAAGGAATTTTCTAGAAAAAAATTAGTAACATAGGGAACACAGTATATCTTTATAGTGTATCCTATTGAAATGAAGGAATAATAACTATTAAAACTATTAGAATACAAAATTGTTTCCACAAAACAAGATATATTTCTTGTGAGGGAGAACATACTCAAACCATATATTGTTAGAAATATTGACTTCAAAAATTTCTATATATAAGAATCTTTGGAGTCAATACATGAATATATTTCATAGGTCCCGATGAAATAAGTAGTTACTAAAAATAACATTACTACATAGAAGCACTACAGATGTTAAGAAACTAGGGATATATAGTTTTCTAGTCACTAATGATAGTGAGTAAATATTTTTGGACCACAATGATCATCTCTCATAGAAAGAGTAAGTAGACAACTATGAAGTTGCAAGATAGAAAAGAGACATTAAATTTGAAATAAATACATTGTATGAGATCCATTTTTGGGTTCAGGATGAGGCCCAAGATTATTACATAAATATAGGGTTCATATGGGGTTTTAAGTCAATCTATACATGTAAGGTAATGAAAATACTGATAAATAAAATCTATCCATTAATGGGTTTATGTAGTTTCCTGCAACTGTCTATAATGATACATTTCCAGTAGTTTTTAATTTTAAATCCATAAAATTGCAACTTACTATATATGTCATCTATGACACTAAAAGTTGGTAGATGGATGTGAAAACACTTTCATTAGCAGAATCATTTTAAAAGATTTATACATGATATAACTAAAAGGGGTCATCACCCCCACTAATGAAATAATGATTTTGAGGTTTAATTGGTAAATTTACTAACCTAATTAAGATTATAGTTCATGGAATATTTGATTTAAAAAATATATAAGATAATAACATATCATTCAGAAAGAATGTGAGCCATGTTTTTTTATAAAGGTTACTAGGAATGTGACCTTTATCCAAGTAGTATATGTCAAGGAAATATTTCTTATTGAAATTTAAATACCTGATATAAAATTTATTATGAACTATTTGACCATTTTTTCACTGTGATGTTCATAGGTGAATCACTTATATTCTACATATATAGATCATTATTCATTGATCTAAGAGTCATATAAGACTTTGTATTAGTAAATATATTGACTATGTACTAAATATATTTATTGTTGAAAATACAATAGGGTACTTGTTCTATTATCACATGGTATTCATCTTTATATAAAATCTTTCCACAGAAACAACAGGAGAAATATTGAATGAGTAAGATCAAATTCAATTATGTGATTGTGAAATTCAAATAACATTTAGTTGTCGTGATTTTTCTTATGGATTTTTTCTAATAGGAAGATATCACGTTGATACACAAGAATATAATTGATCAATTTTTAAGGATCTACTTATATATTTAAGTATAACTAATGATATTTTATTAGTGAATGGAGGAGACATCGAAGTGTTCCTAATTTGGAATATTGATGATAGATCCAAAATGATCAGAATTTTTTGATGAAAAAGTAAGGATATATTTGTTGTGTCAATGGAGGTTCATTGAGATATAAGAGTCCATAGCTGTTAGTTGTTTTTGATTCTATAGTGGAGTTCATGTATATATAGGCTTCTAATGAATCCATCGAATTCTTTTGGATGTAGAATATTGTCCTGGAGTGTGATGTGGTACCTAGAAGTAAATACCATCTCACATTATATTGTGATCAAACAATAGTGGAAGATCTAGTAAATGTAGCTATGTCAAAACAATTTTAAAATAACATATTCCACATGAATTAGGGATTCTTTTATTTTAATAAAAGGGGTGAATTTTTAGTAATGCGAGTTTCCATAGAATAAAACAAGGTGAACCACTCGAACAATGTGTTGTATCAAAAGAAGTATGAGTATCATTTGATAGATGGAAAATTGAAGGTCGTTAGTTGTTTTGTCATGAACCAACTAGGGTTGACCATGAACCAAACACTGATCCCATCCGCATCATGGCTAGAAGGTTATTTCTGATCCCGACAAACAGAAAACTATTATTGGAGATAAAAACAAAAATATGGGAATGATTTATCCTAAAAATCGATAAACAAGATGAAACATTACAAAAATGGTATACACTTACAGAGGGAAATGAAATAAATATAACTAATTATACATACCTGTATGTGACAGTTGGGGTCATCACCAAATACATAACCATGCTCTCCAAAGAGTGATCCAATCTTATAACCTGAAACTGAATGGTCAAGTAGGAGTGGGCCCCAATATGCATAGAAGGAAAGCCATGGAATAATAACTACCTAATACCATCCCATTAAAAAGAAACCCTATCATGCTAGTATGAAAATAAGACATATTAACTAACTTTTTTTCATTATTTTAAAAATCAATTAATATGTGTACAATTTTATGTAATTTTGTTTCTTCTGCTACATTTTAAAAATAAATCCCAATAATGGATAAAATATTCAAAATGAATGGTAATAAATTTTAATATAAAATAATACTTTCCCAAAATAAGGAGTGAGATGGAGAGATTGGTACAACATAAATTAATATAACAACACAAGAATCATGTAGTGATAAAGCAACATGTGCCATATCTATAAGTAAGTAAACCAAATGGGACCCTATAACCTTATATCTCAGTGAATAGTAACCATAAAAATTAGCAGTTCACATGCACGATCAACTAGTAGGGAACATACACATATCCTAAGTGTCCCCATCATCAACATAATTGTTTGGTTAGTGGTGTATACATCAAAAATGATAAGTGAAACCTGGATGATACAACTCCCTATCATTAGGGAACAAGTTTATTACTCCCACCAAGATACCTAGGGTTTCTAATGTGCTCTATTTGAATGAGGGTGAGGTTTTATGAAAATAATGCAAATTAACCTAAAAAATTCATTATCCAAACCCCATTAAACCCCTCACCATTGCTCAACCACAATAATCACATTACCCTTTTTATGTTAGACAACATCACATTTTCCTCATTATTATGAACATATCACAAATCCCAGATTTAAAATACACATTATGTTTTTAAAACAATAGGTAATTACCTCTGTTGGTGTTTACACATTTAAAAATCATTGTCATGGTTCCTAATGGGCCACATTACACCACAAAAATGACTTTTCATTAGCAAACTAGTTCACCCAACTTCTATTTTTGAAATCACTCTAGAACCCTCTAGAATTAAAATAGGTCATTTCCCTTTTAATACAAAATCGGCCAAAAGCCCACATGTCATTGTAAACACACACTCAAAAAATAATTAGAAAATTGTTTTAATGAACAAAAACCACATATATATATATTATGAAATTTATATGAATTCTGAAAACACAATATCAAAAGGAAAATATGTAATAATATAAATTTTAAATAATGATCAGGGAATAGGGAACCTTCTATAGAGTGGAATAAAGCCATCCATGTCTCACTAAAAAATTTCTAGCTAAAATATATAGCATCCCCACAAAGCATATGAACCTTCGCTTACATGAAAGGACACCTAGCCCCTAAGGACATATACACATAACCCATAACAATGTTAAAGGGGATCCTTAAAGGTATTATCATATGCATATCCTAGTAACGAGTCAACTATGTATGAATTTTTATATATAAAATTTACCACACGTAACCCCACAGATGTATATTCAATTCCATGGAAGAATATATTGATAATAGGGGAAACTAAATGAATATATTTACTTACCCATACATACGTAGATGGGTCACCATTGGACCAGAAACTCTATACCCCTTCGGAATAGTCCATCACACTACACAACAATTAGTAGGAACATTAAAAACATAAAAAGATTACCATAAATTAATTGTGAAACCATTAAACAGTATAAAATTTCATACATCAAAACAAAAAAAATTACACGAAGGCAGGCCCAGACCGCTTCATGCTACACACGTATACAATTTCATATATATATATATATATATACCAAAATACATATTCCCCATTCCAAGAGGGAATGTGTACAAGTAGGATACATATATATACATTCTAACCCAATTATAAACATATATTTATTTTCCACCGATGACTCGAACTCACAACGAAATGAATAAAGAACAGAAAAATTCATTCAACAAAGTCTAAAATTTTCCAAAGGTTCCATATAAAACTAAATTGAACAAGGTAACAAGAGTATCCTCACCTCAAACAATGACTGATGAGTTGGAAATGGAATGAATTTACTTTTCCATCAGTAGAGGATTAATAAATGTGAAGGAGGGGACCAGAGAGAGATACTACAATTCCTAGTAAGAATGAAAACATAAATAATTAGAAAATCATTACACTAGGGTTTCATCTGAATGCAATAATTTGATGTGAGGAATAAAAGATGACCAAATGAAGAAGGAGATATAGGGAGTAGACTCTCCAAGTGTTTTTGAACTGAAATAATAAAAAATATGGTTATAAAGGGTGGAACAAGAGAGATCATGAAGGTGGGGGTTGTAAAGTCCTAGAAGAATATGGAGGAGGGGACCATCAGCAATGGCAGCCACATCTTGTACCCAGGAAAACAATGATGGAATCAAAATACTTGAGGGAGGACGTCAACGGTGCTGCTGGTTGGTCGGGGAGGAAGGAGATCATCTCAATGGGAGAAAGGCACGTAGATAGAGATTTGAGGAAGGAGGACTCGCCTGGCACACCAGCGAGAAAGGATGAGAGGAAAATAGAAAGAAAAGAAAAAAAAGAAAAAAATTCAAAATGAGAACCTAATACAAGTAATATTATCTCATTAAATGTAATAAAGGAAAATAAAAATCAATGTTTCAGGTCGGGGTGTGACAATTCTCCCCACCATTAGACATTTGCCCCCCAAAAAAGTACAAAAAGACTCACTTGTTCAATGTTCAAAACACAGACACAATAATTATCAAAACAGAAACCCTACCATTAGAGGATCAAACAATCACATTGCACTAAAGACATGAAGCCTTAAGACCCAGACTACCATGAAAAAGAACCAATGACCTGGGACTCACATTACCAAACACATCCATAACCGAAAACTCCCCAACCTCTATCATAGAAATCACAAGAGTATGCTTAGAGTTTTCTCAAGAAAACTAATGAAAATTCTCCATACCACCCATCATCTCAGTTAAAAATCGATATTTATTGGGGTCGGTTAGAGGAGGGAACAACAGTTACCCTAAAAACACCTTAATAACTATGTTCTAAACATATTTTTCTTAATTTTGTCTCCCCATCATATATGGACTCTAGAAGAAAACATAAATTCACATATTAAGACAAATCATAACACCAATCAAGACCCCTGACACTGGTGTTACTCATTAACATCTTGAGTCACACTCGAGCAACTTGAGGGAAGATACTAACGATAATAGTATTAGGTCACCCCACCAAATTAGTATTCGGGAAAACATTGAACCTTTCTGAATTGAAACTACTAACAAAATCATTCTCAACCTCTTAAACCTATGAGAAAATTGATGGGTCTCCCCGCTATATTTAAAAAACATTATCCCACATGGTTCGGACCTTCCATCATGAATCCACTAGCACATACCAGCTTTTGACATATGAGAGTCTTTCCAAAAGAAGGTACCTGAGATAAAAAATTAATCTGAACTCACCCTAAAATAAGAAAGAGAAAACTACTCTTCAATAATTAAAACATGGTCCTTTTAATAGAACTAGAATGGCTAACACCCTCACTAAATCTAGAGTTTTCAAATACCTAAAGATACATTCAAATTACTCACGTCACATAGAAACCCATATCGAACCTCAACAACCACAGATAAAAAAAAGAAAATAAAATAATTTCACCACTCCACTAGGGGTCTGAGTAAAACAATTTACTAAAAATGTCCCCTCATGGACCATTGGATATTTTAGGGTGGTATACATTATCCAAGAAGAATAAATTAAACATGAATCACATCACAAAACAAGTCCTTGAATTTAACCATAAATCATTAATCAAACTCAAAAATCACATCAACCTTGAAATACCATATCAAAAACAAGCATTAAGCCAATTAAATAATACATAAAAAACCATAATCAAAAAAATAATCAACTGAAATTATACCAAACCAACATCATCAATCAATCCTAATAACCACTTTCACGAATAACTATTTTCAATCCCATCCAATTTAAAATGAATCTGAAAACCAAAAACACCTTTTTAAAACCAACTCCTGTTTTTAAAGTATCATAAAAAAGCATCCCAAAACTTCACTAATCAAAACATGCTATTTCAAAACAAAAAAAATTCCTTGAAAATTGTGCACCCACCATTGATATTTCAAGAAAGATCACATAGAATCATTATCATGCCAACTTGGTCACCCATCCATCCATACAGACAACCATCCACACCAATTACATTCATCCTGACAAGTGGGCACCCATAATAATACCAAATGTAAAATAAATCATTTCCAAAAACTCATTTCCTGAAATAAAAATTCTATATTGATTAATGAAATTCAAAATCCCAAAAACATTATTTTGAATATATTTCTGATTCACATTTTATAAAAGCATTCATATCCCCCCCTAATAGATCCCAAAAGAACGCCCATTTTAAATAGAAGTAATTTAATTTTCAAACTAACTAAGAATTTAATTTTGGAAATACAATTTTAATTAACCAATCACCGATTTCTATCCCATGAAAAACAACCCAAAACCATCTAACACTCACACCAATAACATCCCAACGCAATAAATTCACACAATAAATAAATATTACAAATTCTCAAATAAATAACTACCTCACACAATGTGGTCACATAGTTTTCTAGACTGTACACCAACTAGGTGAGCATATAGGAAGTCATACAAGATAATTGTGTGGTCTACACATGGCTTTCTAGGCCAAGAACAACAATAATGGAACCCTCTTAAAGGAAAAACAAATTTCATGTCCAACTAGAAACACCCAAATGATTCTGAAGACCATTAAAAAAATAGTGATCCAAAAATGGAATTTGAGGCAAGGCCATCCCAGACCACCCTGGGAAGTCATGTGTCAATCTGAATAGGTGGTGATCAAGAATGAAACCAAAATTTACCACTTGGATTTTGACACTCTAATGTCCAAAATAGCAGACATCCACAATAGACATCGGATTATCATCCTTATATACCATTTTTTTCACGACCCAACACAGGTCAACCCAAAACTAGTCAACTGAGATGGTCTCTGACAAGGCCAAAAAGGAATTTCTGATCCCCATGGACTCACAAGTAGTAAAATACATCAAAACATGTAGTTTGGAAAGATATAGCTTGAATAGAAAAACAGAAAAATAGAAATAAACCAGAAAAAATAGTTAAACACAAACATAAGAAAATAAAATAAATATAACAAGTTACGAATACCTCCATGTGACCCCATGGGTGACCACTGAACAAAGAACCACACTCTCCCATGTGAAATCCAAGACTAGAACCTCAAACTTGATGGTAAACTAGGCATGAGAACCGAGATGCTCCATAGGAAATCCAATGAATAAGAACTCCAAATGACCATTCTGTTAAAAAGGAAACCTATTCCTTATAGATTGTAAAAAAAGACATATTAAAATATATTTTTTCAATATATTTATTATAATGTAACATGTTAAAATTTTTATTTAAGAAATTTCTCTTCCACTACATTTGAAAAACAAATCTCGTGCATGTATTAATTCATCACAATAAAAGGTAAGGAATTTTGAAATGAAATATGGATTTCACAAAAGAGAAAATGATAGATTGAGATCTTGTGAAAACATAAATTAAAATCACATAACAACCATCATGTCGCAAACAATCACTATGAGTAATACCTATTTGTAACTTACACAAATGGTGCCCAAGAACCACACATCTCGGTGAAGAGTAACCACAAAAATTATCTGAACAGGTGAACGAGCCACAAGTAGAGAAAATACCCATAACCTAGTGGTCCCCAAAATCACTATAATATTTTAGTTAGTGTTTTATGCATCAATATTTATAAGTAAAATAGTGGTGATACCAATCAATATCACTATTTAATTAGTTCTAGTCTGCCCACTGAGATACCTATGGTTACCAATGTGATCTGTTTCCAATGGTGGTGATGTTTCATCTAAACAAAATAAATGAAAATAAAACTTTATTTAGAAAAAACACAATCAACCTCTCACCAATATTATCCCTCCTTAGGCACATTCTCCATTTAATGTCACTCAACATCGCATAGGCCTCTTCATTAGGAACATATCAAAATTCTCACATTTAACATACACATCATGTTTTTAAAATAGTGGGAAAATCCATAAGAGGTTTTTTTAACATTATGAAGTCATTTCCAAGGTTCCCAATGGGCCTCATTACTCCACAAAATGGACTCTTCTATAGAAAAAAATTTCACCCAAAACCCTTTTATGAAATCACTTTGGAACTCTTTCGAAATCAAACCGGTTATTACCTTTTTCAAACAAAAACCATCTGAAAGGAAACATGTCATTAGAAATACCCATTTCACATTCAAAACATATATATACATAACCATTAAATAAGTACATCCACTTGTATATACACATATATAGAATATTAATTTCATATAAAAGAAGAAAACATACATTCTAAAGAACACTAAGAATTAAAGGAAATACTAAATAATGATAAAGTCATAGGGAACCTACCTCATTATGGAATCAACTCATCTACATAAGCTCTTGATTCTTTGTATCTAAATGATATAGCTCCCTCACAAAGAATATGCGCCTTTGCATACATACATGGACACCAAGCCCCTATGCACCATTCGTATTCCCTGGAAAATGTGAAAGGGGATCCTTACAGGTATGATCATATACACATTCCAGTATATAGTCACCTATATATGAATTTCAATATATACACAATGAAACACCAATCCATATTCATGTATATTCAATTACATGGATTATTATACTCGTAACGGGGTAAATAACACATATATATTTATTAACATATGCACCCACAGGC
Organism: Viscum album; assembly: GCA_963277665.1. NCBI lineage: Eukaryota > Viridiplantae > Streptophyta > Magnoliopsida > Santalales > Viscaceae > Viscum > Viscum album. The sequence continues at coordinate 602,440,318 of OY728166.1, forward strand.
GAGTATCCCTTGGACTGATGATTCTAAACCACTCAGAATAGTCCATTTCACTACACAAAAATTATAAGTAACCTTAAAATTAAAAAATAACAACATAAATCACGTGAGAAACCAACAACCAGCATAAAATTCCATTCGTCCAGACATTATACTTTTGACAAAGTCATACCGAGTCTTCTTTACCTTATATGAATATAGATTTTCCTATATATATAAACCCAAATAAATATTCTGTGCACCATGAGGGAATAAGTATGAGGATGATACATATATAAACATGCTTTCCCATGTATATAAAATAAATCATTTCAAACAATGACATGGAATCAAATAGTAATGACAAAAACACACAACAATAATGAATGATAGTCAAAAATTTTCCAATGGCTCAAATTAAAATTAAATTGAATAATGAAATAATGTAAAACACACCACAACTGATGGTCGATGAATTTGGAACGGACTTAATCTATTTTTCCTTCACATGCGTATGTCAAAACATGGTGGAGGGGACCTAAGAGAGCTATTGAAATACTTAATTACAGAATGAAAACATCATAAATCAATAAAACCCAACAATAGGGGTTTATCCAAATGAAATAAGGTGACAAGAAAAAGAAAAATATTCCAAATGATGAAGAAGATGAAGTTTGAGGGCTCACCACGATGTTTTAACCTGAAATCCAACAAAATATAGGTTTAAACAGTGGTTGAAGGGATCTCTAGAAGGTGAGATTCATGCAGTCGTGGAAGAAGAGGGTAGATGGTTCCATCAGATATGGGATTGGTGGTCCGCACCCAGGACAACGGTGAAGGAAGTATCATGCTCATGTTAGGATGTCACTGGCATAACAGGTCAGTTAGAGAGTGAGGAGGTTGCTTCAATGCAAGGGAGGTGCACAGTTGGAGAGTCAATGTCAGATGGCTCACGCGGTGCACAAGGGGGAAATGAATATAAAAAAAAGAATATAATAAAAATATAATAAATTGTTAATTAAAATATAAAATGAAAATAAAATAATAATAATATTTCTAATAATATTATCCATAAAATTTTATAATGGAAGAAAATATACAACGCGTCATGTCTGGGTGTGACGTATTTCCTATAGTGAAAGATGATGTTTATTATTGGTGGATTCCTAGAACCAAATTATATGGAAATTATGATTACATGTATTAATTTTTATGAATATTAATAAACTATTTATAGCATTATGATTGTTCTTTTTGGTTACATTTTTTTGACAATGTCCTTAGAGTATCTGTCTCAATGAAATGTTGAAACAATTGCTGAAAATGATAATAACCTAGAAGTAACATCATGGTATTATTAAAATATATCTTCTATAGTTGCATGAAATAATCTTAGGGATACAAATGATTCATGATATTATGATTGGAGACTCATCAGGCATTGGGGAACCTTCTAATGGGTATATCCCTTGGTAAAATCTAGTATAAGATGTTACGAGAATGAGAGACACTAGTAGATAATTCGTATTTATATGATTCATTGTTTGGTCCAATATATAACCATGTTTATTAGCCCTAATAATTTATTACTATTATCAATGATTGTTATCAATTGTATACTATTATGTATTGATAAAATAAAAAACAACATATGTTGGTTGAAAGGCATGATATGATGGTTGCATCCAGATTAATATTTCATCAATGAATAATGTGAGAAATGATTTTACCAATATATACCCTAATGAAATATGATATATTTGTAATTTTTATATAAACTATATATCCTGAATAAATCCATTACCATGGTGTTTTATATGGAAGGTTGGATTCTGAAAAATCAATGAAAGAGACATTCAACACATAGGTTGGTGGCACAAGTATAGAACCTGCACGATTAGGGATATAATGGTAAAGGGGTTACATTAAATACTATGTAATAGTTTGAGTTATTATGAAATTACATCATTAACCACATTTTCTATGGGTGTAATTTCATGTTTCTAGATTCTAACCATTGTATTTAATATGCCTCACCTATTCCCACATAGAAAGAGGATTAGAGGTGCACACACTAACTATATGTAGAATCATTGTTATATAATATATAATTATATATTATTGAAAGAGTAATACAAATGCTATTTCATATTTTGGATTTATTATTATTCATGTTTTCTTTATTAGATATATTATATCACCAGATATTCAAGAGAATATTTAATATTCAGAATATATAATAAATATTTATTTTCTGTTTATGGTATAAAATATTAATTTATATTTTGGAGAGTAATATAGTGATATTATTTTATACAATAAATATATATTATTCACGGCCCAATAAATATTTTGGATGAATGGATTTCAATGTTTAAATTTTTACAGTGATAAATAATATATATTGAATATAATAGGATTACATAATATAAAATTTAATTTTTTATGTTAGCCATTATTAATAAAAAATGTTACTATTATGATTATAGAATTTGAATTTATAGGGAATAAATAAATAATAAATTAGACATGTGAAATTTTTTATTTATTTTTTATGAGTATAATAACATAATTATATTATTTTTCCCTTTGAGACAATTCATTTTTTTGTTCAACAATATAAAATAAGGAGAATAATTTCAAAGCACTAGAGTACTCCCTTGTTGAAGAAGGCCCTTATGAATAGAGACCAATATTCCTCCACCTTACACTCTCGTGTGTAGGGTGATCAAAATAAATCTATTGGATGTGATTCTAGGGCATATTAGAGAAGAAATATTAATATAAACAGATATAATTTTCTAGCTCTCAGTGACTGATATGGTCATGTTTAGAGATCATTGAAACATGGGTGGTTTACATCTATAGAGAATCAAATCTACATTCTTACAAAAAAATGATTATATGCTAAAGATCCGTTGTCAGATCCATCAATAATGAAACAATTTAACATATAGAAATTATATATTTTCATAAATTAATTATAAAATATATGATTTGATCCAATGCTTTAGTGCTATAATTTATCCATTTTCTATATTCATTGATTCAATTCCGTTCATCATTGAATGTATTGTTTGGAAAATATTGGATTAGTCATTGACGATGATAGAAATAAATGTTGGCCACAACCCATAAGACACTTCTACTACACCAAGAAACTACAAAATGGTCTTCAAATAGGTACTCCATGGTGTCAGAAATGATAAATTATATGACAAAATCTATGAACTCCATAGAAAATATGCCTTTATAGAATTTTTTAATTATATATGTAGTTTTGAAGAAGGTTCTATAATGAATTATTGGAAATGTGAACATACTTAACCATCTTCCAAATTAAGAAAATAGTAATCCCTAGGGAATATCATGTCCCTTAACTAATCTAATATATTTTCAAGGATTCTATTTTAATATAACCCATCTTCATTTTCTAACTACACCAACACTCTTGTCGGCTCAACTCACAAATATATAATGAATTGAAAATAGTGTGACAGATCACATTTATTGAATTTTTTCAATCTAAAAATGAATTAGAATTATGTAAATAACCTATGGTGGACAGAAAAGTGAATTCCTCTGGGGGAAGTCACTTTTTATAAATCACTAAGGTTTGGGTAGTAAGAACAGATACATTCATCAAATAGAAAATCTATTCTTTTCGTCTTTATCTCATTTTTATTTATACACAACTCATTCAAAATACTAGTAAAACAATTTCAACATTATTTATTTCTCTAAGTATTGGGATATTTTTCTAAGCACACATAAATATATACAAATTATTTTCACTCACATCAACAACCATATTCATGGTTTTTACTCTTATATTCTAAATTCAATAGGTTTTATATGGAACATTATAATTTTCCAGCATTAAATAGTACACATTGATGAGTTCTAGTTAGGTATTTAAATTCATTTACATTGAAGATATTTTTAGATTTTGTGTTTTAGAGAAATAGGACATAAATATGATATAAGATACCCTAAGAAAGAAAATTGAACACTTCCAAACTGTATAATTTTTTTTACAATGGGAATCCCTTTTAAAATAAAACATGATTTATTTTTGAGACAAATCATCAATTAATACATCAAGAAATCATCTTCATCCTTTCCAATTTTTTGAAATGAAAAAACTATATAAAAAATTGGATGAGAATTTGATGTTCAGTAAGGGATATAAACATGGAATGTAACCCATAGTCTATGAATAATTTATAATCTGGAAAGAAAAGTTGAAAAATCATATTTTCCAACCATGAAAACATAATTAATTTAATTTAACTCAAGAAATCATAAGATTCATGAAAAAAATCCTAACAATCAAAAATCATAATTGTATCTTGTGGAATCTGTATCACAATTACATTTTTTGCTTTCAAATATACATAAGGATTAACATTACTTATTATTAATGGAATACCCATAATAGTGTTTTCATTAAATCTATTATTAGAATGATTACCATTTAACTCCATCTCATTACAAAATCCATTACATAGGTATCACTGGATCTCCCTCCATTTGATTATCATGGAAACACCCCTATACATAAAGAATTCCCAATAACTATATCCTAATCATAACACATACTATTGCATAATTAAAAATAATGTTTCCATTTTGAAATAAAAAAAATATTATTTCATGATATTAATGTACTCAATCCATTCTGAAAACCATTTTCATTTCCAAAATAATTTTAGAGGGAAAATAATACTCATTTTTCTTTTAAAATTTATAATGGCTCATAGAGGAATCCAATTATCAAATAATGGTCATGACGATGGAAAAGACATTGTCAATATATAAATTAAAAAAATACATTTTTCATTCAGTAAAACACATAAAATAAGAAAATTTCGTTTGAAAAAAGAATAATGAAATTAAATTTCCAAGGGGTTGATTATACACTGTATTATTGAAGGTGGCGTATATTATCAAAATATGCCTCAATGAAAGGAGATTGGGATGAAGTCCCTTACCTCGAGTCTTAATTGTCTCATACATTCGTTTTCCTCTTTAATAAAAAACCTAGTATAATTTATACATTATTGAGAACCTTTATAATGTTAAATATTAATTTTATATCACAAATTTCCATGTTTTAACAATGCCAGAATGATTTATATCCACATCATATTTTTTGTCGATATTCGATACCTGTGTTAGAAAAGAAGTTTGTATGATGTCAACAGTCCATATAGTCATAATTCCTTTATATACAGATTAATATTCATGTGATTTTGATACTTTTTATACAAAAATTAAACATTTAAATAAAAAATAACGTCTATTTATGAAAAATAAACAATGATATAGTCATGGAGGTGGTATGACATGCGTACGCGTGCATAACATTCTCCATTTTTCATTAATCATTATTGAAAGACTGTAAGTATTATTCTAAAATTATTTAATGAACATAAAATCATTAATATCTTATTATTAATATGAATAAACATTTAAATATATAATACATGTGAGTTAATGAATAAAAATGTGTCACATCACTTCGTGAAGGTTATTGTTCATATATATGCATGATCAAAATTATAATTTTAATGGGAATTTCAAGAAATAGTTTCATTAATATGTTATTAATTTATAATGATTATTATATCATTAATATCACATAAGTGCATGAATTACATTATTATAACCCTTCATAAGGGATGGTTATGGAAAACAAATTAGATCGGTCTCTGAATGTGATAGTTCACACGTGTGCACAAACGATTAATTACATTAACATTTAATCAAAATATAGTTTCATTTAGGGGATGATATAAAAAATTAACATCTCAGTATATTGAATATACTGTAGTTTTTATTTAATAATCGATCTATAATATATTTTGGAAATGGAAGAAGAAATAAAATAGATAAACTTAAAAAAATTAGCATTCCTTCAGACAAGAACCTTTTATAACAAATTAACACATATAAGGAGGGTGTTATGTCTAAAATAATGAATCTTGAATTTGTGGAAGGATTATATGAAGGTTATTGTGTAGATAATATCCAATGTAAATGGTTTTTATATGACTTCAATAGATTTAAATGGGTGGTTTTTTATCATATAATGGAGTTGCAGCCTTAGAATTATTAAAATTATTAACTTAATATGAAATCCATTTTGATTTAAGATAGTCTCAAACTAATTTATTTAGAATATATGCTGATATTGGGTCTTATAATAATCATTCAATTAATATTAGACATGTTATGTTTATTTTTCAATCCTTATAATTCTATTTTATCCCCCTTTAACTCTTATTGTTTTATTATATATTTTTCACATTGATAGTGAAAATAATTAAAATATCATGATGAAAGGCATATGAATGAGAAATTAATGAGATTTTTTCAGTTATAGAATCTTTTTAATATAATATTATATTTTTATAAATTTTACTTCATCATGTTAATTATTATATATTTTAAGTTATGAAATATGTCAATTTTGACATTAGTAACCACATGACCTTTTCCCAAAATTCTAACCAGCTGATTAAATTGAAATAACTATATTAAATAAATAATTAAATGTAATATTAATCATAAAAATACATTTATTTCATCCAATATATCATATTGTACTTGATTAAATATTAATAACATCATTTAGTTGATTCTATGTTTATTAAATCAATTACAACATCTTCATTATGTCATAATTATATTTAATTATTTAACTCATTAAAATTATAAATAAATTACCATGATGTCGGTAATAGTATTTGACATTTGATGATAACTTATAGTCAAATCCATCCCCATTATAATTCCATTTTAAAATATTTTTATTTCTAAAACCTAATGTGTAACAAAAATGACTATTCATTGAATAAAATATTATAAAGTCATTAATTCCATCCATGTGGATCCAAGTGGATCCATGTGGTCCTAAAATAGACCAAATTGTTATAATTTTCATAATAAACTCATCCAATTATATTATAACTACTTTTGGGGTAGTTTTATATTATTATAATATTATTTTTATCTTTAATTCCCGCATTAACTTTTAATCGTGGTAAAAAAATTTATTATTATGTTACTATTCATAATTTCCCAAAAAGGGAAATATTTAAATAATTTAGTATTTATGATAAAAAATTTGAAATAAATTTTTAAAAATTTAAAACATAAAATTTGTTGGAATAAATTGAAAATTAACCTCTTTGACGGAATGAGAAAACAGTTTTTTAAAGTAAAATGTTGAGAATATCATGTGGTTTTTCTATTTAATTTTATTTAAATAAATATAATGGCCAAAGATTTATTAAATGATAAAAATCATCGAATTATTTCTTTAAACCATGTAATGGTATAATACAAAAATATAAATAAATTTAATGAACATGTTGTTTTGAATTTCAATACAGTATTTTTCATAATTCATTGAAATATGAATATAATTAGAAAAAAAATTAATCCAATGTAATTTTTTTCCCATGATAAATGAGTAAATTATTCTTGTCAAATATATTATTTATAATCAACAAATATTAGATTCAAAAAGTGCTCACAATTAAAAGGCAGTAAAACATCATTTTTAGAAAACACACATCTAATTTGTAAAATTGTATTTTTTATTGTACAAAGCCTTAAAAATTCATAAGATGAATTCTAAAAAATATATTTAATATAAATTTATTCATATAATCTAAAAATAATAATTTTATAATTTAATTACATAATTATTCACATGGAAATATTTTTTCAAAAAAACGCATCCATTATATTCAATTGGATTTTATTTATTTTTTAAATTAATTTAGTATTCAATGAGTCGTTATTTATACATTCATAATCCGTATTTTCCTAAGAGATATAATTCTTTTAATTAAAAATATTATCATAGATATACGATAATTATCATATTAAATAATAATATTTAGTGGATTGTTTTTGTTCGATGTGGGATATCATGTACTCTATGAAACTTTTTATTTATATTTTAAAAAATGGTTTGTTACATTCCCCCTCCACCGTTTTGAAAAATTAATCCCCACAATAGGATTTTTTTTTTCATTCTCTGAGGTATGACTTATCAAAATATCATTATTGAAATCCCACAATGGGAAATGGATTAACAAAACATCAAATTTAAAAGAACAAAAGGAATGTAGAAAATGTCTCCTAAGAAAACACATACTAGTGTTCCATGTAGTAAGGATACATAAGAAAAACTAACCATAATGAACTAATATAAAGATTTCAAAAACATTAATAGTATAATGATAAAAATCCCAAATTAATAAATATGTGACTTGTTAAAACGTCATTGATTTCATAGTAGCAAAAGTAAAAGAAAAATATTTCTTTTCAAGATCCTTTTTATATGGATGTGTTATTTATTTACAATATAGACTAATATCGTAAGTAAATATACTAACATGAGATGTTTAGTTTCTACCTTTAATAAAATTCCACAACAAAATCATCTTTTTCTCTAAAAGATGAGTATTGAATGGGAATTTTATTACACCTAAATCACTATTATCAACTTATAGAGCTCACTTAATAACCAAATAATTAACTAATTATTCATCCTATCTTGAAATTTTTACCTAAACCAAAAAAGATAAGGATAATATAAGTTAATTTCCCCAAAAGAATAAACACTTCTAGGAATAAAAACAACATTTAATCTCCAAATTTCAAAAATAATAACAAAATTCCAACATAGACCATTCAATAAATATTTTTCCATAAAATTCATAAAAATAATCAAAACTAGGATTGAACCCAAAATTCCAAAGTATTTGATCAAATTGTAATCAAGGATATGTTTTAATATTTATCCACATATAAAATAAATCACTCTTAATGTCTCGTAACAAAATGAAATCTCTTAATAAAATATTCTATCTGACAGGTTAATAATTTCAAAAATTAATCTAATTCCCATTATTTAAAAATTAAAAATAAAAGATTCTTACAAAAATTATATTCAACTATTAAACATCAAATAAATTCCAATAGTATTCTATTTTACATTATCATATAAAGTACTAAAAATAATAAAAGTCTTCCAAAATGAAATGTTTCACATAATCACAAATCATCTTCAAATTCCATGGATATCCATTTTAAAGAAACATAACTTCCCCAAATAAAAAAATCTAATCATTTTACTAAAATAAATGAAGTCATACTAACGAGGTACTTCACATATGTCAGTTCTAGGCATTTTTTCATTGTCTTCATTTCGTTGTGGGTTTGTGTAGATGCCGAAAAAAAAGTCCGCAACTCCCAAAGGAAGTTTCGGAATGGCAAAGCGAAGTCATATTCGGAATCAGAGGCCTGGTCCGGAGGCCCAGGAAGAGGTGCGTGAAATAAAAGAGGACTTGCGCGAAATATTGTTGTACATGTGAAGCATCCCCGGGATTCGTGTAATCGATCCGCTGGTGGGCGCAATTTTGCGCACCCCGGTTCCACGCGGTGAGGCTTTGCACGCTGACGGTTCCCGCCGCAGAAACTTCTGTGCGCCGCCTGGATTCTGTGCCGGCTGGGGCCTATAAATAGAAGGTGACCCCAGATGGTTTGGGGTTGAGGAATTCGGATCAGCTCTCGGGCGCGCAATTCGACTCCCCCCGCGCGCAATATGACTTCCAGGTAATCCCCCTTTTTGTGCAACTTTTCCATGGGGTTTGCCTTTGCGAGAAAATCCACCGCCTTTGGTGAATTTTCCTCCTCCTCCCATTGCTTCCCTTGCGCGCGATCATTTTCCCTTGCGTGCAATCCTCTTCTCGCGTGCAATACCTTGCGCGCAGTCCCCAATCCGCGCAATACTTTGGCCCCATTGCACGCCATCCCGGTGTTTTGCGCGCAGGCCCTCCTTTTGCGTGCAACACCCAGGACCCCTTTACCTTGACGCCCCTTGGATGCCTTTCTGTGCCGGCACGTGATGTCTTCCCTGCCGGGCATGCGCGCCATGCGTTGTTTTCCCATACGTTCTTTGAGTCTCATACGAAGTAACCTCAAGGTCCCTTGGGCGGTGTTTCCCGTTGCGTTGCTTTGCCTTATGCTTCTTCGCATAGGCACGCTAACGGAATTGCTTCTTCGCATAGCCACACTAACGTGGACCCCCCAGTGGTTCGCCCTGCGGCCCCCTTCACAATGGCCTTGATGATGCCTTCCCTCCCAAAAGGGGTAGAGGGGATTGGGCATGTAATCCCTAGGGGTGTGGAGCGAACCCACCTCGTCCAAGCTGTAGGACGTTAAACTGCTAAGCACCTCATACATAACACATGACATTAAACTGTGGTCCGACCCCGTGCTTCGCACACAGGGTCCCCCCCAGCTCGGACATTTTTTACGCCTCTCGTCTCCACGTGAATGGACTCTTCCTCACATGGAATGAGATCCTCCTTGTCGGAGTGGCGTTTGTCCGCGGGGGAAGGGCTGCCTTAGAGCGTAATCCCCTATCCTCTCTTACGGATGGTTGCACCCATGCATCTCCATACTTCCCCCCTGCCAAGGCCAGTTGAGTCCCTTTCCCACTGTGCTTTGTCGCACCATGGGCCTCCATCATGGAGTAAGCCCCGGCACCCAGGGATTCTAACCACGCGTAAGCCCCTGTTTCCTCTTCGGGCAGCTAACCACGCGTAAGCCCCTGTTTTCTCTTTGGGACGCTCAACGTGTAATCCCCATTCCGCTTCTCCCGGACGCACACTTCGCGAAGTGATCGTCTGGTCCCTGCAGCCTCTTGTTTCCCACATTAAGAATGACTCACATGGGCTTAGAGTGCGCATCGGCCATGACATCCTCCTATGGGCCGCCTCAGAGCGTAAGCCCTATGCCAGCGAACTACATGGACTTTGATCTGTTCTAACGCATGGTACGTACGAATCCTCCACGAGTTTCAAGCCCACCATCCGGTCGTTCCGACCTCTCCATGTCGATTCCCCAACCACCATAGGCCGCCTCAGAGCATAATCCCCATAACCACCATGGGCCACCTCAGAGCGTAAGCCCCATATTCACCATGGGCCGCCTCAGAGCGTAAGCCCCATATCCAGAATGGGCCCCCTCAGAGCGTAAGCCCTATATCCACCATGGGCCACCTCAGAGCGTAAGCCCCCATATCCACCATGGGCCGCCTTAGAGCGTAATCCCCATATCCACCATGGGCCACCACAGAGCGTAAGCCCAATATCCACCATGGGCCGCCTCAGAGCATAAGCCCCTTATCGACCATGGGCCGCCACAGAGCGTAATCCCCTATATTTTCCATGGGCCACCTCAGAGCGTAAGCCCCATATGCCCTCATCCCGCACGACTTTAAACTGTATTCCCTCGTCCCGCATGACGTTAAACTGTATTCCCCCTCTTGGGTCATCTCAGAGCATAAGCCCCATGCCTCACTCCATCATCCATCCTGCTCCTTACCTGGGTCGCCACATCCCAGTGAGATCATGCCACTCCACCCCACTCCATAGTATCTGGGAAGCCGCCCACGTGTCGGCCCAAACATCGGTGTTCCCCCTAGGGGGTCCTTCAATCTAATCCACTTTCAGTGTTTTGATCAGTCTGATCCGTCTATGCAAGATGTTAAACTCATGGCATACCATGTGTTACACATGGGAAGCTGAGGAAAACCTCAGATGGTACACATTCCCCGCGTTCGATGTGGGATGCCTCGGGTTTCTGTGCCCTCGAGAAGCCCCGTGATAAGGGTCAGAAGGCAGACATGTGGATCCCCAGCTTCAAGACACACAGACGACACCCCAACATGACCTTTCTCCTCACCGAAGGTTGCTGCCCCAACAAGACCCCTTGGAACGTCTCGACGGAAGCAGCGTAATTAACTGGCGTACATACAGATATGGCACCGGGAATGAGCTTCAAGAACCCGTCTTAAATCTATGAGGGAGACCTGGATTAGGTGACGAGCTCCGAGGAGGAATCCATGGAGGGAAGTACCAGCATCCCATCATCCCGGTTTCGATCATGGAGCAGACGTCCCTGAATAAGGAACAGATGTCGCCCGCGTTTGGAAAGCGGGAATGCGGGGCTGCGAGCCGCACGTCCTCCCATGTGTGATGGACATGCGTCACGCCCCGGTGTGAAAGCATCGAAATCAGAAAATGGTGAACCCGACGTGAATATGGTGAACCCAACAGAAAATGGTGAACCCGACGTAAAGCTCTTCTCCTCAATATGGGGACAGGTAGTGTTCGGGATGTCGGAAGATCAGCCTGTCACCGGGTTCGGGAACCTATCACTGGGACGTGAAACTCGCCAGGGGTTGAGGCAGTCTGGATATTGTCCACTCCGTTCTGCGACGTCGTCAGCGTGGATCACTCTCGCCGACCACGGAAGACGAAATGACGTTGGGCTATTGGTTGTCAATTTATTTTCCTGTTAGTACTAATGGGTTCATCTCCCTGCTTCCATGAATCAGATCACTACATCCGGAGCTCGATCACCACCTGCCCACCGGCACGGGGGTCGGGGCAGTACCGATGCGGCTACCCCGCCTGGTCCTGTCTTTTCCATAGTCATTCCGGCCCCGATTGTCGCGACTGTCGGGCGATCACGCCCCCTCTCCCCGTCAGAAATCATCCAGCGAAGGGTGATTCACGACTTGGTTCGTAGGTAATATGAGTAAGGGATCATCCCCACCAGGGGCCTGGCCTGTTTGGATCTTGAGGCAGTTTCACCCCACTATCGTCGCCGCCCCCAAGGGCCACGCAGGGAGCCGCCACTCCCCACTCCGACCTTCAACCGCTTTGGGAGCCTATCCCCGGAGCGCCTTGACACATCTTTCCCCTACTCCAATGAGATGGGGGATGTCTGGGTCCGCCCGATCGGAGACCCGTTCTAGGGGTTAATGGAAAGAACCCCTGCCAGGCTGCATCAACGTCATTGCCCGGCTCCCGGGGCTGAAGACCAGGCAATCGTTGTGCCCGCACCACCGGCTCCAACCCATCTGACCCGACGCCAGCGTCGGGCACGAGCGGAAGAGAATGCCTATCTTGGGGCACCAATCTCAAAATCCACTATGGCCCGAGCCACTGCTGACGCCTGCTACCATATCCCCGCACACGTTGAGCTGGGGCAGTCACATGCCTGACTAGGGTCGAGCCCCCGACCACCCTACAGACAGGTTCGGTCGACTCTCCCGGTCGCAGGCACAGACAATGGCCAGAGTGGACCAATCCGTGGTAGTGCCACCCATCATGAAGGCTCATTCTTTTCCACTGATCTGGAAAGCTGAGGGCTTCTTTGCGATAGCCACACTCCGGGTATGACTCCTTCCAGCGCCCACTGCACTGGGTATGAGGTCACTCCTCCTGCCGCTGGCTGCGAGTATGGAGTTGTGGCGTATCCAATACCTCACTCACATGGAGGTCCTCCCCATGTCCCTTTTGACATCTATCCTGGTGCTTCCCACAACCCGGCCTTCAGTCCCCTCTACCCCAGCACTATTGCGGCCAGGGGACTCCTTGACGGAAATCATCCTTACCCTGAGGAGCCACCCTATGGTAGGAAGGCGGGGCATTGTCGTCGTAGGAGGAATGTCAGAGGAGTCCGGACCGAAATCAGACCAGTCCGTTTCTCGAACTCTGAGGCGGAGTACTACTCGACGGTGGAACCCTCCCCCTGACCTTCTGAGTCACGGGCGGGAATAGGGACACGGCGCGTCAGTCTCTTACTCCTCGAATGCGAGATCCGTATGATTCTCTCCTCCCTCAGAAGGTACATCCAGGAGGACGAGGACTTGGCTTACACCCAGGTGTCAAACCCGCAGTTATCGCTGGCCGCCCTGGAAGCGCCTTCCATGTAACACCCGAGACTTTTATGTTATATAAATCATCAAAGGAATCTTTTTCTACACAACACTTTCTTGGCTTGCTTTACATGAAATCGTGACCTTCCTCGATAGCTTGCGTCGTACGCAATACCGAGTTTCACTAAACAACGATATGCTATTAAAATAAAACTAGCCGTTGTGAATAGTAAAAACCACTTTTTAAAATTTTTATAATTTTATTTTTCAAAATGGACTTCATTTTTGGATTCGGAATACCGAAATTATCCTAGGGTGAAATTTTGGTATTTTTCTGAAAACTTTCATATTTTGATGAATAGTGAAACCACTAAGTGGTAGGTTAAAAACGGAATTTTGCATAAAACATAATTTTACCGCTTCTGTGAATGGAATTTCGAAAATCCGACAGACACGGTTAATATCAAGGACTAAAATGTGGTTCAATGTGATGAAAATAATTTTTGGTGAATAGTAACTTTTTACTTTTTTTTACAATGGTTAATAGTAAATAGGGTAACTAAGGGTAAATATGATATTACTATTACCCTAAAACATGTTCTAATTCTATTGGATAAGTGTAATTCGACCAAAAACAACCTTATGAATATAATATGACCATTTAGGTCCACTTGGATTACATTATGACATTTAATATTATTTTATTTAATGAATAGTTAAAATAGTTAAAATCAAAGTTTAATAACTAAAACATTTTTAATATGGGGTTATACATAAGATAAATTCGACTATAAATATTCATTAGAAATATAAAAAGATTTCATACATAATGGTATTTTATTTGTAATTTTTAGACATTAAATAATTTAATTTATTTATGACACAATGATGATGCAGTAATTATCTTATTAATGAAATATTGACATAATTGATGTTATAAACACCAAAATAAATGTAATTTGAGACTTTTTATGAATTCCACTAATTTTATAGGTTACTATGATATATTAGTGTTGATTTATTCAACTTGGTTCGAACATATAATTCTGTTATGACTTTCACAAAAATCATATATCAAATAGTGTCAAAATTGACACAAAATAGTTTTTAAATCAAATATTATATTACTAATTGTTATTTTATTCCTAAAAATCTACGGTTCGGCCAAATGACTTAGATAAGGATATATATATTAATAATAAACAATTTGGGGTTCGTTTTTCATGTTATAGTAAGTGTATTAACCATATAGTGAAAGAAAACAAAAAGACACGGTAAAAGTTAAATTATTTAATTTAGAGTTAAATCAAATTGATAAGGTTAAAATAATACCCTAAACTTGTCTAAATCTTATTTTTTGATAGGATTTCGACCCATACCCACATTACCTTTGAAATAATACCCTTTGGAACCATTATAAACCGATTTTGACTTTAATATAAAATAATATTTTGAGGTATTCCTAAGGTGCCCCTCTCCTCCCTTATAAAAGGGCACCTCCTCCCCCTCCTCCTCACACCAATTTGAGCACTCAAGCTCGGCCAACCCCTGCCATTTTCTCCTCTACACTTCCCTAGAATAATCCTAGAGGTCCTGGTCTTCTTCAAAGACCAATCTTAGTTCCCTAAGTGGAGGATTCAAAGAGGCGTTCCAAAGAAGAGGTAATATCCGTTACCGATCTTTTCCATTTCTTTCTTCTTCAACTTCTTCTTCTTTAGTTGTTTCATGATAAAGTAATAACATCAGTATTACTTACATACTTATATGTTATTATAAATATGAAACAACCCTAATTCACCTTCTATCCATCATACGGAAAAATGAAATCACCGCGCATGCGTACGTACGGAATACCGTCTCCACGCCATGGTGTAATCTATTTTCCACCACCACCTTACAAGGATGGGTATAATGGTGTAATGAGTAACTATTTATGATTATGATAAAGTAATATTGATACTGAAATAATATATATATACTCCAATACAATTCCACGATCATAGGAACGATATCATCACTCGTGCGTACGTACGGAATACCGTCTCCACGATGTGATGCGACTCGTTCTACATGATCATCATTACATAGTAATTATATAAATGAATTGAATGAATAAATATGATATATGTTAAACTAATACCATTCTGGATATAAGGTATCTATAACCTTAAAATAAGAATAAGAATTTATTCGGCAAAACATGCATAAGAACAAAAGGCGATAAAGACCCGAGTAACAAGTAACAATGAAATATTACTAACAAGAAGCTATGAATATGACCATATATGATATCATATAAATATGTATGATTCTGGAATAAGTCAATAACATTATTTAAACCATTATACAGGAGCTTCGGACATGTACAAAGCAAATCGGACCTAAGGTAAGGGAAATATCACAATCTCATTTTTATCCGAGATTGTTTATTCCTAAGTATTTACTGGGGTGTATTTTATCATCCACATCCATGTTCCCTCAATATGTAATATTGTTTCCATCCACTTACAATAGTTTAAATCCAATTTTACCCTTCAGTGAGTTTTTATTAAAGAATATGAAAGGAATCTTTTGTCGTTTTTTTCGTACGAGGTACTTTTTGACTTTTCCGACAAAAGTACGAAGAATGTTTTTTTTACTTATACGGCATGAATGGATTTTTAAAAAAAAATTTCCAAGAAGCTTCCTTTACAAGTTTTCAAGTTTATTTTTAATCAACTTCTTTTATTTTAAAGTCGTATGACATGTTATGAAAGGAAAAATGTTTTTGAAGTAGAAAGGATATTTTTCTCAAGAATGGAGTTCAAGTATTTTATCAAAATTATTTTCCATCTAAGATAATAAAAGGGTTCTGTTTTTATCCCTATTATAACATGGATTTGATTATGTTGTGATGGAAATATTTTTATGAATTCCTTTATCTTATATGAATTGTTTTATGATGTCATGTTGTTTAAGAATCCCATTTTTATTACATGGGTTACGCTATGATGTATGGTTTACGATTATGTGGCACACATAGGAAAGGATTCATTATAAGATGGGTGGGACCTATATCTCCCTCCAATGCATTGGGTAAAGATTTTATATCTCATGAGATAGACATGGCTGGAACGGTAGGTTATACCGGTTCAGTGAAACAGGACTGGAACGAGGGTGACTCGGTTCAGAAAGGGACTTTGTCCACTAAGATAGTCTTGGCAATGAGTCATAACTAACAAGAAATGATTTTCCATGATTATGTGTGCATGCCACAAAGTTTCAAGTTTCATGATATGATTATGGGGATCTCATTTTCACTTCTATGATTTGTTCCATGTTAAGATATTATGATCTCTTTTGCAGGTTATGATTTTCAAAAAGATATGATATGATTTTTATTTCCTTTATTTGCCCTTGCTGAGCATTTGAGCTCACCCTTTTATGTTTTCTTTTCTCCAGGTCAGGAAGATGGATATTAAGTAGAATATGCTAAAAGGGACCCTAGATATGATGAAATAAATGGGAGGCACTGTAGAAGATTTATGAACCAGTTGTTTATGTTTCCCAGTTTCTAAAGACACTATACTTATACGGTCCTTTGTGGTTTTGTCATATGTTGTAATAAGTGTGCTTCAATTTTGAAGTATTAACAATGTATGTAATGTATAGGTCGTTATATTCCACCTCAGACAGGGAGTGTGGGGAACTTTTATGGGGACCGACGGAAGAGTATCAAGACGACACCCCCTCGGACAGCACCAACTCTATTACAAGAGGCCCATTCGCTGGCCCATCCTATCGCGACGTGGCACCCAGGGCACTGAAGCCCTTGGAGGACGAAACAGGGATCGGAGGCCAATCGGCATGTTCGCCGCATTACCAGCTGACCATCTCACCGGCCCGGTGACCTGCCTTGGCGCCGTTTCCAGCTCCTTGTCCATTCTCGGTTGAAAAACAGGGGCAGCATGGTCTGGATCCTGAACCAGAGTCATGGAGCTTCTGGACCGTCCTTGCAGCGGGCCACTTCCCCGAGAAGTTTTGGCCGATCGCAGGGTCGAATTTTGATATGCCAGAGGCGCTCAACCCGGGAGAGTTTGAATTTTTCTGCCAGACTCTTCAGTTGACTCACTCCAGTCTTCGCCATCAGCTAGTGCCTTATGCCAGGAGTCAAGAACATCTTGAGGATATCGGTGAGCAGTGTCGTCGGGTTGACTTGGCAGCGCTCCCTGCGGTTCGGCACCCCGAGTCGTCGAGCCACCGCAGGGCCCTCCAGCAACAATGCATTCAGAGTATTCAAGTACTCTGCAAGGTTATCTAGGAAGCCACCCCCCATATGAACATCTGCGGATGGGGGCAGTATGTTGTCCTTCTTTTTTGTGTGATCTGCCGACAGCCCGATTCACCGGGTGGCCTTGAGGGAATGTCGCCAAAGGCAGTGGCGATCAACATGGATGACCATTCAGATGGGGGAAACGGTGTAGAGGTCCTCAATGGGGACTCACCCCCTGAGGACAAGCCTCCACTAGACCCGTCTAAGAGGATCAATCACTACTAGAGGAGCCTCCTAGGTCTCCCCACGCCCACTGAGGCACTGACGCTGAGCCGAAACAGCGGTAAGGGTAAAGAGCATGTTGGGGCTATCAAGCCAGCCGACCCATCTGCCTTGGTGCAGAAGGTAGAGGAAGACTCTGAGAAGGCCACGCTACGCCAGAAGCTTGCTGAGAAAAAAGAGTCTGGTTGATGAGCTCTAGGCCGAACGCATCGCAGAGCAGCGGCCTGACTATGGAAATCCCAGGTCAGGGCAGCAGGGGTAAGAGCACCTACCCCTTGTCGAGATTCCCTCGGTCAACCGCAACCATGTCGTGTTCGCCAATAGGGGAGAGGCCGGTGCCCATGTCAATAGGGAACGATAAGTCTCGCTAAACCCTCCCAAGTGGCGGAATCACCTGGGGGACCATGCTCGATTTCCTCCCACTGCCCGGAGAGTCCCTCCGCCAGCCGCCCCACAAGCTGATGGGCTTGACTACTAGATTGGAGAGCCCGGAAATGCACTTGTCGTTACAGATCCCCGTCAGGATAGGAATCCACATTCGAACGATCTGATGGAAGTACTCATCGCCCGCTTGGAGCCCCAGGAAACTCGGAAGGTGGAAATTCCACCAGACGGCAAGCCATACCCATCATGGGTGGATGATATATCGGCCCCGCTGGGATTTGGGAACCCCACTTTCTTCCCCTTTAACCGGATAGGAGATCCGCCACAACACCTGGCCCACTTCAACTCGAGATGCGGGCCTATGTTGGGGACTCCGGCGCAGCAAGAAGCTGCCAAGCATCATTGCTTCGTCCAGACACTGGAAGGACCAGCCTTCGTATGGTACAGCCAACTCCCTATTGGATCTATGGAAAGCTGGGAGGACCTTCGCCAGAAATTCCTCTACCAGTTCAGTTCCACAACCTGGAAGACAAACATTGAAGACCTCTTCAGGTGCAAACAGAGGCCTGATGAGCAGGTCGCATAGTTCATCGTCGGGTGGAAGGGGCTCACGTACTCCCTTGACATGCCACTAACTCAGGAGAAATTACTAACGATGTGTGTAGGGAACGTCAAGGTAGAGCTGGTTCCTTCTCTGATCACTCAGAATTACCCTGGGGGTTCCGTGATTTCTCGGACAAGGCTCAACGCCTCGAAGAAGCCCTGCAACAGGCCAGTCAGGAATGCCCGCTGCCTCCTGTAATCCCTGCAAGGAGAGCCACCAGGGCCGAGCCCACTGTTGTACCTAGATAGAGGCTCCCAGACAGCTAGATTTTCTACCAGTAAGGCCATCTCAGCAGCCCCATAGGGTTCCACCCCCACGGGCACAGCCTCCGGCCCAGCAGCGACTGCCTCAAAATCGGCAGGCGCCTCCGCATAACGCGCCATCGCCACCCAGGTGAGATAATCAGGCTCCGCCTCCTCGGAATTCTCCTCCATCCCCTGGCCATGGTCAGCCTCCAAGAGCCTCCTTCCCAGATAGAAGGAATCGTACTTACTCATTTGACGAGGCCCAGGTAACTGGAAATTTTCGTAGCGCCTTGGAGCAGAAGATCGTGCGGCTGCCTGAGTGCTGGAAGCCAGAAGAGGCACGTCTCACTGATCACCCTAAGTACTGCCCTTATCACCAGATCCTAGGGCACACCATCCAGTGATGCTATGTTTTCAAGGACTGGCTCTAAGAACAGATTGACAACAACATAGTCAGGTTGGGCCCAGCCCCGTCACAGGTGGCAGGTGTCTTCACGAGATCAGATGGCAGTAGCGGTAACGAGGATGAGTGGAAGCAGGTTTCCAACCATGGGTCCCCGAATTATAACGACTGGATGACCCGCAAGATGGTTTCCCATGCCCATGGCATCATCCGTACCCACCTAAGTCAGCCAGAGCCCTCAGAATCTGTGAGCGCCACTTAGGAATCGGCGTCCCAGCCTACCTCTTCCCTGAAGAGAAAACGGTGGCGCAAGAAGAAAGAACGTACCCTGCCAGTGTCGTCATCTTCTCGCACGCTTGGCGATTTTATGCCCCCAGAGATGGGGATCCCTTTGAGACTCCGTCCGGTAGCGGATGACTCCTCGAGTGAAAGCCCGGGTTACGCTTCGGTTAACACCATAGATTTGGTAAATCCCTTTTCGGATCCCGACGATGAGGAACGCCAGGTAGAGTTCCCCAGTGTCACCAGCCGTCGCCAACATCAGCGGAGTCGTGGCTATGTGAATCGCCGAGGAATGGCATTCGTCACCTCTAGCCAGGCCGTACACGCTACTGAGACCAGGCAGCAGGCCCGATAGAGAGATCAGCGCCCGCGGTCCACTCACACGGTGTCGACAGGTCCGCCTCCACCACCGTTTGTGTTGCTGGATCAGGCGAGACCACCTCATTCATGTCGCAGCCAGCCCTGCCCTACCGCTGGCCGGCTACAGCCTTCCCGTCCTAACGCGGCAGCCACCTCCTGGGCTTTGACTAGTGAACGGGGAGACGTGCCTAGTACCAGTCAGTCACCGGTCCCGCCGGTAGGGCCCGTCATGCCTCCAATCGCAGAGCGTCCTCCTGTAAGAAGAAGCTCGTGTTTGGCTCGAAAGTATGATGTTCTGAAGCACCTGTCCAGCATTCCGTCAAGGCTTTCTATCCTTGAGGCCCTTCGCCTATCGTCGGAAATGCACGAGGCGCTCGCCGAGGCTCAAAGGAGCCCCCTCCAGTTTGAGACGGAGGTCGCGGCCGCAGAAGCCTTCCACACCGAGGCAATTGAGGACACCAAATGTCAGGCGTTCATCTCATTTTCCGGTGAAGATGAAGACCCTCCCATACATGGGAATATTCTCGCATTGTACGTCACCGGCGAGTTCAATGGTGTGGAAGTTCACCGCGGTCTTGTTGGCATGGGTTCCAAGATTAACCTCATCCCAACTCGGACGCTACGGAAACTGGGGTTATCTGAGGATGACTTAACTCCCTCCGACCTCAGGATCCAGGGGTATGACAGGACCGAGCAAACTCCTCTTCGAAAGATTCATCTGAAGACCCAGTTCGGTGGCCTGATTGTGAATAAGGAATTCATGGTTGTCTCTCAGGACACTACCGACAACGCATTCAGTGGAAGGCCGTGGCTCCACCTTCACGCAGCGGTCCCCTCCTCGTATCACCAGTGCCTCAAATACTCCCTTAAGGGTCGAGTGGGTATGCTCCAAGGAGATGCGTCTCCTTTTGCCTCTTGTGAAGCCCGTTATCTGGATGATGGCTACTATAAGAGCAAGGACAAGCAGATCCTGGCAGGTGAGGTCGAGCACGCCACTATTGTGAGTGGTCCATGGGCAGGATTGGATGACGTATATGTCCTCCCAATCCATCGGTTGGAGGCCAGGTCACCCGACATGGGATAGTGATTTGTTGTTTCGGGTACCAGAAGAAGGCATATTTCTAGGTCCAAGTGACAGCTTGAAATCACCTTGTACTCTTACACCAGCCAGGCTCAGGTGATCCCCGAGCCTCCTACCCCTGTACGATATCAGGATATTGGGCTCATGGAAACAGCAGTACATCAAACGTGTCTATTTCTCCGGGCTGGAATTGCTCGGCTGAAGCCAATGTGCCACCACTGCTTTGATGTCATAAAGCGTGTCCCCTTGGGCCAAAGGCCGGATGGGATTGGATCAACCGCCTTTGTCGCCATGGTCTCTACAGTGCATGGGTCCCCTGACGTGGCAACCTCTGTCGCCCAAGTCGGCACCAGCTTCCCATCAGGTTCTGGCAGCCCTGAAACGGCTCCCCCTGTGGATGACCCTTCCACAAGTGGAGATGATGACATATAATATGCTCCTCCTTCCTTCGAGGAGGGCATCCCCACCACAGTCGATGAGTTAGTGCAGGTGAACCTCGGTAGCGAGGCGGACCCGAGACCCACAGTGGTCAGCGCCGCTATGACCCCTGAGGAACGGAAACAGTACGTGGACTTCCTCAGACAACACCATGATGTGTTCGCATGGAGTTAGGACGAGATGGCGGTACTAGATCCCCAGGTAGTCGTCCACCGCCTTGGCCTTCCAGCAAACCATCACAGGTTCAAGTAGCCTCCCAAAAAGATGAACCCCTCTCACGGTGCCATGGTTGAGGCCGATGTTGATAAGCTCATCAAGTCCAACTTCGTTAAAGAGGCCCAGTACCCCAGGTGGCTAGCCAACATTATGTCGGTCCGGAAGAAGAATGGGAAGATCAGGGCCTGTATCGACTTCTGCAATCTCAATCGCCATTGTCCGAAGGATGACTTTCCCCTTCCCATGACAGAGTTGTTGATCGATGCCACGACCGGGTTCCAAGACCTTTCCTTCATGGATGGGTACTCTGGGTACAACCAGATCCGGATGGACCCCGAGGATGAAGATTTCACTACCTTCAGGGCCCCAGAGGGTACTTTCTGCAACAAGGTTATTCCCTTCGGCCTGATGAATGCAGGTGCCACCTATCAATGGGCCATGCACCGCATATTCAAGCCGATTCTCGGGACACTGTTGGAGTGTTACGTGGATGATATGGTGGTTAAATATCGTCAGTGCCAGGACCATCTCAAAGATCTTGAGAAAGTGTTCGGCTTCCTCCGTTCTCACCCCTAGAAGATGAACCCGCTGAAGTGTGCCTTTAGGGTCACCTCTGGAATGTTTCTTGGCTTTATTGTTAGGTATCGAGTCGTCGAGATCGACCCAAAAAAGATCAAGGCCATCAGTCAAATGCCTCCCCTGAGTAATATTCGGGAGGTGAGAGGCCTTCAAGGCCACTTTTCATATATATTCCATTTCATCGCGTATCTGTCCAGAAAGTGTAAGCCCTTTTCCCGGCTCATGAAGAAGGGCAGCACATATGAATGTGGCGAAAGGTGTTAGATCGCTTTTGAGGAAATCAAGCAGTATCTGCTTCACCCTCCGGTCTTGATGCCCCTCGTATCCGGAAAGACACTGGTCCTTTACGTGACCGCCCTGGAGCGATCCCTCGGCACACTTCTCTCCCAGAAGAACAACGAGGGAACGGAGTATAGCCTCTACTACCTCAGTCGCATTCTCCTTGACGCAGAAATTAAATATTCCCCCATCGAGAAGAGCTGCTTGGCGCTCGTATTTTCCATGAAGAAATTGTGGCACTACTTGCAGCACCACGAGGTATAGTTTGTCTCTCAAGTATACCCATTGAAATACATCCTGAACCGACCTATGTTGACCGGCCGATTGGCGCGCTAGGAGGTGATCCTCCAGCAGTTCGACATCAGGTTCGTAACTGAGAAGGCCATCAAAGGGAAGGCGTTGGAAGACATTCTAGGTGCCCACCCCACCTCTGCAGACTAGCCACTAGATCTGGGCCTTCCTGATGAGGCAATCCTCTCAGTCGATCACGCCATCCCATGCTGGCAG
The DNA here is from genome assembly GCA_963277665.1 of Viscum album. Classification (NCBI taxonomy): domain Eukaryota; kingdom Viridiplantae; phylum Streptophyta; class Magnoliopsida; order Santalales; family Viscaceae; genus Viscum; species Viscum album. The sequence goes on from OY728166.1 coordinate 602,463,962, forward strand.
ATGCACTTTGACGATGCCTCTCGGAGCCCCACTGGTAGAAGGCTCAACAATCCTAGGCTCAACAGAGTGGGCCTGGGTATCGTCTTCATCACCCCGGAGCAAGCCATTCTGCCGAATTCATTTCTGTTTTCAGAAGGGTGCACCAACAATGAGGCAGAGTATCATGCACTCATTATTAGCCTCGAGTTGGCTCTCAAGATTGACATACCCCATATGTATGTTAAGGGGGACTCTGAGCTATTCATCAACCTGGTCAATGGTGGCTATGCTGTCAGGAAGCCGGAACTCGTGCCATTGCTGGAGTGCACCGTCCATCCAATGGCTAAGTTCTCCTACCGGCCATAGGTCATTCACATTCCCCAGTCGCAGAACAGTCGAGCAGATGCTTTGGCCAGCCCGGCCGCATCACTTGCGGAGCCCGAACAGGATGACCTAATCATCCATGTGGTGCACCGTAGAGTCATTGTTCCTGTTATACTGGGGCGATCATGGCCCGTGAGTGAACCATCTCACCGCTATTTCCCCTATGTCAGGGTCCCCGGGGGCTTCAGGCGCGGTAATCGAGACAGTTCCTGACTGGAGGACGCCCTTGGTTGAGTACCTCCAGCACGACAATCTTCTGCCGGACCGAGCCGAGCGAGAACGAATCCGACGCCGCATGCTGCAGTTCACCCTTCAGAGTGGTCCCAACCTTGAGAAGCTCCTTTACAGGCATGGATTTGATAGTGTTCTCCTCTGTTGTCTTCAAGTAGTCGAGATCCCACAGGTCATGCAAGAAGTGCATGCTGGTTCCTGTGGCGCCCACCAGGCCAGGTTGAAGTTGTCCCACCAGATTTGGAGGATGGGTTACTTCTGGCCCTCCATGATCCACGACTGCATTGAGTATGCCAAGAGGTTTCATGTGTGCCAAGTTCATGCTAACTTTGTGCATCGCCACCGGATCCTCTCTATACTACCAAGTATTCTTGGCCCTTTGCAGTCTAGGGGTTGGATGTCGTGGGGCCTTACCCGCCGGCGACGGCCCGCCAGCGCCGGTTCATCTTAACTGCTATGGATTTCTTCTCAATGTGGGTGGAGGAAATCCCGCTCAGGGAAGTCAAGGCTTGTTCTATCACTGACTTCATGAGTTCCAATATCATCTATCAGTTTGGAGTACCTCACACTATCCTCACGGATAACGGAACCAACTTTCGAGCAGCCAAGCTGAAGAAATTGTACGCCAAGTACAACATTCGCTCAAACCACACCTCCCTCTATCATGAGCAAGCGAATGGAAAGATCGAGGCATTTAACAAAACCCTCTCTAACATTCTACAAAAGATTTTTGGTCAGAATAAGAAAATTTTGTCCAACAAGCTCCCCAACGCCCTCTGGGCTTATAGGACGACGACTCGTAACTCCACCCAAGTGACTCTGTATTCCCTGGTGTACGGAGCTAAGGTGTCCTGCCCATCGAGATCCAGTTTCCCTCATTACGCACGGTGGTCTACGACCATCAAGCGCCAGATAGAGTTTCCGAAATCCGTCTAGCCGAATTGGAAGCACTAGAAGAATGTAGGCTTCGCGCTTTACATAACATGGAAAGCCATCAAAGCAGGATGGCTCGAGCTTTCAATAAGAAGGTTCACCTACGCTCCTTCCAGCAAGGTGACCTGGTACTGGATCTCAAAGAACCGATGATCCCTGGCAGGAAACCACCCAAGTTGGAGCCTAAATGGGAGGGGCCTTTTTTGTCCATAATTTCTATCCCAATAGTGCATATTCCCTGGAGACTATGGATGGTGAGCGCGCAACTCATCCCACCAACGCCAGGTTCCTCAAGCAGTACTTTCCCTAAGCCTTTTCTAGGTCCAGCATGACCTTAAACTGTATGGTCCAGCATGACCTTAAACTGTATGGTCTTGCATGACCTTAAACTGCACCCGGTCCAGCATGACCTTAAACTGCATTTTGCCCTACATCTGGGCTCCTTGGTTTGAGTTCTAAGACCTAAAACAAAGATCCTTATTTCATCCATCATGATGTTAAATTGCCTTTCAAGAACTATGTGCATCTTGATTTCCATCCTTATGGGATACGTTCGACCGCCTGAACACCTATATGTCAGGTCCAGCCCCATATCTCAGGAGATCCCACGATCTCCCGGTTTCCAGGGTGTTTAGCATTACACCCCCCTTTTCCCGTGGATCTGCCATCTTTTGGCCGCTCTCAGACCGAGCCCATTGAACCTTCCTAGTGGTCTGCTAATGTGTTCAGAGTACTCTGCTCTAGGACCGGGAGTATCAGATTTAACTTATGCAAGTTCCATCCACTTTCCAAGCATCGTGTTCCCCTTCATTCGGGCCCCCATCATCCTTCACACCCAGAGGGACCCCCACGAACGGTCTGGATACAACGCCTAAGGGCTCTCCTACCATCACGGGCCAACTCCTCCGAGGGTTTTGGGTGAAAAATTGATACAAATCCCGTGTTGCGAATATGGTCAGCGGTTGATGCTCATTTTTTCCCCTGATTCTATGCTAACACGACAGGATGATGTGTTGAGAACGTGGTCAGGAGTAATCCTCAGTCGTCACGCCGGCTTCCCGGAGCCCTGAATGTTAGTTGCATGATTCACATTATATTCTTCCCCCACCGTGTCAAGGTGGAATCTCAACACTCCTTGTACTAACCCTCAGTACACCCCCGCACATCAGACAGACTGAGCTGCGTATCAGTGTCTCTCGGAGCTCCCGCGATCTGAGCGCTAGATTATGTGATTGGGTTTCTTCTATATAGGTTGCATGCAGCTTGACCCTCATCCCCATGGGGAATGAGGAGTCGCCCAGACATTGCCTATCGGGCCCTACATAGCTGGGAGCTAGCATCTCCTGCCCCTCCCTGATTGATTAACCCTCGTAGGCCCCTTTGGCTCGAGGCTCCTCTCTCGGAACCGCGTGTGGCGATGGTATGGGATTACACCCTCACCCGCATCAGGTATTCTGTATCGCATCGCGCGTGTTCTTGATGGTCCAAACCTTATGACCTTAAACTGTGTTGTCGATCCAAATCTTACGACCTTAAACTGTGTTGCTGGTCCAAACCTTACGACCTTAAACTGTGATGGTGGTCTAAACCATATGACCTTAAACTATGATGTCGGTCCAAACCGTACGACCTTAAACTATGCTGTTGGTCCAAAACTTATGACATTAAATTGTGATGTCGGTCCAAACCTTAAAACCTTAAACTGTGTTTCTAGTCCAAACCTTACGACCATAAATTGTGTTGTCGGTCCAAACCTTACGACCTTAAACTGTGATGGCGGTCCAAACCATACGACCTTAAACTATGATGTCGGTTCAAACCATACATCCTTAAACTGTGATGTTGGTCCAAACCTTATGACCTTAAACTATGCTGACGGTCCAAACCTTATGACCTTAAACTTTTTGGTTGGTCCAAACCTTACGACCTTAAACTGTGTTTCTGATCCAAACCTTACGACCTTAAACTGTGCTGGCAGTCCAAACCATACGACCTTAAACTGTGATGTCGGTCCAAACTGTACGACCTTAAACTGTGCTATTGGTCCAAACCATACGACCATAATTTGTGTTGCTGGTCCAAACCATACGACTGTAAAATGTGATGATATCGTTCTGGCCTCACGATGAAAAATGGCACTACATTGTGATAACCTCTCCATGGGGGACATCACGCTAGGTATTGGTCGATTACCATGCCACTTGTCAACGCCTCTTATGGCTTGATTATTGTGGAGATGCCAGGAATTTCTACCCTAGGCCAGTCTCCCCACAAATGAAAAACCATTTACCTTCAAGAACAAACAAGACATATCAAATGCCGCTTCTTTTTGTGCGAGGGCTAGACCCGCCCGACTCCTTCATCCAACATGACGTTAAACTACCTTTCAAGAACTACATATGGCTTGATTCTAATCATTATGAGATACGTAGGAGCGCCTGGGAACCTTCCTTCTGGCCCAGCCTAACTTTGTGTGTTTGGTCTCTCGGCCTAGATGCATCCCCAGGAGCACATAGTAAGCAGGGCTTTTCCCCACACTCACGTTGGGTTTTGCAACCGCTTTACCATGTATCTCCCATTCCCCTTCTTCTTTGGACCGAGTTCTAAGACCTAAAACTAAGATCCTTTGCTCGGCTTTGCGTGACTCGGTCTCTCTTGTGGGATTGTATGGTGTGGTGTGGGATTATGTCCTCATTCACGTCGGGTTACTCGCTGTGTCGTCCCTGTCCCCAGACGAGATGTGTCCCCCTTCCCACATGACGTTAAACTATATTAAGTCCAGCATGAAGTTAAACTTCCTTTCATGAACTACGTAGGGCTTGATTCTCATCCTAATGAGATACGTAGGAAATCCTGAACATTTCGTCTTGGGTCCATCCCCATGTATTACCAAACCATGTCCCTCCTTATTGTCGGCCCCTCGGCCTGACTTCGGGGGAAGTGGTGTAATTGTGACATCCACCCTGAATAAATTCGAGATGCCCCATAGTAGTTATGGAAAGCGGCAGTTCTCTTTCCAGAGAGGTCCTGTCTGAAAATTGGGACGACCCATGACCAGGTTGGTACTTCCGCCTGACGCGCCTCCTCCACGGTGGAAAAATTTCTGGAGTGTTGGACTCTGTTCGAACAAACCATCACTACACCTTCCACGCTTTGCATGCCCCCTTTATTCGGATCCTCATTCTCTTTCATGTTTTATGGGACCCCTAACAGTACGGATGACAGACCTACGGTCCGCCTACTGTCCTGGGCCAACGTTCCGGAGGACTGTTCATGTTTGACGGAACCCCCTAAGAGTACGGATGACAGACCTACAGTCTGCCTATTGTCCTGGGCCAACGTTTCAGAGGACTGGTCATGTTTTACAGGACCCCCTAATAGTATGGGTGACAGAATTTTTTCCTCTTGATGCCACAATATGGATGATAGACTTTTGGTCCGCCTACTGTACCAACATGGATGATAGACGTATAGTCTGCCTGCTGTCTTGGGCCAACGTTCCGGGAAACTGACCGGTGATATTTGAGTTAGGCCCCGTGTTGCGAACATGGTCAACAGTCAGCCCTCATTTATTGTCCCCACTCCAGGTCAACACGATATGGATGTTGTGTTTCCATCATGGTTAATAGTTATCCTCCATCGTCGTGCCCCACAGTGTTCCGAATTCGGGTAGCGTGATTCACCTTTTATTTCCATCTCCCTATGTTCGGATGGATTTCAATGCCCCCGGCATTGCCCAGCTCCTATGTCAGAGCACATTTGGAAGGTGATATATCAATCAGTCTGAGGTCCTCTCCTCAGAAATCCAGGCCCAATTTCGGATGCCTGAGGCTTGCTCAATGCCCCGTAGTTGGACGAGATGATGACCCGAGTATCCTTTGCTTCTCACATTGGGAGAGACCCAAAAGAGCTTCGTGATGGGTTTTTAGTCATTTCGGGATTATTGTTGAGCATATTAAACCATGATAAATGGATTTGTCCATGTATTGGATTGATATGGTGAGCGGTACAAGTAAGAGGTTCATGAGATGGCCAAAACAAATCCCTTAAGGATTGGCGCGTTGAATCGACCTTTCCAGCGCTGCTACCCTTTGGCTGGTAGCCTCTAGGACCGCTTCTCAGTGCTCGAAGACTCTCTCCTCATCAGCCTCCACAGATCATAGCTCGCTAATCCTAGCTTCTGCCTGCGCCCACTCGGTTCGAAGTCCGATCATCTGGTGACTCGCCTCCATCATTTGTTCATGCGCGTCAGCCAGCTGGGCTTCCAGTTGCTCCACAAGCTCAGAGCATGTTGAGATGAAGGCCTCCTTATATGCCTCCTGTCCTTCGGGGTGCCGGACCTCATGGTCCGCCCTCAGCAACGCTCGAGCACTCGCCGATCTTTCCCGACACTAGGAAACGTCGGTGTGTCGGCTGCTCTCGTGTATCTTCTCAGCCATGTAATCACAGACCATCAGATGAAGGCACTGAGCATCAGCCCCTCCAGCGCACAGGAAGCGTAGCCAGGTTTGGAGTGATCCCATCCGCCTCAGCCAATCCGACTTGGGATGTCTGAGAAAGCATCGGATACACTTCCACCCTTTGCGCGTGTCATCTGAATCTCCTCAACTACCTCTGAGTCCGAGTCATCTACCACCTCAGGGTCAACGGGTCGGTATGTATGGAAGGCAGCCAGCAGATCGGCAACAGGATCTTCCCCAGGGATGTCTTCATGAGGAATAGGATCCTCGATGTGTGGGAAACCTTCTTCTCTCTCCCCAGCAGCGATGGTTCCCCCGACAGCTTCTAGCCCCGCCTTAGGAACATCGCTGCCGACGTCCACTGTCCCCTGCTCACCAGTTTCCAGGGTTGACTCAGTGCAGCGAGCATGTTCTGAATGAGGTGGTATGTCCGTCACTTGTCCGCTCAAAGACAGCCCAGGCTCCGCAGCCTGATGAGCCTCCAATGTTGAGATCACTGCGCAAGGCGTACACTGATTAGTGGGGATCTTTTGATAACAAGCACCAGTAGTGAAGCGTGAGACATACAAGAGTCCAGAGCATCGGTCTCCAGCGTTCTGGCCGCTGCAGGATCCGCCATGATGGGAGACCCCTCTGCGCTTGTCAGTTCAGTGATGGGTGTCAGATCCCCACCATGTCCCACTGGTTCCTCTCCTCCCTCCTCTAGTGGGGATGCCCGTACAACACTCAGTCGTTCCTGAGTAAGGCAGAGACGGTTTAGAAATTGGAGAGAAGAATGGATGAAGAAGGAAAGTGAATGAAGAGACAAACCTCGAGTATCTCGGTTATGTCGAGATCAGAGCCGACAATCTCACCGCTCTCTCAAAGACTCCCTTGCTAGGTCGCCCCTTGTTACCCCTCATCTTCGGGTTCACCTTCTTCTTCATCTTCTCCTTTGCCTTCATCTTCTCTGGTCTCCTCCGACTCCGACTCCTCTTCGTTGTCGCCTTCTCCCAATGGCATCACTTCCGGATCATGCTCCTGGACTAGCATCACTTTCACGAGGAAATGTGGCTCTGCACGCCGACCCCTTTGGCGCTCGTATGTGTCCATGGCCATCATGTAAGAATGTCGCCGATGGAAATCGACTTGGTCGGTAAATCGAACGATCCCGACCTCTGGCAGCTGGATCCTGTTTTGCATGATCTTCTTCCAGGCGACTTCGATGCTCAGTGATTACCATAGGGTCATCCAGGCAACCACAGTGCCGGGAAAATTGTATCTTGGGAAGGCTCGAGTAGGTATCTTATCTGTTTCCCGAGCAGTTCCCTGGCCACCTCATGTGACCCCCCTATGGGCAACGAGGTCACGGCGGCGCTGCGTGATGTTTTTTCTGCTGAAGTCTCGGCCTGCGAAGGCCTCGCTGCCTGACGCACCCCTGGTTCCCCTCTTCTGGTAGCCCCTTGCCTTCTCCCCCTTCGTCCGGTTTCCGCACGAGTAACCTCGAGTTTCCGGACTCACTTGCGTAAAATCCCCTCAAGGTACGCGATGGTCCAGTGTTCGGCATACTCGTTTGCTAAGCCAGGATCAACCCCATTGAGAGGAAGAGTAATGAATTCTCCAGAGCCGAAAGTGGTAAACATCAACCACATCTAGCGTAGAACGCAGGGATTCTGCTCCTGCCAGACAGCCGTGAATACCTTCTTTCGGCATTGGTTGAAGGCACCCGAACTGCCTGGCGAATCGGGATGGCACGTAAGGCTCGCAGATCACCTTCCCGTCGATCAAAGCTACGAGCACCCCACCTCAAATGCTCTGGAAATATTCCTGTTGTTCCAGAGAGCCTCGCCCATTGTCCACCATCTGGCCAACCGGGGTGGGGAAAGGGCTAAAGTGGAAGTTGGTATGGATGTCGATGCGGATCCTCACGCCCTCCTCATTGAGCGTCATCAGCGCCACCCCTGTGATGTTCAGCAAGGACGGTCACATGCCATTTCCCGGAGGATAGATGGAATTTGGGAAAGTGTACCCGCCGAGGTGAGCCGCCACCCGGCCATGGAAGATCTGGAAGGGGCCACATACTCTCCGAGGCGACCCCCCTCATGAGATGCGCCCCATGATGGCATACAACATAGCCAGTATGGGGACACCAATGTTGAACCGTTTGTTGGAGGCCATGGTGCCCGCCATCACCAGTGTTGCTGGACGGACGCCCATCCTCACGTACCGCATCGGTAGGATCCACCTGCTCAGGAAGGCAGAAACGAACCCGACATACCAGACATTCGGGTCCCGGGCCTCGATGACATGATAGCCCCATGATTGGTGTTTCCCCACCTGCAGGGTCCTCTAGTATGACCCATCCCTGCTCATCTAAGCCGCGGTTGGGCACCGTTTTCCCCATCCCGGTATCTTGACGGCCGGGTCCTTCTCAAGGAACAGGCTAAACCAGCCCTTGTAGGCGATGTCCTTCAGGAAGTCCTTGACCCCCAGCCTCTCTTTGGCTAGCTCCAGCAGGTGCCACGTCAGCATAGACATTCGTGACCTGTCTTCCCAGGTGTTCAATGGTAGAATGAACTCGTCATATTGGTAGCCCTCCAGTGGGATACCGCCGATACAGTGAACATCCCAGAGGCTGATGCCGACTTCCCCATGATGAAGGTGGAATGTATTCGTGTCAGGAGACCACCGGGTGAAGAGCTCCGGCCCGAGCTCAGGTTGACGGTGGAAGTGGAACTGCGACGTCCATACCGCCTCGAACAGGCCAATATACCGCAGTTCATCCTCGAAATGGTTGCAGGTATGGCGAACCCAGAATGCCCAGGACCATTCGCTGGTGAAGTTTCCCCCGGACCGCAGGTCCCAATCCTTCAGCCAGCCCTTCGCGTCATCCGTGATGCTCTGAAGGAACGTGCTCGCATAGAGGGTCGGAGAATTCTCTGTGACAGGCTCGTCCCCAGTAATGGCCCTGGTCCTCGGGTTCAGAACATATACGTCCATATGTCTGGTTTCCCTGGAAAGACGGCCGTTGTTGGTGATGTTGTAGCAAGGAAGCTCGTCCTCCCGGTTCACCCATCACCACGGTGTGTCCACCTCAAAGTCCGGTAGGGGCACCTCCTCTAGAATGCCAAAATTCCAGATCGGGAGGTTGTCAGATAGCGGATACGACTTCTGGGCTGGGGTCAGCAGATTGAACAAGGTTAGATTGTTGGAAACTATCACCTTGGTGCCATAAACCTCCTCGTTCTCCGCCATTTCGGTTCTACGGGCGGCGGCTTCCCCCTCATCAATTCGGTTTGCGGCCATCTTGAATATTTCAGGAGTTGCGCGAAACCATGATGTAGTGCGCAGAATCGGAGATTGATGCACGAAATCTGAAGTGGTGGCGCGAAATCCTTGACTTGAGCACGCAATCGGCAGGCTAAGCGCGGAAGATCCCGAGTAGGCGTGCAAGTACGGCCAAAATTCGGATGGAATTCCGCGCTGCCAAAGAGTTTTTATGCGCAGCCACGAGAGTAATTTCGCGCACAAGAGCCATAAGACTATCGCGCGGAAAAGCTGTGGTATGGATCTGGGACCCAGAACCCCTTTTTATAGGCAAGGTCAGGGTTTCGTGCTGCACGGAAAGTAAATTTCACGCGGATCCGTCCTTTTGTGTTCCGCGTGTGTTGTTCGCGTGCTAAGCGCCTTGGACTGGATCTGCTTCGGCGTTTCGGCGTTTCCCTCAGAATCTGATCATTGTGACCTCTCGCCAATCCAATTCTGAGGGGGGGCATTTGTAGATGCCGAAAAAAAGTCCACAACTCCCAGAGGATGTTTTGGAATGGCAAAGCAAAGTCATATTCAGCATCAGAGGCCCGGTCCGGAGGCCTGGGAAGAGGTGCGCGAAATAAAGGAGGACTTGCACGAAATATTGTTGTGCGTGCAAAGCATCCCCGGGATTCGCGTAATCGAGCCGCTGGTGCACACAATTTTGCGCGCCCCAGTTCCGCGCGGTGAGGCTTTGCGTGTCGACAGTTCCTGCCACAGAAACTTCCGCACACCACCTAGATTCCACACCGGCTAGGGCCTATAAATATAAGGCGACCTAAGACGGTTTGGGGGTTGAGGAATTCGGATCAGCTCTCGGGCGCGCAATTCAACTCCCCCCGCACGCAATATGACTTCCAGGTAATCCCCCTTTTCGCACAACATTGCCCCGGGGTTAGCCTTTGCGCGCAACTCCAACGGCTTCGGTGAATTTTCCTCCAACTCCCGTTGCTTCCCATGTGCGCGATCGTTGTCCCTTGCGCGCAATCCTCTTCTACACGTGCAATACCTTGGGCGCAATCCCCAATTCGCGCAATACTTTGGCCCCATTGCGCACCATCCCGGTGTTTTGTGCGCACGCTTTCCTTTTGCGCGCAACACTCAAGACCCCATTACCTTGACGCCCATTGGCTGCCTTTCCGTGCCGACACGTGATGTCTTCCCTACCGGGCATGCACGCCATGCGTTTTTTCCCGTACGGCCTTCCAGCCTCGTACGAAGTAACCTCAAGGTCCCTTGGGCATTGTTTCCCGTTGTGTTGATTTGCCTTAGGCTTCTTTGCATAGGCACGCTAATGGGTATTGCTTATTCGCATAGCCCCGCTAACGTGGACCCCCCGGTGGTTCGCCCTGCGGCCCCGCTTTACAACGGCCCTGCTGATGCCTTCCCTCCTACAAGGGGTATAGGGAATTGGGCATGTAAGCCCTAGGGGTGTGGAGCGAACCCACCTCTTCCAAGCTTCAGGACGTTAAACTGCTAAGCACCTCATCCCTAACAGATGACGCTAAACTGTGGTCCGACCCCGTGCTTCGCATGCAGTGTCCCCCCATCTCGGACATCTTTTACCCCTCTCGTCTCCACGAGAATGGACTCTTCCTTGCATGGAATGAGATCCTCCTTATCAGAGTGGCGTTTTTCCACGGGGGAAGGGCTGCCTCAGAGCGTAAGCCCCTAGACACTCTTACGGAAGGTTTCACTCGTGCATCTCCGTACTTCCCCCCTGCCAAGCCCAGTGGAGTCCCTTTCCCATTGTGCTTTGTCACACCATGGGCCTCCACCCTAGAGTAAGCCCCAACACCCAAGGCCGCTATCCATGAATAAGCCCATGTTTCCTCTTCGAGCCACTAACCATGCGTAAGCCTCTGTTTCCTCTTTGGGCCACTCAACGCGTAAGCCCCATTCCGCTTTTCACGGAAGCACCCTTCGCGACGTGATCATCTGGTCCCTGCTGCCTCTTGTTTCCCACACCGAGCATGACTCACGTGGGATTAGAGTGTGCATCGACCGTGACATAATCCTATGGGATGGGTCAGAACGTAATCCCCATGCCAGCGAACTACGTGGACTTTTATCCATGCTAACGCATGGTACATAGGAAGCCTCCGTGAGGTTCAAGCCCACCACCCGGTCGTTCCGACCTCTCCACGTCGGTTCCCCAACCACAATGGGCCGCCTTATAGAATAAGCCCCATATCCACCATGGCCACCTCAGAGTGAAATCCCCATATCCACCATGGGCCGCCTCAGAGTGTAAGCCCCATATCCACCATGGGCCGCCTCAGAGCGTAACCCAATATCCACCATGGGCTGCCTCAGAGCGTAATCCCCCCTATCCACCATGGGCCACCTCAGAGCGTAATCCCCATATCCACCATGGGCCGCCTCAGAGAGTAAGCCCCATATCCACCATGGGCCACCTCAGAGCGTAATCCCCATGTCCATTATGGGCCGCCTCAGAGCGTAAGCCCCCATATTCTCCACGGGCTGCCTTAGAGCGTAATCCCCATATGCCCTCGTCCTGCACGACGTTAAACTGTATGCCCTTGTCCCACATGACGTTAAACTGTATTCCCCCACTTGGGCCATCTCAGAGCATAATTTGCATGCCTCACTCCATCATCCATCCTGATCATTACCCGGGATGCCACATCCCGTTGAGATCATGCCACTCTACCCCACTACATAGTATCCGGGAAGTTGCCCACGTGTTGGTCCCAACATCGGTGTTCCCCCTAGGGGGTCCTTCAATCTGATCCACTCTCAGTGTTTCGATCAGTCTGATTAGTCTCCGCAAGACGTTAAACTCGCGGCATACCCCGTGTTAAACATGGGAATCTGAGGAAAACCACAGATGGTACACATTCCCCACATTCGATGTGGGATGCCTCGGGTTTCTGCGCCATCGAGAAGCCCCGTGATAAGGGTCAGAAGGCAGACATTCCGATCCCCAACGTCAAGACACGCCGACGACACCCCAACGTGACCGTTCTCCTCACCGAAGGTTGCTGCCCCGACAATATCCCTTGGAGCGTCTCGACGGAAGCAGCGTAATTAACTGGGGTTCATGCAGATATGGCACCGGGAATGAGCATCACAAACCCGTCTTAAATCAATGAGGGAGACCCGGATTAGGTGACGAACTTCGAGGAGGAATCCACTGAAGGAAGATCTAACATCCCATCATCCCGATTTCAATCAAGGAGCAGACGTCCCTGAATAAGGAACGGATTCCGCCCGCCTTTGGAAAGCGGGAATGCGGGGCTGTGAGCCGCGTGTCCTTCCATGCGTGATGGGCAAACACGCGCGCCCTAACTTAAAAGCGTTGGAAACAGTTTGATACAAGATTCATTGCTTTAAGTGAAGTGTTTTCATCCATCATGTGACATATAATATTTAAAAAACTACATCATTCCTATAAAAGATCTTGTATATTAGAAAAATACTCTAAAATTTCATAAAATATAACCTAAAAATGGATTGTAAGACATTTAACATATAATAAACCATAATAATATAAACTCATGATGATATAACTAACACTTTAAAAAACATCCAAAACTACAATGTTTTCTAAATCATTATCTAATACCAAGTATATGTCCCCAACATTAAACATAATATAATCACAACTTTTAGTTAAAATCATTATTTTATTCACATTGAGGATCATTTTGGGTTTATAATTTTAGAAAATTATTCCATAACTATTACATATAAAACCATAAGAATTCAAAGTGGGTACATCCAAACAATATCCAATTTTTTGCGATAGGAAACCCTTATAAAATAAAAAATGATAAATCTAGAAACACATCCAAAATTCAGTAATAATAATATATTCTTTATCCTTACAAATCGTAAGACCCATGGAAAAATTTAAAACGTGGGCTAAGAATAAAAAGCTCAGTAAGTGATATAATTAAGGAATGAAATTGTGGGTCTATTAATATTTTGAACCAATGATAACATTTAAAAAAATTCATACTTTTAGTCAAAAAAACATTAGTTCTCTAAAATACTTCATGAAATCCTATGATTATCGAAAAATATTTTTTATATCAAAAAACATAAATGAATCTTGTGTAATTCTTATCATTCTGATATTGTTGTTTTTATATCTACAGATAGAGTGTCCCTCTAGTTAAGTTTGTACCACCCATCATAGTATATTTCATAAATTTATTAGGATAAACCTTATCTATTGACTACATCTTATTACTGAATGCATTGGAGACCTATCACGGGATCACCATCCCTTATATTATCACGGGACCACCTATAAAAATAATGAATTCCCACAAACAATAACATAATCATATTACTTATTAAGCATAATAAAAAATTGTGTTTCAATTTTCCAACCAAAAAAATAGCATTTCATGATATTGATAAAATCAATCCATTTTAAAAAAATATTATATAACAAAGAATCCTAAATATTGAAAATGGTATTTATTTATATTTTAAAAAACATTATGAATTAGAGAGGAATTAAAATATCATGTGATGGAAATGGATGTGGAAAATTCATTGTTCCCGTATAAGATAAAAAAACATTACTTTTTTCATTTAGAAAAAATAATCATATAAAATATTCCTTTAAATTTTTTCGATTATTTTTAATTTTAATGTGGTTTATTATAAACTTTATAAAATAAGGTGGTGTATACTAACAAAATATGCCTCATGGAGATTAGATGAAGTCCACTTCTTCAAATCAAAATAATCTCCTACATTATTTATCATCCTAAATAATAAACATAGGTTCCTTTATATGTGATTGTGAACCTTTTTATTATCCAATATTCCTTTTATATCACTTATTAGCATGTTATAACAATTACATAATTATTTAAGTTCACATTTGATGTTTCATTGATATTCGATACTTGAGTCGAAAATAATCTTAGTATGATGTCAACTGACCATGTGTTTATAATTAATTATTCTCCAAAATAATATTCATTAATTTATATTAATTTTTATTAATATATTATACCTTTAAATAGAACCATGAAATGTTGTTATGAAAAATGAACATTGTTTTAATCATAGACAAGGTATGTCGAACGTAATCATGAGTAAAACATTACATTTTTATTGATCATTATGGAATGAATTTATGTATTATTTTACCTTTAAATGTTAATCATAATGTAATTAATATCATATGAATAAATTAGTTAATTATTTATATATATATCATACAACTAATATAATGAATTAAAATAAGTCACGTTTATTCGCGGAAGTGATAGTCCACGCATATGCACGAACGACGTTATCATTTTTATTCACTTGGAAAGTAAGAACATAATTTATATATTATTATCATATAGTTATTAATATTTTTGTACTATCACATATGAATAATAATTAAATTATTATTACTATTCATGATATAATGTTATAAAAATTGAATTAGATCGGTTCATAGAGGTGATAGTTCACACGTATGAACAAACGTTAAATTCCATTCCTATTTTATGGAAGTGGAGATGGATTTATGTTATGATATTAAAATAATTGCATCTAATTGTATTTAGTATACTATATTTATTATTTTGTCAGGAATATAGATGATTTTATGGAAATTAAAAAAATAGACATACTTAAAAACATTATCTTCCCTTCAGATTTGAAAATATTTTAACACCTTAACACATCTATGGTGGGTGTTCTATCAAAAATAACGCATCAAGAATTTGGGGAGGGATCCTAGGCAGGGGTTTGGGTATATATTGGCCAATCCAAAAATATTCTAATGTCTTATTAATAGAGAGGAATGTGATACATTTTATAGGAGAGGGGAGGGGTAAAATTGGAATTATTAAAAGTGTTAAGATAATATATATTCAATATTGATTGAAGATGGTCCAAAACCAATTTATTCAAATGATATGATGAATTTCAGTCGATTAAAAATCATAAAATTAATATTATTAAAGTTGATAATATTTTCTAATCCATAGATTTTTGTATTAACGGTATTTAACTCTTACAGTTATCATGTAATTTACACTTTGACAATCAAAATAATTATAAAATCCTTCAAAATGAACCATAAACAAGTCATTAATGAAATTTTTAGATTTATATTAAATTTTATTCTAAATGGTATTTTTTCAGAAATTATTTTTTATTTTTTAAAATAGTTTATAATTTAGTTTTGAATTATGTAAATTTGATAATATTCCAAAATGGTTTTAAAAAAAATCATGACAAATTGATTCCATTGGAAAAACTGTATTAACACTATAATAACATGTCATAGTCATACAGAAAAATAATTTACGTCATACAATAAAAATATTTATATTTTTTAAATTTTTTAATAAAATATATTTTATTCTATTTTAATAAATCGATTACTTATTCATCTTTATGTCATAATTAAATTTAATTATTTAGTACCTAAATGTTATAAATAAATTACCATTATATAGGTAATATTTTTATATTTATAATAATTTTTATATTCAATGATATACCTTGAATAAACCCATATTAAAATACATTGCTTTTTAAAAAAAGTGTAACAAAAAATTAATATTCAATGAATATAATAATATAAATGCATTAATTTCATCCAACTGGCACCAAGTTGTCCTAAAATAGTACCAATGATGATCATGGTTAGAATAAAATAATCTAATTGAATTATAATAAGTGTTTGGGTAGTTTTATTTTATTGTAAAATCATTCTTATCTTTAATTAGCTGATTTACCTTTAACCATGGTAATAAATCTTATTACTATAGTTACAATTTGTAATGTTAATAAATAAAAGGTAAATTTCTAAATAACATTGATCTATTGATTGCCAATAGGGAATACATTTTAAAAAATTCAAAACACATAATTTTCATAAATTAATTAAAATATAATCTCATATATTGAATGAGAAAACATGTTTTTAATGAAAAACGTTAAAAATTGATTTATTTTTTCTATTTAATTTTAATCTGGAAAACCATCCAATGGGATAAATTGGATTACAAGATTAAAATATTATCTAATTATACATTTAATCAACGTATAAGGATAATTTAATGATATAAATGACCCGTTAGATAATGCAGTTTTGACTTTATATGTATTTTTTTTCAGAATTCATTTATATATGATTTAAATCAATAATATATAAAAAATTCAACCAAAATATATTTTGAAATCTTATTTTCAAATAATTATTATATATTGTCAAATTATCATATAAATTTGAAAAAAAACTTGATTTAAAATTGATTATCATTCAAAAGGTGGTAAAATTATATTTTTACAAAAATCCGCATTTTATCCACAAAATTGTATTTTTTTAATATAATAAATCTAGAAAACGAATTATATAAATTCTAAATAATATATTTAATTTATATCTAATTAATATAAGTCAACAATATTTATTGTATTAATTGATACACAAAATTGTTTTCATTTAAATTGTTTATTCATAAAACTACATCCTAAATATTCAATTGAAATTATTAATTTAATAATTAATTTGGTAACCAATGAATCCATAAATAATAATTTTTAAACCACAATTTCATAATTCATTTAATACTTTTCATTCCCACTATTCTAGTGGATATATGATAATTATCATATTAAATAATAATATTTAGTTTTTCATTTAATCTCAATGTGGCATATCACGTACGATATCAAAATTTGTGTTTCCGTTTTAAAAATCCAAATGATACCAAAATATTCAATATTTTTATCACATTAATATATCTCTATCATCTTCTCACTGTTTTGTTCTAAATGGGTTTTCTCAGGATTTATGGGGAATCCCAGATGAATGATAGGTTCATATGTATTGATTTTTAACTTCCCACTCCTTAATGAGATATAATTGACATTCCTCATTGTAATTAAATTACTTTAGAAAAGTATATATTAACTATTCTTACATACCCGTTTTTGGATGGTGGTATAAATTTCATTCATTTTCATCTCCAACTCCCTAAAAACATTTTTTTGAGTCAGATAAATTTTTTATGTTCTTTAGTATTATAATAAAATTTTTTTTGAGATGGCCATTTATTTTTTATTCGTGAATCTTGAAATTAAAATAACCCTTGGGGTTATTGAAAACTTTTTTTGGAAAGGTATATTCTACTAGAAGGTTTTTGGAAAATGGGGTATTTCTTGTTTCTCATTTTCATACCTCATATTTGATTGATCGTTTGACCCTCATTTTTTATTAATGTAATGTATTAATAATTATTATAGGGTTTTGGTTATTGGATTTTATAATATGGTATCCCAAGAAATATTGATACATTATCATATGTCTCTTGTAATTGGGGTCCATAATTGATTGGGTTTTCTTCACTTGTTAAAATATCACAAGGCAACATAAGAGTGTGTTGGAATTTTCATTGAGCTAAAGATATATTTCCACCAAATGTGTTAGATTCAATCATCTTGGTATCAATTAAATTAATCTCATCATATTATAGACCAACCAGGTGTACTCCTCTTTCATGCAGTGTTTTATTAGTTCCAAATATTTGGTAATATAGTGCCATTTTAACCTTAAATGCACATTAAATAGTCGGGGTTTCGTCGAACAATTCAATCCAACCACTACATCCACCAGGATACTATAAATTATGGTGAGTCCTTCATAGAATAAATTCATGATGATATTTATCACTTATTTGGATATTTATATATCTTTTATAAAACTTCTTGAATCACTCAGAGTACTCATAAATTGACTCCCCTTGAACTTTCATGTTTTCTTGGATCTCTTTTTAAATGGAAGTGGTCCTTGATGGTCGAATAAAACATAGAAATAATTATTTTTTAAATTAATAATTATTTTTACACCATATAGTATAAAAAATAAAATCCAATCCATTCTATTTCCATCTATTGAGAATGTGAATGCTCTTAGTTATATAGGATCTTCAGGAACATTTCATGGTTTCAGGGATGAGGAAACATTTGAAACATTTGACATTATTATTCATTAATTCAGTCTATATTACATAAAATAATACATATTACATCCAATACGATTGATAATATTAGTGTTTTTAGGAAATTGATATATAGAACATCAACGTGATAAATGGAAGTATCATTATTGTAAACTTTCTTAAAAGGATTGAAAAATTCCTTATCATTTAAAACAGGATGGGATAACCTTGGGGAAAACCTAAAAAATGTGTGAGATCCCAATTCCAGTATAAGAATGATATAATAATAACATTATTAATGTATAACATGTTAGTAAATAGAAATATCAATGATACATGAAAAGGTGTGAATAATAATCTTTAATAACGAGGAATGATGTATCATGATAATATAAAGGCTACATGTGAATGTGGAAACTATATTATGCATGAAATAAATAACATAAATCAAAGATAAACACAATTAATTTATAAATTAATGTTATTTGGATAAGATATTTTGAATCATACATATATATTAATGACCCTAAATCATTACATAATTCATTGGACGACTATTTGGGTAAGTCAACATAATCATATCATGTATATGAAAATTTGTTCCATATAGAACATATAACATAAGTAAATAGTTCAACACATTAAATCCCATTATTAGGGATGTTGTGTTAGATATATTGAATTACTTGACTTAATAATTTTAGGTATTTATATGTGAATACCCAAGAGTGTAAATGGTGATTGTATTCACAATATTCTAGTTCTGAAGAAAAAAGTTGCATGATATTTTTAACATAATAACGGGGAAAATATTGAATCATGGAAGGGGTTAATAAGTGTGAAAGGGGAAAATGATCACATGGAAATAATAATAATAATATGAATAAAGATATGTATTAACCTAATAATATATAAAAATATTATAATTAAAAGGCAGAATAAAAAAGGGTTATCGAATAAATGTTTGATGTGGAAAAATAATAGGATAATTTAATCAGCACAACATGGTACATAATGAATCATGGGATGGATTAATGAGAGTGAAATGTGTGTCTAATCAGACATAAATATTAATTTTAGTAAAAGTTATTTGTAAAAGAAAACATCATTAATATTAATTAAAATTAAAATGGAATTATATGATGATATAGAGTGAATAATGAGGAGATTGAGATGATCCCTTAAAAAATTAGCATATTAACAGCATTTGAAGTGGTTATAATAATATTGGATAAATGGAATATCATTATAAGAATATAAATTTGATAGTAAAGGTAAAATTAATAAAATATTTACAATACAACCAAATGATAATCGAATGTATAAACACCAAAAGGGTGATTGAATGGAAAAGAAGATAAATAGAGAGAGCTCCCTTACCGTGGGATGATACTTACTAATTCTAGGTAGTGATCCCATTAGTCTTTCGAAACATGTTTGTGAGACTATTTAAGGAGGAATTTGGACATGATTCATTCTCAATGGAATTGGTGTTTAATTTGTGGAAAAAATGTGGGTATTTATAATTGTGGGGGGCGAGGTTTTATGTGATTAAAGCATGATTATTTTGTATTAAAATCTAATGGTTTTTTGGTTGATTGAATGTAAAAAATTTTGGTTGATAATGAATGTTATGAATTTTTTTCTGAATTTTAAACACCTAATAATTCATTGAATGTTTTCTTATTTTTACCTTTCTTAGGTCTTTATATTTTCATGTTTACCATTTGTGTTATTTTACTTATAATGTTGTAACTATATTTTACCATGATTTCTTTTTTTTCAAAAAAAATAGACTTATTACCTAATTTAGTTCTTTAAATCCCTATTATTAAATGAATTTAGATTTATTAAAATTATAAATGTTTTAAAAATAAATTATAATTTGACAAACCATTAACTAAAAAATATTTTTAAGAAAAAGAAAAAGCATGGTATTCAAATTGAACGACATATTTTCTTTGTTTACCAAAATATATACTACTTAATTATCTAAATATTATTTGATTATGAAAATGATTTTTTAAATTTTAAATCCTAATAAATAAATAATTATATTAAAATATTTATTGTATTTTTTAAAATAAATATTATTAGTTTTTTATAAAAACGTCTACATTTTATAGAAAATTTAAAAAATATCCCAATAATAATTTTTATTTGATGAGTTGAATAATGAATTTTATTTTATGAAAATAATTTTTTATGTATTGGTAATTTAAATTTTTAAAATAATCATTCTTTAAATCAATGATATTAATTTAATTGGTAAATCAACATTATGACTACTAAAAAATTACTTTTCCCTTCCTTGATATATATTATCATTTAAATATTATTTTATAACATGTTTCCATGAAATAAAAATGTATATAATATTCTAATGTATAACATATTTTAATGGAATGTGTTTATAGTCTCTATAACTAATAAAATTTTTATTATATGATTAAATTATCTCATCAATGGATATAATTCATCCATGTAACCAAAAAAATGATGACCAATTATTTTATTGAATAAAATTCATAATTTCAACCAACTATATTATTTTTCAAACATAAATGTTAAAATTGTATTTCCCCTTAAATTCACCATCATATTTACTCATCACCATTCCCTTCGATTCAGAATAAGGTTTAATATCATGTCCAAAATGAATTCTGTATTACAAAATCACAATTCATCTATTACAGATATGTTCGTAGGTGAAATGATTCTATGGGATTGAGACAGACCATAATTCTATATTTCACTTTATTTAACCCATATTTATTTTCCAATTTATATATTTGGTGTGAAATCTTGTGTTGTTTTGGAATGAATATAATGATCTTAATCAATAAAATAATTTTCTATTAGATTCAAGTAATTTTTTAATATACCCTTACCATTACTACTTGTACTACTTCCTATATAAAAATAATGTTAAATGTTTCTAAATAAAATTTATTCTACATGATATAGTTTTAAAATAAAATAAATGATAAATATTTGTATGAAATCTGTAGTAACCATATTTTCGAGAACATAATCCACATTCCTCTGGTTTTTAATTGGTTTGACTTTGATTGGGTTTCACTAAATTTTAGAGTTTCCATAAAATTGAGAGTTTCCATAAAATAGAGAGTTTTCAAAAAATATAGAGTTCCCATAATATGGAGAGTTTCCATAAAGTGGGTTCTTTCTACAAGTTGGGTGTTTCCATAAATTGGGGTGTTTTCATAAAGATCGGTGTTTCCATAAAGTGGGGTGTTTTTATAATGTGGGGTGTTTCCATAAATTAGGTTGTTTCCATAAAATGGGGTGTTTCCATAAATTGGGATGCTTCCATAAAAAGGGGTAAAGGAGATGGATGGAAGAATTTTGGGGTTTTTTAAGGAGTCTTGGGACCAAAAGGAAGGTTGCATGATCCATACAGGGTTGGGACAAACCGTGTGGTCAAATCATTCGCAGAGGTCTCATCTAGATTCTATTTCATAGTAGATTCATCAATTTTTCAGTATTTATTTAGTTTGGGATTCAAAACTCCCCTAATTCGAGATTACTCTCCCTTGATGGCTGGATAACCCTCCCCACATGAGTGGAAGCCATTCCAGAGCCGCCCTTGGTGATTCTGAGTCCGAGTCCTGGGTTATTTCACCATTCATTACGAATTTTCCATGTTTTCTTATATTTTCTTAGATCTACTTCACTGATCTCCATTCATTCTTATATATGAACCTATAGTTCTTATATCGTTATTTGTTGATGCCCTATATTTTAATGATGAGTCATGATCTTTCTAGGATATGAGATCTATGACTGCTCTCGGGGAATTGACCCGCTTCCTTATGTGTTCATCATATATTGTTAATGTTTATCAAAACCTTCAAGGTAGGTGGATTCTCTCTCAACTCCTCTTTCTAGAATTGATTGGTTTATATTCATATAGGTTTATTGATTCTGAAATTAATTGAAAATATTCATTTTTTATGATTTATGGTTTTTGTGAAATTGTGTGACCTTTGTGAATTGATGTGCAAAAGTGGGATTATTTTGAAATGAT
This sequence comes from Viscum album, assembly GCA_963277665.1. Classification (NCBI taxonomy): domain Eukaryota; kingdom Viridiplantae; phylum Streptophyta; class Magnoliopsida; order Santalales; family Viscaceae; genus Viscum; species Viscum album. The sequence goes on from OY728166.1 coordinate 602,486,221, forward strand.
GTTTTTAAATAATGGATTTTATTGAATTTCTAAATAGTTGATGAAATGGGGGTCATCTATAGAAAATTTTTTCAAAAAAATGGAGTTTCATTTAAATGTTTTGTATTTGAATTTTTTTCATTGAAATGGTTTTGATGGAAATAATTTCCAATAAAAAGGTGTTTTTATTGAAAGGTTTATTTTGGCTTGATCGTTTGGAATATGTGTTGTGCGTTCATAATGCATATATGTGGATTGTTTGAAATATGACCTTGTGTATAGTGACACAAGATTAATGTAACATGGATTTTTCATATACAAGGCTTGGTTGAAATATGACCTTGTGATCGGAGCAAAAGGATTAATCGCACATGGAAAAATATTATCTTGTGGCGATCTGGTAGATCAACGAGAAACCACTCATGAGTATGGAACTGTCATAAAGTATCATGCATGGTTGTTTGTATGGAATTGATTAATGGTTGGGTATTCTTACATAGGGATATAGGGAAATAGTTTTAAATATTGTTTAGTTTTTTTTGGTAAAAATATTGGTGGATAATTTGGTTTCAATTGAACATGTATGGTTTTGGTAATGAATGGTTTTGGAATCTTGTTTATATTTAGTTATAATCTACTTTTGAGAAAAAAAAATTAAATAAATCATTTTATATAATTGTTGCTAACTCTTTTATCCTAGTGGCATGAGTAGGGATGTCATTGGGGGGAAACCTTTTGAGTTTTATACTCACCCCTGCATTGGCACTTCGGTGATTTTGCAGATGCTATCTTCTGGGATAGGGGAACAGGTAATGTTTCACACGTGTTTAGAACTACCTCGGGATGTTGGGCGGTTTGGAGGTATCGGAGCATAGAGCATGTGGAGTATGGAGTCTTGAGGTATTTGGAGAGTCTTCTATAGTTTTTCTCATATGTACTCTTATACTTTGTTATCTTACTGTTATTTCTTACATTGATGTGGTTTTGAGTGTATGAAGTTGTTGAGTTGTCTTTCATTTGTTCATGCATCATACAATGAATGTTTGGATATGGTTAGAAGGTATGTTGTTTTATTTCCTAAAGGATAAATCAAACACACATGTATTTGAAACTCTAATGCAATTAATGACAACCATTGGCGTCTTTGTGATGTCGCTTAAGGCCTAGTAATGACTTGTTGTACTCTCAACCCAATGAGAATTCGCAGGTCATTACAAATGGAATCAGCATGTTCGGTCCTTGGCTTACAAGTAGTCATTGATATTCCTAGTCTTGGAGATAAAATATCATTTTTTCTATTCCTTGAGTGGGAATCATAGAAAGGATTAGGATTGTTAGAACATGAAATATATAGCATAAAATGACATAGCCAACACTATTATGCAGAACATCAAGTAACTAGGGAGATGGGTACATAAGTGTTTGGAGACATTTCTGGGATTTTGAATTCTCATTGTCATGGGTTTAGCTAATGAGACAAGTATGCCATAAATTATAGAAGAATTACTTCCCACTAGGAGTGTATATATCATTTCGAGAAATGATCATTTTTTAAAAGTATAGAATTGGTTATCAAATGAAAGATTTCAAAAAAGTGAATTATTATCGTATTTTGAAAATTTTTTAATTTTTAAAAGCATGTGATGTGGATGAAAAAATTCTAAACATAGGAAAAATGATGATTTGGAAAACAATGTTGTGATAGTTGATGAGATTTAATTTTAAATTCTATGGCAACAGTTTCTAGAGAGTGAGATTCATGGATTTTGTTGTTAGTTTAGAAAATGGCACAACGTAGGCATCGTCGAAACTAATCAGTTGATGCAATGGAGAAATGAGCCATGGTATGTGGATCATACAATCTAGATCATAGAATAGAATCCACCTAGTTTCTGGGGTGATTTTGTACCTGAGAAGGCATAGGTGTGGTTATTTAGGTTGAATCATATCTTCGACTTCATCAGCACATCATTAGAGCTGAATGTCAAATTGGAGATGTATATGCTTGAGGATCTTGCACGTTAGTGGTAGGATTAAGCGGACCAAGCTAAATTGGATAAATGAATTTCATAAGGGGATTTTGAGGAATTGTTCAACCAAAAATTCGATCCCCACTCGTTCAAGATCCAGAAAATGATTTACTTATTTAGCATGGAACGAGACAGTCACTCTATCACAGAGTATGCGACTATGTTCATGAAGTTTGAATGCATTGCATCAGATGTCACGGTAAGTCCCTCTATGATTGCATGCTTCTTCGTATCAGGTCTATGACAGTATATTCAATCAATGATTGAAGTACATTGTATTACATACTATAGAGAGATGGTGAATAGAGTGACTGTGGATGAATGTGATATCTCAGGATCTATGGGAGGGGCATGATGTTACCTATTGGAAACGGTGGGAACTCAACCACTGGGAACAATAAAAAAAGGTAAACCTATTTCTGTGGTGCAAGTGGGAATCAGAACCTAACAGCATGATCAATAAGCCTTCCTCCACGACCCCAAAGCAAAGTAAAATGTTTTAAATGTGGTTCTCTTCACCGCCTAAAGAAAGATTTTACAGAACAACCTAGAGCATGTCATAATTGTAATAAGATGAGACATATTCAAGGATATTGTCGTAGTGCCCCATGGTCAGGTGCTCGAGACACATCTCATATATTACAAGCATTGTATTCTATGACTAAACAAGGACAACATAATTAGTCTCGTCAATAGAAAAAAGTTATCCATGGTGGTTCTATAAATACCATAACTCATTAACCAGGGAAACCATAGCAAGGAAAAAAAGAGAACAGTATAGTAAATAAGCAATTGCATGGAGCTGAGCAGATGATTGTTGATGATCAGGCCGGACCATCTACAGTTAGAGGTACTATTATTTTGAAATCTACCTTTGTGCATGTGTTTTTTTTCGTGCATCACATTCCTTCATTTCTCCTCATGCTGTTTACTTTATATTTTTAAAACTGGAAATGATGTATTCTATTTTGAAACAGCAATCTCTTCTAGGTGAAAGAGAATGTCAAGACTTTGTGTGTAGATAATTTTCTATAACTATTGATGGATTCGAGCAAAACTGGTACTTAATGATGTTGGATATGGATGTTTATGATGTAATCCTGAGGATAGATTGGTTGACAACGTTCAAGGATCAAATCAACCGAAATAAGAGAATTGTTAATTTTATGACTGTGGATGGCGTCAAACATATCTTTAGAGGAAGAGGATTGTAAGTAAAGGGTCAAAGAAATTGTTGGAACCACTGGTGGGACCTATATCATACCAATTGGTAAATTGAATTCGGAATAAATGGAAGATATTGAGGAAAATAGTTTCCAACTGTTGGGGATCAATTTCCAAATGGTTTTCCCAAGAACTTCCTTGAGTTACCACCTCTATGAGACTTGGATTTTACCATTGATCTCCTTATGGGGACCATTCCTACATCCCATCCATCATATAAGATGGAACCAATAGTGTTACATGATTTGAATGTGTAGTTAAAGGATCTGGAAATCAATGGTTTCATTCGACCATGTACATCTCCATGGGCAGCACCGGTTTTGTTCGTGATGAAGGAAGATGGAACTATTCGACTGTGTTTTGATTATCGTAAGCTTAACCATGTTATGATAAATAATATATATCAACTTCCACATATTGATGATCTTTTCGATCAATTAAGGGGATCTCAGGGGTTCTACAAGATCGATTAGGGATCAAGATATCACCAATTGAGAGTTTAGAAATATGATATTCCAAAGACATCATTCAAAAGTATATATGGAAACTATGAATATATATTCATGAATTTAGGTCTAACGAATTCACCAATAGCCTTCATGGAATTGATGAATTGGATAATTCAACAATATCTGTCTTCTTTTCTTGTGGTGTTTGTGGACGTTATTTTGGTCTATTCAAAGACAAGGAATGATCATTAGGTGCACCTAGAAATAGTGTTACAAATAATAGGAGATCATCGATTGTTTTCTATATTGTCAATGTGGGATTTTTAGATTCAGGAAGTATGTTTCCTTGGCAATGAAATTTTGTATAAATGCATTTCGGTTGATCCTGAAAAGATAGAAGCCATTATCTCTTGGAAACCACCGAAGAATGTGTTCGAGATATGATGATTTCAAGGTCAATATGATTACTACCAACACATTGTGAGTGATTTCTAATGACTAGCTTCACCAATGACAGCTCTGACAAAGAAGAATTATCTATTCCAATGGACTGAGGAATGTCAGAAGACATTCCAAGAACTAAAATTTTGTCTTACATCAACACTTATCTTGAACTTTCCAGAATCAGTACAGGGGTATGTGGAGAAGGTCATATGCTCAGTTGGGAAAAGAAGCTTTAGATGAATGACAGTTGATGTCGATCATAGCTGACACACAGGTGGAATGTGAATAATGAGGTGATTTTGGGGTTTTCTTTTCTGCAATGCTTGTTCCTGATTTAGTAATAATGATCAAAGTGGAAAAAAATCTGATGCAGAATGTCTGGTTATATGTTCCAAACTCAATGGTGGGGAGACCATTGAGGTATGGAAACTTGATGGGGGTTCAGTTTTGTGTTTCAGAGATCATTAGGTTGTACCTATGGTTTTATTGGAACAACTCTTTAATTCTTACCACCATTCAAGATGGTTTGTACATCCAAGAACATAGAAGATATGTAAGGCATTGAAGGTGCAGTTTTGGTGGAGTGACATAAAAAAAGTGGTTGAGTTCAAATCATGGTGCTTAACATGTCATCAGGTTAAAGCAGTGCATCAGAAACCAACTGGTATGTTACAATCTTTTCCCATCCTAGTCTAGAAATGTGATTAGTTAGCAATGGATTTTCTTACAGGACTTCCACAAACAGTCCAGAAACATGACTAAATTTGGGTGATAGTTGATCGTTTAACAATATCGGCCCATTTCAATCCTATTCGTGAAACTCATATGGTGGTGGAGCATTCAAAAGTCTATATCCGAGATGTGGTTAAGAGTCATGGTGTACTTTTTTAAATAGTATCAGATAGAGATCTGAGGATCATGTCCCATTTCTGGGAATCCATATAGCATCCCTAGGGACTTAGTTTACTATGAGCATGGCGTATCATCCTCAGACAAATGGGAAAGCCAAGAAGATGATACAAATGTTGTAAGACATGTTGCAGTCTTGTGCAATGGATTTTGGAGGCTTAGGTGTGGAGCATATACCCATAGTGTAGTTCTCATACAATAACAAATATCAATCCTCGATACACATAGAAATGTTTGAAGAATTGTATGGGATTCCTTGTATTTCTCCACTATGCTATGTGGAAACGGTCGAAAATTCACAAGTCGTGAAAATACATGTCCGAGAAAGAACAAAAAGATCCAGTTTTTAGAAATGGAATGGAGAAAGCTCAGAGTTGTTAGAAATGTTGTGAATATCACCATCGAAGACCATTGTCATTCACTGTGGGTGATCATGTCTTCTCAAGGATCTCTCCATGTCTTGGATGTCGTCAAATTGGGAAGTAGTGGATGTTATCACCTAGATACATTGTCCCTTTTGAGATACTAGAACAGGTTGGAGAGATGGCATATTTGTTGGAATTACCATCATAATTTTGTTCTATTCATAATGTGTTACAAGTATCCTAGTTGAAAACGTATCTCCCTAATCTATACCATGTGATAAGATGGGGTCATGTGGAGCTAGAAACATATGTATCCCTGATACATATCCCATTGCGGATCAGGGATAGACAAGAGAAGGTCTTGCGTGGGAAAAGAATCAGCCTAGTGCGGGTTTTATGGCAACATGGTTAGATTCTAGAAGATACATGGGAATGTGAGAAGGAAATGAAATAACAATGGCCATAACTCTTTTTGACTAGAAAGGGATTTCTAAATTCCATGGACGAAAAGACTAATGGTGGGGAGAATGTAGTACCCTGGGTTTCAGGTACATATCCCACTTTCCTTGGGTTTTCTTAATTGGTGTGTCTTTGATTTGGTTTCCCTAAAATAGATAGTTCTATAAAATAGAGAGTTTCCATAAAATTTATAGTTTCCATAAAATATATAGTTTTCATAATATATAGAGTTTCCATAAAGTTGTGTGTTTCAATAATGTGGGGTCTTTCCATAATGTGGGTTGTTTCCATAAAGTGGTGTGTTTCCAGAAAGTGGGGTGTTTCCATAAAGTGGGTTGTTTCCATACAGTGGGGGATTACCATAACTTGGGATGCTTCCATAATAAGGGGTAAAGGTGAAGGATAGAAGAATTTTGGGGTATTTATGATGTTTTGGGACCAATATGAAGGTTTCATGATCCATACACAGTTGAGACAAACCATGTGGTCAAATCCTGCGCAGAGGTCAAATCGAGATCCTGTTTTCTAAGAGCTTACTCGTTTTTTCTATATTTATATTTTTTTGGATTCAAAATAACCCTAATTCTATATTACTCTCCTTATAATACTTTAGAACCATCCCTATATGAGTTCAATCCATTCCAAATCCTTCCCTTGGTGATTTGGAGTTAGATTCTTTAGGTATGTCACCATTCTTTATGGATTTGTCATGTTTTCTTATATCTACTTTGATCTACTTCTATGATCTCCATTTTTTCTCAGAAATTAACCTATAGTGGGTAGATCTACATTTTTTGGCTGCCAAAAATTTCAATTAAGAGTAGTGATCTTTTTAGGATAGGAGATCTATGGCCGCTCTAGAGAATCGACCTGGTTCCTTGTGCGTTCATCATCTGTTGTTAAATTTTCATCAAAACCTTCAAAGTGGGTGGATTCTCACTTGACTAATCTTGAAATAATTGATTTTCTTAGATTAAAATTGGTTTATTTAATTTGAAATACATGAAAAAATATTCATTTTTGATTATTTATGGTTGTTGGTATATTGTGTGATCTAGGTTTATAGTTGTGAAAAAGGGGGTTTAATTGAAAATGATGGTTTTAAATTATGGATTTTTGGGAATTTCTAAATGGTTGAAGAAAAGATGGTTTTCTATAGTATTTGTTTCCAATAAAAATGATATTTTATTAAAATGGTTTGGATTTTAAATGGTTTGGCATTGAATTGGTTTTGACGAAAATAGTTTTCAATGAAAAGGTTTTTTTATTGAATTGTTTATTTTGACATGATCGTTGGGCATATGTGTTTTGTGTTCATATTGAATATACGGAACAGGGTAGAAATAAGACATTGTGCTCTATGTCAATGGTTTAACGGAAAATGTAAATTTAATATATGGGTTTTGTTGAAATATGACATTGTCATCGATGCCAATGGATTAATGGAACATGAAAAACAATTACCTTGTGACGACTTGGTATATTGATTACAAACCGCTCATGAGGAATGAACTGTCATAATGATGAATTCATGGTTGGTTGCATGGGTTTAAGTAATGGTTAGGTACGTTGATATAGGGATATTGGAAAATGGTTTTAAAGGTTGTTTGGTTATTTTTCTGGAAAAATATCTTCTAGAAAAATTGGATTCAATTGCACTTGTATGGTTTTGGTAATGAATGGTTTTGGAAACATGTTTAAATTTATTTATTAACTTTTTTTGTTAAATAGTTTTGTATAATCCATTTTATATATTTTTTCTAACTCTTCAACCCTACTGGCATGAGTGGGGATGTCATTGGAGAAAATGGAATGAGTTTTATACTCACCCATACTTTGGAACTTTGGTGCTTTTGCAGATTATATCAACTTGGATAGGGGAAAAGGTAAGGTTTCACATGTGTTTTGCACTTCCTTGTGATGCTGGTCTGTTTGGCGATTTTTGAGCTTGGAGCATGTGGATCATGGATTCTTGAGGTCATTGGAGAGCCTTTTGTAGTTTATCCGTTGTGTGCAATGATACTTGGTTATCCTTCTATTGTTGCTTACATTGATGGGGTTTTGAGAGCATGATGTTGTTGAGATGTCTTTCATTTGTTCATTTATAATATAGTGAATTTTTGGTTATGGTTGTTAGGTTTATTGTTTTATTTCCTAAAGGGTAAATCGTCCCCACTTCTATTTAAAACCCTTCGACATATATTTTCTGCCTTTGGCATCTTGGGGTTGTATTTTAAGTCCTAGTAATGACTCGTTGTACTCTCAAGATAATGAGAATTGGAGGGTCATTACAAAATCCATTATTTAAATAGATACCTTTTTTCATCATTTCATTATTCACCCCTTAATGAAATTTTAACCTTTAAATTATTATTTTTTTTTTATCTAAGAGAATACATTAAATATCATATTCCATGATTAAATAATGAGGTTCTTCATCCAGATAAAATATAATTTATTAGTCTCACCTAGAATTAAAATTATATTTAATTAATTTCTTTAAATAATTAATACCATCAATATTGTATGTAATCACAAAATCACTCAGGAATAGAAAGGGACTCTGAAAGGAAATGTATCTAAAGTGATTCATTAGAATATAAATTTTTTTACCCAATGAAACTATATTCATCTTAATCGAAATCATTAAAATTTTCATAATTAATCAAAATTAATTTATTATTAATATACAATTTTTAAACATTAGTTTTCACATGTATTTTTATAAAATAACTTATAACATTTCATAAACTCTTTTAAAATATTCATTCACACATACAATAATATTTAAATTTAAAATTTGATACATATAATCTATGTGTATGTCACTCTCATACACAACTCCATGAATATTTTTATTTTCCTAATACGGATTCATTTGAATAATGATTTAGAAAATACATTGATACTACCTTCTGCACCTAGAATGGTAGGAAATATGAGAATATATTATTTTTTCTTAAAAAATCAGGATCATTAATGAAATGTAAAAGATTGGAGGTATTATATGTGTCTATATTTTTCTCCATGTGTCATATACATTAATAAATTTTATATTTTATCCAAGAATGTGTTCAAAAAAAGCCTTGCAAGTATAAATTATTGAAGAGATATAATTATTGTCCATGATGTTCCTCATTCAATATTGGAAAATAACATTAATCTATTTCAAACAAATTATATTTATACATAAAATAACATACTCACTACCTAATTATAATTCAATCAACTATATTTTGTATCCAATATTAAAATAAAAAAAATATATCTAATTTTTACAAATGAAAAATATTTTTAGAGAATAATGAATATAAATTAGAAACAATTCATATTCAGAATATCTAACGTAACTAAATTTTACGCAGGTCTACAATCATGTCACAATATATCAATCTTGGATCTATCATGTTTTCATTGTTTTTTTCTTATAATCATATGCCAATTCCATTAATGACTTTGTAAATACCATATTCTTTCATGTCATGACAATGAAATATTTATATATATATTTATAGATTTAGGTGTATACAGAACAATTGATTTCAAATCCATATGTAACAGGAATTAAATTTTATAAATATTTTATATATTTTGTATGTTCTTCATGAATAGTTTATTAAAAATGGAATAAATCATAAATGGTATATCAAATAACTAATTTTATGCCAATTTTGAGTCTGGAATGCGGTGTTTATCATTGGAGCAACCTAAAATAACTTATCATGAGTAATTCAATGATCTCTCCCATTGGTGGTACATTCAATTGATTAATTAAATTAATAAATTAGTTAATTATATCATTGTAACGAAACTATTCTCCAAAAAATATGTTTTCATGGTGAGTTTTAGAGGATTAGTTTTATAATCAATGAATTGAAATTTGTTTTATTCGTTTTTTTGTAGGAAGATCACATCAGATGCTGACAAAACTCTGGATCAGAGTTGATCAAGACGCAACAAACAAAATGACATCCTTCGATCACTGTTGAGAATATTCATTGACGAAGAATGATCAAATTTCTAGGAAGGACTCAACAATGTTTTGTTTATTCCATTTTTTATTGAATTGATTGTTTATACAAATCCCATATATTGAACAATGTTAATTGAGGATCCTTGGTATCCTCTTACATAATGGATTAAATTGAATATTTCATTATTTTCTATCAACAGATGTCCTTATCTTGATCACTAGCTAATAATATTGGAATAGATCACTTAAAAAATTGATAATGTGATTTTTCCACTATATTTCATCACAATCATCATTAGTAGGAACTGTGGTCATAGTTTGATATTATTGTATGGTACCATGTTCGATTAACCACATTAATCAAAATGGTTTCATGAACGAGGGACTGATCAACAAAGTAGGGCTAGATTGGGGAATTGTATAGGTAATGAATGATTGTTTAAATGAATAATGGTCAAATAAAAACCTTCTGAAGAACCCGAGGTGTGAAAGACATGTGATCAAACCCTCTAAGGAAAATGAAATCTTATTCCAATGAATAAAAAATGAAGACAACGATCATCGTCTTGATCTAATGAACATGGGAATAATAAAGGCCAAAATTGTAGGAAATGTCATGATTCGGTGTGCAGTAAGGAAAAATATAAATCCCATAAAATTCTCTGTTCATTCATCATATCCGGAGGAACACCTGACAAATAGCCTCATGGATATAGATAATAGTTTAAGAAGATTATATGGATTTCATGACATTTGACTCTCTTACACATTATGTACCTCTTCCATAGGAGGTGGATCTATAATGTGGGTCCCATGGATGGGAATAAATGATAGAGTACATAGTTAGACACTTGGACACATTCCAATGTACAATGACATGAGAAAAAATACATGGCCAAATCTCAAATAGATTAGACACACCATGTATTCCACCTGTATAGAGTGCAGTTATACATGGTTATAATGTCATGTACTTTGAGTGAAATCTCTAGGTAAAGGAGAAGGACCACATGTTGTGTGAGTCACCTCACATTCTATGCACCCCTTGTCTCCATTTAAGTAAACATCAACCTTCCATATCTACATCTTTTGAACTCTAATATTTTCATTTAAGTACTAGATCCTAACTATTTTTTCATGTAAAAAACAATTCTTCTACTATTAGTGGATTTACAGATATAATGTCAAATGTTTCTTGATAATCTCTTATCTATAGGACACTCTACAATGACAGTTATTGGAAAAAGGATCACTAAAGACACTAGGGTGGAACCCCTCATTAGTATGGATGTAGGTCCCCTACCTACCATGTGAAACACCACTATCGTATAGGGAATGAGTAAAGGATTTCAATATTCGATCCCCCTATTTAAAAAAGGTGCATGAATTAAACATATAGAGTGGAAACACACATCATATTGGGAAAATGTCATCTGCATAAATAGTGGAACCAATATCAGTTAGGGTGATGGTCCTCTATGACATGAGTGGAACACCCTTATCACACCATGGTGTGGGTCCCTGACTTATAGAGTGTAAACATACATCATATTGGGTGTGGGTCTTCTACCTAATATGTGGAACCCCTAGTCGGATTTTCCATGGGTACTTTTGAAACTAGAGTGAAACCCCTATAAGTATGTGGTTCAGTCCCCTAAAAATTCATACAATGTGGAAAACCCAGATGTAGTTTTGATCTAGTCCTCATATTTGAGTTTGTTCCCCCACAAAAGATTGTAATAGAGAAAAGGCATGGTTTGATGTGAAAAGTTATTTCCTAGGAGACGCGTGAGATATTGGGAATTGTTGATCTAATGTGGAACTATTGGATACACTTCATCATGGCATGTGCTGGGAGATTTATATCTCCTTTCCCACTCATTTGAGAATCATTTTTATGAGTATATATATATATATATTAATACATAATAATCAATAGAAGTGCTTTGGTTACTCTCTTTCTATTAGATGTGTAAATGTGTGGTGTATGTTGCCAATATTCTATGTTTTTCTACTCATGGTTTGTTGATTATAATCTTCTGTTATGGGTGAAAAACACATGATGTGTATTTCATCTACATAGTGTTTTGAGCCCCTTCTGTTTGGATGAGGTCACTCCCTCTTGGATTGGGTTGATCTTTTCTCTTTCACTACATCCTCATTTCTATTCAACTTTCTTTCTATTCCTATTGTATCACATAATACTTCCCATTTATCTTTTGGGGTATCCTATTGTGTATTAGAATACATACCCTTTCATGGGCATTCGCAACACGAGTCATGTCATTTTTTGATTACTAAGAGGAAGACGGTAACCTCATAGAAGCATTGGGATTCAGATGATGGGGACCATGCATGGTGGTTATATCATGGATATCAGTGTATGGGATCTATTTTCAGTTTATATTTCCATCTATGTCAGGTTGGGACATAATTATTATTGGGACTGTATTTTTTTCCCTTTAATTTTAAATTGTGATGCCATACCCTTGTGCACCCTAGATATTTTATCTGATTGTATTACATTATAAATGTTTCATATTCTATTAATTAGTGACCAGCACTTATGAATTGAGATGGATGGGATTGTCTATATAGATAAATAGTAAAATTCCACACAATTAGTATATATCATATGATTCTGATTTTCACCCATGGCCTATATTGTTAGGGTTGGGGTAGTTCCAGCTTGATCCTTGGCTTGGGTTTTTTCATCAATGGTTTTCATTAGAGTATTTAATTTATTGGAAGAAATGGACTAGGGAGACAATGCAAAAGTGTCTTTTGGGTTTCTCTCATGCTAGGGAATCTAGAAATGGTTTTTATGGAAAATGAATCAATTCACCAAGACAATGAGTGCCTACAATTCAACTCAATATACCATAACATTGGGGGTATTGGTCAATGGTACATGCATCATATAGGATTGAGTCTTTAACAACCCTTCTTGAGTTTGATACCCACTTTTGTAATATATATATATATATATATATATAAATTTGACCATCTAACCTTAATACATGTTGATTAATCTCATGCTACCATTGTGAAGAGATCCATTTATGATTATCGTTGTTGATCATGAAGAATCCTAGAAGAGAGTTGAGGAATCACTTACAGATCCATAAAGTGAGATTCTTCCTCTAGGTTATTAGGTTGAAACAACTCCACCTATTGAGTTGTAGATCATCATAGTAGTTATGGTTGAGGAATTGTGTTTTATTATCACATTGTGTGAGTTCTAGAACTAGAGCCCGCTGATTTTCAATAGTATGATATATCCTCAGGTGGAAGAGAATTTACATCAATAGGTGGTTTGTGTCTTCAATCTCATCCGGACACCAACACGTTAGGCGGTTTCACTGACATATATTACTTTAAAAAGAGAATCTCAATGATAGGGGAGTCATGTTTCCCATTTACAGGAAGAGTAGACACACTTGTGGACAAACATCGAGAAGGTATTTAGTGATAATTAATACCCCTTATGTTTGTGCTCATTCCCTATTGAGGAGAAACTAGTGCTATATTAAGGAGGAATGATAGTGATCGAGTACACAATGAGATAGCCTAACCCGATGTACCTAATCATACATAGTAACATGTTTTGGGGAAAAATACAGGACTTTAAAAGCCTATAGAGGTTGGAGGGGGTCTTTTCTTGTCATGGTTACCATTAGATAACATGAGACTTCCTAACTAGATGTGATGATAAGAACAATCATATTGCAGATGGGCCACCAAGGAAATGGTAGTGATGTGATTAGGGATCTCTGTGAACAGAAAATAGATGAATCCAGGGAGGAAGAGCTAAAAGAGGTGAATTCGGAGTAACGTGTGGTGTACCATGCTATTAGATCCTTCCACCAAAACCAAAAATCATCCCACTATAGGCTTAGTGTGCTGGAATCTAGGGAATTAGACAGATGCAGGATTTGATGGCATACATATCCACTATACGTATTGTTATTAGAGGTTTGATTAGTGTTTATTAAACTATTTATTTACTATAAGAATACATAGTTACCAGTCATTCCTTCAAATATATACTACACATTTGAGAGACTGATCTCCCAGTTGTGGTGCTATCCTAGCTGCTTCATCTTGAGGTTTCTATAATGAATGCTTCTTCTATATCTTTTATCATCAAAAAACGCAAGCTATCTATTGGTTGGGAGAAATTTTTGGGAACCATGTTTTGATCATGATGGATCAATGTGATGTAATCATGGGTGTCTATTAGTTTTATACGGTACACGACTAGATTGAATTTCATCACCAATGAGTATTATTTCCTTGCAGTGATGTGATGTGATTCAGCTTCATATGTGACATGGATTGCACAGTGGGATGAGCGGGTTATGTGATCATAAGGCCCCTTTCAATTTCACATAATTTTTTATTATATCTATTTGTGTAATTGGATATTCAAGAATTTGGATTCATTTTATTGTATATGATTATATGGATGTCCACATGAGGATGTTATAGGAAAACCACCATAGTGGTGGATATAGTTTTGTATTGACATGAATCCAGACCCCACTTTTATATCTTCTTTGGCATATCATATTCCCCCCCCCCCACTAACTTCAAGGAGATATTGTGTTAGTTTGAGGTCCTTTGAGTGAATGGTTTCACTACGCCCATTATTCCCTCGTAGGATGCACTAGTGTAGTTCATGAAAAAGGAAGATGGGAGTTTCAGCTTTATGTAGATGATCATCACCCAAAACGAAGAAGAAAAAAGAATAGGTACCCCTTTCTGAGGGTATATAACCAGTTTGACCAGTTTCACTGAACGAGGTTGTTCTCGAATATCTATATCAGGTACAGATTCCACCAGTTGAGTGTTATCAATGATAATAATACAATTTTACAATTTTTTCACTATGTACACTATGTGTTACTTGTGATATCCTTTAGTGTGTTCAATTCCCCCCAAACATATAAATTTCATGGATGAACCTAGTCTTCCAACCACCCATTGACTGCTTTTTGGTCGTATTAATTGATGAAATTCTTCTATACATTTCATTTTAGGAATAATTTAAAGTGAATTTGACGATTGTTATCAACATTCATTTAGAGGAACAAATTTATGGGGAGATATTGAACTGGTAGAACTTGATACATGGAATTCACATTGGGGGAATGAAATTTCTGAAAATGTTTTATCCATTGACCAAGTAATGATAATTGAAAAACTTCATTAAGATCCACTAATAAGAATTTCATATTTTTGAAGTTTTCTTCGGTTATTGGGGTGCTATATGGGTTTTTCCAAAGATTTCTGCAAAATTGAATCCCATATGAGTGCCCTAACGTTGTAAGGGAAGATACTCTTATGGTCTTATCAATACCAGAGGGCCTTAATGGAGTTGAGACTAAGGTTGAGTAGTTCCCTTATGTTGAGACTAATAGATTATGGTGTGGAGAATTTAGTGTATTATGATACCTCAGGAGTTGGTAGTAGTTTCCTATAGATGCAATAGAAATATATTATTTCTTGGGGGTTGGGTCATTTGATACCCTAGGAACAAAAAAATATACTTATTACATAGTTATACTAGAGATATCATTATCTATAATGATTCGGTGGTACTTCCTTCTAGGATAATTTTTTTTTCGACATATACCATCATAGTTTTTGGTACATCGTCACCTTAAGGGACCATAACATGATAATATTAGTCTTCATGGAATTTCTACTAGAAAATGAAATTTAGAGATTCTATTTTCATGTTAAATGAGTCATAGTAGTAAATTTCTTTATCATGAAGTAATAGGATCACATGGTATAAGAGGCATATGAGTAGTGGTCTTTCCTATGGTTAATCCTGGTGGAGGAGGGAAAAATATGCTTCAGTAGATGGTGTTGACATCATCATATATCTAGCATGTGATAGAGTCCCAACTGGTAGAATTAGACTATGATGATTTACATGACCAAACATCCATAGGTGTTTCACCAGAATGAAATTATAAAGGATGAAGTTTCTTTATCATTTTCTAGGGGCTGACGATCATTCCAGTCATGATGTCTGGGTGGGGGGTGAATCAAGAGTTCCAAACATATCTCTTAGTTATACATCATAGTGTGGGGATGATGTATAGATTTCTTCATTGATATTTTTTTTGTTTCTTTATGAGATGATGTCTACAATAGTTTAACCCTTGCTGCCTCACATTTTAGTAATTTAAGGATAAGCATTGTGTTCCAACATGATTATAGTTGGTCCTTGATATAGTAGGGAGGAAGTGGGATGTAATATCCATGTAACTTTTTACTATGATCTAGGAACATTAAAGGGAAATAATTCTATAAGGTTGATAGTTTATTCACATAATAAGTAATCACACATTCTCACTATTAGGAGGTTGATTATGTTGGAATGTATGGTTCAATTTTACATATGGGAGATCAATCTCATCCATGGAGGGCCCTTAATGATATTCTATAATCGTGATATGTGATTTACATCATGATTGTTGGGTGTATCTCAGGATGCATTCACAACCCAAATATGGTAGAGAATAGTATTTCACCCCATACCAATTGAAATACTTATTACAATATATAAGTGTTGGAGGATATTATAAGGGATTCAATGGTAAACACCATCTATAGATTAGATGATCACATTCACGGTTTATAGTTTGCGTTAAACAATATATACCACTCTACCATCGGCTTTGAATAGTTTTAGGCCATGTATGGGAGACCATGAAGGTCATCATTATTCCGTAAATGGATTCATGATACATCTCTTGTGAAACCATAGATGTTACATTTGATGATACATAAGGTCATGGTTATCCGTAAGAAGATGAGGATGGACATGGTTGATTGAAATATTATGCAGATCACTATTATAGGACATTGGAGTTTGAGTTGGGAGACCGAACTTTCTTAAGAGTCATTCCATGAAGATGATTTCAATGGTTCTTCTAGGGAGTCTTGTTATCCTTGAGGGTGTTCAGGATGTTGATGATCATTCTGATGGTTGGCAAGGTTTCTTACTATCTTTCCCAAACCTCAATGCTAAAGTAGGACCACAAAATCTTCCACATTTCATAGATGAGTGTATACATTCATGAGCACATGAACATCATTTACTATCTCAATCTTAACAATGAATTTGTATAACCCATTGCATAAAATCAGGTGGTGATTGAGGATTGACATGTGAGGATCCTGTGTGGAGGGATCATCCCCTTTGTTTGTTTTTAGTGGCAGTGAAAAAACTATTGAAGAGATCGTGCGAGCATGAGAGTCTTCTGTGTTCTCAGTATCCTGTGGTTTTTTTGTGGACATAAAACATTATGATGGGAATAATGTATAGAGTTGATTTTGTTTTATTCTATAAACTTGAAATATTTATATATATTTCAAGAGATAGTAGTTGATATGTAATTTCATTCTGAGGCCTATTTTCATGACCCCCTCACCACAAAGTGTACCCTTCCTGGGTCGGTAATATGGGAAGGGAGATAATGACACCCAAGTCCTACCTCTATTAGGCCTTGTGTTGGCAACTAGCACCGAGGGTATAGTAACACACAAATGGGAGGCATTACCCTCTTAGAGAACACATACGGAAGAGAGGGATAAGATAGACACCAACCAACTCCAACTCGAAACTGAAGCATAAAAGAAAACCCAAGTGCACATATTTAATTTCCTTCGAAAGTACTACAACAAAAAGGGGAAAACTAGAAGTACCCAAAACATCGTAAAACAGCTGCAACCACAAGCCCGAACAGGTCCTCCAGCCACAAGCTAGTAATTACCACCTTGATCTCTAACCTGCTCCAAGTTACCTGAAAGAAGTTTATATAAACGTAGGGTGAGTATAATAGTATACTCAGTAGGATCCTCCCTGAAGCCTCTCTTTCCAATGTAAAGAAATCATGCTAAAGCATAGTGAACAATAGTGAAACTAACACATCACCTAAACAGGTATACTAAGTTACCAACCTCACCATGGCTACTCTCACCAAGTAACTCATACAAGAATATATCATATAGTAAAGAATATCAAGGGTACCCTGCTACTACTTCCCCAATGGTTTTCCATTATTCCCCAATGACATATGTCATGTGCATCTCTCTCCAAAGGCTTTACCGTATACACCTGGGCTAAGCTCCACAATCTACACCACGTGCACCACAAAGGCTTGCCCGCAGACACCTGGGAAAATCTCCACACCATCCTCACAACCAAAAGTAACCCGGTAGTTTCTGGGAGCCACCACAGCTCTCATAACATGTATTATAATCAGGTATTATACCTCAAGCCATTACAGCCCATACATCGAGTATGTATCCTCAATCCATCACAGCCTATACATGTTACACCTATAGTAGTCCATAGGATACTATATCTAGAATATATGTGTGTGAATAACCACAAGACATTACAGCCCTCTATAGACGGATATGGGGAAAACTAATTGTTGTGCCTAATGGCACTAGTATCAACCAAGATAAGAGAATGGGGTCAAAGGGGGTAGTCATCCATTCATCCTCCCACCTGAATGTTGAGAAATATACCCCCCCTAGGGCTCAGAATCCCCGGGGTGTCAGTTTCCCTTACTAACAGGGTGGAGTAGCGTATAGAAAAAAAAGTATAGAATATATTATCACTCACAACCACACTATGGGCATAACTTAGTCTTAGACACAACTATAGCTAACGTCTCTGGGACTCTGGGCTTCCACTTCTAAGACTAGGTATCCTATAAGCACACAACCATTTAAAGAGATTTATTAGTTTACTTCATTCCCTACTTATCAATTCCACTGTGCGTTAATTAATTATTCAAACATTAATTAACCATGAACAATTCCTCATTAAATTCCATTAACATCACATCCAAAGACCATGGTCCTCTCAATAGTTCTTAACCTCATCATTAGGTTTCAACAAACTCCAACCCCATGGGCTAACATCATTTATTCAAACATTCATTATAGAATTACTTTCCCATATTCCCAGGTATTCTAGAAAAACATCCTAATGTACTAAACACAAGGGGCTCAACACGGTGAGAAGATGTACTAACTGTCGAGTCTTTTCCACTTATTGCAAGAGCCTAGAACCATTCTTCCTTGAGAGTCTAAACACTAAAAGCACATGGAATACCCCACGTGTCTTCGCCTATTTCAGAAGATGGGTATGTAAGACCAGCTGCCTTGAGAAATGGGGAAAAGTAAAGCAGATAAACAACCAAACAAAGCACCAAGCATCCAAAAATCACATCCATCCCATTCAATCATCCCTAATGTCTTCCATAACACCCACATGCATAAACCGATGCATCTCACCACTCCATCATCCCTGGTGTCCGCTTTGACACCCACATGAATAAACTGATGCATCTCTCCACTCTATACGTCATCCGCTTCTGCAACCAAAATGCCTCTATGCCTCCACATATCACAATACCCCTCTAGGGTCACATCACAACACAAACAGCAGGAAAAAAATAAAACATCACATCAATTTGGGCTCTTGGCCCTTTAACAAGGCATATAGCCTTCAAACAACATGGACCAACAGATTTCAGGTATACCAACCAACTGAATTAATCACATACATCAGAATCAATTTGATTAACATCAATATGGATCAATAGCCACAACAACAACCGGATTCGTTTACATGCCTCTTTATCTTTAGCCAATTATTTATCAATTAATTCTCGCTTTGTGTTCGTTATCAAATTCATCAAGAACAACATGTTAACAACTAAGGTATAGATATCACACTATCTACCAAATCAAGTGACGACCTGTTATCACAGTACAAAGCAACAACATGCGAGAAACCCAATTTTTTTAATCTGGTTAAAGTATTTAATTAGGTCAATATCATTGTGATCCAAAGGGATAAATCATGCTAACTCTACGATTGCACATAAACAATTAGAGAAGCCAAGAATCCCCTACCTCAATGGGTTTCGAGGAAAACCACAACGGTCGAAGAACGCCCAAGAAACTGGGTCGACTCTCCTAACACATCCAAGATCAAAGCTCATGATATTATACATCCACACACATAGATCGTCCCATAATGGGCATAGATATAAGAAACCGAAGGAAGATGAGGAGTATATCTACGAATATCTATGAAACCAAACATGAATGATCACATACCTTAAGAAATCGGCTTCGATTCGCCAAGAGAAGCCTCCGGATCGCCTCCAAAATTCTTGGGAGAGGCTCTCTTGCCTCCAAGGAAGGGTAATCCTAGGTTATGGCTTCTTAGAGGCCTGAACGAACCATTTATAGGAAAAAGAGTTCAGATACACAATTTTAGGATCTATCTTTAAGTGCCTACACGGTTAGTACGCATGGTTTAACAAATTGTGTGCTAACCATGCATCAGCTTCTGCCTTTCCAAACACTCTTCGCATGGTTAGTCCTCATGGTTAGACAAATTGTGCACTAACTATGCTTTAGCCACTGCCTCCAACACCAACCTTGCACGGTTTGGCTGCACGGTTTAGGAAAACCATTCGCCAACTGTGCGAAAGCTATTGCCCTTTTAGCTTTCCTTAAAAGTTGGCCCAAATGCACCCCCAGTCACCTTGACTTCCCTGAACACCTCTAGAACCACATTTTCACAAAGGAATAGACCGGAGTGGTCCGAGCCATTACATCAGATACCTCTCAAAATATTTTAGTCCTCAAGAATCCAAAACCCACTTAAAGATAAAAAGAAATAGGGTCTGAACAACCACCAATCAAGATACCACTCAAAGTAGAGAAAGCCACCAAAGCAACAAAGGGTGCCATCTCATAAACATGAAAGTTACAGAACCACATAATCTACAATGATACATGAAAACAGTTAAACATCAAACAACTCTGGGTACTGAGAACTTATCTGTGACTCACGTTCCCAAGTACTCTCTTCCAAGCCACCATGTCACCACAAGACACGAACTAAGGGGATAGAACACCCATAAAACACCTTCTCCTTGCGGTCTTGGATCTCCATAGGTCACTCCTCAAAGATTTCATCATCATCGACATCGATCTCTCCCCCAATGGATGATGTTAGAGTCGTCATCAAGATAACGACGGAGCTGTGATACAAAAAAAACATCATGTAACTGACTCATCATAGGGGGAAGTGCTACTCGATATGCCACAGCTCAAACATGAGAAAACACCTTGAAAGGCCCAAAAAACCCGGGAGAAAGCTTGCTTCCATGGCTAAACCATGGCTACCCACGATGAGCAGTCACAATCAGAAACACATGATCTCCAAAATTAAACTCTACGGGTCTCCTTCTTTGATCAGCATATGATTTATAATGATCCTTTGTTATCTTCATCCCCTCACGAATCACCTGAACTATCTCTATTTTATTCTTCACTAGTTACGGTCCACGAATTGCTGACTCTCCGACCCCAGTCTAGCACAACGGAGAATGGAAAGTCTGGCCATAAAAGGCTTTAAACTACTCCATACCGATGGTGGAGTGAAAACTATTATTGTAAGTGAACTCCACCAAGGGTATGTTCCTCATCCATGAGCCTCTAAAATCAATAACACAGGAGCGTAACATGTATTCAAGATTCTGGATGGTTCACTCTATCTGACCATCCTTTTGAGGATGAAAAGCAGTGCTAGGGAATAGTTGAGAACCAATAGCATGATGGAGTCCTCTCCATACCCTAGATGTAAAATGAGGATCTCGACCAGAAATGATCATCCTTGGGACTCCATAATATCTCACCACCTCCTCTAGATACTGCCTCGACAAAACCTCCACTGAGATTGACTCCTTGATCGCAATGAAGTGGTCTGATTTTGTTAAATGATCCACTACCACCCAAATAGCGTCATGTCCTCCTAAAGCTCGAGGTAAACCTGTAACAACGTCCATTGAGATGTCCTCCCACTTCCAATGAGGAATCTCTAATGGCTGAAGAAGACCACCTAAAACATGGTGTTCAGCCTTCACATTCTTGCAGACTAAACATCGAGACACAAACTGTACAATCGCACGTTTCAGCCCAGACCACCATAACTGACTCCTCAAGGATCAGTCCATCTTTGCCATGCCAGGATGTACTGCTAAGGGAAAGCTATAGAACTCTCGTAGAACCATCTCGTTCATTGTCATGGGAACAAAAAGTTTTCCCTGATACAACACTCAATGTTGTTCGTCCTCCGACCAACCATTAAGGGCCTCACCACAAACAACTTGGTCTCTCCAGAACTCCACCTCAAGATCCGCCTACTAGGACTCTCCCACCTTCTGCATTAGGTATGAATGTACCGTCATCTAAAAAAGTCATCTACTACCTCCAACTTCTCCCATATCAAGATGTAATGCTGATAGTTCTTCCATTACTCTCCAAGAATCACCGGATTCATGCACAACATCACAATGTGACATTCGGCTCAGCGCATCAGCTACTAAATTCCCTTTTCCAAGGGTATACGATATTTCAAAGTTGTATTCCTGTACGAACTCCATCCACTGACATAGTCAAATGTTCAAGTCATGCTGGGAGAAAACATAACTCAAACTCTTTTGAACTATGAAAACCACAAAGCGCTCACCAATGAGATAATGTCTCCACAACTTCATAGAAAACACCATAGCTGCCAACTATAGATCATGGGTGGCATAGTTCTTTTCATTGGTACACAACTGTCGAGACCCATAAGGAACAACTAGCCTCTACTGCATGATAACACAGCCTAACCCCATATGTGAAGCATCGCAGAAAACATTAAACTGAACTCCTTCAGCTGGAAGACAAAGGATTGGAGCACTTAATAACATCTCTTTTAGATACTCGAAAACTACATGACACTAATCAGTCCATATGAAAGCCAGATTTTCCCTGGTCAAAGCTGTCAGAGGAGTTGTAACTTGGGACCAATTGGCTATGAACCTCCTGTAGTTGCCTGCGAGACCAAGGAAACTTCGCACCTTTGACACTGTCTTGGGGGCTTCCCAAGACACAAGTACTTTTATCTTCGATGGATCCATAGCTACTCTTTGTTGGGACACAAAATTCTCCAAGAAACAGACTTCTCAAGCACAAAACTCACACTTCGACAACTTCCCAAACAACTGATTTCAACTAAGAACTCCCAAAATGGATCGTAGATGCTCTGCATGCTACTCTTCAGATGTAGAGTACACAAGGATTTCGTCAATGAAAACTACCACAAACTTATACTGGAACTCACCGAACACAACATTAATCAATCCCATGAATACTGCAAGAGCATTCATCATGCCGAATTTCATTACCACGTACTCTTAATGCCCATGATGACAACAGAAAGCAGTCTTCGTGATATATTCATCCTTCACACACATCTGGTGATATCCTGGCCGCAAGTCGATCTTTGAGAACCAACTTGCACCATTTAGTTGATCGAATATGTCATCGATCCACAAAAGAGGATAGCTATTCTTTATTGTCATTTTGTTTATGTGACGATAATCGACACACAACCACAACTGATATCGGCCATCTTTCATGAACAGAACTGTTGCACCCCATGGTGACACACTTGATCGAACAAAACCGCACTGCAATAGACCATCAAGCTGTATATGTAGCTCTCGTAACTCATAAGGGGTCATCCTTTATGAAGACATAGAGATAGGAGATGCTCCTGGATGTAGCTCAATCCCAAACATGTTCTCTCATCGAGGGGGTAATGCTACAACCACTTCTGGAAATACATCAAGGTACTCCTATACAACCCTAGTAAACGCCAACTGCCAAACCTCTAAAGAACTAAGAATCATCTCAGCAGTAGTGTTTGATAAGGACAGAACGTGTCGATGACCCATCTAAGGATCACTCTCACTAACAAAGACCACTTGCTCTCCATATGCACTAAAGAAAACGACTTCCTTCGTAAACAATACATGATAGCCTCTACCAAATACAACCAATCCATGCCAAGGATGACATCATATGGTTGTATTCGTAAACATATGAAATCTCTCCAAGAGCGGTGTTGCCCCAACACTATCTCATAGTCTCTACATACTTCAAACAAGTCAGATCGACCTCCAAATGGTGTATTCAACACCAAGTTCACTAGAATCCTCTCTACAACAAGTCCCAATGCATGGAAAATGGTAGGTGATATGAAGGAGTGTGTCACTCCAGAGTAAAACAAGGCATACATCAATGTAAAAAACCAGCAACGGGTACCTCGAATGGCATCTGGCTCGCATAGTGCTGGCAACGCTAGAGAATGAAGCTGACCACGACCTCCACAACCTCTCTGACCCTGATGAAGACCACCACCATGGTCGTGCTCTACTCTCTGAGGATGGGTAACATCATGGAGCTATACTCTACCTTCCCCATCTATCCACTGCTGGTCTAAGTCTAGTGTAACTGGCTGCAGCTGCCTCGGCTAGAACTGCCTCAACAGATGAACCTGGAGCGTAGCGCCCGGTGCACGATGACCGCTCTAATAGGTAGCGCACTCCAGCTGATGATGGCCATAACCACCAAAAGTAAAACAAGAACCTGATTCTTTTTCATAGACCTGAGAGCTGCCGCCTCTAGAGAAACGAGATGTGAAGGGATGGGACCTACCCCCGGCTGTACGGAAACTCTTCTACCCTAAATACTTGGATCTCTGGACCACATCCTTGCTTCGTGAGGGATAATGTTGATTCCCCTCTCGTAATGATCTGGTCTTGGCCAAAGTCCTCTCAACAACCTCTACCCTCTCCAGTACCTCAAGATATGTGTTTAACATAAATGGGGTGACCTGAAGCTGGATCTCTGGACGCAAAGCCTCCTCAAAATTCCTCGCCCTAGCCTCGTCATCTGGAAACAGGTCCGAAAAATATCGTAAATGGTTCCGGAAACGGATTCCAAACTCTCGAACAGTAGAGATCCCCTGTCGTAGGGTTAGAAGGTCCTGGTGACTAGACGCCTTCGCAGTCGAAGAAAGGAACTCGACTCTATACTTGTCTCGGAACTCCTCTCATGAGATCGGTGAATCCTCACAATCCCCAATGAACAACAACCACCACTTCTTTGCTACTCCACGCACCATCGTCACAACCAAGGACACCCAGTGCTCAATCCGAGGATGCATCGAACTGAATCCAATCTCGATCGCCTCCAACCAATCTTCCGTGACTACATTTGAAACAGAGCCCTCGTAATTTTTTAAACTCTGGCACTAAAACTCTTGGTGTGTCTTCCTCAAAATGTCGTCGTCGTCAACCTCTACCAAATGACGATCTTCTGGAACAACCTGCTGGACATTTTCGACGCAACCCTAATGATGACGTCAACCTAGAGCCATACCTATAAAATAACCAACACTTAGAGCTCCTAATCCTGGAATATGGAAGACTCTACATCAATTAACTAACTGTATTCTTTTGTTCATTTTAGGTTAACCTATCCCAAGGTCTACCCATTTACACACAGGTATAAGGAATAATGATGCATGATCCTTTCCTATGCCTCTACCCTACAACCTATATCACCTTGTTTAGTATCCATTGTAATCTTAATGGTTCGTACATTAAATCATAGGGGGCCCTAAATGCCTATGTCTTAACCGGTCTCCAGAGTTTACCTCACTTGATAAACATGAATGACATTGTTTCCCTACCAACACATGCAACCCCACTTGTGCCTAACTCCAATGTCCATCCTATCCCTCAACCAGTGCCTCTAATACCACTCTGTCACGACCCCCTCCCAACAATGTGTACCCCTCCTATGCCGAAAATGTGAGAAGAGAGATAATGACCCCGGAGTCCTGCCTCTAGTAGGCCCTTGGTTGGCGACTAGCACCGAGGGTATAGTAACACACAAAAGGGAGGCATTACCTTCTAAGAGAACACATGCGGAAGAGAGAGATAAGATAGACAGCAAATAACTCCATCTTATAACTGAAGCATAAAAGAAAACCCAAGTGCACATATGTAATTTCATGCAAAATTACTGCAACAAAAAGTGGAAAAACTGAAAGTACCCAAAAGAAAGTAAAACAGCTGCCACCACAAGCCCGAGCAGCTCCTCCCGCCACAAGCTAGTAATAACCAGCACGATCTCCAACCTTCTCTATGTGACCTGAAAATACAATAAATAAATATAGGGTGAGTATAACAGTATAATCAGTAGGATCCTCCATGAATCCTCTCGTGGAAAAGTAATGAAAGCATGCTAAAGCATATTGAACAACAGTGAAACTAACTCGTCACTTAAACAAGTATATTAAGTTCCCAACCTCACCATGGAAACTCTCACCATGTAACGCATACAAGAATATAACATATAGTAAAGAATATGAAGTGTACCCCACTACTACTTCCCCACTAGTTTTCCACTTTTTCCCACCGATATACGTCATATGTATCTTTCTCTAAAGGATTGCCCGTATACACCTAGGCTAAGCTCCACAATATGCACCACATGCACCACAATGGCTTCCCCCAGACACCTGGTCTATGCTCCACACCATCCTCACAACCAAAGGTAACTAGGTAGTTTCCGGGAGCCACCACAGCTCACATAACATGTATCATTCATCGGGTATTATACCTCAAGCCATTACATGCCATACACTGAGTAAGGATCCTCAATCCATCACAACCTATACACATTACACCTATAGTAGTCCATAGGATACTATATCCAGAATATATGTGTGTGAAAAACCAAAAGCCAGTATATCCCACTACACACCTATATGGGGAAAACTAACCAATGTGCCTAATGGCACTAGTATCTACCAAGAGAAGAGAGTAGGGTTAAAGGTGGTAGTCATCCATTCATCCTCCCTCCAGAATGTTGGGGAATACACCCCCAGGGCTCAGAATCCACATGGTGTCAGTTTCCCTTACCGACAGGGTGGAGTAGCATATAGAAACACAAAAAGTATAGAATATATCATAACTAACAACCACACTTTGGGCATAACCTAGTCTTAGACACAACTGCATCTAACATCTCTCAGACTCTGGGATGCAACATCTAAGACTAGGTATATTATATGCATATAACCATTTAAAGGGATTTATTAGATTACTCCATTCCCTTTTTATCCATTCCAATGTACGTTAATTAATTTTTCTAACATTAATTAACCATGATCAATTCCTCATTAAATTCCATTAACCTTGCATCCAAAGACCATTGTCCCTTCAAAAGTAATCAACCTCATCATTAAGTTTCAACAAACTCCAACCCCATGTGTTAACATCATTTATTCAAACATTTATTACAGAATTACGTTCCCATATTCGCAGAAATTATAGAAAAACTTCCTATTCCAATAAACACAAGGGGCTCAACACGGTGAGTAGATGTACTGCATGTCCAGTCTTTTCCACCTATATCAAGAGTGTAGACCCATTATCCCTTGAGAGGCTAAACACGGAAATCACATTTCATACCCCACGTGTCTTCGCCTCTTTCGAAAGATGGGTAAGCAAGACCAGCTGCCTTGAGAAGTGGGAAAAAGTAAAGCATATAAACCACCAAACATGAACCAAGCATCAAACAATCACATCCATCCCATTCCATCATCCCTGGTGTCCTCCCTGACACCCACATAAATAAACAGATGCATCCCACCACTCCATCATCCCTGGTGTCCTCCCTGACACCCACATGCATAAACTTATGCATCTTTCCAATCTAGGTGTCATCCGCTACCACAACCAAAAGGCCTCTATGCCTCCACATATCACAACACCCCTCCATGGTCACATCATAGCATAAGCTGCAAGAAATGAAAATTCAAACATCACATCAATTTGGGCTCTTGGCCCTTTAACAAGTCATCTATCCTTCAAACAACATGCACCAACATATTTCAGGTTTACCAACCAACTGAATTAATCCCATACATCAGCATCAATTTTATTAAAATCAATTTAGTTCAACAACCACAACAACAACAGGATTCATTTACATGCCTCTTTATCTTTAGATAATTAATTATCAATTAATTCCGGATTTACCTTCATTATAAAATTCATCAAGAACAACATGTGAAAAAGCAAGGCATGGATATCACACTATCTAGAAAATCAATAGGTGAATCATTATCCCGGTAAAAAGCAACAACATACATTCAAACAAATTCTTTTAATCCAGATCAAGTATTTAATTAGGTCCATTTCATTGTGATTCATAGGGCTAAATCATGTTAACACTACGATTGCACATATACATATAGAGAAGCCACAAATCCCCTACCTCAACGGTTTTCGAGGAGAACCATAACGGTCGAAGAACGCCCAAGAAACTAGGTCGAATCTCTACGAATCCTCCTTAGATCACCTATACAAACACAACCAAGACAAAAGATCATCATATTCGACATCCAAACACTTAGATCTACTCATAACGGTCGTAGATCTAAGAAACCAAGGGAGTACGAGGAGTAGATCTAAGAATATCTAAGAAAACAAGCATGAACGATCACATACCTCAAGAAACTGGCTTCGATTCACTAAGATAAGCCTCAAGATCACCTCCAAAACGCTTAGGAGAGGCTCTTCTACCTCCAAGGAAGGGTTATCCCGAGTTATGGACCCTTAGAGGATTAAAAGACCCATTTAGAGGCAAAGGAATTCAGATCCACAATTTTAGGTTCTAACTTTAAGTGCCCACATAGTTAGTCCGCACAGTTTAAGAAACTGTGCACCAATCATGTGTTTTCTTCTGCCTCGCCAAACTCTCCTCGCACGATTATTCCACACGGTTACGCAAACTTTGCTCTAACCGTGCATTATCCACTACCTCCAACACCTACCTTGCACTGTTTTCCCACATGGTTTATGAAAACCATGCGCCAATCGTGCAAAATCTATTTCCTTTTTAGATTTCCTTAAAAGTCTTCCCTAACACGGCCCAAGTCATCGTGACTTCCGGGAACACCTCTAGAACCACATTATCACAAAGGAATTGACCAGATAGGTCCAGGCCATTACACCTATGTTCTCAAAATTAATAATATAAAAATAATATATATATTTTATATTGTATGTTCATTGATTCTTAAATAAATTGGGATAACTCATAAATGAAATCATGGAGGATTAATATTAGAGAATGGATTAGTCTAGAATATAGTTTTTAACCAAGGAGCGACATAAAATTTATTGAAATTAGTGTGTTCAGAAATATCACCCATGGATGGTATGTAGAGTGGAATAAATAATTAATCAAAAAAATCAATTAACATGTTTTTAATTTACTACATTCCTACAATTACATCATCATATATAATTTCTGTAGGATTTCCTCATAATTATAAAATCTCCGACGACGTTATTCCTCTCATTATCTTTACAGATTTTTTATAACAATGATAAAACTATCGATAGAATTATATCAAAACATGATGGCCACAATTAATTCCTTATATAATTGGTCATCACATTATTCACTGAAAAATGGTTGAATCTCTATGATGGAATCGTCAATTTTGGGTTCACATCAGTTTAGAATAAAATTTATTGAGCACATCTTTCCCATCAATTAATATTCTCCAATTTAAGATCCTTTGAGTCCTTTAACGTACTGGATTAATTTTGTTATTTTATATGAAATCTTTCCATGAATAAAATTTTATTGAACTTTTCGAATAAAAAATGAAATCACTCGGTTAAAAAAATTATTGTTCTTTTCCCCATTGATTTCTTCCTGTTATTCCTCAGTTGGACCCTGCAGTCCTAGGATGACATAACTAGGTAGTACCAAGCCCATTTGGACCCCCGATAATAACCATGGTTTTGTGAATGATAGATGAATCAATAAAGAAGTGGTGGATCTATTATATTTTTATGTTTTTGGATAAATTTTTTATGAGACCATGATAAAATCATCAACACATGAATATCCTAATGCTTGCAGGATCTGTGATGAACCGGGAATGAAAAATGGAACCTAATATCTAGCGAAAAACAACCTAAAAATATGATCCATGACTATATATGAAATATATGTGTTGAAAAAAGGAAAAAATTCTGGGAAAATTACTTATTTAGCACCAAAGATGTGTATTTGGAAAACATAGAAAATTTTGACTACATGCCATGTATCATGATGTAGACATGATGTGTAGCTTCTAGGTAGCAATGACATGGGATTTACAGTATTATAAGGATGAAATGATGTATATCCCACCTAAATGGTGTGTACATCATCCCAAGGAGGATGACTAATGTAGTGGGTCCCACATTTGGGAGTAAATGACCATGAACATGACTATGTAACGAAGTACCCAAACTTGGCCAAAGGACGCGAACTTGTCTAATAAATTTTCAACACACTGTGTAGTCCACCTACACATTGTGTACATATACTTGGGTTTAGAGATGTGTACTTGTTTTGGGACATCAATGAAAAGGATTAGCACAACACACTATGCAGGCCCCCCCACACTTTGTGTACATTTTTCCCCCATTAGAGAAAACTTCATCCCTCCCTATCTCCATCGTTTGAACTCAAATTATGGCTAGCATGTAGGATATCCGGAATTTTTATCCATGTATAAGGTGATCATTCCCTTAATTTTTAATTTTGGGATATGATGTGGAATGTTCTAATCATGACGCATATTCAGATAAATTTCGACAATGGAAATGTTCGGGTATAGGATCACTAGGGATACAATATTGGAACCCCCCATCAGTATAGGCTCTGGTCCTGTACTAATCAATTGGAATACCCTATATGATAAGGAAATTTTCATTTCCAACTATAGGGGAACCCACTACAACACCATATCACGGGTCCTCGACCTATATAGTGGAATCTATCATGAATATTTTCATGGGTGCTCTACCAACAGAGTTGAACCACTATGGAAATTGGATCAGGTTCCAGATTACTAGATTGGAACACATATCACTCCATGGCATGGGGACCGACCAATAGAATGTATTCTTGATTGGTTTGTTTGATAATACCCAACCTATTGAGTTGAACACATCTCTTATAGGGCACATTTCATTATGATAATAGAGTGTACCCCCTCCCCCCACCATCATGGGTGTGGGTCTTCTACATACGTATA
This sequence comes from Viscum album, assembly GCA_963277665.1. NCBI lineage: Eukaryota > Viridiplantae > Streptophyta > Magnoliopsida > Santalales > Viscaceae > Viscum > Viscum album. The sequence goes on from OY728166.1 coordinate 602,517,120, forward strand.
GATTAGAACCCCCTGATGAAATAAGGTATGTGAAATCAACATCGACTTTATGTGACCATGATTTTGTGGGACGTGATCGGTCATGATTTAACTTTTATGGATACCTATGGAATGAAACAATTGATTTTGGGAATTGTTGATGGAATTATGAAACAGTGGGACAGTTTTTTTCTAAATATGATCTATGATATGGAGATCCACTTTCTCATGTATTTTCATTTCTTTTCACTGAGTATATGTACATTTAAATAAATATTTATTCCCATATTGGAGTTTTTTACTCTCTTTTAATAATATATGAAGGTTTTGGCGTATTCCACCTAACCTTCTTATTTATATTCTCATGGTTGGAATAATATACTCTCCAGGAATTGGTGGGATAGACTCAATGTGTAGTTCATCTACCCACAATTTTTAGCCCCTTGTGTTTGGATGAGGTCACTACATCTAGTTTTGCGTTGAGATTTTCTCCTTCACCACGTCATGTGTACTATTAAACTATTTTCATATTCCTCTTGTACGTCTTATGACCCCCATATATTTTTGGGGCATCATATAGGGTATGTTTATACCCTCCCCTACATGGGCATTTTGCGTCACCTTTCATGTCTTACAAATATGATGAAATGGTCGATGGTGAATTCAAAGGAGCTTAGTGATAATGGGTGTTCTGGATTGCATATAATTTTAGTATCATAGATATGAGGAGCTGAGATATCTTAGCAGTTTACTTTCCTAGTTCTGTTAGTTTGGGACATATTTTTGTTTGGGCATCAATTTTTAAACATTACATTTCAGTTTAAAAGTGATTCCCTTATACACCATAGATGTTTCTCATTATTGTTTAACTTAATAAATGTTTCATATTATTTTTATTGTTCTTCTTCACTTATTCATTGAGACAATCAAGTGTGTGAGTACATATCGTTAGTAAAAGTCCTCAAATTTAGGATATGCATTCTAGTGCATGTCTTCACACATTAAAATATGGAAGCGAGCCTAAGGGAGTTACAGTTTGGGCCTCAGTATGAGTTGTGTCATGAAATACTATCCCAATACTATAATGATTGATTCTAAAATTATTAAAATATTTTCTCTTAAATTTAAGCATATCCATTATACCCAAATTTACTTATAATTTAATATTTTCCATATATTAATAATTTTTCTTTTAATCATTGTGATAAGTGATCTATTTCATAAAATAAAGTCTAATGTTTATTTTTATTTTCATAATAATGGTTCATACTGAGCTTCTAAATTTTACAAATAGTAATCATTGGTAGTGTCAAAATAGTTGTTTGTAATGAACCATTGTAATGAAACAATTCCTGATTAAGTCTAACTCAATACAATGCTTTCATGTATTACCCATAAGTACAACAGTACCATTTCCACATCAACATATAGTATAAAAACATGGATGCATTTTCTTGGAAATAACATACTCAATACTATAACAGAATATATGAATTTATTATTATCATTAGTTTTATCGATAAATATCTATCTTATTTTTTCTAATCATGTTGAGAAAAAATAACTATTCTTTTCTCTGATATAAACTATGAAAACCCCTATATTTATAATTTAGTAATCCATAATTTATTAAATTAATCTCCACTTAGTAAACTCTTAATGAGAATTAATTTTAGATTATTATTGAATTTCGCACATTACACATCAACCTGAAACATAGAAACACCATTATTAAGAACATTGAAAACATTATTTTTAAAGTACATATATTTTAAAACTACATGGGATAACCTACAGATATTATTAAGAATTGAGTGAGCTACAATGACATGTAACGGAATAATAAAAAAATCATGAATAACGTAACACATTTTAGTCAATATAAATACCAATTATTCATGACTGTGGTGAGAATCATTATTTGTAATAATTAGGTGCGATACGTCATAATAACATAAAGGAAATATGGGAATGTGGAAATAACAATACACATGAAATAATAAGAATAAGTCCATGTAAACCATCATAAACTCATTACAATATTTCCTTAGGATAGCATATCATTCACTAGACTAGGAATAGACTGAGGATAATTCATTACCCAATGTCTTTGGAGTTCTATCTGGGATCACCCATCCAAATCATATCATTTACATGCATAACCATCAATATTTATCATAAAAAAATAAGAACATATTTCTCAAATTAAATAACATGATTACGGATTTTTTGTTACATACATAGAATTATTTAATAAAATAAATTTAGCTATGTCTTGGTGAATACCATTTAGTGGTAATGACGATGCTTTTTAGAATATAATATCTTGGAAAGTAAAAATCATAGGATAATATTAGCAACATAATATGTTAGATTATAAATCATCAGAGGGAATAATAATTTAGTGAGGGGTACCTCATCACATGAAATTATTAATGGAAGTAATAAAGATTTTTATGAACATAATACATCATGATTAAATTTTAATTGACTTTAATAAGACAAAAAGTGTTCTAGAATAGAATTTTGGCATAATAACAAACTGGATAATTTTATCCTCATAATATGGGTACATAAAGAATCATTTGAGGTTTTAATGAGAATATAAGGTTTATATCACAACGTGGACATTATAAGGTCAATAATAGTTATGTGTAGAATTGTCTCCCACCAATAGGAAATTAAATAAAAAATTATATAGAAAAAGAAGGGGATTTAATAAATAGGATAAGGAGGTGATCCGTCATTAAATTTCAATATAAAAACAATTTCATTAATAGTTATAATGTGAAGGGATAATTTATTTATGCTTATAATAACAAAAATTTTATATTAAATAGAATATTTAAAAAATATTTACAAACCGATAAATATATATTCATATGAATAAATTCAAAGATGTTTCTTTAATGGGAATGATAATAGAGTGTGAGATAAGACAAATACATTGAGAGAATGCTTCATACAGATTGGGAAAAACCCAATTAGATACATAGATACATCAATGAGATGCTATGTTGAGTTGAATTAATTGAGTAATCGTTCAAAATGTCTTTAGTGATTTATATAAAGAGTAAATGGTTTTATTTATACTTCAAGTGGGGTGGTTTTATGTTATTAATTAATAATTATTATTTTTAATGATATCCAATTTTGGGTGGAATTAATTTCCAAAACTATGGTAGGTAATTAATGTTTTATTGGATTATTAAGGTTTTTAAAAACCAAAAAACCCATATAAAACATTCATTTTTAGTTATATTATTTCATTAAATTTTAATGTTAAACCTCTAAATTATTTAACCTATACAATCATAACTATTTTTTTACCATTTTAATATTTTTAATTATAAAAATAAAAATAAAATTATTAACATATTAATAACTCGTAAAGAAAATTATCAATTTAATTTTGGGTAATTTAAATTATATTTTTGGTATAAATAAATTCAATTGTGATACACATATAACCAATAAAATTTGTTTTTATTGTAAAATGTTGGTTTTTAATATTATAGACATGTGCCACAATGTGTGACAATTTATATTCCATTCCAATATGTAAATATTTTTAATTAATAATATAGATTATGTTTGATTAAAAAACACAATCCTATTTTAATTATATCATATGTGTTTTTTTATTTTGTAAATAATATTATTTTAACATTTTACCCAAAAAATGATTTTTTTCCAAAATTCCAAAAATATTAACCCAAATTAATTTTAATGAGATCAATCCAAAAAAAATATGTTCTTGATCAAAATAAGTTCCTCTTTAAGATAACTTTATCTTTTTAATTAATCATTTTTTATAAAATTAACAATCTAATAGAAAGATCAGTGTTCTACCCATTATCAAAATAAGAATGGGCTTCATTAAAACAAATTATCACAGATAACATAATTTTTTAAGATTAATTAATTGTATAGATTTTTATTTAATACTCTCACATAAGACATATTTTATGGGAAGGCATTTATTATCTCAAATAAAATCAAATTTTAATTATATCATTAATTAATCCCATCGATCCATTAAATTCATCCACATAACCAATAAAAATAATATCCAAATGTATTATTTTATGGCAGTCATAATTTCAACCCCTTGTATTAGTTGATGAAAATTATGCATGAGGATCATATTTTCTAATAAATATACCATCATTCTTACTTATCACCATTAAATTTAATTTGGAACAAGGTTTATTATCATTTCCAAATAAAATATTTTATTACTATATCATTATTCATATATTATAGTGATGATCATAGATGTAATAATTCAAGTGGATTTATGGGGATAAAATTTAATATCATACATTATTTATCCTCCATTTTTCTTCACATTTAATTTTTTTTAGATGATGGGAATTTATTAGACAAAATTTGATGTCCATCATTAATTAAATAATGAATTGATCAGATTTTTATTTATTTTTTATATACTATTAATATTTTTAGTTGTATTAGTTTATATCAACAAAGTATGTTCTCTTTTTTTAAGAATTATTCATTTTATGTTCTTAAATTGTAAAATAATATAAAATTATATGATATGTAAGAGATTGCTTATTTAAAAGATAAAATTATTTTTTGGTCTTAAAAAGACAAAAAACTATTTAGATTCTTGTTGATATCCTCACTAGAGGGGCCATGATATTTTGGATGACGGTATATCAATCCAGATTATAAATCATTCTATGATTCAAGGATTCAGTATTCAATACAATTAGATAGATAATTAATACATATTTTATCATATTTTTTAATTCTTATATTTTTTCTTTATTATTATTTTTAGTAATCAGTTATGATTTTATTATTGATTCAAAAGTACATACAATTTCAATGTTCCCAAAATGGTTGAGTTCTACATCTTTGTGAATGTTTAAAATTCCCATGAAATTAGAATATCACATTTGAGCCTTAATTAAACATTTAATATCATGCACCCAAATAATGATATCCATGACATTATTTTATTTTTTAATTCAAAAAAATGTATAAAAATAGAAAATAATATGAAGATTAAAATTTTGAATAGATAGTATGAGAAAATTGAAAAATTGAAAAAGGGGAAAGATTAAAGAACATAAATGGAAAAGGGTAAATAAATAAAATTAATAATTTTACTCTACGAATTTTAAGAAACTTTATTTCCCAATTTAAATTACACCATTTTGAACCGAAATATCTAGGGTTCTCTCAAACAATGTTTAAATTTTTAGAACCTAGGTAATGAAAATTGGCTTACCAATGTCGTTCTCTATGGAGGATGTATTTAATAAATATATCGATGTTATTTTTGAATTAATATAAAAATAAAAAAATATATAAATATTGATGGGTGGTTTTTTCTGGTGTTTATCAAACTATAGGAATTTTTTTTAGAATATTTTTTAAAAAAAATTAATTAACAAAACACAATAAGATTATTTTTGTTTTAAAATTATATTAAAAGTAAAAAATTATATAACTATATCACTTCACTTACATATTTATCACTGTTATTTGGATTAGTCACCACTGACCAATGATTCCATATTTTTTTATCTCTAAAACCCTATGAGAATTAACATAACATTATAGATGAAAATAATTAAACCCTATCACTGATTGAGAACATTAAAATCATAGCACCTAATGTTGATTGATATAATGATTGATTATGTCCAATGGTTTATTAGGGAACATATACAATATATAAATGTGGATGAATTAATTTTTCGTATTGTATTTATACTCTCTAAATTGATCCCATGTTTTTTTATTTTATATATTATTATTAAGCCCTCACATTTAACACATCGCACGACCTCACATGATTTGTGTTATTAATACTTTTTATTTACTGATTTCTTTCATGTTATGAAATAAATATATGGATCATATTTTATTTAATTACTCTATATTATTTATTCAAAACAAATAATTTAATAATGTAAAATGATATCAATTGGAAGGAAATAATACTCTTCTACGTGTGGTGTAGTCATCGTAGAAATGTTTTTCATGTGAAACAGTTTATAATCAGCATATCCAAATCATTTTTTTACTATTGATTTCCATCCAAAAGAAAAAAAACATAGATGCATGAAATAAAATTAGTTGAAGAATTGTATTATAAATGACTTTTTTTATTATAAAAACTCATATATTAAAATGTGAAGAATATTCCAGTGGCTATGTTGATGGGACCCTTATTTCAAGAGATACCAATATTGAAATGATTTTTGAATTTGTGTGGAACCACTTATCCATTTATGAAAACATTATTATTAATTCCCAACCACCTCAAAATGAATAAAATACCCATTTATATTGGGGATGGAATGATAGGACTCTATGACGTAACAAGTGTTATTGGTAAATTTTGAAAATTATTTTATTCTAATGTGAACATGATTTTTAAAAACAAAAACTTGTTAAATAGATATCAATCCTGCAGGATTATTAGTTTGAAATTTTGATATCAATCATCAACCATAATTATATCCCAATCGAATCTCATATGTCGAATACATGACATGAATGATGACGTGGTATCCAATCTATCAAATCTATTCCATATTTGATTTCATTTCCATTTTTAATCCAATCAAATGAATCATATATCTTAGATTATGTAAATTAAATTTATACTTTATTAATTTAAAATCATTTCCCTATAATATTATGTACATATTAGGTATAGAATAAAATTTATGAATAAAGTACCATAGTGAACTTCAATGGATTACAACTGGAATTTTTTTAAAATTTTCATATCATTGATCAAATTCTAAATATTACATAAATGAAAATATATTAAATAATGTGATGAAATTATATTATTTATTATAAAATGATATTTAATAAAAACAATTACTATATGGTAATTAGTGTTTTGTCATTATAAGTTCATTGAAAATAATCAAAATAGAGTTATGCGATTTCAAATTTATGAGGAGTCCCACGATTATGTCCTTGATGAATTTTTATTGTTTCTATACTTTTATGTGTATTCATAGAAACAAACCCAATGAATTTCTTCATTCAAATCATACCATATGAAATATATTCTTGTGAGATACACCTTCTTCAATTACACTCATCACTCTTCCCCACCAAATGTTTTTCATTATAAATCTATTCATCTATATACTTCTTTAAATGATAGTGTTTGATGAGACATGAGAAAAATTGATAATTTCCTTCCATTATTTTTACCTTATGTAATTAAAATGTAGGATCCAACCCATAAACCAACTTCTTTATCATTGATGATCTCTTAAATATTTAGTACCTTCATTTTAAGATATATATTATATTTTTGAGCTTCTAAGATATTTACATAAATATAAAGATAAGAAGTATGTTTGTAAGGAGATAATTTATATCCCCAAATTATGAATTCTGAATTAATACTCTAAAAATCAATGATTATATTGTATTTTTATGCCTCCCAATGGATAATGTTTCATGATATATAATTCCTAGAACAACAACCACCATATTTTCCTTTATCATGAGGTAATGTTTTCAGAAGTCCTAATATGTTATCAAATCCAACCAAATCCATTGATAAAAATTTAATTCTCTCTAGTGGAATATATATTTCAAGATCATGTCATCATTATATATATATATATATATCAAAAAAAATTCCACAGACATAATGTCTCATAATTATCAATGCGTAGATCTCTAATACAGTTTCTAAATCATGATTATGGTAATTTTCCTCAGGATACATTAATTATTGTGAACCATATGAAATTTCATTTTTATTTATTCATGATAATTCTACAAAAAACCATTTCAATTAATCATTATATATTACAAACCCTACCCCAATACAGGGATATTTTATTATACAATATCAGATAGAAATATTATTTAGTTCTATAAAAAATATTAAAATACCTATATCTAAATGAATTTAACACCATTCTATGTTGAAGTGGTTAGTGTAATTTATATCCTTGGTAAATATACAACAATGTTTTATTAATGTCCTTTTATCCTAGGAAAACAATGGATCTCAGTTATAGTGTTCAGATTAGGGAATTTCTTGATAGCATCTGTATTTTATGGATATAATTAAATGAATAATACAATGATTACACGATGCAGAAATGAACCATTTTATAAAATTAATTCACATTATCTAAATTCGTAATCATACATATGAACGTTCAAGTTATTTAACAAAAAAAATTAACATCATGTAATTTCTTTTTCGTTGAATATAAATTTATATCAACTTTTAATAAATAGGTAAATATTATTGATAAAGACTATATTATTATATCCATAACGATAGTTGGGGAATTTTTCAGCACAAACAACATCACTATAAACTCATTATGATCATAATATATGTAAAATGTTGTTTTTGATATATCATTCCATTTAATAATTAACTGGTGTTATCCAAATTTAAATTCAACCTTCTAGAAGTATTTATCTACTCATCGTTGATTGAATATATCATTGATATAAATTAGTGGATAATTTTATCAAGAGTTTTTAGTCTTTCGATAATAAATGAAATGAAACCTCAATCTATCAATATTTCTAAAAGGATGACAGGTGTATACCAACGTAAAGAATTGAGACATAAAAAAATTAAATTAAATATTTTTTTATTTCATTAAATAATCTACTTTCTTTAGAAGAATTATATTTAGAATCTATTTGATATGAATGAATCCATAAATTAGTTCGATTAAAAACACAAGCATAAGATATGGGGGTATTCAAAAAAATTAATCTAGAAATAAATAATTGTATTCAAATAAAAAAGGAATATTATCAATTTAGACTTACTCCTTAGTCAATTGATCTGACAGTCCCCCATATTATTGTACAATAAGACAAAATATATAATTTTCCTCCATATGGAGTTCACAATCATTCTTTCATAGATTCATGATTTTATGAATTTTTTGAAAATAAAACGAGACATCCATATCATGGTAAGTAATTTCTTATAGAGACCAAAGATTAAAATAAATGAATATAACATATTTTTTATGAATTATTATTACATTATTTATGCATGTTCATGAAGACTGTAATAGTTTAGTTTCATTTGAATATATAAATAGTGTTTTCCAATCATCTGGATGTAATTCATCTTTTTCCAAAAAGATCTTCCTGCTTAGTAATACTAATAAAATAATTTCATAATAAAATGTGGAAAGAGAACATAAAAAATCAATATATCAGATTTTTTATAAGGGAAATATGGAAATAATGATAATAATTACATCAGGGTAAGTCTATGAGGACATGATGAAAATATTTTAAAACCATAACTTGTTTATCAAAGATCGTAATAATGATTCATTTCATTTAGATTTGATGATTATAAAACATGTTTCATATAATAATTAAAATAATACAATACATGAGAGTCTAAGTCATGAAATCTGTTTCATATAGATAACCATAGAAAATAATCTCTATATTAGATGAGGCTTCAAGACAATTAGAGTAGAAAAATCCATTACTGAATTGGTTTCACATCTAATACCATCCATTTATTAATAAATATGTTTCATATCCCCTTTTAACCCCCTCATTTGGAATAGAGTAAACTCCCTATATCATTAATGTGTATCACATGATATGTAAATCATTACATAATGTATTGGGGAGATATTGTACCCAATCATCACATATTATAATCATATATATTTGTACCACAAGATCATAAAAAGGCATCATATCACAACAATTGAAATGGAATGGGTATCATAATAATTACAAAATATCATAACTAATGTAAAATGGATAGGTTTTATAATAATTTCATCAATGAATAAATCATGAAAGGAAGCAGAATTCATAGACAATTAATCATGATATATCCCACGGAAGTGAAATAGGTTTTATAAACAAAAGTTCATCTTAATCCATAAAAATATGAAAAATGAATGAGAATTTTCCACATGAATATTATCCCAAGTAAAAAAAACTATATCAAAATATTTCATCTTATATAGAGGGATATTTTTAATGATCACTTGGATCATTTTGTAATGAAAATATACATTTTTAATCATTTTTATAATATAAAAAATTTAAAAATAATTTTCTTTGAAAAATAATTTGAATAATTTTAAATAATCGTTGAAAATAATTTTAAACATTTTTGAAGAAAATATCGTCTCCTCATTGAAAAATACATTTTAAAACATAAAATATATCTATATGATTATTATTTGAAAATTTCATTTAAATCTTATAAAAGAGATTTGAAAATATTTTAAATAACATTATAAACATAAAAAAAGCTATATCATTTTCTGTTTAAAATATACTAAAATATAATTTTTAGACATTATTGAATAAATTTCTTTTAAATAAACTGGATGGTGATATATTATCATCTAAAGATATAAATAATGATTGAATTCTGTAAAAAAAATCATCATTATCATAAGTATAATATGGATGATAAATAGTACCATTATATGAAAATAACATGAATTAAATGAGTATAAGATAATTAACTATTAATATTTTGAATCATGAGTTTAGGAAATTGATACTTTATCATAATAAATCTCAATAAATGTAAGGATTTTAATCTAATACTTTATGGATTTGGTAACAATGAACCATATTACCAATAATGAAATAAAACAAAAAGGAATAAAAAATATTCTGATAATAGATAATTCTTGATATTACATGTCAAGGAGGATATATAGACACATCATGAAATAATATGGGTTCATATCACAACATATTTCCCAAAGAATGAAAATTGAGACAAAAGTCCTTTAAATATGGTAAATTTTGTACCATAAATCCATGGAATGATAAATAATAATTTTTTTATATACCGAAATATTTTTTTAGAATCCTCTCATTATAATTTAATTTTACGTATATACATTAAATATTTTAATGAAATTGTTAATATATAATGTGTCTTACAAAAGTAAAAATGTGAAAATAAAATCCCATACTACAAGTCTTGACTACCATTGTACAAGATCCAAAATCCTAAAAATAAAAATAAATTAATTATAAATATATTAGATAGCCATATTTATAAATATAATATCCTATATTATTTTATTATTACCTATTATTAACTGTTTATTTACAATTTAATGTTAATGTATTGTTTTTGGATAGAACCACATTATAATTTATATATGTTTTGACATTTTATTTTTTTTAGTTCACATAATTTGATCACGATTAACTCATTTAAAAATTTAAAACACAATATATATATAATTTATATATATAATATATTTATTTATAGTAATCTATAAAATTTAGATATAGGATATGAAGTACAATGTTCAGGGAGACAACAAACTGTACATACACATGAATATTGATTCCAATTACTTGGATTATTTAAATAATGAATAATATATAATTTTTCTACATATTTTGATTCTATAAAAATATTAATAACATATATAAAACATATTTTACTAAAAATATCTTTAAATAATTCAATCTAAATCATGAATAAATCACATCAGTTTAAGAGGAGGTAGTTTGAGGTACACACGAACCACAATATCACAATCATACAAAATGGAAAGCATGATGTAATGTGTTAAGTTAAAATTAAATATAGATAATAATAACATAGAGACAATAAAACTTTTTTATAAACAGTAACTGCATCATTATGATCAACCTTGAGATGTGGTGATGGAAAAAGGAATGACATTGGTTCATATGGAGGTAGTCTATTATATACATAAATGATGATTTCGTAACACATTTGTTGGACGTGTATGTGGTTGTGGGTTTCAAAATAAAATAAATAATCCAAATATATGTAAAATATTATGTTTATTATGTAATAAAGGTATAATATGAATTGAATTCGTAGAGGAAGATATAAAAAAGGAAACATTATTTTATAAACATTACCACTACATAGAGTATCCTCCTTAGGGTCTCACTCATACCATGCTGGGATGACAGTAAATAAAAAGTAATACATCTAAGTTGAGGGGAGGGAATTTTTAATGTGATTTATGATGATCATACTAATGAAATCTTTCTTCATAGTTGTAAACAATGGGGGAGATTTATTTCCCTTCTATGTTTTAGTTGGAGTGACATTATTGTAAATAATCAAAGGATTTCACCATTGGGTGGTCTCTCTTAACACATGCAACTCAAAAATAAGATAATAATGGAGGGTAAGGTTTATTTGTTCATGAAAAACCTCCAAAACACAAAATTAAATGCATTTCTATAATTTCCTTTATGATTCATTTTGTTTACTCTATACTAACCTTTAAGATTTTATCCCAGTATTTAGGTGTCGATACTACATAAATTATATATTAAGAAAAAATTAATTTGAGATTTATTAGGAAATATAAACTAAATAATTTAAATTATTTTCTGTATTTATAAAATAATAAGTATTACATTTTTGTAGAAAAAATAATTTCAATAAAAACACATTTATCTCATAGTAACATAGTTTTAACCATAATGGTGATAATATATGGTTTTCTATTTAGGGGTAAATATATACATTTTAAAATATCAATTTGTACATTAATGGACCACATATTATATTTTCTAATATTTAAAAATATATTTGTAGATTATTGTTTTTTATTAATCTTATATATGTTAAGTAAAAATAATTTATATAAAATAACATTAATCTCAATCATGAAATTATTTATTTTATTTAGATTTAAATGTATCATAAAAATAATGGAATTTGAATAAATTTTGTTCACACCTATGTATCTTAATGTATTAATCTATAAATTAATTGAAGATAATAATTCATTAAACATACATAACAATTAAAATCTTTATTATCATTTATTTTTGATAATTATTAACTATATAAATTATCTATTAGAAATTCATAAGTATTTAAAATGATTATTCAGTAATTAAAAGACTTAAAATAAATTATCATTATAATAAAAGTTAATTAAATTTCAAAATAATATTTCTAACAGACCATATTATTTTTTTCTTATCATAAATGGTTATAAATATTAATTGAATGAGATATTATTTATTTGTATTTTTATTTACATAGCATATTATAAACGTCAGATACATGGAATAGAATCCAAAAAAATTATAAAAATTACTCAAAATGTGGTAACGGAATAAATATGTTCATAAAAATGTTTTTTTAATATTTTTTAGTTCATTTAACTCCTTATAAATTATGTTTAAGCACTTAGTAAACCTTTTATAACCTTATTAACTATAATTAATTTTAAATATTTTTAATATTAATAATACAAAAAATAGATTTGAATTATTAGGAATTATTAATAATTTTGAATTAAAATATTGAATAAATTCTTCCAAATTAATTTCTCATGAGTGGGATTATTTAATTAAAAAGTATCCTCGTGGACATGACGAGAAAACATGTTTTTAAATTCAAAATTTTAAAATGGTTACATTTTTTTATATCAAAATTAGATTGGAAAAGGTGTAAATTTTTTTAAAATAGATTAATATATATATTATTGGATTATTTTCACATTGAGAAATTTACAAATATATTTTAGAAAAGAATTTATTTAAACGAAAAGGTCGTTTTAAATTAAAATTTAGTATTTTTCACTTTTTATCAAAAAATAAAACATCTTAGAAAAATAGAAATTATAATCCTACTCTATATTTTATATTACTATTTTAAAAGTGATTTTTATTATTTAAAATAAAAATTATAAATATGGTAACTTGTAATTTTAAATTACATTTTCATGTACGATTGGAGAACAATTTAGAAAGTAATCAATTATTCATATAATTATTATTTTTTAGAATTATTATTTTCATATATATTATTAATAGATAACTAAAGAATTTATGTAAACTATATATTTTTATATTCTACTTAATCATATTCAATCCCACCATTCTACAAGATAGGTGATAACAATCACACTAAAGAATTTAATTAATAGTATATTATAATTCATTAAAAGGCAGTGTTGCATGAAATGAAATATATTGAAGGAAATATGTATTTTTTATAAGATTAAGAAAATATAGTATTTTTTATTGGATAAAATAAAATAAGTGTTGTCAGTAGTGATATCATAATGTGGTGTTTCATAAGAAATTGTACCGTTTTCTAGCAGGAAACACAAGACATCCATTATTATTAGTTTAAAAACAATTATAATAAAAACTATAGGTGTTCATTTTACCCCCCATAAAATTAATTTTAAACTCTATATTCATCTAGGTAATACATTTTTTAATAATTGAATGTACCTTTAATAGATACCCAAATAAAAAAATGTAATAATAAATCTTTCATTAAATAGTGAATGCTGGAAAAATTATTGTCACCTAACATAACACATAACTAGGTTTCCAAACAGGATAACATAACTGGAATGTGATGATTTGAGCGCAAAATAAATGGGTCAATATTTGTAGACAGATCAAGAGACCACTGATCACCAGAAACTCAATTATATATAAAATTTAACCATCACAAACCATAAATATGTGATTATTAAATAGACAATTTTATTCACAAAAAATTTTGTACTATTGTAATATTATGGTTTCAATATATATTTCTTAAAGTTAATGAATTATTACAATATGATATATATGCATTATTTTATTCTATTTCATAAAAAAAATTGCATCCATCTGTTGAACCTTGATAAATTTTCACTAAATCATTTACTATAATAATACAAGGTGAATTTATTATGTTAACTCACTAATGGATCATAATTCAGCAACATATATATTCTGATAATTAATAATTTATGTATGTGTTTTATATATAAGGTATATGGGATATGTTTTACATGATTTTTAAATTGTTTTGAATGTTGTTAGGGATTTTCTGGAGGGTAATTGTTTTATCATTGTAATTAAAAACTCTTCCACACATCAAAGAATCCATGAAATGTGGAATAGAGGGGAAGATCATAGTTGGTTCATTGTTTTCATAACCTTTTCATTTAACATTTTGATGAATATAGGGAGACAGTGGCTCATAAATTGTTTGTGAACTATTTTCCATTCTCTATGCCTAAATCTCACACCATTAAAAACATTATCATAAAATTTTGGAGCTAATTTGAATTTTTCCAATAATAGATCATTTTCCCCAAATTTGCCGAAACATGTTTTCCTCCCCTCCAAATGGTTTTGGAGACCCTTTCGTTAAATAAGGCAGTGATTAATTTGAAAACATTAGTTATTTTAAGGATTTTTTCCTTATAAAGCACTTGTTCATGGATTTTTCCCTTAGAATTCATATTCATCCCTCTCTTGGATACACATATCTCATTTGTTTAATGTTCATAAACGTTTTTTGATAAAAAATGATGTGATATATTTATATGGTCGATAGGGAATAATAAATATTCCATGTTTTGGATTATCTATGCCCATTTTGGTGAATACAATTTCCATTCATTATTTCAACATCTGTTTACAAGGTAGGTGACTCCACTCTCGAATTCGATTAATAGAACTAGATGTATTGATTAAATATTGATTTTATTTTCTAGTAATATTATTGGAATTTTTTGAAAAGGAAGACAGAATCCCTCTTTAGGGATGGTTTTTAAAATTTTGTGAATTTGTTTTTAGTGAGAAGTAAAATTTGATTCCTGGTTTGAAGTGGTTGATTTTATACAAGTTGTTTGGTTATAAATGATGAAAAGGTGATTATTAGAAATTCTTCTCATTAAAATTTAATAATTTCAATGAAATGGATTGAAATTATTTTTCCATAACATCAATGTGTTGATTGGAATGGGGTGGATAATGGTCTTGAGGTTCCATTTTAAAAGGGATGGATTATAGATGTGATGCTGCATCATCAATGGTCACACTAGGATTGTGTGTCTTTCTATGTGTTTTGGATGTGTATGGAATGGACTGGGATATTCCTATATAATATCTGATATGTTTTAAAGGAATCGTTTGGTTTCTTTCCATGGAAATTACATTTGTTTAGAAATCTATTTTGGTAAGGAAATTGTTGAATGTTTTTAATATAAACTATTTCAAATTTGTTAAGACCCTTTGTTATAATGATTCCAAATTCAATTATCCTAGTTTCATGAATTTGGAATTCATTTGGGGAAATACTATAGAGATTTATAATCACCCCCTTCATATATCATTGGTAATTTTGAAGATGTAATATATTCAGTCATATGTAACAAAATGGTGTCTAATTTATATTTTGAGTCTTCATGATTCCCTGGGAATGAAATGTGGAGTTTGAACATGGAGAATATAGGAGTGGTTGAGTTGATGTATTGGTTACCTTTTAGTTTTTCTATTTTTACATTATTTTTTAACTATGATGTAGTTTGATTGGTTTTTGTAATACTTATTTTCTTATACTGTACTCATTCACCATATTGTGGTCTGTTGGATAGGGTTATCATAGCGTGGTTGTTTTGTTCTAAAAGGAAAAAAAATTACACCAACTATTTTTGAAGCCTATAGAATTTATTACAATCATGTAATGTGTTTCAGATGTAACATAAGACATAGTATATCCCCCATCAATTCTAAACCCAATGTGAATGAAAGGGATGATACAAATGAAATCCGTCATGGGAGGTTCATCTAGCATTCACAGACAAATGTTTTTAGTTCTTTGGGTATTAGAGTTGTAAATTAAGTCAACTCTATTCCGTGAATGCGATTTTTATCATCGAGTAGGATCACCAAAACATGAAATTTAGAGTAAAAAAAGGCATAAATAACCAATTAATTTTGAACCACATGTTACCATTTTGTTGGGTTCATATTTTTTTCAGACAAGTATTGTGGTTATAAACTCCTTATCATTAGTTTATCCGATGAGGAGAGTGCATAAAAAATTTATAGAAATGAATTTCTAATATGATTTTATATTTCATTTGGATTAATTATCTATTATTTCATAAAAATGTTTTTATTTTAATATTTAATGAAAATTAATTAAAATGTGATATTTTTAAATGGTATGGTAGTGGTATTATTAAAATTGTTTGATTTAAAAAAACATGGTGTAATACTCCAATATGGTTTGTAAAAGGAATCTGTTGAAATTTGGAAATCATTGTTTAGATATGGGTGAACCAGTAAATATGAAATTCAATAACCTAAATTTAGTATAGGGTGAGACTAAATGATGTTTTGTTTTGGTATTACTTAATGAAACACTGTATGAATAGAAAAACCCAACAAGAATGGGATTCTTTGAATTTTGTTCTCTAAGCCACCAGTGATCCAACTACCTGTTAATTTAGTATTTTCCAAAATCTTCAAAATGTGGATTGAGAGAACATGAGGTAAAAACCAATATAAATGGAGCATTCCATTATATTCCTAATGTAGAATCTAACGATATTTTGGGTTTATTAAGAACCCGAGAAAGAATTGGTTTGGCCAAATATAAAGAAAAAATTTATCGATTTTCAAGGAACACTATATGATATTACAGTAACGTTGGAAACATACAATAGGTAGTATCATGAATTCTAGTGGTGGGATTTAGCATTTCTAAAAAAATTAGACCAAAGAATTTCAAGAGAGGATATTTAAGGTTTGTTCTAAAAAATTATATCCTCACATGTTTAGAAATTCTATTTTTTAATATAAAGATGGAGAACCTATCAATGAGATATTGTAGGGATAATTTTGTTAATTTAGAAAAAAATTCAACAGATTTATTTGCATGATCTTTATTAAATGAATTAATTTAGGAATCATGGGTGTGGGTATATATTTTTCAATGATTTCCATGATATTAATAATGAATTATATTGATATGTTCAGTAGTTAAAAAGTAGTAGGAATAGAAGTCTCTGGACCTCCATGTGGCAGAATATTATTAATACGTATGGGAAATCTGGAAGAAAATAATTATGGGCGTACACCTATTTTATAGGTAGTGTAATGTCCTAAAATTAGATGAATGGATCATTTAATCATCATCAGAAACCAAAAACAATAAGATTTTTTTTCTTGTGGTTTCTTGGATTATTTAAAACATGATTGTATAGTACTAACTTGTTCCATTAATAATTGGAATCTTATGGGGAATCTTCAGTTCCATTGTCATATTCCTCCATTTTTAGGTCTTCAGGAATCATCTTATTTTTCGGAGAAATACTATGATTTTATAGGATATGGAAAATTTTATAGTTATCATTATTTGAATAAATGGACCCCTAGATATTATACGAATACCATTCCTCCTCATCATGGGAAATATTCACAAGTATAAAATTTACAATGTGTAGGGATTAAGTAGTTTATGTGGTCATAAAGTTTTATCAGGGTTAATCAGCCATAAACATTGATGGTGACTGGTATGATTAATTTGAATCTAACCCTTATGAATGATTTTTTTGAGAAAATTTTGTACCCTTCATTAATATATTCATATGATATTAATCATTAGGGTTTTCATGTTGAGTTTATTATTTCTATTTTGAAACATCATACTTTTCCTTATCGAATAGAATGTGACTAATTTTATGAGATTCATGTTCTATACTAATTGATTGAACATAATTATGATTGGATTTATCTATGATTGATATGAATGTCTACATCATAATATTGTGTAGGATTTTTTAAATATTCATGGATCACGGATACTAGTATAAATTAATGGTTTTTTTCAATCTGAGGAAGGCATTGAGTATCTCTTTACAAGGGACCAAAATGTAAAGGAATGTTCTGTAGTTTTTCTGAAAAACTATTTTGGATCTATCTCAAACCAGTTGACAATGTTTAAATTGAAATCAATGTATAAGATCAATAATATTAGTCTCCAAGAAATTTTATTTTAGTTTTAATATTTTTTCTGGAGAAATTTTCATCATTTTCACCCACATGATAAATAGAGTTTACGATTGATCTCTTACCAAGGAAAACTCTTATCTCACATTCATCATATCAAATTTCACCAATAGATTTGAGTAAATTGAAAGATTAGTTAAAATATATCATATTTCAAGGGATCTTTTTTCCTTATACATCTACGTTGGATGTGTCTCTCTTCTTTTTGAAATAGATATATCCACCTATAAGGCTCTATGTATATTATTATAATTATAACCACTATAAAAATAATAATATGTGTCGACATCATTTAAATGATTATTTTTTTATTAATTGAGGGGATACTTGGGGATCTCTAAATTTTACTTCTATTTAGGATATCAACATTTTTTCTCTTTGAAGGAAGGTATTCCAAAAAGAAAATTTTGGAATTGATATGGCCCTTAAAATTATGCTACTATGCCTTTTAGTCATTTGAATTCACTAGCAATATTTATGGGATAAAAGAATCAGATATTTCAATCATATCCATAATTTATAATGGATGTGTCTGTGGAAGAAATGTGGAAAATTCAGGAAATTTTATTGATATTTAGAAACACTTCGAGATATTTTAGGGAATTTTTTGTGATCATCATCTATAAAAAAATTATAAATGGGTTATATCTAGACATAAGAGGTTTTTTTCCCTGGAAATTTTATCTATTAAAGAAGTATTCCAACGGATCTATAATTGAAAAAGGCTATGATTTCTTTGGAACAACCACAAAATTTCTTTTAAATAAATAGTTTACATGGTTCAGCTAGTAATTGCTGACATTTTTTGTAGAAAATTTCATTTGTAGTATTACCAATGGAATCCATGACAAGGAAAAATATTTCATTCTAATAAAAATATGAATGTTATAAATTTATACTATATATTAGGTATCAAATTAAATCATCATCGATATTTATTTTTATATAATTATTTAAGGGGTATGTGGTGTATTTTGATGCTTTGGGAACTAAGTTAGGGTGTTTTATCTAGAAATGACATCATTTGGTTACTTATTTCTCATTAACATTGATATTTCCTAAGAAAAACTACCTGAAACTTGATTTGTATTTAGCTGTTATACTCCATGATTTGAATACATGGAATTATTACCAACATAGTTATAAATTAATAGTGGTTATGTATCCTAATAGTTTCAATCACATTTTTTCTCCAGGTGATTTATATATTTAATAAATAATATGTATGGATATCATCAATTTTATGACATTAACGTGATTTATACATTGGGAAATGGAAATTTGGTCGTGGTTTCTTTTAGGAGAAATTTACATAGTCAGTTAGAAAAAGAGTTTTCAAATTAGTGGCAGTTGTTTTAAATGGAAGCTAATGTGATCATATACTATGATGATTGAGGTATAAATTCGGTTCTCACTATATTTTCATATGTTCTTAGTTTTTATGAAGGTTAAATAGGAAAAAAAATATGATTATGTATTTTTTTATTAGGTTAAAACTCAATTGTGTGGATATGATTGTTGGAACAAAATGGGATGGGATCATAGTTATTGGGGTTACAGTTCAGATGGTCAAACCTATGATTTTTAGGAGAATCCAAATAATTCCTACCATTAGTTAATATAAGATGTTAATCCTACAATACATAATATGTATACTGAAAAAGAAGAAATATTTTTGTGTTTTTTCAGGAAAAGGAAAGTGGATGAACTTGTGATGAATTGCCTTACCTGTTAGCCAGTTAAGGCAGAATAGTAGTGCCAAATAGTTACATGGTATTATTTACTAAATCCCATGTGGAAATGAGAGATGATAATAATTGATTTTTTGAACGTTTCCATGAGGATGGTTTAAAAATATGATACCATATTGGTGATATTGGATATAATATTTTTCTTTTCCCATTGAATCCATATTCGTTAATTTTATTTAGAGGAGGATTTATCTTAAATATTTATACTATTGGTTGTAAAGAGGCATGGGGTACTATTTTCTATAATATTCGACAGAGACCCTATATTTACGTTTCATTTTTAGAAATACTTACTGGTATCCCCTAGTGTTATTGGACTACAAGTGTAGTGTATCGTCCTAAGATGGATGGATATTCCAAAATGATATTTTTATCATTAAAAGGTATAAAATAAGATTATGTGATGCATTTTAGTGTCTCATGGGAGGATCACATATAGATATATGAGTTATCATTTATAAAATTTATCATTCGTTTTTACAGATGCATCCTTTTGGAGCATTGAATGGGTGACCTAGTTATTCCCAGATTTTTGGGTTTGAAACAAGTGAGAAACAAACTATTTGACCATTAATTTTCCATAAGACAATATAAAAGACACAGTTAATTAAAAATATAGAGTTGATGTGTCATAGTTTTCAATAATAATAATCTAATCATTATCAAGCTTCATTTTCATTTACGGAGAGTGATCATGTGTTAATGATAATATTACTGAAGCATTGGGATTGTCATTTTAAGAAGAATATAATTATATATCATTAATTAATATTCCCTTTTGAGATAATCAGTTGGTTATTGAGGTGGAATATGAATTTGGATTTATAAAAAGTTTTTGTTCTATGAAAAACTTGTTTCATGTATCTTATTTAATGAATTAGCATCCTGATCATGACCATGCAATTCAATTGTATGACATTGACATAGACCAATGTTTAATTGATTCAAGTGATAATGGATATTATGGATAGGGAATAAAATTAAATGTTTGGGAATGATTTTTCTAGGTAATTTTTAATAAAAACATTGTCATATTCTTAATGAATCAGAAAAAAATTAAATTGAAATCATCAAGCAATGGACTAAACACTATCATAGAAATGATGGTTTTCATCATTCCATAAATGGAACGAAAAATTTTGGGGATAATTTAGAACTAATAGTTTTTTTATATTTACCCTTTACATCTATATATTAATTATATTATTAATATGGGTTAAGTTATGGAATGTTTGGAGGAGTTTTGGTCAGTTTGAGGGCTTTTTTAAAGGTATGAGGTTTGAGAAAAATTAGTATGAATGGGTAAACATATCTAAGAAATTACAAATATTTTAGTTGTGTGACTAATAATATATGGAACATGGGTTGTCTAAACATTTTAGTTCGTAGTGTGAATAACATTTGTAGATAGTAGTTGGTGCATAGTTTTCCTAATTGTGTACCTAAAACAAGCACCATTATAAACAAGATCCAAATATTGCGGATCTAATTATTGTTTTCTAATTAATGGCACATCTTTTCACCTAAACAGACCATCGTTTTATTTACTCTTTTTCTAAATTATTTATAGGGCCTTCCCTTTGACCGAATAGTGATGTTTTTGTAAATTTTGGTGTGTTGGAGGCCATATTGTTCAACAAGCTCCCATTCACGATTGTTTTATAGAATTTTTCTTATTAACTCTATTATATTCATAGATATTTCAATTTGTGGATGTATATATATATGTTGGGTTATGCTATTTATTATAAGATATTATTTTATAGTAGATATGGAAGAAAATATATGATGGGTTTTTGTGATCTAAGACATCTTTTTAAAGGGATGATGTGGTTATTCACTTTCACTTACGTTTTCAGGGTTTGGGGATTCACCCTCAACTACCATTTGTAGAAAAAGAAATATTTTTTAAATTTTTTTTTTATTTTCTTATTTTAATTTTGAAATATTTTTTCAAAACATTACGGAATCCCTCTTTTGTTATGGTTTGAAAATTTTGGGGAATTTGTCATCTTTGGAAATTGTAATTTGTTACATGGTTTTAAAATGATGATTATATATTTTTTATTTTGATTAAGGGAATCACATTTTTAGAAATGGTTTTCAATAAAAATAATTTTTTAATTAAATGCATTGTCATTATTTGGGTGTAATAGTTAATAGTTTATTTGAATGGTGTGGATATTGGTCATGAAGTACCATCATCAATGGGAAGGGTTATGGACATGGAGTTCCACCATCAATATTAACACAAAGATTTTGTGTATGTGTGTAATGGAATTTGATATTCTGATGTAATTTGATTAATGGTTTTAAGGAATTGATTTGTTTCGTTTCTTGTAAATTACTTTTTTTAGAAACCTATTCTAGTATAGATACTATATTATTTTTTGTTATAAACAAAATTAGAATGTTTTTAAACAAATATAAAAATATTCTATCTTGTTTAATCTTATTGGCGTGATTAGGGATTCCATTTGTGGATATACTACTATTCAATATTCTCACCCAACGATTGGTAAAATAGTTTCATTTTTAGATTTGATATATCATGACAAAACTAGAGGCACGATATCAAATTTATTAAGTGATGCTTAAAGATATGTAGATAATTTATTTTGGAGTAAGAGATCATATCATGCATTAGATTTTGATTTTATTACATTGTTTTGGTTGAGTTTTGTGGATTTTTTATTATCACTTATACTCAATTTTGGCTAGATTAGTTTAGTGTACATTGAGTTGTATTAAATTTCACTCATGATTCATATATTCAGTTGTTGGTTTTGGTTACATTTGTCTATTTTTTTATTCTAAAAAAGAAAATCATCCCCCATCATTTTATGATTAACATGGAATTTATTTATTGACATTGTTTTATTAGGGATGTCACTTAAGTCCTAGTAGCTCCCCCATCACTTCTCAAAGAAATTATAAGCTATGGGATGTTACAGATAGATCAATAAATTTAATTCTAATACATTTTGTGTTTATTTAGTTATAATCAAAAAAAATAGTTAACACTTGATATCCAATATGCATAATTATTAATATTTTGAATCATTAAACAGTAACACCATAGTCATATTTCAACACATTCCTTTTCAAAAATGATTGACAATGTTACCCTTCTGAAAGGTAAAAATTAAAACCATAAGAAAGAATGTCAATAAATTCCATTATAATATCTTAACATTGATCCCACATATAAAATAAAGTATCTCTATGTCCTCACATAAAAAATATGCAAATACAATCATCATGTATTCACATGAAAAATTTTAATAACCATAATTACTAGAAAATATTATTGAAAATATACACTCTTCTATATTCCCTACATAGAACACAAATTGTTGGATACATTAATTATATCCAAATATTCATTAACATCATCAATGATAGAATAAAGCACATTTTCAACTAATGTGTTATCAGTTCTAAGGTCATCAATACTATCCTACTTACTTTACATATATTAATCATTTCTTTATCCATACAAAACATTATTTTCTCATCATCATTCATATTTCATGGGATTTTTCCCAAAATCAAAAAATATAACCCTTCCATTATATATCTGTTATAGGTCCATAAAAAAATTCAACATATTCCTTCACATCTGTAAAAAACAAATATTGAACAATCCTTATATATTTTGTTATTCAAATAAATTTTTAACTCCAACACTATAACAAACAGCTGCATTTTATTAAATTAATTCATGATTTAATGACATAAAAATTCCCTAAATACAACCCAAAATGTCAATATGTTTAGTGTCTTGTAAAATTAGTAACATTATATAACAAATTAATACCTGAAATACAACATCATTATTCAAAATATCCATTACATGACCACAAAACTTTTTGATACTTGACATTGCATGGGATTACCCGAGGACATACATAAGAGATGGGTGAGCTATAAATCCTTGTAAGGGAATAAAAATGAAATAACATGAGTAAGAAACTACATGTTAGACAATAAGAATATCGAACGATCATAAAAGAAACATGACCGTAAAGGCATGATATAGAATTATAATCATTACATTAAAATGTGGAAGCAACATAAAACATTTCATTATAGGTCAAGGATAATATACCAAGATATCATATTAGACAATTTCCAATAAAAAAATCATGTAAACCCCAATCTAATAATGGTGTATTATGATACTAAACATTATACAATTCATTAGAGCTCTATATATGCAATGAATAAAATGTTCATTAATGAAAAATCCTCTTAATCTAATTAAATTTAATATGGTTATAAAATATATGATCTTCTTGGGTTTTATGATTTTGGATAACAAAATACTGTTTTGAATAATAATCATTACTAATATAGTCGTTGAATAGTTATCACATGATTGGTATAAATAAAGTTATTTAACAAATCCAATATACTCATTTAAAGTATGTGATGGCCTCATCCTGTAGAATTGCTCCATATTAGGCCCATTTTTTGAGCTCGGAAAGGAGGTGGCGTCGTTGGGATTCACTATTACGAAACTCTAGTTGAGCTTCAACATGTTATGCTCAAATGGAATAACCTATGGAAGAAGTTTAAGTTGATATATATTACCACTCAAGCGATGATAACCAAGCCACCCCAACAGTCTACACCATCGTACACATTACCATTTGGTCTATTGTTGGTCTTATATATAGTTATGTAACAAGACCCAATAACTATGATTATTTTCATTATTTTTCAATATAAAAAATAATATACATTCATTTTATTATTGATAATTTGTATATAATTTTAAAACAACAAATAGTATTTTCTGTTAATATTTAATTAAGAAATATATTTTGATGATATAATGTATTTTTTTATTTAATAATATTTTAAAAAAAATATTATTAATAAATTTATTTTTATGATATATAAACGATTGTATAATTTTTATGAATACAAATGATATTTTTATTAAGGTTTGCAAACTATTTTTTTTCAAAACCCATGAATATTCAATAAATGAAAAAAATTATTTTTAAGTTGAAAATTTTCTTATTTAGAAAATTATTTGATAAAATTAATATTATTTTTGGATTTAGAGTGCTGAAATCATCTAATAGTGAATTTTTCATAATTTTCTGAGCCAGTGGAATTTTAGTGTAATAATTAAAAATCATTTAATTATATAATGTGTTTTATGAAATAATAATGACCCAATTATAATTTAATAAAGTACTATAAATGATATTTTCTTCCAATATATTTTTTACCATTAAAATGAAGTTATTTAGGTTTGTTTTATATATTTTAAAATACTTTAGTGGACCCTCCAAGACATATTAAATATTTTAACATTTTAAATTAATTTCCTTGTTAACCTGACATAACTCCATATAAGAAAGCCAAATATTTTATGAATTTTGGCCATTTTCTTTATAATTTAATATTTTAAACTCCCCTTTGGAAAAATATGGGAAAATAACCATGTGTGGGTTTCTGGTTTTGATTTGTCTCGTATGTGGTGTCCAAAAACCAAATAATAAAGAATTCCCTTCCTTTTCTTATATAAACCCTCCCAAGATCCAACTTCATCATCCCTCAATTCCTTTAGATCTCAAACAATGACTACCTTACTCTACCTAAAATCCTCCCAAGGTTCCCCATGCTCTCAAGAATCCTATTTCAATCACCTACCAAGCCCTTCAGATAACACATCAATGTAAGAGATTTCATCCTCTCTCTCTTTTTATCCACGATTATTTATATTGATATGAACTTTTATTTCGAATTAAAAATATTGGTATATGATTTCTAACAACCCCTATACTTCCATCCATATTTTTTAAGGATGAGATACCCCTTTCTCTCACTTTAATTATTCCAATGTACAAATATTTCAATACTGAAATTCCGCTTTCTCTCTCCTCATTTACATGTGAGCTATTTTTTTGTATTATGAATCTATATTACATTAAATATGATGAGAAATGTATCTATATGACCCCCTTATTGTCCAATTCGTGTAAATATAATGAGATACCACTTTTTTATCATCAACCATTTTTATGAGATCTTATGTCACACTATTATGCTACCAAAATTGCACCACAATTGTCCATGAAAAAGACATTGTGTAGTGAATACAATGCTCATTTATATATCAAGGGTATTTACCATTATTAACATTTAATTATTTATTATAGAGTTTCATTTATGAATTCCACATGCCATTATCCTGAAATAAATGACGATGTTTAATGAATCCATTTTATATGATAAATGTGGCAACTTATGCATGACATGAGATGATTAAAAAGGGTGTGCCCTGATAGCGCATCAATTAATTAGGTAAAGATTATTATAATGATAATTTTTGTCCAACGAGTGTTTAATCATGATAATTAAAGTATATAAAGGGTTTAATAATGCTCCATGTGCAACGATCATGGGATCATTCTAATATAATGTTAAAATTTTCCCCCACATTTCCATGTTCTGATAATTATTATGTATCATGCCTTTATGATCATGCTTCTCTTATACTCCATTTATATGAAAATTTACTAACATGTAATGTATCCTTCATGGTATTACAAGTTTAATCCATTATTGGGATTTATATCTCACACTTTTCTTTTTCATTTCCTCAGGTTTTCCCATGCAATGCTAAGTATGAAGGAATTTTTGTGGTCATGTAAAAGCAGTTTTCAATTATGATGCATGTTTCATGTTTTAATTTGTTATGTAATGTTCATAATCCCCAAATTAAGTATACCTCTAAATATTTTATGTTGAATCAAGTAAATAGTTAATGTAATAAATAATTTTTATGTGTGTAACAAAGATACGGGTTGTTATAGTTGGTATTAGAGGATATGTTTAGTTACTTTTGGGATTAGGGTTTGAAAACCCTAGTGAATTTGATAGAAATAAGACTATGTATAATAAAAAGATCCATAAATTATGGTGTGTATTAAGTATGTGGTTTATCATAAAATTATATCCCTGTATGTATATGATACTGTATTGATGGCTCTAGAACTAATGTATCTAGGGGTAAATCCCGATATCACCTCATTGAGCTAGTCTCGAATGAGAACATGTTCACGACAATGGGCCTTATTTCACTCATAGGTACTAATCTCCATGGGGACATGCTTTGGTAAATTATTTATCTTAGTTTGAACCATTATTAATTGAATTAAAAAACTGAGAATAATATATGTCGTGAAGTAGATCTTCGATAACATAGGTTGAAGCCTAAAAATTGATATGTTAAGAAAAAAAATTTATTTATAAGTTATCTATTCTGGACAATGGATTGCCATTTTTATGTTACCCCTAATTTTCCTTTTATTTCATCTAATGGCTGGAAATATGAAAAATCAGACTAGCCACTGATGTGAATATCAATGTGACCACGATTTTAATGAGATGACTAATCTGATCGGAGCATGAATCATGAACTTTGTCATGATACTCTATCAATTAACTCAAGTTTTTAATAGAAACATGTGTGAAGAGAAAAAATTAAACACCCCACCTCTAAAATAAAGAACATGAATCAATTGAGTGATTCATGAGAGAAATGCCTCCTTCTTTTACTAGATCATATAATCCCTCAATCGCTGAAAAATGGACAAACATTATTAATATGATATTATACATCCTTCAGTGATACGATCAAGAGAATTGTATTATATCTTCTAATAATATGGAGGGTGAAGTTGTTGAATTGTGTACATTGATAAAAAATAAAAACCCAGAGGAAGGGATTGAGGCATCGGAAGGGAAGGATTTCCATAAAATGTTGTTCAAAAAATATTTTCCTTGTACCCTCTGACTTACGATGGAAATGGACTTCCTTTCCCTCCAGAAAAAAGATGAATAATACATTAGAGTTTATGATGCAAACATCACAAGAAATTAATGATACACTTTTGACTTTGTCGTTACCCCAAAATGCAAGGATGACAATTTCTTTGGTGGGATAAAACCTATTCTATGGAAATTCCTACAGATCCGTGACATTGAGAGCTATGAGAAAATTTTCTGATGTGCCCTCAAAGTCCAAATGGAGATTGAAATATCTCAGGGTACTCATGGGGATATGAAGCGTATGGTGGATGACAATTTTGGCAGCCTAATAGATAAATCCAATGGTTCAATGAAAACCAGGCACCACATTTTCGAATGATGCGAAAATAAGCACCCTAGAAATTGCCTGAAATGGATGAGGAAATGATATAGCTGTAGAACAGAAGTGACCTTGCCTATTAACTGCCGACGACATAAACCCACAACTTTGATATAGTAAAAGAGTTTCATGTTCAGTGGTCATCATGTTGTTCAAATGCTTCAACTACAAATAAACAGGGCACTATGAAAACTAGTGCCCTTAGACAAGGGTTTTCAGAGGAAACCAACATCCTCCAAGGCCGAAATAGAAAGCTTCATTCATCACTAATGCTGAAGTGAACCACAACAACAAATTGGTGACATGTATTTTAGTTATTAGTTCATGAATAGCGAATATACTTTTTTATTCTGGTTCTAAACATTCATTTATAAACTGATAGTTAGGTAGAATAATTTCAACACCACAACATGGTATGGAATTAAAGAAGATGATGAAAACCAAACATGGTGAAATCAATGGATCTGATGAATATAACTCTTCACCGGCCATAAATTATTGATTGAACTTCATAGTGAGCCTCTTCACACTCAATTTGGTAAAATTTGATGCAATTCATGGCATGGATTGCCATTACATATATAGATCCATCATAAATTTCCGTGAGAGGAAAATCACTCTCCACAAGGAGAATCGACCCATAGTTCTATACAAGTTCAAGGAGGGGGATGAATCTTCATCAGAACCATCATCTCGATCATGGATATTATTTTCCTATGAAAATCTGTATCTAGATCATATGATTTAGTCCAAGGTAGCATCAATCCTTAAATACGTACCTATTTTGAGGGAATTTGATGAAGTGCCTCCCATAGAATTACCATGTCTTCATCCTAGAATAGATTTTGAATTCCCAATTGATCTTATACATGGGGAATTTCCAACATCCCAGACATTGTATAGAATGGATGTTGTTGGGGAAAAGGATCTGAGGAAATATCTACAGTATAATATGGATAAAGGGTTTATATGCCCAATTGCTTCACCATGAGGCACACCAGGCCTCATTGTCAACAAAACGGATTGGTCAATGTGTCTTTGCATTGAATATCTTGATCTCAAAAAAATCATGATAAAGAACATGTATCATCTTCCACAAATTTATGAATTGTACGATCAGCTACATAGAGAAGAAAACATCTTAAAGGTTGATTTTTATCTGGGATATTTCTATGTAAGGGTGAAGAAGGAGGATATCCCCAAGACTGCCTTTCGCACAATATATGGGCATTACGAATTAAAAGTAATGAAATTTAGACTCACTAATTCTTGATAAATATTGATGGACATGATGAATAGAGTCTTTTTAGATTCCCTAAACCATTTTTTGTAGTCTTTGTAAATGATATTATAATATACTCAAAAATAATGGACGAGCATGAGGTGAATATTATAACGGTACAAGAGGCCTTGAAATTGTTGAAGGTCATTGAGAAGTATATCAAGTGTGACTTTTATTTGAAGGAGGTCTCTTTATTGGGTCATATCATCATAAGAAATGGATATATGTGGATCCCTCCAAGATAGTCGTAATTGAGGGACGTATGTAGCCAACATCGGTGATGGATATCCATATATTTTGGGGGGATAGCTGGATATTATTTCCTATTTGTGTGAAATTTCTCATGATTGTCAAACCCCATGATAAAGATAACACATATGGGATTCATGTTTTCATAGAGTGATGAATACCAAGAGAGCTTCAAGGAGTAGAAAAAGAGGATTATCACTTTGGTTGTGCTCACATAACCCACAATAGGAAAACATTTTTGTTAATTATTGATGCTTTGAAGAAGGTCTTGGGATGTGTATTAATGAAAAATGACCATGTCATTGCCTATGCTTCACAGGAATTGAATGTTCATTAGAAAAGAACAAAACAAAATCTGGAGTTGGATGAAGAAATCTTCTCATTGAATATTTGGTGACATTACCTATTTGGGGAGAAGTGTGAAATATACATAGATCACAAAATCCTTTAGTATATATTCACATAGAAATATTTGAATATGTTCCAATGAATTGGCTATATTTGATAAAAAATATGACTTCTCAATCAAATACCACCCTAGATAAGTGAAAAAAGTGGCAAATTCTCTATATTGACATGACCTCACAACTATATCTTTGATGATAATCAAAAAGGATCAAATATTCATAGATTTGATGTAGATAAACTTGGGAATCCTAAAGAAGGTAACATCATAAATCCATTAACAAATTATTTCTCAACCTCCTCTTTTGGAAAGGTTAAAGGATTCTCAAAAGTATGATGTATGAATTCAGAAGGAAGTGAAAACTACCATAAAAGGTAAATACTCAGAGTTCAATGTTATTGAATAAGGAATTGTGATATTTTTGACAATACTATGTGTTTCATCAATTCCAGAGCTAATGAAATAACTTTTGGATGATTCACATAGTTCAAATTTCTCAATCAACCCTAGAAACACCATGATGTATCGAGATATCTGAGCGCATTATTGGTGGGATATCATGAAGAAGGACATTGCTGAGTATACATAAAAGAGAATGGTATGATAGAAAGTGATTGATGAGAGGTATACGTATAACGGGATGATGCAACCAGTACACTTACCAGCATGAAAATGGGAGAAAATAACCATGGACTTTGTCACTGGACTACGGAAGACATCCATATGAAACAATGCAATAAGGGTTATTGTGGATCATCTTACAAAGACTACACACTTCATTTCAATTCAAGAGGATTTTTCTTTAGATCAATAAGCATAAATATATATCAGAGATGTGTTAAGGATTCTTGAAGTACCACTATCAATTGTATCTGATCCATATCCATGATTCACATCTTTGTTTTGGAAGAGTCTCCAACATTCTCTGCATACTGATCTCATCTTCAATAGAGTTTATCATCCTCATACTTATGGACAATATGAGTGGACATTCCATTAAAATGAGAAAATTTTGAGATCATTCTCAATAGAATTTAAAGTAAGAAGAGATTTATATATTCCTCTAGTTGAGTTCTCTTACAATAACGGTTTCCACTCAAGCATCCAACTGGATCCTAATGAATCCCCTTATGGGAAGAGGTGCATAACAGAGGTTTATTAGGATGATCTTGGGGAGTGAAAAATAATAGGTCCAGAAATGGTAGACAAAATAGTGGATAAGTTTATGACCATCCAAAAACACATTAATGGTTCTTAGAGTTGAAAAAATAGCATTGCAGAAAATCATCGATGTGACATAGAGATTGATGTCGGATACATGGTTTTACACTGCATTTCACCATGGAATATTGTTATGAGATATGGGGAGAATGGAAATCTTAGTAAAATGTGCATAGACCCTTTTTAGATCCATGATTACTTTGGAGTAGTGTAATTTTGACTAGCACTCCCACCGATACAATTACAAGTACATTTTGTATTCTATGTATCAATCTTAATGAAGTACATACCTGACCCATCAAATATACTCAATCCATAGGTGGTACCATTGGAATGTGACCTATCTTATGAATAGAATCCAATAATCATAGATCGAATTTAAAAACATTAATGAAATAAGACAATTCTTCTTGTGAAAGTATTTTAGAGAAACCACAAGTATGATGAAGAAACGTGTGAATCAAAGGAAGTGATGAATCAGAGTTATCCTCATCTATTTTATTGGGGGAAAGGAAACTTCATGGGTAAAATTTATTAAAGGGGGTGATTTTACTGACCAAATCTTTTATTAATTGCCATTAATATTCACTAATTAAATGTAAAATGGTTATATAACATATGCACTAACTTGGTTTTATGATTTTTGATTTCAAAATTACATTAAGAATAGTTACCATTGCTTATATTTTCATTGAACAGTGATCACATGATTACTATATATATTGGGCATTAACAGATCCAATTTAAAAAGACAAAGGAAGTGATGTCCTCATCCAGTTGAAGTTATCAACACGAATCCCATTTACCGGATCTCAAAAAGAGGTGGAGTCATTGGGCTTCTCTATAGACCAAGACCTAGCCAAGCATCAACATGTTATGCTTGAACGTAAACAACTACAAGAGATGTGGATGTTGATAGAGACTATCATCTAAGTGATGTTATCTGAGCCACCCCAAGAGTCTATCACCATCACATACCTTACCCTTCAGTTTTATGCGCATGATATAAGGTTTTGTGTTATAATACCCTTTCATTGTGATAATGTGCAATATTTTTGTATACAATAAAGAATATACATTCATTTTATTATGGTTGCATGTTAAATATTGTTTAAGCAAAAATTGTATTTTTTTTATAACATTCAATTAAGAAATCTATTTTGATGAATTTTTGAATTTTTGAATTAAATAATAATTGAATAATATATTAATTATAAATTTATTTTTATTAAATATAACTGAACAATTTATTTTTTTGAATACATTGGATAATTTTATTATGGTTTGAAAAATATTTTTCTCAAACCCCATTAATTTTCAATAAATAATGAATTTTATTTTAAAATTG
The DNA here is from genome assembly GCA_963277665.1 of Viscum album. Lineage (NCBI taxonomy): Eukaryota > Viridiplantae > Streptophyta > Magnoliopsida > Santalales > Viscaceae > Viscum > Viscum album. The sequence continues at coordinate 602,550,351 of OY728166.1, forward strand.
AAAATAGACATATTTAGAAAATTAATTGTATAAAATGAATATTATTTTTGGATTAATGGCATCAAAATTATCTAATGGTGAATTTCTCATAATTTTTATAGATAGTCGAATTTTTGGGTAAAAATTAAATACAGTTTAAATATATAATGTGTTTTATGACATCATAATGACCCAATAGTGTTTTAATAAAATAACATAAATGATATGATTTGGTCATATATGTCTTACCATTAATATAATGTGTTTTTTGGTTTTTTTATTTATTTTAATACGCTTTGGTGGACCCTCCAAGACATAAATAGCATTTTAACATTTTAAATTGATTTCTTTGAGAGTGTGACTCAAATCCACATAAGAAAGAATAATATTATAAGAATTTATGCCACTTTGCTTATAAAATAATGTTTTACTCTACCCTTTTGAAAAGAAAATTGGCAAAAACCATGATCTGGATTGTGGTTTTGGTTAGTTTAATTTGTGGAATCCAAAACCAAAATAATGAAGAACTCCCTCCTTTTTCCTATATAAACCCACAAAATCTCCCACTTCCACTAAACTCAAAGCCTTTAGAGCTCGACAAAACACATCCATCCACTCTCTATAATGCTCCCAGGTAACCCCAAGCTCCCAGAATCATTTATCAATCCACAATCAAGCCTTTGGGATCACACATCCAAGTAAGGGATTTCTTCTCCACTCATTTTATTGAACAAGTTACTTTATATTGCTATAACATTATCTATGGAATTAAAAATGAAGGAATATTATTTCAAAACTCCACTATATTGTTCTAATTTTCATTAAATTATAAAATACCCCTTTATTTCTCATCAATTCCTCCCATGTACACCCATTACCAAGCTATAATTCAGTAAGGAATTTCTCTCTCCTCATTTACATGAACGCAATTATTTTTATATTATGAATCTAAATTAAATTAAATATATAGGGAAATATATCTATAATATGCCCTTATTTAAAATTTCATGTACATATGATGATACATGAATTTATCTCACATCAACCATATTTATGGATTCTAATATCACATTGTTATGCGGCTGAAATTACACAATGATTGTCCGAGAAAAAGTCATCATGTAGTGAATACCATACCAATTTATCTATCAAGGGTATTCACCATTATTTACATTTACTTATTGATTATATAGTTACATGTATGAATTACACATTCCTTTATCATGGTATAAATAAGGACTTTTAATGAATTCAAGTTATATGATCCATGTGGCACACTTATGCAAGAAATGAAATGACTACAAAAGGTTCACCTAGATAGCTCTCCAATACATTGGGTAATGATTAGTATCATGATATTATAAGTGTAATGAGGGTTTACACATGATAATTCAAGTGAAATGTGTGTTTAATCGTGCTCCATTTTCAATGAGGCTCGGCTCATGCTAATATCATGTTAAATGTTGATGCCACATTTTCATGTTATGATAATAATGCTCTATCATTATTTTTTGTTCATGTTTCTCTTATGCTCCATTGATATTCCTATTTCCTAACATGTACTATATTTTTCATGGAATTCACTGTTTACTCCATTACGGGGCTTTATATCTCACCCATTTTTTATGAATTTCTTTAGTTTATCCCATGAATTTCTAACTATAGAGGAATGTGTGTGGTCATGTAAAAGAAGTTTTCATTGATGATTTATGTTCTATGTTTTATGTTTTTATGTAATTATCCTAATCCCTAGTGAAACGAGACCTCTAGATATTCTATGTTGTATAAAGGGATGATTTTATGTAATAATTCATTTTAAAGTGTGTAATAAATAACATGGTTGTAATAATATAATTTTGACCCCACCCATCTCTTTTATTTCATTCCCCTGTTTAAATGTTCCACATTGATCATAATGCTAGGATTCAATAATATTGATAATTCATTCATCAATAACTGGGTGTTAAATAAATACATTTATGTCCCCAAAAATAGTATATGTTTATTAATGTTAACACCCTTGATAATGAATGGGTATGGTATTCACTACACAATTGTTTGGGAATCGAGGTTCAGAGTGCCTTTTCAAAATCCAAATGACGTGACATAAAAATTAAAAAATGGATTATGATAGAGAATAAGTTATATCGTCATATATAAATGAAATTTAATGTTAGAGAGTTATAGAAATTAATTTCCTAAAAAATAATTTGGAAATAGATGGGATAACAAAATAAAGAAACCTAAAAAAGTGGAGAAATGGAATAACTCTTATAAAATTTCTGCATGGTAATAGGTGAACATGGGAGAGAATAATTAAAGAAAAAGGTTCCTATCATCATTGAAACATAATAAGGGAATAATGGGTGATGTGAAAAACATAATATATCATTTTTAAATGAAAATAATAGTTTTTAAAAGTATGGGGAAACATGGATACAAAGTTGTATAGAAGGAACCTTACATGAGTGTATTATATAGTAAAATTAATGTGGGGCTTCTTGATTGATTTGGGTTCCTTGAGAGGATTATAGATAGTGGTGTGAAGAGTAAGGAAGATATCCATGTATTTTTATTGATGATTAGTGTGATATTGGGTGTTTTTATATAGGTAATGAGAATGGGATTCTTTAATACTTCACAAACATAGGTTTTAGAATCTCTATAATTAAATATTAAAAAATACAATCCTTCTCACCATTTTTGTGCTTATATAATTCTAAATAGTAGTGGAAAACATTATTTTTAAGCCCATGGGCCGAATATATTAAAATATTAGCTTTTTTTATGTGGAGGTGAGACACATTATTAAATAAATGTACATAAAATAAAAAAAAATATTAGAATTTGGGAGGATTCACCAAGGATTTATAAACTAATTAAAAAAAATATAAAACAACATTATTTTCAATTTAAACTAATTTAAGATATAATATACATTTTATTGTGTATATTACATCATGATTGGTCCATTATGAGTTCATAATACAAACTATATTTTTGTAAGGTATATCTTTTTTACCCTAAAATTGGATTGTCTAAGAAAATTATGAAAATTTTTCCCTTGGATACTGAATAATATTGATGTTCTATTTTTTTCTCATATTATTCCTACAACATCAGTGAAATTATTCATCGATATTTTGATTTATTGGTTATTCGACTATACTCATGAAACTGATCTTAAAGAAATTATTATTTAGTGAAACCGATAATTATTGCGAGTTTTATTTTGGGATTAGAGATGTGATGGTTGTGTAGTGGTGATGATATGAATTCAATGAGCATATGGGAGATGATGGACCCATGATATAGATCAGTTAGGTATCTTCAATGGTTTTACGATATGTGATTTTTGATAAAGTGGTGGACTGAATCCGGTTATAAGATATGATTTGGGCCTATTTTACATGATTATGAGTATTATAGACATCAATTCATAGAATATTAATGATGATAGTGGTGTTAAAATTGATTCATGAATGGCCAAGTGTTTCCATGAAATTCCTCTATACGCAACATGTACTTCGAAATATCACATGCATTGTAAACCCTTTATAGTGTGACTTGATTTTACATAAAGATTTTCAATATCACAATCCACATGTGGACCCTCACTCTTTATGAATATTAACCAGACCAGTCAATCTATAATTGGTGTTCACACCTAGGTGTCAATGTGATACCTCACACCTTGTGTGTTAGGGTATACAATATGTACATCAAAATGTGTACTGGGATAGAGAGAATACAAAGGTCAAGTGCTATATTGACCTATTCATGTCAGGTATTAGGATCACACACCACGTATATAGAGGAACATTACATTTGAGATAGAAATACATTGTATGTTTCAGATATTATGAGTTACATCATGTATATATATGGGGAACATAATGTACACATTTCTAGGATGATTGTAGCCCATGAAGCTCTCAGTCCAATTTTTGTAGTAGAGTTGGTGAATACCCATAGACTACCACTAATATGGTATAATACATTATATCATCCTTATAATGTAGTTATAAATCCCTTATATGTGGTTGTTTTGAATTATTTAAGGTTTCTCTATGTGTATATCATGGTGTTACATTCTATCATTTTTATTATGGTTGGGTTACATATCACTTTTCCAGCATATAGGGAATGTTATCCACCATTTGGTGGGTTAATCTAGAAAGGGTTGGGCATCCCTCTAAGGCCCTCGGTGCGGTCCCCTACCCTTGTATAGGAATTGGTTATGTCCCAATTAGGTGTAGTTTAATAAAGTGTGTAATTGAGGTAAATACAATAAATTCTTCCGTACTCTTCATGGAACGACCCATGGATGATGACCCCACAATTTATTTTCCTAATTATAGAATGTCCAGATGAGTCAGTTATATAAGTTATATATTATCATTGAGCATAGAGTTATATCCCAACGTTTGAAATGTGTATATACATTATATTGTTACATGGTGAAATCCATGAGTATATCTATGTTATCATTTTTTTCTTCTTTGTTGTGATATGGAGCCAACTCTTTTCATTATTATTCATATTTGTTATTTTTGTGATAACATAATGTCTAAATTAATAAATAACCTTGATAGTTCTCTTACCACATGTGTAATGTCTTATTCAATATTCATTCATTTTGATAGAGTCCTAGGAGGACTATGATATGGTATATCATAGTAATGAAATAAAATCCACAAATGGTTTTAGGAGTTTCATCATGAATGTAGATGCATTTTTGTTTGTATGTTAGAATATTTTCATTCTAGTGATGGATGTAAATGTTCCCATTTTTTATACTCAATGTTGTAATTAATGAGATATTTCTATATCCATGATTTTATAGTATCAATTTTTTTACCTTTTCCAGATTATACATGTTTATAGAAATTTATATGTGTGTACCAATTCTGTAGGTTTCTTCCCCCATGTGTGTTCAAATTCAACATAGTCTAATTCACTAGCCTCTAGAACATTAGATATTATATTGGGGTGTGACACTCACCTTTCATTTATCCTGGCGATGCCACACGATTTTGGGTGGGAAAAAGATCATCCCCAATATAAATAACCTTATGGAAATAATGAAAATTTATTCAATAGAGTTATTTTGAGAATAGATATTTTTGAAACTATAATTTGAAAGGATTTGGTGATGTTAGATATAATGTATTTTTATTGGATAAATACAACATACTTTTCATTATTATACAAATATTTTACATGTATAAGGTACCATATTGTCTGAAAATATAATTTGAAATGACCATAAATCATTTTGATAGGTATATTAATATTATACAATTAGATAATGACACTAAATATACAAATCATAAAAAATGAATACACATTCTGAAACATGGGACAAACATCATGTTATATATATGAAAAAACCACAAAATAATTAGTTTGTTGAGAGATAGTATAATAAATAAAATTAAATTAAAAAGGTTGTACCATTTTTCAAACAATTTCAATAGAGGTATCAAAAAGAGCGTATGAAATGAATTTAATTTTTTTAAAAAATAGTATGACTCAGTCTTAAAGAATATGTTACACTATCTGATATGTGGTAGGTAATCAATTTAAGAATTAATAATTATGGAACATTTAATTGTTTATGTTTTAATTTAAAGTATTGTAAAATCAATAAATAGTTTGATAAAAGGTTATATAAATTTATTGATATGATATTCCATTAATATAAAGGATGGTATATAGTTAAACAAAAATATGTACAAAATAGTACCAGATAATGATATAAATTAAATTTAATATAACGATGACTGAGTAATTATATTAAAATATTTTGATTAAGATAGTGATGTATGAGAAGGTATTTAGAAATACCATCAAATGACAGTTTTGATTCATTATTGAAAATATCACTACATGTATTAAAAATACTCTAAAAATTATAATAATTAAATAATATGAGGAAAAAACACTATAAACTCAAGAATCCCTGAGGAATTACAAATAAGATACAAATTTTTTAAAAACAGTTTAAGCATATAAGTAAATAAATGTACATAATTCGTATCGTCCAGATATTTAAAAAAATACTATGTTCAACATCGTATACAACTCACCAGACTGATCTAAAATAAGCATTGAAATATTATTATTTTATAAAAATTATAAATTCTCAATGGAACTATAATATATATATATAATTTATTAAATATATAGAAACTCTAAAATTAATTAATATATATTGTTAAATTATTTTGAAAAAGAAGAAAATGTTTATAAATGTTAGTTTATTCTTCAAAATATGATTTCTTTATGGAAATGTTATTATATATATTATTTGAGACTAAAATATTTAATTTGTATAACATAATGAAAATGTATTTGATAGATATAGTTTCATTTCTTATATATATATATCGAAATAACATTTTTGTCAAATCTTAATTTTTTTAAAAAAAATGATTTTACTGTGAATAGAGAGTTACAATGATTTTTTATTAAATACCATATTTTTGTGTCTAGAAGTTATATATATTTATATTGTTTTAAAGTAATTAGTATTTAAAAGTAGGACAATTATATTATAAATAATTTATGTATGTTTATTGGAATCTATTTTATTGTTTAATTTACTGTAAAAATATTTTAAAATTTTAAAAGTATGCTTCCTGAGAAATAGTTTTTCCTTCTGTTTCACATTGTTATCTTAAATTATATTCATCATCATTTGTAAAATAAATTTTAAAAAATAACTTATTTACTATAGATAATTCAATTTTTGTTAAATAAGCACCTTTTACTTGTAGACATTTTAAATAGTAACCATAATAAATTTATATTACAACAGATAATATAAAATGTAATAATTGAGGTTAAATACAGTGTGTTGGGTCTTAAAATTAGTCCAAATAGTTTCTTTAATTTAATTGGATGATTTTATTTCATCTATAAGAATTATGTTAATGTTATTTAAAAATATAATTATAATATTTTTTGGGTGATTAAATGTTTCCCCTAAATGTTGAATATAAGAATAACACATTGGAGTTATTATAATGTTTTATGTTTGAGATATGCTTCTAACATATTTTTTTAATGTCAAATTATATGAATATTTATTAAAATATAGTTGATAGTATTTTATCTTATATATGTAATATTCATTTGTTAAAAAATAAATTAAATTATAGAGGTCAATTAAAATGTTATATTGTGTAAAATTTCATCACATTCCAATTTATGGGAAATTATTTCACTTATAATAAAAATTATAACCCTTTAAAATGTAATTTCATTACTATAGAAAAGATTAAAATTTATTGACCAAATTTATTAAACTATTTGATAATATCTAAAATGATATCAACACTTCACATAATTTCTTTGGATGTTTATATTATAACCATATCACATTCATATTTTAATCCACGTAATTTTTTATTCCTTTAAGATGAGATAGGCAGATATTATATTATAACATTTTTTTATTAATAAAATATAAAATAGTGATATTTATAAGAAAATATATTTTACTAAATTATATTAAATATTTGAAAAACATATATTAATAAAAAATAATGGGATATTGTAAAAAATATTAAACGTGGTCTATTTATGGACCATATAACATTTATATTTATATTATTGTTCCCTGAAGTGTAAAACTAATAGAATCATGGTAATTATAAATATGGTAAATGGGGTCAAAACTATAAGAAAAAGGTAATAAAAAAATAAATGAAACGTGCCTATATATTAGAAAATGCGAGTCTCCCTAATCAATAGCATATTATATATAATTTACTGAAATTTAATTGAATTATATGATTATAATAAATTATAAATAATATAATTATATGTTTAATTCCCATAATTACATACTCTCACTTATAATTGGGAATTTTTTATCCTCTATCACTCATAAAAACAGAATACTCTATTATAGAAACAACATACACTAATATCATAATAATTTCCTAAAAAATATCAAAGGGAATATCTTCTTGTTAAAATAATATCCTTTAATGGATTAAGGAGCATGAAAATGGATATTTCCTGGTGAAGATATATAACAACTATCTAACACTTTTCTTTTTTATTTACTATATACCTCTTCTTAATAATTATAATTAATTGACGAAATTGTTTTTCATAAAATTAAAATGATGACTTTTTTTGTTACACTAATAAATTCATAATCCACCTTCTTCATATCCATAGGAATATGATGACATAGCTCATGAATACATGTAGAATACCTCTTAAATAAAGCATCTGGATTTTTTTTAATTTCAACGTTAAATGGATAGTAACGCAGAAATATTTAATGAATATTTTTTATATAATAGTGACTCTACAAATATGAAATCATATATATTTTTCATTAATTTCATGCATTAAAAAATATAAAATTGTTTTGGTTTACATTAGAACTACAATATCTATAAATGGCGTAATAAATATTTCTATCTTTATTAATTTTGGGAATATATATATAATAAATAATGACAATATTTATATTTTGTTAATCGTTTTGGATATGTTTGAACCACGTTCAATGTTTATAGAAAAGGACTTCTTAACAAAAACTCACATACAAAACAAACCCGTTAACAACTGGAAACGATGATATTAATGAGGAAATATTAATAAATCGATTTTTTATAGTTAAAATTAGGTATTATATGATTCTAAAAATATTTAAATATTTTTTGTACAAAAAAATATAAAAATATATTTTTTCAGTGGGATATAGAGCTTTAAATAACATAAACTTATGGAAGGGATTTCTTATATCACTTCTATGTCTATGAGACGCATTCCTAATTCACCACCTGTTTCTTTTTTCGTGTCATATAAACTTTCCATAATATATATATATATATATATATATCGATATAATGTTTAATCGTATTTGATATTATGATTCCAATGTTACTAAAGTCTTAATGAGTATATTTTTTAATTTCATTTTAACCAGGTCTTTATATACTAGAATTTGCATTGAAGAAATTTTATTATAATTATCTTATATTGCCATTTAATTTACATATAACATTTTTATTAAATAAAATTTCAATATATACTATTAATTTACTCTATTTTTATATAAAATTATAAAAGAATTATTTTTTTGAAAATATTACATTATTTCCTATATCACCAGGAATATTTTTCTACCATGTTAGTGATTTCTTCAAAATGGAATCTGGAATATTTTTAGTAATATTATATTATACATTATGTTATATTTTTAATATGTTTTAATTATTCAAAAATTAATTTAATAGATTATTCTTGTAGTTTTTAATCAGGGTTCTTTTTTAAAAGAAGATTTAATGGAGTTTTTTAACATACATTCAATTAATATAATTTAAAACCATAATGATTTATCAATTATTTGAAATTTAAATTATATATTTTAACATTTATCAAAATGAAAATGTATTCCAATTTTTTGGAAAAAAATAATGATTTTAACTAAGTTATTTTAAATGAAAATATTATTTTCAATAATTAATATTTTAGTGAAATTTTAATGAAATATTTCATTTAGTTAAAATACATTGATGTATTTTATGATTTTCTTTTGATATAAAAAAATGGATTTCATCCTTATGATTTATATATAAGGTATACAAATTTTATGACAGTGTTTTTATGAAACCAATTTATTTTAATAGGGTTGTTTTATAATTAAATGTTGCAATATTTATGATACTAATTTCATTTCCACATGTTACAATATAATTAATATTTTATGATCTTGTGAAAACCAATGAGTCTATCATAATTATGTGATAGGTGGGATTATAATTTTATATCACTCCATTGCATTTAATACTATTGATGTATTATGAGATAATTAATAATGGAATGAGGATTGATCCTAGTTTACTATGGGAAAATTAACACTATAATAATGTTGTGAGGGAACCATGAAAAATGGTATAATGGAGTGGGGAGTGAACAAATTCTATAATGATATTATTATTATTTTTTCATGACTAAGTAAATTATTTTCTATATTTATGTATATCCTAATAATATATATCTTTTTCTAATGTATGATATTATGGGTTGTGTTCTCTGATATCATTATTATTAATGTTTTATAGACATCCATGGATTATTCCATGAAACATTATTATGGTCAATGATATGTCGGATATGGGTTTAAATGGTAAGGTAATGTTTTTATGCTTATTGTCTTGTTATTTTTAAATGATAATTTATATCTCCCTTCTTTACCCATAACAAAAATATTATATCACACTTTTTTATATTTCTTTTTGATATGAAGATATGATTTATGAATGATATATCTAAGAAACGTTCTATGTATAAATAACTTTTTGGGATATATTTTAGAAAATTTAGGCAATTATTGTGTATGTATCAATGTGTCCAATCAATCAAATACTATACAATTTTGCATATATTGAAACATTATGTATTGAGTATTGATATAATAATATGTAATATCTACATTTATGAAATGAATGGGTCATTATAGTTGTTATCATATTAGGGTCTAATTAATCAGGTGAGATTAGGATCAAATAATCAAAGTGATAATCATATGTGTAATCCAATTTTTAGGATATAATATTAATGTTTTTTAAGATAATGATTAAGTAGTTTTCCTAGAAATACATCCCTTTATAGAAACTATTTGTTGAAGTGATTTTGGAGCAGTTGATTCAAGGGGTAATAATATTAATAAGAGGGGTAAAATGTACATCTCTTCTATAATTTTGGTGCATGGTGAGTGTGATTTGACTGTTTTTCTCGTTTGAGACTACCATGGTATACTCTTGGGTTAATTAATAGCACACCAACAAACCATCCCATAAGATTCAAAAAAATGCATATCATGGATGGACTACATAAAAATGAAAATGTTTTATATTGAAATGATGGTTTCATGAATTGGAAATCATGGGAATTATTTTTCAAAATTATATGATTTATCATAATTTATTTCTCACAATATATTTTTTTGTTTTAGTCAATGGATTTACCTAGGAGGAATCTTGCCGATTAATAATTATATAGTTATTTGAATGTGTGTCCTCATGAAAAACAAAAATAAATGAGATAATGAAGGGGTGTTATTTTTATTATTATGATAAATATAAGTACAAATATGATTGAGATATCATCATGGGTGAGTTTACCAACCCACATAATATTAGAAAGGTGGATTTTCATTATTGACATGGTGAAAATAATATTTATAATCTCATTTTTCATGAATGTTGGACGAATCACTCAATGTAAAATTTTAATGAAAGGTAGAGATGTTTTATATATTAAAATTAAGTGAATAAATTGTGAAATTTTCAGGAAAAAATAATGCATTTTATAGAGGAAAATGTTCTCCATACTAAGGATCAATTTATAGTTCAATGTATAATCTGTAGACTGTATGGTGATAATCAGATCAAATTACTGAATCAATGTTTTATCTTCGATAAAAAGGAAGAACATATACCATACCAATAAATAAAGTGAATGTATTGATGTGTTTATATTCTAGGATTTTAGAACTATTTTTCTGAATTGTTATATATATTATATTATTGATATATGAATCATAAAACATCTAATAATTATACAATATTAGTTTTTATTTAAGTAATTAAAATCAACCATTGAATAAGAATAATAAAATATAAAATATAACTATATTTATATAGTTAATGTTCAGTATATGAAAATATATGAGGGACATTAATGAATAAAATGTGATATAGTTGCTGACTATTCAATTTTTTAGTTATTTAAAGAAAATATGATTTAGTTTATTTTTTATTTAGTTTATTGTATTTTTTGGATTTTGGAATTTATTTAATATATTGTGATTTAAATCCAGGAATACAGATTATGTGTTTATTTGAGGTTAAGAAATTAGTTATGTAAAACATAATAGGATTTTCTACTTACATTATATTATAGTTTCTAAGGTACAGATAAACCATCTGATTTTTTTAGGGATATGATATTTAAGTGATTGGAATTATTTATTTGGTTTATGTAGAATACTCTATTGATGTTTAAATAACATTTTTGGTTAACTAATGAAGTGAAAATCATTTTATCAAAGTCTATTATATTTTGGGATATATATAATATTGATAGTTGAAAAATTATTCATGGATTTGACATTATTCCCATCCCCATTGGCTTTAGAAGGATACATGACATTACCCAGACTGGACTTACATCCCCATGTTTCCAATGGATTGATATAATTAGAAAGTTATTCATTAAGATTTTGAGGAATATTATTCATTAAAAAGTAAAAATCCAAAAAACATGCAATAAATATTTATCACTACATGATGCAAGATACCAATGAAATAAAACTCATCAGTACGATTTATATCAAAACTAATTACAATTATTACGGTATAGGAAGGCTACCAAATATCCAAGTACAAATCCAATACAAAAATAAACAAAAAATGCAATCAATAAAATATATCTACATTTATCTAACAAACTCCATGATCCAACTCCAAAAACTACCCATGTATCACGATGAACCAATAAATATGAGTGATACTTTACCTTTTCCCAGGCCTCAATAAATGATATCTGAAAAAGAAAAAAAATGTTAAAGTGGAGATGAGTAACGAAACACTATAATCTTTCCCCAAATGGATTCCCTACTCATAGCACTAGGATATATCATTTTAAAATTTTTATATAAAATATTTCATATAAAAAAATTGTTAAATAGTTTCTATAATAATATAAAATTGTACAAAATAAATTTTTTTTCATAAAACCACAACATCTTCCATGGAAAGAAACCAAACACTAATATAAAATAATTTCAAATATTCCATTTTGGAATAATACATTCATGTTCACATACCCACAAATCACAAAATGGTGAAACCTATACCTCCATATACTAACAAGTGTTGAGTCATCATGTCAATAATTCATCACTTTTTGAACAATTTTGATTGTTGTTCTTCACTCCTACATCTATACCAACATTTTGGTAGTGGTAGTTTACACCCTTATCCTTCTTAATTCATATGAACACATTCCAAACAACCATCTCAAACCCATTACAAAATAATCTGTTCCAAATACATTTGTATAAAACAAAATATTTCTGGAAAATAATTCCATAAAATATTTTTCATAAATACAACCAAACTATCAATTTTAAAATAATTATTTTAAAATCAATCCACAATGAATTTGGAAGAATAAATTCATAATTACCATAGAAACTACAAACCATCACTATTGAGGGTTTCTTCGATGATTTTCAAAAAAATGTTGGAAAAAGATTCAAGTAAAACATTAAATTTGATATAAATCAATCATACTATAAATATAGGAATCAAGAGTGAAGCCACCTACCTTTTAAAACATGGATAAAACAAAAAAAATGAAGACCTCAATAGAAATAGGTCAAAACTCCAAAAACACTCTTTATATATCAACCCCTAACATAAAAAATCCAAATCTAATTATATTTGGAATCAACAACCATTGAAATATCCAAACTTAATTTTAATATGAGAAATAAAGAGAGATAGGGAAGTATATCTAAGGAAAACAATGTAAAACCACCCATAAAGATGACTTACTATGAGAATATGGCATTAATTCACCCAAAAATGTCTTATTATTGCCTCTATATCAAAGAGAGATGCATCCTTATATATAGAGAAGAAAATTTCACGAGTTAGGGACTTTGGAAAGAAATAAGGAGTTATTTCATAACATTGACTTATATCAAATTTTTTATATAAATGATAAACACTCCAAGGTTTTCCGCATGGTTAGTAAAACCACGCACTAATCGGGTGCCAACTACTACCTCAAGTGTGGACCTTTAATGGTTGGATCACATTGTTAGACAAACCAATGCACAAACTATGAAAAATCCCATTGAACCATGTTGTATGGTTTTTCCTATGCTACCGTGTAGTTTGGAAAAGAAGTTCCCTTTCCCAGGTGAGTTCCCCTTGGACACTGTATCTGGGTGAATTGTTTTCTATATGGTTTTCACGAATCAAAAAAAATGTTTACCTACTGTGAAATATTAGAAAATTATAAAAATCACTACAAACCACTTCCAAAATTACCAAAAAAACACCTAAACAATATATATATTTAAAATAACCTAAGTAAAGGGATAATTATATGAAATTGGTTGTTTTACAATTGACATTGTGGTATTTTCCTTGATATTTATAGTCTGGAATAATATTACCTACCATTTCCATGACATAATTATAATTGTAATATTTTTTAGAAATTAAATGAATTATATCATTACATAGGGATTTATCGAAGTGATTATTGATGTTATTGGATTTTATTCACTAGGATAGGTTATATGAAACCATTGTGTTTAACATTTTATATAACATGAACGGTTTGGGATGAATATTATTAAATTTTATGCGATATATGATGAAAGTAAAGATATGATATTTTTGGTTAAAATATTTTTAATATGTAATGATTATTAATGTTATTTGGGTTGTAGGTTTATTTATTTATGGATGGATTTTATTTGATCATTTATAGTTTTTATAGAAATTTTATAATGAAATGTGGTCATTCATCACTGGATGTTTTAACCATTTTTTATGTGACTAAACCTTCTGGCAAACATTTTTGTATTTTTTTAATGTTTAATTATAGGTGGAATAACTTCTAATATTTTTTGTTTTATGTAATCTATTAGATGTTAATTTTTTACCATTAGGTATGAAAAGCTAACATTAAATACTCTTCAATTGAAGACACTTTGGGGTTATTGATGGTATTGAAAAAAGGATGTAATAGTTATATTATAGAAAGTATATTTCTTAATTTGTGTAGTATTTATGGTATAGAAATTTCTAGAAATAAAGAAATGAGACTTGATACATGAATATTGTCTTTTTGCAATTATTTAGTATGAATCAATGATCTTTTTCATACATCATTGATATATGGTTATTTGGTTATTAAATTTTTCACGATCATTCAAATTACTATGCTTAAGGTTCTCAATCAATTTCTATAATTATTTGGGCATTTATTTTTATTCCATTTTCTTATTTAAACATCCTACTAATTATATTTTACAAGGAAACCAAGTTATGCATTACTCTAGAGGTCCTTATTATTTCCCTACCCAATTTTAATGAGGAAGTTTTATTAAAACATTTTATGATGTGGGATTAAAAGAAAATAATTTTCAAATATCAACCATTCAATAATTGAGAATAATTAATAATATTGAGGATTCAATTTATTAAATTTTAATAATGTAACAACCGATTATTTTAAATTAATACAATTTTTTATATATTATACGACACTGGATACCGACACATAATAAACGATGAAAATAATTTATTCTTTGTACTCTATAGAATTTCCATTTATTTTATGGGTAAGTATTGTAGTAAATAATTTTTGTAATAAATATAATATTCTTAATAAATAAGAATATTTTAAAAAGTTCTTTGTAAATATGAAATCATTTTTTGAAAAGTCATTTTATTCCTCAAAATATGTTTTTTCATAAAAAAAATATTTTTTTGTCATTGAATATTTTTAATATTTTTAATATATATTAGAAATTATATTATATAACCACAATATAAATTTTGAAATCAACGTATAAAACTTATATTTACATTAAGTGTTTTGCATTGTTTTTTGGAAAATATTTATATTCTACTTAATATTTAAAGATACATATTTTTATGGAAAACTATTTATTTTTTCACAAATAAATATTGATAAATTTTTATAAAACATATTCAATGTAAAATAATATCTTATATATTATTAAAAATTAAATTGTTTTCATTGGAATTAATTTTATGGTTTTATTTGAAACCAAAACATTTTTAAAATTAAAAATTCTTTTTCTAAAAATGATTTTTACTTTAGAGTTTTATGTTTTTATCATATATTAAATTCATCCACTTATAAATAGATAATAGTTAAAAAATAATTCTGTATTTAAATTTTGGATTGATAAATTTAATAAATATTCCACTTTTATTTTTCCTCATTGATGTTACTAAAAATATAAAAAATTTATCACTATTGTAAATGTAAAATTAGATAATTAGGGTGGAAAATTATTTGATAAGTCTTCAGAATAATTCAAAACTTTCCTTCATTTTATCTGACAATTATTTTTCATCTATAATCATCTAAAATTTTAAAATATGACCATATTTTTTCATTAAACAGTTTTTTTGATTCTAGTAATAATCCTTAAAAGATAAATAAAAAAATTTCACTTTCTTGATTTTAAAATCTATACTATTTTTTGATCGAGATAAAAAATTATTATGTTCTTATTTATATTAAAATTTTTAATGATAATGTTATTTATAAATTGGTGTAATTGTTTTTTATTTTCTTAGTATTTATATTATTAGCTTAAATATTTATTATACAATGATAGGAAGCTTCTATAAATATTAAAAAAATCAATTAAATTCCTTCGAAAATGCTAGAAGTCATATTTCATCGTTGATTTAATGTCTAACATGAATTTCAATGATAATTATATCATATTAAACATTATTAAATTTTTTATTGTTATTATATTTATATCATGTTGTTTTACACGTAAAATTATTTGACTTGTTGTTAGAAAGAAATTTGTATTACGTTATGAGATATATATTATAATATTTTAAATTAAAAACAGAAAAGTACATGGAAGAGTATAATTAAGATAACAAATAGTTTAATTGTTTATCTCTTTTATATTTATGGTCACATTTTTACATTTTAAGTAAATATATAAACCTATAATATTAAAAATTTCTTGAAAATTTGTAAATATAAAATTGGTTAAAAATGATTTTGAAAAAAAAATTAAATTATATATAATCATATAAAAATTTGAATGGATTATTATATTAAGACCATATATTACACATATTATAATCAAAATAATTTTTAAACACCTTTAAAGTATTTATTCATATATATGATATTATTATTTAATGTATTTCCAAAAATTACATTAATAATTTATTTTCACTAAAATAATATTTTTTTAGATGATTTAAATCTAATAAAAATCTAATAATCATCAAATATAATGTTAAATATATAAATCTCATTCAAGGTATATTTATGGGTAACATGTCCTTTTATATTAATATTATTTAACCCTAAATAGTAAAAACATTAATTTAATGATAGTTGTGAAAATGTTAAATGATGTATTAAGTCAAAGAGATACGGGTAAACCCATAATAAAAACAAATAATTTTTTATTTTATGATATTATTTAATCTATTAATTATTTTATATTCATGTTATTTAAATTTTCAGAATTTTTAATGATAATAATGTTTTATTTATTCAATACATTTGGTAATTCCATGAGTTTCCCTTCCCAAACTTATATATGAGAATCTCTAATCCTCTTTTACACACACCTTATAATCCTTATAATAAAGAAAATCATAATATTATATTAAATTAGATTAACAAACCACAACATTAATATTTTTCTCTTTCCAAAATACCATCCATTCCAGGGTAAATGTGTATGCCATTGATGATTTCTAAATTACATGTTAAAACACTTAAGAGATCATTTTCAATTTTATTTCCAATCATACCTCCTATAAATATATTTTATACATTATAAACTATATATTACAGTATTATAAATATAATGAATTTTTATTATGATTATGTAATAATAATTATACACCTATTTCTGATAACCTCAAAAATTATAACATCACTTGTGAATATAGGTGGATGACCAACTCATTGAAGCGATGTGATTAAATTTTTGTTTCATCTTTACAAGGATAGTAATAAGCATTAATTTAATATGTTTATGTAATATAATATAGATTATATAAAGTTAAACATTTATTTACCATTCATTCATTCAACCTATATAAATTTTAACACAATGTTCACGTGTAAGTATAAATTTATATCTCAACGGACGAGGTAATTTATCAATAAATGATTATATATATTTATAATGAATATAAATGATATTTATATTAGTATTGAAATACTATAGATGAAGGAAACGGGATAAATATTATGGAACAGATCATTCAAACTGATTCTCCCATAAATAAAAAAATAGTTATAATGTTGAAACAATGATTTTCATATTGAATAATTAAAAAAATATGTTTCAATTATATATATAGAATATATAAGATATTATATGTATATATATGCATAATTTTTTAAAATTATTATAAATTTAAATCAATTATAAGAGGGATTTGACCACACTCAATGCATTTGGAACTTAGGGAATGAAATTTATCATTTCGGTTTTATTTCTATGAGACACAGTCCATATTGAAAATTTAAATTATTATTTTTTTAAACACTAACCATGAATTTATTTTAATATTATTATCATGAATAATATAGTGATATAAATACATATATAATTTTATATCATTCATATTTTTTTAATATAAACTTAACAAAGTGGTAATTTTTCTTTGTTTAAATATGATTATATAAAAGATTTTTTGTATATGAATTCCAATTGATGAAATTTTATGATACTTAAATTTTAAACCCATTTAATATTAAAATTGTTTTTATTCATTAAACTTTCATTTATTTTTATCAATTTCCACCTTTGGTAACCAAAATTCTTGTATAAGTGTTTTAATGAGAAATGACTTTATTTACACTTTGTTTAGGAATATTTTTTCTGTGTAAATGTTTTGTTTTAAATAATTTCATGAATGATTTTATTACTAATATTTTTTTAAAACTAATTTTATTTTATTTTTCTACTTTATATAAAACTGATTAAATATAATATTTTATTCATTTTCAAAATATGGATCTTTTAAATTTTTTATGATGATGTGAAGGGATTATTTTTTAATGTACATGATAGGAATAGAATTTCCCACCATCATGAATTATCAATTACATGACGAATTTTTTTATTTTCCCCATGGTTATTTTCAAATAATCTTATTTCCTTAATATTTTATAATTTTATATATTTTTAATAATTTATCTCAAAATTATAAGGTTAAATTTCTTTTTAAATATTGTTGAGGTTTTTTAATGATATTTTTCATTAAGGATTACTTCAATCGATGTAAAATATGATTTAATGGAGATATGATCTAAGGATACAATACATATTCTTTCATTAGATGGATGGTAGATTGGATTAAATTTTTAATCAAACTCTGTTATTTTGAACTAGTTATTCTATGGTGAAATATTTTAATATTTATGCATCCCATTAATATTCCATAAGTTATGATATAATGAATTTATTATGATCATGTGGAAAATATATGAATGGCTTATTAATTGTAATAATGATATTGTAATAATATTTCACATTAATTAATAGAGAAATGTTGGATATCATATTATAAAATATTGAGTAAAATGAGGGGTGAACATAGTTTAGTTTGGGACTTTTTTTACTATGATCATCTTTGTAGTGAATCTTGACTAAGAACACGATGGAGGTTTGGGTGAACCCAATGCACTGTGATTGTTTCATATATGATAATAGAATTAGAATATTATTTAAAATGATTTCATGTATTACACAAACATGATTCATATTCCAAGGTATTCTATCACGGATCATATTCATTGTTACTTTTATGAATCATGATTTATAATCTAACATGTATTATTCCATTTCTGAATATTTTGATCTATGATTTACTGGGTATGATAGTAAAATGTAAATCTTGTGTTAGAATACACTTATTCTCATGTTATATTTACATGTTTATTAATATATCTATTTTCTACCTTTACTGAGCATTTATGATACCCATATCACATGTATCATTTCCCCCAATTATGAGTAATATATTTAAGTATGATATGTAAAAGATCAATGAAAAAAATGATGAACATAATGGGATGTGGTGTAGAATATTTATGTACTATATTTTTATGTATCTATGTTTCCAGGGACACTTAACTCATATAACTCTAGTGTTGATTGTTATGTTATTTGTTGAATATTAACCGAATTTTATATTTTTATTTACATATGAATATATTGGGTAATTATATACATGAAAAAAAATACAAGGAAATTATTTATTTAACCATTAGAGAATAATGATACAATAATTAATTAGGTATATAAGAACAAATTAAATGGTAACAGAAATGAGTTATGATGTAAATCCTATAAATTCTATAATGAATGTGCTTAAATGTATTTTGTCGAAGTAAATTTGATTTTTCTTCTGAGATAAGATTTCTATATATTAATATTTTATTTCCATAAATATTTAACCTAATAATTTATTTGGATGGATGAGAAATTGAATAAAAGAAATTTTTATCTTTGATTAATAGGTATAAATTGAGAAACATTATATGTTTTAATTGAATCAGTTTTATAATAAATTGAAAAAAAATTCCAAATGTATTATATTATATGAAAATATCCCCTTGAGAAAAGATTTCAAGGTCATATTGCTTTGTGTTATATGTAAATTTTATACACTACTTATAAATAATATATATATATATATATATATATTTGGTGTTGATGGTCAGATATATAAATCGAGTAAATAAGAATTAAATGTTACAAGAATAAATTTATACTTATTTTATTGATATTTTTAATAGTGATTTTGAAATATCCCGGATTGGATATAAAAATTAACAAATTTATATTGTTAATGGTGAATGAATAAAGTATGATACATTTTTAAATCATTAAACGTTAGTTAGAATAGTGTTTAAGAGACTATGAATGTTGGAATATAAACATTCATCAAGTCCTATTTCGGGGGGAGTCAAATCGAAGAATGATGATGTTGGATGGAGTTTAGTTGGGAATGAATATAGAAGAATTATTAAGTGCCTATTATACATAACTGACACATAAAAATATATTAAATATTCTATATATGTGTTGTAATAATACATCATATTCAAGGTACATCCCTCTTTGGGTTTTTCATTAAACATCATTCATTGTGCTATCATTTGTCATTAATCCATCATGACTATGTATTGTTCAAAGAAAAATATTCTTTATTATAGAAAATAACATAATTTTCAGGGATTAATGTTCATTTGATTTTTTTGAGTCCATTTATAAATGTGTTAAACAATATTATGAGGGTTTTCCTTTATTTTGGAAGTCTTTATAGTTGTTTTGTATCATTATGTTTAAACTGGGATAGAAATTTGTTGCTTGAAAATTACACGATGTGTTCATATTACATGACATGTATCATCATCCAAAAATAAGATTATAAATTGTTCATGATGTGAAGTTGTTACGTTTCATGAAACTAATTCGTATTATATAAATGTAAATTTATATAAAACTAGAGTTAACGATATATTTTTTCATATCATAAAATGATTAAATAAAAAATTTGAAATTTTCATATTCCATGTAATGCTAACTCAAGATGTTTTATGCCAAGCATTCATATTATTAATTAATTACATCATAGTATCTATTCCACCTATCAACCTAGCAATAATTCCATGTGATTTTGGGGAACTTCCCTTTATTTTTTATTTCTCGTTTCTATATATGATCCCTAGTGAGTTGTTCTTCTTAGGTCTTCCCATCTTTTTCATTATCCACATCATTGCAGAGGAATACCATGGAAATTTTTTTCGATCCAGTTTAACTTGTATATTATGTTACAAGAATTTTCATTGTTTATCATCTTCACCTCTGTTATTGATGGAAATTCTAGTTATATGGGTTTCTTAATCACTATATACTAATAGGACTGCTATAACATTATGATATGGTCTGATATAATTAATAATGTGTGTGAAATATATATGGTTTCACTAATGAAATGATCTCATTAATTAATAGAATAGTTGGAGATTATAACCTTGTAATTGGATCACTCCGTGGATCCCTTTTGGTCTGTTTATAGGTGACCTTTATTTCTGCATCCTTTAAAAATTGTGAAATGGATGTGGAATAAATATTATTTTGGAAAGACATTCGGGTTTTTTATTTTTTGTTAAATATTAACCTAGAAAATTTCCATCTTTAATTTATGGGTTAAATGGGTAAATTGGAAACTAAATGACAATTAACATAATTATATTTTTCCATATGAAATTATATTGTGGTATGCTTATTGTTTTGACATAAACATGTGCCACATGTTGTGATTCAAATATACCAATAATGGCCATAGTACATGTTACAATGATTATATATTCGACTACACCATGAAACATGAAACATTCCATATATATGAGGTTAGGACATGCCACATGTTGTTATTATTATTTACTAATATGGTTTATAACACATTCTTGGATTCTTATATGTTGGGATAGGACCTGAAAAATTATGTGATTCCAATACAACATGCCAGGCCAAGGGATATGTTATTCCATGTGTATACGCTTGTGGTTGGCACGTTTGTGAAACATTATCATAGAAATTATGGAATTGTTTTGAAGTGGGTTGTTTGGAATCATTGTTTTTGTTGGCATGGTTATGCTATAAGCTTAGAGATATTCTATTTGTAAGAAAATTAGGTTAATATATTTATTATATTAAATGTTGTATTAATTTTTTCACCTATTTATCAAATTATTTCATTCAATTATTTTTAGAATAGTTTTTCTTGAAATGTTTTTTGACATAATATGTCTTACTCAATCGCTAGACCGGACACCCATTGATACTTGGGACTGTTAAATAGATACATTTCGGCCAAGAGAGATGGACCATGTTGTCATTTTTTTATTGCTGATTGGTTCGGTGTTTGGAGAAAAGACAAATATAGGGTTTTAGACCGTGATCATTTTAGTCACTCCGTGAAAATGATATTCCTTTATATGTAATACGTCTAGAACAATATCTTTTAATATTCTTTCTAGTAATTACCCTATTATTTTATTATGTATTGGATTATTTCATTTCAATTTAATTTTTTTTCACCTAGTGTGTTACATGGTTTCTGTTATTTCCACAATATAATATTCATATTATTTTTATTTTTAATGATAATAAAATAAGTAGTATAGTCTCCCTAATATATTTTATACATCCCTATTTTTAGCCAGTAGGCTCTAGTATACATGGAGGTTCCCATGAGGTAACATAACCATATGGATTCACCCATGTGAGAGAGTGTTAGTCTGAGGTATGTTACATGGTTTTATTATATATACATGTTTTTTTCTATTTTATTTTTATATAGGAATGGTACATAGGATTCATTGATGTGTCTGGACATGGAAATGATCTTTTTTCATTGGAGTATGTAATCCATGTACGAGGGAGATCTTGAGTGGGATCGTTGTTCTTGTTTACCATTGTGCCGGTTTTATGTGAATGTTCTTAGGGTGATTCACATGTTTTGTGATGTTATTATTTGTTGATATTTATACCAAATTCTGGAATTTCCTGAGAAAAGTATCCATGAATCAATATAGGTATATAGAGATATATACATAAATGAATTGATCATGATGGGGTTTTATTTATTTAATTCGATATATATTCCCCCTTTGCCTAAAAAATTAGACACTTGTAATATCATAGAAATGAAAAAAATTAATTAAAATTCCATGATATACAACATTTTAAGCCTTCAATATAGTGATAATTAGGAGGTGGTTTAATATTTATTTAGCCTTTATTTTTAACATTGTCTTTACTCTTTATTATAAGGAGTTTTTTTCCTATTAGTAAAAATTCCTAGATGTAATAAACAAATTTAGCTTCATGGGACTGGAATTTAGCATGTTCCTAATATAGTCGAGATATACCTTCTTGTAGCTCATAAAGATGATATGAATTTTCAACATTGCAAGAGCCACATGATGGTCATGTGACCCATCAAAATGGATACCAATCATAAAGTGCATTTGAAGTATGAAATAATGAGAGTGTTTCACCTGCTACATTTTCCAATTATCACTTAGGAGTGACTACCCAAGGTCACCGAAATTCGAGTCACATTAGTCTATATGATCATTAAGAACCAAAGGACAACCACAAAGAGTATGGTGATGCATGCAACATAAATTTCGTATAGACTATCCAAGAGTTTCTTTGAGATTTTAGAAGAATAATTTAATAAAGATGAGTTATCATGAATGGAAATCGAGAAGAAGTTCTTGATCAATTACTATCCAGAGAAATTATGGAATGAAAAGGATCATGAGTTCATGAATGTAACAAAGTACGGTTTTTAAATAATGTGATATTTTGAACATTTCTCTAACCCTCGTTGATTTTTGTGATCGTTAGCTATTAAAGTCATATATCAGGTGTGCTATTTTTAGGATGGTCATTTCTGTGAGATTTGGTGAGAGGTGAAATTTTTTCATTAGAGTATTTTTTAGTACATGAAGAATATTGTACTCATAATGTAAGGTAATTTTATAGAGGACCCAAGATGTCGCTAGCCTCTTTCTACACAGAAAAATGTGATCCCTTTTTCAAGAAGAAAGTCGTGATAATATGATATTTTTCTAAAAGGAAATAATGTGAATAGAATTTGGTGGAAATGGGAATTCAAATCAACACAGTTTTCCATTGATGTGATATCACTATATAACATTTTCCACAAGAATCCTCATTGTAAATTCCATACGTTAGAGTGTCTTGAGTAGATAATATTTGGTTATCTTTAGATTTTATGAATGAAAATTCTATAGGAGACTAGAGCCAAGGGATTTAGCACCTAAGTACTGAAGGGGCTCAACATCACCAAAGTATACAGGTATCAAGAGTTAAACTATATAATAACACCAACGCTAGGTACATGGTACCCTATTCAAGGTGTATTTTAACCACTTTAAATAAACATAATAGTAGAGTGATTATTTGGAGCATGGTAGTGGGTCATTGATATTCTAGTTATTTAGTATCCTCCATCTGTTTTGGATGTAGGACGTTCCACCATCAGAGGTATCATTCTTGTATCATGTATCTTATAATGTGTTTTTTATATAGGATCATCACATTAAATTATATACTCTTCATTTTAAAAAAAAATTCATTTTGTCTTTGGATATCATATATTGGTTTCTGATTATTGCCACACCTTTGGGTGTGCGCTATAATTGTATCAAGCACTGTAAGGAATGTTCTCTTTAAATTGGTATATATTATTTTCATTTGTATTTTTTTCAAAATAATTGGAATTTATTTTAATATTACTAGAGATTGTCTATTCCTATACAATATTCCTATAGATTTTTATCGAAGTTGAGTTCAAAAACAATATCTAGAGGGGGTATCTAAACTCACCAAGGTGTGTTTGATCTTTATCTTGGTTTTACAAAACCTATTCATTAATTATTATATTGTTTCATGGATCAAATAGTAATTATTGTTATTGATTATTGGGGAATGAAAAATATATTATTTTTTTATAGTTGGAAAATAAATTTATCAATTCCTTCCAAAATAATTAACTAGATTACAACCGTAATGGGAGATTGAGTTCACAATATTTTTGTTTCTAGGAGGTGAGACAATTTCTATCATGCATTATATGATTTAACCATCATATATTTGTGAGATAAAACATCATATGAATGTTTTAGAAGATATGGTTTTCATACGGACTGGTACATATCTATGGGGATCTCCTATTCATCTTTTCAAAAATATTGTATTGGCATTTCTCTTATGTGAGGATTATCAGATGCTGATCTAGGCGGTGGTCATGAACTGGTTTCCCCATCCATTAAATGATGATATCATTTATTATTGAGAGGTTATGTGATTTTATATAAGATTTATTTGAGGTTAGGGGATAAAAAATTAAAAGTGAGCCTATCAAACATATCTTGAATTAAATTTAGGAGAACAAATGGATTATATGAGCTTTTAATAATGTATCTTGGTTAAATGAATGAACCAACTAGAATAATGGCCTTGATTAATTGTATCTTTAATAAAATCCTAGAATTATTGTTGTTTGTTTTTTAATTATATCCTTGTTTACTCCTTTTTAGTATATGATCATTCCAAAAATCATTAAATCATCCTAATTATATTTAGAGAGCATTGGATTTACGCGATGTTAACAAAATAATGTTTCTAGATTTATAAGGTTCACTTCATTGTCCATGTTATCTCACTAGTATGAGTTTTATTGTATCCAATAAATGTGGAATCCATTGTTTATTTTGAGTTACCCAATCATTTATTAGATATATAGTGTTTTCATTTATTAGATGGTTGTTATTGGTAATATTTTATTGGCATTTCATATCTTGAAGCCCAGATATTTGGGCAGACCAAGATGGCTATGATGTTTGTTTTGTCAAATTCTTGGAAGTTTAATTTTTAGGAGCTAAAGGTATATTTGACGTAATCCCTTATCCCCACATTACATATTTTAGGTAAAGTAAATAGCATATGATATAATGTATATATAGTTTGACTCAGAGCATTTTAGATATTGGAGGAATGAATGGTACATTCAATAATATGTTGACATCACTATTTTCGGGTAAACTGGTTTCTAGTTTAAATTTTAAAAATGATCATTATTTAGATCATTTCCAAACTATACCTAATCCGAATAAAGATGTACTTGATCTAGATTCAACAGTCTTTTTACATTTTGATTCCTTACACAACTGGAATGGAAAATTTCATTAATGATCCCTTGGTCCAACTGTCCCAGACATCCACACTTCAAAAATAATTACATTATTGGATAATGATGGATCTATTTTCATAAAATCATCTTGAGGTTCGTGATTATGAAGGATGAGTAGCTCTATCTTCAACATCTCTTATATCTATGATTTTATATTACATCAAGAAATAATTTTTTTAATACAATAGACATTGTTATGAGATATATCTTATTTGGTGGGCAGATACCATCCTGATGGTCATATGGATGAGGAATGTATATTCATTTAGGTTCTTCAGGGTGGGTCCATATTGGTTTTTGTGAGTAATATATGAGAGATTTTAATTCTTAAAAATGGGTTGTACATCCTAATTTTGAAAATATGTGTCATGGTCTCTACAAAGAGTAACAGTCATCAGGAAAGATGAATGAGTTAACAAGCATTAGAACTAGATGTTTCCCAAGGCAGCAATTGAATGCTATGAATATGAGGCATGATGTCTTGTTGAAACCTATTACCATTTCTAATTTCAAATGTTGTGATTTAACGATGAATTTTGTGAAAGGATTTCCAAGGAAACCTAAAAACAATGATGTCATGCGGGTGATTATCGATCAAAAGACGAAGGTAGATGACATTTTTATTAGTATAGATACCTTCTACAATAATTATATACATAGTTTAAATGTTCATGAGATAGTTTAAATTTAGTTGTTTCAGAAGAGAATTATTTTTGATTAAGATCCTCACTTTTATTCATGGATTTATAAAGTAATTTAGAAAGATTTTTTATCAGAGGTATTGTTGAGTAAAACCGTCAATCCACATACTAACAACCAATATGATAGACTATTCAAAATATATTGGATATATAATGAGGCTATGTTTTGGATTCATGGGATTTGTGGGAGATTATTGGGGAACTAATTGTGTTTTCATATTATAAAATAATATATGAATAGATCTAGATAGAATATTTTTAGTATTTATGAGTCATGATGTATCGTTTTTCCTCTTTGTTGGTTGGAGGATAGTGAGTCAAAACGTGTTGGGCCTAGTCTATTGTAGGATAAATTTGAGTAGGTTCATCTGATCATGAGGTGGTAGGTAACCCCACATAGTATAATGAAATATTATGTTAATCATCAGATATGACCTGAAGAGTTCAAGGATGGACCTCATGTTTTCTTTCTAGAATCACCAATGTTAGTAAACACCATATCAAGATGTTGGGAAAGCTATTTCCAATGACATTATAGCTATTTGAGATATTTTAATTGGTTGATATGGTGGTATAATAATTATCCCTTACACAAAATTAATGTAAAATTCCCAAATTGTTTCACATGTTTTATCTTCAGATAAATTATACATTCCCTTATCAAGTGGTATACATTGAGGACGTTAGGTTATATGATTATGTGACCTTTAAGGATAATATAATAGAGATTATGGAATTTAGTGATAAGTATATATGTGGTAGGTTAATTCCACTATTTCTTGTATAGAGGCATCATGGTAGCATTGATAAGGATACATGTGAGATAGAGTCTGATTCATAATTAATATGGACATAATTGTTTGTCGAGACCTTGTATTCAGGCATCGTAAAGCTCTGGGAATAGATAAAATATGGTGGGGAGGTTTTATGATCCCAAACTTTTTATATGTCCATCACCCTTTTAATTTTTCATTAAAAATCATTCCTCTTGGTTTCCTTTGTCATTAAACCTTTTTTGTTTATTTTTTAGGATAAAATATGATATCATTGAGGAAATGGATTCAATTTCATGGATGTATGTTAATTTTTTGTATTTAATATGGTTAAAATGATTTAAATTTGAATATGAGTATTTTCTGTGATTTTGGAAGGAATTATATGTTATTGGAATCCTTATATAAATTTTTTTTTGGAAAATTATTTGATGGACAATTACATGTTGTATGCATGTTACATGAAATGAAACTTCTTCATGAAACATGTCAATAAATAGATTATGAGATGAATTGGTTTCATGTAGTGAACCTAATATACACCATGTTGATGTATTTTTGGATAAATATTAACCTATGGAAATGGTGTTTTTAGAGTATCTTAAAAATGTTGAAATAAATGATTTTAAAGGGTTACCCATTGTATAATCTGTAACCATGGTAGGTTTATGACTTCTATAAATATTATTATTTCATTAAATTCATGAATAATTTCCTCCTCTAAATCATTGAATATTTACATGTGATTTTGGGGTTCACCCCTCCATTCCAAATTTTCTATTGCAATATCCGATACATGGTGAGTTTTCCATCATAGTTTTCTCCTCTCTTATATTGTTCTCTTTCATTTCATTGGAAATATTTTAATCACAATTGGATATAAGTTAACGTGAATGTTGTTTGATATAGTTATCCTTAAATTCTATTTTTCACCTCTATTGTTATTGGTAACAACATTTTGAATCATTTATTAATCACTATATAAAGGTAGGGGTCTAATTCCTAACCCTATGTTCTTATTTTAATTACTAAATTGAATGAAATATATACATTTACACAGATTAAATGTGAACATAAATTAATGGATTATTTGGTAATTATAATCATCTAATTGGATCAAACCATGTATCCCATTAGTTCTATTGAGATGTGACATTAATTTTATTTCCATTAAAAACATGAGTTGTCTATGGTTAATATTTTATTTTAACATGACAAGTGTTTCAAGGGTCTTTTTTTATAGAATCACCTTGGAAAATAGAATATATGATTAATTGTACAAATGGATAAATTGAAGAAAAAATGGTAATTAATATAATTTACCTATTAGTATTATGTTTTTTATTCTGATATTCTCACTATTTTGATACTCACTAGTGACACTTGATGTGATGAATATATACCGGGCATGGCCCTAATAGAGGACACAGTTCTTATATATCAATATTTTCCCAGACACCAACTACAATGATTATATACAGATCTATTCTATGACCCATGCTACAATGACTATATATGAGGATATTCCCTAACAAATTCTAAAATAAATATATAGTGTATTTGTCCCAATGATTTGTTATTTCAAGGGTATATTTTTGTGGATTTCTTGGTTTTTGTAAATTCTTAGATACATTTTGATGGAGTGCCGAAGTTGGTTGTTTTGATTCATTGTTTTCATTTTCATTTTTTTAATGATCAGGGACATTCTAGTAGGGTTTCAAAGAATATTAATTGATTTGTTAAAATAATTATTGAATTAATTTTCTCTCCAATTTGAGACATTTTTTGAGGCACTTATTATTTGAATTGTTTGATTAGAAAAGTTGTGGTCAACCTAAAATGATTCACTAACTCCCTACATATGTATCTATCCGGCACATGAGTAGACTAAAATGATTCATGTTTTTGAAACGGTAAAAGGACCATAAAGTATTCCATTTTATGTAGGATGGGATAGATCTTGTAGATGTGACCAACATGGAGTTTGAGATCAGGGACATTTGAATCGTCATTTTATTATGCTAGTATTTTATTTGAATTAAATCTAAAATGACTTATAGTTACATTAAAGTCTTTCATTACATTATTATTTTATTATTTATTTCTTAATTCATGTGTAATTTATTATTTTCTTTATCCACCATGTATTGAGGATTTCTTTATATCCACACTATGATATTTATTTAATTTTCCACTGTATTGTGACTCGAAACTAGGGGTTATAGTCTAACCAATATATTCACAACACACCCAAATTGAGGTATACCATGTTCCATATGGGGAGGTTTTCTTGATATTACATAACATCCCTATTTCAGTCATGTGAGAGATTTTTGGGTTGGTAGATGTAGAATTTGGATTCAAGATTTCAGTGTGATCTAATAAAAAGACATCATATAGTTGTAATGATTAATTAAAATATATTAAATATTCAACATAATATATCCTCATTTATTAATTTATTATGGGAAATAATATTTTATATATTAGTAATGTATATTTGGTAGGTTCAATTGATGATAAGAAGACTGCTTCTAGTGGAGTATATTATTTTGAAGCTTGTGTATCTATAAGATATAAATGAAAAAAGAATATATTTAATTATATAAATTAAATTTTTAGAACTTATCAATTATATAATCATCCACAATAATAATTTAAAAGAATCAAAATCATTAATACAGAAAAAAAATTACATTTTCCTTGTTGTTTACATATGTTTTTATGAGATGAATTTATTCATGAATTTATCTGATTAGTAAATTTAAATATAACAACAGAGGAAAAATCAACATTAGTTTTTAAAAACTAATATCTAATCATGGGAGATTAAATAGAAATAATTACATGATATGTTGGGGATATTTATATGTTAATAAATTATATTTATTTACTATTTATTATTTTACTTATACGTAAGGATAACGTTTTATTTTCATTTTTATGGGGGATACAAGAATTAATTTTAGTGGAATATAAACTAAATGATTTTTTCTAACCTAACAATATATTTAAACACAATAGACTAAAAAATATAGTACATATTACATAGGATATGACTATTTTTAATAAGCCACTTATCTTAGAGTTCTTGAGTGTTTAACATAATCATATTAATTTATTATAAAAATGTGAGAATATGTTTAAAGGGAGTATTGGGACCACATGTGTTTCAGACAACCCAACAAAACCAATCAATAAATACATATTACATCAGTATTCATTATTATCCATTTAAAGTCATAATTAAATAACACCCCATTATCTAGAAGGTTTATGTTCCTTATATATTATCTACCTAAAATCTTAACCCTATGACTTCCCCCCAATTCATATTACATGAAACAATAATATTATATATTATATATTATTTTCCTATGTATTACCAATGGGATGGAAACACTAGGAAAAGTGGGTGACCATGATCTATATATTTAGTATAACATATGAAATATTTATTATATCAAAAATGAAAAACTAAAGAAGTTAATAAATGTGAAAACATAAAACAATCATATATGTATTCAGATATTATAAAAAATCATAACAATAGGAATAACATGAATCATAATTGAAAACTATTGCATACCATTTAAATTATAACACTTTTAAGTTTAAAAAATATTAACTTATATTTAGGAGGTTTTTTAGAAAATCATCCCATTGTGGAAACTCATGTCCCATAACAAAGTGGACTAGGATGACCGTTCATTTTCCATAACATAATATCTCATGAGATATTAAAAAATAACCAATCCCATAGAAGAGTATATAAATATGTTACCACATGTAACATAATGACATAACAATACATTTCTGTATCACATGATTATTAAAACATTTATAGATCTATCATAACATAATTAACTCATGAGAATAATATGAGTTTTAGGTAATTTTTTTTTTTTAAAAAAGAACGAAATATTCATGAGAAATAAAGTAAAATATACCATGAAAAAAAAATCTTGGTGAAACTTACTATGTCTAAATTTTATATAATATAAAATATTAGTTAATATTAATGAAAAAATTTGATAACCTAGTTTACATATATATATATATATTCCTTCAATTTAAACATGATGTAACAGATAAAAGGTGTTATATGTTGCCCCGAGTATAAATGAACCATGATAATGTCTACCGATAAGACCTCGATATAAAATAATGTGTATGAATATTAATTATAAAATTGAGAAAAATATTTATAAATTTTTTATATAACTAAAAACTATTGATTATTTTATAATAAAAAGGTTTTCATTTTTCAATAATATCATTTTATGCATCATGAACATGTTTTCTTCCTAAAATGATTCTTTTGTTTTGAAAATTAATATTATAAATAATATAATCGACTATTAAAAAAGATTTATAAATTTTTTTATATTTATTAAATTATCATATTAGTATTATATTATTTTTAAATATTATTACTTTTCTAAAAAGAATAGTTTTTTTTAAAACATTAGAAATTAATTTTATAGAAAAAAATATTCATTAAAGAAATAAATTTTTAAAATTATATATAATTTAATTTAATATTTATTTATCTAATTTTGGTTAAAATATATTAATTAATGTAATTAAAATTGATTTAATTTATAATTTTATCATAAAAAACTTTTATATGTAAAAATGATATTTCCAAAAATAGTATTCATCTCCTTTTTCTCGTTGGTTTTTAAATTAATTTATAACACATAAAGTATTTTATATTAATAAAATTTAATACATATTATTTATAATAATTTTATATTTTGTTAGTGGGGACACTTGGAAATAATGAATAATAACAATTATATAAATTTGTTACCATAGAAAAGGTAAAAATCATGTTTACTAAGGGGGTTAAACTAAGAGATAAGTGTAATATTTTCACATAAAAATTTTTAAATTTTATTTTTATGATAAAATTAACCAATCATATATGATGTTGAAATTATTTTACATTTAGATTCACCTGCCTAAGAAAATGGATTTAGAAATTCTAATCAATAGAAAATTTTCAACAGTGTCTTCTCCATCACATATAAAAGGAAACCCCACTCATCTTTTCTTGATACATAAAGAGCCTCATATCTTAGGTATCATAATTTTTGTTATATGATATTAGTAATATAAAAGAACCATATTCATCTTTTGCTCCATAAAAAGCGAAATGAATGTATCACATGTGGGTACATGTGGACTACATATTATACATAACAATAAGCTTCATTTTCAATTTATTATTTCTATTTGTTGTTATAATGGTATAATTAATAAATTTATATGAAATTTTTTGTATAATAAAAGTTATTTATAGAATAATTATTGTTTAAATATATTTAGTTTCTCTAATTGAATGGTGGAAAAACATCACTCTTGCACACATACGAACTAACGTGTCAATATACTAATATATTTCATTTTTAATCAACACTGCATTTTAATTACAATATAATTTTATATAATGATTAAATGTGATATATATATCTCAATTAAAATTCTATATATTATGAAACCTAAAATTACTTGGATATTTTGTGTATTATTTTTAAATATTATATGGAATTTTTACGAGACTAGACCTTTCAAGGGCGTGCGATTCCGAGGCCCGGAGTGCCTGTAACAAATGATTGAAATAAATTGAGTGTTTAAATAGTGTGCCCAAGCGGTATTCCTGAAAAAGTGGAATATCGTTTAAATGGGTGCCTAGATCAGAAATCAGAGCCACCGTTGCTTTCATAGTAGTGACTTTACCATAGGTAGGGCCTAACATCGATTAGCA
Organism: Viscum album; assembly: GCA_963277665.1. NCBI lineage: Eukaryota > Viridiplantae > Streptophyta > Magnoliopsida > Santalales > Viscaceae > Viscum > Viscum album. The sequence goes on from OY728166.1 coordinate 602,584,189, forward strand.
CGGGTCATCTACATGAGTTAGTATTCAGATGTTTAATGGAAATAAAATAAAGTAATAATTTATTTTATTTAACAGTTTCCTTTTTGCGCAGGAACATAATTACGCCGTTTTTAAATATATTCTTATTGAAAGTTCACAGGGTTTGCCTCATAACTCTATGAAATTGGGAGAGATACAATTGGAGCTTTGGAGGAGAACCCGTTGGTAGACGACAACGACACATCTTTTATCTGATGAGCCTCACCGAAGAACATGACGCCTCAATCATTGTTCAACCGGATCAAGGTAGGGGTTGTTATTTCGATTTTTCTTTACTCATTTTTTTATTTAACGATGAACGCTGATCAACCATGAACATGTTGATCCGCGGATCGTGCGTTAATGCCGGAGGGTTTTATTTTTCATTTCATTCGGGGTTTCATTTTAAATTTTTAATTGTGATAAGTGTTGGTTTATCATTTTGATTCACCTTGTTTAATCCTTCGAATGGTAGAGGATGAACATCATGATAAACAGCAGCAGGCGTTCGTTCCTCATTTTGGTTTATTGCATTTATTACTATTTCCTTTATTTTCTTTGCGTTCTTCATGGGGTAATGAACAACAGATCGATGCACATCTATTTTGACACACAACGATTCCAACCTAAAAATATGACATCGCAACGACCTATCAGAGGTGTGACGATGATGGTAGACGACGATTCAGATTGGATCAGGAGGTACCGTTCTTAGAGCATTCATCGCATGGGTGGATTAACATGCATTTTTGAAGCCGGTCAGAGGTCTAAAAACAACAGAAACATCTTTACGGCATTAGGGTGACATAAAATATTTTGTTTTGGGGTGATTGGATGGGTAGAAAAAAGAACATAAGACCATGAGAGTCGCGCAGGTGACAAGCATCATTTATGGAAATTTACACAACACACGACATGTATCCCAATGAACACACCATGTGGACCGGCTTAGCGGTGGCTTGGGTTTCAGGTGTCAGATAGGTAACACATGACATATGACACTAGTCACATGGCGTGTTGGACCTTCCTTGATGATCTGTGTGTATCATGGGAAATACATAGACATGGGATGAACTACAGGGCTTCGAAGACACGGCCTGTAAACCCAACGTGGCATGGAAAATGGGACTATGAAGAACTTGATGTGTATTCTAGGAAGTACACAGACATGATCTGAACTATACGGCTTCAAAGACATGGTGTGTAAACCATAAGGGGCATGTAATAGGCGACTATGTATGACTCAGCGTGTATCTAGTGGATACACTGACACGTGGTGGAGTACATGGCCATGTACTCCACCAAACGACCAGGTGAGGCCAAAAATATGGGTCACCCTGTGTGTCGATTACTTGAGTTGTCGTACATGGGTAAATACCGTGTACGGGAAAAATACTATAATACACGAGTAGAACCCCAGATACCTCGACACAACGCGTGATCATTTTTAAACGTCGTGTAGTTTTCTTTTACCTGACCAACCTTGCGACAGGGGTCGTTGTACATGGGCAGTACCTGGGGTCAGAAGACACGGAGTGTGACACATCTACACACCATGTACTTTTCAGTACATGGCTCGATCTTCTTGTCCACCATATCACAGTCATGTTCCATTCTTATTGCTAGGTACATTCTGGTATCGATGTGACCAAATACTTGGGGCGTTGATCCTCTACCTAGCAGGTGAATCCGGATAAGTCGCGATATCAGCCATGTCCCTGGAAGAGATCATCATTTGTGTATCGTGATCTTTCCCACTCAGTAATGTGATCTCTCAGAATGAGTGTATCTATCTCACTTGACCATTCATGATAGAAATTACATTATAGACGGACGTCATCAGAGTAATTAGAATCATGGAGTGTGTTCTCTTGAACGATTGCATCGTGGAATCTTCGAACTGAATCCTTGGTGGGGGTCTACGGTGGTGCGACTTGTCCCAAGACTGGGTGTCTCATTTTGGACCATATCTAGATATTTATTGTATTCTACTATAACATGTTTAGAAGAAATATATTATATAGAGCTGATTGTAACATTCCATTGTGTATTGCTTGGTGGTTTTCGATGACCTCAACTGATTATTATTATACTCACCCCGACACGAGATTTTCCAACATGTTTCGTGTCTTGGTCAGACGAGCAGCCTTTTGGAAGAGTTCAGGGTGGACCATGACATGACCAAGATTTATGAGTCCCCTGTAGTCCGATGAAATCCTATGGCTATGAGCAGCAGTCCCAGTACCTCTATGTGTTTACTAGTTGGACTTTGTAGTTTTCAGACTCTTGTTTTTGGTGGGCTTTTATTCTGGCCCAGTTTAATTTTGGTACATTAATATCCGTCATAAATTGTTTGTTGGTATTAGTTGTATGCATGAATTTAGTTCCCTAATGGTTTTTGCGTTCTAGCATTATGGACTTGGTGATGTGTGTGTGTGTGTGTGTGTGTGTGTAAAGGTATGCATTCAGTGCCTCCCATGTTAGTAATATGACTACTCGGTGCTAGTCACCAGCCCCTGAACTATTAGAGGAGGGCTTGAGGGGTCGCGGGGTGATCCCCACTAGTACTGGTCGTGACAGAGTGGTATCAGAGGTGTTCGGTTATACTTTAGATCCAAGAGTCTGTTAGATTGGTTTGGGGAAATAGTGTTAATTGTTTCGAGCTCGTCTTTTAGGCAAGAGACTTTTGTGTACGTGTGGGCGACCGACGTATCCATACACCAGGACTCTGATAAAGTGATTTTCAACTCAATACATGAGAAAACTAGTTGAAGTGAAAGAAACATAATGGTACAATTGAATGGTTTGTGTTTTCCATGTCCTTTGTGTCAACTATCTAGATATACTCGTTACCCATGCTATATCTTGTTTTCTTATAGGATAATTATGTGATGCATACCCACTGGGATTCAATAGCACGATCTCTAGGATGACCCCTCAGTGATGAGGATTATATACAAGGACTAGTTCCTCGGGCATTGCCACCAAGTGGTGCACATTCAATACCACCACCAGTGGAGCGGCATGTGGTACCCGCAGTACCGACAAACGAGGAGCACTGTCTGAGTGCACCCCATGAGTTCCCGAGACAGAGACCCCTCTAGTTCCCTGGTGAGTCTGACCCATAAGTGGTTGTGGACTAGCGTGAGGCGATGACCAGAATACTTCATCTCGTGACGACACCAGCGGCCAGATGGTGATCCTAGGAGTGAGCCTTCATTAGGGTTTGATAGAAATATGGTGGAGTCTGACCAAAAAGACTCACAATGCAGATATTATTTCATGGACAATGATTGAGAGACTCCATATGGAGGAGTACTCTCCAGTAACACTTAGTGCAGTATGAATCATGGAGCTTCTTCAGCTTCAGCAAGGTAGTTTCACAGTATCTGAATATTCATAGAGGTTCACGAACATCTCCAGGTACTCAATGGATATGGTCAGGGATCAGTACATCAGAGCTCGAACCTTCGAGTGAGGCCTACGATGGGACATCCAACCTAATGTCGGGCTTCAATGCATTTTGACATCTACTAGAGTGCTCGAGTGATCCTTGGTGATTGAGAGCTTCTAAGCGGAGCAGAGACAGCCGATGATAGTCAGCAAAAAGTAGTCGTGAACGGAGACCTCGGTAGTAGGGAGCTGACGTCAGGCTCAGGGATCAGGATGTGAGAGACATTATAGGAGTAAATAGGATAGGGGATCGACAGTCCAGGTCTCTCTGGCTGGGTCTATTCAGCCTAGGGAAATGTGATGTTATGCGTGCGACCATAGGGGACATCTCGCTGGAGATTTTCTGACCCGTCATGCTGCTGACAGGGAGGTAGTTGATGGACAACCGAGGCAGAGGTAGAGAGTAGAGTAGTAAAACCTGGTAGGTAGTGAACGTGGAAGTGGAGTAGGGAGAGCCACAGGTGGTGGAAGATGCTTCTATTTACTACCACCAACACCCCAAGGAGTTCCATACTAGTCTCAGAGAGCTGGTGGACAACGGAGGGGACAGCTGCATGCGATCAAGGCATAAGACCCAGGGACTACATGGATGATCTAAGGAACGATCTGTGTCTTAAATACCATAGCTTACATACTAATAGACATAGGTTCCAGTCATTCTTTCATCGCCACATGTCTTGTGTGAAACCTTGTGATTACGGTAGAGCCATTGACTCGATCCATATGTTTGGAGACACCTACAGAAGGAGACATGATGATCACACACCATTGCAGAAAGAGTGATCATATCCTTCGAGGCGAGAGTTTCTGGTTAATCCTCTTGGTGATTTCATCGAGGCCTTACGACATCATTCTCAGTATGGATTGGTTATCTTCTGTCCATGCCTAGATTGATTGTTTTAGGTGGAGAGTTTGGTGTGTATGATGTGATGGGATGAGGCTTTCATTTGGCAGAGAAAAGGAGATCGAGGCATCACAGAATTGTCTCATGCATAGGATGTTGCATCTGATCACCCATGAGTTGGCTAGACATCCATTTGGAGCAGTAGATGTTTTTAACTCCCATTTCCCAACAGTACTTGCAGAGTAGGAGGATGCCTTTCTTGAAGTTGTTCCAGGATTACCTCCCCACTGGGAAATCAATTTCTGCATCGACAAACACCCCGAGATGGTACATATTTCCTCTTCATCAATTCAAATGGCTCCCACAGATCTTTTCAAGGTGAGGGTGCAGTTGGAGGATTTGCAGATCAAGGGTTTCTTAAGACCCAGTGCTTCACCATGGGCTGCCCCAGTTTTTTTTCCAAAAAGGCAGATGAGAGTTTGAGTTTGTGCATGGATTACTAAGGAAAGAATCAGGTAATAGTGAAGAACACATATCCACTAATGAGGATCGACGGCCTCTTCATCTAGCTAAGTGGGGAACATATGTTCTCAATGTATGACCTTCGATCAAGTTATCACCAAATATGAGTACGATATGAGGATATACCGATTACAGCATTCAGATGGCACTATGGTCAGTAGGAGTATATGGTGATGCCTTTCGGCCTGAAAAATTCCCCTGCATTGTTCATGGGACTGATTAACTAGATCTTCCATCTATCCATAGACCGGTTTATAGTAGTTTTCATCAATGACATCCTTGCGTACTCGGCTTTAGATGAGGACCATGCGAGACACCTGCACATGGTTCTAGACATACTCATAGAGAACCGACTTTATGGGAAGCACTCAATGTGCTAGTTATAGATTATATAGGTCCACTTTATGGGACATTTAATCTCAGTAGATGGTGTAGCTATGGACTCTGCCATGGTGGAGGAAATTTTAGTAAGGGAGCTACCTCAGAGGGTGATGGAGGAGTGGATCTTCCTTAGGTAGGCAAGATATTACATGAAATTCATTCATGATTTCAACCAAATATCAGCACCGATGACACCCTTGACCAGGAAGGGACAACCCTTTATATGGAAAAAGAAGTGCCAGCAGGATTTCGAGCAGTTGAGGTAGATTTTGATGAGTGCATCGATATTGGGATTATTGGAGGAGGGTGTTAGGTTCATTGTTTTCTACGACACATCAGGGACCGAGCTTTGTTATATCCTAATGCAGAGAAAGGCGGTGATTTTTTATGGTTCACACTAGCTTATGCCACATGAGAAAAACAATGCAACACATGATCTCGAGTTGTAAGAAGTATTCGTCATGTTGAAGTTGTGGAGACACTACCTTAAGGTCAAGCAGTTTTTCGTCTATTGTGGACACAAGAGCCTCAAATACATCTTCTCACAGAAGAATATAAATCTGAGACAAAGGATTTGGCTAGAGTTCCTCCAGGACTATGATTTCAAGATCATCTATACTCCCATGAAGGGGAACAAGGTCGCTGATTCTTTTCACATAAGGTCGAGATCGCAGCTGTTGAGTTAGGCGACAGAGCAATTAGCCACGTTGCAGCTATCCATCCTAGATGGGGAGGATATTGCTTACCTTAATTTTATGTTTGTCACCCCTCCTATATTAAAATGAGTTTTGGAGGCACAACATGGAGAGTTTGACTGTGAGGCATTATAAGCTCAGTTATCCACAGGACATGCTCTTGATGGATATTCGCAATGTGGGGAGCACGTACTTCATTTCAATGGATGTGTTGTTGTACTAGTGGCATTGTGGGAGTAGGTTTGGAGGGATATTCTTACTTTCTATTTTCTGGTACATCCAGGAGTGGACAAGATATACCAGGATCTCTAACAGCAGTTCTGGTTTTTAGACATGAGGAAGGCAGTAGTAGATTTAGTTTCTCGATGCCTTACATGATAGTAGGTGATGGCTGAGCACCTGGGCCCAGCAGGATTAGCTCACCCCTGGATGTTATGGAGTAGAAGTGGGATGGAATACTGAAGGACTTCATGATGGGCTTACCACGAACTTCCAAGTGTCATGATTTCATCTAGGTGATCATTTATTGACTCACTAAGTGATCCCACTTCCAAGCTATCAGGGAGCAGTTATCAGTAGAAAGCATAGGATCCTCTACGTATAGGAGATAATTAGGATTCAAGGAGTCCCATAGACATTAATATCAGATTGAGATGCCCATCTCACATCACAGTTGTGAAAGAGATTACATTAGGCTTTTGGGACTCAGCTACGCTTTAGAACAACATTTAATCCTCATACTGACGGTCAGATGGAGAGGACCATCCATGTTCTCGAGGATATGTTACAGGCCTGTATCTTGGACTTTGGTCACAACTGGGAGGACCACCTACCATTGGTGGAGGTTTCTTACAACAACAATTACCACTCCACCATTGGTATGGCACCTTTCAAGGCTTTAGATGGGAGACCCTGTTGGTCACAACTTTGTTGGACTAATCCTAGAGAGTTAGTACTCATGGGTGCAGAGTTGGTGAGAGATACAACCGAGAAGGTGCAGATCATCTTGGAGCGAATGAAGACTGCACAGAGCTGCAGAAGACTTATTCTGTTAGATGAAAGAGATCTCAGGAGTTCTAGGAGAGATAGAACATCTTTCTTCGTGTCTCATCTCGATGTGGGTTGCGGAGAATTTGATGTGGCAGCAAGATATCACCAATGTTCCTTGGACTATTCCTAATACTATGAAAAGTTGGTGAGGTTTTGTGCAGACATGCTCTATCACCATAGTTGCATCGGGTACATGATGTCTTCCACGTGTCACTGCTGAGGAGGTATGTGCTTGACCCATCTCACATCATCAACTAGGGCATGGTAAACATCGAGGACGGAGTGATATTTGCTAAGTACCAGGTGGAGATCCAGGATTTGATGGAGAGGAACCTTCATGGGAGATCAATTCCCTTCGTGCACATCTGGTGGGAGCATGAGAATCTTTAGGAGAGCACGTGGGAGTGGGAGACTCAGATATGTGCCCAGTACACACATCATTTTGTGTAGTCTTTGTATTAGCCTTTCAAGGACGCCAAGCCCCAATGTGGGAAGAATGTAATGTCTCAGATTTTTTGTGTATTATATTTAAATATTATATTGAATTATTACAAGACCAGACTATTTGACAGTGTGTGGTTCTGAGGCCTAGAGTGCCCAGAAAAAATATTTGAAAAATTTGAACCTTTAAACAGCGTGCAAGAGCAGTTTTACTGAAAAAGTGGAGTATCATTTAAACGGGTTCATGGATCAGAAATCAGAGGGCACTATTGTGTTCAAAGTAGCAACTTTACCTTAGGTAGGGCCTAACATTGATCGGCGTAGGTCATCTACGAGAGTTAGTTTTTGGACGTTTAATAGAAATATAATAAAATAATAATTTATTTTATTTAAAAAGTTTCTTTTTTAAGCAGTGACATAATTCCTCCCTTTTCAAATAAATGCTTATGGAATGTTTGCAAGGTTAGCCTCATAACCCTTCAAAATTGGTAGAGCGACTTTGGGAGCTTTAGAAGAGAACCCGTTGGCAGATGACAATGCCGCATCTTGAATCCGAAGATCCTCGCCGACGAACACGACACGGCAATCATTCTTCAACCTGATCAAGGTAGGGGTTGTTATTTCGATTCTTCTTTCCCCGTTTTTGGATTTAATGATGAACATGGAACAACCACATACATGTTGATCTACAGATTGTGCGATCTTTCGGGAGGGTTCTATTTTACGTTTCTTGCGGGGTTTGATTTAGGAATTTTAATTGTGATAATTGTAGGATAATCATTTAAATTAACCTTCATTAATCCTTCTAACTAGATCAGATCAAAATTAGGATATACAGTTGTGGAGGATCACTCCACATTTTTTTATTGGATTTATTCCTCTTTTCATATAGTTCTTTGCGTTCGTCACGGGGAGATGATAAATGAATCTATGTGCATCCATTTTGAAATTCAATGATCCCAATATGAAGATCTGACATCACAACAACCTAGAGGAGGTGCAATGATGAAGGAGGATGAAGTTTAGGATTGGATCAAGAGATAATGTTATTCAAGCGTTCTTCGCATGGGGTGATTAACAAGAATTTATAGAGCCGATCAGTGGTCTGATAACAATAGAAATAGCTTTGTGGTGTTGTGGTGACCTTGAATCTGGTGTTTCACGGTGATCAGACATGCAGATTAATGAATGTAACACCATGGGTGGCGCGCCGGTGTGAAGAATCATTTATGGAAATTTCTGCAATACATGGCATGTATCCTGATGAACACGTCGTGTGGACATGATCAGTAGAGGCTGGTATTTCGGGTGTAAGATAGGTAACACATGCCATGCGACCCTAATCATATGGCGTCTTCCCCAATGCTCAGCATGTATTCTGGGATGTACACGAACATGGTATGAACTACACGACTTCGAAAACACAACATACAAACCCTATGTGGCATGGAAAATGCGACAACACAGGACTCGGGCTTTATTGTGGGAAGTACACAGACCCAGGATAAACTACATGGCTTCGAAGACACAACATGTAAACCCAAAGTGTCATGGAAGAGGCGATTAAAAGGAACTTGACATGTATCCATGGGATACATAGACACTATGTAGAGTACATGACCATGTACTCCACCACACGTCCAGGTGGGGCCAGAAATGCAGGTCACCCCGTGTATTGATTACACGGGTTGTCGTACAAGGCTTGAGACCTCATATGGGAAAATGTCCAGCGTACACGGGGCAGACCCCAGATACCTGGACATTGAATGTGATTGTTTTTCACGCATTGTAGTTTTGTTTTACACAACCATCATTACGACTTGATCTGTTGTGTATGAGCTTATGTGAGGTCAGAAGACACGGCGTGTAACACTTCTACACGTCGTGTACTTTTTAGTAGATGGCTTGATCATCTTTTCCACCGTATCTTGGACATTTTTCATTTGGGTTAGTTCCCCTTTTTCTCGTTCCCCTGAAGGTTAGGTTACTTTTTATACTACATTAGTATGATCCCTTCAGCAGGATATCCCAGGATATAGTCAGGTATTCTTCCAAGAGGCCCGGAGTTAGATCCTATATCCATTTTTGACCCTTGGTAGAGTCAGGCATTGATGTGACCAACTCTACAGGGTGTCGATCCTCTTCCTAGTATGTAAATCCAGAAGAGTTGTGGTTTCTGCCAAGGCCCTGGTAGTGATCCTCATATGCGTATAATGATCATTCCCACTCAATAATGTATTCTCCCTAAATGAGTCTATCTATCTCTCATAACCATTCCTAAAAGACTTTACATCTTAGAAAGATGGCATCAGAGCTATCAGAATCATGGAGTGAGTTCTCCCAAATGATTTCTTTGTGGAATATTTAAATTGAATCCATGGAGGGGGTATACGGTTGGAAAAAATTTCCCTATATAGTAGTCTAGGTTTTTAGTATATCTGGAAATTTATTTTGTTCTCCTATTACATTATCAGTAGACATATAATGTGTAGAGCTGACTGTACCTTTCCTTTCTGTATTTCATTGTGGATTTTGGGGTCCTCTACCGAGTATTGTTATACCCACCCCTGTACGGGCTTTCCCTGCATGTGTCATGTATTGTGATGGTGAGAATCCTTTTGATAGATTCCAGGGTGGACCAGGACATGACCAAGCTTTTTGACTTCCCTATAGGCCTAGGTGATCCTACGGCTATGATCACCAGTCTGAGTACCTCTTTGGGTTTACAGGTTGGACTTTGTAGTTTTCAGACTCTTGTTTTTGGTGGGCTTGTATTATGGCCCAGTTTACATTTTGTACATTACATTCCATCGTACTCTGTTGGTTGGGTTTTGTTGTATGTATGCATTTTGTACCCTATTGGTTTTTACACTACAGCATTGTGACGTTAGAGATGTTTTCATCTGTATAGGTACTTATGAAATGCCTACCATGTTAGTAATATTCCTACTCAGTGTCAGTCACTATCCCCTGGCCTACTTGAGGCAGGTGTGGGGAGTTGCTCTGCGGGCCCCACCGAGACAGGTCCTGACAAAACCATTACCTTGGTGAATGTACCTAAACCATCAAACCAAAACATTCATCTATAACATAATAATATTTAGATGAATCATCATTTAAGTAAAGGAATAATCAATAAATGAATTATTTAAAATTAAAAATAATTATAAATATTATTTTATGAATTATTATAATTATTGAATATATATTCAATAACTCTATATTTATTATACAGGTTATTTGACCTTATGAATAAATACAGAAGTTGAGGGTGGGGATTTATGTTACTATTTCATTTAAATTCCTAAATGGCTACACTAAAATTATATTGATGGAAATTATATGTTGTCTAATCTTGAAAAATAATATATATATATATATCCATATATTCAATATATTCATATAGATCATATGTATTAGTAACATTTCCATTCCACTGGGACATTAAATTACATAGATTTATTTTTGGAAAAACAGACATTATTTCTTCATTGGCCAAGAACATTGGTCCTCCGTGTCCAAATTATATTCAAAGTGTTTTATGGAATGGGTTTGTATTATAAAAATAATTCATTATTAATATTTTAACACATTTTATACCATAGATAAAAAGGATTAAAAAATCATATAATCATTTATGAATTATGTACTTCTTACTGAAGGGCTAAAACAAAACATTTTTTTTATTTATTTCTACAAGAAAGGAATTCACCAACTACAATGCTAGTCAATTTTTTGATTCTTTCTTTTCATATTTCCATGGTTATTATTATATAAAATATTTTCCCTCAAATTTTCAACTTTTTATTTTTAAAATAAATGATTCCAAATTAAAAAGTATATTTGTGTTATGAAATATTCTAGTTTTTTTTATTGAAATTATCATCTATTAAAACAACATTTAATATTAATAATTCTTCATTGGATAATTGATCTAGTAATTACCTCATTATTATTTATTTATATTATATATGATTATATATATCATATGCTTATGAAACCATTTTATTTTCTGTAGTTATGTTATATTGATAGGTTGACTATTTTATAATCTATATGAATACATATGAAGAGATATTGTCTATGTTATGGGTGAACCTTGAATTCTATTTCCCTCTAACACATTGGGTAATGTGATATTAATATATTATGGGATGATGAAGATAAACATGGAAATTATTAATAATATCTATATTCACAAATTGAATAATGGTTATGATTTATTCAACTATTCTTCAAAACATATTCATTGTTGATCATATTTTTATATGTGGTCTTCGATTCTCACAACTATCATCATAAGTCTATCCATAATCATGTTCTAAAATATAAATGTTCACTATATTAGGATTTAATATTATCATGATGCAACATACCTTTGTTCTTAATCGTGAATTCTGAGTTTTTTATTTACCCCTTTATTAATCATGCTTCTAGATATAGAATTATTTCATAGATTACCAACAATGATTTTATAGGAAAACATTTTTGGCCAATATTATTCACATGATCATGTTATCATACCCATATTAAAATCATATTATACCATAGCATTGATAACTCATAGATTTTCCCATAATTTGAATATCATCTCCCTCTTTCTTTTTCCCCTTACCTAGGTTTTAATGGTAAAATTTATGTATTTTGTTTTACTGAAATAAGAGTACTATATATCATGACACCAAATACTGTAAAACATTATTGTTAATATGAATATTTATTTTGTATATATATTTAATATTTATAAAAATGATGTCATACAATTTTATTATATTCTTGGGTTGTTAAAGTTGGTAATATCTATTATTTTTATTTATGGATATTAGGTTATATAAAATTGGTTGAAATAATTTAAAAAAGCCTATTGTGGAACAAAATTGATATAGGATAAACCTAAATTGGCATAGGTTGTGTAATGAACAAATGTTATATAAACTGAATTATTCTCTTTCGTATAAGTATGTTATATGTTATAAAACACATATATAGATTAGAGAGTCAAATAATAACTTTACCCTCCAAAATAAATAACGAAATAAGATATTATTATAGAAATAAATCATCTTCAATGAATGAAACAACAACACAACCCTTGGGATTGTAACATGAAAATAAGGTTTAGTAATCTAGCCAATTATATAGTAACATCACAAATGATAGTATAAATAAAATTATGGCATCATATAAAAAATAGAATAGAATTAAATATTAGTATAAGTAAATAGTTTTTTTTTTAAATTGATAATTCTATTGTTGGTTATTCGGTAAAACATAAATTTTTGTTTAAAATTTTATAATTTATATAGCTATTTAAATGAAACATTCATTTCATAATATAGAATCATATATTAATTTTTTTTACTATGATTACATGATAGTTTTATGGGACCTTAATTAATGTTTCAACTTGTCAGATAATCTACTATAGTTTTCAAATTTGTACATTTTTAATAAATTATTGTTTTATTTAAAAACCATATTTATATATATTTTTAAATTATATTCATATAATGGATTTATTTTTTTAAATTATATACATCAATAAATTAATTGAGTTAATATATTGTATTTTTCTAAAATACATGAATTTTATGTGAATAATATCATACGATAATTTACGATCATCACATGTAGAAAAATCCATCTTCTCATTCTTACATAAATCCATATTTTTCACTACCATCAAATTCTTATATTGAATCCCTTAAAATCCATATGACTTAGATAATTATATACTTATCTTATTGACACATGATACTATTTCCTCATTTGATGAAAATACATTGGAGACTATTTCATGTCTATAAGTAACATTTAGATGGTGACAGATAGGATATGTTTTACTAATTAGAATATGTTCTTTTTGGAGTTTTCATTCAATCTAGATGGATCTATTTCTAAATGATGAAATACACTAGGATACATCATATCGTAATGTATTATCCATGAATTAGAAAAATTATACGCATTAATATATTATTTACACACATCTAGTCTATTAATAATAAAAATGATTTCTTTGGGAACATAATTAGTCATGAATACCTCATAATGGTGTGTAATGAATTTTTGAATTATCCTAAGAATATCCCTAGGGAGATTCAAACTAGTTGTTTAATTGGGCACATTGTCATGTACTTGGTTACCAGGAATCATCCTCGCAACACCTTGTTGTAGTTTTTTTTGCTAGGTACATTTATGCCCAAACCACATCTACTTGTAGTAACTATATAGAGATGTATTTCTTGGAAGACCCACATAATCTCAATTTTACCACATTTATAGGATGTTCTTATATACATATCCTTAATGTCTACCTTGGGTTTATGATATCTACTCTTTGTTTTCTAAATATATTTCCAACGTTATGGATAGACTTCCTTTGATACCAACTATAATTCCTCTATCGATATTGCCCAGAGTTGGTTCATTATTTTAATTCATTGGCATGAATACAAGGAATCAAATCCCAAAGGACCAATCAGATTTGTAGTCTTGGAAAAGTGATTACACACATGTATATTAAATTAAAATTAAAAAAATACAACATATATAATCCATTGAGAACACCATTATTATCTCATATTTACCATGCATTAAAATTATAATACACTTCCAAGAATCCTGGGAAAATAAAACATAATAAATGTGTTAGATATAATGCTCAATAATGTTAAACAATATAGTAGAAGTTTTCATAAATAATAATCAACCATTAGTGAAAAAAAATAAAACTAAAAGACTAAAATTTTAAAAACAGTCATTAGAAAAACATGGAATGAATAAATAAAATAATTATATTTATTCATTCACATGTATATTATAGTTGTTTAATAATCCCATGTAATATCTAAAACTAATCTCATAATGACGGAATACATGATTCCAAACATCATAACCACTTTTTCAATGCCTCAAGACACAAAAATTACCGCCTAGTGAAGGCCTTGTTCTAGGAATGTAGTTTGTCTCATGAGACATACCATTTAATCGAGGGGCTATAGTGAGCCCCTCCCATCAATTACAATGTCCAATGCATTACTCTTATGAAAATGGTGAATCATAGAAAAAACATTCGTATTAAAACTAGAATATTAAATGTAAATAAATTATCTATAATCCATGAATGTTGTATTTTAAAACATATCATAAAATCAACAATACAATATGGAAGATTATATCATAATAAATCAACTGTAAACAAGCATTAAATCTAAAAATAAATTTTTTCATGTATGAAAATAATTTAATAAATTCCTTAAAACTATTAAAAATAAAAATAAATTTATAATTTATAATTATTTAAAATTCACAAAACTATAAAAGAGAACATTACTTTTGAAAAAATATTATAAATCTATAAGGAAGTCTTTTAAATGTTAATCCATCATAGTGGCATAAAATAACTGCTTTCACCGTATAAGTTAAAAAACATTCTTTCATTTAATTTTTTGAAAAGACCATGATGTACAACATTTGTAAAATTAAGGAAATATTCCATTCATAAAGTTTTTTAATAATTCATAAATGGGTAAAAAATAATTTAAACAATTTTAGATCGTATTTTGAAAAAAAAAATTAAGAATCGTTAACATGGATGATAAAGATGTCATAGTTGATACTTACGTATTAGTAATATGAGATAATAAATATATAGTGAAATTTAACCTTACAAAAAACATTTAAGGATTATTTTTTAAATCAATTTGATTGAATATATAAAAATTAGTTAATTTCATTTATAATCCGTTAATATCCATATATATTAATTATGATAAAAATATCAAAAAATTGAAATAGATAAAGGATTAATTATTTAAATATTCAATGTGTCCCACACCATAATGATCATTTAAATAATAAACTCAATAACTTAAAATGAATCTATAAATTAAATGAAGTTATATTTATTCATACAATTGGGGTAATACATACACCACACGTAAGAAATAGGTGGTTAACAAGGATTATATCTCACATAAATTAACTGTGAGATGGAATTGCTTTACATTAGGTCTGATACACTCTATACGTGTCTCATACTTCAATATATTGGTTTTAAATACATTATAAACTTTGACCAAATTAATAATAATGTTTATAATATCATGTATTATTAATTTATTACGTTATATAACCCATTTAATAATAATTTGTAAGCTAATGAAACATTTTAAGTTATAAATGCTTTCTTTATCATATGGGTATTAACATATTATTCTGAATTGCATTACACAGATAATGATTTACATACATCTAGAATTCATAACATGGTTTATATTTGATATATATTCAGAATATAAATATATATTATAAATAGATATATGAAATTGAATACACAATTCAAAGATACAGTCGGTCCTACATATACATAAACGATGATTCTATTTTCTTATCATATAGAGTTGAATAATGTTAATTACATATATGTTCATACATAAATTCATATTATTTTTTATTATCATTATATAATATATTTATTAATAATTCATCATATGTACAATTTTTTAATCATTATTCAATGGTGAACTGGGAAGATGAATCTTATCGCGTTGTGGTGAGGTTAAGGCGTACATAGGGATGAGCGACAATATCATTTTCATTAATGTATAAATGATATGGAATTTGATGAAATATGAATTTTAATGAAACAATATAATGTTATATGAATTATTCACATCAATTATCTTCATTGTGATACCTATATAAATAATGTTTACATGAGATACAATTTACACCAAAGTATTGGGATGGTAAGTAGTACGTACGTACATATGGTGATATTGTTTTTCATATGATGGGGAAAATGAGGAATATGGTTTCCAACAATTATAATAACATATTAGAATGTATAGGGTATAGTTATTATTATTTTAATACTGAAACAGCTGAGAAATAATAAATACAAAATGAAAATAACTTTCATGGAGGAGATAAAACAATTAACTCTTTTCATGTGTCTCATTTTGATTTTCACAAAATGACCCTTTAGTAAGGATTTATTCAGAAAGTGAAGCCTCTAGAATGATTTGAGGGATTTTGGTAGATGAAGTGGGTATTTTTTGGCCCATAAAAATGGATTTGGAGGTGTGAATTAATTAGTGAATGAAGTTCCCTTTTATAGGGGTAGTAAGGGGAAATTTATGACAACCATGAAATGTTAATTTATTATAAATTAATTTTTAGTTCATAATAGTCCCAAAGTGTTATATATATAAGGGATAAGATAATTATGGGTAAAAATACTCTCAACTAATAGATTGTAGGCATGTTGAGGTCATAAAATTAACCTTGTCTTATAGAATTAACAGCCAGTCAAACTGTTTAACTCTTACTAAATCTTTTTGTATATTTATACTAAAAGGAGAATATAATTATTATGAAATTCCGAACAAACAAATCGGGTTAATTTATGAATTTTATATCATTATATATTTTATTTGGCCAAATGTAATTTTTATTAAATTTATATCACTTAATAAAATTATTTTTATTTTAAAAAGTCATTTATGTCAATTTTGTTACTATTCAATATTTCCATTTTTAAAAATATCAATGAAACATGATACAATTGAACCAATACTTAATAAATATGACATAAATATATTTAAATTTATTAAATTAATGTATGTTAATAATTAGGTAATATTATGTTTATTTATATATTATTAATATCATTTATTTGTTTCATCTAATAAAAAATAAATTAGTTCATCATCATTGTGATAATATTAAAATTAATTATTTATTTTCTAAAAATTATAAATTATTTTTTATTATGTAATTATTATTTTTATTTGTTATTAATATTTATTTACAAAAATATAATATGTATAACCCAATATTAAAAATTATTTAGTTATTAAAATTTGAAAACAACGCTTTTAACTCTTTTTTTAAATAAAATATAATAAATTTTTTAATTTAAGGAAAGTTGCCTACAAAGGAACATATTTTCGACCAATTCATACCTTTTATTGAAAGAAACTTATGAAAGAAAATTATGACCAAATTTCAGGGAATTTTATATTATTATAATATTATTTTTACCATTAATTACCTAATTTACCTATAACCATGGTAAATAATGTTCAAAAGTTACTATTCAAGAAATATTATTTTTATCTAATTAAACGTATTTATTTATTCTTATTAAAACAATATATATAAATTTTTGTAAATTCTATTCAAAAAATCAATAATATTACATTTAATGCTAATATTAAAATGTGGCTAAAAGTTGGGTAAAAATACGTGAAAAATATCAAGGATTGATTATATTTAATTATATTATAAAAAGTATTCCAGTGTCATAAATTGGGATAAAATAATTATAATTCTATTTTGTCACATTAATACCAATTTAAATCAATATAATTATTTATATGAAAATTCCAGTTTTTAAACAAGATTAAAGTGTTTTTCACTGTTCATAAAAAATTCAATGTTTTCTGAAAAATAAAAAAAATTCAACCTAACTGAATTATGATATTCCAAATTAAAAAATAAGTCTATATTACCAAATTAAAATTTTATAAGTGTCAAAAAGTTATTTTATTTTTGTTCACAAAAGGACATAAATTACAGTTTCATTAAGAAACTAGTATTTATAAATGTATAACTATTTTACCGAAACAAAAACATTTGGTTATAAAATTGTTTTATTTATGTGAAATAATTTTAAATAAAATTAAAATTTTATTTATTAAAATCCATATTATTATATTTAATTAATATGATTTAAATATATCATTTTAGTAATTACAATACTAATGTGTTCTTTCATAGAATCACAATATTGCATGTTACGCAAGCAATTTCGGTGATGTGTTGATCAAAATATATTGATGATAAATTACCATGAAATATAGGGTTATTAAATTTTTTTATAAATTTCTCATGATTTTCTTTCCCACTAACAATGTTAAAAATGAATTGGGTAATGTATGTATGGATAGACGACCGTGAGGAAAGCTTCAGGGAGCTAAACATGAGGCCGAATACTGCATCGTTACTCAAATTTTCCACATATATAGAAATAATTGTGATATACTGTTTTTATTTATAGATTAAATTGGTATTTATACTCAGGTTGAATGATTATGTGATATGCTACACCTCATCATGGTGAACGATCCATGAGTAGAACTACAAGATGCATGATCGAGTTCTTGGAACTATTTTTCCAAGAATCTTTTGCAGCACAACATTTGTGGTGTTATGTTTGACATATTTATTGATCATTAAACTCTAACATATATATTAATATTGAAGGAACATAACATTAATCAGATGATATGGATTGATTTAGTCAAGGACTCTTATTTTTCTTATTCATTGTCATCATAGGAAGGAAAATAAAGTAGTTAATTCTGTTAGCATAAAAGAAATTGCTAAACTATCCAAGATATAGATTGAGAAAGAACCAATCATTATTGATATAAATGGATACATTTGAAATTCATAACGACAGGTAATACATCATAACATTCCAAAAAACTTTTTTAACCATCCTTCCAAAATAAGATCTTGGGGATAAAGGGATGATTTGGGATATAAGAAGATGGTTAAATCAGTTATGGAATAAAATCTACAAGAGTTGCCAATCGATGATGATGGTTTGATTTGGTCAAAAATAGGGAATTGTGTACCTCCACCACCTAAGATATAGGTGGGTATATTGAAATATTCATATATCCCAGCACTCTTTATCCATAATAGATTTAACGATACATACTATGATCATTGAGAACACTTTTGTTTGGACAATATGAAGAAGGAAATTGCAGAATATATGTCATGGTTCTTGATATGATATAAAGTTAATGTTGAGTGATAGTATTCTAAAGAGATGATAAAACCATTTCCTATTACCATATGGATAAGGAAGAATGTCACCATGGGCTTCATCATTGGTCTCTCGATGACACCAAAAGGAAACGATGTGATATGGGTTTTGGTGGACCGACTCACTAAGACTACCCACATTATGGATACTGATGAATATTTACCCCTTGAATAGGTGGGTATGATATATGTGAAGGAAGAGATTAGGAAATAATGGTTGTATATTTTTTTCACCTATGATCAAGATACAAGGTGCACATCTAAATTATGGAGAATTATAAAACATTAATTGATCACTATATTGAATTTATGCATGACCTATCACCCCCAAATGGATGTAAAATCTAATAGGACATTTCAGACACTAGATGACCCGATAAGAGCCTACTCTATCAAATTCAAAGGGTTATGTGATCATAATCTCCCATTGGTTGAGTTCTCAAACAACATTATCTTCCACTCTAATATTTATATGGATCCATATGATGATTTGTATTGAAAGTGATGTAGAACACCAACCCACTTAGTTGATGTAGGAAAATAATTGTTACTTAGAAAAGATCTTGCTACACAAATAATAGAGAAGGATCAATCCATCCTAGAGAATATAATATATGATAAAATGTTAAAAAAAAGATTTATTATTACAACTTATTAATGGTCTTAGAGTTACACATTAGAGGAAATATATTCCTTCGAATATCAATATGGATTGGATTCATTCAATTTAAAAAAAATGATGCTCATTCCATGGTACAATGGACCATTTGAGATCATTGATCAATTAGAATGAGTAGACTTGCACCATTCACTTACATTATGTATGGATAAAATTCCTAATATGTTCCATGTATGTATCCTATGGATGTACATACCATATCCCTCACATAAGCTAAACTATTAGGAGGTATTACGAGAAGATGATCTCTCTTATGAGGTGAAGCTTGTAAACATTCTAGGCCGAAGAAATAAAGTTATATGCAGTAAGAAAAAACCAATTAGTTAAAGTGATATGGATGATCCATAAGTATAAAGAAGTGACTTGGGAAGCAAATGAGACAATGATGGAGAAGTACCCACATCTATTTATGTAAAATACAATTTCAAGGGACAAATTTTAAAAATGTTGGATGAATGTAATGACCCAATATTTTATCATTTAAATTAAATCCTTTATTTTAACTGTCATATATGGTATAAAATGAGTTCATGGTTTCTATATACATTAGAAAAAATTACCCTCATAAATCAATAATGAACTAAATGACACTTATATTAATTAAAGAACCTATATTGGTTGACTAGTAACATGAATTTGTGAATAGTAGTATGAAAAATTAGGAATAGTAATTAAGAAAATAGAATAGTAACCTCACATATGAAGGCACAAATAAATTTTATGCATCATATAAATGAAATATTATATATTTAAATCAAAGTATAAGTAAATAATAGTTTTTAAAATAAAAAATTAAATTGTGGTATTTTTATAAAACTGATATGTTCAATTAAAATTTAATAAAAAATATAATGAATAGTTTTTTTGCCATAAAATAGACTCATAAATTATTTTTTTTGTATGAAGTTTATAATATTATTATATGAGAACATGATGAATTTTTCAAAGTATCATAGAATGAGAAAAAATTATATATTCAATATTTTTCAAATAAATTATCATATTAGTTAAATATAAAATTTACCATATATAAAATATTGTTTTCATAAAATGGATTCAATTTTTTAATTCTTCACATTGAATATTGGTTAGGGTTATGTTTAGGGATTTAACAAAAAAAAATATTTTTTGGTGAATAGTGAAATATGATTATTTAAAATAAAATCAATATATATGAATTTTGGATTAATTATAAATTTATGAATGGGATGCGTCAAAAGAATAGTTATTTCATACATTATATTAATATAATTTGTTATAAATTTACAACTATTCATACTATTGAACCAATATAACATACAAATTAATAGAATAATTAGAAACACCCCTCTCCTCATTAATAAATACCATCCTCACAACCTCTTCTCATCACACCATAAAATCCTAGAAACAAGTCCAATACCATCCCAATAATCTTATAAATACCCTTCCCCACATCCATGTTAATTTGTTCTTAAAAAAGTCATAAGATTTTTCCAAATAGAGGTTCTCAAGGAGAATAAATTCAAGTGGTAAAATTCACATGCTTTTCATTTAGTTTTAATTTCAATTAATTTTCATCTCTCCTCCTCACCTCATCATATATATGTTTTCTAATAAATCCATTATATTTTATATACTAGAATTTTACTATTTTAATTCATTAATTCATCTTCAAATCTCATCATGATTCATTAATTTTTAAAAATGTAAATATCATCTGTGGTGTATCAATTTACCACCGTAGTGGAATATTCATTTTAATGTTTCACCAGAATCATCATGTGTGGTCATAAAACAATTATATTGTTGAATAATTTTTTAATTACCCATAATATATGTTTTATAAATTTCATAGAACCTATATATAAAAATTTATTGATATATGTTTAAAATGGTCATAAAAATCACCAAAATAAGTTAAACCATTTTCATTAACATTATATCTAACAAATCGTCCTCATAACACAGAACAAAATGATAAATGACTTAAATTACACATATTTAATTTTATTAATGACATATTATTTAAATTCTGGATAATAATTCTCATTTTATAGGAAATTCCCTACTTATAGAAAAGCGAACCAAGAATGAAACAAATAAAATGAATATAACTAGAATGAAAAAATTAATGTCTATAACTCATCATAATGGATATAAAAATATCATAAATTTATTAAGAATAAGAAACATGTAAAAATAGTTTTGGATTAGTAATTAATTATTATTATTGGATTGCCTATGTTATTAATGTGATGAAATAACTCTAACATATGGTATGAAGATTCTCAAACCAAACACCCTTTACTGGTAGAATTCCCTCATTCACATCATTTTCTCTAAGAAGGTTAGATTTTGTTTCCTTAAATATAATTTATTTATCCTTAACTTATCTTTTTTGGGATATACATGATTCAAATAAGTTTTAATGAAATATTCATTGATTTTTTAAAAAAAACTATTCTTCCAAAAAAAAATATCCTTTAAAAATATTTATATTGTTCCTTCTACACTCAAGAATGAAAATACTTATACCAGTTATGTGGTTCTATATTTATTATTGGTGCCCCAATTTTTAATCATAAATGAATATTTTATGAACTTAAACACATTCCATTCCATTTGTTATTTTATTTCTAATATTAATAAACATTCTATGTGGAATGTATGATTATGTATTATGATGTTTTGGGTCAACCCAAAATTTTATATAACATATAAATATAATTATGTGATAGGTACACCAATAATTATATATCCCTCCAATGCATTCGGTAACGTGATGCACCTCAGGAGATATATAAGAGTGGTAGTAGAACACTAAGACATGATTCTTCATTTTTATGAATTTCCACATTTCATTCAATTTTCTAATGCCTCCTCTCATGTTATGATGATGATGTTATGATGATAATGATTTTAACCCCATGTTATATTGATCCATGATCATTTAAATTCTATTATTGGGAATAATCTCACATATTTCATTGATGTATATCCTTAGGTGATATCATGTATTACAGAAAACGCGAGGACTTCCAAGAATCAATATAAGAAATAATTAAATTAGTGTTTTTGTATTATTTTCTGATGTTTATTCACGGTCCTAATTTTACCATGTTAATAAACCTCTCAATACTAGTTTTGAAACTATTTTATGATGTTTATCATTTAGATGATGTAATATTCTTGTAATAAAAATTATTTTCGCTATTAGTTTGTTATAAGGTTTTATAAATTATGAAATCTATGAAAATATTTTTTTATGATTTACTACTCAATTTATTATTTTTCAATACATATGTTAGCTATTTTTTTTTAGTCACTAGATTTAAATAGTAAGAATCTTTAAAATTATTAACATGATAGGGAATGAAATGACCAACCACATGATAATGTAAAGGGATTTGGATTTGGGAAACAATATATTATTATAAACCCCCCAAAACTATCCCAATCGATGATGAATAGTTTATATGATTTTTTTCTTTTGAATGAACCATATATTGAGGAAATTTCCATCTAGTATTTTATGAAACTACTTTTTCCATCTATCTATTAATATTTTGATCCCCCAATTTCCAAGAAATTGATCCAAACCTTTTAAAAGGAACTTCCAATTCATTAATACAATAATCTTAATAGAATTTTTTCATTGATATTTTTGTCTTAGATAGAGAAGATGATCAATAATGGTTTTTTATTAAGAACATGTGAAAGAGGACAAAATTGAATTCAGGGATTTTTAAGAGATTAAGAGGGTATATGTTAATAAATATTTCAGATTAACTCTTTATAATAATGTAAAAATTGATATAAATGAAAATATAATAGTATAATGATGAATGGTTTGTAGGAAGTAACAACATAAGAAATTAAAGGTATTATTCTAGATTTAAAATACACCCAATAAGAAAAAATGATTTATTATTTAGAATCATAAAAAAATTATTCACAATTCATTAGTGATAAAATACATTGGTAATAATAATGAAATCATTCAATGTTCTATAAATTTTGAAATTAATTGCAGGAACAATAATTATTCATTCAGTTTTAATGATATTAAAAAAATACAACATCATTGAGAAAATGGAAAATCCCGCGTATGAATAAAATTTCAACCGTCAATATAAAAATAATATGGAGGAAATAACTTATGAATATATATAAAAGGAATTGAGAAATGATACAATTTTTGAATGGATGAATGTAAATCTAGTTGATATTAACAGAGGATAAAAGGGTCACAAAATGCCACATTTGATAATAATGATTCATCCAATGATGTTAAATGTTCTTGATATAGCAATATTGGATATTATTAAAATAAATTCTCAAATCGGAGAGATAATGAGGATGTTAGGAATTTAAAATTCCCTAAAAAAGGGTAATATGAGGGCACCTGTTATCAAAACTATTGTGGTCCAGGGTAATGAAATAGCAAACTGTATACTTACCAAAAACTATTGAGTTATAAATTTCTTCTTTTACATTTCTACAACTCAATATTAAATATATGAATTTTTCTCTAATAGTATAACATCACCACTTCAATAATAATATATTGATTTAGTATATAGAATCCTTAATTTCATGATGGTGTCAACTTAGTTATATTTAACCTCTCTCGTTTATGTATGTTTGAATTTGATTATATAACCTACTTTTTTTATCAATCTAGTTGAAGTTGATGTGATTTTTCCCATTTATTGGATTTATTTGTTTAAATATAGCATAAATTTCCTTGGATGTAACGACATGGTTAATATTATAAACCAGCCTATGATTTCTATCTGTGTGAGGATGAACATGATCTTATATTGGGAATTAATTCCATTATATGTGTTGAAATTCTAACTCATAATGTATATTTATTAGAAATAGTGGAGTAAAATATAAATATTAAATATATTGAAATTATATGGGAATATATATATATATATATATTGAATAATAAACAAGTCTTACAAAAAATGCTGAAGTTGGTTTTTTAAAAGAACTCATTCATATCATTAAACCATTGTATATAAATCCATTTTAAAGGATCTCAGCTAACGTATGTGAGTTAAAATAAAAATTCAAAGAGAATCAGGAAAATGTATTCATATTCACTAGTGATTGACCATAGGGAATAAATACTTTTTTAATAACATAAAAGACAGTGTAACATATATTTGAAGATATTTTTGAGAAAATAACAATACAACTATCAACAACATATATCATCTACCATGTATTGATGGAATTTTTCATCAATTGCATTGGGAATCATACTTTTCCAATATTTTCCACTGTTCTGGATATCTTCTATTGAGGGTGAAACATTGTAATATATACATGGAATACATAGATATAATATATTGTAATTAATAATATGTTATGGTTACATTTGGAACTCAAAATTCCCCCACTATCATCATAGATATAATTAATATAATCATTATACATTACAAGTTTTAGTTTGTGATTTTTTGGATAAACGATATTATTATATGTACATAGAAAAAAATAATAATTTTTACCATTTATGTATTATATTGAATACCCATTGGTATATTCCTATTTATTCCATATTCTTTAGGTATTTATTACTCTTATGAGAAGTTTAATTTATTTCATATATATTCAAATGTGGGGGTATATTAGTAGATCATTCAATGTGGAATGTTATTGAATAGTAGCCCAGATCTAGAAAAATGGCTATGATCAATAGATTTTATGGGTTCGATAGATTCATTAGATTTTATGAGAAAATTAATACAAACATTTATTCTACATTCCATGTGGAATTAGAATAGATCCCTATTCCTATGAATGGATTACAAAAAAGAATATTTACTGTATTATAAAATGAGGAATTTCATAGAATAACGAGGATACTACAATGTAGTGACGAAGAGATTGTTATCAGTATTAATTCATTGAATAACTTTCAAGGATAAGATTTCATGAATAATTATTTGGTGATAGTTGATGCCTCTCAATAATTGAATATTAATGAGAAAATTTACACAACTATGGATTTAAATTAAAAAATTGTTAAATTTTTTAACGAAAATATTGAGGCATTATTTTTACATTGAATTATGTGACATTTATGGGTCATAAAATCATAAATTACATATTCAAAATGAAAAATATTAAATGTAATAAGAGGATAAGGTTTGTAATGGATAATGATTATCACTTCTAGTTACCCAAGACTTTTACTAAATTTATTAAATTATTTTTAATATTTAAATCAATTAATAATAGCCCAAATATCATGAGGCGTAGTGGATATTGAATTATAAGTTTAGAATAAATCAGATTGTGAAAACAAATTACATCATTCTCCATAAATTGATTCTGAATTATTTGTATCTCTAAAACTGAATTAGAATACCTAGGGAAGACATAGAAAAATTGGATGAAAAATATCCATGAATGGGAATAAAAATGATATTCAAGTATAACATATGAGGCTATGGTATAACATGCAATCCAAAAAGAGTTGTCAAATGAGTAATAAAATGGAGGAATCAAATAAATATCATGGAATCATAAGATCATGGAAGTATATGAATGTGGAAAATACATAAAACATGACATAAGCATTATTTAAGGATAACTAAAAACCCAACATCACATGGTTGGTGGAGTCCCAGAATGGATTATGATCACTCCCTGATATAATAAAAGATATGTAATGCATATACAATATTACCAACTACATTGGACGGATATTTAATTTTGGTCAATTGATTTACATTAATTCCATTAAAATGAATAAGCATGATACATAAGAAACCAATCATATAACATAAACATAATGTAGCATCCCAAACTGAACAGGCACCCGAACAGTGCTAATAGAATAGGCTCCATTGGCCTTAAGAACACATCCCCAAAAACCAATGGCTACCGACTAGCTGGTAGTGTGTAGACAAGTATAGTGGGGAGGTTATACCCTTGAGGAAACGATTATATACTAGTCCAAGCATAATATTATAACCTGAAGTGGAATTAAATGACTCAACAGACTAATACCAGAACTAAATAGCGAAATCTCATCCAATATCAGTAAATAGTTGAAGCTATATAAAGACAACTACATCTGTGTAATGTAAACTAAACTGTATTCCAAAAATTTACTTGGAACCTCTCAAAAAATAAATAAAAGCATGAATTTTAAGATAGTTCATACAATAAAATATCCAAGGTGTTACCCATAAAAGACCATAATATTTATATATATAACCTTGATTAAACCGGAAAGGAAAGTAAACAATAGTAAAACTCTAACAAGAC
Organism: Viscum album; assembly: GCA_963277665.1. Classification (NCBI taxonomy): domain Eukaryota; kingdom Viridiplantae; phylum Streptophyta; class Magnoliopsida; order Santalales; family Viscaceae; genus Viscum; species Viscum album. The sequence continues at coordinate 602,611,394 of OY728166.1, forward strand.
CTGACCTCATTCTCCATTACAATTTCAATACCATACAGTACTATGATCCAGCTCATGAGGATGATACATTACAAATATGTAATGGCATAATTTCTACATGCATACAGAAGGGCCCATGATGGGTGTGTGCTTAATCTCAGTAGAATTCTACACAATGGTGCATTACTAGTATATAAAATAATGTAGATAAGAATTTTTATAGAAAGTAAAGAGTAAGATGTAGTAATAAGCATATCCTCCAATAGTTCTCAATATCCCCCAGGGAGTGTCACCTACTTCAGCCAACACTGAAATTGTAGATACAAATTGGTCCCTTGGCACATGTCCCAATGTATCCATGTAATAAAAAAGTCCTTGTGAACCCTTAGATTCTACGACAATCATAATGCCTGACAACATGTGCCTCCTAACACCTCATGTCTTAATGTACCGACATCTCAATGTCACAACCAAACAAAAGCATCATGGTCTCACAGAACCCTATCAAAATCACACATCGTCCCATGGAATGACAACCAGAGGAACCACTTTTTCCTACTTCAAATAATTATCTTGGCCCATGGCCTCTAGCATTGATAGCCAATACCCCTAAGCTGATAGCCTCATATCTATCTACTAATGGCTCTCCACCTTCATCCTGGATTTCTTGGGTAATCACACACAATCCATAAATACCTAAGATGCAACTATCAGAGGTTCTCTAAAAACAATATTTGTCAAAACCAACTCATCATAGCGTAATCATTTTTTCGAAAAACTCAATCTATTCTTTAGCCATAACGGGTGAGCTTCAATCACAAAATAAAAACATAAGCTACATCATATCTAGCACCTCATGACAAAGTGACATTATCACTAAAATATGATGTTCATTCAATCCATGTATCATGAACCATGCCCAACATGACAATCAATCCACCTTAATCCATTGTCCATGACGCCCAATCCAATGGTAATCACCTCACATGAAAATCCATGCCAAGCCCAACAAGCGATCAACATCACTCAATCATGATGTTCATTCTATACCAACCTCATATCGGGCAAACCTCAACCTGAACCCTTGGGTCACATCTAATGAAATTCAAGCAATTAAATATATAAAATTTAAAAAGTACATTATAAAAATAATATCAACTTAGACTATAAAATTTTATATCTTAACAGTCATCATAATTTAACATGTTGGTCTTGAATGACTAAGAAATTAATAACCATCTCAATTCATTTTCACACAAAGAAATTTAATAAATTACACACCCATTGATAAACAATAAATTGAGCAATGAATTCAAACCTATCCATGCTCTCATAACCAAGGAAAGGTAAATCCCCATGGAATCCCACAAGGTATACAATAAATTCAACATGAATCAATATGGGTCTTTCCCAAATACATATGTGTGGTAAGATGCCATAATTCCCAAAAGACCTTGAAAACCCAAAATAGGGTACAATACCCCAACATTAGACCCATTGGTGTATGTATGTCAGATATAGAGACCCAATTTAAAGAAAATAGATGTATATTAATGTTTTTATCCATAAACCTGAATTTGTCTCATATGTAAATAGAGGTCTGTAATGCAAAGATATAAAAAAACACCATTTATGGAAAAAAGAACTCTTGGAATTGAGTTCCAATCAACGAATCAAAAGAATCATATCCACTAAAAGAAATATTAAAACTGGGATTGGATTTTGACTCATTCCAAATACCCGGGTCATTAAAATATCCCCGCCAAAAAATAGCACATCCTTGAGATATCAAAAAATTACCAGCGATGGTAACAAATACACAAATCATGGTAATATGAACCATGAATACGTTGTTTTTAAGGGTTATAAATTAATTCTTCAAGGGGCTCCCCACCATATGAATTTCATAACTCGGTCTCTACAAGACCAAAACTCAAATCCCAGAAAGGTATGTCGACCTATTTCATGACCCTTGGTCATCCCATTATGCATCATCACCCGTTCAACATAACAGGTGCCCAAAAACCAAATCACATCATACACTGCATCAGTGCCTACCTCGAGCCCATGACACCAATGGCACAATGAAGTCTCACACCCCATGGATGATCAAAACAACATGGTGCCTTGAACATCAATAAAAAAACCACATTCATGATTCCCTTATGCCCATGGTACCTCATGTAATTCACATCCTTCATAAGCCTCTAAGCCCAATCACCTAAAAACTATAATCCCAATATGATCCTGATGGAAAGAACCTCATATATATATATATATATATAATCATGCACCTAAAATGGTTCCATGCTACTGAAAATTGTATGTTCAGTACATATATATCATTTTTACTACATGAAATGAAAATGTAAATTCCTTAATAAGACAAGAAAATATACAAGAAATGAATGTCATTTCCATGCTTGTGGCATAACTCTAACAATAATTGTCTCACCAGTCTATGCAGCCCATGGATGCTTCAAGAGATTCAGCAGGCCTTACACATGACTTTCTGATGCCCAGACAACCAGCAGGGCTACAATCTACACTATCCATAGACCCCAAAAATTCATACCAATGTATCCTTCACATCCTACGTGTGTATCAGAACCTCAGTGACCCTCACATGATACAAATCATTAACTGATCTTTGAATCCTATAGTAACCTCGATCCCTGGCTACCATCTGTCGAAGAAGGATACTTGAAAAACCTCTCAAGATGATCGTACTGCCCCAAATCCTGACACTCTATTGGAGTCCACACACAATTTTTTGGACATTCCCTGGATTCCTACACTAAAATCAATCCACTACTATCATACAATGAGGTGGTAAAACTGGGTCATTAGCCTAACAGCCCTGCTGGAACTCATCCTAACCTCCATTACTACCATCTAAAGCATCACTTGAAGCCACTACCCATTTCAAATAAAACATGTCCATTTGGTTTCCCTTGGATATGAGTTCATTACTGACCACATTCGTGAATGATTCCATAATAAAGGTATTTTCATTCACATGAATGTTGTGTTGTAATCCATCTTCTAAGAGCCTCACCCTCAAGGTGTCATTTCTTACCATACTAGTTGGAAACCATGAAATCATAGTGAATGTATCTACATGGGCCATGATAGAAATATTACCCTTTTGAAGGCTCAAGAACCCCTAATATCACTCTTCCCTTATTGTCTCAGGGAATATATACTCAATGAGCCTAGCCTCAATGTACATCCAGGATAGCCCTTTGTGTCTAAGAACCGGAACCTGCACATCCCACAAGTAATTTGCTGGACCGCTATTCATATATGTAGCTACAATGTCCCTCTACCCTTAATGGATCTCAAGATGATCGAAAATCATCTACATGAATTCTAACTAGTTCTCACATTCTCTATACCACCCTCACTTTGAAAATGATGTGGGTTCTATAACTTTTACTCACATGTTAGATATGAAATTGATGGATCATATACCTAATAACATATTTAAATCCCCTTAATGACATATATGAAGCTCAATCAGATCTACTTTATATGCTTGAACCAAAATGATTTTTGAACTGACAACTATCCTACATAACCAGGATCTGGAACCTGATCTTTCCCCTAAACATGTACCTGCGGCTAATGTTATGTCTACACCATAGGGGTTTGACATAGATTGTAATCCAATGAAACTAGAACCTCACCAAAATGAATCTCTATCAATACATTTAAAATGAACCATATGAATAAAACAAAAATGGTAATACATACCATATATATATATTAATATATTCAATGAAGATAGAGAATTTGATAAAAATGCAGCGCATCCTCACTAACATCAATCATCCCCTTATCCATTATGACCAACAGTATCACTAACTCAGGTAGTCTTTACATGCCCTTAAAATAGCCTAGTATTACTATATCCTTAGTTCATTCCCATCACTACAACTACATTTTCCATAGTCCAATGACTATGTCTCCCAATTCTTGTGATCAAAATAACCGCAACAACAAAACAATCCCGCTCTTATGAGAAGAAGACCCAATTCCCATTCCACAAGCAATCTTATATAACATAAATGATGGAATATCACATTACATAAAACAATAAATTCTATCAATCATTTCACTGCATTCACATAGAAATTTCAATATATCAAATGGTATTATCACATCACAAAGAATACATGAATTAATGAAATTTAAATACCATAAAAATCCTCTTATGAAAAGACAAAAAACCAACCACTTTCTTCACAAGGCCATGGCCCATTTCCCCCTTAAATAATTCGGTCAACGGTCACATATCATAACCAATAATCATCACAACAAATGTGGGATAACAAAGTTGAAATTATATAAATAGTAATTTGAGAAAAAACAAAATAACATATCCCACCGAAGAAAACTCAAATTCTCCCTCGTACATGTGGAAACTGTAACCCAAGAATGAGTTTTAAATCTAGTCCTAAAAACAACATGTATCTAGTATAGCATATTACCAAATATTAATACTAAGAAGAGAGGTAAAACAAACTAGTCTGATACTACTTGTAGCATCAACAACTCCAATAGCCACTATAGAAGTGCTAATGGGTTGTATGACAATGGCCCTAGTCACACCTCACCAAACACCAAAGGATTTTGACTAGAAATGATTGTGTAAAAAAGTATATTTTGAAAACTATACCCTCTCAGAATAGATAATATAATCATTCAAGTAAAATAAGATACCATCTGGTGGAAATAATGGACTCAGGATACTCAACACAATCCACGGAGCTGAAGAAATTTCAATATCAATATAGAACAAAATATATATGGAATTAACTGTAGAAGCAGAAGGTAAATTGAACAAAATGCTGACAAATCACATCTATCCACTCAAAACAAAGAAATAAAAGTATGAATTCTATTTCATGTCAAACAATATAATATAAAAGGTGATGATCATGGTAGACCATAGTAGTTAAATTTATAAGAATGTTGAAACTGAAAAGAAAACTATAAAGAAAGTAAAAATCTAGCTTGGCATGACACAAAGGTCACACCAATCTCTATTCCAAATAGTATTATCAACTATCTATTGAGATTGATCCTTTACCTATAAGTAATGCCATAATTATTACATGTGTCTCGATGGGCACACGCAGTGTGTGAGATAAATCTCTATATGATACAACCCAGTGGTCGATACCTAGAATATGTGTTTAATAATATCAGAATCACTATAAAACGTAAAAACTAAGATGTAGTAATATACACAACCTCCACCGGTGCTAAGAAGCCACCAGGAAGTGTGACCAAAATCCACCAAAGTTGGAATCCTATTAGAAAATTGAGACATTGGCCCATGGCCCATTGTACCATTATAATAATAATGGTCATGTGACCCTCATGTTCCACCTCAATCATATATCCTGACACCACATGCCCCCAGAAACCTAATGTCTCGATGTACCAACATTCTTAAGTCACTCCAAATCAATATTACCCCATCCTCATGAACCACTACTCAAAAGCACACGTCGGCCCACAACATGACAACCAGAGGAACAATGATTCTTCTACTCATATAAATATCTAAACCCATGGCCTCAAACATTGAGAGCCTCAGTCCCCAACTTGATAGAATCATTAATATAAACCAAAGTATCATCACCTTCCACATTGATTTCTATATAATGAACCCCTATTCAATAAATATCTATGTTGCGACTATAAGGGAACACTGCCTATAGGAGTGGTCAAAACACCTCATCATAGAGAAAACCATTGTTAAAATGAATTAATAATTGTTGTGGGAATTACACGAGAAGGTAAATCACACAATATGTACCTATTCCACACCATCTCTAGAACCTCATGCCACTGCGACCTTCTCTCTGAAAACCGATGGCCATGCAATCCATATATACTAGGCATTTTCTAACATGATGATCTCTCCACCTCAATCTGACGTCCACGATGCCCAATCCTACAGTCCAAAAAACTCATGAAAATACATGTCATGACAATCCAGTGATCAACATCACTCAATCCTAATGACCATACTATCCCAAACTCATCTTAGGCCATCCCCATCCTGAGCCCTTTGGTTTTATCTCAGGAAATTCAAGAAATTACATATATACAATTTAAATAGAAAATTTTAAACATGATATTTAATTTATATTATGTAATTTCATATAATTAAAATAAAAATATTTTTACTTTGAGGTCCTTAATACCTCATAATTGAATAACCATCTCGACTAAATTTAGCAAAAAATAAATAAATTGAAATAAACATAGTGGATAAAAAAACCATATAGTGATGTCCTCTAACTCTTCCTCCCTCAAATAATCATGGCATGTGATTGCGCAATTCCATTAGAAATGTAATACATTCAATTAAATTTGAAGAAATAAGGGTCTTTTTCAAAAGCCGTCCATGCACTAAAAATATAAAACCCCCAAAAGACAGTGAAAACCCAAAACACGGTATAAAGCACCAACATCATACTCTTAAGTTTAGGTACATCCAATATCATGATCCAATTATATCTTGATTGACATAGATAGGTGTTTTATTCTTTAACCTTGATATCATCTCGGGTTGAAACAATGGTCTGTAAGGCAAAGAGAAACAATAAAGGTGGGTGTACATAGTAAGCCTTATCGATGAAGTCATATATCTTCTAACATATCGAAGAACGGGCCATTGAGGAGGAAGATGGATCAAATCTGGCTGAATTGATGAGAATTTGGATTTATATTACTCTTCATTCCACAAGGGAGATGAAAGAGGGAGGAAGTAATGGCAATAAGGAAAAATAAATAAATATATTTTAAAAAAATATGTACATAACGCAAGGTTTAATTGCATGGGTTCCCAAACATTGTTGAATCTATGCGGTAGCTACTACCTAAGGCTACAGGCCCACAAGGTCAACCTACATCGATTTCCATATCATGAAAAAACCATGTAGTAACCCTCTATAATTCTATATATGCATATGAAAATCCATACTCCATCACTCAAACAATTTCACTAAATACGGAACCTGCATATTTTTTTTTTAAACTATGAATTTAGGGCTCTGGCACTTCGAAAACCCTTCGGAACACCTGATCAACATCCCTTGACTATAAACCAATCAAAAACACCATTAGTATCCAATGGGACACTCAAAATTGAGTTTTGATTAATTAATGATAAATTAGTATGGCCACTAATTGAAATATTCATATAGGGTATGGATTTTGAGCCATTCCAAAATATTGGGTCGTTATAAATAATAAATATACATGGATTTAAAGTGGGTTTTATATACATGACTAGTAAATAAATAAATGGAAATTTCATAATGTATGTATTTTAAAAATGAACATAATCCATATACTATCCCATAATTGGAAGGTATTTTGAGATAGGTATAATTGTAGATGACATATATACATAATTTAATATTATTAAATATTATTCAATGTTATTTATGATGATGAATATATATTCTGTAAAATAAATTAAAAAATAATTGATGAAAATTACAATTTATCTCCATAAATAACAATTTACATACTAAAAGTTCACAATATATTTTAGAAATATTATAAATTTGAAATTAACCACGTAATAATATAACCGAATATTAAATGAAAATGATGGTAGAAGATATAATTCATACAATGAATACCTAAACATACATTCTATTCACCTTTTAGATCATATATCATGAAGTATCTAATTTGGAAAACAAAAAGAAGATTCATTTTAATGAATTATAAAAAATTAAAAATGGGTTAAAATGACTTCAAACAATTTTATAATAATATAAAAAACATTATTGAAAAAAAATTTAATCAAATCATTGACATGGAAGATAATTTATTTTTGACCAAGGAGATAAATAATTTTTTTTATGAAAATCATTTTCACAGTATTTTAAATTACCGAATAGAGGAAAATGTAATTATTATATTAATAGTTCTTGAAGAAATATATTACAATCAAATTTATCAGTTTTTATAAAATGTTCAAATAATATTCTACTGTGTCAATTAACGTGAAAAATATCCCAATTTGAATTAAATTGAAACCAAAATCCATATTGCATTAGTTAATTTTGAACCACAACGAACATATTTGATTTAAATTAATTTTAAGCTGAAATATTATTATTTATATATGAATAATTATATATTATAAAAAATGATATTATATACCCATTTTTTTAAATTTTTTTACATTAACATTTTTTTCAAAGAAAGATGTTTGAAAACCCACACCATTAAAATTTTCTATTATTGATGTGAATGTTAATAAATTAATTTATTATATATAAAAAATTTAGAATCAAAAATACAAATAAATAATAAAAAATTTAATTTTTCCCTTAATAATTGAATAAAATAATCAACCATGTAGATGTATTACACAATGATTGGGAATTGAGTTAAAAAACATTTAACTCGAACCTGGTTTTTTACAGGCACTCGTTATCATCCTATATAGTAAACCTATGTTAATTATTTAATTTCTTATGATTCATTTTCTTATTTATTATTCATTTTATATTATTATTTTCTATATCAGTGGACATATAGTTGATAAACCACTCATATACTTAGAATCAATATGATAAGATGAATAAGGTCCCTGAGATTATTATTTAAACTTTTATATGATTCAAATAATGAATTAAAGATAAATTTTTAAAAATGATTTTGAAACCCAAAATCATATATAGTTTCGAAAAATGAAATTCAGTACATTCAAGAAGATTGTAGACCATATGTATGCATGAGTAACATTTCAACCTTTTGAGATTATGATAAAAAAGGATAGATTAATTTTACCTTAAAAAGATGATAATTATATCATAAATATACCATCATTTAATTAAATACAATTATATATACAAACTATTTTATGTTCTAATAAAAATCAATCACATCACTTCATGATGGTGTAGTTCTCCTTACAGACAAATGATGTTATAATTTTTTTCCATTGATGGTATATAAAAAAAGAAAAGAAATAATAATTTTACATAATGGTAAATATGTCATTTTTAAACATATATATACATTAAATTAATAAATATTATCTTCAATGTATTGGAAATGTGAAAAACGCATCACATCCAATAATGAGAAGATTTTCAACTACACACAGAGTCGATTTTCATTCATTAATTATGGAATAGAATATAAGATGTTGTATGTGATATTATATTTAAAAAAGTATATCAATATCAAAAATATCATATATATATTCTTTATATTATAAAATTTTCTTGTCTTTGAGAAGCGGTGATGGAAAAAAATTACATTGATTCGCAATGTGGTAATCCTTGGAACAAAAGATCTACATGATTATTTCTCATTTCAGCGAGAATGAGATGAGTGTGTGTCATTCCGGTAACATTTAAAATACCATAATATGGAAGATAATCTCGTTTTATATCATAAATGATTAATAATATTTGATGTTAGAGATAAATGATGTTAAATAAAATGACTGGTTAAAGTGTTTATATGTTTATCATAAAAAAAATTCTAGATTACACCAAAAAAATGACTAGTTTGAAATTATGACCAAGAAATGAATTTGGTATGACTATAAGGAATTTATAAAGTGATTTGGTAATATATTTGAGAAAAGAATGGTTTTTTTATGTGTTATTAGAAGATGAGTGGGGGTAGGATTTTATAATAGAGGTCTGTATAACACATTGTAAATATCAAATTTTTATAGCAATTCAATTTTACATTTTTAGAAATAGGGCCTCAAAAATGAAAATTTATAATAATTTTTAGATATAAGTACGTAATACAGACATACAATTGGAATTATATATTTTTATTGTCATTTTAACACTTATCCTTTTAGATTGACCTTGGATAAATTATTTTTACCTTAACCGTGGTATAAAATTTTTACTGTTTTTCAATATTACCTTTTATTCAAAATGAATTTCTAATTATTTAATTATTTAAATTATTCAGATTTAAAACATTGATTACATTTTTCAAAATTATATTAACAGAATTGGTAGAATTCAATTATATATTAATCCCATTGATGCATAAAAAATATGCGGTTTCCATGGAAATCATTTAAAATATTAAAATGGTTTTTATCACAAAAATTAAAATGAAATTTTTTGAAATGATATAAATTAGGTAAAATATAATACAATTGAAGAAATTATTTTTAAAATATATATTAAAATATAATTCTAATTTTTAAATTATTTAGTTGAATAGGTATTTTCATATAAAAAATAGAATTTTTAACTATTAATCAAATATTAAACATTTAAAAAATTCACAATGTTTTATCCAAATATAATTCTTACAGATTGATTTAAGAAACACTTTTTTTAATACATGTTCTAAAATATTGAATAATTTTTTTATTTAGATGAGAAAATCATTACTAAACTACCTTTTAAAAAATTAAGGTTTTTTAGAAAATAGTTTTTTATATAAATGGTTCTTAATTTGTTTGTAATCAATAAAACACGCAAAATTTATTTCACCCATGTGTAAAAAATATACTTTTAATAATAAATATTTTCCAATTTATACCACCGTTTTAACTACTTGTTTATAACGTCCTGGTTGACATAAAAATATTTTAGTATATTATTGTGTTTTATTTTAACACGGTGTAACATGAGTGACCAGTTATCAATGATATTTATTTTACATTAAGATAAATATATTCCAAATCCAATGAGAGTTAAATTTTACTCCCTTAAAATAAAGTATACCCTATCAATTTGATCTTTTACTAAATTATGATGGATTTTCATTCAAAAAGTCTATTATGGGAATCCCACATTGTTAAAAGGGTTAATTGAATTTCCACTTAAAATTATAAAAATATAAATGAAGAGGTAAATTTTAATAATATATAAATTTGGGGTCTTAATTTTTAATCATTTTTTGGTATTTAAAATATGGACATTGAAGAAATGAATAAATTATTATGGATAGAGGTAGAGGTCATTGAACATAAGATTACGATTTATAATAAGAAAGTCAAACTATAATATATATATATATGTATGTATGTATGATGAATTAAAATACTATTGACTCATTATATATGAATATTAAAGGATATTTTTTCCATGTTGTTATTACATTTTTAAAGGGATTCTTTTTCTATCACAACATAGCGCACCAAAAACTACACATATATGATGTCACATAATTTTGTTTACACAATTTTTTCATTTCAATCCACTTTGATTGGCTTCGTCATTACTTATTACTCAAAGGTAATTGAATGTAGTATATAATTTTTTTGAAAGAATTAAAATTTATTTTAAATGAATCGTAGTATATATAAAATAGTAACAAAATATTCCTCTTATATTTATAAAAACCCAAATGGAAAACATAAGGTAAAATAATATACAAAATGAGTATAAATATGTTAATCTCTATAATTCAATAATGAAACTTGTGGTTTATAATAGATCATTATGTAAATAAATAACCCTATATGAAAGAAAATTATAATTACATGATCATATAAGAGTTTTTTATCCTCAATGTTTACTTCAAACCCTTTCAACAAACATTTCCAAAAAATAATAGAATCATCCAAAATTTTCATTTATATTAACTCTAGATTTTATATATATATATATATTATAATTATAAAACATTGCTGAAAATAATATTAATCATCTCAAAATCTTCAAATATAATAAATATTGCATACATGAATATTCTTTTCCAAAATCAAGTCAATGGTTTTCCACCAATAATTTTCTTAAATTTAATGTTATACTAATTAGTAGATAGTGTAAACTCATGTTAATCTCTCCACCCATATCACCCTTTTATTGTGGGTTCTAGCATCCCAACCATTCTATATAATATTGGCTATCACCCTGCATGTATGTTTTAATTTTTCATAATCTATATTAATATATTTATGAAAGTTTTTTTAAACCTACGATGAATATAGTAAATTAAAATTGATCGTCAAAAAAATATTCAAACACCATTTTTTTTATTTAGCGTATCCTTTTATAAATTGTTTCACCTTAACATTTAATCACATTTCCTAGTTATTATTACCACTAAACATTATTTGTTTAATCTATAAGGAAAAAATTATTACAAAACAATCCCTAGAATCTTATTAAACCTCATAAATGAAAGAAAATAGATAAAAAAATACTGATACAAAATAATTATTGGATCCCTATAAGAAAATACTTCACCAAAATTATTTCTATAACATAGTTCCTTCATTGGTTTTGGGGACGACCCATATTTTGGTAAATTTATCCAGATAATTCAAATGTTCCTAAAAAATAATACATAAATTAACTTGTAAATTAATTAATATAGATCGTTTATTTCCACGTAGAATAAACTTTTACCCTCTATATGAGACTTAATTATAGGTGTTTCTTGCCACATCATTACATGTAAGAAATTTAATATTAATTTCTTTTTAATTTTAATCATTTGAACTTGCAGGGGACATCGTCATTATCTTCATTGATGGGATTGTAACTTCTATTATTTTTCATTTATTAATTATAATTGGAGATATCTCATTTTAAATGATAAATATATGTCTAAATAATGTTCCCACTAGGTTAGTACTCCCATTAGGGAAATTAGTACATTTCCCATCCCATTAGTCGGTGTCATTTTTTAATTAATTTTATTTTATTAACAAATCTGATTAAAATGAAAAATGATAATTCATTGACAAACAAAATGAAACATATAAACCATGAAAAAATGACTTTAAATAATAAGTATGTCATGAATTATGGGACACTCTGTTTTACTAAATGTTATCCATGCAAAATGATTCTTACTAGTTTTTTAGACCCATAAATTCATTCAATTACTTTATAATGGTTAATTAAGACCTTTCAAATACCCAATGAAATTCCCCCATGAGTGTAAAAACTAGCGCATAGTAATGACCAATTTCATTTACCTTGTAATGAATGAGTAAAGCCCAAGAAAATGTTTTTCTAGTTATTACAACTCAGACTATCTTTACTAGAACCATGTTAACATGTAATATCCCTGAAATTATTTAATTACTTAGAAAAAACTTGATCTAAACATCACTATAATCCATGGTTATTTTCATATACATAAAATTTACCTTAAAATTATTCTTATATATATCCTTAAAAATATACCTTGGGGTATCACTATGGTTTTCTCATCTAAGAACCCATTGATAATAAAATATTTTATATAATACTATATATTGTGACCCAAGCATTTTAAACAAATTATTAGATGATTTTTAACATATATAACTATTAAATAAAACCAAAAAAATATGATGGATGATAAATTTTGAATAAAATATTCATATTACATCAAAGTGATATTGAAATAATTTATTCCTTATATTCTCTATAATGATATATTAAATCCTTTATATCTCCTCAAATAAAAATGGGTTATCTTTATGAATACATAAACTAAATGGATTATATAAAAATCCTTGTATGGTAATAAATATAATAAACAATAATGACATGTGATTGAAAGGTATATTTTTTAATTATACTAGAGAAGGTACAAGAGTAATAAAATTGTGTAGAAATATACAAAGAATTGTTTAATAAGATCGTTGAATCATGGGAATATGGAAATGATATAAAAATAACTTTTATACAATTTGTGGATGACTAGAAACACAACATCACATAGTTGAAAGAGTCCCTCAATTGATTTTCTATACCCACTAAACTCATCCATGAAATATCATAATGAAAAATATTACACAATTAATTTGAGGGATAAGTAATCCGGGTCCTACAAGACACAATAATATTATGTGCAATAATTTCTATTCCATGTAGAAAATAAATCATTAATAATAATCAATAGAATTTCCCATGGAAATAAAACATGGTGCATAATCATTTATCCTTTCCTAATGGGAGAAAATTTCACATTGAATTCATTTTAGAAATGAATATAATACATTTATATCATTTCACAAAATAAGGGAGAGTGAGTATGGTATATATGTAATAGAATTTTTTTTAATTTAAAATCATTCTATTTAATAAAATTTTGTTTTTGTTGAATAGTAAAAATACTATAAAATAATTACAAACAATTATCATGAAAATAAATATCACACATAGAAAATCAGTATTGTAAAAATTAAAATTCATGAAATATTGAAGAAATCCTTTTAGTTATAAAAATGGATCCCTATATTAAAAATATCAAGGAAATTTGAAGGTGAAAATGTTATTCATTTTTTACATGTTAATATATAGATTCTATCCATATTTTATAAAAAATTCCATAATGTAAAAAATTCACAAAATTAGAAGAAGGCTTCATTAAAAATATTTTTTTTATGTAAAAAGGTATAAATTATATTAAAAATTCATATAATAAAATTAAAAATAATTTTCATAAATGGTTTAAGGAAAAGATGGACATGGGAGAGACTATGTTTTCAAACAAGGATAGAAATAATTTTATTTTTCTAGAATGTATTTTTTTTAATATTATTGTAACCAAAAAAATTGGTAAAATTATGTTGAATGTTTATTATTAAATAAGCAAATAGTTAAGTGGATTTTTTTTGAAATTATCATATAATTTAAAAAATTGAAATTCAATCATAAAAATTCCAAATTTAGATTAGATATAATCATAAACCCTTATGTCACGACCCGTCCCCTAGGGCCCGTGATGTGACTACCCCAAGCCCGCCATCCAAAGGCTAGGGGTTGTCGACTAGAACGAACGGCATAAATCCCTAAATTAGGAAGGCATTGTCTTTGAAACATGAAAATGATCACAATATGGTATGATTTGGAAACAATAAAATAAAAAAACTGTAAAAAAAGGTAGTGTTAAAAGGTAAAAAGGGGAAAGAAATAAAAGCCCAACTGTAAAGTACAAAGAAAAAAAAAAGTACAAGTACTTGAAAAAGCAAAAACGGTTCCTGGATCATCCACCAAGAAATCCTACCTGAAGGGTAGGTACAAATTACCTCCACAGCACTCCATGTTTGTCTTTCTACTCCGTGTACCGTCACACCGTGTGTTCCACCTTCGTGTACCATCCAGTCTTGGTACACTCAGCCTCGGTCAGCGTTGTATGTCATCTGCATCCAACACAATGAGGTGCGGGCATAGCCTGTGCAGGGGTGAGTATAATGATACTCAGTAGGGAACTCGTGACCCTCAAGGTCTCACAAATCTAACATGGATTAAACACAAAGTATGAAATCAAAAGATAACCCTACTTAGGTATATGCCCATACATATACCTATGTTATTAAGTAATCAATCTCAATCATGATGTAAAAACAAAAGTTGATGGCTCAGATCAACCAGGATTTTAATTCAAATTATTGAAACCACGACTGCTGGAGAACTCATCCTCTGTCGAGTATAGTGGGCATGTCATGACACCAAGGCACTTCCCACTAACATTGGATTGTTGGAGTACTCTTCCTGTCGAGTGTCGTGGGTATGCTGCGTCACCAAGGCGCTCCCCACCGTGGGTCTGCTCTATCACCAAGCCTCTCCCCCTCCTTTCATGTTTAGGTACTCCTCATGTCGAGTACCCTAGGTCTATAGTGACACCAAGGTGCTCTGCACTGTGGGTTAGTCGTGACACCAACATGCTCCCCACTGGGCTAGTTGAGTCACTCCAAGTCGAATCGGTCAACAGTCACCAGGTCTCAGCCAGCTACTAGGTATTCTCACTTTACTCACTCATCTCTGAGAGGATCTACTCCATGATCTACTAGTAAATAATACAATTGTAACAAAGTACCATGTAGAAGTACCTCAATAGACCACCATGTAATATGGGTATCAACGCAATAGACGGTGCTACAATCGGATGCCCAGTCTGTGAGTTATTAGCCTTTTCGTCCTAGAGGACCGGTTAGATTCGTGCACGATCCAACCTGACCGTAACTCAACATTACCCCAAACTCTAGTGGGGTATACCCAAAGGGATCGCCGTGCTCGATCAAAACCAGTGTCGTTGATAGTTCATCAAATGGGCGTCTGGTGACAAAGATATGGCCAAAGAAAGTAAAGGGTCGGTACTGAGCCAGCGACCGGTCC
This sequence comes from Viscum album, assembly GCA_963277665.1. Lineage (NCBI taxonomy): Eukaryota > Viridiplantae > Streptophyta > Magnoliopsida > Santalales > Viscaceae > Viscum > Viscum album. The sequence continues at coordinate 602,627,467 of OY728166.1, forward strand.
GACTGGGTCGCACCTACTCGGTCCGACCCAGTCTGGGCCAACCTAGTCTATGTCGACCCGGTCAAACCTGTTGGGTCTAGCTTTGCCCATTGGGTGGGTCAGCCTGTTAGGATCGGCTCGGCCCGCTGGGGCCAGCCCAGTTGGCCAAGTGGGCGATTTGGCTCGGCCTTGAGGCTATTTCGACCTGGAGCACCGTGAGGGTATAGCTCGGTGCTGCTCGGCGCGGAGGGCGCGGCCAGGCCAGTTCAACCAGGGATCCGTAAGGGGGTGTGGAACAGGCGATATAAGGCGTGCGGGGAATGCATGGTGTGTAGGCCTGTGCAGTTTGACCAGGTTTTCGGGAGGCGGCCGGGTAGGGAAAGGCCAGGGGAAGGTGGTCGGGAAAGGCGCGGCCAGGCCAGCAGGCGGCTGGGCCGGGCGCGACCAAGGTGGCAGGTGGCCGGGCAGGGCGCCAGGCGTGCCAGAAGGTGGCTGGGTGCCAGCCGGTCGGAGTTCGTCCAAGATGGAAGGTGGCCGGGCAAGGAGCCTGGTGGACCGACGGGCGATGGGCTGGCCGGCAGGGCGCGGGCTGGCTCGGGGCAGCGGCTCGGCTCTGCTAGTGGCGCGGTCGGTGGGGAACGGTCGGGATGGTTCGGCAGGTGGCATTGCAGGGTACCTTGGGGGCATCGCGGATCACGGAGGTCAGGGGTAGTGTGGCCTTCATAATTGCCACCTTCGCCGCCTTGTTGCTTCGTCTCCATGCTGAAGAATATCACAAAAGAGAACGATTGAGGGAGTTGGGCCATGTTAGTATAGCCCGCACCCTCCGCGATTAGGGTGAAAACAATCGGTTCATCAATGTAGGAGAACGATGAACAACAACTCACCCTTCAAAGGAAACATATCCTCATTCGTTGTTTTGAATGAAAAATAGAACATGTAACATAAAATAAATCCACCCCTACCTTTGTTCGTTGATCGCTGATGAAGTCACATGAGGAAGACGAAGGTGATCATCATTCATCGCATCTGCCACACACTTTCAATCCCGATCTCGTGCGTCATCTTGTTGTCGATGATGTGGAGGGAATGTCTTTTGAAGACATCCCACGTCAGTAGAAGCTCCGAGGAAGAAGTCGAAGAAGGTATGGGTTCTTCATAGTTGAAGGCATTATTTATTGGGAGATTTCTCCGAAAAATCTTCTTCTCAATGCTACCACCAAAATGAACAATGCAAACCAAAATAATAATAGATTTCGTCAATAAATTATTTAATTAGTCGGAAAAAATTCAAATTGGTGAATTAATTAACTTGGCTCCCCCTTAATTAGTGTGGAGGGTTTGCCACCATTAAATTAGGGGAGTTGGCACCAATAATAGGGGGTGTGAGAATCTACCAAATTAATGAGAGGAGTATAGAGGTTTTCCTCTCCCACCATTAATAGGGGAGTTTAGTCCCATGTGGTCCCCACATCGTAACCTCTCGCTTGAGGTTAGGCTCCGGTGGGCCCCACAACCATAACTTCTCATGGGAGGTTAAGGTGTGGTAGTCCCACATCTAAAATCCATGAGAAGATTTTAACAAAAAAAATAATTCCACAGACTTTATTTTTTATTATTTAATTCTCTAAAAACACATAAAATATCTCTTATCCTCATCCCACTGCATTCGAGGTGATAGTTTTCTTAAGCGAATACAGGTGTTGTGAGTTCAACAATGTCCTCAGAATTCAATTCTGAGCACCAGTTCAAAAGCTATAAAAACCTGCTCATATGTTTACCGAACGTAACTGAACAAAACTTCTGAAATTGATTCTGGGCACACCGGGCCTTGGAATCATGCACCATCAATTTTCGCGGACTCGTAAAATTACCATGTATTTAATAAAAATAATTTCCAAAATAATTTCTCAGTCATTACACTTTACCTATTAGTAAACATTTTAAACATACCTCAGATGATTTATGTAAATGATTTATAGAATAAAATATCAATATGTATGATGGAATCATCACACAATATATATATATAAAGGAAATATATACCACATTTTTAATAAATTGTGTTAATAAAGTAATTTGTTTCTCAATGGAGGATGTTTTGTGATGAAATAATTTCAATGTTCATATTATTGACGTGAGAGTTTTCAATTGAATGGATTATGTGTTAAATGTTTATATGTACAAAAATTCCTATAAAAAATAGAAAATAAATATATTAAAGATCATTTCACAAATAATCTTTGAATAAAATAATAAATAATGTTAATATACAGCCTAATGAATGAAAATTGAGTTAAGAAACCCCTTACCACAAGCCTGATTTGTCACGGGCATTCATTATCTTATTAAATATATATATAGTTCAATTATTTAATTCATATAAAAAATATTTAAGGGTTAGTAATTTGTTTTTATTTAATACTATTTCATAAAAAATAATTATCTAATTAATTTTAAATCATATTGCTTAACAAAAAATATCTCATGTGATCAAAATCACAATGGTGTTTTCACTATGGTAAAATAGATTACTATTTTATCGTTTCATAATTTTTAATAATAACATAATTATACATTATATAAGAAAATTAAATATTTTAAAACCATCAATGATATTTGATAATGAAAAATTAACTATTATACAGTTATAAATATGTTTGGTCAAATATACAAAAGAGTATATTTAAAAAAAATTCATATATAGTGATGGAGGGAAGAGAATTTTTATTTAATAATTCCATGATGGTCATTATATCATAAATATAATATTATATATTTGAGTACCACTACACATAACATTCATTTATGCTATAAAAAACATTTCACATTGTTTCACAATGTGGTAGTTTGTTTTAACCATGATCATCATTATCATTTATTCGATGGATTTTAAGGTAAATAATATAGGGTTTGATATTTTTATAAAATTGATAATATGTATTTATTATAATATATAATCATTAAATTAATACTTATTACCTTCCATGTAAACATTATGTGAAAAAATAATCATATTGCTTCATGAGGTTATAGTCCACTATATGCACAAGAGACATTATCGTATTCCCTACATAATGGATTGTAAGAAGTAATAATTTATATTAATATTCATAATGTAAAAAATACTCATAAATTTAAAATATAATAACAATATTACAAATTATTATATTCTTCCATGATAAGTAGTGATGGAAAAAAATTGTGACAGTTCATGAGGTGGTAGTTCGTTGTATGTAGGATTAACAGATTCATTTCCAATTTCATGTAAGATGAGATGGTCGTATATCATTAACATAAAAATAAAAAATATAATAATATTTAATTTATTATTAATATTATATCACAAAATTTTAATAATTTTTCCCCTGCATAACTGTGTGCAACCACCTCAATAATGTTATCTGATTCAATTTTTCCTTTAGATTTTATTAGATGAAAATAATGATATATTTAATGAATTTATATGATTTATAAGTTATAATAAGGTTTAATAATGGTAAATTAATATATTCCATTCATGAATTATATTCATCCAAAAGTGAAAACAATGTTTTTCTATATGTTTGAATAACATCTCTAATAATGATCCAATTCATTTTTCAAAATATACTTTATATGGAGAACTATATACTTATAGAAAATATATGGTATTTTTATATCATAATTAAACTTATATAGATTATTAAAATCAGTGTATATGGACCAAACTCATCAAACCATAGGATAAATAGAAAATAAAGTAGTGATCTTCTAAAAAACTTGTAATTAAACATATTGTTAATAAATGCGTGAAAAATGCTGTCAGTATATCATATAATGAATTCAATATATTATTATTATTAATATAATAATAAAAATCAAAATTATATATTATACCAGATTATCAATCATATACAAAGGAAGTTAGGTATGAGATAAGAGTTCTACAAAGCTATATTGGATTATTCAGAGGTGTATGCTTTTCTGAACCGATTTATGTTTTTGAAAACTACATATATCCCCATAGACTTGTTATATAATGTATAATTCTTAATCCATGATGTAAAAAAATTAATTCAGATTAATTAATTTAAAGTGTTTTATTGTAATGTTTCCAATGTTGTGAGGGATTATTTCATAGTATCTTCATTATTCCGGATTGTTTACGACTATAACCCCACCACGGGATTTATTTAATTTATATAAAATAAAAGTAATATATTTTTTACTATATGTTCATTAATATAAATTAATATTATTCATATGATTTCCCACTCTTTATGTACTGAGGATATAGAATAATGTTTTTTATGGATAACTGACATTATTCTCTACACAGTTTGTAATATTTTCCTTCTATGTCGATATATTACATAAAATAAATAAATTAAATTTTTATTTATTATAAATTTATTTTTTTAAGCCATTGTATCACATATGTTATTTTAAAAAAATAAATGGAATCATCTTGTCATTTTCAAATTGAGGTGTTTTTCACTATTTTCCCAAAATATTAATGGACTCCATGTTCTAACATATAGAGAATAAATTTGTTTTTCTGATTTCATTGAAAAAAAATTATATGAATATATATTTACAATTTAATTAGTTCATTTAAAATAAATTTTTTTCAAATATATTTGAGAAAAAATAAGATATTCAATAAATGCTTTCAAAGTGAAAAATAAATTTTCCATTAAAATTTTTATAATGATATTTTTAATGTATTTTAATATAGTTAAAAAAAATTTCTACTGTGGTTTAATAAGGATGTAAAATAGTGATATTATGCAATATATTAATATGGATGGATTATGATAAATTTATCTCAGAAAATTATAAAAATACATTTTGTTATATCATCCAATATAGACAATTGTTAATTTTTTAGGCATATTGATTATGTTTAATTATTTATTCACACGATTAATGAAATAAAAATATTATGTTATGGGTGGAGCCCAAAATTTTATATCCCCTCAACTCATTAGTAGTTCTCAATTATAAAACATGTTGGGTACTTGGCCAAGGGCATAAAAATTTCTTGTTTATGTCATGGCATTAGGTCTCGAAGGTATGTTTATGATGTAGGGTATTAAGAATTATATCAATATGGAATGAATTATAGGTTTCCACGTCATATTTTAGATTTTTGTTATATCCAAGTATAAATTTCAAGCTCATTGGATTAATTTTATTTAATTATTTTATCATAATTTTTTTCTACTATATTACTCATCATGTTGTAGTTATTCATTAATGGGAATATGTTTTTAGTTATTTACCATACCATATTAATTATTCTTTAATTAATCATTCATACTTTCACTATATGTAAGCATTAATGAAAATTATAGATAACTATTTGTTTTCTTTCATTCCCCATTATAAGATGAAATAATATCTGAATGAGTTTAATAAAGGAAAATATTTACAATTAATATGTATTATATTAGGTTTTTAAATGTGATGTGTGATTAAATTATATATCTAATTTACAAATTTTTCTTTATTTTTTATTAACATTGGAATCTATTGCTTATATCTATCGAAAATTTAATAATGAAACAACCTACTCTGGACTATCATAGTTGGGTTATTTACATCATTAAAGATATATTTTTTATGAAATCACAACCATGTCATGAAACATATCATGAGAGTCTTTACATGAAACATTAAGCTCGAATACATTGATAGTGAAACTTTTATAGGTAATAGCTCCGTAGTTTCATTTTCCCAATGCATACTCCATTTTGGTTATTCTTATCAATTGATGGTCCCAAATACATTCAAATAACACTATCCAGAACAAGTGGTCAGACATTTTTCAGGATAAAAATTTCCATTGTCGTATTATGGGAAAAATCCAAAATAATTTCTCATTTTTTAATATGTAGATGTCTATACAATAATTTCTTGTTGGTTCAATATATTCTTAATTAATTAAAAATTCATGTCCTAGAATCCAAAAAATCAAATATTATTCAAGTATCTAGATCCCATTTATGTCTCTATCATCACAATTCATAAATCATACTTACTATATGGGCATTCTTTCCCAAAATTTGATAACTACTATCTTATATGATTGAAATGATGTTACTATGAATCCATGGTTGTGATATTTCTATATATTATTGGATGATTTTACCTCTCTAAATTGTATTATAAATTAATCATGGTCTCTAAATAATCTATTATGATAGGAATTACTATTAACATTGGATCATTTAGGCCATATCTGGGCTCATCGGTTGCCTCTCTTTGGGAATCACCCAATAGTCAATAGTATAAACATATAATATTTATATTATATCTGGATTGTCACTAACCAAATATGGTATCAATAAAAACCATCACCAAACCAATCCTATAGCATGGCTTGAAGGGTATTCCCTATCCCCATAGGCTGGAACATGTGCCCGGGTATCATAGAGTTTGGTTTGAGAATTGTTTACATGAGGATGGATACATAAAACACAAAAAACAATTGATAAACCAAATAAAAAAATTCATGCTAAAAATGACATTAAAAAATCTAGAAATGAATATATTGGTTCAAACATATAAAAATAGGTAAAAATTCACTTAAAAATAACATAAAAAATCACCAAGGACTCCACACGACAAGGGGTCATCACCCACAAGCTGTCTTCACAACGTCTCACCATGGAAGGGGACTATCAACCTGATTCTCCATCACCCAAGTCTATTCATTAACACGATTCAAACATGATCAAGTCTACTTACACCCAAGGGGTATTTGTTGGGGTGTGATATTAATCACAATAGGATACATCCAAGAGATTAAATAGAGTAAACTATACTAGTTAAAAAGCATTCCATTTTTGATAAACAAGAAGTGGTGGAAATAATTTCAAAAGAATGAAACATTTTATTGTTTGTAGATTTCAAAGGGAATTTTCCATGATTGATCAAATTTATGTAAAAAATGTATGCTGCTGTATTTTCTAGATAAAACCACCATATTACAATGATTATAAAAAATGTTCAAGGATCACTACTCTTGGGAACACCCATAGGCACTAGTTAGTCTCAAGCCCCATGTACCTCATAACATGGTGTAATGTAACCATATAAAAATCTGTTCTCGAGCACGATACACTATTAGGGAACATACACATAACTTATCATCCCCAATTATCATCAATATTTTTTTTACTGTGGTCTTTATACATTTCTCTAAGTGAAATAGGGATAAAACCGCTCTGGATCACTACCGTACAACTACATATCCACCATCCTAGATACCATGGCTTCTCCCATTATGATAAAACCATTATCACATGAAACCAAAAGACATTATCAAATAAAAACCTCATTTAAGGTTATGATCAATTCAAAACAACAGCTACACATGCATTTCACCACTTACACCACTCAATAAAACCATTAGAATTTCAAAAAAAAAATCTCAAAATTTAACAATGTTTTGCACAACATATCCCATAAAAATACACAGTGAACACCATTTTCATACCCATATTTATGAAAATAGAATTTTATGCACCTGAAACATTTCTACAAACCCATTACATGAGTTATGAAACAACACCAAATGGAATAATAGAAAATAGACAAGTAAAACACCCATTTTAACACAAAATATGTACAAAAATATCATTTTTTTAACATAAATCACCAGAACTATATTTAAAAGAAAAGATAATGAAGGATAAATGTGAAAAAAATTGAAATTAATCAATTCTAACTCATATAACATTGATTACCCAGGGAATTAGCTACCACAAGTTTTAAAACCCTTAAATCATTGGGTGAAAATTCAACCGCGCCACCGTAACACCCTAAGGGACATAGATCAATACTAAAACCAGAATAATAGACCAATAAACCCAAGATAAATAACTATGTTTGAATCATTACTTTATTACAATATGGAACAAAATGAATAAGGGAATAAATCACATGTAAAAGGAATGAACTAATAAATAAATTCACTTACTTGATGAAGTTTGTAATTTATCAACCAAAACCTCCTTAACAATAGACATCCAAGGAGGGTTTGAGGTTTTTAGGATGCTTCCATGGCTACTAGGATATAATAAGAGAATAAAGGTGTTTGTTTTTATAAATACTAGAAGGGTAAAATTGTAAATCATATATATTTTTAATGAGTTGGACAAGGCAGTACTGTTTTCTAGTACGGTTTAGCAAATCATGCAACAAAACCATGTGATTCCTTCTGTCCAAGGAAAAAGAGTTCAAACATCCTTAAATTAAAGTTAGGATAGAGGAAATATTTAGGGGATGTTTAGGAAAAAAATATAAGTGAAACAATTACATTAAATTAAGGACATGTGTGTGATAATTCTCCCCAACATGAAAACTTTTTTTCCTCTGAAAGTGAACCTGAGGCTTGATTGAAAAATCATGAATGGGTAAACTTCCTCAACTTATGTATTTCTCTCCCATGTCCCATGTTTATCATTCCCTTGATTCCAATGAACCTGGAATAGTGGAGTAGAATTTCCACTCTGAAGCTTTTCTTGGATGTCCACTTTTTACCATAACCGCTCGAAAATAGATAAATCAGGCTTTATATCCAACACCTCCCAAATCAATGCATACAATGGATATGGGGTGTATTTCATAATCAATGAGGCATGGAAGATGTCATGGATGAATGAAAAATAATATGGTAAGGCCAACATGTATTCCACCTTTCCATGATGCTATGTGATCTCAAAAGGTCTGACATACAGATGTGTCAACTTCCTTTGATTTCCAATTCGACGATGAGATAGATAAGGGACCACTTTTAATAATACCATGTCAACCATCGATAAATATAGTTCATTACTCCCCTAGTAATCCTATGATATATGGTGACTCTATGATGTCAATAATCACTTCTTGATTATCTTGACCTTCTCAGACGTCTCCTACACCAATCTCAGCCCTAGTAGTGAGGTTTCACCTACCTCATCCCAACAATGGGGGGAAGAAAAAGGAAAACCATAGAGCGATTCAAAAGACTCCAGTAAAATAGAGTATTGGTAACTTTTATTATAATAAAACTAAACCAAAAACCAATTTATATCCTAGATAACTCCAATGTTTAGAACAGATGCATAGAGCATGTCCTACAAAATCGGATTCACCCGCTCTATCTAACTATTTTTTGGATAGTTTGTTGACATTATCTTAATCTAAAACCCCAAGGAAATATGAAATATGTAAAAAACAAGAAGTGAAATAGTGGTCTCAATCTGAGAAAACTGCTAATGGCACACCATTGACCCTTATCACCTTCTGAAGATACAAATGGCCAAACTCATCCAAATTAGTTATATCTATGATAAGAAGGATGTGGTATGATTTGGTCAGAAGATCAACCAACAATCAAATATAATTCATACATTGTGGTGTATGTGTAAACTCAATAATGAAGTCCATGGTGAACTCATATCACTTATAGGTATTAATAGGTAATGTTTGGAGCAAACCAGAGGTCAATTGATTCGATCCTTTTACATTATGGCCTCTGTAGAATCTCGGCATGATTCCCATGATGTATCGTCTCATATCTGGCCACCAAAACTTCTGATAGATATCATAATACATATTTGGGGTACCCAGATGGACAGCCCACTAAGACTGTTAGCTATCCTGCATCACCCCCATCCGTAGAGATAACTTCTCTTCTGAAAGGTCCATGATTCAAAAGATTCCCTTGATAGACAACGACCAATCACAAGACATCTCCCCACCATGAAGAAACTAAATCATCAACTGAAAAAGATCACCAATAGGCTATTCCATCTGAATTAGCTACTATAGAGAAGGGGTCAATAGAATGATGACCCAGAACACATCCCCCAATTTGCTCGGTCACCACATGTATCTGAGAAACAAAGTTCCATTAGAGTCCACTTATCCCTAGACTAACTCAGAGCCTGCCCTGGGAATCATATTCTTATTGAATCAGCCACCATGTTACCCTTGCCAAGTGTATAAAAAATGTAAATGTATAACCCCTGCAAGTAATTGATCCAAAAACATTGCCTCATATTGAGATCCTTCTTTGAGAATACATATGCCAAGATTTTGTGATCATAGTTGACCACAAACTTCTTTCAAATGAATTAGTGATGAAAAGTCATCAAATCATGCATCACATCTGCTAACTCCAAGTTGTGGGTTGGTTAATTCTTTGTGTGTGGTCGATGTTGGTGAAATACTTACACTACCATGTGATCAGCCTACTTATGAATGCACATAATACCCATAGATGAAGCATCACAATACACCACATACCCCTATCCAGCCTCTGGAAAAATCAGAATGGGGCGGTAGTAAACTTCCTCTTCAGGTCCTCAAATGATTACAGACATTAGGGTCCCCATAATAACATCATTCATTTAAGGGTGAGTTCAGTAATCAGTGGAGCAATCCATAATAATTCCCTATCAAACCTCCTGTAATTACCATCCATGAAAAGGAAACTCTGTATCTTGAACATGTTATTTTGCTGATCCCATGAGATAACTTCATTTTTATTCTCGGGGTCCACCAAAACCCCCTTCTATGAGACAACCTTCCCTATAAATTTCACATCCCCAAACCTACAAATGAATTTGGACAAATTTACCTAAAGTTGATGATCTCAAAAGGTGCCCAGAACTATCCGCAAGTGATTCTCATGTATCTTTTCAGATCCTGAATAAACTAGGATATTATCCAAACATAAAAATAAAAATAATCGCGTTATTGATAGAGCAACTCATTCATGAGTTACATAATGACTATTGGAGAATTGTTCAATCCAAAGGTCTTGACCATGTACATGAAGTGGTATTGCCTAATTCAGAAGGTTGTCGTTGTGATATCGCCTCGTTAACCCTGAGTTGATGATATCCCGAATGAAAGACTATTTTATAAAAACTCTATTCCCCCTTCCAATGAACGAATAATTCATCAGTTTGGGGAAAAGGTTATTTTTTCTTGATTTCTACCTTATTCAACTTTTAGTAGTCAATGCACAACCAAAGGGTTCCATCCTCCTTTTTCACGAAGAACCCATGATCATCCCAATTAGAGATACTCCGGTAAATGAATCCTTTTTATTCTAATTCATCCAGTTGTATTTTTAATTCCCTCAGATTGGTGGGGTACATGCAATATGTGGGATGAGATATCGGTTGAGTTCTCGATTCCAGATCAATAGTGAACTCCACATACATCACCAAGGGAAAACTTAAAAAATCATATGGAAATACCCTTGGAAACCTATTAACCACATGAAGTAGTAAACCTTTTGGTGAATGAACATCATACACTCTTATGAGTGATGATAACTAAAAAACAATATCTTACAACTTTAAGAGTGGACGTCTTGCATGACACGACCGAGGATCCCATTCCCTACGAAAAAACTATCGACTCACATCATGTGTCATGAAACCGACCAGCCACCTATACAAATCGATGTGCACCTAGAAATGTACAAGTCAATACAGGAAAAGTATCATGTCAAACATATCCATATCTATGACCAGAAGGTCCAACTTTAACTTATCCCATGACACTGAAAGTGTACACTATGAACACCTAAGACCCTACTTCATCTTCTTTCCCAGTGGCATCACCAACTCCATCTCAAAATACAATAATTCGGTTGTAAAATTCTGTGTGTCCATAAAAAATGATGAAATGAATGAAAATGAGGAACAAATATAAAAAAATATCAGATCATATAGAATATTCAATCAATATGGTACCTCGAACTATCGACGGTTCCACCTCCAATCCTTATGGTGCATTATCCAGTGCATGGAGATGTGTGGACCTTGCCTGAGGAAAATAACTAGTGTGGGGATATTCAATAACATATCTCTTTCCAAAGGATGACCCAAACCTACCACCACTTCCACCAAATCAAGATCCCCCATCCTCAACGGCTTTGACTGAGTTGGCACTCCTTTTAATGACACTGACCCTTCCCATTCAAAAGTGGTTGTTCCACCCTTTAAATTCATTGAATGTGACTCATAAATCAACATTTATTATATAAATTTGGAGGAAATGGGGATACTTTTGGGATTTTCCCCAACCTCTCACTCTAGTGGAACATGAAAAATATTTTATCTGAAGTCGTAGATGAAAACTTTCTGGAAGAGTGCCCAAAACTAGAAACTCCCTTCTTCCCATGATCCTTCACTTCTTTTACTTCTATAATGATCTTCCACATCCAACAACATATATTGTACTAAAGAAACCATCCCTACCATTTCATTAAATATCCACAATACAGACCCCATCAACCACCTCAGTAGAGGTTCTCAGCTTAAACAAGAAAAACATTTAGTAAATCACTGGTCGCAATCCTTTCTCAAACCTATGGGCCTCCACATTCTCATTAGAAATGATTTCAAGAGAATACCAAACCATCTCTCTAAAACAGTTGGCATACTCCATTATAAGAAAGATCCCCCAGATCATGATCCATGAACTATCAGGATCTAGCATATTCCAATACTTCAGTGTAGTATTTTTCATTAAATACATTGTGGAAATCTCCCCAGTGTATCTCATCATTGTTTCCTATTTGATGTTCTAATTCCCACTACGTGCAGTTGGGAACCTCCAACAAAAAAGAGGCAAACTTCAGCCAGACTTCCTCATGTGAGTCCAAGAACTCAAATATGTGCTCTATACTTTCTATCCATTACTCTACATTATAAGGTTCTGTGATACCTCAATAAGTATGAGGAGTATTTTTCAAGAACTCCTTGGCCTTTTCCTTCATACGACCAGTCTCATATTAACTGACAAGAGCTGGAACATGACGAAGTCCATTTCCTTGAGCTTGGAAAATACAAACCACAACCTTTACTAACTCTGATCAAGTGGTGAGGGAGAACTCTCTCCAAATTGCTCCAATGGGTGCATGGGAGATTTCTTGGGAGGCAAGTTGCTGAAAAATGAAACAACCACAAGAGAAAATATCTGTAAAGAAATTATTAAATTTTATTAAATAACGTCAAATATAAATAATCCAAACACATTACAATGATATAAGAAACAAATATCCCATCCCCAACTGATTTTTGCGTGTAGCCTGCAGCCCTCACGTAACACCTGTAAGTGAATTCAAACCAAAAATTCCAATGTCATGTGGTGACTATGGGTCATCCAAGAGAGGTGTTATTGAAGCACCCTAATCATGACCGAAATGAAAATTTCCAATAGTCATTACTCTTGTCTATCCGGACTCATCCAAAAAAAATATCATAACCCCACAACATTTACCACCTCTGATACAATTTTGTCTGGAACCATAACTTTTTTTATAAGGACTCACCCTTATAACATTACATAATGTTGAATTAAATGCTTAATTCACATCGAGGATCTTTTCAGGTCGAGGTTTGGAAAATTAGGCCACAACTATTACATAACAACTTGAATAATACAAGTAGACAGAACTACTCATTATCCATTTTTTCATAAAATAAATACTCTTAAAAAGAAACATGCCTAGTTCCATGTTTTAGACAGTTTTAGATGCTGAAAAAGTCTATAACTCCTAACGGAAGTTCCTAAATGACGAAGCAAAGTCATATCTGGATTTAGAGGCTCGGTCCGGAGGTCCCGGAAGTGGTGCAAAAAATTAAGTAGGACTTGCGCGAAAAAATGTTTCTCATGCGAAGGAAGTCCGGGATTCGCAAAAAGGCACCTGTGGGGCGTGCAATTCTGCACGCCCAGTTCCGCATGGAGAGGCCATTTGCGCCGACAAGTCCAGGCACGGAAGATTCCGCGCGCCGCCCGGATTCCGTGATGCATTCGGCATATAAATAGAAGGAGACCCATTCCGTTTCGGGGTTGCAGAATTCAGACCAGCTCCCGTGCACGCAATTGGACTCCCGCGCGCGCAATATGACTTTCAGGTATTGACACATTTCGCACAAGCTTACCCAGGGATTCACCTTTGCATGCAATCCCACCAGCTTTAATAAAATTGCAAACTCCTCTGGGTTCCTCCTCTGTACGCAATAATTTCCATTGTGTGCACTCCCTCCTATGTGTGAAAAACCCAATTGCATGCAATCCCGTCGTTAGGTTTTTCCCAACCTTAGGGATTGGTCATTTCCCCCTGTGCGCAATACAAGCCCATTGCGCGCAATCCCTCTAGCCGCGCGCAATCCCTCTGCCCCAATTGTGCGCCAACCCAGTGTTTAGAGCGCAAATATTCTCTTTGTGCGCAAACCCCAGGACCCCTCACCTTGACGCCCCCAAGTGCCTCCCTGCTTAGGCACCCGATGTCCTCTATACCGGGCATGCACACCATGCGTTGTTTTCCCGTACGTCCTTCCAGGCTCGTACAAAGAAACCTCAAGGTCCCTTGGGCGGTGTTTCCCATTGCACTGCTTTTCCTTATACTGCTTCCCATAGGCACGCTAACAACTATTGCTTCTTTGCATAGCCATGCTAACATAGACCCCTTGATGGTTCTCCCTGCGGCCCCCCTTCACCACAGCCTTGCCAATGCCTTCCCTCCCATAAGGGTTAGAGGGTGTTGGGCATGTAATCCCTAGGGGTGTGGAGCGAACCCACCTAGTCCGAATTGCATGACGTTAAACTGCCAAGTACCTCGTCCTCAACACATGACGTTAAACTATGATCTGACCACATGCCTCGCACGCAGGGTCCCCCCATCTCGGACATTCTTTACACCGCTCGTCTCCATGGGAATGGAATCATCCTCAAATAGAATGAGATCCTCTCTCTCGGAGTGGTGTTTGTCCATGGGAGAAGGGATTCCTTAGAGCGTAATCCCCTAACCTCTCTAGCGGAAGGTAGAACCCATGCACCTCTGTACTTCCCCACCGCCAAGGCCAGAGGAGGGTGTGATAGGGAATGAGGAATCTCCTATTTTCGATCCCAAATACCTCTCCCTCTATGCTTTCTCGCACCACGAGCCTCCATCCTAGAGTAAGCCCTGGCCCCAAGGGCCTCTCAACGCGTAAGCCCCTCTCTGCTTCTCACAGACGCACCCTTTGCGACGTGATCATCTAGTCCATGCTACCTCTTGATTCTCACACCGAGCAAGACTCACGTGGGATTAGAGTGAGCATCGACCATGACACCCATTATCGACCGCCTCAGAGTGTAATCCCCAAATTACCCATCCAGTATGATGTTAAACTGTATGCCCTCATCCCGCATGACGTTACACAGTATGTCATCCAACATGTTGTTAAACTGTATGCCCTCATCCACCACGAAGTTAAACTGTATTTCCTCGTCCCGCATGATGTTAAACTATATGTCATCCTACATTAAGTTAAACTGTATGCCCCCGTCCAGCACGACATTAAACTGTATGCCCTCTTCCCGCAGGACGTTAAACTGTATGTCGTCTCACATGACATTAAACTGTATGCCCCCATCCATCACGACGTTAAAATTTCTGCCTCATCCCGCATGATAATAAACTGCACCACCCAAACTACGTGGACTTTGATCCGTGCTAAATCATGGTACATAGGTAGCCTCCATGAGGTTCAAGTCCACCAGTTAGTCGTTTTGATCCCTTCACGTCGGTTTGCCAACTTTTTGGGCCGCCTCAGAGCGTAATCCCCATATCCACCATTTTGGGCCGCCTAAGAGCATAAGCCACATATCCACCATTTTGGGCCGCCTCAGAGCATAAGCCCCATATCCACCATTTTGGGACACCTCAGAGTGTAACCCCATATCCACCCATTATGGGCCGCCTCAAAGCGTAAGCCCCAAATGCCCCCATCTCAAATGAAGTTAAATTGTATACCCGAACTACGACGACTTTGATCAATGTCAAGCCATGGTACGTAGGAAGCCTCCACGAGGTTCAAGCCCATTCACTCCATCACCCATCCTGATTACTACCTGGGCCGCCACATCCCAGGGGGGGATCATGCCACCTCATTCCACTCCATAGTATCGGGGAATCCGCCCACATGTTGGCCCCGACATCAGTGTTCCCCCCAGGGGGTTCTCCATTCTGATCCACTCTCAGTGTTCTGATCAGTCTGATCCATCACTGCAAGATGTTAAACTCGTGGAATACCCCATGTTAAACATGGGAAGCTGAGGAAAACCTCAGATACATTCCTATGGCATAACAGTTCCCCGCATTTGATGTGGGATTCCCCAGGCTTCTACACCCTCAATAAGCCCTATAATAAGGGACAAAAGACAGACATTCCAATCCCCCTGCATCAAGACACGCCAATGATGCCCCAGCGTGACCATTCTCCTCACCGAAGGTTGCTGCCCCGACCAGACCCCTGGGAGCATCTCGACGGAAGCAGTGTAATTAACTGGAATCCATGAAGATATGGAGACGGTAAAGAGATTCCTGAACCCATCTTAAATATGTGAGGTAGAACCGGACTAGTTGACGAGCTCCAAGGAGGAATCCACGGAAGGAAGAACCGACATCACATCATCCCGGTTTCAATCAAGGAGAAGACATCCTTGAATAAGGAACAGATTATGCCCGCCTTTCTAAAGAGAGAATGCAGGGCAACAACCCACGCATCCTCCTCTGTGTGACGGATGCGCGTGCGCCTCAGATGAATGCGTTGGAAATAGAAAACGGTGAACCCGACGTGAATCTCTTCTCCTTAATATGGAGATCGGTAGCACTCTGGGTGTCAGATGATTAGCATGTCATCAGGTCCGGGTACCCAGCACCAGGACGCGAAACCCGCCAGGGGTTGGGACAGTCAGGATGTTGAGCACTCAGTTCTGTGACATCATCATTGTGGATCCCTCTCACCGACCATGGAAGACAGGATGACGATGGACTATTGGTTGTTGATTCCTTTTCTTGCTAGTGTTAATGGGTTCATCTCCCTGCTTTCAGGAATCAGATCGCTACATCTAGAGTTCGATCACCACCTACCCACTAGCACAGGGGCAAGGGCAGTACCAACGCGGCCACCCCACATGATCTTGCCTTTTCCACAGGTTCTCCGACCGCCACGAATATCGGGCTCTCACGCCCCCTCTCTCCGTCAGAGATTATCCATTGGAGGGTGATCAACAACCCTGTACATAGGTAAGAGGAGGAAGGGGTAATCTCGACCAGGGACATGGCCCATTTGGATCTTGAGGTAGCTGCGCCTCACCACCATCTCCGCCCCCGAGGGCCGCACAGGGAGCTGCTGCTTCCCACACCGACGTTCAACCGTTTCGGGAGCCTATCCCCGAAACACCTCGACACCTCCATTACCTATGGTGATGAGGTGGGGGATGTTCGGGTTCGCCCGATCGGGGACCCACTACGGGGGTTCATGGCAAGGTCCCTCGCTAGGCCGCGTTAACACTGCTGCCCGACTCCCCGAGCCGAAGAATAGGAAATCCATGTGCCCGCACCACCGGCTCCACTCCATCTGACCCGACGTCAGCGTCAGGCACGAGCAGAAGAGGATGCCCGCCCTGGAGCATCAACATCAGCAACCACTGTGGCCCGATCCACTGCTGAATCCTATCATCAAACCCCCGCACACTTTTAGTAGGTACAGTTACATGCCATACCCGGATCGAGGCCCCGACCGCCCCACAGGCGGGTTGGGTCGACTCTCCCGGTCATTGGCACATGCAATGGCCACCACAGACCCATTAACGGTAGTGCCATCCAGCATGAAGGCATATTCCGTGACACCATTCTGGAAAGCATAAGGCTTCCCCGTGACAGCTACACTCTGGGTGCGGCTCTTTCCAGCGCCCACTGCATGGGGTACGGGGCCACTTCCCCTACCGCAGACTGCGGGTATGGAGCCACTGCATATCCGGTCACTCGACCACATGGAGGTCCTCCCCATGTCCCTTTTGACATCTACCATGGTGCTCCTCACACCCCGACCTTCAGTCCTCTCTACCCCAGAACTATTGCGGCCAGAGGACTTCATGACAGGAATCAGCCCTGTCCTGAGGAGCCACCAAGGGCCAGGAAGGCAGGACATCGTCGCCGCAAGAGGAATGTCAGGGAACTCCGGATGGAAGTCAGACCATCCTGTTTCTCGGACTCTGAGGCGGAGTATGACTTGTTGATGGATCCCTCCCCCCAGTACTACGAGTCAAGGGTAGGGATAGGGACGTGGCGCGTCAGTCTCGTACTCCCTAAATCCGAGATCCATATAATACTCGCCTCCCTCCAAAGGTATATCCAGGAGAATGAGGACTTGGAATACCACCAGTGGTCAAACATGCAATTACCGTTGGCCTATCCGGAAGCACCTTCCACCTCGGTCAGAGAGGGTGGAGAACTTTTCTGTGGACTGACGGAAGATTCGCGTCATGGCACACCCTCGGAAAGCGCTGACACTGTGATAAGAGGCCCTTTTGTCAGTCTATCCTATCATGACATGATAGCCAGGACACTACATCCCTTGGAGGATGACAAAGGATTCGTCGGCCAATCAGTCTGCTCGTCGTATTCTCCGCCGCCCAGCCCACCAGCCCAGCGGCCAACCTCGGCATTGCTGTTAGTTCCCCAAGAATTCTCGGTTGACTAGCGGGGCCAGCAAGGGTCAGATCCTGAACCTGTGTTTTGGAGCTTCTATATCCTCTTCACATCAGGCCACTTCCCCAAGAAGTTTTGGCCGGTCGTAGGATCGGATTTTTATATACCAGAATCGCTCACCCCGTGAGATTTTGAATGTTTCCACCAGACTCTACGGGAGACTCACTTCTGTCTTCGCCATTAGAAAATGCCTTATCCTGGGAGTCCCAAACATCTCGAGGATATCGGTGAGTAGTGTCGTATGGTCAACCTGGCGACGCTCCCCATGGTTAGGCACCCCGAGTCACTTGGCCACCATAGGGCCCTCCAACAACAATGCGTCCAGAGTTTTCAAGTACTCCACAAAGTTATCAAGAAATCCACCCTCCACGCGCATGTCCATGGATGGGGGAAGTATGCTTCCCTTATCTTCAGCATGATTTGCCGGCAGCCCAACTCACCAAACGGTTCTGAGGGCATGCCCCCAAGGGCAGCAGCGGTCGACATGGCCGACCTGTTGGGAGAGGAGAACATTTTGGAACTTCTCGATGGGGACTCACCCCCTGAGGACAAGATGATACTAGACCTATCTGAGAGGATTAATCGTCAATAGAAAAACCTCCTAGGTCTCCCCGCACCCACTGAGGCGTTAACACTGAGTCGGAATATCGGAAAGGGTAAATAGCACGTTGGGGCTCTCAAGATCGCTGACCCATCTGCCTCAGTGTAGTAGGCAGAGTAAGATCACGAGAAGGCCACGCTGCGACAACAGCTTGTTGAGCAGAAGAGGCTCGTCGATGAGCTTCTGGCCGAATGCATTGCAGAGTGGCGACCTGGATACGGTGATCCTAAGACGGGATAATGGGGTCAGGAACAACTACCCATCGACGAGATTGTCCTGGGCAACCGCGATCATGCCATGTTCTCCGACAGAGGAGAGGCTGGAGCTCATGGAAAGAGGGTGTGACACGTTTCACTGAACGCTCTTGAGTGGCATGATCACCCAAGAGACCCTGCTGGGGTTCCTCCCATTGCCCCAAGAGTCGCTCCGCCAGCTGCCCCGCGAGCTGCTGAGCTTGACTGCCGGATTGAAGAGCCCAGCAATGAGCTTCTGGTTAGGGATCCCTGTCAGGACAGGAACCCTCATCCAGATGATCCGATGGCAGCACTCATCGCCCTCTTGGTGGCTTTGGAAACTCGACAGGTGGCAATCCCACTGAATGGAAAGCCATACCCCGCATGGGTGGATGACATGCCGGCCCCATCAGGAATTGGGAACCCCACTTTCGCCCCCGTTAACGGGACAGGAGACCTTCCACAGCCCCTGGACCACTTCAACATGAGGTGTGGGCCTATGTTAGGAACTCATGTGCTGCAAGAGGCCGCCAAGCTCTGTTTCTTTGTTCAGACACTAGAAGGGCCAGCATTCGTCTGGTACAGCCAGCTCCCTGTCGGATCTGCGACTAGTTGGGAGGACCTTCGCAGGCAATGCCTCTACTAGTTCAGTTCCACAACATGGAAGACGAACATTTCAGACCTTTTCAGGTGCAAGAAAATTCCTGATGAGTGAGTCACGGACTTCATCGCCCAGTGGAAGGGGCTCACATACTCTCTTGACATGCCACTAACTCTGGAGAAATTACTGACAATGTTCATAGGGAACGTCATGGAAGAGCTGGTTCCTTCTCTGATCATTCATAATTACCCCATAGGGTTCCAGGACTTCTCAAACAAGGCTCATCACCTCGAAGAATCCCTACAACAGGCCAGCTAGGCATGCCCGCTGCCTCCTATAATCCCTGAAAGGAGAGATGCCAGAGCCAAGCCCGCTATCCTGGCCCAGATAGAGGCCCCTGGGTAGCTATAGTTGCTACCAATGAGGCCATCTCCATAGCCCCATAAGGGTCCACCCCCATGGGCACAGCCTCCGGCCCATCAGCGACCACCTCAAAATCAACAGGCAACTCCGCGTAACGCACCGCCACCACCTAGTCGAGATAATCAGGTTTCGCCTCCTCGGCATGCTCCTCCAGCCCCTTGTCAGGGCCAGCCTCCAAGAGCCCCCTTTCCGGACAGAAGGAATTGGACCTAATCATTTTATGAGGCTCAGGTCCCTAGATACTTTTTTAGTGCTTTGGATTAGGAATAGTGCGGCTGCCTGAGTGCCGGATGCCGGAAGAGGCGCATCTCACTGATCACCCCAACTATTTCTCTTATCACCGGACTCTTGGGCACACCATCCAGCGATGCTACATGTTCAAGGACTGGCTCCAAGAGCAGATTGATAACAATATAGTCAGGTTGGGCGTAGCCCCGACATAAGTAGCAGGTGTCTTTGTGGGATCAGAGGGCGGTAGCGACGACGAGGATGGATGGTAGCAGGTTTATGACCATGGGTCCCATAAGTATAATGACCAAATGTCCCACAAGATGGTATCCCATTCCCATGGAATCATCTGTGCACTCCTGAATCATCCAGAGCCCCCAGAAGCTGTGGTTGCTACTTCGGTATCATCGTCCCAGCCTGCCACTTCCCAGAAGAGCAAACAGTGACGGCGCAAGAAGAAAGAACGCAGCCTTCCAATGTCGTCGTCATCCCTCACTCTTGGCGACTTCATGCCCCTGTAAATGGGGATCCCTCTGATACTCAGTCCAATAATGGATGATTCCTTGAGTGATAGTTAGGTGTACGCTTCAGTTAACACCGTAGAGTTGGTGAAACCCTTTTTGACTCCTGACGATGAGGCACACCAGGTGGACCTTTCCAATATTCCCACTCGTCGCCAATGTTGGTGGAGCCGTGGCTACATGAATCGTCGGGGCACGACAGTTGGCACCTCGAGCCAGGCCATGCGTGCCCCTGAAACCAGGCAGCAGGCCCAGTACAGAGCTCAACACACGCGGCCCCTTTATCCGGTGTCGACAGGTCCGCCTCCACCACCGTTTGTGTTGCTGGATCATGCAGAACCACCTTGGATGTGCCGCGACCAGCTCTGCCCTGCTACTAGCCAACCTTAGCCTTCTGGTCCTAATCTGGAAGCCACTCTCCGGGCTTCAACTATTGAACAGCGAGATGTGCCTAGTACCAGTCAGCCACCGGTCCGGCCGGCGGGGCACGTCATGCCTCCAATCATAGAGCGGCCTCCTGTAAGTAGAGGCTCACGTTTGGCCCGAAAGTATGACGTCTTGAAGCACTTGGTCGGCAACCCAGAAAGAATTTCTATCCTTGAGGCTCTTCACCTATCATATGAAATGCGTGAGGTGCTCGCTGAGGCCCTAAGGATCCCCCTAGAGTTTGAGACGGAGGTAGAAGCTGTAGAAGCCTTCCACACTGAGGCTATCGAGAACGCCGAATGTCAGGCAGTTATCTCATTCTCCGGTGAAGATGAATACCCTCTCATACAGGGGAACATTTTCCCACCGTACATCACTGGCAAGTTCAATGGCGTGGAAGTCCGTCATTGTCTTGTTGACACGGGTTCTGGGATTAACCTAATCCCATCTCGGACACTGCAGAAGCTGGGCCTATCTGAGGATGATTTAACTCCCTCCGACCTCAGGATCCTAGGGTATGACAGAACCGAGCAAACTCTAGTCGGCAAGATTCGCTTGAAGAACCAGTTCGGTGGCCTAATTTCCAGCACTGAATTCATTGTTGTCTCCCCTGACACCGCCTACAACGCATTGATGGGAAGGTTGTGGATCCACCTTCATGCGGCGGTCCCCTCACCATATCACCAATGCCTCAAATACTTCTTTAATGG
Organism: Viscum album; assembly: GCA_963277665.1. Taxonomy (NCBI): domain Eukaryota; kingdom Viridiplantae; phylum Streptophyta; class Magnoliopsida; order Santalales; family Viscaceae; genus Viscum; species Viscum album. Next base: position 602,649,730 of record OY728166.1, read on the forward strand.
TCGATTAGGCGTGATCCAAGGAGATGAGTCTCCTTTTTCCTCTTGTGAAGCCCGTTATCTGGACGCTGATTACTACAAGAGTAAGGATAAGCAGGTTCTGGTAGGTGAGGTTGAGCCAGCCACTTTCATAAGTGATCCCTGGGTGGGTTTGGAGGACACTTACTTCTTCTCAATCCATTGGTTGGAGTCCACGACCCCCGAGATGGGGAAGTGCTTTGTTGTTTTTGGTACAAGAGGAAGGCATATTTCCAGGTCCAAGCGATGGTGGAAAATCACCTCATCCTTCTACACCAACCAGGCTCAAGTGATTACTGAACCTCCTACCCCGGTACGATCAGGCTCATGGCAACGGCGGTGCATCATATATGTCTTTTCCGTCGGGCCGGAATTAACCGGCTCAAGCCGACGCGCCACTAGTGTTTTGATGTCATCAAGCGTGTGCCCATGGGCCAAAGACCATATGGGATTGGATCAACTGCCATCATCGCTATGGTCTCAGTGGCGCATGAGTCTCCTGATATGATGACCACTGACGCCCAAGCTGGAACCAGCTTCCCATCGGGGTCTGGTAGCCCCGAAACTACTCCCCCCGTGGAAGATCCCGCCACAAGTGGAGAGGAGGACATGGAAGATGCACCCCCACCTTTGAGGATGGTGTCTCCACCACAGTCAACGAGTTAGTATAGGTGAACCCCGGTAGTGGGGCGGACCCGAGACCCACATTGGTTAGCGGCGTTATACCCCCCGAGGAGCAGCAATAGTACGTAGAATTCCTCAGACAACACCGTGATGTGGTTTCCTGGAGCTACGACGAGACACCAGGGCTAGATCCCCAGGTAGCCATCCACTTCCTTGGCCTTCCAGTAAACCATCGCGGGTTCAAGTAGCCTCTAAAAAAGATGCACCCTTCTCACAGTGACATGGTTGAGGCCGAAGTTGACAAGCTTATTAAAGCCAACTTCGTAAAGGAAGTTTAGTACCCCCAGTGGCTAGCCAACATTGTGCGAGTCAGGATAAAAAACGGACAGATCAATGTCTGTATCGACTTCCATGATCTCAACTGCCACTGTCTGAAAGATGATTTTCCCCTTCCAGTGACAGTGTTATTGATTGATGCCACGACCGGGTTCCAAGACCTCTCCTTCATGGATGGGTATTCTGGGTACAACCTGATCCAGATGGCCCCTAAGGACGAGGAGTTCACTACTTTCAGGGCCCCCCATGGTACTTTCTGTTACCAGGTTATTCCCTTCGGCCTGAAGAATGCAGGTGCCACCTATCAGCGGGCCATGCATCGCATATTCAAGCCAATTATCAGGACACTGGTGGAGTGCTACGTGGATGATCTAGTGGTCAAACCTCTCCACCGCCAGAACCATCTCAAGGACCTTGAGAAAGTGTTCGGCCTCCTCCATTCCAGCCACCTGAAGATGAACCCGCTGAAGTGTGTCTTCGGGGTCACCTCCGAGAAGTTTCTTGGCATTATTGTCAGATACCGAGGCATCGAGATCGACCCAGAGAAGATCAAGGCCATTATCCAGATGCCCCCCCCCCGAGCAATATTCGGGAGCTTTGAGGTCTTCAAGGCCACTTAGCCTACACACGCCGATTCATTGCGAATCTGACGGCAAACACTACGGAAAAATCACGATTTAGCGGCGGTTTTTTTTCGTTTTGCGGTGGTTTTTAAAATCGTCGCAGAACGTTTCGCGGCGATTTAAACCGCCTCTAAATGATTTAGCGACAGTTTTTTAAATTTTTTAAATTTTTTTTATTTTTTTTAAATTTTTTTAAATTTTTTTAAATTTTTTTATTTTTTTTATTGTTATTGATTTTTATTTTTATTGATTTTTATTTATTTTTATTTATTTTTATTTATTTTTATTTATTTTTATTTATTTTTATTTATTTTTATTTATTTTTATTCTATTTTATTTATTTATTTATTTATTTATTTTATTTATTTATTTTATTTATTTTATTTATTTTATTTTTCTTATTTATTTCGTATTTATTTTATTTTTCTTATTTATTAAATTTATTTTATTTATTTTATTTATTTTATTAATTTTATTTATTTCGTATTTATTTTATTTATTTCGTAGTACTTTATTTACTTTATTTATCCATGCATGCACATGCCCATGCAATATAAAGAAATATTGCATTTGGTGAGATTTGAACCCCTAACCTCTTGCATATTTTCCAAAGACTTTACCACTCTAGTAAGCTCCTCATCTGGTTAATAAACCGAATTTAATATATTTATATATATTAATTGAAAAAACAAATAATACATAAATAATAGATATAAACTCAATAATAATAAATAATAAATAATAAATAATAAATAATAAATAAATATAAATAATTAATAAATATAAATAATATATAATATATAATATATAATACATAATAGATAATAAATAATAAAAAATAAATAATAAATAAAGATACATAATAAATAAATATAAATATTAAATATTAAATATTAAATAGTAAATAGTAAATAATACATAATAAATAATAAATAAATATAAATAATAAATAATAAATAAATAAAAAATATAAATAATTAATAAATATAAATAATTAATAAATATAAATTATTAAAAATTAATAAATATCAATAATAAATAATAAATAATAAATATTAAATAATAAGTAATAAATAATAAGTAATGAATAATAAATAATAAATAATAAATAAATATACATATTTAATAAATATAAATAATAAAAAGTAAATAATAAATAATAAATAATAAATAATAAATAATAAATAATATATAATAAATAATAGATAATAAATAATAGATAATAAATAATAAATAATAAATAATAAATAATAAATAAATATAAATAATAATAAAATATAAATAATAAATAATTAATAATAAATAATGAATAATAAATAATAAATAAATAAAAAATAAACAATAAATATAAATAATAAATAAGAAATATTAAATAATAAATAGTAAATAATAAATAATAAATAATAAATAAATATTAATAATTAATAATTAATAATTAATAAATAATTAATAAATATAAATAATTATAAAATATCAATAATTAATAAATATAAATAATTAATAATTAATAAATATAAATAATAAATAATAAATAATAAATAATAAGTAACCGATAATAAATAATAAATAAATATAAATAATAAATAATAAATAAATATAAATAATAAATAATAAATAATAAATAAATAATAATTAATAATTAATAAATAATTAATAATTAATAAATATAATTAATAAATAATAAATAAATATAAATATAAATAATAAATAATAAATAATAAATAAATATAAATAATTAATAATTAATAATTAATAAATATAAATAATAAATAATAAATAATAAATAATAAATAAATATAAATAATAAATAATTAATAAATATAAATAATTAATAATTAATAAATATATTTAATTAATAAATATAAATAATAAATAAATATAAATAATAAATAATAAATAATAACTAATAAATAATAAATATATTTCATAATTATAAATAATAAATAATAAGTAATAAATAAATATAAATAATAAATAAATATAAATAAATAAATAAATAATTCAAATCTGGGCAGGGGCGAATTTCCCATGTACTGTAGCAGTACTGTAGCAGGTACTATTGCAACGGCGGCACAGTTGCAGCGGCAGCACTGTAGCAGTGGAGGGACTGTAGCAGGGACTGTAGCGGTGATGGTACTGTAGCAGGTACTGTAGCAACGCAGGTACTGTAGCAGTACTGTTCACCGAGGGGTCCTTTGGGCCATTCAAATGGGCTTTCAAGCCTTGTATTCAGGCCACTTGGCTTTGGGCCTTCGGGCTATGTAATGGGTCTCCCTCTACCCAGTCTAAAGAGGTCTTTACATTCAAATAATAAATTGAGGCTTCGGCTCCAACCTTTTAAAAAAATAAATAAATATAAATAATAAATAATAAATAATAATAAATAATAAATAATAAATATAAATAATAAATAATAAATAAATATAAATAATAAATATAAATAATATATAATAAATAATAAATAAATATAAATAATAAATAATAATAAATAATAAATAATAAATAAATATAAATAATAAATATAAATAATAAACAATAAATAATAAATAATAAATAATAAATAATAAATAATAGATAATAAATAATAAATAATAAATAACCAGTAACAAATACTATTATTAATAATAATATTTTATTATTAGTACTAATAAATAATTAAAAATAAATAATACATAATACATAATAAGTAAATATAAATAATAAATAAATAATAAATAATAAATAATAAATAATAAAGGTAACACATGAAAAAGTATGAAAAGACGTGGTAAGGGATGAAAAATCATCAAAACGCATGATAACGGATGGAGAAGCATATGAAGAATGAGGCATTCCAAAGAATGAGAATGCATGAAAACTCATGACAACTCTGGAAAACCCCTTAATAATTCAACATAATCATCATAATAACCCACAAAAAACCATCGATAAAGATAACAAGTCATGGAAACCCAAATAAACAGTAATAAACGGAGAAACCGTTAAAACCCATCAAAACGGTCACAAAGAGACAAAAACATTGGACTCACATTAACGGAGATAACTTATGATCTGAGAGTCCGTTTTAGATCCAAGACCTATCAAATCAAAGATCCTGAAACAATATTCAACCTGATAGGTGAATGAGTCCAAATGGACAGGCGGATCAGATGTTATGACCATTTTAAAAAAAAGCTGACGGGGAACAGGTGCTTGAAAAGAGGCATTGAAAAACATAACAAAACCGATACCCACTAAAAAGGCCATAACATATGATCCAGTAGTGCATGTGGGCATCATGACCAGTCAAACTGAAGCTCATGGAATGAGCTATGATCTGGAAGGTGGAGGTGTCCGAACTAACACGCGGATCGAAAGTTATGTCCGTTTTAAGACAAGTTCGATGGGACACCGGTGACGAAAACTGGGTTTCGGAGGCCTTCAGAGGGGTTTTTAGGGTCGAAAAATATGACAGAAGCTTACTTCTGTCAATTTGGTGTGTAGCTCTCTTCGCTGGCTTCGATTTGATATGTGGTAGAGCCCAAACGGACACCCGGAGCGAAAGTTATGGTCGTTTGAAGTTGGAGAACTGATTTCAACTTTCTTAAAACACTTATATCATCCTCACCATAGACCGTCTCATGGTTTTGATTATATATGCTTCTATATCTCTTCATGAGCTTCGATTTGACTGGTCGTGGCGCTCCAACGGATGCCCGAATCAAAAGTTATGGTCGTTTTAGTGATTTCGGGGTTTCTCGTGTTTTTTTTATTTTTTCCTTTCATTTCACGGCGGTTTTACCAAAACCGCTGCTATTTCGCGGGGGTTTTTTAAAAAACCGCCGCTAATCTTCGAAAAAAATTAAAAAAAAAACAAAAAAAATTTAAAAAAATTTAAAAAAAATTATGGCATTTCGCGGCGGTTTTTTCGCGGTGGTTTAAAAACTGCCGTGAAACGGCAGGCCGAAACGCGTTTAGCGGCGGTTTATAAAACCACCGCGAAAAAACTGCTGCTAAATGGGAGTTTTCTTATAGTGAAAGTGTAAGACTTTTTCCCAGCTCATGAAGAAAGGCGCCACCTATGAATGGGTTGAAGAGTGTCAGATCACCTTTGTGGAAATCAAGCAGTACATGCTCCAACCTCTGGTCTTGATGCCACCCATCTCCGGGAAGCTGCTGGTCCTTTATGTGACTGCCCTAGAATAGTCCCTCAGCGCACTTCTCACCCAGAAGAACGACGAGAGAACAAAGAACAGCCTCTACTACCTCAACTGCATGCTCCTCGATATGGAAATTAGATATTCTCCCATCGAGAAGAGTTTTCTGGTGCTCGTATTCACCGTACAGAAATTGCAGCACTACTTGGAGCACCATGAGGTACAGCTGGTCTCTCGGGTAGACCCGCTGAAGTACATCCTGAACCGACCTATGTTGACTGGCCGACTAGCGTGGTGGGCGGTGATCCTCCAACAGTTCGACATCAGGTTCGTACCTCAGAAGGCTATCAATGGATAGGCATTAGCAGACTTTTTAGCTGCTCACCCAACCTCCGCGGATCAGCCACTGGATCTAGGTTTTCCTGATGAGGTAATCCTTTCAGTCGATCATGCCATCCCATTCTGGAAGATGCACTTTGACGGTGCCACCCAGAGCCCCACTGGTAGAAGACTCAACGATCCGAGGCTCAACAGAGTGGGCCTGGGTATCGACTTCATCACCCCGGAGCAAGCTATCCTTCATTATTCATTCCTATTTTCATAGGGTTGCACCAATAATGAGGCTGAATATCATGCCCTCATCACTGGCCTCGAGGTGGCCCTCGAGATTGACATACCCCATCTGCCTGTGAAAGGGGACTCCGAGCTGGTCATCAGGTAGGTCAATGGTGACTATGTTGTCAGAATGCCAGTACTCGTGCCATTGTTGGAGTGCAACCTCCATCTAATGGCTCAGTTCCCCTCTCAGCCGGAAATCGTCCATATTCCCCGGTCACAGAACAGTCGAGCAGATGCTTTGGCCAGCCTGGCCACGTCGCTTGCGGAGCCCGGACATGACGACCTGATTATCCACATAGCGCATCAGAGAGTCATTGCTCCTGTTACCCCGGAGGATGATCATGGCCAGTGGGTGAACCATCTTACCGTTGATGCCCCACTGTTAGGAGCCTCGGGTACTTCATATACGGTGATAGAAGTAGTTCCTGATTAGAGGAAAACCCTGGTTGTATACCTCTGATTCGGTAATCTTCCTTCAGACCGGGCCGAACGTTAGCAAATCCGACGCCACGCGCTGTAGTTTACCCTTCAGAGTGGTCCTAGCCTTGAGCAGATCCTTTACAGACTCGGATTTGATGGTATTCTCCTCTGTTGCCTTCAAGGAGTCGAGATCCCTCAGGTCATGCAAGTGGTTCATGCTGGTTCATGTGGCTCCCATCAGGCCGGGTCGAAGTTGCCTCACCAAATTTGGAGGCTGGGGTACTTCTGGTCTTTCATGATCTGTGATTGCATTGAGTTTTCCAAGAGGTTTCATGCATGCCATGTTCATGCTAACTTTGTGCATCAGCCAGTGGAGCCCCTCCACACTACCAATTATTCTTGTCCCATTGCAGTTTGGGGGTTGGATATTGTAGGACCTTACCCACCGGTGGCGGCTTGCCAATGTCGGTTCATTCTAACCGCTACGTATTTCTTTTTTAAGTGGGAGGAGGCAATTCTGCTCAAAGATGTCAAAGCATGTTCTATCGCTGACTTTGTGAGTTCCAACATCATCTATCGATTTGGAGTGCCTCATGCTATCCTCACGGATAACGGACCCAATATCTGAGTGGTCGAGCTGAAGAAATTGTACGCCAAGTACAACATTCTCTCTAACTATACCTCCTGCTATCACGTGTAGGCGAATGGACAGATCGAGGCGTTTAACAAAACCCTCTCTAACAATATGGAAAAAACGGTTGGTCAGAATAAGAAAAGTTGGCCGGACAAGCTCCCCAACGCACTCTAGGATTATCGGACGATGACTTATAACTCCATCCAGGTGACCTCATACTCCTTGGTGTACAGAGATGAGGCTGTTCTGCCCATTGAGATTCAGTTTCCCTCATTGCGCATGGCGGTCTATGAGAAATAAGTGCCAAATAGAGTTGCTGAAACCCTTCTAGATGAATTGGAAGCGCTGGATGAGAATAGGCTATGTGCCTTTCATAACATGGAAAGGCATCAGAGCAGGATGGATCAAGCTTTCAATAAGAGGGTTTGCCTCTGCTCTTTCCTACAAGGCGATCTGGTACTGTCCCTCATGACGCCAATGATTCCCTGCAGGAAACCACCCAAGTTGGATTCCAAATGGGAGGGGCCTTTCATCATTCATAAGGTCTATCCCAATGGCGTGTATTCCTTGGTGACCATGGATGGAGAGCATATCACTCCTCCCACCAACGCCAAGTTCCTCAAGCAGTACTTTTCTTGAGCGTTTGCGGTCCTGCATGACCTTAAACTGCATAGTAGTCCAGCATGACCTTAAACTGCATGTTCGTCCTCACTGCAAGACGTTAAACTGCATGTTGGTTAGGCCTTCTTGACCGAGGCCCAGCCTCAAGCCCCTTGGCCTTCTCGGGCCCCTTAGCCTAGTCCTAAGCTAGAGTGTACGGTGTAGTGTAAAACTATGTCCTCATCTAACATGGGTTACCCACCGCACCATACACATTCCTGGAAGAAATGCCTCTTATCGTCCTACATGACGTAAAACTGTGCTTCTATAACTACGTGTAGCTTGATTCCCATCCTTATTGGATACTTAGGACCACCTGAATGTCTATGTTTCTGGTCCAGCCCCATCTCTTAGGATATCCCACGATCTCCCGATCACCTCGGTCTCTTGGCTTGTCCCTCCCAGCGGGGGGATATATAGGTGTGGTATAGGGTTTTTTCCACCATGCCCCCTTCTCCTGGGATTCCGCCCTCTTTTGGCCGCTCTCAAACTGAGCCCTTCGACCCTTTCCTGTGGTCCGCTAATGTGATCAGAGTACTCTGGTCTAGGACCTGGATTTTCGTATTTGACTTAGGCAAGTTCTTTGTCCACTTGTCTAGCTTCGTGATCCCTTTCATTCGGGCCCCTGTTATCTTTCACACCTGGAGGGACCCCCAAGAACGGCTTGGATACAACACCTAAGGGCTCTCTTATCGTCATTGGCCAATACCCCCGAGGGTTTCAGACAACAAATTGATACAAATCCCACGTTGCGAACATGGTCAGTGGTCGATGCTCATTTTTTTGTCCCCACTTTAGGCTTACACGATAGGATGCTGTGTTGCGAACATGGTCCGGAGTAATCCATTGAGGTCACGCCGACTCTTTCCAGCCCTGAATTCTGGTTGCATGATTCACATTATGTTCTACGCCATCGTGTCAAGGTGGAATCTCGACACTCCTTGCACTAACCCTCAATGCACCCCCACACGTCAGACGGAAGAAGCTACGTAACGGCATCTCCCGGGGCTCTTGCGATCTGATCGCCAAGGTTATATGCTTCGGTTTTCTCTAAAGATCATGCACGGCTTGACCCTCATCCCTATGGGAAATGAGGAGTCTCCCAAACATTGGGTTTTGGGCCCAGCTTAGCTGGAAGCTAGTGTCTCTTTCCCCCCTGATTTTTGGACACTCATCGGCTCCTTGGCCCGAGGCTCCTCTCCTAGAATCGTGCATGGTGACGATATGAGGATAAGACCTCATCTACATTGGGTATGCCTTATCGCATCGTACATGTTCCCCCAGGTCCAAGCCATACGACCTTAAACTGTGATGTTTGGTCCAACCACATGACCATAAACTGTGATGATATCGTCCCGGCCGCACGACGAAAAATGGCACTGCATTGTGGTAACCTCCCCATAGGGGACATCACGTCGGGTATCAGTCAATTTCCATACCATTTGTCAACGCCTATTACATCTTGATTATTATGGAAATTCCAGGAATTTCTACCCTAGGCCAATCGCTCCACAAATGAAAAAACATTCACCTTCAAGGAAAAACTAGATATATCAAATTCCTCTTCTTTTGGAGCGAGGGATAGACCCACACGCCTCTCTCATACTTTGTGCATGCACCATGTCGTGTCCTGCCACCCATCAAGAACTACGTACATCATGATTCTCATCCTTATGAGATACGTAGGAATGACCAGACCTCCTGTCTTGGGGTCCAGCTCGAGTTCAGCTAATTCATCTCTCCGGTCCCGCGTTTCGGATCCCAACTACAGGACTGCGTGGTGTAGTGAGGGATTATGTCCTCATTCACTTTGGGTTTGCAATAGCTGCACCATGCGCACCCCATTATATTATTATCCCTCCTATCTATTGTCCTACACGACATTAAAAGTCGGCCCCAAGAAATATGTATGGATTGATTCTCATCCTTGTGAGATACATAGGAGCGCCTGGTCACTTCCCCACAGGCCCAGCCTAACTTTCGTGTTCGGTCCCTCGGCCTAAACACGTCCCCAAGGAGCGCATGATAAGTAAAACCATGCCCCCATTCACGTCGGGTTTTTCAACCGCTTTACCATGTGTCTCCCACTTCCATTACTCTTTGGTCCGAGCTGTAATACCTTAAACTAAAATCCTTTTCTAGAACTACGTGTGGCTTGATTCTCATCCTTATGAGAAACGTAGGAACTCCTGGACATTTCGTCTTGGGTCCAGCTCTAGGGATTACCAAATCTCATCCCTCCTTACTGTCGGCCCCTTGTCCTGGCTTCTTGGGGAGTGGTGTAATTGCGACATCTACCCCGAATAAGTTCGGTATGCCCCATAGTGATGGTGGCAAGCGACAGTTCTCTCGTCAAAGAGGTCCTGTCTGAAAATTGGGATGACCCGTGACTCGATTAATATGTCTGCCTAATGCGCCTCCACCATAGTGGCACAATTTTGTGAGTGTTGGACTCTGTTCGAACAAACCACCGCTCCATTTTCCATGAATTTCATGCCCCTTTATTCGTATTTTCATCCTCTTTTAAGTTTGATGGGACCCCCTAACAGTATGGATGCTAGACCTGTGGTCCGCCTGCTGTAACAATATGGATAATAGACCTTTGGTCCGCCTGTTGTAATAGTAAGGATGATTGACCCATGGTCTGCCTTCTTTCCTAGGCCAACGTTCCGGAAGACTGGTCATATATGATGGGACCACCTAATAGTATGGATGCTAGACCTGTGGTCCGCCTACTATAACAATATGGATGATAGACCTTTGGTCTGCCTGTTATAATAGTATGGATGATTGACCCATGGTCTGCCTACTGTCATGGGCCAACATTTCAAGAGACTGATCGACGATATTTGAGTTAGTCCCCGTGTTGTGAACATGGTCAGTGGTCAGCCCTCATTTATTTTCCCCATTTGAGGCCAATGCGATATGGATGTTGTGTTTCCACCACAGTTAACTATTATCCTCCATCGTCGCACCCCCCACAGTGTTTGGGATTTGTGTAACGTGATTAACCTTTTTCATCTCCCTATGTTCGGATGGATTTCAATGCCCCCAGCATTGCCCCACTCGTGTGTCAGGACACATTGAGAATGAGATATATCAATCGGTCTGAGGTCCTCTCCTTAAAAGTCCAGGCCTGATTTCATATGCCTGACGCTTGGCTGACGCTCCCACGAAGTGGTAGATTATGGTTGATTATATCAAACCAATGGTACAAATAAATGGATTTTTCCATATATTGGATCGGAATGATGATCAGTACAGGAAAAAGTTCATGAGATGGCCAAAACAGGTCCCTTAAGGATCAGCATTTTGGATTGATCTTTCCAGCACCGCTACCCTTTGGCTGGTGGCCTCTAGGACTGCTTCCCGCTCCTTGAAGACTCTCTCTTCATCAGCATCCACAGAGCGTAGATCGCCAATCCTAGATTGCGCCTGCAACCACTCAGTTTGACGTACGGTCATCTGGTGACTCGCCTCCATCAATTGTTCTTGGGCGTTAGCCAGTTGGGCTGTGAGTTTCTCCATGAGCTCAGAGCACGTTGCAATGAAGACCTCCTTCTCGGCCACATGCCCTTCGAGGCACCGGACTTCCTACTCCGCCTTCTGGATTGCTTGAGTGCTCATTGATTTGTCCCGACACTAGGCAACTTCGGTGCGCCGACTGCTCTCACGTATCTTCTCAGCCATGTAATCACGGACCGTCAAATGAAGGCATTGAGCGTCAGCCCCTACGGCACACAAGAAGCGCAGCCAAGTCTGGAGTGATCCCATCTAGCTCAGCCAATCCATCTAAGGCGGCCTGAGAAAGCACTAGACACTTATACCCTTTGTGTCATGTCATCCGGCTCTCCTCCACCGCTTTCGAGTCTGAATCATCTATCTCCTCAGGATTAGTGGGCCGGTATGCAGGAAAGGCAGCCAGCAGGTCAGCAGTAGGGTTTGCCTGAGGGATGTCTTCACATGGAATAGGATCCTCAACGTCTGAGCGACCTTGTTATCTCACCCCGACAACGGAAGTGCCTCTGTCACCTCCAGGCCTTGCCCTAATGACAGCACCGCTGATGTCCGCCACCCCCTTCTCGCTAATTGTCGGGTCCGACTCAGTTTGGGAGGTATGTTCTGGAAGAGGTGGTACGTCCACCACTGGTCCACTCATGAACGGACCAGGATCAGCAGCCTGACGAGCCTCCAATGCAGAGATCACTGCACGAGGATCATCCTGATTAGTTGGGTTTTCAGATAGTAATCACCAGTAGAGAAGCATGGGAATTACAAGAACCTAGATCGTCAGCCTCCAATGTGCTGACCACTATAGGAGCTGTGGTGGCAGGAGACCCCTCAGTGCTTGTCAGTTCGATGATGGGCGTCAGAGCCCCATCCTGTCCCACCGGCACTTCTCCTTCCTCTATTGGGGATGTCTGATCAGCCCCTATGTGCTCATGAGTGATATAGAGAGATGGATTACAAAATGCAGAAGATAATGGACGAAGAAGGAAGATGAATAAGGATAGAGACTGACCTTGAGTATCTCGGTTATGTCAAGATCATAGCATAAAATCTCAATGCTCTCCCGGAGACTCCCTTTGTAGGCCGCACCCTATGACCCCTCACCTTCGGGTTCTCCTTCTCCTTCATATTCTCCTCCACCTTCATCTTCTCCTATTTCCTCCTCGCACTCCGACTCGTAACCCCTGTCGGCTTCTCCCGGTGGAATCACTTCTGAATCATGCTCTTGGCCGAGCATCACTTCTACTAGGAAAGGTGGCTCTGCACGCCGACCCCTTTGGCATGTGTATGTGTCCATGGCCATCAGATTGGCATGTCGCCGATGAAAGTTTACTCTATCGGTAACTCGAATGAGCCCGAACTCTGGCAGCTGAATCCCATCCTGCATTATCTTCTTCCACATGGCTTCAACGCTCATTGATTTCCATAGAGTCATCCAAGCCGACCACAATGCTGGGAAAATTGCATCTTGGGATGGTTCGAGCAGGTATCTTATCTACTTCTCGGGTAGTTCTCTGGCCGCCTCGTGTAACGACCCAAAGTTTGTCAACGGAAATTTCCCTTCTTATATTTATGTCATAAAATAACATGAAGACCCAAAATAATGAACTACTAAGTGATAAGTGACCTTTAAACATAAGTTTCTCACTCCTATGTTTGGAATTTTTAAAATTCGACATACACGGTTGGGATCTAGATGTTTTTTGGAGTATAATGAAAACAATAATAATTTTTGGTGAATAGTGACCTAACCTTATGAATAGTAACATACCCTTATGAATAGTAATATGACCCTTATGAATATTAAATCATCCAACATAATAGTAACATTACCTATGAATAATTAAATAAAATTTAGACATCCTAGAAAGTGACAATTTGACCTTAGTAAACGTTTTGGTATTTTGTATGTCATAAATAATTAATTATAATTAATTAATTAATTTAAAAAATTATTTATTTCCCTAAAATTTATTCATAAATTACTGAATCAATGTATTATAGTGTTTATATAATTTTATAAGCCCCTAAGTAATTTTTGAAAGCACTTTAAAATCAGTTTTAATCTTAAAAACTGTTTTTTATGTAAATTATGATTTTAATTAAATATTAAATTAATAATATTTTGAAAATAATTTTTGAAAAATGGACTTCATTTTTGGATTCTACACGTCAAAAAATGTTTGGGGAAAGTTTTTGGGATTTTTCTGAGATACTTGAATTTTTGATGAATAGTGAAAAACCGTAATTTACAAAATAAGCTAAATAAGCTAATTATAGAGTCATGTGTGATGTTTTGTTGATGTAAGCCCACTTGGTAAGGGATAATATTATAAAATTACTATTCTTGTTCATTCAATACTCACTATTCCTTGTATTGTGGGTAAATAATAAACCAATGAATTCTATATTAAGGAAACCCTTCTCACCTCCACTATAAAAGCCACCCTAGACACACTCATTTCCTCACACCTCTAAAGCTCCATGACTTCTCTAAACTCTTCCCAAACCCCTTCCCTAGACCCTCCCCCACGTACAATAGCTTCTGGTCTCATCAGAATACCATGCTTAGGCCCTTAAGCAGGTTCTCAAGAGGAGGATTCTAGAGGTAATTTCTCTCCCTCTTCTCCTTTATTTTCCTTTCATGTTCTAGTTCATTTATTGATCTCTCCCCACCTATTTTCATCTAAATTGTATTGTAACTCCATTATTATACATCTAATATAATGTTATGATGCTAATGGGATATTATATCACCCCACCGCCTTTCCCTCTTCCTTTTATTTTATTAAAGAGAACGTTGTTCATGAGGTGTTATGTTTATCACCTTAAAAAACAGCATGCTCTCTTCATCCATTTCTACCTTCAGATCTGGTCATGAAACCATTTTTATGGTTGAACCAGAATATGTCACATGTATTATGTCCTATTTAATGTTCTGGAACTGACTTATGAACATATTACTAAGGGATAAATTAAAACAAGTTCTTTGTGATCGAAAATCCGCTCAAATTAACCCACCCAATCTTCGTTTAATTCATATCTAATGATTCATCAACATGGATCTAATATAATTAATTATAAAATAATTAAAACTCTGGTAATCTCATTAATAAAATGTAATGTCAGTTCTGGATGTTTACTCATGTTCTACCCAAACTTCAATTTAAGAATACAAGTGAACCACCCAAGAAAAACCACAAAAACGAACATCCCCGAACAATGTTTTTAAACTCTATAAGTCATAAAAAGGAACATAATATAAAATAATAAAACCATAATGAACCCTATTAACGTAAACGTTGTTATGTATTTCTAATTAATTAATATAATTTAATTATATAGGACATTAAAGAGAAGGAAGCGTCCGGGTACAATGTAAGGGGAAATCTCGAACCCAATTTTCTTCTTTCGGGTACTTCCTCTTTCACTCCATTTTTGATATGGTTACACCTTTAATAAAATTTGTTTATAATTTACTTTACTTTTCTGGGATATAAATGTTTTTACCTGGTTTTAATGACCAACAAAATGTTTTCCAAAAGAACTCTTCCTTTAAAAACACCCCTTTTACTTCTCACTCAAAGTGGATAGTTCTTGTAACATGTTTGTTATTCCCTCTTTCTTTTGGGAACCCAAATCTTATGAATGTGTTATTATGAGATGAAACCCATTCCGTTACATGGTTTATTTATGTAAATGTTTTATATTTGTTCTATGTGTCAAGCATGATAGTGATAATATTATGATGTGACGGGTGCACCCGGAATTATATAGCGCAATTATGAATGTTTCAAAGTGACGGGTGTTCCCGGAATTATATAGCACTCCAATGAATTGGGTAAAGAGATGAATATCATGAGTAAATGTAAAATTATGTGTGAACAAGATGATATCTTGGTTTACAAGTATGTGTGGTAGTTAACCACTAAGACATGATGTTTCATTTTATGCATTGCCACATTTCAAGTCATTGATTTATGCTCATCTCACGTTCATGATCTTTTGCCTATGTTATTATTATTCTCACCCCATGCTATATTGTTCTTACCTATCCTCTTACTGGGCTTCTAGCTCACCCATTTTGATGTATATCCTCAGGTGGATACATGTACTAAGGAGAGGACAAGTGTCGAAAAGAAGCTAGAGAAGAAGAAATTAAATAAATGTTTATGCTTGATGTTGTATTTGTTATGTATGGTCCTGGTTTTCCCATGACACTAAACCTTTGGATCCTCTATGTGTAATACTATTATGTTGTTTATCTTTAAAATTATGTAATAGTAATGTAAGAAAAGGTCGGGATGCTATAGTTGGTATCAGAGGCAAGGTTTATTTAATTTGGGAATTAGGATTAGTGAACCCTAGTGGAAACCTATAACATGGGACTAAGTACAAATATGCACACAAGAATATTTATATAGGGATCCCATATGTTATGTTTTTGGTATAAATTGTTTAAATGAATAAGTTATTCATGACTTTTTGACTTATGTTTTGTTCTAACCTTTTTTAGAAAATGGTGGGAACCAGGAGAAATCGGGCCAACAACTCATGCGAGGGCCAATGCAACGATTGCCTGAACGACATTCCCAATAATTTGGGAGGTGGAGTTCAAAACTTCATGGCGATGCTTACCCAATTAGCTGAGGTTATGAACAATAACCATAATAATGGGGAACTTCCTCATTCACCAAAGAGGGAGCAAATGGCTATCGAATGTTTTCTGCAGCAACGACCACCATCATTTTGTAGATCTTCGGATCCCCATGTTGCGGAATAGTGGGTCAACTCCATGGAGAAGATCTTTTCTGTGTTTCACTGTTCTGAGATGGATAAGGTGACTCTAGCCATTTATCATCAAGATGGATAAGCTGATCAATGGTGGTCTTTGATTAAGAACACCAAGCCAAGGGAGGAAATTGAAGAGATGGAATGAGAAGACTTTAAGATAATGTTTCTTAACAAGTATTTCTCATGAACTCTTCACAGAAAGATGGAGAGAGAATTCATAGAGCTCAAGAAAAAAGAAAGAGAATATGTCACAGCCTATGAAGAAAATTTCACAAGGCTCTCAAGGTATGCTTCGGGTTTTGTTATCAACAATGATAGAAAAATTTATAGATTCTTTGTTGGATTAAAACCACACCTTTGAAAGGCTCTCGCAATTTGAGACATTGGGAGTTATGAAGAAGTTGTTCGGTGTGCTCTCAAAGTGGAGATGGAGTTTGGAGAATGGTCCCATGGATATGGTGATAAGAAAAGAAAGATGGAGTTTCAAGCTGGTGGATCTAATGATAAAGGTGTGATGAAAAACCAATGACCCACATGCCAAAAATATGGAAAGTTGCAGCATGGGAAAAGCCTCAATGGGATGGGGAAATTCTTCAAGTGTGGGAAACAAAGACACCATGACCAAGAGTGTCTAAAAGACATGAAAAGGAAGGAGAATGTATCAGATGAAAGGAGAGAACCACACATGGTTCAATGCTACAACTGTAGGGTGCTAGGGCACTATGCAAACAAGTGCACTAAAACTCGAGCCCTCGAGGGTAATCAGTGCCAACATCCACCAAAGACAAAGGAACAAGGGAAGGTTTATGCCATCACTACTATGGAGGTGGATCCTAATAATGAAGTCGTACAAGGTACACTTCCTATTCACTCAAGAATGGAAAAATTCTTATTTGATTCTGGTTCAACGCATTCCTTTTTATCATGCATGTTTGCTAGAACTATAGAATCGAAGCCCCAAAATCTTGATGTAGAGATATCTGTAAAAACTCCAAGTAGTGCAATCATTGAAACCTAGGTGTTTGACTTTTCTCCTATTGGTGTATATGGGAAGATTCTTTCGGAAAATCACGTAATACATCCCTTGGTGGAATTCAACACTATAATGGGAATGGATTGGATCTCATTATATAGAACACATATCATCTATCGGGAAAAGGAAATATCTTTCCATATTCTGAACCATCCCATGATCCTCTACAAATGTAAGGAAGATCATGAATCTCCTTTGAGAAATCCTTCAATGGTTTGGGTGTTGATTCCCTATGAAGATGGATACCTCGCCCAAATTGTTGAGTCGAAGGAATGTTCCAACCTTCAGGAAATGTCCATCATGGGGGAATACGACGATTTATTTCCCCAAGAGTTACCCGGAATTCCAGTGGATCGTGAGGTAGAGTTCTCAATTTAACTCATACCTGGAGCTACTCCTATCTCGATGTGTCCCTATAGGATGGCTCCTATCGAACTGGAGGAGTTAAATAAGCATCTGCAAGAGAATATGGACAAAGAGTTCATACGCCCTAGTGCATCACCTTGGGGTGCACCAGTTCTCTTTGTGAAGAAGAAGGATGGAACAATGCGGTTGTGTATCGATTATTGGTAACTCAACAAGATCACCATGAAGAACAAGTATCCTCTCCCAAGGATTGATAACTTGTTCGACCAGTTAAGAGGAGCTCAATACTTCTCAAAGGTAGATCTTCGTTCTGGATATCATCAGGTAAATGTGAAAAAGAAAGATATTCAGAAGATTGCCTTCCGTACAACGTATGGACACTATGAGTTTTTGGTGATGCCCTTCGGAATTACTAATGACCCTGCAATCTTCATGGATTTGATGAATATATTCTTTAAACATTACCTCAACAAATTTGTGGAAGTTTTTATCGATGATATTCTCATATACTCCAAGAGAAAGGAGGAACATGAAGAACATCTAAGACTTGTGTTGGAGACATTGAGAAAGGAGAAGTTGTACGCCAAGTTCAGCAAGTGTGGCTTTTGGATGAATCAAGTCACGTTCATGGGGCATGTGATAACTAGTGAGGGAATTTTTGTGGATACTTCAAATACAAAGGCGATTGAGGAATGGAACAGGTCCTCTAGTGTCACAGAAATTTGTAGTTTTCTTGGATTAGCTGGGTACTACAGACGTTTTGTGAGAAACTACTCATGAGTGTCAAGCCCGCTAACTAAGTTAACAAGGAAAGGGGTAAAGTATGTCTGGAAGGAATAATGTGAGGGAAGATTCAAGGAGCTAAATAGAAGGATGATCACTACACCTGTACTCACACTACCAAAAAGTGGAAAAGGTTTTGTGATATACAGTGATGTTTCAAAGAAATTATTGGGTTGTGTACTCATGAAAAATGATTATGTGATAGCCTACGCCTCACGAAAGTTGAAGATACATGAGCAGAACTACCCGACGCATGATCTAGAGCTATCAGCCATGATTTTTTCCTTGAAAATCTAGTAGCACTACCTTTATGGCGAGAAGTGTGACATATACACCGACCACAAGAGCCGAAAGTATATATTCACACAAAAGGATCTCAACATGCGCCAATGGAGATGGTTAGATCTAATCAAGGATTACGATTGCTCTATTCACTATCATCCTAGATAGGCAATCATGGTAGCTGATGCTCTAAGCAGAAAAGATCCTGCTACTCTATCCATGCTACGGATTGATAAAGACCCAATATTCTTGGATATGCAAAGGATGGATTTGAAAATCATAAGGGCATGGGGTACATCCTTCCTTTCCCAAATGATTGTGCAACCATCCATCCAGGAGAATATAATAGAAGAAAAAAGGGATGATGTGGAGATACAAAAGAGGGTGAATGCGGTAAAGGAAGGGAAGCTGCAATAGTTCCATATTGATGATGATGGTGTGATTCGGTTTGGAACACGGCTTTGTGTGCCTTAATCACCCGGGATTAAGAAGGAGCTATTGGATAATTCACATAGCTCAACTTTCTCTATCCATCCTGGGAGTACCAAGATGTACCGTGATCTCCGATAACACATATGGTGGGATGACATGAAGAAGGAGATTGCGGAATATATATCATGGTGCTTGGTATGTCAGCAAGTTAAAGCTGAATGAAAAAAGTCCAAAGGTATGATGTAGCCATTTCCTATACCCATGTGGAAATGGGAAAATGTTACTATGGACTTCGTCACAGGTCCCCTGAAGAGGTCAAAGGGAAATAATGTGATATGGGTTGTGTTTGATCGACTCACCAATACTGCCCATTTTATCACTATTTGGGAAGATCTCTCGCTTGATCAACTTGCAAAGATATATGTGAAGGAAGTGGTGAGACTGCATGGTGTTCCACTCTCAATTGTCTCCTACTGTGATCCAAGGTTCACATCTAAATTCTGGAAGAGCCTTCAACATGCTTTGAGAACTGAATTAAATTTCAGCACGACCTATCATCCCCAAACTGATGGCCAGTCTGAAAGGAATATTCAGACGCTTGCAGATATGCTAAGAGCCTGTTATCTAGAATTCAAAGGTGGATGGGATCAGCATCTCCCATTGTTTGAGTTCTCATACAATAATAGCTTCCACGTGAGTATTTAGATGGCTCCGTATGAAGCTCTTTATGGTAAGCAATGTAGAACTCCAACCTGTTGGGGTGATGTTGGAGAAAGAAAGCTACTTGGACCCGATCTTGTTCAGGAGATGACAGAGAAGGTTCAAGTCATCCAGAAACACATCAAAGCTCCTCAAAGTCAGAAATAGAGCTATGCTAAAAACCATCGAAGGGACTTGGAGTTCGAAGTTGGAGATAAAGTCTTCCTTTGAATATCTCCATGGAAGAGAGTCATGCGATTCGGGAAGAAAGGGAAGTTAAGCCCAAGGTATATTGGCCCCTTTGATGTCCTTCAACACATAGGAGCCGTGGCCTATCATCTTTAACTTCCACAAAATATGGCTCAAGTTCATGATGTGTTTCATGTATCACTATGGAGGAAGTACATACCATACCCCTCACATGTACTAAACTCAGAGTTGGTGCAGTTGGAAGATGATCTCTCCTATGAGGAGCTGCCGGTAAAGATTCTAGACCGAATTGATAAGGTTCTATGCAACAAGACAACCCATCTTGTCAAGGTGTTGTGGAGGATCCTTAAGTTTGAGGAAGCAACTTGGGAACCATAAGAGGCAATGAAGGAGAAGTACCCTCACCTGTTTATGTAAAACAAAATTTCGAGGGTGAGATTTCTTAAGGGGGGAAGAATGTAACGACCCAAAGTTTTTGAATGGGAAATTCCCTTCTTATATTTATGTCATAAAATGACATGAAAACCCAAAATAATGAACTACTAAGTGCTATGTGACCTTTAAACATAAGTTTCACACTCCTATGTTTTTAATTTTGAAAATATGACATACACAGTTGGGTTCTAGATGTTTTTTGGAGTCTAATGAAACAAAAATAATTTTTGGTGAATAGTGACCTACCCTTATGAATAGTAACATACCCTTATGAATAGTAATTTGACCCTTATGAATAGTAAATCATCCAACATATGAGTAACATTACCTATGAATAATTAAATAAAATTTAGACATCATTGAAAGTGACAATTTGACCTTAGTGAACATTTTGGTATTTTCTAAGTCATAAATAATAAATTATAATTAATTAATTAATTTAAAAGAATATTTTTTTTCCAAAAATGTATTCATAAATTAATGAATCAATGTCTTATAGTGTTTAACTAATTTTATAAGACCCTACATAATTTTTTAAAGCACTATAAAATCAGTTTTAATCTTAAAAACTGTTTTTAAGTAAATTATGATTTTAATTAAATTTTAAATTAATAATATTTAGAAAATTATTTTTGAAAAATATAATTCATTTTTGGATTCTACACGTTGAAAAATTATTGGGTTAATGTTTTGGGATTTTTCTGAGATATTTTATTTTTGTTATGAATAGTGAAATACCATAATTTACAAAATAAGCTAAATAAGATAATTATAGGGTCATGTGTGATGTTCTGCTAATGTTAGCCCACTTGGTTCAGGATTATATTATAAAATTACTATTATTGGTCGTTCAACACTCACTATTCCTTGTCTTGTGGGGAAATAATAAACTAATGAATTTTATATTAAGGAAACCCCTCTCCCATCCACTATAAAAGCAACCCTTCACACACTCATTTACTCACACCTCTCAAGCTCCAATACTTCTCTAAAATCTGCCCAAAAACCTTCCTTAGACCCTCCCCCACGTCCAAGATCTGATGGTCTCATCAAAAGACCATGCTCAGGCCCTTAAGGAGGTTCTCAAGAGGAGGATTCTAGAGGTGGTTTCTCTCCCTCTTCTCCTTTATTTTCCTTTCAAGTTCAAGTTCATTTCTTGATCTCTCCCCACCTTTTTTCATCTAAATTGTATTGTAACTCCTGTATTATACATCTACTGTAATTTTATGATTCTAATGGGATATTATATCACCCCACCCCCTTTCCCTCTTCATTTTATTTTATTAAAGAGAACGTTGTTCATGAGGTGTTAAATTTATCACCTTAAAAATGACATGATCCCTTCTTCCATTTCTACCTTCAGATCTGTTCATGAAACGATTTTTATGGTTTACCCAGATTATGTTATATGTATTATGTCCTATTTAATGTTCTGGAACTTACTTATCAACATATTACTAAGGGATAAATTAAAACAGGTTCTTTGTGATCAAAAAACCGCTCAAATTAACCCACACAATCTTCGTTTAATTCTTATCTAATGATTCATCCACATGGATCTAATATAATTCATTATAAAATAATTCAGACTCCTGTAATATAATTAATATCATGTAATATATGTTCTGGATGTTTACTCATGTTCTACCCAAACTTCAATTTAAGAATACAAGTGAACCACCCAAGAAAAACCATAAAAAGAACATCCTCAAACAATGTTTTTAAACTCTATAAGACATCCAAATGAACATAATATGACATAATAAAACCATAATGAACCCTATTAAATTACACATGGTTCTGTATTTCTAATTAAGGAATATAATGTCATTATACAGGACATTAAAGAGAAGGAAGCATTCAGGTACAAGGTAAGGGGAAATCTCGAACCCAATTTTCTTCCTTTGGGTTCTTCCTCTTTCACTCCATTTTTGATATGGTTACACCTTAAAGATCATTTGTTTATAATTGACTTTAATTTTATAGGATATAAATTTTTTCACTGGTTTCTATGTCCAACAAAATGTTTTCCAAAAGAACTCTTCCTTTAAGAACACCCCTTTTACTTCTCACTCAATGTGGACGGTTCTTGTAACATGTTTGTTATTCCCTCTTTCTTTTGGGAACCCAAATCTTATGAATATGTTATTATGAGATGAAATCCATTCCTTTTCATGGGTTATTTATGTATATGTTTGATATATTTTCTATGTGGAAAGAATTATAATGATAATGTTATGATGTGACGGGTGCGCCCGGAATTATATAGCGCAATTATGAATATTTCAAAGTGACGGGTGTGCCTGGAATTATATATCACTCCAATGAATTGGGTAAAGTGATGAATCTCTTGAGTAAATGTAAAATGATGTGTGAACAAGATTCTATCTTGGTTCACAAGTATGTGTGGTAGTTAACCACTAAGACATGATGTTTCATTTTATGCATTGCCACATTTCAAGTCTTTGATTTATGCTCATCTCACGTTCATGATCTTTTGCCTATGTTATTATTATTCTCACCAAATGCTATATTGTTCTTACCTATCCTCTTACTGGGCTTCTAGCTCACCCCTTTTGATGTATATCCTCAGGTGGCTACATGTACTAAGAAGAGGACAAGTGCCGAAAAGAAGCTAGAGAAGAAGAAATTAAATAAATGTTTATGCTTGATGTTGTATTTGTTATGTATGGTCCGAGTTTTCCCATGACACTAAACATTTGGATCCTCTATGTTTAATACTATTATGTTTTTTATCTTTGAAATGATGTAATAGTAATTTAAGAAAAGGTTGGGATGCTATACCTCGTGTGACCCCCCTCGGGGAAACGAGGTCGCAGCGACACCATGCGATGTCCCCGCTGCTGAGGTCTCAGCCTACGCAGGCCTCGCTGCCTGATGCACCCTTGTTTCCACCCTTCTAGCAGCACCTTGACAACTCCATCGTCACCCAGTTTCCACATGGGTAGTCTCGAGTTTCCGGACACGCTTGCATAAAATCCCCCGGGGTACATGATAGTCTATTGTTCGGCATACTCGGTTGATAAGCTGGAATCGACCCCAATGGTAGGAAGGGTAATGACGCCACTAGAGCCATAGGTGGTGAACACTACCCACATATGGAAAAGGATGCAGGGATTCTTCTCCTCCTGAATGTTCGTGAATACCTTCTTCAGCATTCGCTGGAGGCACCCGAACTGCCTGGCGAATCGGGACGGCATGTAAGGCTCACATATGATCTTCCCGTCAATCCGATCTCCAAGCACCCCACCTCAGATGCTCTGGAAGTATTATTACTGCTCAAGAGAGCTTTTCCCATTATCCACCATCTGGCCGACCGGGGTGGGGAATGAGTTGAAGTTGAAATTGGCATGGTTACCGATTCGGATCCTTACGCCCTCCTCGTTGAGAGTCATCGGAGCAACCCCCACCAATGTTCAGAAGAGATGGCCGCATGTCATTGCCCGGAGGATGAACGAAATTCAGAATGGTGTATCCACAAATATGAGCTGCCACCTAGCTCTGAAAGATCTGGAAGGGTCCACATACTCTCCGAGGTGACCCCCCCTCTGGAGATGCGTCCTAGAATGGAATACAACCTAGCCAGCATAGGGACCCCCAGATTGAACCTTTTGTTGGCGGCCATGGTGCCTGCCTTCACCAGTGTTGCTGGATGGATGTCCATTCTTGTGTCCCGCACCAGCAGTAGCCACTCGCTCAGGAAGGTGGCGAGGAACCTGACATATCGAACGTTCCATTCCCAGGCCCCAATAATGTGGTAGCCCCACAATTGGTATTGCCTCGCCTCCAGGGTCCTCCAATACGATCCATTCTTGCTCCTCTGAGCCGCGGTTGGGCACCGTTTTCCCCATCCCGACATCTTGATCACCGGGTCCTCCTCTATGAACTAGCTAAACTATTCCTTGTAGGAAATGTCTTTCAGGAAGTCCTTGACCCCTAGCCTCTCTTTGGCCAGCTCAAACAGGTTCCACGTCAGCATGGGGGTCTGCGACCTATCTTCCCAGGTGTTCATTGGAGGAATGAACTCGACTTATTGGTAGCCATCCAGTGGTATACCTCTGATGCAGTGAACGTCCCAGAGGCTGATGCCAACTTCCCCATGGTAAAGATGGAATTTGTTGGTATCAGGGGTCCACCACGCGAACAGCTCTGGCCCGCATTCGGGTTGACGGTAGAAGTGGAATTGGGACATCCAAACTACCTCAAACAGACCAATGTGTCGTAGCTCGGACCTGAATTGGTCACACGTGTGGCAAACCCAGTATGTCCGGGGCCACTCACTGGTGAAGTTTCTTCCGAACTGCAAGTCCCAATCTTACAGCCAGCCCTTAGTGTCGTCCGTGATGCTATGACGGAATATGCTTACGTAAAGGGCCAGAGAGCTCTTCGCAACAGGATCACCCCCAGCAATGGTTCTGGTCCTCGGGTTCAGGACATACAAATCCATGTGTCTAGTCTCTCTGGCAGGATGACCACTGTTGGTGATGTTGTGACGGGGAAGGTTGTCCTCCAGAGTCACCCATGACTACGGTGTGTCCACCTCAAAGCCCGGCAGTGGGACCTCTTCCAGGATGCCGAAGATCTAGAGAGGGAGGTTGTTGGACAGAGGATACTCTTTTTGGGAAGGGGTCAGTAGGTTGAACAAGGTAAGTTTGTCGGAAAGAACCACCTTAGCATCATAAACCTCTTCATTGGCCACCATTTCAGCTCTACGAGCGGCAGCTTCTCCCTCATCGACCTGGTTCGCGACCATCTTGTGTTCTTTGAGAGTTTCGCGAAAGAATGAAGAGGTGTGAAAAATTGTAAAATGTTGCACGTAATCTGTACTTTCGGAGCGCATTTCAAGAGTTAGGTGCACAATCAGAACCGTTGGTGTGAAATACCCCGAGTTTGCGCTGAAATGCACCCGAAACTCGGAAGGAATTACGCGCAGCCAGAGCGTTTTTTACGTGCAGCTGCGGAATAAATTTCACACACGATAGCATTGATCCTATCACACGGAAAAGCTTGAGAACGGAACTTGGGACCCAGTGCCCATTTTTATAGGCGAGGCCGGAGTTCCGCACTGCGCAGAAATCAAATTCCTCACCGGCACAGTGTTTTGCGCGCCCTGTTTGGCTTTTGTGTGAAAATTTCCCACCAAACCCACCACATCGGCGTTTCGGCGTTTCCCTCAGAATCCGACCATTGCGACCTCTTTCCGATCCAATTATGAGGGGGGAATTTGTAGACACCGAAAAAGTCCGTAAATTTTAATTGATGTTCTGAAATGACGATGCGAAGTCGTATCTGGATTTGGAGGCTCGGTCTGGAGGGCATAGAAGTGGTGCACGAAATTAATGAGGACTTGCGCGAAAAAATGTTACCCGTGTGAATGAAGTCTGGGATTCGCGGAAAGGCACCGGTGGAGCCAGATATTTTGTGTGCCCGGTTCCGCGCAGAGAGGCATTTCGCGCCGACAGGTCCGGGCGCGAAAGATTTCACACACCGCCTGGATTCCACGATGCCTGCGGCCTATAAATAGAAGGAGACCCCTTCCATTTCGGGGTTTTCGAATTCGGACCAGCTCCCGTGCATGCAATTGGAATCCTGCGTGCCCAATATGACTTTCTTGTATTGACCCTTTTCGCATAACCTTGCCACGGTGTTCGCCTTTGCGCGCAATCCCACCAACTTAAATAAAATTGCATACTCCTCTAGGTTCCCCCTTTTCATGCAATCATTTCTATTGTGTGCACTCCCTATATTGTGCGCAAAACCCAAATGCGCGCAATCCCATCGTTAGGTTTTGCCCATCCTTAGGGACCAGTCGTCCCCCCACCCCCCCCCCCCCCCCCGGCGTGCAATCGAAGCCCGTTGCACGCAATCCCTCTAGCCGCACACAATCACTCTGCCCCAATTGTGCGCCAACCTAGTGTTTTTCACGCAAATCTTCTCTTTGCATGAAAACCCTAGGACCCCTCACCTTGATTCCCCCCAAGTGCCTCCCTGCTTAAGCGCCCGATATCCTATATACCGGGCATGCATGCCATGCATTGTTTTCCCGAACGGCCTTCCAGGTTCGTACGAAGTAACCTCAAGGTCCCTTGGACTGTGTTTCCCATTGCGTTGCTTTTCCTTATGCTCCTTCGCATAGGCACGCTAACAGCTATTGCTTCTTCTCATAGCCACGCTAACGTGGACCCCTCGATGGTTCGCCCTACGACCCCTTTTTACCACGGCCTTGCCAATTCCTTCCCTCCAAAAAGGGTTAGAGGGTGGTGGGAATGTAATCCCTAGGGGTGTGGAGCGAACCCACCTCGTCTGAGCTGCAAGATGTTAAACTACCAAGCACCTCGTCCTCAACACATGACGTTAAACTATGATCTGACCTCGTTCCTCGCACGTAGGGTCCCCCATTCTCGGACATTCTTTACACCGCTCGTCTCCACTGGAATGGAATATTCCTTACATGGAATGAGATAATCCCTCTCAGAGTGGTGTTTGTCCAAAGGGGAAGGTTGCCTTATAGCGTAAGCCCCTAGCCTCTCTTGCGAAAGGTAGCACCCATGCACCTCTGTACTTCCCCACCGCCAAGGCCAGGGGAGGGTGTGATAGGGAATGAGGCACCTCCTTTGTTCAGTCCCAAATCCCTCTCCCTCGGTGCTTTGTCACACCACGGGCCTCTATCCTAGAGGAAGCCCCGACACCAAGGGCCACTCAACGCCTAAGCCCCTCTCTGTTTCTCATGGACGCACCCTTCACGACGTGATCGTCTGGTCCCTGTTGCCTCTTGTTTCTCACACCGATCATGACTCACGTGGGCTTAGAGTGATCATCGACCATGACACCCATTATGGGCTGCCCGGAGCGTAAGACCCAAATTTCCCATCCAGCATGATGTAAAACTGTATGCCCTCATCCCACATGATGTTAAACTGTATTCCATCTAGCATGACGTTAAACTGCATGCCACCATCCAGCACAACGTTAAACTGTATGCCCTCATCCCGCATAACGTTAAACTGTATGTCGTCCCGCATGATGTTAAATTGTATGCCCCCATCCAGCACAACGTTAAACTGTATTCCCTCGTCTCGCATGACGTTAAACTGCATGCCTTCCTGCATGATGAAAAACTGTATGCCCCCATCCAGCACGACATTAAAATTTCTGCCTCATCCCTCGTGACATTAAACGGCACCACCCGTACTATGTGGAGTTTGATCTGTGCTAAATCATGGTACGTAGGTAGCCTCCACGAGGTTCAAGCCAACCACTCAGTCGTTCTGACCCCTTCGCGTCGGTTCGCCAACTTTTTTGGCTGCCTCAGAGCGTAAGCCCCATATCCACCATTTTGGGCCGCCTTAGAGTGTAAGCCCCATATCAACAAATTATGGGCTGCCTCAAAGCGTAAGCCCCAAATTCCCCCATCCCTCATGACGTTAAACTATATACCAAAACTATGGGGACTTTGATCCATGTCAAGGCATGGTACGTAGGAAGCCTCCACGATGTTCAATCCCCTTCACTCCATCACCCCTCCTAATTCCTACCCGGGCTGCCACATCCCGGTGGGATCATGCCACCTCATTCCACTCCACAGTATCCAGGAAGCCTCCCATGTGTTGTCCCCGATATTAGTGTTCCCCCAGGGGGTTCTTCAATCCGATCCACTCTTACTGCTCTAATCAGTCTGATCTATCTCTGTAAGATGTTAAACTCATGGCATACCCCGTGTTAAACATGGTAAGCTGAGGAAAACCTCTGATACATGCTTATGGAATTCCAATTCCCCACATTCGACGTGGTATGCCTCGGGCTTTCGTGCCCTCGAGAATCCCTATAATAAGGGAAAGAAGACAGACATTCCAATCCCCCAACGTCAAGACACACCAACGATGCCCCAGCATGACCATTATCCTCACCAAAGGTTGCTGCCCGGACTAGAACCCTTGGAGCGCCTCGACGGAAGCAGCGTAATTAACAGGCTTCCATGAAGATATGGTGCCAAGAATGAGATTCACGAACCCGTCTTAAATCTATGAGGGAGACCCGGACTAGGTGATGAGCTCCGAGGAGGAATCCATGGAAGGAAGAACCGACATCCCATCATCCCAGTTTCGATCAAGGAGCAGACGTCCCTGAACAAGGAATGGATTCTGCCCACCATTGGAAAGCCGTAATGTGGGGAAACAGGCCGCACGTCCTCCTCTGCGTGATGGATGCATGCGCGCCCAGGCAGAATGCATCAGAAACAACATTATGACTTTTCCATGATCCCATATGTGATCCAATTCATCTATAAGTCATGTGGAAAACATTTCAAAAACTTGGGATGAGCATAAAAAGATCAGTAAGGGATTTAAAATAAGAAAGGAAAACATTATCCCATCAATAAATACAAATCAGTGAAATCATACTTTTCGTTCATAACATAACTTACGAAATCATAAGATTTATGAATAACACACAAAAATCATAAATCATAAAGGTTACTTATGGAATCCATATGAAACTTACATTGTAGATATCACAACTATGTAGGTAGTTACACTTGGAATATGCATCATAGTATATTCCCAAAATCGCTTAGGAGAAATCACGGTTACCTCCATCATTTTACCCAATGCATTGGAGAGCTATCTCGGGCTCACCGGCCATAGGATTATCATGGAACTACCTGTATACATAATCAATTCCAAATAACCATAACATAATCATAAAACATAACAGAATTATAAAGGAAAGATAACATTTCCACATTCCAATATATCAAATCTATATATTGAAATAAACAATACTTTATCAAATAATTTTCAAAACCATTTAAAAATATATTTTTGAATCAAAGTGTCTCATACCACTTTGAAGATTATAAATGAATTATCATTTGAAAAAATTAATGTACATATAAATAAATCTAAAAAAACAATTATAAAACAAGGACATTAATGAGAATGATTTTGAATAAAAAAACATTAAAACATTTTAAAATGATATTTTAGTTAGAGTTCCTAACCAAAAGAGAGACACTTTAATAAAAATATTTGAGGTAATCAAAAAATTATAATATCATGGGAATAAAGGGATTCATGATATACAATGTCAAAGAACATTATATACTCCAAATAAAAATTAATTGGTGTATAACAACAAATAAGTCTCAATGGGATGTAAATTGAGATGAAATCTCTTATAAAGACTATATTGTTAGGTTAAGGATAAATCAACAACATAATTATGTGTGTAAAATATAAATACACAAAATGTTATTTGATATTTTGTGTAAATCAATCAGGGTACATTCACCCATATTCTTGTAAAAACAACACCAATGATTTTGGATGTTTAACTCAATAAATTGAGATTGAGTTAAAATTACTCTTATCAAGTTCATATCGATGACTTGAGAATTTATCAATGGATTGATTATGTGTATCAAAAGTATATCCTCAGAACGGGTAGTGGAAATTACTACACAAATAATAACTAGTGATTTCACACATAATCATGGAGTAAAATAATCAATGAAGTATGCGTAAAACCAAATGAGTGGAAATTGAAATTTGAAATTCCCTAACAAATTTGGTAACAAAATGAAACATACATCCCATGAATGATGGATAATAAGATAAATATGTAATTAATCATAAATTAAAGTATATTACACAAATAATACAATCATTCGGAAGTAAATACCCCACACAAATGGAGATAGTGGCAGTATGGCATGAATGTCACAGAAATAGGAATTGAGATGAAAATCTTTACTTCATTTTAATCAGTCGAGTCGTATGGGCAAAAGTTAATAACAACCAAATGAATCACAAAATACCATGAATATAAAGAGAATAATGATAATATATATATCAAATTACAGTACACAAAATAGCACATTTAATAAATAAGTGGCGAAAAAATGGGAATCTCATGGGATTAAAAGTGAGATAAGAAACCCCTTAACTCGTATCCGACTTGACTCGTTTGTTCTGTGTTCTTCCTGAATAATAAACTAAAGTTAAATTATACTTGATTAAGAAAATTTTTCAAGTTTATTATACTTTTTATTTCACTTATTAACTTATTATAAGCATTATGAAATCATTTAAGTTAATAATGGTTATTTGGTCGATATTTGGTACTTGAGTCAAAAATGAACACCTTATAATTACAAGTTGTCCATGTGGTAAATAGTCCTTTATCTCCATAATTATATTCATGGTGTAGATATAATATAAATCAAATATATCCATTATATATATGTATTTATAATAGTACATAACATTTCAGAGATAAGAAATTAAATGCATCATTTATGGAGACAGTAAGTCGTACGTAAGCATAAACACTACTTTCATTTCTATTTACTATTTTAATGGAATTTAAAATAAATGATACATAGGTATATTATAATTCTAGTATAATATCATATATAATATAATTAACTCTGTCATTGATACATCCCACATATGGCATTAATGAGTCATATCACTTTGAGGGGGAGGAAGACTGCACTTCGTCAAATGAAATTGTAGCTTTCACCAATTATGGACACCATAAAGGTAGGCTATAAATGTAAAATACAGAAGCATAAAGAAAAAATAAAAATTAAATATATCATATATAAATACAGTTCTATCTTAATGTCCACCATGAGAGGCGGTAGGAGATAAGCGAACAATCATCGTTTTGTGAGGCGTAGGTTTTCCATCCAGAGAATCAATATGTTCTTCACCCATTAGATAGACGTTTGTGTATGTTTAGTTAAAATTAATCTCATAAAAACATCCTAGTATATTGAGGATATTGGTGTTCTTATAAAATAAAATAATAAAAGGAGTTTAGGGGATGGAGAAGTAAGATAAAAGAAAGGAAGTTAAGAGGAACTGTTACCTTTAATTTGGGTAACTTTCTTTGGTTTGATCCAAAAGGAATTCTTTAAGTTCCTTATGCCTAAGGTAAGGCTTCTAGGGGTAGGAGAGAGATGTAGGCATCTTAATTGGACAGAGTTTGGACAAGCCAACAGGCTTGAGAGGTGTGATAAATTGGATATAAATGGTGTCCTTTTGTAAGGGGGAGGAGATCTTTAGGAATGTGTGAAAATATTATTTTATTATATAATGATATTCAGATTATAATGGTCCAAAAATAATTAAAGTATAAGATAAGATGACTCATGGTCGATATAAAATCATCAAATAAAAATTGGATAGGTTGTGGATGTTATTTTAATATTTATAATCTTAATTATTTAAAACAATTATTAATGAGGTATATACTACATCATTCTTGTGTCATAAATAATTTAATTAATTTGTTGTAAAAAAATATATTACAAAACACCATGATTTATGAAATATTTGTAGCTTTCCGATTAATATTTTTAGTTGAAATGATAACTTAAATAACCAATGTAAAAATTCATTTACTAAAAAATATTTGTTTGTGTCTTTTTTGCCTTTACGTTAAATTAATTAATCTAAAGTGTCATTATCTATCATTAGTGGCTCCATGGTGTTCCAAAATAGACCCTAATATTCCCATGGTCATGCATGACTCATACAATAATGTTAGGACATGTGTTAAGTTAATTTTGTATTATTATGATATTCTTTTTACATTCAATTACCTTATTTACCTTTAACCGCAGTAAATAAAAATCAAAAGATACTATACAACAAAAATTATTTCATCTTATTGAACAAAATTTTACCTACTAAAAAAAACATTTATTTTGTATTTTCGAAATTCAATTCACAGAAGTGGTAAAATATCATTTAAATGAAAAAGTCGTTTTTTTTAACTACTACTAAGTGGTTTCACTATTCATCAAAAATTGAAGTTTTTCATAAAAATACCAAAAATTCAGCCTAAGCTATATTTTATATTCTGAATTAAAATATTATTTCTATTTTAAAAAATTCAAAACATTGATGTTGCATTAAATAATTTCAAATTAATTCTCGTTGTCAAAACAAATAGCATGTTTTTAAGAAATAACAACTATCAAAAGATTGCCACTTGTTTATGTCAAATTTCATAATGAAATTATTTCCAATAACCAAAATTATATTAAATGGTAAAAATATATTCTAATTACACTTTCAAAAAAATTAAAAAGATAATCTATCCATATAAATAAATTATATTAAAAGTCACATTTGAATTAAAATACGGTATTTTTCACTATTCATTAAAAATGATCATTATTAGAAAAATACCAAAAATTTACCCAAAGTAAATGTTGATGTCACGAATCTAAAGAAGAATATTATTTTGTCAAATATAACGTATAAAAATTAACAAATCTATATTTAAAGAGGGTTCACCATCAAAAGGTGGTCAATCGACCTTTTACTGAATATTAGAGTATTAATGCTTAAAATTTGATTCATTCAAATTTTAAGCCCCTACAATTTTATTGGATAATTGTAAAAACATTTAACAAACATATATAATAATATTTTAATTAGTTCTATTCATTCCATCCAATACAACGGTTAGGCATTAACTACCATTTAAAATAATTATATTATATTATTAGCGTGCAATGTAATATTTCAATGAAACCCATTGTTGCGTATCAGGTACACCATTGAACATAGCATCCCCTTTAATGTAAAATTAATATTTAATTCAAATATATTAATAAATATGAAATTTGTCTTATTACTTATTTATCTGGGATGTTACATCCTTCCCCCCTTTTGGGAATTGCGTCCTTGAAATTTTAAAACTGGGATTGGAAACTTCTTTAAAAGTCCCATATTGAAAATTATTCAGTAAACTCTATCACTTTAAAAGAAAGAAATAGATGTAAAGAGGTCACCCATGATAACCCATACTAGGATTCCGTATATGAAAACATGTATACAGAAGAGTGAAAAAAATGTCATGTTCTAATGGAGAGTGATAGAAAACATGATTAGGAGAATGTGAACCACCAAAAAATCAAAAAAAATATGATGTGTTAAATGGTCACTGATTACATAGTAGGGAACGCAAACCAATAATGTTTTTTACGCTCTTTTTCATAATCTTAAGGAATTCATTTACTGCATAGAATAAGAACATACAGAAATATACTTACCTTCAAGTAGTGTTTCTTCATTCTATAAGTTTGTACCAAAGACTAATCATCTCTCCAAGAAATGAGCATTCAAAAATACTTGGTCACATCAAAAGAAAAAGAATTGTCTTCTAGAGAATCATATAATCCACAAAAGAAGAAATATATATTTCCCTTGTCTTTAGACATCAACTAAAACCAAAATGGTTAGTAATAGATCAGATAATACCCAAAAAAGAAAATCTTTTACAAGAAGAAAAACTACTCTTAATCTCGAAAAATTTTCAAACAAAACCCAAAGATCAACAAAGACCATTCAATAAACAACTATCCCTAAAGTATTTTAAAAATAATCCAAAATGATATTGTAAGCCAAATCCCATAAGGATTTAATTACATAGACTTCCAAGATACATCATCAAATTAATCTCCAAATAACAATAGTTACTCTAAAAGTCATATATTGAAATTTTTTTAACCGAATCACATATTATCCATGATATCTTAATTATTTTCATAAATAAATCACATCATCATCTGTCCATAATAAAAACACAGATTCTTTCAAACTAAAATTTCAACCGTTATTCCACAATTGAAATCACATAGTATTCTATTGTCGTTAGGAATATAGTGTTTCCTTAAAAGAGAGAATGTCTTCCACAACAAAATTTATCACTTAATCACTAAATAATTTTTCTATACTATATATATCCATTTAAAAAACCATAAGTTCAAAAAATAAACTTATTCTTCTTCCTTAAAATCATTTTACTAAAATAATAAGTCATACCAACCAGGAAATTCATGTAGGATAGTGGTAGGTGATGCTCCCTTATCGCACTTCGGTTGTGGGTTCGATTCCTGCAGCCTAGCTGGATATGACGGGTTGTATCCTATTCTACTGGTTGTCCTTTTGATAAAACTCAAAAATAACCCTAAAATTTTATAACCTCAACGGTTTCCTTATACCTCTCATTTTCATCCAAATTTATTATGGTCTCAACATCTTAATTCTTGAAGTCTTATTTCACCAGCATATGATAAAATAAAATGATCCCCAAAATGAAGAACATCATACCTTGATCATTGTCTCATTTTGGATTCATCTTCATCTTGTTCATGTAGGTAGAGGTTCCATTCATTGTAAAAATGATTTGTAGATCCTTAAAAATCATTTGCTTCCTCCATCCAAACACACCCTGTACAATATGGGTCAAATGGGTGTTCACAGAAAAACAGTTTTGGAAAATAATCATATATGACATATAATTTTAAAACAACTGATAAAACATGATTTCTAGAAAATAGTCAGACTGAATTAGAGTTTAAACATTCAATTAACGGTCTTTTTAAAGTACCAAAAGTATTTGAGGAGAGACAATATTGTAAAAGCAAATCTAAATAGGTTGTGAAATGGTATCCTTCTTCAACACTTCTTTTTAAATCATAATATGCTTCAAAATCTTGTGATAAGGTAAAATATTTGTAAATGCCTTGAAAATGCTTACCTTTGTTAAAAAATGAGAATATAGTGAAAATATGATTTGTTTAAATACAACCCATGATCCACGATGATAATGAGGAATGGTGGAGGTGTTTGATATCTCAAACAACTACTTTCAAGCGGGTTGAAAGCTACAAAAAGTTTCACAATCATCTGAACATGACTTTGCAATAATTATGGCAAGCAAGTCATCAAGAAGAGATAAGAATGTGGTATGAGATCATCCACATTACATATTTTACTGAAATTCTGTGAACTGAAAAAGATATGAAACAATGATATAACTGAAATAATAGACCTAGGGACTAGCCATGTGTTTAACGAAAACTCATAATCCCTAAAGTTGTCTAAACCTCTTTTTGATACCAACTATAAGGACCAGTCCTTATATTATTAAATAATATTGAGTTAAATGAATAGTTCATATTGAGGATATTTTTAGGTTTAGAGTTTATATAATAAGGCCATAACTATTACATAACAACTTAAATATCACATGTTGACACTACTATTCAATATCCATTTTTTATAAAATAATAACTCTTAAAAAGAAACATGTCTAGTTCCATGTTTTAGAGAGAATAACATTTACTTGATCCCATCTATGACCCTATTCAACATAAATCTTGTGGAAAACATTTCAAAAACTTGGGATGAACATAAAAATCTTAATATGGGTTATAAAATAAGGATGGAAAACATTATCCCATCAATAAATACAAATCAATGAAACCATACATTTCAATCATAACATACCTCACGAAATCATAAGATTTATGAATAACACACCCAAATCATAAATCAAAAAGATTTATTATAGAATCCATATCAAACATACATTGTAGTTATGACAGCTACATAGAGTGTTACACATGGAATACCGATCAATGTATATTCCCTAAATCTCGTGGGAGAAACATCACGTTTACCTCTGTCACGTTACCCAATGCATTGGAGATCTATATCGGGCTCACCCACCTTATGTTTATCACATAAACACCTGTATATTTATGAAATTTCCAATAAAAATAACATAATAATAACGCATAACACAAGTCTAAAGTAATGATAACATTTCCACATTCCAATATATAAAATCAGGATATTGAAATAAACAATGCTTTATCAAATCATTTTAAAAACTATTTAAAAATAGATTTTTGAATCAATGAGTCCCACACCACTTTGAATCATTTAAATGAATTATAATTTGAAAACATTAATTTCCATATAAATAAAACCTATAATCCATTTTTAAAACATGGATATTAATGAGAATGATTTATAATAATAAATCTTTAAAACATTTTAAAATTATATTTTAGTCAGAGTTCCTAACCAAAAGAGAGACACTTGAATACAAATAATTGAGGTAATCAAAACATTATAATATCATGGGAATAAATGGATTCATGATATACTATGTCAAAGTACATTATATACACCATATAAAATTGAATTGGCATATAACAACAAAAAAGTCTAAATAGAATATAAATTGAGATGAAATCTCTTATAAAGACCGTATCCATAGGTTATGGATAAATCAACGACATTATTATGTGTGAAAAATTTAAATACACATAATATTATTGGATATTCAGTGTAAATAAATCAGGGGAAATTCACACATATTATTGTAAAAACAACACCAATTAATTGGATGTTTAACTCAATAAATGTATATTGAGTTAAAATTACTCTTATCAAGTTCATATCGATGAATTGAAAATTTATCAATGGAATGATTATGTGTATCAAAAGTATATCCACAGAATGGGGATTGGAAATTACTACCCAAATAATAAATAGTGATTCCACACATAATCATGGAGTAAAATAATCAATGAAGTTTGTGTAAAGATGAATGAGTGGAAATTGAAATTTGAAATTCCCATACCAATTTGGAAACTTATGAAACATGAATCCCATGAAAGATGGATCATAAAATGAAGATGTAATTAATCAAAAATTAAAGTATATTACACAATGAATACAATTATTGGGATGTATATACACCACACAAAGGGAAATAGTGGCAGTATGGAATGAATCTCACGGAAATAGGAAGTGAGGTGAAACCCTTACTTAGTTGTAATAAATCAAGTCATTTGGCCAAAAGTTAATAACAAACAATGAATCAAAAAATAACATGAATATAAAGTTAATAATTATAATATATATTTATATCATATTACAGTACACAATACACTGAATTTAATGAATAATTTGTGAACAATGGAAATCTCACGAAATTAAAAGTGAGATAAGAAACCCCATACCTTGTATATGACATAACTCGTTTATTCCTTGTTCTTCCTGAATAATAAACTAGAGTTAATTTCTACATTATTAAGTACCCTATTCAATTTTGTTATCCTCTCTATATCAATTATTATTATATTATAAACATTATGCAATCATTTAAGTTAATAATGGTCGTTTGGTCGATATTTGGTACTTGGGTCAAAAAATGAACACCTTATAATTACAAGTTGTCCATGTGGCCAATAGTACATTATCTCCATAATTATATTCATGATATAAATAACATATATATCATATATATCCAGTATAAATATTTATTTATTACATTACATAACATTTTCCAGATACAAAATGAAATGCACCATTCATGGAAACAGTAATTCGTACATACGCATGAACGCTACTTTCATTTATATTTTGTATTTTAATGGAATTAAAAAATAATGAAATATAGGTATATTATAATTCCATTATCATATCATATATAATATCATTAAATATATCCTTTATACATCCCACATAAGGAATTAACGAGTCATATCACTTTGAGTGGGCGGTAGTCCACACTTCGTCAAATGAAATTATCGCATTTACCATTATGGAAACCATAAAGGTAGGCTATAAATGCAAAATATAGAAGAATAAATAAAATATAAAAATAATATATATCATAAATATATATAGTGTCATCTTAATGTCCACCATTAGAGGCGGTAGAAGATAATCGAACAATCATCGTTTCGTGAGGCGTTACTTTGCCATCCACAAAAACAACGTGTTCTTCACCCATTAGATGGAGGTGTCTGTAAGTGTAGTTTATCATATTCTCATAACAACATAATAGTATGTTGAGAATACTGGTGTTGTTATAAAATAAATGAATAAAATGATTTTATGGGTTAGAGAAGAAAAATAAAAGAAACGAATTTAAGAGGAATCATTACCTTTAATTTGGGTAACTTTCTTTGGTTTGAACCAAAAGGACTTTTTTAAGTTCCATCTACCTAAGGTAAGGTTTCTAGGAGGAGTAGAGGGATTTATGGAGCTTAATTGGGAAGATGTTTTACCAGAAAAAAGTCTTGAGAGTTGTGCGGAATTGGTTATATGTGGTGTCCTTTTATAAGTGGGAGGAGGGGCTCTTTAGGAAAGTGTAAAAATGTTATTTTATTATATAATGATATTCGGTTTCTAAAAGTCCAAATCTAATTAAATTAGATACAATATGACTCATGGTAGAAATAAAATCATCCAATATGAATTTTTACTGGTTTTGGAAGTTATTTTAATATTTATAATCATATTAATTAAAGTAAATAATTAATTAGGTATATACTGCATCATTATTGTGTCAGAAATAATTTATTATATTTTTTGTCTAAAAATTATTAAAGAAATACCATGATGTTGGAAATATTTTTAGCTTTCCAATGAATATTTATCATTTTAAAAATAACTTATATAACCCATGTAAAAATTAATTTACTAAAAAATATTTGTTTGTGTCATTTTTGCCTTTACATTAAATTAATTAATCTAAAGTGTCATTATCACTCTTATGTGGATCCATGGTATCCCAAAATCCACCCAAATATGACCATGGTAGGCCATGACTCATCCAATAAGGTTATCAGAAGTGTTATTGTAATTTTTTTTATTATGATATTCTTTTTACATCGAATTACCCTATTTACCTTTAACCGTGGTAAATAAAAGTCAAAAGTTACTATTCATCAATAGTTATTTTCACCATATTGAATCAAATTATACTTAATAATAACAACAATTTATGTCAGATTTTCGAAATTAAATTCATCGAAGTAGTAAATGTTTATTTAAATGAAAAATTCAGCTTTGTTAACTTCGACTAAGTGATTTCACTATTCATAAAAAATTGATGTTTTTCAGAAAAGTACCAAAACTTCAGCCTAAGCTATATTTTACATTACAAATTCACAAATGATGTCTATTTTAAAAAATTAAAAACATTGAAGTTGCATTAATTAATTTAAAATTAATTCTCATTGTCTAAACAAATAGCATGTTTTTTAGAAATAACAATTATCAAAAGATTGACACTTGTTTATGTCCAATTTCAATATGAAATTATTTCCAATAACCAAAATTAGATTAAATTGTAAAAATATATTCTAATCACACTTTAGAAAAAATTATAAATATAATCTATCCATAAAAATAAATTTAATTAAAAGGTACATTTGAATTAAAATACTATATTTTCTCCATTTCTTAAAAAAATTAACTTTATCAGAAAAATACCAAAAATTTACCCAAAGAAGATTTTGATGTCTTGAATCTAAAGAAAAATATTCTTTTGTCAAATAGAACATATAAAAATAAAAAATACCTGATTTAAAGAGGGTTCTCTATCAAATGGAGGTAAATCGACCTTTAACTAAATATTAGAGTATTCATGCTTAAAATTAGATTCATTCATATTTTAAGCCCCTATAATTTTATTAGATATTTCTAAAAATATTTAACAAACATATATAATCATATTTCAGTTAGTTCTATTCATTCCTGCTAATACAATGGCTAGGAATTAAGTACC
Source organism: Viscum album (assembly GCA_963277665.1). Classification (NCBI taxonomy): domain Eukaryota; kingdom Viridiplantae; phylum Streptophyta; class Magnoliopsida; order Santalales; family Viscaceae; genus Viscum; species Viscum album. The sequence continues at coordinate 602,689,759 of OY728166.1, forward strand.
ATTTAAAATAATATTATTATATTATTAATGTGCCGCATAAGATTTCAAGGAAACCCATTGTTGCGTATCGGGTACGCCATCGAAAATAGTGTCCCCTTTAATGTAAAATTAATATTTAATTAAAAAATATAAATAAATATGAAAAGTGTCTTATACTTTATTTATCTGATATGTTACAGTTTTCTATCAAAAATGGAAACAAACCCGACTCGTGACAGTACCCAAAGGGTGTTTCTAGTCCCCATGGGCTAGAATAAGTTCCCAAGTATCTTAGATTTTGTTTTGGGAATGAATTATCCAAATATGGATGCATAAAATGTCAAAAAAATCAATAAAATGAATCTGAAAATTTATTCCCAAAAAGACATTAAATTTTCCCAAACATAATACATAGATTCAAAGAAATAATAAAAAATGCAAAGTCTAATAAAAATATAAAATGATTTCCCCAAGGAATCCACCCAACAAGGGGTTATTACCCCCAAGTCATCTCCAAAAAGCCACACCATAGAAGGGAACAGGCAACCCGAACCACCAACACTGATGGCCTTGCCTATACATGTGTCAATAATGATCATGTCTACATATACCCAAGGAGAGTATGTAGTGTGTGATCCTAATCCAAATATGATAACTCAAATTGATTCTTTAGATTAAACATTAAAATTTGAAAAGGAATTCCATTTTTCATAAACAGGAATTGGTGGATATAATTTTAAAATAATGATACATTTGAATTTAAGCAGTTTTCAATGGTTATTTTTCATGTGTTTTCAAGTTAATGTAAAACATGTCAACTACTATATTTTCTAGAAATATCAACCATATGCGAAAGATTATTTAATAAGGGTCTTTTTTCACTAATCACAGGTACACCCTTATGGACTAGTTAGTCTTGAGCCCCATATACCCCGTACCTCGGTAAATGTAACCATCGAAAAATCCATTCTAATGCATGTTCCACTATTATGTATCATTCCCATAACATAGTGGTCCCTGGTAATCATCAATATAGTTTTCATAGTGTTTCCATTATCCATTTTTCTCAATTAAATAGAGATAAAACTGCTCCGGATCTCATGCGTACTAGTACATATCACCCTCTTAGATATTTTTGATTCCTCATTTGTTCTAAAAACAATATATCATTATAAAAGATTCCATTATCACATCATCACATCAGGTCTGGTAATAATAAATTCAAAACAATATCTACACATGCTTTTCACCACATACACTACTCAATAAAACCTTTAGAATTTCAACAAAATATCTTCACAAAATTTAACAACATTTTGCACACAAAATCGCTTAAAATCTCAATTTGAACACCATGTGCATACTCATATTCGAAAAAAATATAATTTTTAGCACCCAAATCATTTCGATAAACCCATTATATAATTTAAAAACACCCCCAAATGGAATAACATAAAATAAATATGTAAAACACCAAATTTAACACAAAATTGATACCTAAAAATAGTTTCTTTAACAAACGTCACCAAATCTTTATTTAGTATCATGTGTACTGATTTAGTAGTGTGATAAAAATAGAAATTAATAAAATATAACTCATATATAATTGATTACCCATCGAATCACCTTCCACATGTGACAAAACCCTTGAAACATTATGTGAAAATCAACCCCGAACCACCGCACCACAAGGGACATAGATCAAGCCTAAAACTAGATTAATTAACCAAGAACCACAATAAAAAACAATTTCATATAATAACATCTTTTGTGGAAACAAGGAACTTCAAAAATAAGAGATGAAACCCCATGAAAATTGAAGGCACTGAGGATGAAATTCACTTACTTGAGGAATATTGATTATCCTCCACCAAATCCCCCTTTAAATGGAGTTACAATGAGTGTTTGAGGTGCTTGGGTGGCTACAATGGTCGAATGGGAGAACAATGGGGAGAGATTTGATAAATCCCAGGAGAGAAAAAATTGGAAATTAACATAATTTTTAATGACAAAGACAAGGTCACATGGTTTTCTTGAACTGTTTAGAAAAATTTGCCCCCAAACAGTACACCCCCTTTTCTCCACTAAAAAGCATCCAATATTTTTAAAATTCAAGGGAAGCCTAGTCGAAACATTGGGGGAATGTTAGGATAAGAATATATGAGAAAATAATACCGTAAATGAAGCATATGGGTGAGATATATATCAAATAACATGATATGAAAATTAAAATATTTAACACAACAAAATTTTGTGGATACACCAAAATTCATATAACCAATAACACATGCATTAAATCTATAGGCTAGCTGACATTTCATTTTTGTCATTAAAAAATTATAAATTTGGTAGTGCACCAATGTTGGTCTTTTTATTATGATAACAAATCTCCTAAGTCCAAAAACAGGATTTCTAAAAATTTATATTCATTACAAAGCATGATTTGTTATTACCAACTCTATCTATAAGACTTTACAACTGTTATACTACTTGATCATGACATGACCCACTAAGGCCCTACCATGTTCGAAATTAAGTGTAATAAAACATGTTTTTTCTAAAAATAAATAGAAATGAGTGGATTTTTATTTTATGTAGATATATATAACAAGCCTTTAAAACATAATTTTTCCACTTTAATGTTTTGAATTTCTAGAAATAGTCATCTGCAATTGTGTTCAGTATGAAATTTGGAGTCTATTGGAACCATCTTGTTTATTGGTGAATAGTAACATAACCTTATGAATAGTAAAAGAAATAATAATATGACCATAATTAATAGTAAATTTTATTATTATTTTATTTTCTTAATTATTTAAGAGAATAACATCTTGGTTAATTTTTCATCGTGATATAGAAGTGGTTATTGAATTAGAATTGTTAATTTTTGAAAAAAATACACTTTTATCTAAAAAATAAAATAATTATATTTAGTAAATTATTTTCAAAAAATGGACATAATATTTTAATTCTACATGTCAAAAAAATTAGGTAAATTTTTTTGGATTTTTTTAAAATTCATGAATTTTCGATGAATAGGGAAATATGATATAATACTGTATAATCCAATTATTAGTAAATTGCACTATTTATGACATAATAAGTGATACACGGACACTTTTTTCGAACTCATATGCCATTATTACTATTTTATCTCACATGAACTAATTATATTCCTAATCTTGGGGAAAATATTAAAATTATGATTAAAATTATGAGAAATGCCCCCTATCATCCAGTATAAATACCACCCTCACTCCCCTCTTATTCACACACCTCTCAAGCCTTGCGCTATGAGTATGTTCTACCCAATACTCTTACAAAGGATCTTCCCCATGTCCTATAGATACTGGTCTCACCAAAATACCAAAACAAACCCCTTAAAAGGATCTCAAGGAGAAGAGATCAAGAGGTAAACATTCTCTTTTAATTTCATTCTTTTCTTTCAATTTTTGTTATTCTCTTTCATTAACTTTGACTTATGTTGGGATATTTCATTCTTAATTCCCACATAATTTACATATTATTTAATGTGTGATGAGATATCCATTTTCCCTCATCAAACTATTTTTTTGAAATTTTAAGAGAAGCCCATAGGCTTCCGAATTTTCGTGATAAATTTCTCAAGTTTTCATTTATTTCAAGATTCCTTTATTTTCATCTTTTTCCCTCACCTAATATTAACCTTGAAGAATAAACTCCATATGAATCCTATATATTCTTGATGTTCTCATGTTCATGGAGAATTCATTATAATTCTTCTTCTCCTCTCCCACTTATCAAAGGAATAAAAAACATTGTCCACGATTTGTCGAATTACCAACATCGTGGACGATGTGATTTCATTTTTCTTAAATACTTAAAGTCTGGTCATTAAACCATTTTTATGGTTGAACCAGGATATAATATATTTATTATGTCTCATACATGGTTCTTGAATTCTTTTGTACACATGGATTTAATTTATAAAACAAAATGAGGTCGTTATTATCAAAGAACCACTAAAATGATCTAAACGAACATCATTAGGGTTTTAACTTATGAATCATCCTCATGTAATAATTCAAAATATTAAATGGTATAAATTATAGTAATGGATATATGTAAATATATTTCCATTCCAATTCTTAAGTCTCCCTTCCAATCAACATGAACATCCATCATGAACCAGTCATGGAAATCATGTAAAGAACTCACCCAAAAATTGTACAAGGAGAAAAATACAAACAATTTAAGGTTGTAATGTTGTTATTAAATTATCATATAAGATGTTATAAACATGAAAATGTTTTTTTAAAATTCTAATAAAAATATTTTAATCATTATATAGTAATTTTAAAAATGTTTTACGTTTGACAAACCAGAGGTAAGGGAATTTTTAACCCAATTCTCATACATAGGGTTAAACTTCTGCTTCATTATTTAGGTGAAATTAAAAATGATTGAGTAATTGGATTCGTTTATATTATGTATAATTATGTGTACATACAGTTTATATACATATTATATCATCTATATTAAGATTCACTTATATTTTATTATATTTATAATGGATTTTTCCGTTTAAAATCGACTTTTAATATTCTATTTTATGAATTCAAAAGCAATGTTTTTGTGTAATTATTCATGTTTTATGATTATGTTATTGTTATTGGGATTTTTTATGAGGAATTGTGGGACCTATATCTCCCTATTATGCATTGGGTTGTTGTATGTTGGTGGTCGGCCATATGGTTACACTATGTGTAACTACGATGGTAACACAATTTTTACGGTTGTTGTGAGGGTTACAAATTATAAGGTATATGTGAGGGTTAGAATATTATGTATATAATTCACCAATATACCTCAATGGTTATATTTATGTTCTTATGTTTTTGGTAATCTTGTTGAAATATCTTGTTTTAAAATGTATGTATATATGAGTGACAAGCATGTCTTTTCAAAGTGATTTCATATGTTACAAGTATTCTTAGACTAATGTGATTTTTATCCCTTACTGAGATTTTTGTGATCATCACATGATTTTAAATTATTTTTACATGTTATATGGATGTTTAAGAAATTAAAGGAAGCCAAGTTAAATGTTTTAAGATATATCAATGAATTCATGTTTAATTTGGAAAGTTATAAATTTTGGAAGGAAATAGTACAATTTTTATGGTATCCACTCTTTAATAATGTGTAATGTTATGAATCTATTGTCCCAAGCCTCTTAATCACTAAAAATGATAATATCCTCAATGTAATTTGAATTTTTATCCCGACTAAATCCAAGATTATAAATTTAATAAGGTAATTTCATTATATTATTCCATGTTTATAAAAATATGCCTAATTCCAATAGGTTAGGATCTTGTGACTAGCACCGTATAGAAATACAAGTCAATAAGGGGGGCCTTAACCTATACCAATGAACACAGAACAAATATATATAATATAAAACATAAACAGAAACACCAGAATGATATAAATAAAATACTCAAACAAATACAATCTATTCATGAGAAGTCAGATTGTATGTACATCACTATATAGCCACAGAACTGTATGAACCATTCATATTGAAATTTTATGAAACATGATGAACCAAGAATAATGGATAGCTTATCCTTATTATATGTACTTTTGGATCAGTCTCTAAATTCAAGAGTCTATACCACCATCATGAAACACCAAGTTTTAATCACCTATATCAGGAATTAGATTTTCAAAATAAACACCATCAATATTTCCACTAATATTATCATTGAGAATTATTTTACCTACACATAAAGAACACATATGGTCGCAATGATCACACAGACATGAGTACAAAAATGCATAGTAGGTCATGCCAAAACCAGAAATAAAATATAATAAATTATTTTACTTGAACATGAATATTGTAAATATACCAAGATGATTGTAAGAAGTCATCCAGATATTTAAAATAACATTATTTTTCTGGCACAGATAGATGTTTTAGCCATTGTAATGACACATGATATAGGTAAATATTCACCCTTTAACGAAAAACTGGATTAAGAAACTAGTTTCACTCATAACAATGAACAATAAATGAACAAAACATAAATTATTAATATAAAAATAAAATTTCTAAAATACCTATTAAATAGAAGGGAAAAACTGATATCCTATTTATAAATGATATACACAGTTAAAAAAATGAACATTTTTAAAATAAAATTCATTTATAAAATTGAACCAGTAAATAAAAATGACTAATAAAGTAACCTTTTGATAAAAAAATATAATTTATATAAAATTTTATCTTTATAGACATTAATTTAAGAATTTAAATATATTAATAATATATTAACATTAATTTATTTAGTTAGAAACAAGAATAAAATATCTAATATTGAAAAATAATTTTTTTTCAATGTAGTTTTTTCATTATATCTTATATTATCATCTAAATATTATATTCTTAATTTTTAAGGTAATTATTTTTTATGGATTTATCAGGTCAGTATTAGCTAAATATGAATTTGAAATGTTTTTCAATAATGATATATGTTAAGTTGAATAGTATAAAATACTAGTTTCTATATACCGTATAGCTTTTGATACCAAAAATATTTCATGATATTTAAATTAAAAAAACAATTCAATGAAAAATATATATATTTTTATTATAATTTTATTTAATATTAAAATAATAATATATTGATTTTTAAAAACCAAAATTATCCTTTTGGAACATTTTTATTATTTATTATAATATGATTAATTTTCTTATATTTCTTTTTATTTAGTTTTCTAAAAGAAGAATTTAGTTCTAACATTGTTTAAAAGCCACAGAACCCATGATTGTGTAATTATAATCATAGTAATTTAATTTTTAATCAACAATGGTGAGAATTTAATCCTAAATATGATTTTTATATTTATTATTCTCATATTATATTAAAATAGTTTGAGGTAATGTGCGCAAATATAAAAAATATTTTTTCTCAAGCATTGGAATTTTGTTCAATAATATATTTTCCATATTTAAAATGAGATCTGTCAAAAAAAATTAAATGTAGTTTTCATTTTTATTAATAATAATTTAGAATTGATATTATTAATATATTTTCCTCACTAAAGGAACCTTAATTTAAAAAGACATTAACCTTGTAAAAGTGAGATAATACACATTATAATTATTAGTAAAAATGAGTGGTTAAGCTGTAAATTGAGAGACAAATATTCTATATCCAATATTTTTATTGTTCTGAGTCCATTCTCCATGTGAATCTAGAATTACATTTATATTGATATGTTAAACATAAAAAATTATATCCCCTACACATATAAAATAATCCTTACACCCATCTCCAAGGACACCCTAATTTTCAATTTCTTATTGATACAATACCTTTTTATTCACCCCTGTATCCCTTTTCAATGTTTTCTATGTATATTCTCGTAGTAAAGTCTCATAATCCCCTATTTCCAAGATTTACTCAACATTGAGGTCCAAACTATCAACATGAGTACGAATCTTTTAATTTGTATTTTCATATCTATATTTCCCATTAAATAAAATTTTCTCATTATAATATAATAGGATAAATACTATTATAAGTCAAAACATTTATTATGTTAATGTAATAACCAATTTTTACATTTTCACCAAATAAAAATATGAACTTCATTTGTGGGTATGTGTAGAATATCACACCATGAACAAACATAATTATATTATTAAACTAATAATATTTATGGTTCTAAAAAGGTGTATAATGAATAAATTTTAAAATTATAATATATTCATGAGTATATCAATAACTAATAATTGACATATTTCACTTCATCTGATAATGATGAATCTATCTTCCAGGGGCACATGTAGACTACTCCATCAAAAGTGTGAAATTGTTGATTTTTCGTCACCCCCTACAAAGATGGTTATAAAATATAAATAATTTTTATACATGATATTTATATTTTAATACTTTTTATGGTAAGGTTTGTTTAATGTAAAATTCAATAATTAAGATACCACCATTCATTATTTAAAAAATTAATATAACATACTCATTACAAATTTCATCAAAAAATATTATAAATAAAAATATCTTGTTATGAACATTAGAATTTATAAATCTTTATGGAACATATGTTTAGATGAAATTAATAATCATGTAATTCATAACAAGGTATCAACAATGGGTATCAACAACGACACTTTATGGAGTGCCTGATGTATTCAAAACCACTATCATCTCATGATGTGAATAAACTATAACTACCTAATAAATCTATAAGAAATTCTAATAAATGATTATTATATTGGGTAATATATATGAATATAGTTCTAAAATAGATTATTTAAATTTCTCGTTTTATTATATATGAGGATAATGAGCTTTGGAGGTTGTTTTGAGTGAAATGAAATGGGTTTTCTTGAATGGACTACACATTATTAGTCATAATTATTCCCCTCTAACTATGGATTAAAAGGAGGGTTTTATTGTATTATAAAATGATATTATAATTTCTATTAACCTTATATTTTTGGAATTACATTTGTGTATATCATTCTCAGTATAGTTTAACAAAGTTATGAATAATACTCAGCCTTTGCAAATTAGCACTTTTTTAATCTAATCCATATTTACTCTTCCTACTGATAATTTCATTTCTTATATTAAAATCAAAATATGTTTTATTTATGGTCCATATAAAATTTATTAATTACCTTTTTCACAATTATTATTTATAATTGTTTTTATAATTTCAATTTCAAATTAATTTATTTTAAAATATTGAAATGGTTTTATTATGATTTGGGATATACGTTTATCACCAACTATGTTTTTAACATTATATTTTTATATATTCATGGGGTAATTATTGGGGATTATTTCAGAAAAAATGAAGTAAAATTGTTTTTATGAACATTTAATTTTTGTTATGATATCTAATAATAAGTATCCCTATTTATGAAAATGTTATGAAAACAATTTTTAGATTTGGATATTATTACTCAATTTATATCCATTTGTTATTTCCCCAATAATGTTATATATTGTGAATCGCCGTATAACTATATTAGGAAATGATCCCTTTAGGTGATTTAACTTTGAAATTAATTTATCAATTTCATAATGTAATTCATTGAAATATAAATTAGAAAAGATAGGGATACCATTTTCATTCAAATGGTTCTTTATGATGTGATTATTGAGTTATTTGATGTGAAATATATATGTATAGAGGATGAAGGGTAGACTTCTATTTAAACATATAATGATGTGCTTATATATTTACATATTAAGAGATAATTATATTATTCACGAATTTTTTATATCCACAATGGAAACCATCCACATTTTTTCAATTCATAATGGAATGTGAAGATATGATTCTCACAGTATGATTTTTGGAAAAAAAATTCAATGTTTTATGATTCTACTTTGATTATTCTTGTCCCATTGATCCATGTATTAGTATGATTCTATAGAATGATAGATGTTAATGTTATATAAACATTACTAATCTTTTTGTCTCTTGTATACATTCTGACACTCATATTCTTTTATAAATTTTTTTTTATTCGAGGTCACTTAACATTCTATCATGGGTTAGAGTAAACACTAATTTTTTCGTGTTCTTTTTAATCATACATTTATCCCATGGGATTTGTTATTATTTATTTTGAATAATCACTATATAAAATGTTTTGAAATAATCATTTACTTGGAATTTGATCTCTCTAAATTTATATTTTCAAATTTTCTAGGTTATGAAGAGGAGTATAAATTTTAAGAATTCATATGGGTATTTGCATGATGCTATTTTAAGTAGAAAGTTTCCCATATATTTTTTTATATAATTATAATGTAAATTGTCCTAAATTATTATAAGAGATTGGTTATTATTTTTTGTGTTAATATTATAAGATCTATTTTTTTGAATTATTAATGATTTTTATCAGGTTTTTTTCATAACCGTGCAATATAAATGGTTGAGGGGATCTAGAGGGAGATTAAGATAATTTCAAAATGCATATGTTTCCAAAGTTATTAAGGTCATATTAAAAGGAATATATTTTTTGAATATCAGTGCATATATCCTTTGTGGAGTGGACTTGGAGGACTCATCGAGCATAATAATTAGGTGATAACCAATTCATTTTATTTATAGTAATTGAATAATGTTTTATAAATAACTCCTATTAATGGAAAAAAAGAGTGGTATTTTATGACGATTTGTTTTCAGTTTATATGAGATGATACAAATTAGGATCGTTATGATTTTTCCCCAAACTCATTATTGGCTATACAGATTATTTTCTAAGCCTCCTGGTTTTCATGGGTGCACTCTAGAATCATTAGGTGAAATCTTCATCCATTAGGTGGGGTTGTCCCGAAAGAATATCACTATATAAATTTTTATAATTCACATCTATGAGAGGGGGTATGTTGGTTGGATCCAAGTATTGGGACTGAGCTCATCAGTGATGGATTCCCATGTAATGGTATCCGGAATTGTGGGGTTCTAGGGAATTCTAATGGCTTAATCAAAATTTCCAATAATTATATTAATGTTCGTTATTATTTCCATTATAGAGGAAGAAAAGAAATATCTTAATGGGATGAGGATTTTCCTTTTCCTCAGTATTTAATGATTGTGATTTAGAGGGACACTGTTGTCAAATTTACATCTCTTTATGATAATACAAACATTCCATGTACCATCCTTTACCAAATTACATGGATTAAAAGTCATATAAATAAATAATTAGTCAGACACCAATTTCTGAAAGAAATAAATTTGTGGGATTCCTAGGTCGTATATTTATATAGGACAATCCTAGTATGAATTATTATATCATTCCCACACTGAGTGTGTTAATCTTTTTTGTGACTATACCCCAAGGATTCATTACTCTATGCCTAATTTTTATTATTAATACTATTGTTTAATGAATAAAAAATATACAATTTTTTTAGATAAGTTAATAATTATTGAAATCTATGTTTGTTTTATTAAGACATTTCATTTTTTTATCAATGATATTATTTACTTTTTTTAGCACCATATCAAAGAGTGAGGTTCTAGGGTGCCATTTCTTATATCAGAATATGATTTTGTTATTTCTAGGGATTGGTTTGGTCATTTTTTGTGATTATGATGAGTTATATTTAGTAAGAATTATAATGATAATTTAATTTATATGATAACTTCCTAAAATTTAATTAATTAAATAGTTCATGGTTTGTAAATTACATACCTATTTTTATAAAATAGGTAGATAATGTGTCTATAATACAAGTACCTAAGGGTGGTATCATTGAAAAGGGGATATTATGTTTCAAATCAATCATTATTTAGTGTAATTAAAACGTTTTTAACTACAGAACAAATTTGACACTCCCAAGGTAAATTATTTTTCCATTAACATCATATTTATGAACTATTATGATTTATTTTATAATTTTTTGGGTTCATTAGAGAAACTATTTAGAAATAGAAAACAAATATACAAGATCTGAAATTAAAAATTTATAATCTCAGTTATTTTTATCATCTATGATAAATCCATTTTAACATAATACAGAAGAAATTTTTAATATTAATTATGCTTTAAATATTATTTTTTCATTATTAGATGAAATGTATTATTAATGGAGAAATCATGCTACCAATGGTTGTGACGGAAAATTTAGTGATTTTATTAATTTGTAACAAAACATTATTATAAAATATGTAATAAAATATTTTTTTTATTGTCAATAAATTATATAATCATATGAATTATAATTTAAACCTTTCTTACCCCCCCCCCAAATGAACGTGAAAAATGTTAATAATTCTTCATGTAACAACATCCAACCTCCTTCAATGTCTATTATAATGTAGTTAAATTTTGAGAAATGTATCATAATAATGGGAAAATATTTTCCAATCTCTTGTTCTAGGAACATTATAAGGATATCCTGGCCATTTATCATTTTAATGGTGATGTTGTCAAATGGGGACCACAAATTAAAAATATAATATAATATGAAGAATTATATTATATGGAATGATGGATTTCAATAAAATGTTCTTCACCATGTATTTCCATCAAATACTACACAATAGGAAGAATTCTCTTGTGCTAGAAACATTCTGAAAGCGGTGCTAAACCCTAAGGTTCCTGATTTATGTGACGGGGTGCCAAATCTCAATCTTTCCATTTCTGAGTTTTCTGAAGCTTCAGGCTTGTTGAATCTCACATTGGTGGCCCGATTCAAGCAGAAGAGGCCCTTCGTTGATGCCTTAGACCATTTTGTCTTCGAGTCTTGGGATTTGCAAGAACGAGAGGTGGTTGGATTTTTTTACAGTAAACAAATCATGATCTCGTTTGAAATGGAAGCCAATCTCATTAATGCATGGTCGAGGGCTCCACACGTCTTTAATGGTTCTCATTTATTGCTTCTTCGGTGGTCTTTTGACCTTTATATGAATCTTGACTCGCCTTCTACGGAGATTTGGTTTTATTTTCCTAAGCTTCAGTTGCCATTTCAAAATCCTTCAATTATCCAAATGTTGGGGAATTTGGTGGGTCGATTTCTATGTTCTGATAGCCACAATACGGCAGTTTTCCACCCAGTGAATCCTCGGGTATGTGTCGAAGTTTATGCTTCTCGCATCCCATTCGATTTCTTTTGGATCACAATTGGAGAAGAATACAGCTGCAATTAGAGGGTTATCTATGAGAATTGTACTGAATTATGTAGTTTGTGCAAGAGACTGGGTCACTCAGTTGAGTTGTGCAAAAGAGGACATACAACATTATTGAGGGAGGATTGCAGGAAGGGAAAATTTATTCCTGAGATCCCTGGTGATGAGGATAGAAGAAAGACCGTGGGGGTAAGCGTCGAGATGGGAATGGACTCGATTTTGGAAAGGCTTGTTGTTAGAGGGAGGGCCCCATGTGTGTCCGGTTTGGATATGTAGTGTAAAACTATAGGGTCTAGCAAGGATACCTTGCAGGAGGTTGGAAATTCTTCCAGTTCAATGGGTGGGATGAGTTCTAACCAGGCTGGTCCCGAAAGGGCTGTGAACATAGAAGAGGTGGTTGTCAAGAAAGGTGATAGGAATTCTAAAGGTCTGGATCTGTTGGTTGTACCATTTATTACTTTGAGTAACAGGTTTAACGGACTATCGGAGGACATGTTGGCTGAAGAAATGGAGGTGGAGGATGAAGGGAGAGGGGATGAGGCGATGGTCGGGGAAAATCAGCAGGCTGAAGACTGAGTGTTTGAACAGACTATGAATGGAAAGGAGTTGGTGGTGGCTCAATCAGCTGAAGGCATGGGGCAGGATTCAGCTATTTTGAATATGGAATGCGGCCCCATTACCGACAGGAGCTATGCTTTGTTGGAAGGTTCAGATCCAGTGGCTTTGAATATTGAAGGCATGAATATTGGGAACATGGGGAAAGCTTCAGATGTCCAGGCAAGAGTTCTAGATATGTAGGCACATGCCACGGTTGGGGAGAGTATATCGTTGGAGGTCGAGCAACTCCCTTTGAGGGAGAATTGCACGCCAAATCATAAGAGGTGGAGCAATAGAGAAAAGCCCGTGGAGGGGAAGGAGAACTCTAGGGGAGTAAAAGCGATATTGAGTACCCCGGTTGGCCGGTCCTTCAGTGATATTGTTCAAAATGGGACTCAGAATGAGGTTGTAGGTGAAGGAACTTTGGCTGCAACTTCATCAAGAAGACCAAGGAAAGACTATTCATATCTCCTGTGACCAATGCGGACCAGGTCCACTTCAAAAAACTAGGTGGTCTTAGCAGTCAAGAAGGGCAGTGAGATTAAGAAGTCTTCTCCAGATATGTCTATTTTGGATCAGCTTAGGAATCGCGTTCAAAGTGTGGGCTTTTTGAGAAACCCAGAGTGGGAATCGGCTACTGGATAAGAGGGATCCAGTTTGGGGTATGGTGATGACGTCGGTTATTATGATGTTTAACTCTGTGTTGATCATCTTCCTTCTGGTTTAGTTTTTCTGTGGCGTTGTATGTTGGGCACCAGATATCCCTAAGAAGACTATCATAAAATGAAAAAAAATGATTTGCAGGATCTATAACAAACATAGTTAAATCGATTGATTCTATAGTTACTAAGAATCATGTTTTAAAAAGAAAATATCTATTAGATAGTTTGGAAGATAACTAGATATTGTTCAGTGGGTATAAAAGGTATATGTAAAAAAATTGGGGATAATTATTTTGTATATAAAATATAATGATAAAATATCAATTATTTTTTTAGGATAATAGATATAGAAGAAATAAATTCAATGATACCTATATGAATTTTTTTAATAATTCTTCAGGGTAATTTTATTTAGGGAATGGGTAAGTGTTTAAAAATTGTGAGGACATTACAAAAGGAAGATATAAATCAAAATGAAATAAAATGAAAAGTGTATTTCATTGCTGAAATTAAATTAAATAGTAATGATAATCCCTGAAATTTATGATTCAAATAAATAGAGTTAGTGCATCATAAAAATAAATGATTTAACCCCAGAGATAAATATGATAAAAGGTCGCAACATCTTTTAAAACAATGGGAACATGGAAGAGTATATTGTATAAATCCCACTGAGGTGTAACAGTGTAATCAATTTGGGAAAAGAACACACATTCTCTACTCATTATCTTTGAATAAAATATTTTATTCCATTTTATTTTTTAATTTATATATTATATGTATTTTATAATGTTAACGTAACATTGCAATATTTAGATATTGAAATATCAATTAGTATACATTTAAAATATATTTTTTATTAATGTTACATAACTCTACTTAATAGAGTATTTGTAGAATGGTGTTTCCGATATATCGATTTCTCTATACCTTAGTCAAATTTGAATAATTTTTTTATGGATTGGTTTTATGAATATAGAGAACATATTAATTATTAGAATTAGGAAATAACATTTCATATCCCAAAAAAATCATATTTTTAAATAAAAATGTCAATATTATCATTAACACCCATTGTAATCAAATTATATTACATGGGTTCTCATAATAAGAAATATGTGACATATATCTATATTGATCGAGGAGTATTTCATCTTTAATGACATGTATATTTTTCGAAATATACTCATTTATGTTTAAATAATCATATAATTTTTACCCAAAATTGTGAGGATGTTTTTTAAATTTGTTTTATTTATTTTTTAATGCCTATATTTAATTGTGCCTATAAAAATACCTCTTTAAAATTATAATAGTAAATGAAGAATCTATATGATGATGTGGATATGGGTTTTATATACACCACTTCTTCACTATTCAAAACAATAATCCTTTCTATAATAAACATTTAAGGACTAATGGGTCATTTCATTGAAAATCATAGGAATAAAAAATCATGATCATGAAAAAATATCCACATTCGTGTATAAATTATCAATTTAATAAAATTGGAGGGGAAAAATAATTTTAAAATATTTACCATTGATCTAGATATCATCATTGAGGACTAAAAATATTTTATATGTTGATGAAATATTTTTTTATGTGGTATGTAATCATAGAAATTTTAGTTCTTCCATTAAAAATTAATAATTATAAGATTATATACCTAGAATTAATTATTGTCGACCTTAAAAACATCAATTTCCTTATTATGGTTGTTTTCATATATGATATTCTCATATAATCCATTTAAAATAATGATCATTTTACATTTCATATAATAAAATAAAAATGAACAAAAAATATAACTATTTAGAAAGATGTAATTCTATCTATATAATGTATCATTATAGTTACATGTAATCATATCTTGGGGAATATCTTTAGAACCTTGGAAGATATAATTAATTAATAAACTTCCAATATTGACCATAATAATAGGGAGTATCATACTTATTTATATATTTTGATACAATATCCACTTAATTAAAAATTTATTACTTAAATAAAATCCATTATCGATGTCAACAAAAAGTGAATTTATGTTTAATTGGATAGTTTAATTTGAGAAAATATTAATGCAACTAACATTGATATTGATCATTCTAATTTTCAATACATTAAATTGAAATGTGTATGGGTTTTTAATATGAAATTATTATTTAGTAAATGTTTTGTGATTCATCCTCATACAAAATTATAAGGTAATTTATTATGTCCATGTAAAAAAAATATCGATAAGTAAAATTACATGACACATTCATTAGATATGATAAATGATTTCATTGTATTAAATATTTGGATGTATTGTATCTATATTCAGTAATTTTATATTTATATTATACATAAGAGGTTAAAATATATATTAACACATAAATAGATAAACATCTTCTAAAGGATATAGTTATAATTGATCCTGGGATATGATTTATTAATACATTACTAAAAAATTAATGTAAAAATTGTGGATGATGCTCTAAGAAATATTGATAATTATCAATTATACAATTTAAAGGTTAAAAAATACATAATAATAATGGATTGTAAAAATAATATTGAGGAAGTCATAAGGAAATTGTAAAATCATATATATTCAATGATAATTAACATCCATCCATCCGTGTACATATCAAATAATCAAATATTTTATTTTGTTGAGATATATAACAAGGTAAATAGTACATTGGAGTTAAACATTGAAAAAAATTGTTTCATAATATTTGGAACATATATATACATCCCATCAAGTGAAAAAATAAATAAAGAGGTATTGGATGATTCACATAGATCATTATTCTATATTTATCTCAAAGGAAAAAACATGAATAGCTATATTAAAAACTAGTTTTGGTTGGATAAATGAAGATAGATATTGAAAAATATGTATCATGGTTCCTAGTATGCTAGTATGTTGAGATTGACTTCCATAATTATATTATGACATTGAAACCATCACTAATACAAGTATTTAAAAAAATTTATTATCCCTATACATTTAATCATATAACATTGTAGGACATTTAATGTCCCAAATCCAATTTGAGGTCAACTGACTCCATTAAAATGTTAGAAATCCTTATATCCATCAAATAAACATTATTAGTTATTTAAAATTATTAGATATACAAAATGGAAATGGTAAGGGTGTTTGGAGTATTACTTTATAATTTATCTGATTCTGATATGTGGTTCTCCTCTATGTTATGAAAATGTCCTCAAATTTCAATTGATTTGGAGGAAGACATCAAAAATTCTTATAATCCTTGGATATTATAGTCATTATGAGATGAAATTTTATACTCTATAATATATTCTAACATCCAATTAAATTAATTACCGTTGTTTTTTTATCAACACCACCCCATAAAAAGGTTAACATATAATGATTGTGTGGATTCTATAATTCATATGGTATACTATGAGTGTATATATGGGAAGAGATTCAATACTATAAAATGATAGTATGAAGGTACAGAGGGGAGGATAATATGACCTATCCATGTCAAAGAAATAATAGAGAAGTTTCAAACCATTTAGTGGCATCTGAACGTGTCATGAAGTCCATAGAAGAGTTATACATATAATCATTAATGAGGCGAAGAGTTTTATTTGGGTAACATGTTGTTACTTTAGTAATCTCATTTGATGTGGGTAATGAGATTTGGGTTAAAGGGGAATATTATTCATACTAATATATATACCTTGAAAATCCATGGTAACTTAGGGTTTGTTTATAAAATCAAAGACGTCCCTCAAACCCTATATAATGTAAATGATTTCTTCCACGTGTAACAGTAAAGAAAGAATATACCAGACCATTCACATATTATAAAATGAACACTATGTTACTACAGAATAATAAATCTACAATGGAATATGATAACCAGGATATAACCTTATAATTATGATATGTATTATTAAAAACAATAACATTATATACATGAAAATGAAATTTTAGGTTAAAATATTTATAGAATTAGAACATATCTCTTTGTATGAAGGCCCATTTCTTTCTCAATATATTGGTATTTCTCTACTATATAATATTCTAAGTAATAAAAAATAATATATAAACTTCTTCCATAAATTATACACACACGCTAATTTTATAGTATAATAACTTTCCCCATAAAATGTTGAAATTTAAACATAAGATGGGTGAGCTCAAATGCTTGGAAAGATGATGTTCATATAAAAACATATTATAGAAAAAAAGATAAAAAAAATTTTAGGATGTAAATGATAATCATATAATTCCATATAACATATAACATAATCTTAAAATAAATTGTTGAATGAAATAGTAATATAAATAATTATATTATTGTAAATAACATGTTTCATAATGATTGAATGCATAATGTGGGAAAAATAATCATTAGACAATGTCCCACTAAAAATAAATATTAAACATAACATTATGTTTTCATTCCAAGTCATCATGAACAATTATGAAGAAATACAAAAAATTATATTGGTAATTTGTCTCATAATGCCAACTAATTCATAGATGGCTATTGTTGGCCCCAACAATCACTAATTATGCCCAATAGGTTCATTAAATGAACTAATGAATGAAATATAAAATATATAAAAAATATTCTATATTAATAAATAATCATCCATATTTAAATAAAATATATATATATATTATCTATATTTCATTCATCAAAAAATAGAATTACTCTCTATGTAATAATACATAAAAAATACCACATTGTGCAATATATATATGGTAATGACAATAATTTACTCAATAAAAAAATGGATTTATATGACCCTAAAACATCTAGAGGAAAAATATATATGATATTATTATGGAATATCACACGTGAAACAAAAAAAACATTTATGGATGGTTACATAGATTAAAAACACTTTCATTATAAGGTCACACTAGATGTTATCATAAAAGAAAAGATTAAAATTTTGTTCAGTTGATACAGTTACATCAACCAAAGAATGGAAGATTATAAATGGGAATTTATATAGTGTTTCATGAAACATTAACCTAAATATGATTTATATTTCATTGATAATGAAAAAATAGATGATAAATAATAAAATAATCCATAGAATATGTTTTTAAAATATTCCTAAATGATGATGTTATGAGTAATATTCTATTGTAATACTCAATATGGTGACATAAAAACTTTTAAGACATTTAATTTACATGAATATGCATTAATTATGTGGTGATATATATGAAATGGTCATCATGATGAAATATGAAGTAGATTATGGATCTACCAATATAAAGTGAAATCTCATTTCAGTATTTTGAAGATAAATATTTGTAACAAATATCCTAGGAAGTATAATTGAATCTATTTTTTAAGATATGAATGAGGAGAAATGAGTGTAATATGAGATAACATATATATTGGATTCAAAATATTAATAAGAAAATTATTAGGAAAAGAAAAAATGGGCATTGAAGAGAAAGAAGTATTATAAAGAAATATAATTATTCATAAAAAGGTTATACTTTTTGAGAATGAAATTCAAAATAATGATATAATATATAAAATAATCCTTATATGATACATATTAAATAATATAGGTTCAAAAATAAAAACATCTCATATAGAGTTGAAATGAGGACTGGAACCCTTACCTTTATTCTTTCATTGTCTCATTTTCTCAATATTCCCATAAATGAAAAATAAAAATATTAATCACTTATTTTATCACCTTATTCTACCCTATAAATTTTTTTAAACTTTTTTTATTGTAATATATTAAGAATATGTTAAATAATTTTTATTTTCATCAATAAATTCTATTATTTTAAATTGTTTTATAGAACTTAATTGGTAACAGTGGTGTTAATTTTTTATTACATATTAACTGTTAATCATTTAAAGGAAATAATAGGTAATATAATATATAGTTTACAATTATTTATAATGTAATAATTTAATTTAATAAGTATATTAGTGTTGGTTTATTATAATGATTTAGATGATAATGTTATTTCAATTATTTTAAATTATAAATCATGTCGTACATTATTTATGTGATAAATAATACTATTATAATTTAAAACAAATAGAAAATTGTTTTATCATTACATTATAACAACACAATTAGGATTGTTTCCATAGTAATTCATGATATTAATTTATATTATTGTTTATGTGTGAGGTAAAATCGAATGTGACAAGATTTAACTATAATATTTTGTTGAGTATTGTCATGGAAGTTATTATTTTCGAATAATATCATTAAAAAACCTTTAATGATATTATAATATTTTTAACATGGTTAATCTAATTTTAATAAATAATTATATTAAATAAATAGCTAGATGGAATATGAAATATGACCCATTAATCGAGGTGGTTGTCTATACATTCGCATGAGAGACATGTTAGTATTCCATTGATTTAGATTATGATAATGAATATTTTTTAATTTCTATTTCTTAATAATATTATAAAAAATTTATTTCTCAAATAAATATCACGTGGTAATTATTCAAGAATGGGTGTGGTGAAAAATAAAATATATAAGCCCTCGACTTTAAGCATTATATAATCTTGAGTTTTATTCAAGATTTTACTTTCAATATCTTTAGGGATCATTTAATGATTATAAAATTGGTTAATTAAGATGTAATAGATACATAATAAAATAATAAAATTCAAATTCTACACATCTATGTAGTATAAATTTTTTCATAATATAATATTTTAAAATAAAGTGTAGTAACTTTTCCTGAATACTCTTCATGAAATTCGACACGACCACTTCCATTCCCTTACCATTACAAAAACACTATAAACACATTTTTTCAAACATGGGTTGATTGCCGAATATCATTAACCGATATAAAAAGAAAATAAACTATTTATTCAATAAAGACATGAAATTCCAAAAAAAATCATTTTTTCCGACATAGCATTTTACTCATAAAGTAATATATCATTACATTAAAAGGTTCATTTATTTAAACATTTGAAAAAAACTAGTTTACATGAGAACTCATTTGAATGAATATAATATTCAGGATCGCTCATTGTTAAATTGACTCACATAGCCATTATAGAACCCTAAAAAGATGAATATCCAAATAACCAACTTCCAATATAATTCTTCACCTAATATAATTCTTACCTAATCCATTGAAGTGTTTTCTTGGCCCAACCATAAATCAAAAAATAACAAAGTCACGTGAAAAAATATAGGCTAAAAATCATGTATAATTTTCAAGAAACACAATGTCAATAAAAAATTTCATCATAGGAAAAAAAATTAAAGTCTTATTATAGAGACTGAACACGAGATTGCTTGGAGTACGTGTCAACTATCATTCACATTGGAATTATTACATTGAATCATGCCTCGAATGACCAAGATTCTAGTAGTCCTATTATACCATATGAATAAATGAGTCATGCATAAAATAATGTTTTCGTAATTACAATATAACTTTTTGTCTTCTTTATAAATTAATAACATCGGATAAAACTATAATACAACTATTAAATCCTTTCACGTCATTCATAGTATGCTTCATGTATTCTAGGGGAAAGAAACATAATAATTGTGATATATAATTCTTTTTAAGAAAAAAATATAACGGAATATATAATTAATAATCCTAGATAAAAATTGTAACATTGGAAATATGTGATCTCACATGCCATCTAATCAACAAACTAAGAAGTAATTGAAAAAATATTTTGTAAATGTAATGAATGTAAATGCATTTGAATAAAATTCCAAGATAGGGAAAAATAAATATGGCATGGTAAGAAACAAAAGCACATGTCATTTAATCAATGAACTGAAAATTATATGTATCCATAGATATTTTGATGAAAATTATCATTGATGAATAATAAATGAAATATAAATGAAGGGAGTGCTTAATTATTGGATGTCATATATTAGGAACATAATAACATATACTATCAAGATACCTCTTCTATAGAGTTTAAAACAAAAAATAGAAACCCATTTTATTTTAACAATGTGATTTTATCATGAGAACCTATTAATACACCTTGGAACTATATAATGTCTGAGGTCCACCCATCATTTCATGTCAAGAATTTTGTTAATATCGAGCAATAGATTTAATTATTATGCAATATGCCTTATCAAATATCCATATTGAGTAAAAGGAAAATATTTATTAATAATTTATTATTTAATAAAATTATTATTAAAATAGAAAACATATGAAAAATGTTATACTTTTTAGTTTATAGAAGTATCCACTGTCGAAGAAATGTATAATTTTAAGGAAACTGAATTAAGAATGATCATAGTAAATTGAATATTTCAAGCTGAATTAAATGAATCCATGAAGTGAATGAGAATACTATCATTGAAAATTTGTTTATAAAACATACATAGAATGATTAATGTTGGAATTAATACAAACTTTTCCACGTGGAGTAAAATAAATGGTTGTCGTTTTTTGAGGAATGTTGATACAATAAAAAATCATCCAAAAAAATTCTTCAGGAATATATAATTTTTTTTAAAGAAAATTACTTATGAAAAAACCATTTCTTTGTAAATTTATATTGAAATAATTTTATTTTAAAATAATAATTTTAATCATTCAAAATAATTTTTAAATAAATCACGTCAATTAAATCCAAGAATTTCATATGAGGTGAAAAGGGCATTACTTCTGTATGGTAACAAGGATTTAAAAAATCAGTGTACAGAATGTAGAAGTGAGATTCCTTTTTAAACCATGAAAAAATAAAAGGTTTAAAAAAAATTTACTAAAAAATTTAAAAATAAATTTTGGTAATTTTTATAAAACATATCTTTTAGAGGAAAATAGGTTCTCAAAAAAAAGTGCTAAATGAAGTTGTAATTTATTAAAAAAATTCAATCTCATTGAGTACCTAAGAGTGGAAAATGGTAAAAATAATTGACAAAGTTCAAAAATTATCAATGGAAAAGAAACCTGAATGTTTGATTGAACAATTATATTAAAAATTCCTGAATTAGAAATACCATTGAATGAAAATTAAAATTTTTTTTTGAGAAAAATAATATTTAATCATTGCTATGTGTCCCATACAATTTGAAAAAAATGTACATCATAATCCTTATAAATTAATTATATTAACTGAAATAGATAAATACAAATAAGTTAAATTGAATCATGAAATAATATATAAAAATGGGTCGATGATACCAGAACAAAACAGTTATATGTGGTGAACATGATATTTACCTAATTGATTTAAAAGGTGTGATGTGAATCTCTTACATTGCGATTTCATTAGGGAGGACACCCATTAACATCGTGTATAATAAAACTATTTTAAATTTATACTTTATTGACACAATTTATCATGTTTACCTTTTCATTTATTTTAGTTTTACTATATTTTATACAACTACTTAAACAATTTAGTTTATATAGAGTATTCTGAACAAATTCGTGTTATGTGTTAAAAATAACATAACTATGTAAATTATAGTAAATGAGTTCATTATATAACATCTCCATAACAATAAACAGTACATGATTATCATTTTTATAGGTTAATTATACTTTTAAAATCTAATATTAAATATGATTAGGAATAATTATTCAACATTATGATCATCGAGATGGTCGGTTGTACGTACTCTTGAGTACTGTTCTGATTTATCAATGGTCGTTATATAAAGAAGGAATGTCACACTATATCCAGAATTACCATTATATCCTTAACACCATATTATTTAATTATATATAATTATATATAGTATTATTTTTATGAAATTAAAATCACGTCATGTCAAGGAGGTTGTAGTACACCCGTCTACAAAATATGTTATAACTTTTTTAAGTGTATGAAAGGGTAATAAAGAAAATCACACACACACACATATATATATATATATATATATCATATTTATATAATGTTAATTATTTAATTAATATCATATATAGGTTTTTAAATTAACATATTTTAAATTAAAACCAGTCTTTATATGTTACATGTTTTTTGTGAACGATTCACAATGCTTCATAGGGGTTGTAGTCCACACTTTCTAAAACGATGTTATCATATAAACGTAAAATAGAATGTATTAATGGTAGGTGAAATAAAAGGAATAATGTAGTATAATGAAATAATTAATATTATTTATATAATATCTAAATATATTTTTTGTCCTAATTGACACCAAGATATATGTTAAGGGAAAAATAATGAATCATCATTTTTTAAGTTAATAGTTCACCACACAAAGAAACACTATGTTCATGAACCATTAGATAAAAGTGTTTGAAATTGTGGGTATGACCCTTAGATTAAAACTATAATAGTATATTGAGGATATGCAGTATTTTATTAAATATTATAATAAGAATTGATGAGGGATTTAAGAATGTAAATAATATTTAATAGTTTTATAGAAGATATTACCTATTAATCAGGTAACTATTTTTGGTTTGTACAAAAAGTCTTACTTGGATGGATTTATACTGAAAAGGAGGATTAATAATCCACTGGATGTATTTTTTGAAATCATTAACGGAATATCTTGGGAGAACCTTTCTTATTTTATAGGTGTGAGGAATTAGGATAGTTATTGGCCCTTTAATTGGAAAGAAAGGGGCTCTCCTGGATTTTTTTGTGGGCAAGGTAGGTGTACACATGTTCTTAGTGAAACAATATCTTACAAAAACAACCATACTCATTAATGGAATCTTAATGAACTAAATTTTGATATAAAATGGGTTTTGAATAAGTTTTTAGGTCATTAGAGCTGCTATATTAAAGGTTTATTCCTTTATTGTGATTAATTATGCCTTAGTGATTGTAATTAATATTAATTACATTTTCTAATAAATTTTTGCAAAAACAAATTTTGTCAAATTATATATTATTAATAATGATTATTAAAAATAAGGAATCTATTTTTCCAAATTCCAATCATATGTGGGGATGAAATTAATTTAAATTAATCACATTATGGGGACGAAAAAGTGGGGTTTTAAAGAGAAAAACATCTAATAGAATGCTCTATTTTTTAATCAATTTCAATGCGAAATTTTTTCTCATGAAATAAAATTTTCTAATTGATAAAAATATTATAAAATTAAATTTTATAATCAATTATAATAACATTTTTCCTTATAAATAAATTATATGACAAAGTGGGTTGGAACTACAATTTAGTATTGTTTACTATTAATTAAAATATTAAATATATCTAGAAAAATATATAAAATTCACCCTAAAGTACTTATTCAGTTTTTCATTTCAAAATATAAGTTTATTTTGACATATTAAATTAAATGAAGATTCAAAAAAAGATTGAAAATTTGTTCGTCATTAAAAGGAAATAAAATTGCATTTATAAAAATATAGAATTGAATATGTAATATATATTTCATTAAAATCAACCACTAATTATAATTAATTTACTTTATTAGTATTAAACATATTTTTGATAATAAAAATAGTTTTCGATAAGAATATTCACATTTTATTGAATTTCACGTTTTTTTATTTCTAATTATTTTGTAACCAATTAACTTATTCAATATTTGTATATAACAGAATTTTATTATTTTAGTTGTTAATAATTATAACTATTAATTTATTGGATAGTTTATATAACAATATATTTTAAAATTTTATTATTTTTAAAAAAGCATGGTAATGTGTGTAATGAAAGCCATCATGGATGGTCACTTTTGCGTGTAAATCGCACTAACTCTATGTTGCATGCATTGAAATAAATAGAATCATTTTAAATAGTAAATATATTATAATGTATCTATGAATTACATTACCTTATATACATGGTTTTTCGTTTCATATATTCTAATGCATGTAAGGTTTTATAAATTATTGTGGTGTCACACTTATGTAATCAGCCTTAGATTATTGAAATTTAATTTTCTTTAATAAATCCCATTTCGAAAAAAATTTAATTTACATATTATTTTCATTATCAAAATAAAAAAACTGGGAATATTGTTTTTTAATTTAATGAAACAATTACGTATTCTATTGGACCTAAATATAAAATAACATTCTTGATGACATGAATGGTTTTCTTTGAAATACCATAAAAATACCAGATATTGTTAATCATTTTTCAAAACAATTCATTATTAACAGGTAAAAAGAATCCCTATAAAAGTAATTGAAATAATTTTAATGATATATAAAAAACATTATTAGTTTTTTATTCCCATATGAATACATTTTATATTCCAATTCAAAATCATGGATAATGAGAATAAATCAAGTTTTAAGGAAAACAATAAAAGATAATTTTTTAAGAAAAGAGTGTTATGTTTTTATATTCAAATGAATCATAAAACCAATTTGATGATGATATTAGAAAACATTAAATATAATTATTTTAGATAAATTTTTTATATATATTTCCATACATGATGTATATAAATCATTTAAATTAATAAAGCTTTATAACATCAAGAATTTCCTCACTAAAATGAAATTGATATGATGTCCCTTACCTTCAGTCCAATTCGATTCATGTTTCATTATATTCTTGAATAAAATTATTATGTTACTTATTTAATTAACTGAGAAAATTTTTAAATTTAATTATTAATTTTATTTCACTTTTTAAAAATTTATATTCAATTACACAATAAATTAATATTTTGACAGATTTTTTGTCCATATTAACATTATCTGTCAAAAACAACTTTGGTTTGTTGAAGATGGTCAATGAGGTCATTATTTTAACATATCCAGAATAATTATTCTGATATATTTATCATACTTAAATATTATTTATAATTTCAAATACATTAATTAATGATGGTTATGAAACATTAATCAAGGTTCTGATTATTGAGATGGTATATCATATGTACCTATGAGTAACATTTTAATTTATCAAATAATATTTTTTGTACTAAGGTAAGATAAATTTAACATTAAAAATAATAATCACGTCATAATGAAAATTATATTTATTTATATATAAATATATAAATATAATTCATTTTATATAAAAGTATTCACATCCCATTAAGGAGGCGGTAGTTCATATGTCGACGAACGACTTTATTACATTTTTAGTGTGTGAAAAGGTAAGAAGAAATGTTTGTATTATATTAATAGAAATATAATAAATTCATTAATATTTTTATTATTTCATTTATTTCATATATATTTATATAAGTTACACTTATTACCTTTTATGTAACAATTTATGGAAAAATATTATTATCCCTTCATGAGGAGGAAGTCCGTTGTACACACGAGTGATCATATTGTGTCCTATATGATGTGAAATGAAAAAAGTTTATATATAACAATGAATAAAATTGTTTAATTATGTTTTTAAAATCATAAACATTTTATATAAATAGTTTCTCTATAGTTATTCTTAATCATGATATGTGTTAATGGATGAGAGAACGTCTTCGTTTCACGAGGTTGTAGTCTTTCCTACACACGGTTGATGATTTGATTGCCCAATTGATGGTTGTGTGTGTGGGTATATGTTTTAACCATAACATATAAAAATATTTTTATATTTTTTATATTGAGGATATTATATAATCATTTTATAATAGACATTGAAAAGAGCAGTTTTGGGAAAAAACCAAAACACATGTTGATGAATGTTGCCTCTTCTCCAGGTAACTCCTCTTGGATTGCACAAAACGACTCCTTTGGTTTTATTTTTTCCAAATGTATGTATTCT
Organism: Viscum album; assembly: GCA_963277665.1. Classification (NCBI taxonomy): domain Eukaryota; kingdom Viridiplantae; phylum Streptophyta; class Magnoliopsida; order Santalales; family Viscaceae; genus Viscum; species Viscum album. Next base: position 602,717,340 of record OY728166.1, read on the forward strand.
TTAATGTGAAGTGGGATTAAAAAAAGAGATTTTTATATGTATTGTGATACCTAAAGGTCAGGATATGTGTGAATAGAGGAGGATGTGGGAGGCCTTTTATAAGGGATGTGAGTAGAAATCCTATATATTTTTTAAAAAAGGGATTCTTCCCAAATTTTTGAAATATAAAGTAGAAAAAACAATGAAAACAATAGGTATATAATGTTATATGGTATATATATGTCCCTTAGAGTATTTATGCAGAATTGTTTAGGTCATTTTCCATATTTTTGTTTAATTTTTATCCAATCGGTGATTCTCATTTTTACCTTAACTACTGTTATTAATTTTACTCGTTTTCACAAATCACCTTGGTTAAAAATTAAAATTAACTTATTAAAAGTTATAAATAATTATTATAAAAAATATGGAATCATTGTTTTTAAATTAAAATAACATATTTTGGAAAATTATGTTTAATAATAATCCTATAGTTGTTTTGAGAAAACCAGTTTTTAAAAGAATATTTGTTTTTTTTTGAAAAAAAAGATATAATATTAAATCATTGAAAAATATAATTTTTTTATGAAACAAGAATAATATTTAGTGATATATATTATATACATATAAATTAAATAATTCTCCATTAGATATTATTTTAATTAATTAAAATTGTGAAACATTATGTATTTTTAAACAATTTTATGAAAATCCAATCTTTAAACCCACCAAAAAACTTATATTAAATAAATATAATGTTGAGTAAAATTTAATTTTTTGGAATAAATATAACTAAATTACATTTCATTTATTTTAAAACATATTAAAAATATTTATAATTTAATATTATGGATATTATTAAAAATAAATTTCTATTTTTACAAAAACCGGTATTTTTCATTATTTACTAAAAATTTTATATTTACAATAAAATCCCAAAATTAAATGATTATAGTACGACCCATTATATTATATTACTTTAATAAAATTTATATACCTAAATTTACAAATTATTATTTTAAATAAAAATTATTAAATAATTAAATAATTAGACTATTTCATTTTTGATTAAAAGTTAATTAATATTTTAATAAATAATATGACTATCGAATTATTACTTTAGAAATGATAATTTTTTATTCTCTCATTAAATTTTCATTACATTCTTATATCATATTATAAATTTCCTCCACATTATTTTATTCGCATGTTAAACAAGGGCGGATATATTTCCCTCGTATCATTTTTATATTCCAATTTTCCACCCACAATGATATTGGTTTTCCAAAAAACATGACATTATATATCAACTTATTCCAAAAAAAATTAAATATATGTGATGTAATTAATATTTTAATTACTTATTATATTATCCCTTTACATATTTTATATTAAATTTTCATAATTTCTGTGAAATATTAAGGTTTAAATTTTAAATATAATTTTGGAGCATTGTTTGATGTCATCCAGATTCAAGCTTATTTAATGTTTTAGTAATAACACCCACCCTACTTATAAATATTGTATAATTATTGTTTTTTAGGGTTTATTAATCAATTTAAAACATTTTATTAGAAGAAATCAGTAACCAATTCATTCATTTGAAGGGTCATATGGTCTACACAAGAAGACCTAAAGAATTAGGGAAGATACAAAACTTGTCATGATGATTGAGAGGCTGGTCTAAATATAGAAGCCCAAATTTTATGAAAAATCATCACATGTTTATGATTATCCAAAATTAATCGTGGGAAAAAAAAATTACTGTCCAACCCCAAAACAAATGGGCCCAAATGAATCCTTGAAGTCTCACCCATCATTATGTCTGCGAAATGAAATCAGCACAACAAAATTGACTTTTCTCATGATATAATTATCAAATAAAGATTCAATTTCATAGTTTAAAATTGTAGATCTATTTATATGTCTTTGGGGATGAAATAATTTGTATTTTAATGCAACTTCCAATTAAAAATTCCACTCACATAGCAGCCATCGGAAAAGTATGTATTGAAATGGACATATTAACATTGTTTAATAAAACAACCATATCATTGGCTCAGTAAGTACAAATTCCTCCATCTTTCTATTGTAATTTAAAAACATTATTATCTACAACTTTTGAGAAGGAAATATCTCGAGATTCAGCTGTCTATATGTCCAAATAGACCAGCCAAGTTGAGGGGTAGTTTTGGAATGCAAACAGTCTACCAGTGTGGGCTATAAATACATCCCCTCCTCTACATTTAAAATGGTTAGCATTTTAAAAAAGGGGATAGTTTATTTGAACGGCCAAATCCTTTAGGAAGGATTTTAAGGACATTCCATACTAATTTATTCACTTGATAGAGCTTTCCCCCACTCATTTTTTTCATTTAATGTTGTGTTGATCTTCGTTTGTAATTGTGTAAGTGTTTATTTTTTTAATTCTATTTTTTTGAAAGTTTTTCAATTTTCATCTATTATTATAATCCACATTATGTTAAATAATATTAATGGTCTTAAAATAGTTTAAATACATTTTAATCCCCTTACCTTATTGTGCTTTCTCATTCAATCTAAAGTAGGTATTCAATTCACATCACCGTTTTTTTGTGTGTGCTCGATGCATAACTCTTTTCTTATCTGATCATTTTTCATCACATATTAGTTTATCACCATAAAAAAATATTTCCATATTAATAAACACATTAATGGATGATTAAATATACCATTGGGGTGAGTCATTATTTAGAGATATTAAGCGATTGAGATGTTTTGCACGATAAGTATTATTTAATTTAACATTTTATTTGTTGGAATTAAAATGTCATGGATTAATTACATATTTTGTTTAACTTATTGATTCCATGGATTATTGGAACCATAAATATTCCATCAAAATCATTAAATTATTGAGAGTAGAATCAGAGTGTATGTTAATGAGGGTATTAAATACATAACAATTGGGAATTACATTCAATGTCAACATGTCACATGGGTGTTAATTTTATGAAATAACAAGTAAGGCTCCAAGATATTGTAAGAATTAATACCCAATAATGAACTCACCCCAATATTTATCAATTTTTTAAATCGAACATAATCCAAAAATTATTTCATAAGCTCTACATTCAAACCCCCCAATCAAAATACAATCAACTATAAACAATCTACTATTAAAATGTATTATCGTCGAGGATTCATCCCGAGTGCTCCTATACACATTAGCAGATCACTAAAACCATGAATGGTAAATAAGATAAAATCATCCACACATTCAATGGCGTTGTTGTGGGAGATGGTGCAATTATATAGTCATTAGTTTTTGGTTATTGTATAAAAACTAAATTTTAAAAAAAATAAAAAAAACACAATGAAAACCTCGCCTTTTAATAATAATTATAAATGAAAAAACACAACCCCCCCACCTCCACAATCATCGAAACACTATCTGAATACCCCATAGTCTCCCAAACAATCCCTTTGATTAGTTTGACTTTGAAATTGTGGGAAAAATTCACCAACCTAGGAGGAACATAAGAGATAATCAACTCATTCAAGAACTTGTCATTGACCAACAAATTAAAATAGATAAGGCCGATCCTAGGGAACAAAAGCATAAAGAACTTGTTTCCCCTAATATGAATTACAAACCACATGGTATTCAATATCCAAATATAGAGGTTTACTTAGATCTCAAATCCGGTTTGATTCATATTCTTTCTTATTTCCACGGTCTAGCTAGTGAGGATCCACATCTCCACCTTAAAGAGTTCCAAGTGGGGTGATCTACTATAAAGCCTTAAAGGGTTTCTGATGAACAAATAAATCACTGAGCATTCCCTTTCTCCCTAGCTGAAACTACCCTGTCATAGATTTACTACCTCTCTCATAGTTCCAAAACCACATGGAATGACATGAAGTGACTATTTGTAGAGAAATTTTTTCCTGCTTCTCATACAGCTACTATTCAAAAGGAAATAATTGGTATTCATCAATTCCAAAATTATTCACTCCATTAAAAATAGGATAGGATCAAAAATCTTATTTCAACCTTCCCACACCACCAAATCCATGACCAACTCCTGATCCAAAACATTTTTGAGTGGTTATTGGCTTTGGAGAGAACTATCATTGATGTCGTATGTGGTGGTGCTCTTGTTGATAATAACCCTAAATCTGTAAGAGATATCATAAGTAAAATGGTTGCAAACACACAACAATTCCATATATGAGCACATTATTAAGTCAAACCAACTATACATAATCAATCCATAGAGCCAAAAATATGATTGAGTGGATGGGTGAACTTACAGGTCTTGTGCGACAATTTTAGAGGTCATTTAATGCGCCAAACTCATATTCTCCTCAATCTATATTCCATGAACATATGAGGATCATTGGAATTGGCTGCTCCCCATCTCATACAACTAACTCATGTCCACAACTTCATGATGATCCATCTAACTCATCTGGACCAATGGAGCTCAATTCAATATATGCTCAGCGGAACCCCAACCATCAACAATTAGGTCAGTTTGTTAGAAACTTCAACCAACCCCATTCGGACTGCATCTCTTTTACATATAACCCTAACATGAGATATGGTAATCCCATTTTTCATTCCATTCAACACCAATATCAAAACTCAAACCAATTACAATATGGTCAAAATTATTGTAACATCCAACAACCTAACCCTTTGGTTCCTCAACCACAGAGGATCAGTCCTATTCTTCCTCCTCCAACATTCCACTATCCTGTTGAGCCTCCCCAATTCCCAAACCAATACAATATCTTTCCCAAGAACCAAAATCATGGTAATCCCAGTCTGGGACAAGCCTCTTCTTCCAATAACCCATGGAATGTACAATAAATGATCTTGCCTCTTTCACCCGTTATAGCCTCAATAACATTGAAACACAAATGGGTCAACATACATCCCCCCTGAGATAGAAACAAAAATAAATTTCTACCCAACTCCCATCTCAACCAAAACCCAATCTCAAGGGTAATATAAGTGGAATTTCACTTATATGGGGAATGAAAATTGCTACAGCTCATGTTGAGTCCTCCAACCCCTCATTGGTTGTTGAACTAGAAAAAGAAAAGAAAAAGAAACATGAAAAAGAATCCAAATCCCTTCCCTCACATCCTTCCATTCTACATAATAACCCAATTCATATTCCTTAATCCATTTCATAGACAAATATGCCCTTTTATCTTGATCCTGAAATGCTCATAATGTTTAGACATGTTGAAGTCAACACTCCCATTTTATATGCCATAAAAAATCCCTAAGTATGCCAGGATTCTTAAGGAATTGTTGACCCAAAAGAGGAAACATATGACCTTGGAAAATGTTTTCACCCAACATTCTTTTCCCATAAAGTGCAATGATCCATGGACCATTATGGTTCCTTGACAAATTGGATGTTCCTACATCGATGATGAACTCATTGACCTAGGGACCTCAATTAATGTCAGGCCCAAATCCATATTCTCCAACCTTTGTCTTGGTCCCTTACATTCAATGGGTGTTTTTATTAAGTCATCCCATCAGTTTACTGCTAGTCCTGAGGGAATAATTGAGGATGTCCTTGTTCGTGTCAATGATCTTATCTTCCATGATAATTTCTATGTCCTTGATATGGAAGGTGATATGAACTCTTCTTGATCTCCCCAAATTCTAGGAATACCATTCATAATGACAGTGAGAACCAATATTGATGTCCATTCATCCATCTTATCCATTGAATTTGGTGATCAACTGGTCAGGTTCATCATTTTCAAAGCCATGACATACCCATCGGAGAATCACTCTTCATTCTCAATCCATGATTCCGAAGACACTTCTGTGAGTCAATTTAACCCCATTCCATCATGTTCAACATGTTTTAATGATAGAGGGTCTTGGGAAAACATCACCATGATTAACCAAGTCCTATATAGTGATGTTAATGTCGACCTTTCATTCATATACTCCATCAATATAGAGGTACTTAAATACTCACTTGAATCCCACATCAACACTGATCACTGTTGCTCCACCTTGGACAATGATATGGAAAATGATTCTAAAGCAACTCAAAGCCCTTCCTCCATTCTTGATTTGTCTAAACCCTAGATAGGAGATGATACAGATATAAAGACTCTTCCTAAACACCTGAAATATGTATTCCTTTTCGTTGATCACTCATATCCTATCATTATCTCTGCTTCACTTACTGAAAAATAGGAGTTCAAACCCGTTCAACTGTTAGAGGAAAACAAAAAAGGGATTAGGTTGGACCCTTGATGACATACTATGAATCAACCCTGCTCTTTTCATGAGTCACATCCATATTGAGGAATCGTCTAAACAAATTAGACTACCACAAAAAAGACTCAATCCACTCATACATGAGGTAGTTAGGGAATAGATCATTAAGCTTCTTCAATCTGGTATTATATACCGAAATTCCTGATAGTAAATGGGTTAGTCCAATTCAAGTTGTAGCTACAAAGGGTGGGATAACTGTTGTCACAAATGAACACGGGGAGTTAGTCTCAACTCGAGTGATGAAAAAAGTGCATGAGTGCACTGACTATATGAAATTTAATGTTGAAACAAGAAACGATCACTACACTCTTTCATTCCTTGATAAAATGCTAAAAAGATTTTCCAGAATGTCACACTATTTCTTTCATGATGGATACATCGGATACCTACAAATCCCAATCACACCTTAGGATCAATAAAAGACCACTTTCACAAGCCCCTATAGAACATATTCATATAGGAGAATGCCATTTGTACTTTTCCATTCTCCTACAACATTATAGACTTGTATGATTTGTATCTTTTCTGAATTCATTGAACACTACAAGGAAGTATTCATAGATGACATTAACATTTATATGGAGTCATTTGAATAATTATTTCTTTCACTCCCTCTAGTCCTTAAAATATGTGTTATGTGTATCCTTGTGTTAAATATTGAAAAATGACAATTCATAGTTGAAAATGGAATTGTTCTAGAGAACATAGTTTCAAAATATGTTATTTATGATGATCTTTCCAAAATTGATGTAATCCAATAACTTCCTAAACCCACCCATTTTCAAGACATCCATTCATCCCTCGATCATGCTGGTATCTATCAGTGATTCATCCATAACATCTGTATTATTTTCCTCCCACTCACTCTGTTTCTACATAATGGTGACACATTATATTTTGATGAGGTTTTCAAGGGATCCTTCATTGAACTCAATAAAACTCTTTCCTTTGTCCCAATAATCAAACCCCCTGATTGGTCCATACCCTTTGAGTTGATGTGTGATTATTTTGATAGACCATTGTGGCATTTCATGGTAAATGGAGAGAAAAGATTCCTTATGTCATCTATTATGCCTCAAAAAGATTGGAAGAAACTCAATATCACAACAAATTCATTGAAAAGGAACTTTTTATAGTGGTTTTTTCCTTAGATAAATTTCGTCTCTATCACTTAGGTGTCAAAATCATCATCTTCACATATAATTCTACTATAATGTTCCTACCCAATAAAATTCATTCCAAACTGAGGCTAATAAGATAGATCCTAATTTACTTAGAGTTTGACATTGAAATAAATAATAGACCTGAAAAATAAAACCTTGTGGCTGATAACATGAGAATAATTTAAAATTATTCTTATTCTGATATAATTGATCTATTATTTCTAACTGAGCACCTCTCATATCTTACTCCATAAATAACATGGTAGGCCTCAACTATAAATTACATGGTTTATGGTGTTCTTTTCTAAAAGGTTTACAATAGATCAAAAAATTAAGTTGAAAAGTGATTCAAAATACTATTTTTTGGATGAAAATAAACATTGAAAAATTGGGGCAGAAATTATAATTAGGAGTTGTGTTGATGAAGATGGACATTAATCAATCTTAGAATTTTGTCACTCACTTCCTAGAGGTGGAAAATTTGGACCAAACCCCCCCCCCCCCAAAGGTCCAAGACTCTGGATTCTTCTGGAAATCACTTTCCAAGGACTCATGGAGTTCTATAAATCAAGTCCCACTTGCAAAAAATTTGGCATAATTTCAAAGAGAAATTAATTGCCCCCAAACCCTTTAATTTTTGGTGATATCATCAATGTTTGGGGCCTTGATTTCATGGGACCATTCCCCTATTCCAATGGATTCTCATACATTCTTCTTTAGTTTCATTATTTTTCTTGGTGGGTCATGTTCAAACCCACTAAAAAGGATAAATCACATACTATTAGTGAGTTATTAAAGACACACATATTCCACTGATTTGGCCAACCACATGCCTAGTTAAGTGACTTGGGAACCCATTTTGGTAACATAACAATGGAATATATTTTGAAAAAAATGGTGTTGTTAGTAAAAAATCAAATATATATCACCCCCAGCCAAATGGAATGTCTTCATATTTCTAATATATAAGTGAATGGAGTGCTTTAGTGAATTGTAAAACCCACTGGAAAAGACTGTCCTGAAAGACATTGTGAATAACATTGGGATTATTGAACTTCTTATAAAACACACACTGGGATGTCTTCTATTTGGTTATTTATTGGTAAAGTATGTCATTTTTAATCTAAAATTCAACATAAGTAATTTTGGGCTGTGAAAACTAGTAATTTTGATTTTAAAAACTATGGTGAAGAAATATTGTTTCAATTAGCTAAATTGGAGGAGCTTCGACTGGATTCTTATAAGAGTTCCAATATGTAAAAAAAGATAAGGTGCTCCATGATAAAGTAATCCTGAGAAATTTATTTCCAGTAGATGAAATGGTAATGCTTTTCATTTCTCGATTTCATCTTCTCCATGGTATTCTTAATTCTTGTTGGGAAGATCCTTTTTATTACTAATGTTTTCCTATTGGGTGCAGTGCATGTCTAAGAACCCTCATTCAAAAATAAATTCAATATTATTGGAAATATATTAAATCATCACCATGATAGGACAGACATCCAGGGAACAAAATCTAAATCCATCGGATCCACAAATTCTACAAAAAACTCACCACTATGTGGAGATGGTGACCCACCATATCCAAACCAGGGGTACCTATTTCCCCTTAACTATTCTTCCTCCTAATCTCTCACCCTATTTCTTATTATCCATATGTTTTTTCATTTTTATACCATATTCTTAATCAAATCATTTATTTTTATCATTTTATTATTTTGTGGGTGTGTATTATAAAAACATTAAAAAACTATAAAAAACAAAAAATGAAAAACAAGTCATACTTACTTATTCTCTAGTTTTGAAATTTTTTCCAACCATCTTTGGGAGTCCAAAATATGTTTTCATCTATAAAATTTTGGATTTTCTTCATGCCATTGACTAAAGATTCTGGTGTCAAAACCAAGAAATTTTGAATGCTCAATTATTTATTTGGGAAATTATTTTCTCCAACCACGATTAACCTCATGCCAATGCCACCTATGGCCATATTTTCAAAATGTGTGTGTTTACCCCTATTTGTGAGTCTTTAGTTTTAGGATATTTGAGCAAAATTTCGAACTTTGGAGGTCATTAATATGATAGTGGCATTTTATGAACCACATGAGAATATCAATTTCTAAATACCCTTCCATTTCCCTGACATTAATCCACGTTTTTAAATCCCCTTCAGGCCTATAAAACCTTTTCTTTGATAGGCACAATAAAATCCCAATATCTTATACCTAACAATATCTTCATGTATTTAAATTTCATTATTTATTGAAATTTAAGTGTGGGTGGGAATGGATTTCATTTTTTGGGTTCTATTTTATTCATTTTCATAAAGTTATCATATTCATGAGGGAATGAATCCATATTAGTGTGGTGTATAGGTTGTCATTGAGTGAATGTTTTGGAATGTAAGGTACTTTCATTTATTTATTTTTTAAATGTTTTTGATATGTGTTCAAAATAATTAAATAAAAAAAAAGAACAAAAAAGGGTTTTGTCTTAGGTAGGTCAAAAATTAATCTTCCTCAAATTTTGATCATGATAAAACTATAACAATTAGTGTTATGAAGAGATCAATCATGGTTTGGGATATGAGTGTCAGATATTTTTCAAGTTCAATATTCAAAAAATTCCAAAAAAGTGAAAATGATAAAAGAGACACTTATGTCATTGAGAGAAGTTTTGAATTTTTTATTTATTTAATCCCCTCATCCACATAAAATTTAATTCTTCTCTTGTGTATTTCTTCACCCAATAATTAACTTGTAAATATGTGTTTTTCGTTCCTTCCTTGTTTTATTTCTAAAAATTTGTGCATTGTTTTACCCATGTTTCTATGTTACCCATCTTCTTCCCTCTCCTGGACATTAAATTTCAACCATCCCCTCACCCCAAAAAACACCTTAACAAGTACTCCTGATTATTTTTCACATTAATATTGGGGGTGGAAGCATAGCGATCTTACAAACTAAATGATTTTTTCTTTTTCTTGGTGAATGAGTGAAACTCTAGTAACAAATGTTTATCATCCTCATAGGATTATGTTTTTAGTGCCCTCATTTTATTTTTCGAAATTTGAGCATTAAAAAATATTTTTATTTGGAACATTGTTTCTATAAAAAATTTAGGTGGATTCAATATGGATGAATGAAATATTCTAAACCTCCCTTGAGTGGGGAAAAAATTTAATATTTTTTTGTGAGTAAAAATGTTGGTGTTATGTTATTATATTTATTCCACATGAAGAAATTATCAAGATTAAGTGTGGGTAATTGTTGTTATTAATATTTTAATTACTTATTATACCCTCCCTTTACTAATTTTATATGAAATATGCATATTTTTTGTGAATAAATAATGTTTATATATTAAATGTAATTTAAATGAACTATTTAAAGGAATCCATATTTAAGAATATTTAGTGGATTAAAAATAACTTTGAATCTACGTTTTCAAATTTAATGATGATTGTTTTTTATATTTTAGTACTAAAATTCCAACATTTCATTAGAATAAATCATTGTCCAATTTCTTCTTTAGAAGGGTCATATGGTCTACATAAGAAGTCTGAAAGAATTTGTGATGAATCTGGACCAGCCATGTTGATTGAGATACTGGTCTAAATCCAAAAGACCAAATTTTATTAAACTCCCCCATATGTTCATTATTATCAAAAATATTTACGGATAATAATTTCAGTGCCCAAATCCAAAAAAGGGGCCCAAATAAAGCATTGATGTCCCTCCCACCATTCTGTCCAGAAAATGAAATCATCACACAAAAAGTGACATTTCTCATGATCTAGTGATCCAATAAATATGGTATTTTGAAGTTTTAAAGAGGATATATAGGTGGAAAAAATTGTTTAATAAATCGTTCAGATTTTAATGCATCTTATGATTAACAAATCTAGTCACATTTCACCCATCGAAAACATCTCTATTAAAAAGGACTGATTAACATTGTTTAATAAAATGTCTATAACATTGTCTCTATAAGTCCAATGGACTCAAAATATCGATAGTAGATGGAAAAAATATATTATATAAAACATTGAATAAGGATATATCTCGATATTCAGCACTCTGGGTGTCCAGATCATGGAGATAAGTGGAGGGGTAGTTTTGGAATGCAAACAATCCACCAACTTGGGATATAAATACATCTCGTACTCTCCTATCAAAAGGATTGGCATTTCCGAAGAAGGGATAATATATTAGAATGCCCAAATACTTGAAAATTAATTGGGAGGACCTTCCAAACTCACAATTTCACTTGATAGATATTTCCTCTTCTCTTTGTTTCATTTACTTTTGTGTTGATCTTTATTTGTAATCATGTAAGTGTTTGTTTTTGTAATTCACTTTTAATGGAAGTTTCTTATTTTTTATCTATTATTATAATCCACATTAAGTTAATTAATATTATTGAACATAAAATAGTTTAAATAAAGTTGAATCAGATTACATTATTGTGCTTTCTCATTAAATCTAATGTATGTATTAAATTCCCTTCATTGTTTGTGTGTATATGTTCGATGCAAAACTAATTTCTTATCCCTTTATTTTTCTTCAATTATTAGTTAATAACCATAAAAATATATTAATGTATGATTAAATCCACCATTGGGGTGAGTCGTTATATAGATATGTTAAGCGATTGAGAGCTTTTTCTCGATAAGTATTCTTTAATTTAACATTGTGTATGATGGGCATAACTTGTCATGGATTAATGAAATGTTTAGATTAAATTATGGAATCCATGGATTATTGAAACCATTAATACACAACCACAATCAATTACTAAATGATATTAGAATCCTAATTATGTTAAGACATGAATTAAATATTTAAAACATGGTAATTTCAATCAATGTCAACATGTAACATGGGAGTTAATTTAATGTAATAAAAAGCAAGGCTCAGTGATATCATAACATTAAATCTCTAATAATGATCTCACCCCAATCATTATCAATTTTTTAACTCAAACACCATCCCAAAATTATTTCAAAAGAACTGAAACAAACCCCCAATCAAAATAAAATCAATTAAAAACAATCAACTAGTAAAATGTATCATCATCGAGGATTCGACCTGAATGTTGTTGTTAGCATTAGATAAGCATTGGAACCTTGAACAGTAGACAGGAGAAAATTCAAAACACTTTCAATATGTTAAATAACTTGAAATTTATGTTCAAAATACTAGGTATAGTATTTCAAATAAACTACATTAAGCATTAGTACATGATATAAATGTGATACATATATCCTTAATAATAAAACATGGAATACATTGTATACCATAAATAAATAGAAAGACAGATACACTTGTTTGAAAAATTATAAAATATTAGCCAAAATTTTCTAAAGTGTAATGAACTACATACTCGTCTTCCTCTTATTAATTGAAAAAATCATATTTTGTTAATGGAAAAAGCTTTTTGAATGACATGGTTATCTAACTCAAAATAATGATCTTTCCCCTAGTTTTATGAAAAACATTTATACCTTATCAGATGTTAACTCATGTGTCCCTAAATCAAATACCCATTCTCATCCAATTCCTCCAAAAAATGGTACCTAAAATTTATATTATACTACATTATCCCAAAATTATACCCTCCAACACAAAATTCCATACAATTACTACAAAGTATCCATCTATACACTAGATTGAAAACTAAAATTATAAAAAATTTCATCAAAAAAGTGATGCTTATAAAAAACTCCATGGTAATCTATTGAATAATAAAGAATATAAGCATCGAAGAATTCAACTTTACACTTGTACCTTCCATCAGATTTTGGATGGAAAGATTTAATGAAATATAATTCAGTACACTATAACTTTTTATTTCCATTGAGAAAAAAAATGTACATGAACATGGGATCATGATCTGATATAATTGAGAGTTTCACACCGTCTAACATGAAAAAATCCAATTGAAACAATTTATAAATTTAAGTTGATGAAATTATTTCTCATGTGGGGAGGAAATGTGTATATTTAGTTAACCAATCAATAGTAACCCAAATAAAAATGTTACCTACTAATGTCCTTGACTATCCCAACCCAGAATTCATTGATATATTCTCCCATATCTACTCTGGCACTAAAAATCGCAAATCATATATTTTTTGTAATTTAATTAATTATTTGACATACTGACTAGTAAAACACTTAATGGTAAGTTTATCAATATCTTTTTCCATTCCATAACACTATTAATATTCATGACGGTCTCTATACCTAAATTTTCATCTTGGATGAATTGAAAATAGTAAACTATAAGCATCTATCAAAAAATATTTTCACAGCTAGGAATCACAAGGAATGTATAATCATTTTCCAAAATTGTATAAAACCATCTTCATCAATATTAATATTTGTAAAAGTACCTATCATAGTAAATTATAACTTTTCCAGGAAATATAGATCGTCTTTCTGATCTTTATTAATTCATTCTAACAAAGGCAAACATACTAAATCATAAAAAAAGTTTATGTCCCTGCATCCACAAAATCTGTAAAAAAATTAATCAAATCATTAACAAAATGGATATATTCAAAATGTAGTAAGGTTAATATTTCTTTAATTTTTCAACTCAATGCATTAACAACATTGCTTTCTCTTCCATGATAATAATAAATCATGTAATTATAATCCTTGATTAATTCAAGAAATATTTTAATCTCATTTTTATTCATTCTGAGTGAATTTACAATTAAAAATTGAATGATCATTATATATTTCACACATTACTACATAAAAATTATTCCCCAAAATGTATAATTTAATAACAATAACCACTAATTCAAATTCTTGTGTAGAATATGTTAACTCAAGAGGTTTCAACTCACATGAAATATAATCGACTACCTTCTCATTCAATATTAGAGTACCACCTTGTCCATACAACAAATGTTCCCTATAAATGATATATTAAATATTTCTAGAAGGTAGCCCAAAACTGAAGCACTACCCAATATTATTTTAATTTCTTGAGAGCAATGATCACATTACTTTTTTTCGAGATAAATTAATCACTTTAAAAATTTAACATAGTTAGAGGGGATTACAAATAAGAAATGATTTCAAAAACCACAATTAGTAACCAACTATTAAAATATTACTAATAATATCTATGAAACATTTTCTTCTTCCCCATTTTTCAAAGAAAAATCTTTATAGGGTCAACAGTTATTCCATCGTAAAAAATATATTTCTAAGGAATGATAGTAGTTGAAACAAAATTTTGTACTTTCTAAATATTCCATATAGATTCTATCCTTTCTTATTTCAAAACATCCCATAGGTTACATCCATGTCCCCCTTAACATGTAGAATATTCCAAATTGTCATCAATAAATACAAGAATAATTTTTTCCAAAAACTCATGATAAATTGGATTCTTAAGATCCCTGAATATATAAGGTACATTAAAAACCCAAATGGTATAACAAAAAATCATAGTTCTAAAATATAGTACAAAGAAAAATATATGAAATTTCTTCATCCCCCACTTTCAACTAATGGTACACTTACCTCAGTTCAAACAAAAAAAATCACCTCCTAGAGCCGACAAAAAAATCAATTATATGAGTACATGAATGCATATTATTAATAGTGATGATAATAAAGGTTTTATAATCAATAAAAAGTCTTATTAAATAATCATTATTCAAAACATACTAGAAAAAAGTATCCAAATAATGATGTTCTTGGTCGAATGATAAATCTATCTAATAACTCTGATAATTATCTTTTCAATTCAAAAAGATACACTTCATACATTAGATATGTTGGATATAAATAGACTATTCATCGTGTACTAATTAAATAATGAAATAAAATTATAATTTATAATTAAAACCTGTAAAATAATTTTTAAATACAACCTTGAATTTATTTATGACAGCACATCACTGATTTGAACACTTTCATTATTTTCAACAATATGATATATTTAATGATGTTTTTCATCTCTAAAATATTTATCATCTTCTTGATAAGTTATTGAAGGCATGAAATCAATTAATGAATCTTTTATTGTAATGAAATCTATCTTTTCATGACCATCATAAGAGAAATACATTTCTAGAATGATATCAGACATTACTATGGATAGTACAATAATTTTTTCATGAATGGACATCCCACATATATGAATACAAAGATTCCTAATAATCATGGATTTATTAATAACTCCAAATAGTGTTCTCAATAATAGATATATTTCTTTCATTGGGTGATATTAATAATTTTTTTAAAAATTTCTAAAAAATGTATGAATTCAATGATATAGAGTAATATAGGTTATTGGTATAATTTGAAAAATAATGTGAAAAACATATCACCACTTATTTTGATAGATAAAAATCAAATGTATTATTATTAAATGACCACCCCTCACCATTATCTTTCTTATCCTGATTATTTCAATCATGTTCACCTAATATTGGAGCAACATTAATATAATCACCAAACTTATTACAACTAAAAATATCACATCTGGATGGCTATCATTCACAACATTCGTTGATTCATTAATAAACCATTGCACATATTTAGGGGAAATCATTCCAATAATTCCACACTAGTAACATTTCCCTACCTTCATAAAACATCCCCCCGGGTTATTTTAAGCACACATACTCGGAGATTGGATCTTCATTTATTTTCTTATAAATTTATTTGATGTCTATTTCCCCCATCAAATTCCCTAATAAATGCATCTTACAATCATTATCACGAAGAACATTTGTTTCAAAAACTGTATCTGAACCATTTTAACAAAATTAAATACAATTTCATTGAATTTATATTATCATGCAGCGAAATATCATTTTAGAACTTGATTTAATATTGATTCAATATAATTATATTCAATATTAGTTTATACAGTAAAATTTAGTACATACCCTGAAAATTTTGTGATGTCTTCTTCATATGCATCTATATACAATTCATGTTTTTTCCTCGATTCTTTGAACATTTTTCCCTCAAGATTATGATGACCTAGATAAATATTTATCACTTAAAATATT
The DNA here is from genome assembly GCA_963277665.1 of Viscum album. Classification (NCBI taxonomy): domain Eukaryota; kingdom Viridiplantae; phylum Streptophyta; class Magnoliopsida; order Santalales; family Viscaceae; genus Viscum; species Viscum album. Next base: position 602,733,832 of record OY728166.1, read on the forward strand.
ATATAATTTTTCCCTTTCTATGTCACCAATATCATATTTCCATGTGGAATACTTTACCTAGAACCACTATCGATTATCTTCACAATCAAAATGATAATCAGAAAAGGTTAACATTCAAAATTTAGATCATGATATGACAAGTAATATCTATTAAATAGAGTTGTTCCATGCTTCAAATAACACATAAAAGTATGATCCATACAGTGATGGAGGATGATTATTCATGACATAATACACCAAAGAAATTTTCCTGAATGATAGATCAAGTTCCAATCAGGCATGGACCCCACCTAAATTTATATTCTGAGTAAATTGATCCATAACTACAAAAAAACTATTTGGTTTTATTTCCTTCAATCACACGATATTGATTTGCAATATATATTCATCTAGGTTCCATCCAACTAAAACTTCCCTACTCACTCTATGAAAATCCATTATGAACCTATATAGGTAAGATGATACAATATAATAATATTCAAATATGAAAACATTTTCACTTAACCATATGGTAAAATATTCCAATTTAATGATGTCATTATAACCATAAACAATATACTTCTCTAAAATAAAAATTTATTCATCCTATAATTAAAAATCCTTAAAAATTATATAATCTTGATTTTTAGTCATAAATATAATTTTTTTACTTTTATAATATTTTTATTTATTGAGTATTAGAGAATTAGGGAAAAACTCATAAAAATAATAAAATAAAATTGAGAACATTTTATTAGTATAAAATTTTTATGTATATAATAAATTTAAAATAATGCATGATATCTTTTCATGAAAAATCTTTGATTTTATGCATCCCAATTCCTTCCTGTTACCCTCCCTTAAACCATGTACAAACATTTTCTGAAACTCTAGTGGAGAAAAGAAACATTGTAATTTATATCAAATTAAATTAAACATTTAGTTCAATAAAAACATGAAACCCCATGAAAACCATTTTCTTCAAAACATATCATTATACCCTTAAAGGGAAATATCATTCCATAAAAGACATCATTTATTTTACCTTTTGAAAAATAATATTTACATGAAAAATTAGTAGAAATAATAGATAATTCATGTATGTGACTTGGGAAATAATCTATTAGAACCCATACATAAATATTCTAGAACCCATATATATTGGATTAAAAATATGAAAAACTTATGGTATTATTTTACCGAGAATTCAATTAATACCCAGTGCACTAGAGTGCTATAGAGGAACACACACAAATTAAAAAATAATGGGACCACCCAGAACAATCTAGGTGTACCCTTCATTTATTATTTCTATGAACCATAACATTAAAAAAGATTTTCATAATTTTACAATATTTTTTAAACCCTTATATAAATCAGTTTCTGATTATCCAAATACAAATGTTTTCAAGAATAAATTTTTTAATAAACAGTTTCTTTAGAAATATTATTCAATAAAAAATAACCAAAAAATTGTAATTGGTTTCCTCATTTAGGAAAACATGAAATATTTTAATGAAATATAGATATAAAATAAGTTTAAAATCACATTATATGAAATTTCTACCATAAATTAAAAATAAAAGATTTCATTTATCATTTCTAAAAATGTTCTATTTGAAGCATGTAAAATGAATCCTTTTGAAATCCTTTTAAATACAATAATGGAGAAATAAAATTAACCTTATAAATAATTCATTAAAATATTAAAGAATTTCAAACAACAATTTTAAAAAATGATCAAGGAATTTAAACAATGTTCGAAGGAAAACAATAAAATATAAATTTCTTTTCAATGAAAATATTCTTATCACTTGAGAAATTAATCATTCGTAAACACCAATAAATAATTTAACCAATAAAAAATTAAACATCAAGGGAATTTTAAAATTATTTATATATAATGTAAAAATATCTATATAAACACCTTATAAAATAATAATGCTTCATTATATCATGAACTGCCTCAATGAATAAAATTGAGATGATCTCCCTTATCTTGAGTCAGATTCATCCCATGAGTGTTTACCATTATGAATAATAAAACTAAGATCATTATTTTATTACATGAGAAAGTTTTCCTAGATTATTAATAATTTTATATCTCTTTTTAAGAGGTTATATACTATTATATAATTAATTACAATTAAGTTGGATGTTTGGACACTAATAAGATTACATATCATAAACGACTAGGGTAAGATGTCTATTGTCAAATGGGTAATTATTCAAAAATATATAGTATAATTATAAAAAAATAAATATCACAAATACATATAATTTACACTTTTTAAAAAAATATCATGAATGATGGTTAATAAAAACTAACTAACATTACGATCATGTGGATGGTAGACCATACATACACCTGTGTAATGTTCCCACTTTTTTAACCGTCATTATAGTAATAAGGTAAGAAAACATTAAAATTATATAAGGATATATATATAAATATATTTATATTAAATACCATTATATTTAAATATATATAGATAAATATATATATATATATATCATTTTTTATGTAAAATGTATTAAATTGCTTCCAATATATTGTAATCCACACACCTACAAACCATATTATCACTTTATCACTATGTGTAATGGTAAGAATAAAATTATATTTAATACATATAGAAAGATAATTATTTAATTAATTTCATTAATATGTAATTTATATTAAAATATCAATTATATTTACTATTCTCACATATCATGTAATGCATTAGTGAAACATTCATCACATAACTTCGTGAGGTCGTAATTTGGCGTACACACGAGCTATTTTATCTTATCCCTTACATTATAAAATGTTCAAATATTTTATTTCATATAAGGAATCAAGAAAAATAATTATGTTATTAATATCATAGATATCAGAAAAACAATTATTTATATCATTATTCCCTTCCATGAGAGGTGGTAATGGAAAAAATAAAAGACATCACTTCGTGAGATGATATTCTATCGGACACATGAATGGTGATTTTGAAATAATTTTGATAGATGTTTATGGGAGAGAATGTGGTAACCATAACATAACAATATATATATATGATTATCAGTTTTGTTAAAAATAATGGTATACTAATAATTTATGTGGGTGGTGGGGGAAAATATAGAAACACGTGTTGATGAAAACTACCGCTTCATTGGTAACTACTATTGGTTTTCATGAATAGATAGACATGGTTTGATTTATTACTATTGTAATAATTATATCATGAGAGTATGGAAGAGGATAATTTATTTATTTAGGTATTATCAAAAAAAATGGGATTGGGAGGTCTGAGATAGGAGTAGTGAGAGAGGCCTTTGATAAGGGAGGTGAGTGTAAAACATTAAAATATAGGAATGAGGTAATTGATCCCACATTTTTTCCATGATAATTAGATCCAATAATTCACTAAAATATATAATAATTTGTTATGGTGTATATATATATATATATAATTCGTTCCTGGAAAGTTTGTAGGTCATTTTTGTATTATTCATAACATTAATCACATGGTAATTCTCATTTTTTACCTTAATTAATATGATAGTCACTTTGAATAAAAATTTATCCTTCCTTTTTAATCATTTTAAATTATAATGATACAAAATAGGAAATCCAATTTTTAAAAATAAATTCATATTAGTGGATAATTTTGTTTTAATATTACTCTCGCAGTCGTTGTAAGACAACGAGTTTTGAAGAAGAGTATTTTCTTAGAAAATGATAATTAAATATTAAATCCAAGAATAAATTTAAAAATTTTATGAAACTAAAATAATTTATACAGATATATATCATATTCATTTAATTTTAAAAATTCTCCATTACTGATTATTTTAATTATATAAAATGTTGAAATAATTTGTATTTTAAAATAGTTTTTTGAAAAAGAGGTTTTTTCACAAAAATATACATATATTAAAAAAATAATGTTGATTCAAAAGTAGTTAAGTGGAATGAATATAAAAAATTAATTCATAGTTTACCTAAAAATATTAAAAACATATTTATACATTTAAATTACAAAATATATTATAAATTAATGTATTTTGTTCCAAAAAAATTTGTATTTTTCATTGTTAACTAAAAAATATTAATTTTTTAAAAATCCCAAAAACATAAACTAAAGTAAATAAGGATATTATGATTTTGAAAATGATAAATATTTCATGAGATATATATTCAAAAATATAGAAGTTAGTTTTTTTATGAAACCTAATATGATAAGTAATTAATTAAACTATTTCTATCTTGATTAAAAATGACATAATATTTCCATATCTAATTTATCTATCTAATTATTTATATAATTATGAAAATGTATTATCCAATAATTACACAAATTTTTAAAATACTTTTATTTAATGGATGAGGTAGTCCACCTGTACTCATGGTGTTATTTTTTGTTTCCTTTGTTAAAGAGGAAGAGTTGTTAATTATAATTACGTCATTATAATATATTTTTAATATGTAAATACTACCAATGACAGTTTAATAAATGGGATAATATAGTTCTAAATATTATAGAAGCATATTAAAATGAATTAATGTGTTTTTAGAGTCTAATAATAGTTATTAGATGTAGCGAATGCATTTAAAACTTATCTTCAAAAAATATTCATGCAAGATAATATGGAAATATATAAAATTAAAAAATGAATAATAACTTAAATAAATGGAATACCATAAATTGAGGATAATCTATAGTATCTTAAATCTCTATCGCATGGGTTTTAATATTATCAATGATTGAAAAAATTATCCCACCTCCATATTGTATCCATTAGTTTTAGTGAATCATCCTGTGCTTGGAGGGGATTTATCATTCCTACATATTATGCAAGTAACTATATATAAAAATTAGATAGATGGATGAATTAAAACTTTTCAAATGTGTAATTGGCCAAACATCGACAGACACTACCATCACATTAATATGATTTATAATTCCTCAAGGAAATCCATTGGAATGTATCATATATAGAAGAATTAAAATGAAATTATAAATTCCATTTTCTACTCACACATCATATGAAATGATCTCATATATGTTTTCCATAAATATGAACCAATTTAATGATATTGTATGTGGATAAAGGGTTTGGGAATCTAAATAAAGAAATAATTTACCCAAATGTGTGAAAATTATAATTTTCATGAATGAAAATATATTACACATAAAAATATTGCATATAAATTTTTATTTGTGGAATATATAATTTGATCTACCACTTTAACTAAATCCTATATGATCTTTTTCTATCTCACATTATATATTATCACATACAATATCTGTGAAATCATATAAAAAATCATTTTTAATGTATTTCGTAGCACTTTTGGAAGGATATATTTAACTTCACCTTTTATCACATCATATGAAATTCTATGGGAATAACAATCTAAAACACTTTTGGATTAACACTAACTGACAATTATAAAAGAAAGTTCGATAAACATAAATCATTACTCAATCAACCACAATGTGCGGCCAACTAGGAAATAACATCCTTGACAATAAATATATATCACTGCATCTATATATGAAACCAAGAAGAGGAATATAGAAAATAATAAATGATGTAAAGATAAGATGGGTCTGGTGTAGTCTCAATCCAACACATATTTCTCTGTACAAAAGTGGATCAATATTCATCATGTGAAAACATGAATTCTCAAATTTTCCCTTTCCCGTGAAATAGTTTTACCATGGGACATGGAGCAACTCCATACCATATATATGACTCATATTTTTTTAGTTCCCTGGTTATAGATCGAACAGATCATTGAACCATTTCATTACATTAATCTATCAATATAATCACATCACGCAACTCATTTATATATAGATATAAAATATCCAGGTTTCAATTTAAAGTCCCATAGTTTATCTCAATCACATGCTCTGATGTAATAATAAACATTAGAGTGGAGAAATTCTATCGTGGTTAAGCACAAACCAATGAAATGATCATCAACATACCCATCCACCACCGTGTTATCTATGTCAATATGTATACATATATATATAGGGTATAAAAGTATGAAGGTTATCATTATAGGTATCTTGCAAACATTAGGTAATGGTTACTAAAATACAATCCATTAACCCCTAGTATAAAATAGTCATCTTATTATGAAACTCTGTGGTGGAATACATAGTGGGTCATCCATAATATAAAAAGTATCCAATTATTCTATCTATTCTAGTGGAGAACATTTTGTACCACTACAAATAATTCATTCCCAAAGAATCCATTACATTTTATCAAAATTAACATACTCTATGATGGAAATCTATAATGGATAAACAAAATGTAATACTTTTAGAGATCAATTATCATTACAATTCAATTTAAATACACCTATATTTATGTATCCAACTGAAATAAATGATAAAATGGGGATTAAATTTATTTTAATTTGGTAAATTTTAATTTTTTAGACTCATTAATAATATTTAACAGTCACAAAATAAGTATTAATTTAAAATATCACATATAAAATTAAATATACATCAACCAAATCAGTATTAGACATTCATGTTTTCTGAACAAATTATATCATATATAATACATGTTACATCTCAATGTGTTCGTATATAAAATTCATCCAATAAGCTCTTTAGTGAGAAACAAATATGATGTTTGTATTTTTTGAATAATATTGATTTTTAGAAATCATAATTATATATGTTCATCTTTTTGACATCAGCAAAAATTTTATCCTTAGATCATATAATGTGAAATTTCATTTTTGGTTATCTACATAGAAGTCTATCTATACTCATTAAAATCATCACGATACATTTCATTGAAAAAGTATATTTAATGGGTTTATTATATATATTTACTTTAAAACTATTTTATTATAATTTTAAATCATAATTATTATAATAACTAATGGTACTCATTAAATTTATCTTTAACTTCATACCCTACTCTATATTGGTATATCTAGTATAATTAAAATTTCATTTTTAATAGTTTAGTCAATAATTTAACAATCACTATTATTTTCAAGATAATTTTTTCTAACTCATTTCATATTTATTTATCATTACGGACCAAATTCTATTTTTTAAAAATGATTCAAAGATATGTTATATTGGACTAGAATAATAGTGATATCAACGTTCTAAATAGTAACCTATTATAACCAATTAAATGTTTTATTACCATCACATACTCTAATCATTTTATGATATTAAGTGGAAAAGGCAATAATTTTAAATAAATTTTTTCATTTATTTGTTATTATTGAACTTCTCAGTGTCCAAATATAATCCCTTATTTCTATTAGACACTATAATCTTTTTAAAATATGATATCAAGATGACAAAACACTTTTTGTGTTAGGAAATATAATTTATTTCCCTTTAATATTAATATTTAACAAATTAAATTTAATTTCAATATCATATACAATATTCTATGTGAATAAAAATTTTATATCATTATAAAAATTGTTTTTATTAAAATATACCACAAATTGGAGGATAAAACACATTCCGATATATTTTAACAAATTATTTTATAAACATTTTACTATGTATAAAACACTTATATCCATATCCCTTTTTGAAAACATATTATTGAATTTTATGAATGATGGACCATGGAAATATATTTAATTATCTTACACTTTTTCATTATAACTCTTTTTTACCCAAAAACGTTTCTTATCACAAAAGGGAAATTATATGATGATACACATCTCTTCTATTATCCTGATCAGGAAGATATCATTTTTAATTAAATAATCTAGAGAGAAACTATTTAGTTCAAATGACGAATATAAACTATACCCTAAATCAAAAATTATTTTTATTTTTTACTCATTTAAATATAAGAAAATTTGAAAATATACATTTAGCATCAATAAACAATTAAAAATGATGAATTAATTTCAATTAAATTCACCTAACACATATACATTCAATGGTGATTCATAAAATGCATGTATATCATGGAAAATCTAATAAATTTGAATTATTATTCCTCTATTCCAAAAACTATTTATTTCAATGATTTTTACTATATTCTTGAAGAAACATATTTTTACTATTTTACTAAAAAAAATTAAATCTTTAAGTTAAAGCCATGTAATTTCCATATAATACTTGAATTGAGACCAAATATTACAAGTTCATCCATTCCCAACCATTTTTTAATATTTTTTTTTAATTCAGTCATGTTGATATAAAATTTCTATAGATTAAAATAAGATAAATTCCATAAATTTAACATTATATTTTTAGTATCCCCTAAAATTGTGTAATAGAATTAATCAAATAAAATATATGTGTATCAAAAAAAATTATATTATTTTATTAAAAAAACATTTTTATACTATTACAATGATTAAAATGAGATAATGCACATATTATATAATCTGAATCTAATCATGAAGTGTACATGATATCAATTAAGAAACTACTTTACATCATTAAATTTTTGTAAACAGTGAGATATCAAACATCAATTATTTTATATTTCCTAAATTTTAATTTTTAAAATACTTTTAAAATTAAATATTTTAAAAATATATATTTTTCAGAGTAACTGAATTGATATATTTATATATATATATAATATATTTTTATATACCTTTTGGATAAATAATATATTCCTAAAAATATATTATCATATGGCATAACAAAACAGATATATTATATGATACTTAAATTACTTCAATTGTTGATGTACACAATCATATTGAGTACATGATTGCTGTCTAATATTTATTTGGACATTCAGCATCATATTCCTTCAATATTTAATTTAAATCAATCTATGGACAATAGTAATCTAGATTCACATGTTGAACTATTCCAAATAATCATTACAATAGAAGTAACTCTTTTGTGAGTTGGAATTTTACATAATAAAGTTTATTAAATCCCATATCCTTCGTAATATATTTTCCTATGATATTATTTTGGAGAGATATATATAATAATAATACATTCATAAAGGATTGATCATAATTTTTGTGTTAAATTAATATTATAACATTATCCACAACATAAAATTTTATCAGATGAGTACAATTTATATTAACAATTTAAAAATAATATTTATTCAACAGGATCCCTCAATAATGATGATCGTTGTTTTGAAAATTTATCTTATTTGTTAGTGGGATAAGAATAATATTTTATTAAGAAATTAGTATTTTAGAAATCTTCACTAAAGACATAAATTTTTATGTAGGTAACCATCGTCATTGTATCATATATGATTATTGGATATATGTATAGACAATATTTTTTTAATCCATCGTATAGATAATATCAACTATAATCCTATAATATCCATGACATGATTTTCATTGATATGTGTAACCCATATTGAACCAAAAAACATGATTAAATAATGTATACCTATGGGTACCCTTTTATATAACAACCCACCTATGGGAGAGCCAGTGTCACCAATTATTTTCATTCCATAAACAATATAATTTAAGGGAACCTAGATATAGAAGAACCATCCTGATTGAATGATAGAGGTATAAAAAAATACTTCTTCTTAGGAATCACACACCTAGAATTTTAAGGGTATTTTCATCAAAAATATATTATCTCATGTTATTACTTTATATGTCTCCATTATTCAAGATATTTTTTGAATTAAATATTAATATATCTACCTAATAAACATGATCCAACCATATTGATGTATAATTCATTAGAGAACCAAAAAATATATGTTACTCACCAATAATTAGAAGAAAATTATATTCATTCATATATGAATGCATAATATTTTTAAGGTATGTTAATACATCATGTAATGGATTATAATTATTGTGATATTAAATACCTTCACATCAGTAATCCAATAGTGAAAGACTTTCAAATCCATTCACATGCTAGAAAAAGAATAATGTTCTATGTAGGTAGGTAGTTTGACCCCAATCTCCTCCACCTAGAGATACTTTAATAAGTAGTGAACATATTCCCTGAAAACTCTAAAACCTTATATGAAAAATTTATATTAGATTAGTGAATTAAAATTTTAATCATCAATTTAAAATTGAGGTCAATATAGATGAAAATTTAAATTTGTTATATTGACATTCCAAGATAAGCATACCAAAAGATAACCATAATATGAAATTTTTAATATTTATCATTATATGACATTTATATTTTAAATAATGTATATAACATGAATAGTTGAAAATTTATAATAGAATATGAAATTTTTAAATGTGTTATATAACTTAGTTAGATTATTTTTAATTATTACATAACCCTTGAACACATCAATAATTACATAAAAATTTTGATGTGGCTTAAACGACATCCTAATAAGGGCCTTTTAATTTTTTAATAATTAAAAATAATTAATTGTGAATGATTTCAAAATTTAAATATATTCATTTTATATTTTTTCTTTCATTTAAATATTTTAAATAATTATAAATTATTTCATATCATTTTGAAATTAAATCTTTTAATTTTATTGAATAATTCATGAGAAATATTTTTATTAAAATGATGTTTCATTTATTATAATTTATTATTATTTAATATATATTTTTAATAAATAATAAATTTATTAATTATAATTAATTAATTATTAATTAATTATTTTATAAGCCAATTATAAATTAAATATACTAATGAATTTTTTTTATTATTATTATCGTTTTATAAAGATCCTCCATCTTTCAAAATGTTTATAAAAAAATTACAATTTTTCACATACTAATACCTAGGAACCCATTCCTGGGTAAGGGTATCCACTATTTACCCTTATAAAATCATTATTCCTAAGGGTAATAGCGTTATGGGAGTGATTCATGTTTGGGTAATTCATGGTATACCTTTTAATGGCCTTCTAGAACAACAATGTAAATGTATTTTGACTCTACCAAAATAACAAAACTCTACATAATGGTAATCTAGTTCTAAATGACTCACATATAGGTCAGTTATTGTTTACCATTACACTGGAATTAAAAATAATGCATTACTCGTACATAAACTCATTATCATAAAATTAATCCATGGATATCATCATGAAATCGTAAAAAACCCAAGGCTACTAATACATGTCATAACATGATATGAGGAGATTCTTACACAGATGTATCAATTTGAATTTAGATATTACCCTTAAGAGAGATAGGATATTACCCTCACATGGAAATATCTATATAAGGGTGTGTAATGATATCCATTACATAATCCTATTCACATAATAGTATGTCAATGGTAACGTTTATGTGAAACATCATGTAAGGGTATCACTATGGTTATCCTTACCTGATTTATTTTCATTAGGGTAATGACTTGGTCACCTTTTCATAACCCATATGCATAGAGGTAATATTTGATTACTCTTAAATTTCCTTACTATGTATCTATAATCCATATTAAAAAAAATTTCACAAATTCGAATACATTGTTTTAATTTTTTATTTTCTTCTCTATATCATCACATGATTAATAAAACATATGTCTAGATACTATTGATAAAAATTGGTTTTATTGTAGTCTAATAAAAACTATTAAAGGAAATATAAGATATCTATCCCCATTTTCATGAGAATATTCATGCTATATGATATGAAACTATATAAAATAATGAAATTAATAATATTAAAAATAAGAATAATTACATACATAAATGATAATATAAAACATCATCAAACTACATCGCATGGGTTTAATAATTATAACTATGTGGATAAATCATTCCACCTCCATTTATTTCCATATGCATTACTAAATCAACCAAAGTATGGATGAGATTTTTATTTCCTCTTTGGTATTAATTGTAACTATGTATAGAATGAGGAAAGTTGATGATATCATGTGGTTACCAGGAGACATATGTTGAATATCTAAACACACTTCCATATCATGATAATAAATTTTATAGACATATGAAAAACCCTAGATATATATAATTTATTCATGGATTTGATAAAATTAATAAAATCCCTGGTTTCCTTATGCTTCATAGGCATTTAATCCTATTATTTTTTATATAAATATGAATCCTTTTAATGATTCCTTATGTGGGTGAATGGTTCAGGTGTCCAAGAAATAGAAAATAATATTCTCAAAGGAAGGAAAACAATAATTTTCATGATATATGATATACAAACAATGAAAAATTCATAAGAATATGCATATTTTGGGGATATCTCATTCAATTAATTAAAATCGAAAAGTGGTATTTAATACTTTTTATCCTAATCAATGGAAAAAACCTAGAAAAATATTAATATCTGTTAGAGGCATACTTTTATATAATAGAAAACCACATGGATATGGATATGAATGTTAGGGATGGAATTGGATAATGTTTTGGTTCAACTAAGTGTCTTTTGTTTGGAGGAGAAGTTGGGTGGTAAAGGTTCCATTTATAACTAGAGGGAGCATCATTTTTATGAATATATAAAAATTAGAGTAACAATTCAAGATTCAATGAAAACTAATAATGTATGATATATATATGGGGGTAGGGGTATGTTTGGTTATGTTTCTATAAAATATTTTCATACATGTTTGTAGAATTATTTTTGTCCTTTTACTCTTTCAATTTCCATGTTTTCCATTTTCTTTTTTATTATCAAGTAAATTAATTTTTCAATATAAAATTCACTTATAATGCCTAATAATAAAATAGTCCTATTTAAAAAAAATTAGTTATGAATTCAAAAGTTGGAATCCATTTAATCAATGAAAATTTATATTTGATAGTAAAGCTAATTCTAACATTTGTGCTTGTGGTTCATAAAAACTAATTTGTAGAAAAAATTTAATTTCATTCTGGGAGATTATTATTTTGATAAAATTAACAATGTTTATGTTTATAAGTCCATTTTATCAATTTATGATTAAAAATAAAATATTTTAATGACATTAAAAAACCCTGAACAAAATTTCGATGAGTGAAAAATAAATTAAAAAGAAAGAATAGAAATATATTTTATTAAACAAATAATGATTAGTTTTCAAAATAATTAATATGGGATTTATAAATTCCACATAATACTATTTAATGAATCGTTTCAATTACATAATTTTTTTAGGATGAGATTTTTTTATTTTTTATGTAATGAATACTTCTTATTATTTCCACTAATGTAATATTTTCTATGAAAATAGTATTTTTCACCATTCACCAAATAATATATTATTTTAGAAATGTACCACAAAATAATATTTATATAATATTTATATTATAATTCAGAACAAAATGTTCTTTTTTCAATCTAAATTTAAAAAATTTATCGGTTTTATATTTAAATTGATATATAAAATATACTAAAATGTAATTTTAAATAGGAAAATATTTTTTTTTTTGATATTAGAAAACCTAAATTATTTTATTACAAATTGAAATATAAATTACTGTTCATAAAAAACATTTATTAAATATTAAAAAATTATATATTTAGTTTAATAATACTAAAATATATTGTTCATAAAGAGGTTATTTTTAGTAAAATATGAATTTTTTCATTAAATCGTATTATTATTTTATTTTATTTTTACTAATTGAATTTATCATTGAAAAATAACTAATATATCCATTTCAATTTATAAACAAGGATTGAAAATGGTATTACTTTTATCTATAATCTCAAATTTATCTACTAAAATATAAGGGCCTCTATTCGTACTAATAATGTTAACCTCAAAAAACAGTATCAAATTGTTATTTTGATTTAGTATTGGGTGCAGAAAAACTATTTTATATTTTATTTCTTAAAAAGAGAAATAAATATTATAATTTTACGGTGTTTTATTCTCCAAATAATATAAATTTCATTATCATATTTTAAATTTTTACATTCTAATGAAAGTATAAAAAGGTATCCATATTTTAGAAAAAAAATAGGATATAATTACGAGTGTTATAGAAGCTAAAATATATTGGGTAAGACAATGAAACTCAAATATTAAATATTAATAATAATATACCAAATATTGTATTTTGTTTCAACCATTTAAGCTATGAATCCATTTTTCTTTTGTATCAAGGACCATATAATAATGTTATCTCCTAAAGGGAGTTCATAATATTATTTTAATTTATAAACTATCCTAGGGTTATATATAATTTGATTTCCATATACTGAAAATTATTTTTTCCCATATATATTTATTGAACTAATAAATTTTCAAAATGGCATTAAAAACATCAAAATGTATGTAATTAAATATTCACATATAATATTCTCATTAATTTAAATCATTGATTCAAAAATCATATAACTAGATTTATTCTGGGAATATTCAATACCAAATCAATGGTGTGGTAATTTATTACTATTATTGAACATCTTAAATATTTTAGATTTTCAGTAATCAAACACCAACTTGACATCAAAACCGATAGACTGGAAGATAAGTGTATACTAATTATAATGATCCACATGGTAGTCATTTCACATAGCCCGCATTATTCACATTATCTAAAATATTTAACAGGTATATTATCTGTATTATCAAATGTATTAAGGCACTAGCATGGATAATTCCAATGTTTTCTTCATTGTGTTAATTTATTATCTTTTTTACATATATAGTAATTTTATATAAGTACCATTTTCAAACATATTAAACATCACGTAGATATATGAATAAATATCCTTATATTATTATTCTTTAATTCTTAACAAGATAGAAATTATATACTGTTTCCTTCATAAATTGGTTCACTATAAATTCAATGAGACTCTATATTTTAATTCATTGATCTTTTTTTGGACTTAATCTATGTTAACATTATTACTAATTATCCTTGATGATCCATTTAGAATAATAACATGATTGCTTTGTCCCGACTCGTCCCTCGGGGCCCGTATCGTGACTACCCCAAGCCTGCCTTCTAGAGGCAAGGGGCTAGCGACTAGCACCAAAGGCGTAATTCTCTAAAATAGGGAAGGCATTGCCTTTATAAAATGTAAACACACACAACCCGAGTACAAGAGGAAGAAAACACTAAGTAAAAAATGTATAAAAAGTGCACTAAAAATAAAGGTGGACTAGAATACAAGCCCAACTGTAATGTACAGCTACAACTGAAAAGAAGTTCAACTTAAAAAGGGACAAACAGTAGAAAGGTAAAGCAACTCTCGGATCATCCTCTGGGGTTCCCACCTGAAAGGTTGGTACAGATGGCCTCCACAGCACTCCACGTCCGTCAGACTCAACTATGTACCGATACATCGTAAGGACCTCCCCTGGGTATCGTCCAGTCCTGGTTCTCTCATACTTTGTCAGCATTGTCCATCGTCTGCATCTAACACAATGAGATGTGGGCATAGACTGTGCAGCGGTGAGTTTAATGATACAATGTAGGGACCCTGAGACCCTCAACGTCTCACAAAAACCAACTAGGATAAACCAAAAAGTATGAAATCAACGGATAACCATTTCTTAGATAAATGCCCATACATATACATAAGTTATCAAATAACTCATCTCAAACATGAGAAAAACACAAAGGTCATTGACTCAGCTCAAACCAGGACTTTCATTTTTGAAACCACGATATCTGGAGAAATCCTCCTCTGTCGAGTATAGTGGGCATGTCGCGACACCGAGGCACTTCTCACTAACCTTGGACTGATGAGGTACTCCTCCTATCGAGTACCACGGGTCTTCTACCAACTACCAGGCACTCCGTCCGCTGTGGGTCTACCGCCAAATACTCGATGATCCCCCTAATATCCTATAGTGGTACTCCTCCTGTCGAGTACCGCTGGTCTGCTGCCAACTACTAGGTGCTCTGTCCACCATGGGTCTGCTGCCATATATCATGTGCTCCCCATTGGGCTAGTCGAATCACTTCAAGTTGAAACGATCAAGCAGTCGTTACGTCTGTCAGCTACTAGGTCTCTGCACTCTGTCTTCTCGACACCTGAAGGATCCAATTCACAAGATATTGTTCGATACTCCAATTGTAATGAATTCTCGCGTATAAATATCTCAAATAACCACCACGTCATAGGGTAATCAATGCAACAGACAACGCATCAATCAGACACCCGGTCTGTGAGTTATTATCATTGTAGTCTCAGAGGCCCTGTTAGATTCATGTACGAACCAACATGACAGTTACTCAATTATACACTGAACTCTAGTGGGGTATAATCAACGGGACGACTATGCTCCTAGAATACCGGCGTCGTTGATGGTTCTTCAGACGGACGTCTGGTGCCAAAGATATGGCCCAATAAGGTAATGGGTCAGTAATGGGCCTGGGTCTGGTCCGGCCTGGCCGGACCAACTCCGCCCAACCCAGTTTGGGCCGACCTTATTTGGGTCTTCATGGTTAGACTCGTTGGGTATGACCCGTCCCATTGGGCATGTCAGTTCGCTATGTTATGACAAAGTCTACTGGGCCCGGCCCAGCGGACCGTGAGGGCGGTTCAGGCTGGTAGTCGCCACATAGGCGGCTCAGTAACTCAGCTCGGGAGACCGGACTGGTTCAGCCAGTGGCACTTTAGGGGATGCCGCAAGTCACCTCGTGAGACCGGTGGTCAGGATGCCATTGGGAAGTCCGTGTGGGGCGCGGGCATGCCGGCTGGGCACCGGGCAGGCCGCGGGTGCCCCAGGTAGGGCGCGGTAGGCCATGGGGCCGGCCGTGGGGGCGCCAGGCAGGCCACCGGCAGGGGCAGGGCAGGCCACCGGCAGAGGTGTGGGGGCGACGGGCAGGCCGCTGCAGGGCACGGGGGCACTGGACATGCCATCGGTAGGGGCATAGGGGCACCCGGTAGGTCGCTGGCAGGGTGCGGGGTGCCGGGAAGCGTGCGGGGCATGGTCAGGGTGCCGGTGGGGCCAAGCTGCACTCCGGGTGTGCGGGCAGCGTGCTGGAGGGGTGCGTGCAGCATGCCGACGGGGCGTGGGTAGCACACTGGGGGAACCGCAGTTAGGCGGGTCGGGCAATGCTAGGCCGGCAATGTTTGGCTGAGAGCACCGGTGTGCCTAAGGGGTGGCGCAGTTCACAGAAGCAGTGGGTAGCGTAGTCTTGTTGTTGCAGCCTTCGTCGGCTTGCTGTAGAATGCCACAAGAGAGAAGAAAATTGACGGAGGATGTCGGGCCGCGTTAGGTCGGCCAGAATCCTTTGTGTTTAAGGCGATAACAAACAGATCCCTAGTATAAATTAGAACAACCACCATTATTCATTTAGAGAGAAAGGAAGAACATGGGGAAAAGTTCATACATTAAATAAAATCAAACCCCTTACTTTGATTTTCTAGTAGTCATCCGTTGACATCGTGGAATGATGGCCTTCAATCCGTGGTAGATGATCACGTCCAACATCGAAGGGGTCCGAGGAAGAAGGTCGGAGACGAAGAGCGTCCCTGGTGTTCTTTGCTTCCTTCACGTTCTTTGCATTTTTTGTTGGGAGCTTTTTCTCCTTAGCTTTCCTTTCCCCCGTTCCACCCAAATGATATATGCCAATTGAAATAATATGTAGGTTATATTATTATTCTGTTGGAAATAGAATTCAAATTGGTGATTTAATTATAAGGCTCCCCCTAATTAACTCATGAATGTTTGCATGAATTAATTAGGGGGGATATGATCATTAAAGTAGGGAAAGGTAGAGAGGATCTCCCTCATTAATTAGGGAGAGTTGAGTGGTTATGTTCTCCTCCCATGAAAGAGGGGTCAGATGGCCACGTGTAGTCCCCACCACATTTATCCTTACATGGGAGGTTGGGTTTAGGTAGGCCCCACCACCATAACCTCTCATGGGAGGATAGGGTGTGGCTATCCCATCACCAACTCCCAATTGTATGTTCCAACTACCCGCACTCACATGGAGGCTGGAATAAAATAAAGTGTGGCTACACTTTATTTTATTATTTTTTATAAATATCCGAAAACTAAATTTTATTCTCGACCATCCATCATTGAGTTGAAAGCCTTCATAAGTGAAAATCCACACTATGAGTTCAATGGTGCTCTCAGATTTCTGTTCCGATCATCGATTCAAAAGTTATGAAATCATGCTCTTACGTTTACTGAACGTACCCGAGAAAAACATTTGAAATTGATTTTGAGGACACAGGCCATCGGAATTAAGCACCGCCAGAAACTGCAGACTCATAAAATTACCATGTAGTTAAAAAAAATTCCACAGGAATTCAGGGTCTTTACATTCTCCCCACCTCAGGGCTTTACGTCCCCATAAGATAAAACTCAATCTAAGGGAACAAATGAGAGTACCGAGCTCGCATATGAGCCTCCTGCTCCCATGTGATCTCCTGAAGACTCATGTGCTGCCAATGAATGTGCACTACAGGTATCGACCATCCATGTAGTACTCACTCCTTTCCATCCTCAATCTCCACTAGAACCTCTGTGAATATTGTCTCATCATCAATGTCCAGCTCCTCATGGTCGATGATGTGGGACAGGTCATCCACATATCTCCTCAACTGAGATATGTGGAAGACGTCATGCACCCGATGCAGTTGAGGTGGAAGATCCAAGTAGTAATCCACCTCACCTACTCTGATATGGACCTGGAAAGGTACGATGAACCCTGGAGATAACTTGTCACCTCAGCCAAATCTCCATAGACCTCGTCGAAGTGTGACTTGTAAGAAGATGTGGTCACCATCCTCGAACTCCAGAGGCCTCCTTCTCCTCTCAGCATATGACTTCTCCCTGCTCTGTGCAGTCTTCATCCACTCCTGGATGATCTGCACCTTCTCCGTGGTAGCCCGTACCATCTCTGGTCCCACTAGTGCTGACTCCCCTGTGTCTGTCCAACACAGTGGAAATCTATAAGTTGTTCGTACAAAGCCTCAAAAGGTGCCATACCGATGGTGGAGTGATAGATATTTTTGTAGGAAAAATCCACCAAAGGTAGGTTATCCTCCCAACTGCGACTAAAGTCATGGAAACATGCACATTGCATGTCCTCGAGGGTTTGTATGGTTCTCTAGGTCTGACCATCCATCTGAGGATGGAAGGTGGTGCTCAAGCGAAGCTATGTCCCGAAAGATTCCTGCAACCCCTTCCATATCCGGGAAGTAAACTGATTGTCACAGTCAGAGACAATAGAAGAAGGTACTCCATGAAACTATACAATCTCCTACACATAGAGGCATCCCAATATCTCTACTAGGACTTGCTCTCATATCAGTAGGAAGTGGGCCTACTTGGTGAGTCGGTCAATGATCACCCAAATCGAGTCGTGACCACTGTATGTATGTGGATGACCCATCACGAAGTCCATCGGTATCCCATCCCGCTTCCACTCCGGGACCTCAAAGGGATGAACCAATCCTTATGGTACCATGTGATCTGCCTTCACATGATGACAAATGAGGCACCGTGAGACAAACTCCGCTACTGCCTTCTACATATCTGGCCAACTGTGCTGTCGTCGAAGGTCCTGGTACATCATCGCCACTAATGGATGTACCACTAGAGGGGAAGTGTGGAAATACCTCAACATTTCCTCCTGAAGTGAAACCGGTACCATGGTATGTCCTCTGAAGAGGATGACGTGCTCCTGACCTTCATAAAATCCATCAGGTGCATGCCCTGTGGATATCTAAGAATGTCATGTCTCACAGTCAGTGTCCTCGTGATGCGCCTCCCTAACTTACTAAAGAAGTGGGAGAGTGACTGTAAGAGACTGTAGATAGGCTACTCCGCCTCTATCCACAAAGGATATTTGTAAGGAATCCAGCTGCTCTGTCGCCTCTCTTAGCAGTTGTATGACAGTCCTCCTACTGAGCGCATCCGCAACAATGTTCCCCTACCAAGTAGTATAAAATATATGGAAGTGATAGTCCTAGAGGAACTCAATCTATCGTCTCTATCTCAGGTTCATGTCATTCTGAGAGAATATATACCTGAGAATCTTGTGATCAGAGTACACGGCAAAACATTCTCCCATCAAATATTGACGCCACATCTTCATGGTGAAGACCAATGTTGCTATTTCCAGGTCATGGGTAGCATAGTTCTTCTCATGCTATCTCACCTTCCGAGAACCATATGTGATCACTACTTGGTCCTACATCAGAACACACCCGAGTTCGGTCTCGGATGCATCACAGTAGACTATGTACCCTATTCCTTCCTCTAGAACCCTCAAGATGGGGGAACTAGTCAGCCTCTACCTCAACTTCAGAAAGCTCCGCTGGCATCTCTCCGACCACACAAATGGTTTCCCCTTATTCGTCAAGGCTGATAGTGGTGCTGGAACTCCGGAAAAATCTAGAACGAATCTCTGGTAGTATCAAGGAAATCCCAGGAAACAATTTACCAATGTCACACTCATGGGTGGAACCCTAGGAAGTATCTTCTTTATCTTAACTGGATCCATTGCAACTCCAGCCTCCGAGATGATGTTCCCCAAAAAGTGAACCTCTCGAATCCAAAAATGGCACATCGAGAGATTACCATAAAGTTGGTCCTCTCGGAGTGTGTCCAGTACAACCTATAAATAGTAGGAATTCTCCTCATCAGTAGTAGAGTAGATCAGTATGTAGTCGATGAAGACTACGACAAATCGATCAAGGTATGGCAGGAAGATCCTGTTCACGAGACTCATGAACACTTCTGGAGAGTTGGTTACACTGAAGGGAATTACTAGGAACTAGTAGTGGTCGTAACAGCACCGGAAGGCTGTCTTCTGCACATCCTCGTCTCAAACATTGAGTTGTTCAAAGACTGATACGAGGTCTATCTTAGAGAACCATCCTGATCCCTTGAGCTAATAAAAGATTTTGTCAATCCACGAGAGTGGGTACTTGTTCATCACGGTCCCCTAGTTCAGGTGACCATAGTCTACACAGAGTCTCAAGCTCCCATCCAACTTCTTGGCGAACAAAATCGGGGCTGCCCAGGGAGTAACACTACGTTGAATGAATCCCTTTCCCTAAATGTCCTCTAGTTGTACCCACACTCGTGATTCTTAGTGGGAGCCATCTGATATGCTGGAGTAGATATCGGTGTCGTCATGGGTTATATGTCAATTTAAAAGTCCACATATCTGCGAGGAGGTAGTCATAAAACATGTTTAGGGAGAACATCCATGTACTGGTCCACCAATACAGGATATGTCAGACTCTCCACATCAACTGCTCTGAGGGTAAGGTAAGAAAATTGGTGAGTGTTCTGCTGCACCCTCTTCCGATTAAGTCTTTCATGTGCTGCAAAGGTTCCCTTCTCACTGGTGAAGGTAAACCTTGTCCCATCCGTGCGGACACACCGTAATTTTAACCTAATACAGTCGATCTGAACATGGACAGTAAGTAACCAGTCCCTACTCGAGATGACGTCATAAGGCCTCTATGCCAGTACTAGGAGATCGCAGCCAAAGCTCTCTCTTCCTAGAGTAAGCTCGCACTGCCAGACCTAGTTTGTAATCATAAAATCATCTTTTGTAGGAGTATCTAGCCATAAGGATCAAACAAAAAAATCATTCAGATTCTCCGAGCTACGAACAAGGGATGTGGAAATTAAAGAGTGAATGGCACCCCTATCTATAAGAACTGCAGCTAAGGTGGAATAGACATAGATCATACCTCGAATCATCTTCAGAGTGTTTTGATTGTAGGCCTTAGCTTTCGGAAACTGTGCTCTGCCCTGGCCACCTGCTCACTGTGGTCAGGGGGACCTCCCAGTGGAGGTGTTGGTAGCACCTTGTAACGTCGTCCAGCACCAGCTGCATAACTAGTTCCTTTTCCACGTATGCCTTCGCCCTACGTAGAACCTCGACTGAACCTCTTCCTCTACCTGGGAGGTATTTCAACTGTCTACTAATCATCAGAATGGTGGGTCGGACATTCACGAGCCATGTAACCAAGCCCGCAATAGGAGTTACACTGTCTGCTCCTGGCACGACTGGCTCTCTCTCTACTCTAGGTGCCCCACCAAACCAATATTGAGTCATACAGTCAACAACATGTGGGTCTGGTCCTCTTGGACCTCTACGTCATATGTCTACTTCCAGCATCAGAAGACTCCACTACAAGTCAACTAGTGGTGGGTCGCGCTACTAGAGACTGCTCAACAAGGGAACTCTCCACTAGGAGGGCCCGCTCCAACACTCCTGCCTATGTCGGGATGCTGTGGGAGACAACTGAAGCTCTAATCTCTTGCCTGAGTCCCTGATCAAATGTTCAGGCCCTGAAGAACCGGTCTCGTACCATATCATTGGAGTAGCGTGAGAGGTCTGTGAACCTCGCTAAGTACTGAGCTGCACTCATGCCGCCCTACTATAGTTGAAGTAGCTCTTGTATCTGCACCGCTCGAAGGGTGTCTAGTAAAAACCCCTCTTGGAATAGGCTCTCGAAGTCTGCCCATAGAAGCGTCACCTCGTCATTCATCTGGAGCATCAGGCTCAACCATCTTCCTGTTACTTCCAAAAGGAGGCGGGCAGCAAGGATCACCATGAAGTCTCCTGGTTTCCCTACCAATCTTAAGAATCACACCATAGCCTCCAGCCAATCCTCAGCCGCCTGTTGGTCCATCTCCCCCCTAAACCTGGGTGGCCTCTGGTGCTGGAACTCATGCAGTGCACTTATGTAGCGTGTACTCTCTGCTACTGGGGCTGGTGGCATCGGTGGCCCAATGGGGAGTAGTACCCCTGGTGCTTCCTTTGGTGCCCCAATTGGAAGAGGTCCATATACTGAGGCCTCGTCACTCGGTGGGCTGTTAGTACATACAACTCTTGGGGCTCTAGCTCGTCATCCATGGGGGGCATCCTGAATGAAAAGGATGCAACACGTTCAAAAGACAAAACTTGGTGAGCTAACCTAGTTGAGTTGACTTAAATGCATACTTTTGAAAACACACATGAAATCAGTGTTTTCATGTACTGAGTTGGAAATCAGAAGTCAGGTTCCTAGTGTATGGATACGTCAGCCATCCTCACCAACACTAGACTCCCTGAACTGAAACCCACACTTAGTACCCTTAACACTATTGATTCACAGAAATAAATATCATAGTTCTATGATCTGCGGTAGAATCAATGTCATCGGATTAAAATTTATAATGACCCGTCCCCAGGGGTCATATCGTGACTACCCCAAGCCCGCCTTCCAAAGGCCAGGTGTTGGTGACTAGCACCAAAGGCGTAATTCCCTAAAACTGTGAAGGAATTGCCTTTAGAAAACATAAACACACACAACCAGAGTACAAGCAGAAAAACACACTAAGTAAAAGATATATAACAAGTGTACTGAAAGTAAAGGGGGCCAGAATATATGCCCAATTGTAAAGTACAAATACAACTGAAAACAAGTACAAATGAGAAAGGAAAAAACTACTAAAAGGTGAAAGAAACTCTTTGATCGTCCTCTGAGGTTACTACCTAAAGGGTAGGTACATATGTCCTCCACAGCACTCCATGCCCATCAGACTCCATTGTTTAATGTTACGTCGTAAGGTCCTCATCCGGGTACCATCCAGTCCTGGCACTCTCAGCCTTTGTCAGTGATGTCTGTTGTCTGCATCCAACACAACGAGGTGCAGGAATAGCCCGTGCAGGGGTGAGTATAACGATACTAAGTAAGGACCTCGAGACCCTCACGGTCTGACAAAAACCAACAAGGATAAACCACAATGTATGAAATCAACAGATAACCATTACTTAGTTATATTCTCATACATATACCTATGTTATCGAGTAACCCATCTCAATCTCGATGAAAACACAAAGGTCATTGACTCAGCTCAAACCAGGATTTTCATTATCGAAACCACAGCTGCAAGAGAACTCCTCCTCTGTTGAGTATAGTGGGCCTGTCGTGACACCAAGTTACTTCTCACTAACCTTGGACTGCGGAGGTACTCCTCCTATCGAGTACCGCGGGACTGCTGCCAACTACTAGGCGCTCAGACCTCTATAGGTATGCCGCCAAATACCGGGTGCTCCCCCTAATAGCCTACAGAGTTAATCCTCCTATCGAGTACCGCAGGTCCTCTGTCAACTACCTGGCACTCCGTCTGCCTTGGGCTTCCACAAAATTTCGGGTGCTCCCCACTGGTCTAGTTGAATCACTCTGAGTCGAAACGGTCAAGTAGTCGCTAGGTCCTTCAGCTACTAGGTCTTCGCACATTATCTGCTCGTCACCGGAAGGATCTCCTTAGCGAGCTACTGGTCGATACTCCAAGTGTCACAAAGTCCCACGTAGAAGTATCTCAAAGGACCTCCACGTCACAGGGGTCTCAACGCAATAGACGGCGCGTCAATCGGACGCCCGGTCTGTGAGTTATTAGCATTTTAGTTTCAGGATCCCGGTTGGATTTATGTACGAACCAACATGACCGTGACTCAACTATACTCTGAACTCCAGTGGGGTATGGTCAAAGGGACAAGTATCCTCCAAGAATACTGATGCCACTGACGGTTTGTCAAACGGACGTCTGGTTCCAAAGATATGGCCCAAGAAGGTAATGGGTCAGAAATAAGCTCGGGTCTGGTCCGACCCGGTCGGACCGACTCAGCCCAACCCAGTATGGCGTGACACTGTTGGGGTTGACCCAGTCAAACTCACTAGTTCTGACCTGGCCCATTGGGTAGGTCATCCTACTATGTTTTGACCCGGTCCGCTGGGCCCGGCCCAGCGGACCATGAGGGCGTTTCGACCCAGTAGTCGCCACGTAGGTGGCTTAGTAACTCGGAATGGGATACCGGGCCGGTTGGACCAGCCACACTGCGGGGGACTATGCAGGTCGGCTCAATATTCCAGTGTTCGGGAGGCCAGCAGGCAGGCCGCAGGGCACTAGGTAGGGCGCGGCAGGCCGCAGCAGGGCATGGGGGTGTCGTGCACACCGCAGGAGGGCACAGGGGTGCAGCGCAGGCCACCAGAAGGGGCCGGGTAGGCCGCTGACAGGGGCCTGGCAGGCCGCTGGCAGGGGCGCGTGGGCGCCGGGCATGCAGCGGCATGGCACGGGGGCCCCGGGCAGGCCGCGGCATGGCACGGGGGTGCCGGGCAGGCCACCGGCAAGGGATGGGCAGGCCAACGGCAGGGGGCAGGGCCGCCGAGCATACCGTCAATAGGGCGTGGGGCACCGGGCATGGCGTCCGGGCCCTGGGAAGCTTGTTGTGGCGCGGGTAGGGCGCAGAGGGTGCGATCAGTGTGCCAGAGGGGTGCGGGCAGTGGACCGGAGGCGCGGGCTGTGGGCCGGCGGGGCGCGGGTATCACTCCGGGGGAACCACGGGTAGGCGGGTCGGGCGCCGCTTGGACAGTGATGTTTGGCTGAGAGCAACAGTGCACCGCGGGGGCGGCGCGGTTCGTGGAATCTATCGGTATCATGCCCTCTTTGTTGTCTTCTTCGTCACATTGCCGTAGAACGCCAGAAGAGAGAAGAAAATTGATAGAGGATGTCGGGTTGTGTTAGGTCGGCCCGAATCCTCTGTGTTTAAGGTGATAACATACGGCTTGCTAGTATGAAGCAAAACTACCATCGTTCTTCATTTTGAGAGAAATTAAGAACATGGAGAAAAGTTCATTCATTAAATAAAATCAAACCCCTACCATTGATTTTCCAGTAGTCCTTAGTTGACATTGCGGAAGGATGGCTATCAATCTGTGGTAGACGATGACATCCCACGTCGATGGGGTCTGAGAAAGATGGTCAGAGAAGAAGACCGTCGTTGGCGTTCTTCATGTCCTTCGCGTTCTTTGAGTTCTTCGTTTGGTGCTTTTTCTCCGTATCTTTCCTTTCCCCCATTCCACCCAAATGATATATGCCAATTGAAATAATATGTAGGTTATCTTATTATTCAGTTGGCAATTGAATTCGAATTGGTGATTTAATTATGAGGCTCCCCCTAGTTAATTCATGAATGCTGGCATGATTTAATTAGGGGGGGGGGGTTAGCTTCATTAAGGTGGGGAAAGGTGGAGAGGGGCTCCCTCATTAATGAGGGAGAGTTGAGAGGTTAATGTCTCCTCCAATTAAAGAGTGGTCGGGTGTCCTAGTGTGGTCCCCACCACATTTGACCTCAATGGGAGGTTGGGTTTGGGTAGGCCCCACCACCATAACCTCTCATGGGTGGTTAGGGTGTGGTGGTCACACCACCAACTCACAAGTGGAGGTTCCATCTACCCGCACTCACATGGTGGCTGTAATAAAATAAACTGTGGCTACACTTTATTTTATTAATTTTTATAAAAATCCAAAAACTAACTTTTATTTTCGACCATCCGTCGTGGAGTTGAGAGTCTTCTTAAGCGAAAATCGGCGATGTGAGTTCAATGGTGCCCTTGGATTTCCATTATGAGCACCTGTTCAAAAGTTGTAAAATTCCGCTCGCATGTTTACTGAACGTACCCGAGCAAGACATCTAAAATTGATTCTGTGTAGGCCGGGCCTCGGAATCAAGCACCGTCAGAAACTGCAGACTTGTAAAATTCCCATGTATTTTAAAAAACATTCCATGGGAATTCCATGTCTTTAAATCCTTAATCTATCTCCTACCTATTATGGTTTCGCATTAGGATAATCATTTCATTTTCCTACCAATACTTTTTTAAAATGGACTCACAATACTATATCAATTAATAAAATAAAATTATATTTGGTTTTGATAGAATTTATGATTTCATAAAAAGACATTATATATATATTAATCTATTATGAAATTTTATTAATAACATAAATTATGAAACTCAGTGTTTCAATATATGATATTAATGTTAATTACATTTTATATTCTTTAAAATAAATATATTTAAATCCCTCAAAGTGGTTCATAAAAACTGTGTGTATCATCAAGGATAAAAAAATCTTCTATATTTCATTTTTAATAGTTATTTATGGTTTTGAGGCTATAGATCATGTGTTGGGACTATCTGAAGTACATAGGAATGGTTCTACCTGTATGACCATTTGTATCATAAATCAATAAATTACAAATAAAATGTGTTAATTAGAAAAAATATATATTATTTGGTTTACAACACATTAATATTGAAATCCAAAAAAAAATTCTTCAATAAATTTCTTTTACATTGTATGATACCATTTCACACTGTAAAATAATCAATCATGTTTAATTTAATACGATGAAACATGACTATTTTTTGTAAATTTATAATTAGTAGTTTTCATCCTAATAATCTTATTTAGACCATTAATACATTATCTTGGTAGGTTTTTATTATGCTACACAGCTGATATTTATTCAAACAGTAGACTACTCCTCTTTCAATCCTAGGGGATTCCAGGTGTGATTTGGGTGTCTCCTCTTCATCATATTTCATCCATAAACATTACATATAATTAGTGGTTGTGCCTCTACATATTCATATGAATACATTCTACATCTTCATTTCCATTGGTATTTGTAGTTTTGTGGAGCTGAACTTTATATTATTCTAACATGTGGAGATGTTTTCTTTAATCCATTATAGAGTAATTATGAGATAGGCATCTAAGGATTTAACTTTTGTTTTTGCTAAGGAGGTTGTGTGTTGTTTGAGGTATGTTGTTATACAACCTATCATTATTCTAATTTTTTTAGAATTCGATTATATGATATGGGAGTGGAATCTAGGTCCTCTAGATTTTTCACTAGGTTCCATGTTGTGTTGGTAGATCCCATTACCAATGTGTGGGACACGAGATTGAGGAATGTTATTCTATATAAAAACTATGTTGGATGAACCTTGAATTAAAATTTTTTTTAAAAAAAAATTAATAACTGAATTGAAGAATTATTACTTTTTTGGAAATACTTTTTTGAGAAAATGTTTTTATCCATTATTTTTTAAAAATAAATTTTATTTGGAAAGCATTCTGAATTGTATTTATGAAATAGTTTTATAATCATAGTTTTTATAAAATTATTTTTAAAATGTTTTATGTCATAATACTTGGGGACATATGATGAAGGAGTAGCAATAGGTCTATGATGTTATTACAATCATGTTTTTCAATCAAGGGATGTTAATTTTACCCCAATGACATGTGTCATATGTACTTGTTAGAAACTTTTGGGGGTTTACCTTCTAGGGTATTCCTCTGCTCTATATATTCAATGCATATGTCTAGTGGCATGATGTTGATTATTTTTTATGTTTGGGATGCTTTTTCTAGCTATACAAACTAGTAGTGATCATTAGTATGATGTACCTATGATTAGTATTTTAAAACATTTCTTTAATAACATGTTTTGGCATATGTTATTATCATTGAAAATATTTTACGTTTATTGTTTTTAAAATTGGAAAAAATTGGTTTTTTTAAGTATTTTGAAATAAATAATATTTTATTGATTGTTATTTACCGTTTTCATTATTTTTTATGATTTTTATATTTATTATACAAATATTTTTAATTGTACACCAGGGTAGTATACTAACTATTTTGTTTATCTGACAACTTTAAAACCCATTAAGTGGTGTGTAGAGGAGGTTTTGACTTTTGATGCATGAAAGATAATGGTGTTGCAATTAGGCTTTGTGTTTTTATTTAGTTTTTCATGCGTAGAAAGTTTTTTGATATTGCGAAAACATGTTATATCAAAATGTATATCTATTTATCATTTTTGGTATTATATATTGCTATTGGACTCATATCATTGAGTATGTTTAGATGACCTCTTTTTGTTATGAAGTACAATAATTTGGGTTTTCCTTCAACTTTAGTGTTCTATTATATATAAAAAGATTCCATGGATTCATTCTATAGATTCATGAAATCATTTCCACTGGTTTGTTTTTGATTATTTTGGTCTAGTATTCACCTCATGGGGATCAGGAATTCCATTCGAGTAAATATTGGATTAGGTTAGCTGCCAATTTTTTGAGGGTATATCAGGTCGATTTGATATAAAATTTCTATCATAGCATAGTCATGATCAATCTGTGGATGTGTTTAGACTATATAAAATATATTCATGAAATATGATGTAGGTTTTTGTGAGTTATTGGAGAGATCATTACATGAAAAAGTGTCTTGATATAATGGGATGTTGAGATTTTTGTCTCTTGTGTTGATATTTGATTTAAATCCCAAAATATGGTTTTATAGTTTTCATAAATATCACTCAATTTCCATAAAATTCTTATAATTATGGTGATTACTAGTATACTTTAGAGATGTCTCTCATGGGTTCTATATGAGTATTAATAAGATTCCCATAATGAATTTTCAACCTTTGGATAATAATTTTGAAGAGGATATCATGTTGGTAGTTCATGTCATATATCATAATTTACTACAAGTGTATAAAATAGTTAATGAGGTATATTGAGGATATAGAGGATAAATGGATAAGTATGTGGGGTTATAATATTAAATACATCTATCCTATAAGTATAAAAATTATCCTAAATTGGTTTAGGAAAACCTATATACAATTGACCTGATATTTAAATTACAGGATATAGATTTGAATTTCTATGTAAATAGATAAGAATTAAAACCTAAGAATCCCAACATGAAATAGTGGGATTATTTAGGGTATGAATATTGGAATTTGGGCTAGACTGGAAGGGATTCAAGACCCTATTCTATTAATAGTTATATCTTTAGAAACTAATTATAGAAAAGTCTTTATATTTCCACACATTTCTTCTCTGTGAGAATTTGAGGTTAGAATACACCACTCAATAAGTGAAACTAGATTTCTTTTTTATGGAGTTTGTAAAGAATGATAAGTTAAAGGATCAAAAGTTGTAGTATCATTTGAAACTAAATAAAAAATCATGTGTTTTTTAAGGAATATTTTTCAATATGAGGAGATAGTATATTGAAATATGATGGTAGATTTGGGCATGGAAAGTGAAGAATGGTAGTCATGAACCAACTCTTCTACCTGTTGTCGACTTAAGATTTATGTGAGGAAGGAATATGGTGTTTCATGATAATTATATAATTGAGAGAAGTTCTTATCAATATCGGATCTCCAATACAAAATTTCATAAAAATAGTGGTGTGAAACTTATTTACTTTTAATGAGGAAAGGTAGGGTATACTCTGTGTTCTTCTTTACACTTGTGAATATTTGAAATGGTTTTGACAGTAATAGAAATTTGCATTGATTCATTCATGCTATATGTACACCTTGTGATATTAAATGATCATCACCTCCAAAGGACACTACTACATAGTTATATTAATCAGTTTCTACATGAATCTAACAATTGACCTCAAATGTTAAGGACCTTCGCATAGTGGATGAGTTTCAAATGGATGATTATTTGGGTTTAGTGATAGTAAGATTTATCATCATTGTAGAGTCTTTTATAACATCTTATTTATTTGATATTGGTTCCACACACACCTTTATATCTTTTCTTTTTTTATATTAGTAATCATATAAAGGATATCATATCCTTTTTATTAGGGTCATAAAAACCTATTAGAGAGAATGCAGGGGATGGGTTTTTGCTACCTTTTTATTCATTGTCGATATCATTCATTGAGATATTCATCTATTTTGTTATTCTGGATCATGATCTATTTTATTCCATCATCTATATGGAATGTATTTTCACTAATTATGATGATATTGATTATTTTCATTAGTGTGACTCATTTCATACTAATGATGGGAGCTCTCAGGTGATTCACAAAGTGTGGGATCCATGGTCTAGTCGTGTATGACATATCAACCAAGATCTCAAGCATTCAATATCATATATTAAATTTGATCCTAATGGAATTTCCATTATTGGAAATATTCCCTTGGATGTTAGATACTTTCATGAAGCCTTCCAAAAAGTCATATTATGACTTCCACTTGATATCGAGGTGGATTTTATGATTAATAGTGAGTCTAGTACATGTCATGTATTGAAACCCTCGTATTGTATGGAACCAATATAGTAGATAGAGATCATGATTCAGTAGGATGATCTTATGGATAAGGTTTTTTTCATTTGATTTAACATTTCAGCCTCAGTTTTCCTTTCTAAGAAGTTTAATGGGTCTCTTTGATTTTCTGAGGACTATTAGAGGTTGAACCTATTGAAAATTAAGATTAAGTATCCTTTTTCAAATATAAATGATTTGTTTGAAAAATTAATGGGGTGAATGAATTTTTAAAATACATATATTCATTCAGGTTATCATAATAACATTTTTTATTAGTACTATTTATGATAAATAATGTTTAAAAGTAGGCGTAGACATTATGTATATATTGTGATGACTTTTGGTCTAATTACTACAACTGTAATTTTTATTGAACTAATGCAGTATATATTTTTTTAGTATATGTAAACTTTTGTTGTAGTGTTCATGGATGATATTTTTTTATTTATGGTCTAACTGTTAGCATTATAAATATATGAATCTGGATTTAGGAATCACGATGGGTCAAAATATTTAATGAAGTATTTTGAAATATAATTTCTTAATTCAATAATTGAAGTTTAGGGGACATGTGATTTTAGAATATGGCTTATATATTATCCTAAAATGGTGACTGGTATATCATCAAGAGGGGTTATATGAATCATATATGAGATTAAGGGATTCATTTATCTTGTTGGATTCTAACATTAGATTGTGAATTATTTATCAAATTTACAATAAAATTGATTTCACTTAACATGATGTGACAATTTTTCATATAGGATTGGAAATGTACGTCCTCTTTCAATTAACTCAAAAATATTCTTATTGTGGCTCGTATTTTCCAAGGGGTATGTGGTATACTAAAATTCATCAAATGTTAGTCTGGGTTGAGTGAAAATGCAATATGACCATGTTAAAATATATTAATAACATCTAATTTTGATGTAGAGAATAATTACCCCACTCATGGTTAATATCATTCAACCATTAAACATGCATGTAAATGATGGAGGAACAATCGATTTTGGGAGTGGATCAAAGTAACTTATTACCTCTACAGTCTTAGAAATATATTTCTATGAAATAATTGAATTTAAAATAGAGTCAATTTAAGGAATACCTTTATACATTCAACATCGAATTCATCTATATCCTAGGGAAGGGGACTGGAATTGAAATTTATTTTTATAGGAATTATATATGAAATCCATTTTTCGAATAAATGGATGCTTGTTACCTTACTAGGATATCCATTATTTTTCATATGGATACCCAGGAGGATATTTTATGTATTGTTATGAATATTTTGGAGTTATATTAATCTATACATTATTCTATTATGAATGGTCAGTAGTATAATGATGAATTCCATTTAATTAGAGAAACACTTTATGGTTGGGAGGCTTTTTATAGTCTGTCTCCCCCTATATATGGTATTCTACAATGTGGGGATTGGTTTCTAGTCCCACTATATGTGATGAGTTTTGAATTTCTTTAATACTATATTTCTTCATGGGTTGTTATTCATAGCACTATTAATATGTATTATGACATGATATGATTATTCCTATGGATATGTATGATGTGTGACATTATATATTCTTTGTTCAATTGTTAAACCTACCAACATATAATGTCGTAGAATCTAAATCATTCATGTTGTTCCATCCTCTTCTCTCGTTGGATAAAAAATGGGTTGTTATGTCCCTATAAATCATTGTTTTATAACCATCAATTCCAAATAGGAATAATTCAATCTCGGTGGTGAGATAGAAATTAATAAAACATTTTTATTATCTTTCATATCAATGGAACCACTGTTTTTAATGATGTAGGTATGTTGTGTGCAAAGAAGGTTTTGAATCTCCATGGGATCCTACTACTGTATTTAATATTGGGATCTGAAATTTACCTCCCTATTTTATAAGATTCTCTACGTGGTGATGGTGACTTTGGTTAAGTGGAATATCTCCTTCCATTCATAGATTGATGGTGATGAAAATTATTTTACATAGATCATAGTGGATATAAAATGTTCTATAATTTTGGCTATTGGTGGTTCATGGGATATCCATATGGAGATAGAGGAGTTTTTATATAATAATAGTTAATATTCATCGTTCATAATGGATCCATTTAAGGAATTGTATTATCACCTATGTATACCACATTTCTAATTGGAATATATGAGAGATGACTCTCTTATTATACTGAGTCTTCTTCTAGAGGCATCAATGAGGGTTTAATATATACATTAGAGGCGTCAATGAGGGTTTATGATGCACATCAACATCTAGTAATTGTAAAAATATCCTTTAAATCATATTTGAATTGTCAAGTCTTTTCATTAGTCTTTTCAATTATTGACTAGGTTTTCTTGAATTTTTCTCCTTTGTTGGGTATGCATCATCTTTGGAAATATGAAAATATTGATTAGTAATATTTTGGACCACTCACAGTCACATAGTGGCTTACAGAAGAAATGTATGGGTTGGAATTACCATCTTATTTTACCGGAATTAATGATGTTTTCCATTTATATTATCCCATAAATACCATCTTGATCCCTCTCATGTTCTCAATTCGAAAAAAGTCTATTTTGTAAAATATCATTCAGTTGTACAGAATCTAGTTGAGATTATTGTTTCATATGTGAATTTCATAAATGTGATGTCTATTTAATTATTCCTTGCATTATGGTGACATCTATTAATATATCATAAGACAATAGAAGAAGAATCAATCATGTCGTCAAGCCAGTTATAGGCCTTACGTTCATCTTATGCTAAAATATTTCCTTTTATGTTATAAAAGAAATGTACAACACAAATTTAATTAGAGGTAATGTGTAATTTTTCATAAATTTTTATCCTAATTTTACATAATATGACTCATATATATATATATATATCTTAAATAATTTTCCCACATGTTTTTATCATGTTATTTTTCAAACGCATCACAACCCCCTCCCTCCATTGTGCTTATCATGAACTGGAAATGAAGGAACAGAGATAATGATCCTTGATTTTTGGGACATGTTGTACTAAGCAACACATCTCATCACCACCAAACCCAGCATCCCACCTGTATATCTAAACAACACAAAAAACAACTAATAACATAAACATAGAACAACCTGAAATTCTAGACCCGATTGTCAAACCTTACCCATCGATCCATAATCAGTAATTCTCTAAACCAGAGATTTCATTTCACCACCTTTAACACCCAATCTTATAGTATTACTCTCAATCCCAGCACGACACAACCACACAAGGTACAAGACTGAACAAAATGACAAATATCACACATCCACAAAAAACACTATAGGGTGTATTTAGATTTTTCAAGCAATCTTTTTTTAAATACACGTTGATAATTCAGGAATTATCGCAAGGCATGTTCGATCCTAATGAATCCATTTATTTAATCGGATAAACGTAGTAAATAAATTTCATAAATATATATATATACATATATATATTCATTCAACACATGATTAACAGAAAACCATAAAAATAATTTGGAATGAACAAACAATGAACAACAATGGCCCTGACATATTATACGAGTATATATCCCATTTAGATCACAATATTAATAAACAATGAAACAAAGCATGTATCACTTTTCCCTAACCCATGTTTATTGGTTTAAATTTGATTCAATTATCTTTATTCAATTTGGATTCAACATACTTCATATCGGATTGATTCATATACCCACCCTTGCACGATACAAAAATAAGAGGGGTGAATGGATTCTTACTTCATAAAACAGACGATCAAACCCTCCACCTTGTGCAATATAAGGGATATGCAAGGATCCAAGTAAACGTGACCTCGGGGTGTAACACAAATGTAAGGATACTCAGGGAAGAATTGTTATGGGGATTCTTGTTATCAAGAGTAAATGGAATTGTACTGTGAATAAATGGTCTCATCTTTAGAAGGTCCATATCTGATATCATTGTAAAAATGTTTTCAAAATCCATTAAAACTGTATCTCAATGATTATTACAAATTAAGAACATTAACAAGACTTTGGATTTTAGAAAAGTAAAATTTGTGATTTTAGGAACATCAAATAATATAAAAACATTAATATTGTTTTTAACTCGATTTATATAAAATACAATATTAAATTATGTAACAAGAAAATCCAGAGAAAACCGGGATTTTGAAAAATTGATGGGGATGACTCACCCTTGGTTGAGTCCTAGCCTCAAGTCACCAGTGGGTGAGGCACTGTTTGGTTACTAAATATTTGATTAGTCACCAGTTAGTGCTACAAGTGGTGAGGTACTGAGGGTGAGTATCTGTTCGGTGTGTCACTTTTCGGCGAGTCACCATTCAGTGAGTCGCTATTCGGTGAGTCACCATCATGACTCACCGTTGCGGCCAACCATCAGCAACTCACCATTGTAATTAACCGATCCAAACTCACTATTATGGACTTAAGATTCCTGAATCACCACTGTAAGTAACCATTGAGGCTAACAGATGGACGACTAACTATCATACATTCTACAGTTGGAAAAAATTGAATTTTGTCAAACTCTTGAAATTAATCACCATTATATCTAGAACACCAGCAACACTAGATTTTTAAAATTTAATGGACTAGAGTGGATTATTCTATTACATTAGATACCTATCAAACAATTATCCCCCTCATGCATTAAAAACAAACCCAGAAGGAATAGAGGTGTGTGGAAAACCCCCCCAATGAGATACCTCCCTTAGATCAATCTATTCTTGAAACATTGTAACAAACATCAACTATCCATGATAAAATACAATGTGTTGTTATAAATCTAAAGTAAAACCTCAACATCCCATAACACCTCTTGAATCTAAAAACCCAACCGACAGTAAGACACACCACATAAGTATAACAACCACACATTCTGAAACACACAAATCATGGAATATCTCCATCCTTGTCAATATATTAACTGCTCGAAGTGAAACTAAATCTCCCACTCTTGTTTAATCACATATTAATTAATTCCTCTAGATTATGAATCATGGCCTCCCTTTTGAACACTTTAAGACAAAATATCATTGTATGGAAAAAGGAAACAACACATATCATATAAAACTAGGTTCAAGAATCACATAACGAGGAAAAAACAAGGAAGAACTCAAAACAACTCTGAGTACTAGGCACCCATATGCATCTCCCATTCATATGTTATCTCCTCTAAGAAACCATGCCTCCAAAATAAAAGAATCAATGGATTGTTCCATCCACACGACACCTTCTCCTGATGATCCTAGATCTCTATTGGACAATCTTATAATGTTGTGTCATCTTCAACACCCATCTCTCCCCACATTGTGACATGAGGGTCATCGTGAAGATACTGATGAATCATGGGGACAATAAAGAAATTGGGGACCTTCTTTAACTGTGGTGGAACCACAAACTGGTATGACACCATTATATCATTCCCCAACACCTTCAAAATCCTGAAGAACCATATAGAAATATTGATCCCTCTACCAAATATCCACTGCCCACGTTGAGGGGATTCCTTTATGTACACATGGTACTAAACATAGAACTCCTAGGACCTCCACCTAAAATTGTTCTATGACTTATTCCATTACTATATTTTCTAATTCATTCGATGAACAAGTTGTACCTTCTTGGTCATACTCTACACCATGTCCAGACTAAGAATCGTTGCATCCCAAAATACTTTCTAGAACATGTTTGAACAGCATGGTCTTCCATACAATTCATTGAATGAATCCATTCTAATGTAAGAGTTTTATCAATTATTGTATGTGATCTCTAACAAGGTATAATGTCACATCCAAGATACACAAATTTCTTGGAGGCATTCCCGAAACATATCCTACAATATCATGATGGTCTACACATTCTGTTCATCCATCGGAATGTGGATATAATTTTTGAGGCATAATTGACAACCAAAATCATGCTACAATCCCCTTTAGACTCATGAGGTAAACTACACATCCTGAAATGAGATGATGAATCTTAGAACTCCTTGAATCTTCATTGCTTCATCAATATACATTTTGTCCAAGGAAAACACTACACTTAACTCCAAAATATCTAATATGTGAGCCGATATAATCAGTCAATCCACCACTACAATGATTGCATCACATCCTCTCTAAGCCCTAGGTTACCATGTGATGAAATCCATCAGGATTTCATCCCACTTCCCCTTAGGGAAACATAGAGGATGTAGAAAACCACTGGGAAAATAGTGCAGAGAATTCACCTACTTGAATACTATGAAAATCACCCTAACCTCCACCACTTCCCGCTTCATTTAGGGCCATGAAAACTACATCAGAAAGCCATGTTACAACTTGTAAACACCTGGGTGCACCACTAATGGCATGCTAAAAAATTCAAGGTGGAATTCCTCATGCATCGCTACTAGAACAAACAGCCTCCCATGGAAAAACATATAACTCATACCATCCCTGACCATCCATCTTGAGCATCATCATGGTCAAAATAATTGAACATAACTTTTTACTCCAAGTCTCCCCACTAAGACTCTTACACATGTTGCATTATAGATAACTTCACTATCATCTAAAAAAATTCCCCTCTCGTTATCCATTCCTGTATCTAGGTTCAAGGTGTCCAACTCCTCCATCACCATCCTATCATATGCAGATTCAAGAGAAACCTATTTATGTGGCTTCCTTATCTATGAATCATCCATGAAATTCCCCTTTCCTACGGTGTAAGATAAATCAAAATCACAATCCTAGAGAAACTCTATCAACTTCTATTTTTTCATGTTATATTTGCTGGAAGAAGATATTCCTCAAACTCTTGTGATTCATAAAGAAGAAAAAGCGCTCCAAAATTATGTAATGTAGCCACAACTTCAGCAAGAACATGATCATAGATAGCTCTATATCATTGGTCCAATCGTTAGTTTGTGGGGATTTAGCTTCCTGGAACAATAAGATATCACTCATCGTTGATGCATCAGTACATATCACAAGCCCATACAGGAATTATTAAAATACATTTCCAACCTAATACCAACCTATGGAAACCATCGAACATGATCACTAACCATCATCCCCAGAAGGTATCTAAATGCTTCCTTACACTACCCACTCCACCCAAAGGCATGTTCTTTCCAAGTAAATGTCGTCAATAGAGCCAAATCATGAGAAAAATCGAGTACAAACTTCAAACTGTACCCTATGAGACCCGAAAAGTTATAAACCACCACGAGGTTATTTGGTTCATCCCATGAAACAACCACCTAAACTGTTCATGGGTCAACTACCTCACCCTGTTGTGAATCCACATGAACATTGATGTGATCCTGCTGCATAAAAAATAAGAACATGGACAATTTTCCATATTGTTGGTGGCATCGAAGATCATGTATGATGGTCCTCAGATGCTCGAAATTCCCCTCTTCTGACAACAATTAAATCAAGATGTCTTTGATGAATATGATGATGAACTGATCTGAGAGCTCAGAAAATATAGTGTTCATGTGTCCCATGATCATGGTTGGGGCATTTATTACATTGAACGTCATGACCAGAACTTGATGTTCCTATACCTAAACCTGAATGAGGTCCTCAAGATATCACCCTCCAACACTCATAACTGGTGATATATAGATGACTGATGGATCATAGAAAATCATCATTCCTTTATTAACTAGTCAAAACGATTGTCTATCCTCGGAAGAGGTTAACCGTTATTTATTATTACCCAGGTTAACATTGGGTAGTCTATGAACAACCTTAGACCAACATCCATATTCTTCAAAAAGATGACAGGAGCACCCTAGGGAAACACACTTGGCTAGATAAATCCATTCTTCATCTGGTCATCAATCTGATTTAGGAGCTCCTATAACATAGAAGGTGTAGTCTAGTAAGGATCCATCGAGATTGAACTAGCACCAGGATGTATTTTTATACCGAAATCAATATCATGTAGATGGGGGGTGTAATATTAAAAACTTCATATGAAATAAATCTATGAACATATCAACAACTCTGGAAGCATCCACCATTTTACCACCCACCAATTACTCAAACAACTAGACAAAAATGGAAAGAAGATTCTCCTGACACCAACTGTAAGATGAATGCTCCACTCACTAATGAAAACCACACATTTTCAATCATTTTTTGAAAACACAACTCTCCATAATAACCATTCAATAATAAAATGTACATAATAGAACTAGTCGATGGCAAGGATGATATCATATGCTTTCACTTGTAGTAAAAGAAGCCTCTAAAGAAATAATGTGGCCCCATCATCAGTATACATCCCTAAGACACATCAAATAAGAAGGTCTAACCATCTACTAGCACACTCAAAAAATGAGGAACAAAATGTATCTCCATTTATAGTCGTAGTACATGGGATAGATGGGGTGAATCAATGGAGTGAAAATCTCTTCGATCAAATAAAGCACAATCAAGAGTACTGAACAAATCGATCATACATAAAATGATATCAATCCCTACTAGGATTGATACTTATACATTATGAAACATACGGTGATTGACCCATATACCACTCTACTAATGAAAACCCCCCAACCATGCTTGGGTCAAGGTCCCTAAGGAACACCATGAGTTTGGCCTATGCCTTCCCCATCTCACCTCAGTGGAGAAAGATCCTACTGTCCCTACTCCTGAAATTTCATGGACGAAAGTTACTGCTATGTCGGGGGATGAACCTACCCACCTACACCGGACTAAGAAAGAACAACCATAGGACACTCGGTTTAATGATGGGAATCAGCTGCATATGTGAAACACCATAGTCACATGGTCACTAGAAAAACACTTTTACCTGAAGGCCTAAATTGAAATTACTAATGTTGGCTCCCTGATGGTCAGATCCTCAAATGCCTCAGATCCTGAGAAATTATTTTAGTAACCATTAATTTTTATTAACTCTTATAGATTCCCTCTCACAGTATACCTCCTCACAATTGCATCTACTAAACTAACTTTTACCCCTTCTATACCTTTCAATATATCAGCAAGGTGAATTGAGTAACCTCATATGGGAGAGATGGAAAAATCTCATCTTCCTGACATCTCATATGAGACTCATCATCTTGTAAAGGATCTAGAGAAAATTTAAGGATATAAATGAACTTGATACCCATATCCCATACTTACAAACATTCATACAGGAGGGAAAGTAACTAAGGTCTCTTCATAACCTTCATGGTGGATGAATGGAATTACGCCTTGAACTCATTATCGTACTTATCCCAAAATACATGAACCTCTTTCCTCTATCCTGGGTAAAGATTCTACCAAGGATGTCTGGCTCCCCGAATCTATCTCACCTCCAAAGGAACCCAATACTCTATGAGATCCCTTATCAATCTACTATTGTTCACAAGATTCTCATTCCCACTATTTAACTCTATGTCTAAATTGCTACACGAATAAATTCCTAGAGCCTACCACAAGAAAGAATGTAATGTATTTTTCACCTAATCATACCACTATGATTTATCAACCCTAAACCGATCAACAAGGTACTCCTATAAAACCTTCACTACTTTCACTACACACTAACAATAACTGGGTTCCAAAGCTGAAAAGGAGAATAAGGAATTGCTAATCTTGAGTAATAATGAATTTTATTAATGATTCATTTCAATTTATTTAACTCATTTCATTATCCATTTCAAAAAATTCATGAAATCCAATTTTAAATTGGAACACAATCCATTGTGGTACAAGAACCTTTCCTTGGGTCTCTACCCTGAAAATGGTGAAGCCTCACTTGGTCATTTAGTAGGATAAGTGTCCATTCATTGAATAATAGGGGTCTCTAAAATCCCATGTACTAGCCAATCATTTCTAACATATGTCATGTATCATGGTCACCTAAGACAATTTCCCAACAAACACATGAAATCATCACTGTTACTAACTCCAAAATCTATCCTATCTTTCAACCATCGCCTCTAATACAATTCTATCTGGACCCACTTACTCCAGTGATACCCTCTTGAGATTGAAATAAAGGAAGAGTGATAATGACACCATAGTACCACCTCTAGTAAGACTCAAAAACACATATCATCACAACCAAACCTAACAGACCCACCATATAACAACACCACCCCCATAACACTGAGTAACATAAACATATCACAACCCAATGATGATGCCCCACTTCTCAAACACTACCCATCCATTCTATAATTAGTGAATCTCTCAACCTGAGAATCCCTTACATGACCCATAACACCCCGTATTATAGCCATGATCTCAAACATAGAACCACACAACCACACATGGTACATGATATAACAAAACCTCCAACAACACATTTACACACCATACAATGTAGGGTATATTCAGACTTAGAAAAAAAATGTTCTTTATTTCTAAATTTATAAT
Organism: Viscum album; assembly: GCA_963277665.1. NCBI lineage: Eukaryota > Viridiplantae > Streptophyta > Magnoliopsida > Santalales > Viscaceae > Viscum > Viscum album. The sequence goes on from OY728166.1 coordinate 602,775,005, forward strand.
TTAGGGGTTATCATAGAGCATGGTCATTGCTGGGGAATCAATTTACTTAACCAGATATACATAGTTAAACAATTAAATATATATATATATATAATAATGTTCCACAGATTATTAAAAACAATAAATAACATGTCAACTCGATTTCACAAACAAATATCTCCTATGGTTATGATTTTCTATTGGAAAATAACCCATATAGATCTCAATATTAATAAACCATGAAATGGAATAATGTTATATTTTCCCTAGCCCAAGTATATTGGTTTAAATTTGATTCAATTTTCATTATTAAATTTGGATTTAAATACCATATCATGGGAATCTTTTGTACACCCACCCCACATGATACACAAATAAGAGGGACGAAAGGATCCCTGTTTCATAAAACAGAGCATCATAACCTCATCCTTGAACCAAAAAGAGGGTGTGAAAGGCTCCAGGAAAACATGATCCGAGTGTGAAAAACAGATAAATTGTTCCTTGGGGATGAATGGTTATGGGGACATTCAGTAGAAAGAGTAAACAGAAACATACAAGGAGGAAAGGGTATCATCATTAGAATAATGAGATCCTATATCAATGGAAGAATGGTTTAAAAATCCATTAATGTTGGATCATAATAAAGATCACCCATTTTAGTAATTAGATAACTCATAATTTTATAAAAGTTGATTATATTATTTAAGGCACTTGAAACAACTTCAAATAAGTAATATATGTTTTTAAACTCAATATATATCAAATGAATCATTAATGGTATAAACTCGAAAATCTGAAGAAAACTAGGAATCAGACAAATAGTTGCGGATGAATTATCTTTGGGTGAGTCATTGTCACATGTCACCAGTTGGTGAGGCACTATTATGTAACTCACCATTGGATGAGTTCTCAGTGACATCTACTGGTGGAGTTATACTAATGGTATTTCTCCATTCAGTGAGTCACCATTTGGTGAGTCACTATTCTATGATTCAATGTTTAGTGAGATCCTATTATGTGTGTCACTTTCTGGTGAATCAACATCCTAACTCATCTTCATGACCCATTGTCAGTGTGCCACCAATCTGTACTCACCATCAGTGACTAAAAAATCATGACTTACCATTACAATTCATCCTTATGACACACCAGTGGAAGAATATCCATAAAGAAAGCTACCATTGGAAAAACAAAAAATTTCAAAAAAACTACATAAATGAGTCACTGTTATCTCTAGAACACCTCAAATAGTGGATTTTAACCATGTAATGGAACCGGGAGGTTTGGGCCATTACATTATGTTTCTTTATTCTGTATTTCACTCCACTTTTTAACCATAGGATATTAATGGTGAAATTAATTTTTATCCTCTCATTAGGTGTCCCTATGTTAAATGATTAATATATATTTTTGTTCCATGTCTTCTTTGTGGTATGTGGAATATATTTTTCTTGACATCCAATGGTCATGGTAGGGAGTGGAGTAACAATTTTTTCATTAGTCTAATTGTGATGTTTTATTTAAAACATTCAAGATATATTGTGCATTATTCATCTATGGGTTGATCCATTGATGATCACAGTATGGTGGGTGCATATTAATTGAGGAATGATGTGATCTACCCTCTCCACCATCATGTTTTTTCTATGTAATATTAATCTCTTATAATAAAATTTATTGTAAGGACTCCTTTTTATAATTGTGTTTCTTCCTATTTGGCCAATATCATTACGGGCATGTGGCACCGTTGATTGATGTTGGTTCTTATGTCTCTATATTATGTTATATGAACCGTAAATTCATGGTATTTATAAAATTTTTTAAGAAATAATTGGTTTAATGTTTTAATTTTTTTGTGTGTAAAAGGGTGTTAATGAAAAAAATTACCCTCATTCTTTAAAATAAAATGTATTTTCAAATAATTGTTTAAGGGATTTATGAAATGTTATTCAAACCATGGATTTGATGAAATTATTTGGAAAATTCTGCACATCGGAATCCATATGTACTTATGTGGATGTTGAAGTAATACACATCCACTATTGTCCCTATTGTGGGGTTATTTTATAGCATGTTCCTCAAGTTCATAGGCCATGTGTCATTTGGCCTTTTTAGACACTATTTGGATGTTCAAATTATGGAGTGTTCCACTACAAAATAGATTCAATGCATATGTATAATTTTTTGAAAATATGATTTTATATATTTATGCATTCCTTTTTTAGTTTTAACAATATGTACTGATCCTTGGTTTTACATACATATTCTACTGTTTATAAAGCTTATCGTTGAATACATTTTTTTATATATGTGACTTGCATTGATGCTAATTTATAGAGATTATTTATTTTGGTTTACAAAATATAACACTTTACAGTAATATTGATATAATATTTATTTATCATATTCCCATGACTTTTTTATTTAACGTTAACCTTGCTCGTATTTTATACAATGAATTTTTATAAAAAAAACCTATGTGGGATCCTACTGAGAGTATTTTCCTTACACCATACATAACCCTTTAGTTGTGTGTGGACCTAGTTATCACTTTTCTTAGAGAAAATTGAATGGTTCCATAGAAAGTTAGTGAGATTTTAGTATACTCGCATTGGGTAGCTAGTTATGATATAATCAGAAATAATCCATTGTCACATTGAGTAGATGATTCTCATTTTGGGCATTGTTTTTGTTGTTGGACACATACCTTAGAGTTTATTTAGATAATCTCTCTTAGTTATGTAATATATTTCTTATGGTCATTCTTGTTGCATTTTTTTATCGTATATATATATATATATCATGTTTTATATTTCATGATTGGAGAAATCATTCCATATAGTTGTTATTGACGAATGGGTGCATGTATCGAACTCATGGGGATCAGGAAAAACCTTCTAGTTTGTGTTGGATCTGGCCATGTTCTAGTTTTGTTATTGTATCCCTGGTTAGTTCATTTCTATTTTAATTTACAAATCTTAAACCCTACGAATGTCTACCACATTGTTCATTCATAATTCATACTCATTTTGCATTATGCTGAAATATATTTTACACTTAATTAACCTATTCCAGATTGATTACCTGTAGCTAAATTAATGTTATATGCCTATCAACATTCTATTATCCATAATTGGAATTAACTGGTTTGAAAACCAAAAAATATCTACATACTAAATTTTCATGAATGTTATATATACATATAATTATTCTAATGGTTTTAACTATATTTTTCATATTTGAATCCCAATGAATAATAAAATATTAAATGATACCTCTACTAACATAAATTGATACCTATACCTTTGAAATTATGATCAATCGTACATCGTCAACCAATGATGACATTTTTACGTCTTATATTATCATCAACAAACAAAATCATAGTCCCTATATTTATATATACCATTAAAAAATATAAAATACTATACCCCATTTGTAAACATAAGTTAATTACATGATATATTGAATATATTTTATTACATACATTTCCATGAAATATAAGATTTAATGCTTTATAGAATTAGAGAAACATGATGAAATAATAGAGAAAATGAATTTATCAAATAAATGGAAATTTCATCCACCATATATGAACCATCAAAACCCGTATTAGTACATCAACATATATTATAAATTTTCCCCACCTACTATTCTATACGACATATAATGTGTAATATTTTTCTTCATATCCGATGTAAACTGAAATATTATATGGGTGATATAAAATTCTATTTAAGGGAAAGTATAGACCAAAATCTATCATAGAATTAAAATGGTACAGATAACTGGGTATATATATACTGATTACCCAATATAGTTTGTCACATGAGACCTACTAATGCACCGAGGGGATATTGTGATCAATACCTATCAAAAATTATGTACAGTGGAAAGAAATTTATCATTCATAAAATATATAACCATCATGATTTATTAATCAAGAAAAATATATATTGATATAAAAGTATAAAAATTGAAATTACATCACCAATAATTAAATGGAATATATATCTATTTAATCATCCCACAAACTGACTTTTTATAGAGTAATTGGCATACCTCTCGGTGAATAATATCACCAGTAAAATATGAAAATTATATAATCATAACCCATACAATGAAATTATGTGTATAATAACATATGGAAATATGATAATTGATATATAATATAATTTAATTATTTTAACATAGCTTTAAAATAGTTTCATACAAAAAAACATTTAATTCTATAAAATAATAAAGAGTAAAAAATTAGATTGATTAATAAAACCAATCATCATCCATAGATAATATTTCAAAATTTCAATGTGTTGTATGATTAATTAAAACATAAAATAATGGATATTTAATTATTTTAGATATAGATAAGAAATATAAATCCTAATAATAAATGTGATTTTAGAACACATTTATACAATTTGTATCAAAGATAATGTTACACATTACATTCAATGTTCATTTTCAAAATGAAATTTTGAATATATTGAAATATTTTAATTTTAAAAATAATCGTTAATAACGGGTCCTTGAAAAATACATAATGGGTATCTTGATGAAATATTAGTCTGATGATAAAAACATTGAAATTGGAGAGATTTTTTTTAATATTATAATTTTTTTTTTGAAACCAACATTAAACAATAATAATTAAAAATAATTTTAAAAACATTAATGGGTATAAAAGTATTTCAAATGATACATCATATTATTACATATTAATATATTATCGAGAAAAATGGAAAGAAGATAATTTTTGGACATGGAAGTAAAAAAACACATTATAAATAATGTGAATTATTCTTAATTATTATCCACTTTTATGTGAATGATATTAATCAAGGAAGCAGCATGAAATTAAAATTTCTATATTCCCTATAGAGAAAATGGGAGATATAATATAATATAATAAATGTTAAAATATATTTTTATTAAAGGAAGTTTGAGTTGAAAATATCCCTTAAGAATGTCATAATCATTAAAGTAAGAAATCTTTTGAATGGATTTCTGAAATATATATTACAAATCATTAGAAATGTCAGTGAAAATTATAAATTATTAAATAAAAATATAAAATAATTTATGATATAAGGTTTGGGGTTTTATAAAAAAATTCTAATAGAAATTAATGAATTTGAGTTATGAAAAACCCATACAACATGAGTAAAAAAGTAACCAAACACACATAGAAAAATAAGTTCAAATAAAAATTAAAATACTATTAATATATTAGGAATCATGATATAATATTTCAAATATGATTTAAATAGACTCTTTAATGAAAATATGTTCACAAATCAAACAATTCATATGCAATTAAGATTGAAAATAGAAACCTTATCTGTAATCCTTCTTGAATGAAAATTATCAAACTTGATTTATGAAAAAATATTTATTTTAATAAATTATTTAAAAACCATATTCCTATATTGAAATTACAATATACATAATCAATATTCAACTATTATAAAAATATTTGTTATTTAAAATTTATTTTTAAAATTATATGTTATTGGATTGGATTATTTGTTTCAAAAAACTTTTATATCCTCGATTTTAATTTTTATTAGTGATTCAACTTCCATTAGTTAGATGTCATTAAATTTACTTAAATATATGCCTATAATTTTTTATACTATTTTTATTTCATTTCAGATGTATTTTATTTATTATTTTCATTAGTTTCGGTGATGATCTTTTATTGGTATGTTTTAATGATCGAAGTACTTGTGTATTAAAAATATGATAATTGTAAATATTATATCTTCATAACCACAAAGAAAAACTATTTGATAATTTTCAATTAATAATATAATTAATAATATTTTTAATTAATTCATGATAAAAATTTATATCATAGTTTATGTAGTTTGATAAACATATGAAAATAAGACCATGATGTAACCTTTGGGTGAGTATGGTTATCAATGTTATTTTATTCAAATGATCATAATTAAAAAAGATGAATTTCCATATTCATGTCTTTTTAGGTACTCAATAATATAATAGGATACTATTATCAATAACTAATGACTAGATCAAAAATGAAATATGTTACTTTCATAGAGGAGGTAGTACACATGAACGCTAGGGTGATACATTCATTTTCAGTTGAATTCGAAGTTGATATGTTGAATTTTATATTTATGAACATTAATGATGTAATATATGTAATATTTAGAAATTACATATATTTTTCTTAATTATCCATGTATATAGGTGATAAAATATTAATCATGTTGTTCATGGTGGTGATCACTTAGACATATGCATGATGACATGTTATTTTTTGGTGTATAATGTATTTGGTAGTTAATGATTATTCTGTCATCATAGTGAAATTTCATTATATAAAAAATGAATAAATTAATTTTAATATAATTGGTAAAATAGTTTTTATGTTGGTGGAATAATAATTAAATAAAATAAAATGAAACACGATTAATTAATTTTTTTACACCACACCTTATTAATGTCTAAAAACTGGATTAATTCATTTAATGGTGGTACTTTGATAAGAAAAAAACTATGATATTAATATGAAATTAGTGGAGGGGTTTGGGAATAAATTTTCTCAAATAATTTTGTGTTAGGTGTGTGTATAGTGGTAAAGGATCCTTTTATAAGTGAAGGGACTATCATTTACGTAATAATAACAAAAATATACAATCTCTATTTAATGGTTAAAGGGATCTGATAATAGACAATAATTAATTTGGGGTTGTTTTGAAACAGATAAATATACAGGCATATATGTACATATAATTTTCTAATGTGTTTTTTTTTCTCTTACTTATATACTTTTTTACTTTTACCATTATTAGGTTTTATCATGGTAATTAATCCTTATATAAGTAATTTACTTTTACTAACTACAACAAAAAATATTAATAGATAAATAATTTTCTTAAAATCCATCCAAATATTAAACTTTATTAAAAAAGTTGATTAGTAAATTTTAATTTTAACATGGGAACATCTAATAAGTAAAAACTCATTTCCAGAAAAAAAAAATGAATTTTGGTCATGATGATTATGAGTACGATAAAATAATAAATACATCACATTTTAAGGGAAATAATATATTATCATCAACAAATAAATGACTTGATTTAATTTTATTTAAATGAGACCACTATATTAACCAATTAAATATTTACTTAAAATATAAAGACTAAAAATATTTCTTATTATAAAAATATTTTTCATTGTTAAAACATTTAAAAAGCATTTTTTTAATGTTAGAATATTATCTTTCAATATATCATATACATTCATAAATAAAATTATTTTAATTAAATGTTCATTATATACATTTATGAGTGAATAATTATGTTTTAATATTTAGAGAGGCATTTATATATTAAATGTTTTTAATTTTATTGTTAATATAATATTTTCCAAGTGAAATCCAAAAATTAATTTAGTTTTTTAAACTAAATTTCTCAAATTTCTCAAATTTACTTTTAAAAGAAGAATAATATATAATTGAAAACTATTTTTAATAGGAGAATGAATTTTAGATATTATATATTCAAGTTATTATTTTATAACATTTACTATTTAACTTTGTTTTGAATAAAAAATATATTTAATCATCCATTATCTATTATATATTATATTTCCAAAAATAAAATTTCACTGCTCTTAAATTGTTAATAATTAGGATGATATTTTTTTTCATTAAATAATTATGATATCCATTTAATTATACTAATTAAATTAATCACTGAATTGGTCTGAAAAAATTTCTCATTATATATATATATATTAGGCTACTTTAATATATCCCTCTAATTCAGAGGTTACATTATAATTATATCTTATAATATATAAACTATTATCATTATAAAATGTATCATAGTTTCATTTTATATTGTTGTTATACGATAAACATGTTATTACTAAAAAAAATAAAAGGGGGATAAAATATTATAGTTATGGGGTGTTATATGGAACAACCAGTGTGAATTATTTATCAAATGTATAAAAACTTTTAGTAACAAACAACCCATATATTCATTGTACTACAGTTAAATATTATGTTTAAGGAAGATATACGAGATACTATAGATGAAATGAGATAAAATTATCCATATGTTTTTTCATTAATGTAGTAAAATTCCAAGGATGAAATAATTTTTTTGGGATTAAAAGTTAGTAATTTTTCTAATATATTCCTTTATAAACTAGATATTTTGTTAAATAGATTTCTTAACATGTAAAAGTGGAAAAAAAATTAACTATGACTAATTTTACAAAAAAAATCAATCTTCATGAATCTTTTGAATTAGAATTATAATATATAGGAAATTTATATATGAAATTTATTTACATATAAAATATGGTAATTTTTTACTAAACTATTAAAATACTTTAATTAGTGTAGGTAAATTACAAAAAGATCACAATAAAATAAAAAATATTTTTTTATAAAAATTGTATCTTCACTCACATTTTTAGACACACAATATTTGATTAAAATATTACCACTTCATCGATTAATAGGAAAAAAATATAAATGATTAATATTTAAAAATTCAGATTCCCATCAAATGATATTTTTTATAATATCTTCTCTTTCTATTACATTATTAACAACATAATTTTAGAATTTAAATTTTACAAGATCTATTTCATATTTTGATAAGGTATGTGTATTTTAGGCTATGATTTTTTAAGAATTTTCATATAAGATTGATTTTTATGGGACTAGTAAAATATTACATCTTTATTAATATACTATATTTTATTCTTATAAGACATGAATAAATATCAATCACTTAATAAATTTTAGGGACTCTTTTTTTTTGTGATAATTTGAAATATATTAAGAAATATTTTTGAAGCCAGGTGCTGGGATAGTTTGTGATTCTAAGGCCCCCTGTGCCTAAAATTAATTTTATTATATATAAAATATATTTTTATCACAATCATATATTTTCTCATAAATAGTGTAATATATAATTAAAATATTTATTAAATAATAATATGAGACAATGTTATTATATGGAATGTGGTGTTTACACTAGTTAAACAGTAAAATTGGTATCCACTATGAATTAGGAGAAGGTAGCTGATGGTAGGACGCTGAGTGGATTAATTAATTATTTAATTAATTTTTTTCATTTCATACCCAAAACATATTTTCCTATATAAATATAATGGTATAAAAAATATTTATGGTTTTCCAGATAACCCGGGGAATTTTTAGAGTAGGATTCATCATCATTCATTCTTAGATCAAGATTAAACAATGACGGGTGGTAAATCAAGGATAATAAATGGTGAGTGGAGATAATATATCATCCCAATCATTTGTGGAAACTATATTGAAAAATCAATGATCAAAAATCATGGAATGAATCATAAATTGTGGTTTCTTTCATCTTGAATGAAGTATTATATCATGAATTTGACCTTTTTATTCTATATTAGAGATTTTTCATGATATTCTTGATCCCCTTTACTGAAATAAATTGTTTATACAATTTATTATCCCTATGATGTAGTGATTTCACCCTAGAATACATGATTTGTATTTTAATTATAAAAATGATTGTAAAATGATATTTATAACCCTTGTTATGGTTATTTTTCCCATCATCCACTTCATTCTGATCATTTATCCCATAGGGTCATGGTTTATTATTGTTGTGTTGTGATTGAACAATATCGACAAACCAGATTTATGGAGATTTAAAAAAATGATTTGGGTTCAAATTTATAGATGTATTATAAATCATTGTTCTTTGTAGGTGATTATTTACATTGTTTTTTTATTTGAGATTGATCTACAACAATGAGAGGCATGTATGATGAGGTAGGTATCAACATGAGAAATAATATTACAATTATTGACCAAAAAATATCCAAATTTGATAGACAAAGGCAATTGACAAAAATTATGGGTTTACAATGGAATGATTTGATGATTGTAGATGTAGATCATTATAATGCCTGATAGATCTAAGTTTCTCTTAAATTCTCGAGTTCATGGTGTTTAATGAGATCAATACACTCTCTACAGTACCCTGACTGGAGCGACTAGGTTTTCCAGGAGGAGATAAGTATCGCACACTATGTGAAACCCCTAATTTCTATGTGACCCTTTGATGGAAGCCTTGTGTTTACTACATGAGTAAACATTCATGGAATGAAAAAATACACGGTCATTAATATGTACAAAAGCATCATATAGTATCTAGAAGCGTCTATGTAGACATTTATAAAAACTAACATAAACCGACCACATTGGATAAGACATTGATATGTACCCACAACTAAGAGTGTCCATGTATAGAAATAGGTACATGGGAATGACCCAAATTCTATGGGAATTTCCCAATGGACAGGGGGTGACCAGAAGCATAGGGGAAGTCTGTGAGTGGTCAAGACACACCATTTGGGACCTATGCACACCATTTATAACGTCATGGAAACTGATCCAATCGAGAGGATACACGACAAGGTGATGTGGAATTCCCACATGACATCATTACCTTCATACATGTTGTGTACATCCCATTAGCAATTCTCTCTTATATATTTTTTGTTATAATGGGTTTTTTCTTTTGATTAGCATATCCTTAGTATTTTTGGGAATAAAAAGCGATGGAATCCATCATACTAGAATTTGAGATATAATGTATGATACTCTGATTGAAATGATTCATTAAACTATGATTGATGATGAATGTGATAATTCATTATCATCAGAGAGAGTTTATAGTTTTAAACCACCCCTGTTGAAAAAGAGTTTGATTCTCCCTTTCCCCATACACAAGTATGAGTTGTGCCCCCTGAAAAACTAGGGTGTGGGTTCTCTAACTATATATTGGAACTATTCGGATGAACTAGGGAAGTGGATCTCCCAAATTGAAAAATGTGTGGGTTTTCTATATAATGAGTGGTATCTCCCTAATGTACATGGAGTGAGTCATCTACCATCTGAGTGGAATCCCACAAATGGAATAGGTGTGGGACCTATACCTGCCCAGTGGCACCCCTAGTGGACTTGGGAAGCGGTACTCTACATAATGAGTGGAATCCCCATAATGGACTATAGAGTTGTTTTCCTATTTTTATACAAATAATAATCCTCTTTATATAGGTGGAAGTGTGTACTATAATTAGTGGTTGTGCCCCCATGACTGTATTTAATAATAGAGAGTTGTGGGTCCTTAACGTTGTTTATCCGTCAAACATGTGAGATAATGGACATTGATGATGGTATTTTCATGCTATTTGAAGAATAAACATCCTAGGATGGTATGTGATATAGAGATCATCATTCAACCTCTTATAGGTTTCTTATATGATCACATATCAATCTTGTTGGGTTCTATATCCATCATTATTTGTGTAGATAAGACTACTTATAATGTATATCATTTTCTCCCCCTTCAATTTACATAGAGTCTGACTAGGTATGTATATACTCACCCTTTAATTGGATTTTACATTATATTTCATGAAATAAGATGATAAAAATGTCTCAAATTTGATTTAATAAGAGACTAAGGGAACTCAATTGCATATAAAAAATATGGTAGTCAGACATGGGGTCCTAGTGATATGATATATCCATATTTATTTTTATGTTTTATTAGTTATGGAAATATTTTATATGTGGGAATTTTTATTTCCCTTTTTTACTCTAGGTTTATTATGGCACACAAATTATTAATCTTGAAAGGTTATTACATGCATGGTTTTTACTGTATAAGTTATTATGTTTTTTATTATTTCAATGCTCCTCGACATTGAGATGGTTCAGTGAATCCATACAAGTACGTCATGAAAAGGACACACATATTATATATTTTTTGGTTCATATCACCAGCCCATGGACTATGTAATATATTTTGGGGTTGTGGGGGACTAGTCATCGACCATCCTAGTGGTCCCCTATGATATGAGTCCTTATAGATAGGCATTAGTGGTGATTTGACAACCGGATGGTGTTTAGAGTTTTTACACTTGTGATGATTGTTTATGGATATAGAAAAATAATGTCCATGTTTTTCATATGCATTTTTTAATCTATGTAACATAGTATTGGTGCATTGGCTGACATATACATTCACCTAGTTTTTTAATACCTACAGGTCAACTCGGAATACCGATGTCTTTTTTGGAGGAATATCGGGACATCCATCATATATTGTTCATTCTATTGAATACATTTCTTGATTGATATCCCTATATATATATTCTTATCTGAAAATGGTATATCTTATTAAATTTTCAAGATGCCTCCATGAAAATTCATCGTTGATGCCGATTATAGATCATGAAAATTATTAGATGTGTGATGAGGCCTCTATTTAGGGTACATATTAATATATAATTTCTCTAAACATGAAGGTTGTATCCCACCCTACTGTCGAGTAGTTTAATTATACATACATATAAGGATGAAGAGGTGTGTAGAATTATAAAACTCCAAAAGTTCTACTCCATGAGGATACTTAGGATCCATTGTGAGATGAATCTGTAGACTACATATGATAACCTATAGTCTCAGATTTACATTTTAGGACTTATGTGGACCATGACTAATGAGATGGTTTCACTCATATATAGTTTATTTTATTGAGAAACTAAGTGCTAGTTGTTTCTAGTTATAAAGACTCATGATTTGATTGAACATTCAAAGTCAAACATCCAACAGAAATTTTGTTGAGGTGTAATACCCATCATGATTTTGGTTATTCCAAATTTAGGATCTTATGGAGATACTACAAGGATGTATGACATTTTTTTCAGTAATTTGGTTATTCCAGAGACCTAACAATATAATACATATAATAAAATCAGTATTTATACTTCCCTGAATGGAAGTTTGAATAGGAACTCTGTAGGGACATTTTTGTGAATGTGGTATCCCCATACATTCCAACATATTAGAGAGTACTAGATGGGTCATTAGTTATGAAGTGACTCTTATCTGAGGGAAACCCTGTATTATCTAGTATGTGATAGTAATAAGGGTATCTATGTTTGAGATCTCATTAGGGTTGGAATCACAGATTTGATTATGTAGATAATGGAATATTCAATAGACAATGGAATATCAGAGGTAGTGTTGTCGATAATGTTATATGTTAGGTAAAATGGATCCCGATTTCATAACCCGACATGGTGGGGAGTATAGGAAGGTAGAAGATGGACCATTATAGAAGTGGTTGTTCCTCGATTAGGGATCTCCAATGAATCTCTATGGGGGGCCCTATGGAGGATGTTTAGTCATGGAGTTTGTGGGGGTCCCAAAAGAGTATCTTATGGAGGTGGAAGACATTATGAGTGGCTTTAATCCATACCACCAAGAGGGAAATTCTAGATGTAATGATTTTGATGTTAGGGCCATATAAAGCTTCATGCTACATAGGATTAAGACTTTTATGGTCATGTGATTATTATTGGTATAAAATATTTTTCTTATACTCAATGATTAGTGCAACTAAACTCAAGTATGAGTCATTCCATAATTTCTACTATCCAAGTGTGAGAGATGGATCTCAGACTAAAGGCTTTATCACAACATCTTTGGAATAAGGTTCATAAAGCTAATGATTCTTCTATATCGATTATTTTCAAGCAGTGTGAACTATCTCATAGAGAATAGAATGTCATATGGGACCTCTTGGCTATAATAATGTGACCTTATAATCTCATAATTGGTATGGAATATTCTACCAAGTTCCAATCCATTATTTATTATCAGTGTAGTAGAGTCATATTAAATTGAACATATGGGATGAGATTCTCACTTCTGAGTGAGAATGATTTTATAGTGCAGAATCTGGGTTTTGAATGTAGGAATTTGAAACAAATTAACCATTAGTATTATATTTTATCTATTGTAACATCAATCTCTTTAAGAATATGATTTCCTTCAGTCATTGTGTTTTTTATGGATGTCATCATCAAGGATGTTTCTAGACTTCCTATGAGGTCAGATACGAATTTTTTAATTAGAATACTCCTCAAAAACACTATGATATATTCCATTATATATCTTATGGACACTAGCAAGATCTATGATATAAGTATGGCACTAGAAGTCATTCTAGTAAAGGTGATTTCCAAACACATTATTCCTTACAAGGCTACTCCATTTATGTTCATGGAAAATGAGGAAGGGTGAGAAAAATATTTTATTGATTATCATCACCTAAACTATTCCATGATAAAGTATAAGTACCCCATGATTTAGACCGAATAACTCTTTGATAAATTGTGTGGCATTGGATGGTTCTCTAAGATTTATATTTTGTCCAATAAAAACATGTTGAGGGTTTGTGGGAATTATATTTTATATATGTAATTCTGATGTAGTTACATACACTATGACTTCATGATGTTAACAGTTAGTGAGAAAAATTTACCAACATGAACATTCATCTATATTTATATGGATTTTTGTTTTTGTATTCATTAATGAAATTCTAATCTACTCGCCATTAGATGAGTATCATGTTGATAATTTACCGATTCTCCTTGATTTTTTTCGGGATCAAAATTTTTTTGGAAAGATCTCAAGGTGAAACACATGGATCTGTTTGGATCAATTTTAGAGACATGGAATTTATATAATTTTATTAGCTATGGATACAATAAATAATGATGCAATTATTTCTTGTGAGCTACCAATGAACTGGTCATAAATGTGAAGATTTTGTGGTTTGGAGTAGTAATATAGGTTGTTAATGGAGGGCTTACCAATTATTTCACATCTCTTGACTACTCAAATATAGAAAGAGTGGAAATTTAACTAGAGAGGGGTGTTTAATATACTTTTTTTATTTGAGGATGTGGATGAAAATTGCTATTTCTGAGACTACCAGAGGAGGTAATAAAATAATTAATGTATTATAAAGCCTATGGAACTTGGTACGACATCCTGTTGATTTCATGGTATGTAGTGATCAAATATGGGATGTGGAAGTTGACACCCCATGAGTAGAACTACATGAATAAATTAATGGTGTTTTAGTGGTAGTAATTTCTTGGAGAATGTGGTGGCACAATCTTCTTGTAGTTCACCATGATAAAGGATAGGGGTAAACCTCATATTTAGATAATGGTGTTTAATCCTCCACTTAATTAGCATGACAGGGAGGCTCAGTTATGAGAAAAAGACATTGTTATTATCTGTTAATGGATAACCATGAAATTTTAAATATATGGAATATCTAAAATAGGGAATCAAGTTAACCTTTTCTATGGATAGATTATGATTCTCGTCACATTAAGAGTGTGTTTGATTAGGGAGATTGATTTTTTTACATTAGCTTTAAATACCGATATATGGAATTTTTATAGGTAACTTTAGTAGTAATTTTGGTGGTTGGGCATGAGGTGGAGTGTGGCTGAGTTCATCTCTCGGTGTCTCACATGGCAACATGTGTTTGATGATCCAAAAGTTATGATAGGTTTGATGAAGCATCTTGACATCTTGATGTGTAAATAGTTCATAATATCTCTCTAAATTGAAAGGATTCCTCCATTTACTACAAAAGGACATAGTTACATATTGGTGATAGTTGACCAACATACTAATTAAGGGCATTTCCTTAATATCTTGGAGTTGATTTCAGTATATATTTTCAGTATCATGCACAAGTGGGACATTTTATGCCTTAATGGGGTACCCTCAAATATTATATCATAATTTGATGTGTAGTTTACATCATGGTGCTAAAAGGTCTACTTGGAGGAATTAGAGGCCCCGTTGAGGATTAGAATAACTTTACAGTCTTATATTAAGTAGAAGACCAATCACTTTATCAAGGTGTTAGATACTATGTTGAGAGTTTTCATGTTATTATTTGGACATATCTAGGAGGATCAAATTTCTCTGGAAGAGTTTTCTTATGATAATATCTATCAATATTCTATTGGAATGGTAGATTTATAGGCCCCATACATGAGACCCTACAAGATACTTTTTTTGTGTGAATTTTATAAAACATATCTTATTGGGATACATATAGAGTGGGTGATGAAATCTAAAGTCCAATTCATTCTAGAAAAGAGGAGGACCACCCAGAGTTTGTATAAATTTGATGTCGATTGACATTATAGGAACTTGGTGTATGAGTATCGAGACCACATTTTATCGAGGCTTTCCCAATGGTGATTATTGATGATATTATACTAGAGAGGTATGTTGTCCAATTGTTAATTGGGCCATTTGAGATCGTGGAGAGGGTTGGAGAGGTTTCATATTTTCTTCTCAGGAACCCATAGTTGTTGAAGGTTCATGACGCCGTCCATGTATTGTAGATTAGGAGATGTGTGCAGTATCCTATGAATGTTATTGACTGGGGAGATCTAAAAATCGAGTTTGGATCCACTATTAGATATGTATAGTGGTGAACTAGGATTGGTAGGAGAGAATGTTGTGAAGATGAATCAATCCCTTGGTTTCAATTCTATGGAATCATGGGAGGATACATGAGAGGTATTATCAGTGGGAGAGCGTCATGATGGCTCAGTATCCACACCTTTTTTCATAGTCTATTTTTTATTGGGAATAAAATTATTTAATGATAGAATAATATAGAGATTATAATTTTTTTCTTATAAGACAACAATATATATTATGAAATATTTTTATATCCATGCACTGTGGTGACATTTAATTTTGAGGCCTAGTGGGCCCGCAATTAATTTTATAATGATAATAAAAATATTTATATCACTCCGATGACATTATTATAAAATAATTTAATATATCTTGAATTGAGTCACGTATCAATAAATGAGACCACAATTGAATATGGAACATCGGTTTTACCCTAGGAATTACTTTATGTTTTTCATCACTAAGTGTTCAGATGAGGTATACATTAGTGGGTAAATTAAGTTATGCAAATAATTTTTTTATTTAATTAATTCACATAATAAGTAAACATTATTCCTATATATTATTATCTTATTATGGAAAATCACTAAGTATTTTAGAATAACCTTTTTTTTGAGATATGAATTCATCACCATTCATGAAAGATCGTGATTGAATGGTGATAGGTGCTCAAATCGAGGTGGATCAATATACATTAGAAACAGCGGATCTTCCCATTACCGGGGAACCAATTTTCTATAAATTATTAGTCTAAAGTAAATGTTGTACACATAAATTGTGGTTTATATTCACTTGATATAATTGTAAAAATAATGAACTTGATATTCTACTCTATTTTTGGTGATTAAGATCATTTTTTTATTCACATTGTATAATTTATTTATTTTGATTCAATTTATTATACATCTTATGCAATGATATCACCTTGGTTTTACTTATTTAAATTATTGGGATGAATATATTTGTAAAAAAAATTACTATCTTTTTTATCAAAATTTCAACCATCTACAATATCATTCGTTTCAATTAGACTTTGGGATCACAGTTTGACATTGCTAGGGTGGGTTTATGCATAATCAGACTGTGATATTCATGGAGGTTGGTAAAACAATTATTGGAATGGAAAATTGTTCTTATACCATGTTTCATTTTATGATATGGGGGATAATTCTGGTGGATTGGGAATACAAGATAGATTAGTTGAATCAAGAGGCATGTGGGACGTTCAACCCACCATCGAGGGAGATCGGTTTTTGATTTCCTCCAAATATAGGGGTAGAATCGATGATCATAGTAGATGAACAAAAATTTTGTGTGTTCAAAGGGTTTATTCCTTAGTGGGAGTGATGGATATGGAAGCTACATTAAAATATAATATTCTGAAAAATTCCCAACTATATGGAGTTTAATGGGATATACACACACAATTTTGTCACATGGCTACATTGGAAAGTGTTTTTTGATGGATATAAGTTTTCTCACCCCATGAGAACCTGTGTTTTATTCAAGGAATGTAATCCAAGAGTACACAAGCATAACACAACTATAAATAAATACACATCATGGTTTATGGGAAAGTAATAGTTTCTAGGTATGACAAGTTACATGGCGAGAATCATAGAGACATCATGACTGTACATGCTTCGACATGGAAAGATACCCAATACTTTTCATTTCTGGGTACCCGGGTATGGAACAAGGGAAAATTTCATTACCTGATGACACTAGTAGGGCCAGATTTTCTAACACACAGAGTGTGGGACCCATATATTCTATATACAACTACATGGTAAACTGATCCATATCCATAAGAAACTTTTCTAGAATACCCATTGTGATCTCATGCTCTGTGAACCTCAATACATTCTATATACTACCCTATAAAACTTCATTCACCCGTATCTCATTTATTTGGACTAATAATTTTCCATTTTGGTACCCTATAATTAGAGGTTTTCTATTTACAATATTATGGGGGCCTTCATAGTCTAATTTGAGATACTATGTGAGATGTTATGAGAAAGATGATTCATTTGGAAATTATCGATCATGGTCATGATTATGCATGATTATTAGAGTGAGTTCGTGGTTAGTGAATCCATGTTGTAAGAGGGTACGGTTCCCCTATACTTTATACATCGGTTTGAGTGGAATCCCCTAAATGGTCTAGTGTTTTAATCATATATATATTGAGTGGACCCTCCCCCACAACCACTCCCCTCGATAAACATGGGCATGGGTACTATAAAAATAGTGTGTCATCCCCCTGATGGACTAGGGCATTATTACTCTACCAACTGAGTGTAATTCTTCAAAAAGACAAGGTAGTGGGTACTCTTAAAAATTAGTGGAATCCTCTAATGGAATATATAATGTGTTCTATACCTACCAAGTTAAATTCCCATGATAGAAAAGACTCTTCATCCTTTATATACTGAGTGTCATCCTAATGGAAGACTTGGTCATTGGACCACTGTATATCAATTAAGTGGAATCCCCTTGATTCAGTAGGGAATATTTCATATACATTGAGATCTATCCCCTTAAAATGTACGACACACTTTCAATGTGTTGGTATTTCCCAAGTTTTCTTCTTCAGACACACAAGTTGATGCGCAATGATGATGAAATTTTGTAATAGTTTGAAGAATTATCATCATAGGATATATGGGGAGATATAGATCCCATTTCTCTCTCCACTAGGTTTCCTATATGGGAATATATATATATATATATCTGTTTTTATTTACCTCTTTATTTATATTTATATAAATACTTCTATCATTTCTAATATTTATCCACCCTCAGTTTTTATGGTGTCCTACTAGAAAAGTGTATACTCACCCTTGTATGGGATTTTCTAGTGCATTTTCTATCTTATAGAGATAGAATATTTTCCAATTCTGATTTTAGAGGGGCATATAAATACTCATGTGCATATAAAAATTACATTTCATTGGTTTATATATCTATATTTGGGCTCTCTAAGAATTCTATTTGTTGTTGTCGTGTTGGAACATGTTATTTGGGTGGGCATGTATTTTTTCTTTTCTATTCTGATTTACTCAGTCAGAATATTTTTTATTCCATCTAGGTTATTACAAGATTTTTTTTTACTCTAGACATTATTTTATTTTATTTTTCTTCATCAATAATTCAGCTTGTAGAATGTTGCTTATATGTATGTACGTACATTTGGAAAATTCATCACATATTAGTTATTCTTTCCTTGTGCTTTTTGCTAGCCCATGGACTATAGTGTTAGGCTTGGGTTTGTGGCACCTAGTATTATGCATGCTTTGTGGGACTATGTGGGTCAGGTTGATAGACAATCATCCTGAAAAAATATAATTTAGGCGTAAAATAATTCATTTATTAGAAATATTATGTCAAATTTAAAAAACACATCCTTATCATTTTGAAACAATGTAATATTCATTTTTATGAAAACCAGTTTAGTACATTCTTATTAATTCATATTCCTAAAGGTGTAATTTAATTTTGTATTTAATTGAATGAAAAAATATATTAGTTTTTTAATAATAAACCAATTAATAACAATGTTATTAAAATCGTTGAAAATTTAATACAAATCATTTTTTTTGTTATGACCAACAAAAAAATATACAGATGATGTGCATAAATATTGAAATATCATGTTCTCAAACATAAAATTTTATTCACTAAAATTTATTCCTTATGTGAAATTATAGTGTAATAATTATTTATTACATACCTTTTAATTTTTATTCATAATAACTAGTCACTGATGATAAAATTGTAGTAAACATAATAATGTTATATTAAGGTTAAAATAATTTTAAAACATGTAAAATTTGGAGAACATGATTATAATTTTTATTAAAATGTTTCTTAGAGGTTTTTATTTGGAAAAAATATCACATCCCAATTTTTTATAATTTTTAATCTACATGAGTTGAAAAACATTTATTACTTTATTATAATTACTGTATATTTTAAAAAATGAAATCTTGTCAACTTATAAAAGGGTCCATCCACCACCCTTCAAGGAAACTCAAAAAAATATTTTATATTAATATTATACCTATTTTAACATCCCCTATATCAATATCTTATTTTCAGAATCCCTATAATCTAATGAAAATCTCTAGATCCTCCATTTTTTTAATTTTTTTTGTAACGGGTGGATCAAACACTTAATATGATTACAAATCACTTTCTAAAATTATTATATACAATAGTTCTACTAACATTATTTAATATAATATATTGATATTATTATTATTAAAATAATTAATTGTAAATATTTTAATGATATACCCATTAACTAAAATTTCCCCTTAATAAAAACCTTTTTGTATTTGTGTATGGACTAACTCCTTCAAAAAGAGATGTATATCACTTTTTTTGAAAACCATACATGGTTATTCAGAAAAGGTTATTTAATGAATTAATATGTTATTCAAATCTTATTTTTTGTGCCTATAATATATAAAACTACATATAATTCTCTCGCACTATGAAAATATGAAATGCCTTTTTTGTTTACATGCAGACTACTGCCTCCATGGAGCGGTGTAGTTTCTCATCCCAAAAAAAACCTATAAAGATGGTTATGATAATATAATTAATGAACAAACATGATATAAATTTGAAAGTAAGGTTCTTTTTATTTTCTATGGTATTCATAATATTTTATTTATAAATAAAGATACAACATTTTGTTTATTAAAATTTACAACAACAAATATGTCACCAATTTCATCTACACAAAAATAATTTGAAAAAAAATCATGGGATAAATGAATTAATTAATAAATCATTGTGAAATCAGTATTATAGTTATATAAATAATTTGTGAATTATTAATTGGGAATCAATAATGAGGATCAACTTTGACACTTTGAATCATTCTTGGAACAATTTATTTCTCTTACATCTAATAATTAATATAAACTATAAAAACTAATAAATGTGTAATAAGGGATTAAAAATAATTTTTATAAAGGATAATATAAATGAATATGTTTTTTAAATATTTGTTTACGATGGATATGATAATTATAATGATGGTTAAATTTTTATTCTTTGTTGTAACTGGTAGCGGTTTTTTATTACTCGACATATTTTTTCTATCGTAAAGATTTCTCTTGGACTATTGTTTTACAAGAAGGTTATTTTATTTTGTATAAGGATATTTCAATTCATTTTATCCCTTTATTTAGTTCAGTTACAGTGATAGTTACAATTCATGAAAATATTTTTCATGTTAATAATAATACATATCCTTTATAATTTATCACATTATCTACCATATCAATATTAACTATTAATGCTAATATTTTCCCCTGTTAGTTTGAAACACATACATATATTTTCTAGTTATCCTAAGAAATATATTTTCCCTTATGTAAAATTATTATTTATCAAATTTTATTATCTATGTTTTCAATAATTTTGTTTTAAATATTGGAACTTCATATTCCCTTTCATATATGTGAAAATTATCTAAAACGTCATATTTTCTGACAATAAATTTTGTTCCTTTAAAGAATAATTTATTGGTAGTTCATTATAAATTATTCTAGAGAAACTTTTTCAAATCACTTTCTGGAAAAAAAAATTGAATTGAATCCAAAGTATGGCTTTTTATGAAATTGTAATGAAATATCTTCTTATGAATTAGATTCCTTTCCCATATTTTTTTATCCGTTGAAATAAAACCCATAGAGTAATGTTTATTAATTAAACCTTAATTATTATAAAGATGATTTAATTCAGGTCACAACCAGTATGTCTCTTGATTTGATTTCATGTGATACCAATGGAGAATGATATGATTCTCATTTTATTTCCCTATTTTTTATTGAATTATGAATGATTGTTTTCATGTAAAAATAAATGTAAGTATGTTGTCATATATCTCATACAAATGAATTGGTTGTGGATTTACATTTGATGAATTTATGATTTTAATCATTCAAATTCTATTTTTTTCAAAATGTATTTTTTTGACATTTTGTTTTTGTAAAAAATAAATAATGGACAATTTTTTTCAACATGTAAAACTAAGATTAATATAATTTAATAAGATATAAAATCGATTTTCATCTTTTAATATCATAGTTATTTGATATAATATTTATGTTTTATTGAGAATCAATGACTTGTTTGGTTAGTTGAGATGATCAACGTATTTCTCAAAGGTGGGTCTATTTTCTAGAAATCATCTACTAAAGGTGAAAAGGGAAGATATTCATAATACTTCCTTCAATACATGGTAAATTCATTGTGAGTTTCTGATGAATCCATTCATTCTTACCAATTCCCCTTCAATCTTCATGTATTTGATCAATAGAGACTTTTGACATTACCTTAAAAAAAATTTGGTTGTTTTTATTGATGGGATTCTCTTTTACTAAAAAATCTAGGATGAACATGAAGAACATATATGATTTGTGTTAGTGAAATTGACAAATGATAGGTTTTACTCAATGTTTTTGAATTGTAAATTTTGGATGAAGCCATTCACGATCATGAGACAAGTGATAATAATTTTGAGAATTTATATGGACAGTTATAAAATAAAGGTGATTGAGTAATGTATTAGACACTATTTTGTCATGAAATACAACATTATATTATATTAGTTGGGTACTACTTATGTTTTGTGAATAATTTTCCATGATTTTAATGCCCTATAACTGTGTTAAAATTGAAAGGGGAAATGTGTGTTTTGATGGAAGAATGTGATGAACGATTCATGGTGGTAAAGAGAAGGTTTATCACTTCATCATTACTCACATTACTGAAAATTTAAGAATTTTTTGTGAGATACATTGAATATTTGATGAATGTGTTGGGTTTTTTACTCATGTAAAATGATAATTTGATAGCCTATGCTCACGAAAATTAATGATCCATGAGCAAAACAAATAGAACCATGATATGGAGCATGAAGTTGTAATTTTTTCGTTGATAATCTGAAGGCAATTCCAGTGTGGTGAGAAGTGTGGCATATATTGCGATCACAATATTCTACAGCATATATTAAAAAACGATATCATCATGCATCAAAGGTGATGGTAAAAGATAATCAAAGACAATTATTTCTCTATTCACTATCATCCTAGAAACGTGAATGTGGTAGTTGTTTCTATAAGTAGAAAAGAACATGCTACTCTTTCCATGATGAGTATTAAGAAATACCTTGTCATCATAGATATACAAAGGATGGATTTTGAAATCATAAATGTTGGGAATACATTCTAACCTCCCTAAATTATTTCCAAACCATCTATCTAATATATGTTCAAGGAGGCACAAACGGATGATCTAGAGTTAAAAAAGAAGTTGAATACATCAATGGAAAGGAATATGAAAGATTTTCACATCAATGATGATACTGTGATTCTGTTTGGAATACTTATTTGTGGGCCTTCATCACCCATGATAAACAATTACCTATTGGACAATGTACATAGCTGAACATTTTTTCTCCACCCTGGCAGCACAAATATGTAATGAGATCCTCCAAAACACATCTGGTGGGATAAAATGATGAAATAGATTGTGGAATATATCTCAATGTTCTTGATATTTTAGAAAGTGAAAGAAGAGCATCAAAAGTTAAAATAGTTGATTCAATCTTTGCATCTACCCACGTTGAAACAGAAGAATATCACTATGGACATTGTCACAGTTATCTTAAATGCATGAAAATGAAATAATATGATATTAGTTATGGTGAAAATACTCACTAATACTTCCTAGTTTATCACTACTTCGGAATATCTCTATATTGAACTAGTTTCAAAGATATATGTGATCGAAGTGGTTAAACAGCATGGGGTTTCACTCACGATTGTCTATGATCATGATCCAAGGTTCACATTTAAATTCTAGAAGATTCTCTAACATGATTTCAGCACTCAATTAAATTTTAGTATTCCCTATCACCCCAATACTGATAACCTATATGATAGGACTGTTTAGATGCTCGAAGAAATTCTATGATCCTGATCCTTATAATTCAAATGTAAATGGAATTAGAATCTTTCATTGGTTGATTTCTCAAGAAACAATATCTTCTACTCAAGTATTTAGATGGAACTATATGAACATATTATGGAAACTGATTTATAAATCCAACCTATTGGGATGAATTTATAGAAATAATGATACTTGGTTGATATATTTAACATGATATGACATAGAAGGTTCAGTTCATCCAATAACATATCAAAGATTCTCATAGTTGGAATAAGAGATATGTTGACAACCATCAAAGGGAAAAGTAGTTCGATGTTAGAGATAAAGTCATCCTTTTAATATCACCATAGAATAGATTCATATAGTTTGAAAAGAAATGGATGTTGAGACTAAGGTACATTAGGACCTTTGAGAACCTTGACCACATATGTGACATTGCCTATTAACAAGAAATCTACCAAATATGGATCATGTTCATGAAGTGTTTCATGTATCACTCCAATTTAAGTACATACCATATCCCTCATATGTAATGAGATCAGAGGTTTTATAGATGTATGATGAACTCTCTTATGAGGAGGAATTAGTAATTATTCTGGACTAGAGAGATAACGTTCAATGCAACAAGACAACCCATCTTATAAATGTGTTTTTGAAGAAACATACTTATAAAAAAGAAACATAGGAACCATAGGTTGTAATAAAGGAGAAGGACCCTCACATATTTTTGTAAAATGTTATTTTGAGGGCAAAATTTCAAAAGGTTAGAAGAATGTAACGACCTAAAATATTTCCAATACAATTTCTCACTTCTTGTAGAAATGTAATATTCACATAAAATCAAATTAGTGAAAAAAAATTACACATCATGCATAAATGAAATACAATGTGACATTTTAACATTATATTTCCACCTATGTCATTTTAATTATGAAAATCAAACAAACAATGTTATGATCAATAAGATGTTTGCAGTCCAAAAGGAAAAAAATTTAGTGAATAGTTTCACACCCTTATGAATAGTAATTTGATCCTTATGAATATTAAATCAGCTGAATTAATAGATACCTTACCAAGGATAATATAAATATAATTTAACCATCTTATAAGTGCAAATATGTTATAATTACATTATAGTGTTAGTATTTTTGTAAATCATAAACATTAAAGGATTAATTTAATAATTTATAAGAATAATTATTTTCATAAAATTAATTCATTAACAAATATTTTGAAGTATTATTATATAATAATAATTTAATGAGACCATAATTATTTTTTTGAAGTGTTTGAAAAACAGTTTTTAATTTTAAATATTGTATTTTTCTAGTAAATTTTGATTATAATTAAAAATTAAATTAATCAAATATAAATAAAATATCATGTAATAGAGTTAATTTTAGGAATATAAACATAGAAATTTGAGAGAGTATTTGTTATTTTTCTCAAATACATGGATTTTTTGTGAATAATGAAATTCGGTAATTTCCTAAATGTTCTAAATAAACGAATTAATGCATCATGAATGTGTCATAGAAGAAGTAAATGGATACAGTTTTGAAATCACATGCACTTATTACCATTTTTAGTCATAATAATCTTCACTAATTCTTGTCTTGTGGAGAAAAAATAAATTAAATAATATAACATTGAGAACCCCCCCCCCCCACTACAAATATAACCCCTCAAAACATCATTTCCTCATAAATATCAATATTCAATACATGAAAAAATTATTCCCAAACATCTCCTTTAGACCTAACCCCACATCTCAGAGTTTGTGTTCTCAAAAATATCCCAACACTATGTTCTTTATGTAGGATCTAAAGATGAGGATTCGAGAGTCAATTCCTCTCCCACATTTCATTAAACATCCTTTAAAATTTCATATCTTTACTTCTCTTATCCTCATCTTTTCCCATCCAAATGCCACGATAACCCTATAATGATTAAAATAATTGTATCATGTCATGATAATTGAATATTATTCATTATACTCCTCCATCTCTCTCTTTTTATAAAAATGAAATTGTTTCCCGTGATGTGGTAATTTACCTACATCATGGGCAATTCACTCCAATTTTCCCTCAAACCCTTCATGGATATCACTAAAATCCATAAATGGTTTAAAAATATTTTAATATGTATGTTTTATCACCATTTATGTTTTGGAAACAACAATTATACATAATAATAAATGATAATAAACATGTTTGTTGTGGTTCAAAAGCCACCCAAATTTACCTAAAACAATCATCATTATATTTTATCTAATGATTCATCCACATTGTATATAACATAATTCGTTAAAATATCATTTAAAATCATGTCTGATCATAAATAACATGTAATATCCATTCTTGATGTTCATCCATGTTCTACATTAACATCCATTTATATGTACAAGTGAACCATTCATGAAAACTAAGAAAAATAACACTTCCAAAAAATGAATTTAAACTCTAAAACTCATAAAAACGACTTTTAAATATCTTAATAAAACACTTATGAATAATTTTTATGTACGAAATGTTTTTTAATTGTTTATTAATTAATATAATTTTATTATATACTACATTAAATTAAAGAATGCATTCAGACACAAGGTAAGGGGGAATTCATGAACCCATCAGTCATTCTTTGGGATTTCCCTCTTCCACTCCATTTTCATTATCATTATACCATATAATGGATTTCTTAATCATTATCTTATCTTCTATCTGATATAAATTATTTACACTACATTTTATTTCAATCATATCTTTGTTCTAATGAACTCTTTTTTAGAAAACCCACCTTTTACTTCTCACTCATGGTAGATAATACTTTTATCAAGTATGATATTCCCTATTTTAGTTGGGAACCGAAATTTTTTAACTTATGTTTATGAAATTAGACCCATTAATTTATAGGGGTTACTTTGTTTTGAATATTGATATGTGTTCTTTGTGAAAGGCATGATAATGTAATTGTTGTGATGTGACATGTGTGCCCTGAATTATGTAGTGTAATGTAAATATTATAATGATATTGG
Source organism: Viscum album (assembly GCA_963277665.1). Taxonomy (NCBI): domain Eukaryota; kingdom Viridiplantae; phylum Streptophyta; class Magnoliopsida; order Santalales; family Viscaceae; genus Viscum; species Viscum album. Next base: position 602,802,367 of record OY728166.1, read on the forward strand.
TGTTCCCGAAATAAAATAGCTCTCCAATGAAATTGGTAATGTCAAGAACCATATGAGTCATGTAATGTATTCAGGTAATTGATTCTATTTGTTTTCACAACTATGTGTGGTAGTTTACCATTAGGACACGATGTTTCTTTTTTATACATTGCAACATTCAATGCCTTTTCAAAATGATTCTTATCATGATTATGATACTTTTAATATTTATTGATTATAATGATTATGTTCATCCCATTTTATATTGTATCATGTTCTTATCCACTTACCAGGATTTTATCTTAAACCTTTTGATGTATATTCTCAAGTTATTACATGTAATATAGAGAACTCAATGGACAATAAGAATATAGAGAAATAGAAATTTAATAAATGTTTATGTTTTATGTTGTTAGAGTTATGTTTCGACCAAGTTTTCCTAATACAGTAGACCATTAGATCCATATTTTCTAATGATTTTATGTATTTTATTATTAAATTTATATATAATTAATGTCTGAAAAGAAGGTTAGCTATATTAAAACAATCCAGAAATAGTATTTATGTTTTTAAATTATCTTTTAATGTAATATAATATTATATTTAAATATTAATTTAATTGAATAATATAGTCATTAAATAATGAATTATTTTTATCTGTGATGACAACGATGGAGTTGAATGTGAAAAAAAATCAATTTAAAATAATAGAACTCATATCCTTTAAAAATGGATATCATATGTATATATTCCTTATTTTTTCCATGATAAAGATATCCTAATAAAATATTAATATTTTATAAATTTTAAAACAGGTGATGTTTACTAGAGAAATAATAATATTGGATATTTTATGCATTATCGTCATCATGGTCTTATTATACAAATAGTATTAACTAAAAAGACACACTTGTGTTTCATTTTCTTAGAAATGAGGATAGGTTCACCCTATTGTGAAGAACATTGGTATATAAATTGAAATTGAAAATTCCATTATAGTTACCTATTCAATTCCTCCAATTTAATAAGGGGTATTTTTTGAGGACTCTTTGAATCATACATAACGCCTTGTATGAATTCATTTGGAAACTAAACATTGTGATCTTTTTAAGGGATGGAAAACTCATAAGTAAATACATGAACATGTACCTATAGAATATTTATATCATTATTGTTAATATGACACCAAATATTTGTAGAAATTATCCATGTACAGTGATTATAATGACCTAAATATTGGAATTAATTTACATTAATATTTCATAATCATCGATGCATAAATATATTATCATGTGATGATTTCAGATATATGACATGATTTATACACTCTAAAAATTTATATAGTCTATATATAGAGTAAGAAAATTTATTTCCAATATCACATAAAATTTAAACTTATATAGAATAAGCATATTTATAATACATAAAATTCCTTCTATTATTTAAAAAATAGAGTTATTAAATCGAGATTAAATTACTTCACCAATATGATACAAAATTTCTAATTAAATATCGACCTATTATATTGGTTAATTTATCATTCAATAATATGTATAGCATATTATGGATTGACTATATCCAAGATAAAATAATATTCTAAAATTTAATGAGATTATGATTATTTACATTTTACCCTTTAGTTATTATTATCCAATTTAGTTATAGTAATTATATAAATTATCACTTTCAAATATGGAAATTTAGATATCAATAATCTATTATCCACATTAACTACCAGTTTAGTACATTATTATTTACAATGACCAATATCATTATAATTAAAATACATATATATATATATATGTGGTTCATAAGTTTAATATGTTTTTTAATAAATTTGGTTTCTTTATCTATTCAAATATCTTCAGTATTGATTTTCATGATATCCAAATTCTCCCCTCATGAAATATTTTATGGTCACATTTATGAAATTAACCATGCTGTTATTTTTAGATTTTTATTTTCTTGAATTATTAATTTTATTTCCCAAATAATATTTATCCTATGGGTTTCTAAAAAACTCTATTTTTCTTTTCTATTCCCCAAAACAATGATTATAATGATTATGTCATAGATTGATTTCCAACTTAATTTTAAATTGAAAATTTTAATTTTATATATTATGGCCCCTTATAGATAATTCTCTATAGATACTATGTTTTATTACACTAATGAATTGATTTGTTTTTCATTTATCATCAATGATAAATCTGGAATATTGCCTTTGATATATGAATATTTTTCATCAATGGAACTAATGGATTCATTCTTCTTATCTTTTAAAAGATAAATTAATTTTTCATTTTTTATAAGGGGATTTTGAGAAAAAAATTATATGTAAATATTTCGCATAAATTATTCTAATTATATAGTGTTAATTTGATATTTTCCCTCATCATTTTAGACGGATTCCAACAAGGATCCTATTTCCCATTAAAATGACAAATTAAAAAAAATTATTTCTATAAAAAATGTAAAATATAAAATATATTTTCTGTTTTTTATCAATTAAATTGAAATTATGTTTCTAAGGGCCTCCAAAAAAAAGTTTCTAATTTTTTCATTAAGTCCTCAATACCTTGTTTTATATTATTGATATAATATACTGGTCAAATATAGTTTATTTTAGTATTCATAAATTAAAATAGATGGGTGAGAATATCCATGGAATTTTTAATATTGACTCCCACCTCGTTTTATTTCTCATTTACACTATCATTTCACTTTCCATCACATTATGGTTTAAGCCGGTCTTCTAGTTGAAACCATTGGGTGAAAAATTGATTAATAAAGTTTTTAAAAACTAACATCCAAAATAAAAATTTAAAAAAAATAATTAATATCAATCCTAATATGTCCATTCCTAAAATTATTCATTTGAACATATAACAAATAATATTCATCTATGGGTTAAAATTTTTTATCCTATCATACTCCAAAACACAATCAATAAAATTAACTAAATCCCACTCATATATGATTTAATATGAAATATACATTAATTAAAAATATTATATAAATGTAATTTATTTTCTATAGAAACCCATTAATAGACCATAATATGAAGTGAAATGTTTTGTTTCATTAGATATTAAATGTATAAATATGATAAAATGGTGAACATTTATTTATAAAATTAATAATATGTAACTCACTTATAGAAATATCATAGATATTATTCATCTACATTACACAGTGTGAATAAAATTTAGTAAAAAGGAATTATTATGTTCTCTATAAGTGAAAAAACATAATATATATCAATAAACTAATCATAATAGATATATAATCCTTCCTTTTTATAACATAACTTTTCATTAAATTTTACAAAACCGAGGATCTTTAAGTTTTAGTGTCTTGGAAACTAGGAACATAAAACATGAAAACATAAAACATCCTTCTTAAACACTTGAAAGTATTCTCCTTATGTTCAACCTAGGTTCATTACTGCATCTCATAACTAAGGGACATACATCAAAAGAAAGGGTGAGCAGAAGGCCCGGTAAGAGAAACAATGGAAACATTTAACATGTGAACTTGAGATACGTCAACAATGTCATGAAAAAGAACTTTAAGGCATGAGAAAGAAATCATGAGGCATATCATAATAAAAATAAATTATTTCATAACTTGAAGATGTGTTTACAACATTTAACAAAGACAATCATTTCAGTTTCACCAAGGTTCATCCCCAAGGTGTCAATAAAAATTACCAAGGTTATTCACCAAGGTATTAGTCAAAATGGTCATCTCTAAAGAATAAGTCTTTACCCAATGCATTGAAGCGCTATCAGGGAACACCATTAATTTTTCTTTATTATAATGTGAGACACATATATCATCATCAATAATTTCATAAACAACCCATATAGCATAAAAGAAATGGGTTTCATTTCATAATCATAACGTTTTAAAAACTACTTTAAAGACATGATCTTTGTGTCACTTTAAAACCCACAGAAAAGGAAGGTGGGTCTCATGTATGTAAATCCCAGAATTTAAAATAGAACATTTTGGTATATATGTGAATACCCATATAGAATATATAGCTTTGAGTATTCACTTAATAAAATAAAATAACTTTGGAAAAAGAGAGAGACATTTTGAGACGGAAATTCTGCAGCATAATGACCATGTTTCGGGGTTTTAGAAAACAATGAAAAGAGAGGGGACATGTCTCAAACATTCATAAATGACCCATAACATAGTATAGGGACAAAATATGAAGGATATGTTAACATGGTAATGAAATTTTAAGGACATACATTTTTAAATGAAAAACATGGAAGGATGAAAAAAATTAAATTTCTCTTATGAAAATTCGGCAACCTAACGGCGTCACTTAAAATTCAAAAAAAATGAATTGACGAGATCAAATAGGGTCTCTCATAATATGAACAAAAAAGTTCTGTATGATAGATATAGAGATCATATCCCAACATAATAAAAAGGAACATGAAAGACTTGACATTAAAATAGATCTTGAAAACGAGAAGGGTGAAAGAATCCCTTAAAAATTCGGTATCCTAACAGCGCCACTTAAAACTTCAAAATACTGAATTTAAGAGATCAACTAGGGTATCTAATCATATGAACATAAAATATCAGTTTCATAGATATAGATATCATACCCCAACATATTAAAAAGGAACATTAAAGACTTGGCATGAATGTATAACTTTAAGAAATGACAAAGGTGAAAGAATCCCTTAAAAATTTGGCAGCCTAACGACAACACTTAAACTTTCTTAAAATGAATTGATGAGAGAAATAGGGGGTATCTCATCATATGAACATGAAAAGGAAAGTAAGAGGAATATAAAAGAACATCCTCTAACATAAGATCATGGAGCATAAAATAAATTACATAAAAGAGATTACTTGAAAAGAAAGAGAAAGGTAGGATCCCTTACCTTAAAACGTATCTCTTAAAACTCAAAGGTTGGGACCTTGAGGGCTTGGGGGAACCTTGGGAGGACTCCTTGGGATGTAATGAGACCATAGATTCGTTGGGGGAGAGTTGGGAGTGAAAAATAAAGGAGTAAAGGGTGGGTATTTATAGGGAAGGTGAGGTGATACTTTAATAATTTCAAGGGACCCCTCACAAGTGGTTTTCTCAAAACCATGGGCTCTCCCATGGTATTTCCCACGGAGTTAGGCCACATGGGGCCCCCATACAATAATTCATCACCTTTGGTTGGAAAACTCTTAAAATATCTCATGACAGCATCATGACACAGTTCTGATGTCATTAAACATATCGAAACCCTAAAACTGTATTTTTACTATTCACTGAAAATTCATCTTTTTCGGAAAAATCCCAAAATTTCACCGTAACTAAATATCAATGCTCTGATTTCAAAAATGAACCCCATTTTATAAAAATATTTTTCTAAATAATTTTAATTTAATTTTTAAATAAATACACTATTAACCGAAAATTCATTTTTTTCAGAAAATTCCCCAAAAATTACCTTAGCATAATGTCGATGTTCGGAATTCAAAAATAAAGTCCATTTTATAAAAATAATTTTCTAAATATTTTTAATTTAATTTTTAATTAAAAAACAATATTCACCCGAAAAAACTAATACTTGACTAATAATTTATTAAACCGTTATTTAACTATTTTATTGAATCACACTACTTAATCAAGGTGACTAAATTATATTAATAATTTCTTTAAGTGAGATTACTAATCCATTTGGTCACATTACTAATCCTAAGCATAAAATCACTATTCATAATTTACTATTCATCCAAAATTATGTTGATCTTATTAGACTCTAAATTTCATACTGATCATAATTGTAGAAGAGAATTTTTTGAAAATCATTACACATTTTTAATTATTTAACATTTACATAAACATTTAAAATATCATTTCTCCAAAATTCATCAAAAATATGCATACTATATTTATCCAGACATTTGACAATTCATAAATTTCATCATAAGAAGAAATCAAATTTTTTATTTAAAACAAAGGATTACACAAGGTAGTTATAGTCTCCTAACATAGCCCCTTATAACACCAGCATAGGACCTATGTGTAAGGTGTGATAAGGTGAGAGAATCTGAGGGCAGCTCAGCCAACATTGCACGAGTAGTAATTTCTATCCGTTTGAACTTATCGTGATGGTGATTCTGTTATAGCTTCACACAATGATGTTCGGCTTGGGTTTGGTCTAGAGAAAAGCCCATTGGTGATACCTCCTTCCCAAGTTCTGTTAGATGGGCTTCGATTGGCCCGAGACTACTGGATGATGCCATCAAATCTTCTTTCTATATTAATTAACCAAGATCACTTGTATTTAGAGACAGAAATCTAAATGTTTAGTTTCTAGCGGTCATATTGACCAATGGTCATATAACAGTAAAAACCCAACAGTATCATTTTAATTATACTCATTTTATCAAATGAAACAGTTTTGTTGAGTATAAATATAAAATAACACACAAAATTAAGAAACAAGATTTATTCAAAATTTCTGGTCGTTACAATCTTCCCCCTTAAGAAATTGTGTCCTCGCAAATTTTAAAATTGGGTTTTGAAATTTCATTGAAATTCCCACATTGGAAAAGGAGTCAGTAAAACTATTACTTTAAAAGAAAGAAAGTGAAGTATAAATGTCACCCGAGTTAACCCACACAAGGATTCCATGTTGGAAAACATGGACATGGAGGAGAAAACAAAGGGTCACGTTTTGAGGGAGATTGATAGAAACATGATTAGGAGAAAGTTAACAATAAGAAAATCACAAAATTATGATGGGTAAAATGGTATTTTATTTCCTAGTAGGAAACGTTAACAGACAATGTTTTTGTTTTATGTTCCTTTTCATAGTTTTGAGGAATTCATTTACTACATAGAATAAAAACATAAGGAAATATACCTACCTTCAAGTAGAGTGTAATCATTTAATAAGTTACTACCAAAATTAATATTTTCTCCAAATGATGAGCATTCAAAACACTTAGTCTCATCAAAACACAAGAATCATCTTCTTGAGAGTCACGTAATCCACAAAAGATTAACTATCAATTTCTTCTATCTTTAATCATTATCCCAAAAATAGAAAGGGTAAGATAAAACAACTCTTCAAAAATAAATAACCCCATAGGAAGGGAAACTACATTAAATCTTCTACATTCCACGGTACTACCCAAAGTTTATCATAGACCATTCCATAAATAATTGTCCTTAAAATTCCTCAAAATAACCCAAACTAAGATTGAAACCCAAATACAAGAAGGATTTGATAACATAGTCTTCCAAGATAAACTTTATCGTTCATATCCAAACAACATCAACCACTCATAACATTTTATAACAAAAGTAACTAACCTAAACATATTTTCCCCAAGATAGGTCAATCATTTCCATAAGTAACCTATAATACCATAAGTTCACCTCAAATTCATCGATTATTCAAAATATAAGTCAACCTTTATTCATCAAATAAAATTCTGTAGTAATCCATTTACATCGATCATATAGGGTTCCCAAAATAGTGAACGTCTTCCAAAAATAATAATCATCATTTAATACCCTAATCAACTTTATCAGATGAACATCTTTGAGACATCCTCTTCTTCTTCCTTGATGAATTTGGGCATTCAACTAGGTACCAATTTTTAATTGTGATTTTTTGATAGCTAGTTTGGCATAATCACAATATGTTCAACTTGATCTCTTATCATCTTTGTCATATTAATATGGAAATAGTCACATTTCATATCACATTGGTTGTTGGGACATGTTCTTCCATTTCCCGCCATTAAATAAGAAAAAAAGTATAATTAGGGGCTTAAATACTTAGCCAATAATCATGAAAAGGAAACATTAATCATAGAAGGATAAACTTGTAGAATAAAAGTATATCCTAACTAGGGATCCACTAGGTTCTAATCTAGGTTATCCATGATCATGTATTCTTATGTGAATCTTTATTTTATTTTATCTTTGTTCCTTTAATAATGGTTCATAATAAGCTTATGAATTTACCAAAGAATATCCCCTAGGAGTGTCATAACCAAGAGTGCAGAAAGTCCCATTGTCGTGTACCAGTTCTCATTTGAGTCTACCTCAAAGCGGTGTTTTCAGGTTTTACCCCTATGTACATTTGTGCCAGAGCCACCTCTACCTGCTCGTATCCAGACAGGGATGTATTTTCCTGGAAACCCCTTACTCAATACTCACCAAAATACCAGGAATATTTCCTATATTTATACTTTTCTATAGGCCTCTTACTAAAGTTTTAATATCCTAATTTCTACAAATAACTAAACCATCCTTTGATACCAACTATAGCATCCCGCCTTTTTATAACATAACTTTTCATTAAATTTTACAAAACCGAGGATCTTTAAGGATTAGTATCTTAGAAACTAGGAACTTAAAACATGAAAACATAAAATATCCTTCTTAAACACTTGAAAGATTCCCCTTATGTTCATCCTAGGTTCGTTACTGTATCTCATAACCTGGGGACATACATCAAAAGAAAGGGTGAGCAGAAGGCCCAGTAAGGGAAACAAGGGAAGCATTTAACATGTGAACTTGAGATACATCAACAATGTCATGGAAAATAACTTTAAGGCATGAGAATGAAATCATGAGGCATATCACAATAAAAATAACGTATTTCATAACATGAAGATGTGGATACAACATTTAACAAAGTAAATCATTTCTGTTTCACCAAGGTCCATCCCCAAGGTGTCAATAAAAATTACCAAGGTAATTCACCAAGGTATCAGTGAAAATGGTCATCTCTAGAGATTAAGTCTTTACCCAATGCATTGGAGCACTATCAGGGTGCACCCTTAATTTGTATTTATTATCATGTGATCCAAATATATAATAATCAATCATTTCATAAACAACCCATTTAGAATAAAATAATTGGGTTTCGTTTCATAATCATAATGTTTTAAAAACTGCTTTAAAGACCTGATCTTTGTGTCACTTTAAAACCCACAGAAAAGGAAGGTGGGTCTCATGTATGAAAATACTAGAATTTAAAATAGATCATTTTGGTATATATGTGAATACCCCTATAGAATATAGAGCTGTGAGTATTCACTTAATAAAATAAAAATAACTTTAGAAAAAGAGAGAGACATTTTGAGACAGAAATTCTGCAGCATAACGACTATGTTTCGGGGTTTTAAAAAACATTGAAAAGAGAGGGGACATGGGTCAAACATTCATAAATGACCCATAAAACGGTATACAGACAGAATATTAATGATATATAAACATGGTAATGAAATTTGAAGGACATAACATTTGAAATGATAAACAAGGAAGGACGAAAAAAATTAGATTTCTCTTATGAAAATTCGGCAGCCTAACGGTGTCACTTAAACTTCAACAAAAATGAATTGATGAGACCAAATAGGGTCTCTCATCATATGAAAATAAAAGTTCAGTATGATAGATATAGAGATCATACCCGAACATAATAAAAATAAACATGAAAGACTTGACATGAAAATAGATCTTGAAAATGAGAAGGGTGAAAGAATCCCATAAAAATTCGGCAGCCTAACGGTGCCACTTAAAACTTCAAAATACTGAATTGAAGAGATAAAATAGGTTCTCTCATCATATGAACATAAAAGATCAGTATGATAGATATAGATATCATACCCCAACATAATAAAAAGGAACATTAAAGACTTGACATGAAAGTATAACTTTAAAAAATGAGAAAAGTGAAAGAATCCCTTAAAAATTTGGCAGCCTAACAGCGTCACTTAAACTTTCTTAAAATGAATTGATGAGAGAAAGAGGGGGTCTCTCATCATATGAAAATGAAAATTTAAGTAAGATGAATATAAAATAACATCCTCAAACATAAGATCATGGATCATAAACTAAATGACATAAAAGAGATTACTTGAAAAGAAAGAGAAAGGTAGGATCCCTTACCTTAAAACGTATCTCTTAAAACTCAAAGGTTGGGACCTTGAGGGCTTGGGGGCACCTTGGGAGGACTTCTTGAGAGGTAATGAGACCATAGCTTTGTTGGGGGAGATTTGGGAGTGAAACATAAAGGAGGAAAGGGTGGGAATTTATAGGGAAGGTGAGGTGATACTTTAATAATTTCAAGGGACCCCTCACAAGTGGTTTTCTCAAAACCATGGGCTCTCCCATGGTATTTCCCATGGAGTTTGGCCACATGGGGCCCCCTATAAAATAATTCATCACCTTTGGTCGGCCAAATCTTAAAATATCTCATGACATCATCATGACACAGTTCTGATGTCATTAAACATACCGAAACCCTAAAACTGTATTTTTACTATTGACTGAAAATTCAACTTTTTCAGGAAAATCCCAAAATTTCACCTTAACCAAATATCAATTCTATGATTTCAAAAATTAACTCCATTTTATAAAAATAATTTTCTAAATATTTTTAATTTAATTTTTAAATAAATACACTATTCACCGAAAATTCATTTTTTCAGAAAATTCCCCAAAAATTACCATAGCTTAATATCGATCTTCTGAATTCAAAAATAAAGACCATTTTATAAAAATAATTTTCTAAATATTTTTAATTTAATTTTTAATTAAAAAACACTATTCACCTGAAATAACTAATACTTGACAAATAATTTATGAAACTGTTATTTAACCATTTTATTGAATCACACTACTTAATCAAGGTGGCTAAATTATATTAATAATTTCTTTAAGTGAGATTACTAATCCATTTGGTCACATTACTAATCCTAAGCATAAAATCACTATTCATAATTTACTATTCCTCAAAAAATTAAGTTGATCTTATTAGACTCTAAATTTTGTACTGAACATAATTGTAGAAGACCATTTTTTGAAAATAATTATTCATTTTTAATTATTTAAGGTTTACATAAACATTTAAAATATCATTTCTCTAAAATTCATCAAAAATATGCATACTATATTTATCCGGACATTTGAAAATTCATAAATTTCATCATAAGAAGAAATCAAATTTTTTATTTAAAACAAAGCATTACACAAGGAAGTTACGGTATCCTTACATAGCCCCTTATAACCCCAGCATAGAACCTAAGTGTAAGGTGTGCTAAGGTGAGAGAATCTGAGGGCGGCTCAGCCAACATTGCATGAGAAGTAATTTCTATCGGTTTGAACTTCTCATGAAGGCGATTCCGTTCTAGCTTCACACGATGAAGTTTGTCTTGGGTTTGGTCCAGAGCAAAGCCCAGTGGTGCTACCTCCTTCCCAAGTTCCATTAGATGGGCTTCGATTAGCCTGAGACTACTAGATGAGGCCATCAAATCTTTATTCTATATTAATTAACCAATATCACTTTTATTTAGAGACAAAAATCGAAACCATTTGTTTCCAATTGTCATATTGAACAATGGTCATATAACCGTCAAAACTCAGCAGTCTCATTTTTATTATACTCATGTTATCAAATTAAACAGTTTTGTTGAGTATAAAAATAAAATAACACACAAAATTAGGAAACAAGATTTATTCAAAATTTCATGTCGTTACAATAGATCATAATGATAAATATATATTATTAAAAATTTAATGAACATATTGGTCTAGGAAGATGATATTTTAATCAATCCCAAAGGTATATCTTGAATCACAACATAATTTTACAACATGACATTGGTGCATGTCACATACATGGTCATAGAATATCAGAACATATATAACAACCATAACATTTTTTTAAAATTAATACATATTGTCCCAAATAGTTTAAATACCTTTTGAGTGGGTGAATTAGGGTATGAATGATTAAAATAACTATTCCTTAAGATCTTGTGTTTTTGTTTAAAACCCCCTCTTTTTTCACTTACATGTAGTTATGAATGAATATAAATTAAATCATTCTTAAGACACAATTATGTTAAACAGTTCACCCTCACTGGACTATGTCTCAATATCATACAAAAGTGATGTGCGGATGTACCAAATCTACTAAGGCTCACTACCAAATTACAATGTTTATGCTTGATAGCTTCTATTACAATGGTCACTACCTTTAATATGATTAGGGTACACTCACTTCATTCCCCGGGGTCACTACCTGATTCTCATTCTATGGAGAAATAATTGGGCGGGAATATAACTTTCTTCCTCATCCTTTCCTTGATACAATGGAAGAGATTCACATTAAGTTTATAGATTTGTATGTCCCTTAATTTTCATGAATTCACACTTCCCAATTTGTAGAAAGATTCCTAATTGAAGTCCCACATTTCTACATACTAAAATTTTGTATAAAATGAGTCCATAAAATACCTTGAATCATACAAGAACTATGTTGCACCTCATGGAATGAGTGCTTAACAAAACACCTCTTCTTCTGATGAATTTCCCTAGTTCATAGACGAATTATGTCACGACCCATCCCCCGGGGCCCGTGATGTTACTACACCAAGCCTTCCTTCCATAGGCCAGGGGATGGTGACTAGAAACCAAGGCATATTCCCTAAAACTGGGAAGGAATTTCCTTTATAACCTGCAAGCACACGTAACCAAGAAAACAAAAAGATTGGAACACAAGTGAACAGAATTGTAAACATAGTGAGTGCAGTAAGTAAAATGGACCGGAATACAAGCCCCACAGTAAAGGTACATGTACAACTGAAATACCATACAACTGATGAAAAAATAAGAGAGAACTATTGGATCGTCCTTCGAGGTTCCTACCTGAAGAGTAGGTACAAATCGCCTCCTCATCACTCCACATCCACCCGTATCCTCTGAGTACCTACATGCTTTATGGTCTACCTCCAGGTACCGTCCAGTCCTGGTACTCTTAGGATCCATCAGCGATGTCCGTCATCTACATCCAACACAACAAGGCACATGCATATCATGTGCAGGGGTGAGTATAATGATTCTCAGTAGGGACCCCGAGACCCTCTAGGTCTGAAAAAATCCGACAAGGATAAAACAAAAAGTTTTAAATAAAAATATAACCATACTTATGTATATGCCCATACATATACTTAAGTTATCAATTAATTCATCTCAATCATGAGGAAAACATAGAGGTACTGACTCAGCTCACATTAGGATTTATTCTAGCAGTACTATCAAGTAACATTCCCAATCACAACGTCAATCACCTCAGATGCTGGAGAACTCCTCCTCTATCGAGTATAGTGGGCCTGCGGCATCACATAGAGGTGCTTCCCACTTACCCTGGACTACTGAGTTATGCCTCCTGTTGAGTGTCGTGGGTCTGCCGCATCACCATGGCGCTCCCCATTGTGGTTCTACCACGTCACCAAGGCCCTCCCCCACATGGACTACTGAGATACTCCTCCTGTCGAGTACTGTGGGTCTGTCGTGTCACTAAGGTGCACCCCACCCTGGGTCTTCCACATCAAAAAGGTTCCCCCCCCCATTGGTCTTGTCAAGTCACTCTGAGTCGAAATGGTCAGCAGTCGTCAAGTCTCAGCCAGCCACTAGGTTCCCGCACTATGCTCACTCATCTTTGGGAGGATATTCTCTAGAAGAAATTGTTTGATACCCCAACTACCTTGAATACCCATGAATAAGTATCTAAAAGGTCTGCCACGTCATAGAGGACTCTACGTAATAGACGGTGTGTCAATCAGACACCTGGTATGTGGGTTATTGTCCTTTTTGTCCCGGGTGCCTGGTAGCATTCGTGCTCGATCCAACCAGACCGTACCACATCTCTATCCAAAACTCTAGTGGGGTATACTCAAAGGGGCTGTCTTGGTCCAAGATTTACAGCGCCCCTAATGGTTCATCAAATGGACGTTAGGTGCCAATGACATGGCCAAAAGAATGCAAATGTGTCGTAGTGGGCCCGAGTCCGGTCTGACTAGGTCGGACTGACTCGGCCCGACCTGGCCTGACTCACTGGGTCCGGCCCGGCATACTATGTTGCCAAACCTGTTGGGTTCAGCCTTGGCTACTAGGCAGCCCGACCAACTGGGTCTGGCCCGGCAGGCTGCAAGGGAGCACGGAGGGTTGCGGGTGGTCGCGAGGCTGCGGAGGGTGCCCTGAGGGTGCAAGGTCATGGGGCGGCTCATCCAGGGACAGTGGTCCTGCCACGGGGAGGCGGTTTGGCCGTGGGGTGGCCGTCTGGCATCGGGGTGGCAATCCGGCTGCGCAGAACGGCAGTCCTGCTGCCCGAGATGGCGGTCCGGCTGCGCGGGGTGGCGGTCCGGCTTTGGGGTGGAGGTCTGTCCATGGGGGGAGGTACGGGCGCAGGGCGGTGGTCTAACCACGGGGTGTAGGTCTGGCCGAGAGGTGGCGGTCCGGCCGTGGGGTGGCGGTCCATCCGCGGGGTGGCGGTCCGGCCATGGGGCGGCGGTCTGACTACACGGGACGGCTTTCCAGCCATGGGGTGGTGTCGTTGCGCCGTCTCCTTCGTCGCATTCGGCGGTGGTGCTGGCCGTAGTTCTCGTGCTCCAACCATGGATTTTGGAAATCCTCCTCCACCGCAAATAACACCACAATATTTTCATAAGGGTCCGACTATGTTGATTTGTCATATACCCTCTGCGTTAGGGTGGTAGCCTATGGCTCATCAAGAACATGAACATGAAATTCAAATCATATCCTCCTGCAATGATCGTTCCCAACCCTCAAATGAAAAATATGCGGTGTACATGGGATGTGATAAAAAAATAGAAATAAACCCCTACCTCGTTTCTTGATGATGTTGACGAGTTCGCAAGGAAGAAGGTGAATTTTTCGACATTATTCTCATCTGCTAATCACCTCCGATCTCAGGCTCATGTGTTGGTTTGTCATAGTCGAAGACGTTCTTCTATGGAGGGTGTTCCGAGGATGTAGTCGAATTCAGTGTTCTTCATCGATGGAGCGTTCTTCGTTGGAGATATTTTCTCCCAAGGCCCCTTCCTTTGCCAACGATTAATTTCCCCCAACCAGCCAAAAAGAATAGATTTCCAATATAATAAAATATGTTGGAAAAATTTTAAATTCAATCATTTAATTAAGTGATATGGCTTAATTAATTAAAGGGGGAGGTTTGGAATAATAAATTTTGGAGAGTTGAAGAGTCTCCACCATATTTAACAGAAATTTTGAGAGTTTCAAGCATTGGGTGGTCCCCACCACCATAACCCCTCATGGGTGGTTATACTTGCTATGGTGGTCCCCACCACTAAGAATTCAATTTGGAGAATAAAACTCATGTGGTCCCCACTTCCTCAATATCCAAAAGTGGGTGGTTACAACAAAATAAAATAAAATATGTGATTATATTATTTTATTCTTTCCATTAAATACCAAAAACATTTCTTTCACCCTCGACCAACTACCGTTGAGATTAAAGTGTCCTTAAGAGAATACCGGCGATACGAGTTCAACGGTGCCGTAGGAATTAAATTTTGAGCACCGGTTCAAAATTTAAAAAAACTCTCTCTCATGTTTAATAAACGTACCTGAAAAAAGGTCATAAATTCATTCTGGCACTCTGGGCCTTGGAATCACACATCGTAAAATTTTGAGGACTCATAAATTCCAATATATTAAAAACAATTACATAGAAATTCTAGGTGTTTACATTCTCCCCACCTCAAGGATTTACTTCCCCGTAATCCCCAACTCAAAACTATGTAAACAAGTGAGGGTACTAAGAATGCATCTGAGCCTCCCACTGCCATGTGCTCTCTTGGATGTTCCCATTCTACCAGTGAACGTGCTCTAGAGTTATCAACAGTCCAAAAAGGACACACTTTTGTCAATACTCAATTTCCACTAGAACCTCTGTAAAAGTCACCCCATATTAAACGTCCATCTCTCCATGGTCGGTGATGTGAGAGGGGTCGTGCATGTATCTCCGTAGCTGGGATACGTCGAAGAAGGTGTGAAAATGGTGCAACTGTAGTGGAATAGATAAACGGTAAGCCACCTCACCAACTCTGCTGAGGAACTGAAAGGGTCCGATGACCCTCGAGGATAACTTTCCGCCTCATCCAAATATCTGCAATCCTCGTCGATGTGATACCCTTATAAATATTGGTCGCCATCCTCAAACTCCAGAGGTCTCCATCTTCTGTCAGTATATGACTTCTACCTACTATGTTCCACCTTCATCTACTCCTAGATGATCTTCACCTTCTCTTTGGTAGCTCGTACCATCTAAGGTCCCACTAGTGTTGACTCCCTTGGGTCAGTCCAGCAAAAGGGTGATCTGCCAGGTCGCATGTTCAATCCCTCGAAATGTTTCATTCCAATGGTGGAGTGATAACAGTTGTTGTACACAAACTCCACCAAAGGCAATTGGTCCTCCCAGCTATGACCAATGCCGATGACACATACACGTAGCATTTCCTCGAGGGTCTGAATGGTCTGCTCAATCTAGCCATTTTTTTGAGAATGGAAGGCGGTGCTCAATTGAAGTTGTGTCTTGAAAGCCTCCAACAACCCTTTCCATAGATAGGAAGTAAAATGTGCATCAAGATCGGAGACAATCATTGAGGTTACTCCAAGAAGTCTCACATTCTCTTTCATTTAGTGGCGTCCCAATATCTCTACTGAATCCTTCTCTCTGATCAGTAGGAAGTGGGCCGACATGGTGAGTCGGTCGACAATCACCCAAATTACGTCACATCCCCTGGATGTACATGGAAGTCCTATCATGAAGACCGTTGATATCATATCCCACTTCCACTCTGGGACCTCTAAGGATGAACCAAGCCTACTGGTACCTAATGCCCCACCTTCACTTACTGTTGTGTGAGGCACCAAGAGACAAACTCTGCTACTTATTTCTTCATTCTCGGCCACCAGTACTATCGTCAGAGATCCTGGTACATCTTTTCCACTCCTGGATGAGCTGCTTGAGGGGATGTGTGGAGTTACCTCCACACATCTTCCTGAAGTGACACGGGTACCCTGATACGTCCTCTAAAGAGGTAGACTTCCTCCCCACCTTCAAAAAATCCATCAGATGCCTATCCTGTGGATATCTGAGCACATCGTGTCTCACAGTCAGCGTCTCCATGTTGGGCCTCCCTGACTTGCTGAATAAGTGGGGAAGTGACTGTATGGTACTGTAGAAAACCTCATATGCCTCTATCCACAAAGGATATCTAAAAAGAAGTCGGCTTCCCTGTCGCCTCACCTAGTGTCTGTATACCAGATCTCCTTTTGAGTTCATATGCAATGATGTTCCCCTTCTCAGGAGTATAGACTATCACGATGTCATAGTCCAGGAGGAACTCAATCCAACGTTGTTGTCTCAGGTTAAGGTCCTTCTGGGAGATGATATACCTAATACTCTTGTGATCAGAGTACACAGTAAAACATTCTCCCATCAGATAGTGTTTCCACATCTTCAAGGCGAAGACCACTACTGCTAACTCTAAGTCATGGGTAGTGCAGTTATGCTCGTGTTGTCTCAGCTGTCGAGAACAATATGTGATCACTACTCTCTCTTGCATCAGGACACATCTGAGTCTAGTCCCTGATAGGATGAAGTAAACTACGTACCCTATGCCCTCCTCTCAAAGACTCGAGATGGGGGTACTAGTCAACCTCTACCTCAGCTACTAAAAACTCTGCTGGCATTTCTCCAACCAAACAAAGGGTGTCCCCTTCTTCATCATGGATAATAGTGGTGCTACAAATATGAAGAAGTCTGGCACAATCCTCCGGTAGTATCCATCCAATCCCAGGGAACTTCTTACCTCTCTCACACTACGGGTTGGCTCCCAAGAATTTACCATCTCAATCTTCGCTGGATCTACTGAAACACCGGCCTACGAAACGACATGCCCCAGAAATTGAACCTCTTCTATCCATAAATGTCACTTTGAGAGATTACCGTAATGCTGGTTCACCTGAAGTGTGTCTATCACTACATGTAAATGATAGGCATGGTCCTTCTTATTAACCGAATAAATTATAATGTCATTGATCAAGATTACTACAATGCGATCAAAGTATTTCTGAAAGATCTTGTTAATGAGTCCCAATAACACTACTAGAGAAATGGTCACCCATAATGGCATAACCAAAAAATCCTATTGGTCGTACCGACAACTGAAATCTATCTTCTTCATATCTTCTTCTCTAACTCTGAGCTTGTGATATCCAAATCTGAGGTCTATCTTTAAGAACCATTGTGCTCCCTTCAGTTAATCAAATAGGACATTATTCCTCCGGAGTGGGGATTTGTTCTTCATGGTCACCTGATTCAGGTGCTTATAATCAACACAATGCCTCAAGCTCCCATCTGCCTTCTTGGAGAAAAAAATCAAGGCTGCCCAAGGTGAAACATTGGGCGGGATGAACCCCTTACCCTGTAAGTCCTCCAGCTATACCCAAAGCTCACGAATCTCTACAGGAGCCATCTGATAGGCTGTTGTAGATATCAGTGTCATCCTGGGGTACAAGATAATGTGAACGTATACTTTTCTTCGAGGAGGAAGACCCGAAACATCCTTAGGGAAAACATCCTTGTACTGGTCCACCACTACAGGATAGCGCAGACTCTCCAACATCAACATCTCTGAGGGTATGGCTAGCCAACTGATGAGTGATTGGTTGCACTCTCCTCTGGGACATTCCATCCTGTGCTGCAAAGGATCCCTTATCACCGGTGAAGGTAAACCTAGTCTTATCCATGCGTACACACAGCACCTTGTGCCTAAAATATTCAATCTTAGCATTGACTGTAGATAACTAGTCCATACCCAAGATGACGTCGTAAAGCCCCGATGCCACTACTAGGAGATCATAACCAAAGTTCTCTCCTCCTAGAGTAAGCTCACACTATAGGAACCAGTGTGTAATTGTCAAATATACTCTCAGAGGAGTCTCTAGTCGTATGGATTGTGATAATGACTCCTTCGGAATCTCTGAGCTCTGAATGAGGGATGTGGCAATAAAAGAATGACTGGAACCTGTGTCTATAAGTACTGCATCTATGGTGGAGTAGACATATATCCTACCTCATATCATCTCTATAGCGCCATGATTGTTGGCCTCAGCTTCCCAGAGATGATCTCTCCAATGTCTACCTTCTCCCTTCAGTCGGAGTGGACATCCTTGTGGTGGTGGCGGTAACATCTCAAATCGTCTCCCACCGCCAGTTGCACGGCCAGCTCCCCTTCTACGTCTGCCTACTCCCTGCAGACCTCCTTGGTCAAACCGTTGTCTCTACTTCGGTGTTCCTTCGACCATCTTCTGATCATCTGTATGACTGGTTGGATATTGATGAGCCATGTTAACCTTTCCTCCGCATGTGAAACACAACCTGCTCCTGGTATAACTAGCTCTGCCTTGGGTGCCTCACAAAACCGAACCTGAGTCATGTGGTCATCCACCTAAAGGTCTAGTCCTTTTGGACCACTATGACATTTGTCTACTACCTTCTATAGAAGACTCCACTATGTGATGACTGTTAGTGGGTCTCATTGATGGTAACTGCTCTGCATGGAAACTCTCCACCATGAGGGCTCACTCTAACACCCATGCCTACGTCGAGATGTTGATTGAGATCATTGAAGCTCTGATATCCCACATAACCCTCGGCTCAAAGGTCTGGGCCCTGAAGAAAGGGTCTCGCACCATATCAGTGGATTAGTATGAGATTTTAGAGAACCCTGCTAAGTATTGAGGCACAGTTATGCTGCCCTGATGCAGATGAAGAATCTCTTATATGCGCACTTCACCAGGAGTCACTGAGCCAATCACTGCTCGAAACAGGCTTTTGAAGTCTTTCTAGAGAAGCGTCACCTCATCGTGAACCTGGAGAATCATGCTCTACCATCTTCCTAATGATTCCGGTATAAGTCTGGCAGCCAGGATCACCAAGAGATTGGATGGTGTCTCTACGAGTCGGAAGGCTCTCACCACTGCCTCCGGCCAATCCTCAGCCGCCTGAGGGTCCGTCTCTCCCATGAACCTGGGTGGCCTCTAGCGCCGGAACCCATGCAACGTGATCAGGCGACATGCACCATATGCTACTTGGGCAAGTGGAATCGGTTTCCCATTAGGGAGTGGTACCAAGTCTTTGTAACTCAGTGGGTTGTCAGTGCGTACAACTCTCGGAACCCTAGCTGGTTGTCTGTGTTTAGGAATCCTAAAAAGAAACAGGTGCGCCACACAATTAGTGTTTTCATGCACCGGGTCGGAAATAAGAAGTTAGGGTCCTGGTGTATGGATACTTCAGCCACTGCACCAACACTGTTTTTCCTAAACTAATAACCACACTCATTAACCTTAACACTATTGCTTTATAGAATATATCAGAGTCTTAGTCCTTCGGTAAAATGAGTCCTCTGATACCAATTTTTCCTGACCCATCCCCTGGGGACCGTTCTGTGACTAACCCAAGCCCGCCTTCCACAGGCCATGGGCTGGTGACTAGCATCAAAGGCGTATTCCCTAAAACTGGGAAGGAATTGCCTTTATAACCTTTAAGAACATGTAACCAAGCACATGAAAAGATATGAACACAAATAAACTGAACTGTAAACAGAGTGAGTGCATTATATAAAAGGGGCCAATATACAAGCCCAATAGTAAAGGTACAAGTACAATTGAAATACAATAAAACTGAACAAAAAAGAAGAGACAACTACTCGATTGTCCTTCTAGGATCCTACCTGAATGGTAGGTACATATCGCCTCCTCAGCACTCCACGTCCACCTGTTTCCTCTGCGTACCGACACACTGTCTGCTCCACCTTTAGGTATCGTCCAGTCCTGGTACTCTCAGCCTCAGTCAGTGCAGTCTGTTGTCTGCATCCAATACAACAGGATGAGGGAATAGCCCGTGTAGTTGTGAGTATAACGATACTCAGTAGGGACCCCGAGACCCTCTAGGTCCCACAAAATCCAACAAGGATAAATCAAAAAGTATGACATCAATAGACAACCTTACTTAGGTATATTCACATACATATACATTAGTTATCAAGTAATCCATCTCAATCATGAGGAAAACAGAGAGGTATTGACTCAGCTCACACCAGGATTAATTCTAGGGGTAGTATCAAGTAACATTCACATTCACAACGTCGAAAACCTCAGCTACTGGAGAACTCATCCTCTATCGAGTATTGTCTACCGATCGCGTCACGTAGAGGCGCTTCCCACTAACCTTGTACTGCTGAGGTACTCCTCCTGTCAAGTACCGTGGGTCTTCCATGTCACCAAGGTGCTCCCCACCATGGGTTGGCCGCATCACCAAGGTGATCCCCCTCGTGGCCTGCTGAGGTACTCCTCCTGTTGAGTACCGTGGGTCTGCCATGTCACCAAGGTGCTCCCCACCATGGGTCTATTGTGTCACCAAGGCTCTCCCCACTGGGCATGTCAAGCCACTCCAAGTCAAAATGGTCAGCATTCATCTAGTATCATCCAGCCACTAGGTTCCCACACTATGCGTGCTCGTCTCCAGGAGTATCATCTCCACAAGCTACTAGTCGATAATCCATCTTCCAAAAATTACCATGTAGAAGTATCTCAATGGTATTCGATGTCATAGGGGTCTCAACGTAATATACGGCGCATCAATCAGATTCTCGTTCTGTGAGTTATTAGCGTTTTTGTCCAGGGGGCCCAGTTGGATTCGTGCTCGTTCCAACCAGACCATACTTCATCTCAATCCAAAACAACAGTGGGTTATACTCAAAGGGACCGTCTCACTACATGATTTCTAGCGCTTCTGACGGTTCATCAAACATATGTATGGTACCAATGTTATGGACAAAATAATGTAAATGAATTGTAGTGGGCATGGGTCATGTCTGACCCGGTCGGACAGACTCAGCCCGACCCCGCCTGGGATGACCCAGTTCGAGTCGATCCTACTAGACCCGCTGGGTCCGGCCCAGCCCCTTGGGTTCAGCTCGGCCTGTTGGGCGGCCCAAAATTCTAGGTCCGGTCGGGCAAGCTCTGAGGCACCCTAGAGAGCCACGAGTGGCGGTGAGGCCGCGGAGGGTGCCGCGAGGGCGCGAGGCCATGAGGCGGCTCAGTTGGGGAAAGTGGTCCAGCCGTGGGGTAGTGGTCCGGCCCCGAGATGGTGGTCCGACTACAGGTGGTGGCGGTCTGGCCACATGGCTATGGTCCGGCCATGGGGCGACGGTCCAGCATCGGGATGACGTTTCGGCCGCGAGGCGGCGTTTTGGCAGCACAGCGGCGGTCTGGACATGAGGGGCGGTGGTCCGACCACGCGGGGCGATGTTCCGGGCACGCGGGGTGGCGGTACAACGTGCGGGGAGGTGGTCCGGCCATGCGGGGTGACGATCCAGCCATGCGGGGAAGTGGTCCGGGTGTGTGGGGCGGCATTCAGGCCTCATGGGACGGTGGTTCGGCCACAGGATGGTGGTTCATCCACGGGGCGGTGTCGTTGCGTCGTCGCCTTCATCTTGTCCAGAGGTGGCTCGGCTGTGGGGCGGCTCGTCTGGGGACAGCGGTCCGGCCAGGGGGCGGCGGTCCGACCGCGGGGTGGCGGGGCGGTTGTCATGCCATGGGGCGGCGTTCTGGCCATGGGGTAGCGGGCGGCGGTCCGACCACGGGGCGGCGGGGTGGTGGTCAAGCCGCAGGGCGGCGGAACGGCGGTCCGGCTGTGGGGCAGTGGTCCGACAGCGTGGGGTGGCAGTCCGGCCACGGGGCTGCTGTCCGACTGCGCGGGGGGGGCATACCGGCGGCGGTCTGGCCGCGTGGGGCGACGGTCCGGTCACAGGGCGGCGGTCCAACCATGGGGCGGCACGTCGCCTTCATCGCGGCCAGCGGTGGTGTCGATCACCGTTCTCATCCTCCAACCATTGATGGTTGTCATCCTTCTACATCGTGAAGAACACCAAAAGATTTTCAGAAGTCTCAGACCATGTTGGTTTGGCCCATACCCTCCGTGTTATGGTGTTAGTATATGGCTCATCTAGAACATGAACATGAACGTCAAATCCTATCATCCCGCAATGATTGTTCCCATCCCGCAAAAGAAAAATAAGGGGTGTAATGGGAAGTGATAAACAAATAGAAATAAACCCCTACCTCATTCACTTGATAACGTTGACGAGGTCTCAAGGAAGAAGATGATGTTCTCGACATTCATCTCATCTGCCACACACCCCCAATCCCGAGCTTGTGTATCAGTTCATTGTATTGGAAGACATTCCTCCTTAAAGGGAGTCCCGAGGATGTAGTCGAAGTCAATGTTCTTTGTTGTTGGAGCGTTCTTAGTTAGAGATTTTTTCTCCCAAGGCCCCTTCCTTTTCCAATGATTAATTTCCCCCAACCCACCAAAAAGAATAGAAATCCAATATAATAAAATATGTTGGAAAATTTTTAAATTGGAAGATTTAATTAATTGATATGTCTTAATTAATTAATGGGGGATGGTTGGTATAATATATGTTGGAGGAGTGGAAGAGGCTCCATCATATTTAAACGGATGTTTGATAGTTTCATAGCTTGGGTGGTACCCACCACCATAACCACTCATTTTAGGTTTTACTAGCTCAGGTGGTCCCCACCACCGAGCATTCAATTTGGAGAATAAAACTCATCTGGTCCCCACCACCTCAATATCCATAAGTGGGTGGTTACAACAAAATAAAATAATATATGTGATTATTTTATTTTATTATTTCCATGAAAAACCCAAAAATTATCTTTCAACCTCGACCAACTGCTGTTGAGGTGAATGTCTCCTCAGGCAAATACTAGCATTGCGAGTTCAACGGTGCCCTCAGATTTCAATTCCGAGCACCAGTTAAAAAGTTAGAAAAAACCCACTCACACGTTTTCTAAATGTACCTGAAAAAAAGATCAGATATTCATTCTGGGAACTCCGGGCCTCGGAATCACATGCCTTAAATTTTCACGGACTCATAAAATTCCCATATATTAAAAATAATTACATGGAAATTACGGGTCATTACAAATTATTCTTCCATATATCGCCTCTCCGGAATGATCCATTTTTTTTTTTGGGATTCAGATCCCAGAAAATATTGTCTCCAACTGTTCCTATGAGCTACCTCCTTCTCTTAAATAACCTCCCATAAACTACTTCACACTACATAAATTGTTCCCTCACGAACTGCTTCACTTCCCAAAATACTCCCTCATGAATCACTTTTAAATTTTCAAAATTTCTTAGAATGTTATTATATAATTAAATTATATTCACTCTACATAATGATATGATTAGGGTTCATTATATAGGAAAATATATCTAATAACCCCCTAATCTAATTTACCAAAAACATTATTGTGGTACAACATTCACCGCATATTTTTCAATGTAGTCGGAACATTGAAATTATCCTTTGCGGAAAAAGTTTTAATTTGAAAACAAAAACCCTAAGTGAATCTAAAAATAACCACCACCATTCTAAAAACGATGATCCTCTTAGAAAATTTGATCCTACCACGTACTAGATTCCTTTATATGATATAATTATGCTATGTAGTCTTCATACCATTATTTTCATGTATTCTGTGACATTAACTGAATTACCTTCATTATCCCATGATAGTTTCATCAGGGTGGCCACTGAAGTATTAATCTCCCTGGAATTATCCATTTCAAATATTCTCCAAACATCACTGGCATATATGGATTATGAAATAAATGTTTTATTCTTTCCTGGTTCCACATGTAAACCGATGAAAAATGTCAGTTCAAAAATCATTGACATTTCAAAATAAATTTTCGTGATTTCTACAAACTATTTTCAATTTTTTTAATATGATTAACTAAATATTAGGTCATCAACATACACCAACACCATCAATATTTGATTACTATCAATTTTGACATGTAGATAGTAATAAAATACATCACGCTGAAAGCATTGATTTTTCAGAATCTAATGTAGTATTTTATACAATTTCCTTGGTTCTTTCATCAACCCCTATAGTAATTTCATTAATTAAAAATCATCATTCTCATCATCATGAATGATAAAAACATCTAGGTACTCAATAAAAACATCTTATTATAGAACATCATTCATAAATGCTGACTTGAAATCAATGTGTAAAACATTGATCTTCCAATTCAGAGTTATTTCCTTGAATAGTCTGAAAATATCTAGCCTTAGAAAATGTGAGAATTATTCATCTATATTAATACCCTATATCAAGGATTACCCTTTGAACAATAGTAAAATTTTCTTTCAAATCATAGTACTGTCTTCATTCATTTTGGTTAAGAAAGAAACATTTACTCCCAATTAAATTCTTCAATGTTGTTTTATAAATAATATCCCATGTATAATTCTTCATAATTTAGTTAAGATCATTATTTATATCCTAAATTTTATTATAATATTTATCTAGTTCATCAAAACAATTGTACTCTACATATGATATGTAAGATGTCAACTGTGGAGTATTCATTCTACTTATCTGTACGGGTTCATTCTGTTCACCAATTAAGATCACTCTATAAATTATGTAATGCCCTGACCCCAGTTATCCAGAGTCGGTGCATTATTAAATAACATTGGCATGATCACAAGAAAGATCAAATCTTGAAAGAACGATTATTTTAGTAGCTTTGGAAACACTAGATATATTCATAAAGTTTTACATTACATCCTAAAATGAAAACTACAACAATATAGTCTCCATAGTCCACACTCTTATCCCCTCATACTATCCCTACAGGTCATTCATAAATTACTTCTTCACATCCTGGGAAAAATAAAACATAGAAAAGGGGTGAGCTCAAATTCCCAGTAAGGGCAACAATATAGCAGAAAATTCCATAAATAAGAATAAGCATTTAAGGCAATGTATAACTAAAACAAAAGCCTTTTAAACTTTAACTTCAACATAGTATGGAAAAAATAAAATGAAATAATGCCATTTACTTATTCACATGGATATTCTACTAATCTAATAATCATATGCAATATCAATAACCACTTTCAAAATGATGGAATGCATAATACCATACTATCATAACCACATAGCCAAGGCCTCGTGCCAAGACTACAAATAATATTTTGTCAAGGCCTTGTGCCAAGACACTAGTTTGTCTCATGAGACCTACTGATGCATCGAGGAGCTATAGCGGGCTCCACCCATCACATATTAGGTCTAATTCATTCCCATATGAAAAGGTTTAAACATAACATAAACATTCGTATGAAAACTAGCATATGAAATGTAAATAATTCATCCATAAACCATGAATGGTATAAAAATAACACATCCATAGTCAAACATATCACAAAACCTTCAATACAATATAGAAGTTTTGTATCATAATAAATCAACTTCAAATAAGCGTAAAATCCATCAAAGGATGTTGACATAGATGAAATCAAAACTATTTGAGAGAAATATCCCTTTTTTTGAAATCATTTAAAAGTCAAATAATTATATAATAAAGCATTTACTTTTAAAATTTTATTATAAGCTTTTAATGTAAGCTTCTAAGATTTTATAACGGCAAAAAATAGCTGCACCCGTCGTATAAGTTAAAAAAATATTCTTACCTTAATTCTGTCGAAAAGGTTAAAAAGCACCTTTTTGGAAAACAATGGAAATATTCCTTTATAAACCTCTTATAAAAAGTCAAAAAAGGGTATAAATGACTTTAACCCATATTCTTGTAAATATTAAAAATGTTTTGAAATACATTTTTAAGAAACATGGATGTGGATGATAAATAAATCCCAGTAGATTATTACGTATAAACAACCTCGGATAATGAAGAGATTGCGAAATAAACCCTTACCTTGTAATTTTCCTTGGTTGGGGGTAGTTTAACCTCCTGTATAATGGTGAAATAATTGTTATTAAATTATAAAATAATCATATACATTAATATGATATCATATATGATCTTTTAACATTGGTCTGTTAATAATATCTTAGAATTATCGTCGTTTCGGGTGTTAACTTACTCATTTTCTTTTATATGTTTTGTTACATAAGCTGTGTTTGTTATGGATAAGTTGTATCTTATTCATATCCAGAATTATATCAAGTACTTAAACATTATTTTCAAATCATAAAATGATAATTATACTTGAATGGATACGATGGAGAATGAATCTCATCGCGTTCATGGAGACGGTAGTCCGTACGTACGCATGAGCGACAATATCATTCTTTTGATATTAAAATAATATATAATTGGATGGTATATCATATATACAGAATCATTATCATATTATATTTATTATTTACATGAATTAAAAATCATTATTATACCCATCCAAATAATAATATATTGAATAACAATTACACCACGATGTGGAGACGGTAAGCCGTACGTACGCACGTATGGTGACATGTCATTCAAAGGATGGATAGAATAATGAATATGGTTGTACCATATTTATAATAATATTACAGTATATAGGAGATACTGGATTCATTATTTTAGAATGGGAATAATAAAGAAATAATAAGTTGAAGAAGAAATGATTTTGAAAAGGGGTAGTGAAAACATTACCTCTTCTTCGGGTTCTTCCTTTTGATTTGATCAAAAGGGCTCCTTAAATTGGCTTTCTGATCAAACTAATGCCTATAGGTTGAAGTGAGGGAAGTTGAGAGAGTATTTGGGCAGGTTTTGGCCGAGCCAAAAGTATTTTAATGTGTCAATTAGTGAGAAGGGTGAGTTCCCTTTTATAAGAGGGGTGAGGGGCACCTTTGGAAAAGCTAGAAATATTATTTTATAATAAATTCATATTCGGTTTCTAAGGGCTCCAAAGTGAATTATTTAAATTTTAAGGTGGGGATGGGTCTAAAACCACTCATCCAATAGAATTTAGATAGGTTTGGGTCATTATATTAACCTTATCTTTTAGTTTTAACTCCTGGTAAATTAGTTTGAAACTTACCATGTCACTTTGTTTTTTATAATATATAGTTAATAAACATACTATATACCTCCAAGAGACCCCCAAGTGGTCCATTAATGATACACCTATCATTATATAAGTCTCTTGGACGAACCTTAGATTTTTAGGAATTGAATATCAATTAATAATATAATATTTGTTTTAAAAACTCTTTTATGTCAATTTTGACACTATTTGGAAAATTGATTTTTGTGAAAATCATAACAGAATGATTAATTTTAAAAAAGTTAATTAAATCAATAATAACATGTCATATTAACCTAGAAAATTATTTTAATTAATAAAAAGTCTCAAATTATATTTATTTGGGTATTTATAATATTAATTTT
The DNA here is from genome assembly GCA_963277665.1 of Viscum album. Lineage (NCBI taxonomy): Eukaryota > Viridiplantae > Streptophyta > Magnoliopsida > Santalales > Viscaceae > Viscum > Viscum album. Next base: position 602,830,521 of record OY728166.1, read on the forward strand.
TTTAATTTTTTACTATTACGGTAATTATTGCATCATCATTGGGTCATAAATAAATTAACTTATTTAATGTATAAAAATTTTAAATAAAATATTATTATGTAGGATATCATTTTATCTTTCTAATGAAAATTTTCAATCGAATTTATCTTATGTATAACCTTATATTAAATTTTTTTTTATTATATAAACTTTTAATTTTAACTCTTTTAAATATTCTTTGAATTAAAAAATAATAAATGTCCTAATCTAATCCAAGTGGACCTAAATGATAATATTTTATTCCTAAGGTTGTTTTTGGTCGAAATACACTTGTCCAATAGAATTTGGACATGTTTTAGGTTAATATTAATATAATTTTTACCCTTAATTACCCTATTTACTTTTAATCGTGGTAAATAAAAATAAAAAGTTACTATTCACCAAAAATTATTTTCATCTCATTGAACCACATTTTACTCCTTGATATTAACTGTGTCTCTTGGATTTTTGAAATTCTACTCACAGAAGTGGTAAAATTAAGTTTTAGGAAAAATTCAGTTTTTTAACTACCACTTAGTGGTTTCACTATTCATCAAAAAATGGAGTTTTTCAGAAAAATACCCAAAATTCACCCTAGGCTAATTTTGATATTCTGAATCCAAAAATGAAGTCCATTTGGAAAAACAAAATTTATAAATTTCAAAAATTGGGTATTACTATTCATAACGGCCAATTTGATTGGTTGTGGTGTGTTCGAACTCGATGGTGCGTACAACACACGCTATTGCATTATTCAAAGAGAAGCATACCGTATAAGATTGGGGTGTTACATTATCCCCTCCTTCAAATAATTTCATCCTTGAAATTTCTAGAATAATACCACATGAAAAGACTCTGGTGGTTCTTCATCATAAGTTCCTCAGGTTCCCAAATTGCCTATTCCATCTTATGGTTTCTCCACAAGACTTTTACCAGACGAGTCGTCCGGTTTCTCAGTACTTGTTCTCTCGTATCCAAAATCTTGATGGGATCTTCACAATAAGATAGATCGGGTTCCAGTTCTAATTCCTCATAGGTGAGTACATGCATTGGGTCAGGCATGTATTTCCTCAATAAAGATACATGGAACACATTGTGAACTTTGGTGAGACTAGGCGGCATTGCCAATCGGTAAGCTAAAACCCCAATTCGTTCTAGAATTTCGAAAGGTTCGAAGTATCTGGGACCTAATTTACTTTCTTACCAAAACGTATAACTCCCCCTCCATGGAGATACCTTCAAGAAAACATGATCACTTACTTGAAATTCCAAATCCTTCCTTTGATTATCGGTATAGCTCTTCTGCCTACTTTGAGCTTCTTTGGTATGGTTTTGGATTACCTTCACCTTTTCCATCGTTTCCTCCACCAGTTCTGGGCCTACGAGTTTTCTTTCACCAACCTCATCCCAACAGGTTGGTGTGCAACATCTCTTTCTGTATAACGCTTCATATGGTGCCATCTGAATACTCGAATGGAAGCTATTGTTATAGGAAAACTCTACCAGAGGTAAATATTGATCCCAGATACCCTGAAAGTCAAGTGAGAAAGATCTCAACATGTCTTCTAAGGTTTGAATAGTTCGTTCTGATTGTCCATCTGTTTGAGGGTGGTAGGAAGTTCTCAAATGAAGTTCAGTATCAAAGGTTTTCTGAAGACTTTTCCAGAATCTTGAAGTAAAACGGGGATCACGATCAGAAACAATCTATAGGGGTACTCCATGAAGTCTCACAACTTCATAAATATATAGTCTTTCTAGACGTTCTAGTGGTAGATCCTCTCTTATAGCAAGAAAATGTGTTGACTTGGTAAGACGATCAACAATAACCCATATTGCATTGTTCCTTCTAGGAGTCTTTGGTAGACCCATGACAAAGTACATCATAATATTGTCCCATTTCTACTCTGTTATGGGAAGAGGTTGCATGACTCCTCTAGGTTGTGGCCTTCCAGCTTTCACTTGTTGACAAACCATACATCTTGACACAAAATCAGCAATCTCCCTCTTCATGTTGTCCCACCAAAAATGTTCCTTCAAATCTCCATACATTTTGGTACTCCCAAGGTGTATTGAGAAATTAGAACTATGATCATCATCCCGCAATTCCCTTTTTAGATCAGGTATATCAGGAACACAAATTCTCTTCCCAAATTTCGAAATTCCATCATCATACACAAAGTCTCTCAATCTCCCATCATTCACAGCTTTAATCTTCTTTCGAAATTTGTCATCATCAGTCTGAGAACTCTTAATCCTTTCTAGTAAATATGGTTTGGCAACCCTTTGAAAAAGCATTGATGTTTCACCTTCCATGGTGATTCCCATATCCATCTTCACTAGATCCATGAAAATAGGATCTCTTTCAATTCTCATCGCGTTCAAAACTCCATGATCTTTTCTACTCAAAGCATCTTCCACCTTGTTTGCCTTCCTCGGGTGGTGGTGTGTCATGCAATCATATTCCTTGAGTAATTCAAGCCATCTCCTTTGCGTCATGTTGAGTTCTTTTTGTGATAGAATATACTTCAAACTCTTGTGATCAGTATAAATCTCACATTTTCACCATAGAAGTAGTGCCTCCATATCTTCAAAGAAAATATCACAGCTGCTAACTCGAGATCATGAGTAGGATAGTTTTGTTCATGAATTTTCAACTGTAGGGATGCATAGGCAATAACCCTGTCATTCTGCATAAGGACACAACCAAGTCCTTTCTTCGATGCATCACTATAAATAACGAAACCATCATTCCCCGATGGTAGAGTCAATATATGATCATTGACTAATCTTCTCTTCAGTTCTTCGAAACATTATTCACACTCTTTTTTCCAAACAAATTTAACCCCTTTATATGTGAGCTTCGTTAATGGGTTAGCCAATCGCGAAAAATTCTGGACGAAACGTTGATAATAACCTGCCAAAACCAATAAAACTGTGTACCTCAGTTATACTCGTAGGTGCTGGCTAGTCTTGAATTGCCTTGGTCTTAGAAGGATCAATAGAGATTCCATCTTTAGAGACAATATGGCCAAGAAACGAAATCTCCTGAATCCAGAATTCACACTTTCTAAACTTCCCATATAATTCATGTCTTCTCAGAGTCTTCAGGATAATGCGCAAGTGATTTTCATGATCTTAGTAGCTTTTGGAGTATACCAAGATATCATCAATAAATACCACCACAAATTCATCGAGATATTCCTTGAAAACTCTATTCATCAGATCCATGAATACATAGGGTGCATTGGTCCATCCAAAAGGCATTACTGTAAACTCGTAATGCACGTACCGGGTTCGAAATGTTGTCTTTGGAATGTCTTCCTTCTTCACACACAACTGATGGTATCCAGATCGAAGGTCAATCTTTGAATAGTATTGATCTCCATGCAGTTTGTCAAATAAATCATCAATGCGAGGTAGGGGATACTTGTTCTTTATAGTTATAGCATTGATCTCCCTATAGTCGATACATAACCTCATAGATACATCTTTCATTTTAACAAAAAGAATAGGGGCTCCCCATAGAGAAACACTAGGGAAAATAAATCCCTTATTACTCAATTCCTCTAGTTGTTTCTATAGTTCAATGAATTCTATAGTGTCCATTCTATAAGGGGTCTTCAATATAGGCCTTGATCCAGGAATTAAATCAATGGAAAACTCAACTTCTCATTCTGGAGGATGTCCAATTAATCGTCAGGAAACACATCTACATATTCTTTCACAATAGGTACATCCTCAATTTGAATATTCCTTTCCTCACCCATAGTCATTTCATTCTCTTCCTCCCCAATAATTGAATTTAGTTGAGCTACTGGGGGTGGATCTAGATAAGAATTCGGTGGTGACGATTCTTCTCTAAAGATAATGTGTTCCTTATCATCATCATCAAAAATCGTAACCTCCTTCTTTTTACAATAAATCTTCACATAATGGTCTAAAAGCCAGTCCATACTAAGGATTATATCAACCTCAATCGTAGGTATGACGATGAGATCAGTAGATAAATAACATTTATGTGCTCTAATGGGGACTGATTCACAAAACTTTATTGCAATGATACTTCCCTTAGGAGTTTTAACTGACAAATCCCTTGTTAAATCAAATTGTACATATCTAATTTTCTTAGAAAACTGGGAAGATATTAAACAATGAGATGATCCAGAATCAAATAATGCATTTTCTAAACTTGAGGAAACCATTAAATTACCTGCCACCACGTCTTTCAGAGCTTCTACCTCAGCAGTAGTGATAGCATAAGCTTGGCCTTGATCCCTTGGCCTTTTCTGAGGTAAGTTCCCCTGACGCTTAGGACATTCATTTGCATAATGTCCCATCTCCCTGAAATTGTAGCACTGAACATTGGTAGCTTCCTTCTTCCCTTTTCAATCACGAGATTGGTGGCCTTTTTGACCACACTTGTAACAGACACCCATTCCCTTCAAGCACGTACCAGGGTGTTTCTTCCCATATTTACCACATGATGGATACTCAACCTTTCCCTTCTTCCCCTTATTTCTATTCCTAGATTGATCAGTAGATCTCTTATTCTCTTTCTTTGCTTTAAAGTCACATGACTTAGAGAATTCCTTTTCTATCATGATAGCACATGAGACAATGTCTTTGTACGATGAAAAGGATTGTGAGACTAATGCTCGATGGAGAAATGGTTTTAACCCATCAATGAAACGATCAATATTACTTCTTGGGTTACGTATATATTCTCCAGTATACCTTGATAACCTTGTAAAGTTAGCCTCATACTTTGCGACATTCTCATCCTCCTTTTGTCTTAGACTCAAAAATTGCCTTTCCATATCTGCTCGATGGTCACGAGGAAGGTATTTTTCTAAAAACAGATATTTGAACTCCCTCCATTCCATATTTGATACTTCATCATCTTCCTTCATGTTTTGAATCAATGACCACCATTGATTAGCATCTCCAGTGAGGCGGTAAACGACCATGATAACTTTTTCTCTTTCACTACTCCCCAAAGCCTGAAAAATTTTCTCTAGGGAATTTATCCATTTCATAGCTACTAAGGGATTTGTACTCCCATTTAACGTTGGTGTTTGTTGCCTAATGAAGCGATCTAAAATTGATCCTCCACGCTGCGGATCAGGGTGCTCCATACGGGTAAGGTTATTATTCATAACCTAAGTGAGTTGTCCCAGTATGGTGATTAGCTGATCAGCACCAGTTGCATCACCAGCTCCACTATAATTATCTTGAGCAGGAGGGAAATCCCTACATGGAGTGCGTTCATTGATACGGTTTCCATTTCTTCCACTAGGCGCCATTTCTAAACAATGGAATAAACTAGATCAGTTTATGAATCAAAATACATAATTCCAAACTTATAAAACACTTAACATAAATTGAACTATTTATGGATATAATCCATAATCATAAAAAAAATTCTTTGAGAATTATATACTCATAAACCCTTCATAATGATTTGTAAAGAAAATGAGATTTATCATAAGCAAATCCCCCGGGAGTGTCGTAACCAAGAGTGCAGCAAGGCCCGTTTTCGTGCACCAGTTCCCGTTTGAGTCTAGATCAAAGCAGTGTTTTCGGGTTTTACCCCTAGGTACATCTTTTCCAGAGTCGCCTCTACCTGCTCGTATCCAGACAGGGATGTATTTCTCAGAAAACTCACAAAATCTCTACAATACCAAAATTATAGAAAGATCTTCTATACTAATCTTCAAAGTACATCGTAGGTCTATGTGCTCTAATCAGAGTTAATCTAAATCTAGCTTCCAAGGTTTGTACTAAACTTCTTTTGATACCAACTGTAATGCCCCCACCCTAGTTACCCAGAGTCGATGCATTATTACATACCATTGGCATGATCACAAGAAATATCAAATCTCAAAAGACCGATTAGTTTAGTAGAATTGGAAACACTAGAAATATTCATAAAGTTTTACATTACATCATAAAATGAAAACTACAACAATACAGTCTCCATATTCCACACTCTTATCCCCTCATACTATCCCTACAGGTCATTCATAAATTACTTCTTCACATCCTGGGAAAAATAAAACATAGAAAAGGGGTGAGCTCAAATGCCCAGTAAGGATAACAATATAGCGGAAACTTTCATAAATAAGAATAAACATTTAAGGCAATGTATAACTAAAACAAAAGCCTTTTAAACTTGAACTTCCACATAGTATGGAAAAAATAAAATGAAATAATTCCATTTACTTATTCACATGGATATTCTATTAATCGAATAATCACATGCAATATCAATATCCACTTTCATAATGATGGAATTCATAATGCCATACTATCATAACCACATAGCCAAGGCCTCGTGCCAAGACTACAAATAAGATTTTGTCAAAGCCTTGTGCCAAGACACTAGTTTTTCTAATGAGACCTACTGATGCATCGAGGAGCAATAGCGGGCTCCACTCATCACATATTAAGTCCAATGCATTCCCATATGAAAAGGTTTAAAAATAACATAAACATTCGTATTAAAACTAGAATACAAAATGTAAATACTTCATACATAAACCATGAATGGTATAAAAATAACACATACATAGTAAAACATATCACAAAACCTTCAATACAATATAGAAGTTTTGTATCACAATAAATCAACTTCAAATAAGCGTAAAATCCATCCAAGGATGTTGACACAGATGAAATCAAAAATATTTGAGAGAAATATGCCTTTTTTGAAAACATTTAAAAGTCACATAATTATAAAATAAAACATTTACTTTGAAAATTTTCTTATAAGATTGTACGGGAAGCTTCGAAGATTTTATAACGGCGTAAAATAGCCACACCCACCGTATAAGTTAAAAAAATATTCTTACCTTAATTCTGTCGAAAATGTTAAAAAGCACCTTGTGTGGAAAAAAACGGAAACATTCCTTTATAAACCTCTTATAAAAAGTCAATCAAGGGTATAAATGACTTTAACCCATATTCTTGTAAATAGTAAAAATGTTTTGAAATACATTTTTAAGAAAACATGGATGTGGATGATAAAGAAATACCAGTAGATTATTACGTATAAACAACCTTGGATAATGAAGAGATTGCGAAATAAACCCTTACCTTGTAATTTTCCTTGGTTAGGGGTAGGTTAACCTCCTATATAATGGTGAAATAATTGTTATTAAATTATACAAGAATCATATACATTAATATGATATCATATATGATCTTTTAACATTGCTTTGTTAATAATATCTTAGAATTATCATCGTTTCGGTTGTTAACTTACTCGTTTTATTTTATATGTTTTGTTACATAAGCCGTGTTTGTTATGGATAGGATGTATCTTATTCATATCCAGAATGATATCAAGTCCTTAAACATTATTTTTAAATCATCAAATTATAATTATATTTGAATGGATACGATGGAGAATGAATCTCATCGCGTTCATGGAGACGGTAGTCCGTACGTACGCACGAGCGACAATATCATTCTTTTGATATTAAAATAATATATAATTGGATGGTATATCATATATACAGAATAATTATCATGTTATATTTATTATTTACATGAATTAATAATAATTATTATACCCATCCAAATAATAACATATTTAATAATAATTACACCCCGACGTGGAGATGGTAAGCCGTACGTACGCACGTATGGTGACATGTCATTCAAAGGATGGATAGAATACTGAATATGGTTGTACCATATTTATAATAATATTACAGTATATAGGAGATACTGGATTCATTATTTTAGAATGGTAATAACAAATAAATAAGAAGTCTAAGAAGAAATGAATTTGAAAAAGGGTGGTGAAAACAATACCTCTTCTTCGGGTTCTTCCTTTTGATTTGATCAAAATGGCCCCCTAGGTTGGCTTTCTAATCAAACTAAGGCCCCTAGGTTGAAGTGAGAGAAGTTTAAGGAGTATTTGGGTAGGGTTTGGCCGAGCCAAAAGGCTTTGAATGTGTGAATTAGTGAGAAGGGCGAGTGCCCTTTTATAAGAGGGGTGAGGGGAACCTTTGGAAAAGCTAGAAATATTATTTTATAATAAATTCATATTCGGTTTCTAATGGCTCCAAAGTGGATTATTTAAAGTTTAAGGTAGATATTTGTCGAAAACCACTCAACCAATAGAATTTATATAGGTTTGGGTCATTATATTAACCTTATCTTTTAGTTTTAACTCCTAGTTAATTAGTTTGACACTTACCATGTCACTTTGTATTTTTATAATATATAGTTAATAAACTTACTATATACCTCCAAGCGACCCCCAAGTGGTCCATTAATGATACACCTATCATTATATAAGTCTCTTGGCCGAACCATAGATTTTTAGGAATTGAATATCAATTAATAGTATAATATTTGTTTTAAAAACCTTTTTATGTCAATTTTGAAACTATTTGGAAAATTTATTTTTGTGAAAATCATAACAGAATGATTACTTCAAAAAAAGTTAATTAAATCAATCCTGACATGTCATATTAACCGAGAAAATTATTGTAATTCATAAAATGTCTCAAATTATATTTATTTGGGTATTTATAATATCCATTATTTTAATTTTTCAATATTATGGTAATTAATGCATCATCATTGTGTCATAAATAAATTAACTTATATAATGTCTAAAAATTATAAATAAAATATCATTATGTAGGAAATATTTCTAGATTTCTAATGAATATTTATAATCTAATTTATCTTCTGTATAACCCTATATTAAAAATGTTTTAGTAAATAAAATTTTGATTTTAACTCTTTTAACTCTTCTTTGAATTAAATAATAGTAAATCTCTTAATCTAATCCAAGTGGACCTAAATGATAATATTTTATTCTTAAGGTTGTTTTTGGTCGAGATACACTTGTACAATAGAATTAGGACATGTGTTAGGGTAATATTAATATCATTTTTACCCTTAATTACCCTATTTACTTTTAACAATGGTAAATAAAAGTAAAAAGTTACTATTCACAAAAAAATTATTTTCATCTCATTGAACAACATTTTACTCCTTGATATTAACCGTGTCTCTCGGATTTTTGAAATTCCACTCACAGAAGCGGTAAAATTAAGTTTTATGAAAAATTCAGGTTTTTAACTACCACTTAGTGGTTTCACTATTCATCAAAAAATGAAGTTTTTCAGCAAAATACCAAAAATTCACCCTAGGCTAATTTCGATATTCCGAATCCAAAAATGAAGTCCATTTTGAAAAATAAAATTTATAAATTTCAAAAAGTGGGTATTACTATTCATAACGGCTAGTTTGATTGGTTGTGGTGTGTTAGAACTCGATGTTGCGTACACCACACGCTATTGCATTATTCAAAGATAAGTATACCGTAGAAGCTTGGCGTGTTACAAATTACACCCTGTCTATTTGTTTTTTGTGAAAATAATGAATTGTATTAATCCTTTTAATTATCTGAATCATCTTTTGAATCATCCTTTAGAATAGTTACATCGCCTAAATTTCTTATCTCATTATCACTATCCTCCTAATACTGATAAAGCATTTTCTAAATATTGATCTCAAATTACAATATAGTTACTTCATGGATTCCAACAAATTTTTTCATCCACATATTGAAAAAATTATATTCACTAATTTTCTTTGAGTATCCAAATAATTTCCCTTCAACTTCGTGAGATTCTAACATCATCTATTTCTCCTTACTGAAAATGAAACACTTACGTCCTATGACTCAAAATTACTTCAACATTGTCTTCTATCCATACAAGATATCATATTGAGTATTATCGAATTTTATACACAATAAATCTATATTTTATTGTAGGAAGATGTCATCACTACTTCTTTACAAAAATTCTCTAGAAGGTCTTTCTGAATGAGCATTGTTCTATCCATGTTTTTGATAATTCAGTTTCTTCTCTTAACTATACCATACTATTGTGGATTTATTACTACTAAAACATGTTGCATTATCCCATGTTTCTCAATATAATCCCCCGTTGGCTATTTATCATCTCTATTCCATTATATGTTTGGATCTTCTAGACAGCTTGACCAAGTGTCTTCACAACATCCCTTCGAAAAGAATTTATGGTATTGAACACCACATATTTGTGTGTGATGATTGATACTCATTTCATTCTTCTAAAATCATTAATGAAATGAATTTAATATATCCTCCCATAAATAGTGCTTTGTGAAATATGTTCACATACACAAATAAATAGGAACTAAAGATATTTTGTTAAGATTTTATCATTTTTATTTTATGACTTTTGAATAATATTCCACTGTTTACAAGAATTCCCCATATGAGTATGGTCACATGATAACGTATGGAGGTCTCGAGAAATACAATATTTCACTAGATCATCCATGTATGTTTTTCTCAAATGAACAAAATTTATATTCTATAACATGTAATCTTTTTCTATGGATAGAAAAAATTATTTTATCTTTTCCACTCACAAGATTTTTATTTCCTCTGGTACGCTTTCCCTACAACCATCTATACCATCTTTTACCATAATGACACATATTTTATTCTAAGATAATATTTAATTTCATATTTCATAGAGCTGACTTATACATTGTATTTTGTGATTGATATCTTCAATAATCAAGAAAAATGAACATATCTTGTCTTTTCCCATGAACATGGATCTTCCTGATCTGATAATCTATAGGCCTTTAAATTTTAAAAATATTACAATACATTCATTATCATACATTAATCAAGTCAATGGATATATATATATATATATATCATATCATTAGAGAAGTCTATCCCCTATCAATAATCTATATTATACTGTGATCTGAAGCATTAAAAGCAATATATAAAACCATAACCTTCTCAATACTTTTATTTTTGATCCATGTTTTTTGAATTTATACCTGGATTGGATTGATAGTATTTATCATCCTCTATGTAATATTTTCCTGCATCATAATGCAATGTTGAAATATGATTTTTCATTTTCGTATCATTTGATGATACATTGAATTACTAATTATGACCACATTCATTCTTCTACACATCATTTATCAGCATTTGTTTAGTAATATCTTATTATGTGCCTAAATCCCACAAAACCGGAACAGTGACGAACAAAATTTAATTTAGAATATAGATTTTTAGGGATTTCTCTATATCTTTTATTCTTCCAAGTAGTTCATGGTTATGGAATCAACGGTTTTTTATTTTCCCATCATTCCTCAACAAAAACATCTATTTAAATGTTCATTCCTTTTTGTAGATAATGTATCATTTATTATCCCTTGCGTTCTTTGAATAATCAAATTCTGATTCGTAACCAAATCAATCATTAATAATAGTGTGATTGCTTCTTTTATAAAATCATCAATTTCTTCTATTTGTTTTAAATCAATACCCTTACCTGCTCTATCATTTCCATTAACCATTTCCTTTCCACACAAAACATTTTCTATATCACTGGAGCTCCGAATTCATATTTTTCATTTGTTGTTTCCTTTATATCATTCTTTTCTAGATTCAAGAGTTTTTCTTGATCTTTCACCATCATTAAAATACTAAAAAATTCTTATACAATTTCATTGATACCTTTGATTTGATATTTTTTTGTATTAGTAAAATATTTGATTTCTCATTTCTTTTCATTGATTGTGATATTTTACTCATCATACTTTTCTGATATTACTAGCATTTTAGACTTCTATATTTCAATTTCATCATTTATATCATACATTTCTTCTTCCTTCTACAACATATAATGTTTAGAATCATGTACCACTTTATTATCTTTCACTTTATTGCATCTACAAACATATATATCTTCATGTGAAGCTTCTAATTTGACTTGAAAGTCAACTCTTCCTTAAACTTCTATTTACTCAATTTTACTTTCTCCCCTTTTTTGAAAATTTCTAAAAACGACCACCATTGCTTCATCTTCATAGTCTTTATAGTCCACCAACACTTCTACCTCATATTCCTATGAACCTTCATCTTATTTGGAATACTAATTCATATTTTATAAGAAATCCCTCTTATTAATTCTCCTACAATTCCCATTGGTGGGAACTTCTTCCATGCTATTTCATCATTTTCATCATTTTCATCATCAAACATATCAGGAATCTTCGCTGCAAAATGTCACATATTTGGATATTGAAGCAATGCATGTTGATGTTTACCGTTTACCTTTCCTCTTCCTATTAGCATATTTGAGGAGGAAAATTGCATGGAATTATCCATATTTTAATCCTTAGGACTATCTTTGATAATGAGCTTCATTGTGGCAATGAATTCAACATCAATGGACTTCTCCATTTCAAAAAAAATCACTATCACCATTTATCATCTCATATTCGTTAACAGTATTGTACAAGTTATCCAATGTAAAAACATTTGGATAATTATCATTCATTAAGGAAAAATTTAGATTAAAATGACGTGGTGGTATTCTCATGATGAAATTAAAAATATTTATATCTTTTATAATTTCTCTGAGACCATTCATCCCATTCAAAAAAAAATTTCACATTTTCAAATAATTTATCAAAACACTCATAAGGGTCAATTCTCAAATCCTTATATTTTTTCAGATAATCACCATCTTTTCTTCACTGATTTTGAGTCACCATCATAATTATTATCCAATTTTTCCCACATATAAGTTGATTACTTATATGACACCATATTGATATATATTTTATTAGATCGGGCTCCTAATAATGCATTGATTCCATTAGAATCAAGATACAACTCCCTTTGCTCAGTATCTGATAATCAATAACTATTAATATTGTATGATATTTTGTGCATAGATATTTTAAATACATCATTTCCTAATGATCATAAGTAGTGATGCATCAAATTCTTCAATAACTAAAAATAATTCCCATAGAAGAGTTGAATGAATTTTTGATTAATAACCTCGATTTTTTTACTGAGATTGAACCAGTGACATTAATCCTTTCACAATAATACTAAGTTTTACCCCTATTTGATTAAATACCCGAATTGGGGTGAATTTGGGTATTCTATATTAAAACAACTACCCTTTCGGGTCTTATTTCTTTGTTAAGAAAACACTCTTCTCACACTTTCTTGTAGAAATGTATGAACAGAAATTAGATCATTCATGATACGTAAAATTTTTCATTGGTTCTCAGTCATTGGTCTATGACCATGGATCATACAATGATGATGTGTCAATGTACTAAATCTAGTAATGCTCACATATAAACTACAGTGTTCAGGACAGATAACTTTTATGTCCTATCTCACTATGTTAACAAAGATTAGGATTAGCTATTTTATATACCAATGGACACTCCCTAAGTAAATTTATCTGGATCACTACCAGTGCAAGGCATCACAATCATTCCCTTCCATTTTCACTACTCTGGAGGGGATCCACAAATAGTTTATTAACATGTATCTCATTTAATTTTCATTAATGTACTCATCGTAAGTTGTAGATATATTCAATATGGAAGTACAACATTAATTCATACTATTAGTTTATAGAAATTTTGTTCACAAACTATTATGGTACCTTTACAAACAACCCTGAATCTTCCATAAATTTTGTTTCACCTTGTGGACAGAGGGCTTTGTGGACAACATCTTCTTCATTAGAGTGTCCTTAGATGGAAGAAAAATTCTTCTTCCATGGACATCTTTTTTTAACATATTTTTTTCTTTCTAGGGTTATATATCCCTACAAACCATTTCACAAACAATCCCTTTGAATTTCATCCTTCACAAAAATTATCTCTAACATACTACTTCATTCTTTGGAGAATTCTCCCTCATATACCAATTCACTTCACATAATACTCTATAATGTAACACTACATACTTTCCCAAATTACATCCTATAGTGGTGATATTCCCTAAGTAAATATCTATAGCTTAATAATATGATTTGGGATAATTATATTAGAAAGTAGACCTGAATACCACATTAATCTTTTTTACCCAAAACATCGATGTTGTATTTCTTTCACTTCACTAAATGTCAATTTATTCAAGATAAATCCTCTCTAATTTACTGTGGTTCATGACTTCTTCAAATGAAAACCTCTTGCATCTCCAAAAATCACCCCATCCATTTTGAAAAAATTAGAATCCCATAAACTTAAATCCCCCCATGACCTGAAATCCTTCCCATGAATTTATTTTTCTATACATTTAGCATACAACACATCATGTTCCTCGTAGTACTACTATGTGATAATATAGCTTTTATGAATATCATTTTTTGTTCCGCGTACCTCCTTTTGTGGTCTGGGACTTGGGCTTCACTATCTACATATTGTGAAAACTTTTATTAAAAATATTTCCATTCCAAAAATAAACACCCAAATTTGATGGCCAAAATTATTCCATACAATAGAAAATTGTGCCACATTATAAACCAACTTCAGATATAGAATCTGTTACATTTTTTTTCTAGCTTTGTCAACAAACACAAACACCACAAAAAGATGATATAATTATTTTAGGGGTTTTATCATAACAAAATAATGATTTATTAAATTAAATTACACATAATACAATGTGTAATAATAGGATGTATATTGTATTTGGAAATTAGGTAGATTACATTAAAAATTAAAATAGGAAAAATATAGTATTTATTTTTAATATTTTAAACATGGTCGCCCTTAAAACTATATGGGATAACCTGAGGACATACATAAGAAAGGATTGAACTATAATGTTCAGTAAGGGAATAAAAATTGAATAAGGTAATATATGATAAGAAATTTTAATGTAAGTTTTGAATTCAAGTAATAATAATAATAAGGAATAACATTGCATGATAATCATTACAAGTAAAATTTGGCACCAACGTAAAACACTACCACATAAACACATATCCAGGATATCTATGAAGATATCATTATAGAAAAATTATAATAAAGTAATTAGGTTTAATACATTTCCCAACATGAAGTCTCATGATTTTGAATATTCTATAGTGCATTGTAGTGGTATAAAATTCTGTGTACACATGTCACAGTCATTTTATTACATGATTAAGTAGGCCATAATGATCAGACAACATGGATGCATACATCATCATATTTTATTCCACAGTTAAGAATGTTGGAATAAAAAAATGTTAGTTACAATTAAAAAAATTATACCAGTATAATGATGAATACCCATGATAGGAAATGGGTATGGTATTCATAATTCAATTTTTTTGGCATGGTATATCATGTTGAAATTTTTGTATCCTAACGATGTCATTGGACAATTAATAAAATGGGTTGATGATAGAGAATGGGTTATATAATACTTTGGAAATAAATTAGAAAGTATGGGGGATATTTAATCACATATCCCATCATATATAAATGAATAATTAAGACACATGGAGTAAAGGATACATGAATAATGAGGACAAAAGAAAATATCCCCTAATAGAGTGTGTGGCTAAAAATGGTCGGTAGGGGATTCATGAGAGAGTAGTGTTTCCATTGTGATGACTCATGAGATGGGGGGGGGAGTAAGTACATGATCCAATATTTTTAGGGTAGATAAATTCTTAAATGGGTTGGTCTATATATTAAATGAATGGGGATTTCTTAAATATTTGCCTAATTTGTCTTTTTGGATATTCATACTAAAATAACTGATACCACTAACGTATTGATGGATTTTTCCAATGGTTTCATCATAATTGTAGATTTGTCTTTTATTTTATATGGTATATATTTTATAAAAATTTAATAACACCCATTATTATGTGGTATTGAGTCATACTCTTATTTAAATTATTCTAAAACCTTAAAATATATCTATGGTATTGGAGGATAAATAATTGATTTATAAAGTTAATAAAATAATCATAAAATAAAATTATTTAAAATGAAATTTTTTTATTTATTCATGAATTCACATATTACTTTTTATAATTAATTTTGGTTCATTTTGATGTTAAAATACACATAGTATATTTATATGGTACTACGTTTTTACCTGAAATTTTAAATGTCCAAGAAAAGTTTGAAAAAAATCACTATTTGGTAATTTTGACATTATGATTCCCAAAATAACATTCATTTTATCTAAATAATTTTCTAAATATATCTTATTCACTTTTGAAATAAGAATCTTCTTTTCTAGGGATTTGATGGTGTTCTTGACAATAATGGTTTTCCAAACCTTATAAAAACAAAATTTGACATCATAAAAATTATATTATTATTTATATTTTGATAAATATTATTTAATAATAACATATTATAATAAAATTATTAATTTTATAAATCCATTAATTCCTCAAATAAATTTCTTAAATTGAATTTTAATATCATCCAAATATAGAATTTTTGTTTCGATTTATCAAAATAAAAATCATTTCTAATGAAACAATAATAGCCTAAAAATATTTTCTTTATTTATAGAAAAAATATACATAAACATAGGGATATGGTCTTAATAAATATATATTTAAAACACCATCCAGAACCCTATGTGTAAGATGTCAAATTATGATATTTTCATAGCGTGGTTGGGTAAATATGGTGTGGGCAGTGATCTCGATGAGATTGAACGTCTCCCATAAATGGTTTTGCTCATGATTAATATAATGGATCACACAGGGTCATGGTCAAGGAAAAATTCTTGAGATGTAATCTCCCTCATAACCTCTAATAAATGGGCATCAAAGGGTAAGATCCTACTTATTGAGGAAATTGCTTCTTCTTTTTTGTTTATATTGGATTTGTTAAAAATCAATATTTATACGAATATTGTAATAATGGTTCGATGTCAATGTTATCAATTAAAATTGTTTGTAACATTATTTAAAATTTATATGATATATAGAAACCATTGAATTTTTGTGTTTTTAATAACCATATTACATAACAATAAACTTATTTAAATCAAAATTGAACTTTTATTTATAATATTTTAGTCCATTACAATCTCTCATCTTAAGATATTTCTCCCATGAAATGTTTTTTGTCACATTATAATAAACATGGGTAACTCTATTTCGTCCCCTCCTCTAGTTCCCTTGTTGATTCTTCAAAATCATGGGTTCTCCACAACACATTGAACTGGTGCATTGTAAAATTCCATTTATCTTCTTCTCTATTATCTATGACCATCACCATCTTCTCTTCAAAAGAATTATCATTCTCTAGTAGAACCACATCTAGATTAAGAGCATGTGAGGGGCCTAGTATGTACTTTTTTATAAAGGATACATGAAATTCAACATATAGTTATGATTGGTTAGTTTTTTTTTTGAAAATTGCTACACCACCATTCTAATGAGAGAATGGATATAGAAGGGGATTACATGTATTTGACTAAACTTTACCTTCTTCCCAAATCTCAATACATTCATAAATGAAAATATGCTTATGCAAACCATGTCCCCAACATCAAATTTTAGGTATCATTGATGATTGTCATCCAATATCGTATTTTTATTATATGTAGCCTCAATGTGTTGTTGAGTGGTGTTAACCATTTCCACCATTTCCTCAACAATTGATGGACTTAGAGGTTTATGTTCCACAAAATCATCTGAAAATGAAGGTGTCCTTCACCTTATCACATAAAAGTATTCATAGTGACCTATTTTAATTCATGATTGGAAACTATTACTGTACCAAATGTCCCCCAAATAAATATGTTGATATTTTCCTCCATTTATGTTAATTAGGAATTACCTCAACATATCTTCAAGTGTTAGGATAGTTCTGATTAGCCATCATTTTGAGGGTGATAAGTTGTGATGATGATTAACTCGGTTTTTAGAGTATGTTGGGTAATTTTCCATAACATCAAGGTGAATCTTAATTCTTAATCAGATAAACTAAAATATGGTTTTCCATCAAGCCTCGCCACTGAACTAATGTATATCGTTTCTAGTTTACCCATTTAAAAGTCTTCTCAAATCAAATTAATGTTTCAATTATTTGTAATATGGTCCACTGTAACTCCGATATCATTGTTTCCTATAGATTTCTTCAAAATCATACTGACAACATCCATAATGATGTTTTCCTATTTCTATGAAAGAATATGTAATGGTGTAACAACCCTCTATATGTTGGTAATTCTGCATTCACTTTTGGAAATACAAGATATCAGGATGTATATTTAGATATCTCCTTCATCAGAATTTCCCACCAATAGTGTTCATAGAGATCATAACATGTCTTTGTGCTTCTAGGATATGTAGATAAGGTTGAGCTATGAGACTCATCAAACATATCCTTATTTAACTCGAAATTTTTTGGTACACATAGTCTTGGACCCAATTTTACAACACCTTCTTCATTATAATTAAACTCCATAAATTTACCTTTTTATTATTTCCATTTCCTTAACAATACCTATATCATTTCTTTGACAATCCTTTAACATCTACTTGAGATATTGTTGATAAATCATTTGAGAAATTATTGATGATTTTCCATCCTTTACGATTCCCATGCTCATTCTTTCTAAATCAAATAAGACTAGTTCTATCAATATTCTCTTTAATGATAGAATTATTTGATCTTTTATATTTAAGGAATCTCCACATTATTTACATTCCCATGATGGTAGTGGAATGATTAGTCTTTCTCAAATATCGGTTCAAACATAATCCATTGGTGAATATTCATATCTTTCTATGTGAATATATAATTGAGTTCATTGTGATCCATATATATATATATATATCACACATCAACCCAATGTGATAATGCAACCATATTTTCAAGGAATGTAACATTACATCCAAATCCATATCATATGTCCGATATTTCTATTTGTGAAATTCCAACTGCATAAGATCATTGGATATATCATTGTCATTCTACATTAACACACATCCCAATATCTTCTTTTAAGAATTGTTAAATTCTATGAAAATTCATACAATTATGGGTAGTGTAAGAACATGTGAAGTGATATGCATTATTTATTTCTCCATGTATCTCTCTAAATATCAATCATTCAATGAATATTTTAATACTTTCCAAGTTTTATTGTTTACAACATTTGAAAATCATGTGTTTCTTCTCAAAAATCGACAATAATACCTTGTTAATAAAAATAAACAATGGATATTGATCATAAATTATAGTCTCAACCATCATTAAAATTATTTTTTCCTTAAAGGGTCCATAGATATTCCATTTAATGTGATGATATTCTTGATGAATTAGACAAACATCAACTGGAATACACATTTATTGTAACTTGAATAATGGTTATCCTTTCATAAGTTCATTAGAAAAATTATTAGATACCCATAATGCTTCTCCTCAATTGTAGAGAATATTATAATATCATCACCAAATACTACAACAAATTTTTTGGTAATATCTAATGATTATATTCATCATGTTCGTGATGATTACTGTATAATTATGGAGTCCGAATGGATTTCCATGATGTCATAATTAATTAATGGGGGAGGGTTGGCATAATATTTGTTGGAGGAGTTGAAGAGGCTACAACATATTTAATAGGTAGTTTGAGAGTTTCAAGACTCAGGTGGTCCACACCACCATAACCCCTTATGCGAGGTTTTACTAGCTCATGTGCTCCCCACCACCGAGCATTCAATTTCGACAATAAAACTCATGTGGTCACCACCTCCTCAATATACACAATTGGTTGGTTACAAAAAAATAAAATAATATATGTGATTATTTTATTTTATTATATCCATGAAAAACCCAAATAATACCTTTCACCCTCGACCAACTACTGTCGAGGTGAAAGAATCCTTAAGCGAATACCAGCGCTATGAGTTCAACAGTGCCCTCAAATTTCAATTCTAAGCACTACTTCAAAATTTAAAAAACCCACTCGAACGTTTACTGAATGTACCCGAACAAATGTTCATAAATTCATTCCTGGCACTCTGGGACTCAGAATCACACTACATAAATTTTTCCATCACGAACCACATCACTTCCCAAAATACTCCCTCTAGAATCGCTTTTAAAGTTTCAAAATTTCTTCCAATGTTATTATATTATTTAATTAAATTCACTCTGCATAGTGATATGGTTAGGGTTAATTATATATGAAAAATAGATCTGAAAACCCCCTAATCTAATTTACCAAAAACATTAATGTGGTATAGCATTAACCACATATTTTTCAATGTAGTCTGCACATTGACATTATCCTTTGGGGAGAAAGATTTCATCTGCAAACAAAAAACCTAAGAGAATCTAAAAATAACTACCTCTATTATGAAGAAAATGAGCCTCCTAGGAAATTATATTCTACCTCATTCTAGATTCATTCATATGACCTAATTAAGCTATGAGTCTTAATACCATGATTTTCATGTATTCTGTGACATTAACTAAATTACCTTCATAATCCCATGATAGTTTCATCTTGGTAGCCACTAAATTATTCATCTCCTTGGAATTATCCATTTCAAATATTCTCCAAACATCACTGGCATATTATGATTATGAAATAAATGATTCATTCTTTCCTTGTGCCACATGTAAACCAATGAAAAATGTCAGTTCAATAATCATTTACATTTCAAAATTAATTTTCTTGATTTCTACAATGAGTTTTCAATGTTTTTAATCATATTAACTAAATATTATGTCATCAACATACACCAACACTATCAATATTTCATTACTATCAATTTTGACATATAGATAGAAATAAATTCAATCATGCAAGAAAGCATAGATTTTTCAGAAACTAATTTAGTATTGAATACCATTATCTTGGTTCTTTCATCAACCCATATAGTAATTTCATTAATTAACAATCATAATTCTCTTCATCATGAATTAGAAAACCATCTAGGTACTCAATACAAATATCTTCTTCTTGAAAATCATTCATAAATGCTGACATGACATCCATGTGTAAAACATTGATCTTCCAATTGACAATTATTTCCAAGAATAGTCTGATTATATCTAGTCGTAGAACATGTGAAAATTTTATATCCTCTATCAAGGAGTACCCTTTGAACTATAGTAATGTTTTCTTTCGAATCACAGAACCGTCATCATTAATTTTTTTTTAAGAAAGACCCATTTACTCCAAATGAAATTCTTCTATGTTGTTTTAGAAATAATATTCCATGTATAATTCTTCATAATTTATTTGATATAATTATATTTATCCTAAATTGTATTATAATCTTTAGATATTTCATCAAAACAATTATGCTCTACCTATGATATGTAAGATTCCAACTGCGGAGTATTCATTCTCCTAATCGGTACCGGTGCTTTCTGAATGCCAATTAAGTTCATTCTATATAATTAATCCATGTAAATTTGGTTTTTGTGAAAATACTAAATTGTTTTAATCCTTTTCATTATATGAATCATCTTTTTAATCATCCTTTAGAATAGTTACATCACCTACATTTCTTATCTCATCATCATTATCCTCCTAATATTGTGCAAGCATTTTCTAAATATTGATCTCAATCTATGCTATAGTTACATCATGGATTCCAACATCCTTTTCATCCACATATTGAAAAATTTATATTCTCTAATTTTCTTTGAGTATCCAAATAATTTCCCTTCAAGTCCATGAGATTATAACACCATCTGTTTCTCCTTAATGAGAATGAAACACTAACTTCCAATGAAACAAAACTACTTCAACATTGGCTTCTATCAACACCATATATCATACTGAGTATTATCTTATTTTAAAAACAATAAATCTATATTTTATTGTAGTAATATTTCATCACTACTTCATTATAAAAATTATCTAGAAGGTCTTTCTGAAAGAGCATTGTTCAGTCCATGTTTTTGATAATTTGGTTTCTTCTCTTAACTACACCATACTATTGTGGATTTATTACTTCTAAAACATGTTTCATTATCCAATGTTTCTCAATATAATCCACCATTGGCTATTTATGATCACTATTCCATTATATGTTTGGATCCTCTAGATAGCTTGACCTAGCGTCTTCGCAACATCGCTTCGAAAAACATTTATGGTACTGAACACCAAATATTTGTGTGTGATAATTGATACTCATTACATTATTCTAAAATCATTAATGAAAAGAACTTAATATCTCCTCCCATAAATAGTTCATGGTGAAATATGTTCACATACACAAATAAATAGAAACTAAAGAAGTTTTGTTAACATTTTATATTTTTTCTTTTATTTATTTTGAATAATCTTCCCTTGTTTACAAGAATACCACATATGAGTATAGTCACATGATAACGTATGGAGGTCTCTAGAAATATCATATTTCACTAGATCATCCACGGATGTTTGTCTCAAATAGACAAAATTTATATTCTATAACATGTAATCTTCTTCCATGAATAGAAAAAATCATTGTATCTTTTCCACTAATAAGATTTAAATTTCCTCTGGTACGCTTTCCCTACAAACCGTCTATACCATGTTTTACCATAATGACACATATTTTATTCTAAAATCATATTGAATGTAATATTCCAAAGCGATTACATAGGAATTAGATTTTTTTACTGATATCTTCAATAATCAAGAAATATGAACATATCATGTCTTTTCCAATGAACAAGGATCATCATGATCTGATAATCTATAGGCCTTTAAAATTTCCAAATATTACAATACATTCCTTATCATACATTATTCAAGTCACCAGATACATATATCCTATCATAAGAGAAGTCCATCCCCTATCAATAATCTAAATTATATTGTGATTTGATTCATTAAAAGCAATATATATAACCATAACCTGCTCAAAACTTTTATTTTTGATCCATGATTTTTTACTTTATTTTTTGGATTGCATTGATAATGTTTATCATCCTCCAAGTAATATTTTCCATCTTCATAAAGCAATGTTGAAATCAGATTTTTAATTTTTCTTATCATTTTATGATACATTGAATTACTAACTATGACCACATTCATTCATCTTCAAAACATTTATCAGGGTTTTTTAGTAATATCTTGTCATGTACCTTGATCCTACAGAACCAGAAGAGTTCCCATCAAATTTTTATCTAGAATATTGATTTTTAGGGATTCATCTATTTCTTTATTCTCCCATGTACCTCCGGGTTATGGAATTGAATGTTTATTATTGTCCCATCATTCATCAATAATAACATCTATTTAAAAGTTCATTCCAATGTGTAGATAATGTATTATTTATTATCCATTGAGTTCACTGAATCTTCCAATTTTGATCCATACGCAAATCAATCATTAATCACATAGAGAGAGCTTCTTTTATGACATCATCAATTTCTAATAGTTGTTTCCAGTCAATCCCCATTCCTTCTCTATCATTTAAATTAATCATTTACTTTCCACAAAAAACATTTTCTATATCACTAGAACTCCAAATTCAGATTTTTCTTTTGTTTTTGGCTTCATATCATCCTTTTCTAGATTCAAGAGTTTCTCTTGATCTTTCAATATCATTAACATACTCAAAAATTCTTATTCAATTTCATTGATACCTTTGAATTGATATTTTTTTTGTATTAGTCAAACATTTGATTTCTCATTACTGTTAATTGTTTTTGATATTGTACTCATCAACATTTTCTGATAATACTAGCATTTTATACATCTATTTTTCAATTTCGTCATTTATATCATACATTCCTTCTTCCTTCTATAACATATAATGTTTAGAAACATGTACCACTTTATTATCATTCACTTTACTAGATCTACAAAAATATATATCTTCATGTGAATCTTTTAATTTGAGTTGAAAGTCAACTCTTCCTTTAAATTATATTTTCACATTTTTACTTTCTTCCCTTTTTTGGAAATTTCTAAAAACGGCCACCATTGCTTCATCTTCATAGTCTTTACTGTCCACCAACACTTCTTCCTCAGTTTATTATAAAACATCATCTTCTATTGAATACTGATTCAAATTTATTAAGAAATTTTTCTTAGTACTTCTCCTACAATTTTCATTGGTGGGAACTTCTTCCATGTTATTTCATAATTTTCAACATTTTCATCATCAAATATATCCAGAATCTATGCTGCAAAATGTCAAATATTTGGATATTGAAAAAATGAATGTTGATGTTTACCGTTGACCTTTCCACAATCTATTAGCCTATTTGAGGATGGAAATTGCATGGAATCATCTATATTTTTATCCTCCAGAATATCTTTGATAGTGAGCTTCATTGTGGCCTTGAATTCCACTTCAATGGACTTCTCCATTTCAAAATAAATCAGTATCACCATTTATCATCTCATATTCAATAAGAGTATTGAAAAAGATATAAAATGTAAAATAATTTTGATAATTATCATTCATTAATGACAAATTTAGATTAAAATGAGGTTGTAGTATTCTCAAGATGAACAAATCAATATTTATAACATTGATAATTTCTCGGAGACCATGCATGCCTTTCAAAAAAATATTCACATTTTCAAATAATGTATCAATACACTCATAAGGGTGAATTCTGAAATCCTTATATTTATTAATGATAATCACTATATTTTCTTCTCTGAATTTTGAGTCACCATCATAAATATTAACCAAATTTTTCCACATAGCACGTGATTACTTACATGACACCATCTTCATATATATTTTATTGGATAGGGATCCTTCTACTGCATTGATTCCATTAGAGTCTAGATCCCACTCCCTTTGCTTAGAATCCGATAATGAATCACAATCAATATTGGATGATATTATGGGAATTGCTATTTTAAATATATCATTTCCTAATGATCATAAGTATTGATTCATCAAATTCTTCCATAAATGAAAATAATCCCCATCTAAGAGTGGAATGAATTTGTGACTAATAACCTTGATTTTTTTACTGAGATAGAACCATTGACATTAATTCTTTCACAATAATTCTAATGTTTATCCCTATTTGATTAAATACCATAATTGGGGGTCTATTTGGGTATTCCATATTAAAACAACTACTCTTTAGTATCTTATTTCTTTGATAAAAAAACACTCTTCTCACCCTTTCTTGTAGAAATATATGAACAAAAATTAAATAATTCATGATATGTAATATTATTACAAGTTTCACCCTCATTGGTCTATGACTATAGAGCATACAATGATGATATGACGATGTACCAAATTCCCTACGGCTCACATATAAACTAAAATGTTCGGTCTAGATCACTTCTATGTCCCATCTCATTATCTTATCAAGGATTCGGATTAGCTAATTTATTTCCCAATTGACACTATCTAAGTCCCTTTCTCAGGATTGCTGCTAGTGAAAGGTATCACAATCATTCCCTTCCTTTTTCACTACACTAGAGGGGATCCACAAACAGTTTATAAACATTTATCTCCCTTTATTTTGATGAATGTACTCATAGTTAGTGGTATATATATTCTCTATGTAAGTACGACATTTATGGATACTATTAGTTTATGGAAATTTCGTTCAAAAACTATTTTAGTCCTCTTACAAACCACAGTGAATCTTCTGTAAATAGTGTTTCACCACATGGAATGAGTGCTTTATGGAAAACCTATTCTTCATTATATTGTCCTTACTTGGCAGAAAAATTCTTCTTCCTTGGACCTCCTATCTTTAACATATTTTTTTCATTCTAGGGTTATATATCCCTACTAACCATTTCACAAACAATCACTTTGAACTGTATCCTTTGAAAAAATGTTCTCACACATACTACATCACTCTTTGTAGAATTCTCCATCATATATAAATTCACTTCAAAGAATCCTCCATAATGTAACACTGCATACTTTTCCAAATTACATCCCAGAGTGGGGATATTCCCTAACCAAATATCTACTCCTTAATGATATGATTTTGGATCATTATATTAAGTAATAGATCTAAAAACCACACTAATCTTATTAACCTAAAACTTCAATGTGGTATTTCCTTTACTTAGTTCAATGCCAATTTATACCAGATAAATCCTTTCTCCTTTACTGTGGTCGATGTCTTCTTCAAATGAAAACCTCTCGCATCTCCATAACTCACCCCTTCAATTTTGCAAAAAATGAGCATCCCGAAAACATAAATCCCCCCACAAAATGAAATCATTTCCATGAATTTATTTTTCTATAAAATTAACATACAATACATCATGGTCCTCATAGTACTACTATGTGATAGTATGGCCTTTATGAATATCATTATTTGTTCCGCGTACCTTTTTTGTGGTCTGGGAATTGTGCTTCACTGTCTTCAAACTGTGAACCCTTTTTTCAAAATGAAATCCTTTAAAAAATTCAACACCCAAATTTTATGGCCAAAATTTTTCAATACAATAGAAAATTGTTCCACATTAAAAACCAACATTAGAAATTGAATCCGTGATATGTTGTTTTCTTTAGGCTTTGTCGACAAACACAAACACCACCAAAAAACCCAACATAATTGTTTGAGGGATTTTCTGATAACAATAAATGATTTATTAAATTAAATTAAAAATAATACAAAGTGGAATAATGGGATGTATAGTGTATTTGGAATTTAGGTACATTACATAAAATTTTAAAATAGGAAAAATACCATATTTATTTATAATATTTTTTACATGGTCTCCTTGAAAACTATATTGGATAACCTGGGGACATACATAAGAAAGGAGTGAGATATAAAGTTCAGTATGGGAATACACATCGAATAAGTTAATATATGATAAGAAATGTTAATATCAATTTGGAATTCAGTTAATACGAATAATAAGGAATGACATTTCATGATAATCATAACATGGTAAATTTGGCACCAACATAAAACACTATGTCATTAACACATGTCCAGGATATCTATAAAGATATCATTATAGAAAAATTATAATACAGGATTTAGTTTCAATACTTTTCCCCACAAGAAGTCTCATGATTATGAATATTCTATAGTGCATTGGAGTGGTATATAATTCTAGGTACACATGTCACATTCATTTCAATCACATGATTAAGTGGGTCATAAATATCAGGCAACATGGTTGAATACATCATCATTTTTTATTCCACAATTAAGAATGTTGGAATAGAAAAATGTTAGTTTCGATTAAAATAATTATTCCAGTATTAAGATGAACACCCATGATAGGAAATGGGTATGGTATTCACAATAAAATTATTTTGGCATAATAAATCGTGTTGAAATTTCAGCAGCATAACAATGTCGTTGGACAAATAATAAAATGGGTTGATAATAGAGAAAGGGTTATATAATAATTTGGAAATCAATTAGAAAGTATGGGGGTATTTAATCACATATCCCATCATATATAAATGAATAATAAATACACAAGGATTATAGGATAATTGAATAATGAGGACAAAAGAAAATATCCTTTAATTGAGTGTGTGGCTAAAAAATTTTGGTAGGGGATTCGTGAGAGCATAGTGGTGCCTTGTGATGACTCATGAGAGGGGGGAGAGTATGTACGTGATCCAAGATTTTTATGGATGATAAATTCTTAAATGTGTGGGATTATATATTAAATTAATGGGTATTTCTTCAATATTCGTCCAATTTAGCTTTTCCAATTTATATAATAAAATAACATAAACCACAAACCTATAGATGGATTTTTCCAATGGTTTCATCATATTTAGTGTTTCCGCCATTATTTTATATGGTATATATTTTATAATAATATAATGGCATCCATTATTACGTGTTATTGAGTAATACTCTTAAATAAATTATTTTGGAACCCTAAAATATATATACGGTATTAGAGGATAAATAATCAATTTATAAAGTTAATAAAATAAACATAAAATGCAATTATTTAAAATTGGAACTTTTTATTTATTCATGAATTCAATTAATAAATTTTTCATCAGTTCTGGTTCATTATGATGTTAAAATACACATTGTATATTTATTATGGTACTACGTTTTTACCCGAGAATTTAATTTTTCAAGAAAATCATTAAAAATAACTATTGGATAATTTTGAAATTATGATTCCAAAAATTATATTCATTTTATCTAGATAATTTTCTAAATATATCTTATTCACCTTTAAAATTATAATCTAATTTTCTAGGGATTTTATGCGTTTCTTGACAATAATGGTTTTCCAACCCTTATAAAAACATAATTTGACTTCATAAAAATTATATTATCATTTATATTTGATAAATATTATTAAATAATAATATATTATAATGAAATTATTGTTTTTAAAAATCTATTAATTCTAAAAAATAATTTCTTAAATTAAATTTTAAAATCAAACAAATATAGAATTTTTGTTTCAATTAATAAAAAAAATATCATTTCTAAAGAAACAATAATAAGATAAAAATATATTCTTTGTTTATAGGAAAAATGTATTTAAACATATGGATGCGGTCTTAATAAATATATTTTTAAAATACCCTCAAAAACCCTTAGTGAAATATGTAAAATTAAGATATTTTTATAGCGTGGTTGGGTAAATATAGTGTGGGTTGTGATCTCGATGAGATTGAACGTCTCCCATAAACGGTTTCACTCATGATTAAAATAATGGATCGTAATAGGGTCTTGGTCAAGGGAAAATTATTGAGATATTATCTCCATCATAACCTCTAATAAATTGGAATCAATGGTTAAGATCCTTCTTATTGAGGCCATCACTTCTTTTTTCTATTTTAATTGGATTTGTTAAAAACCAATATTTATATAAATAATGTGATCACGGTTCAATTTAAATGTTTTCAATTAAAATTTTTCTTAACATTATTTTAAATTTTATATGATATATAGAAACCAATGAATTGTTTCTATTTTCAATAACCATATTACAAAATAATAAACATATTTAAATCAAAAGTGAAATTTTATTTATAATAGTTTAGTCTATTACAATCTCCCATCTTACGAAATTTATCCAATGAAATGTTTTTTCTCACATTAAAATAGAAGTGGGTAACTATATTTCATCCCCTCCTTGGGTTCCCTTCTTGATTCTTCAAAATAATGGGTTCTCCACAACACATTGATCTGGTGCATTGTAAAATTCCATTTATCTTATTATATATTATCTAAGACCATCACCATCTACTCTTCAAAATAATGATCATTGTCTAGTGGAATCACATCTAGATTAAGAGCATGTGAGGGGTCTAGTATGTACTTTCCTATAAGGTATACCTGAAATTCAAAATATTTTTATGATTTGTTAGGATTTTTTTAAAGTTTTTTGGCCACCATTATGATGAGAGAATGTTTATCAAATGGGATTACATGTATTTTACTAAACATTACATTCGTACCAAATCTCAATACATTCATAAATGAAAATATGCCTATGAATACCATGTCCCCAACATCAAACATTAGGCATCATTGATGATTTTTACGAAGATATTATTTTTACTATAAGTAGCCTCAACGTGTTGTTGAGTGGTGTTACCCATTTCCACCATTCCCTCATCAATTGATGGACTTAGAGGTCTTTGTTCCACAACATCATACCAAAATGAAGGTGTTCTTCACCTTATAAAATAAAAGTAGTCATAGTGAACTATTTTGATTCTTGAGTGGAATATATTATTGTACAAATATCACCAAGATGAAGATGTTGATCTTATCCTCCATTAATGTCAATTAAAAATTCCCTCAACATATCTTCAGGTGTCAAGATAAATCTGATTAGACATCATTTTGTGGGTGATAAGTTGTGACGATGTTTAACTTAGTGTTTAGATCATGTTGTGTAATTTTCCATAAAATCAAGGTGAATATTAATTCTCAATCAGATATACTAAAATGTGGTTTTCCATCAAGCCTCACCACTAAACTAGTGTATATCATTTCTAGTTTACCCATTTAAAAGTCCTCTCAAATCATATTAAAGATTCAATTCTTTGTAATATGGTCTACTGTAACTCAGATATCATTGTTTCCTATGGATTTCTTCAAAATCCTGGTGACAACACCCACAATGAGGTTTTCCTATTTCTACGAATGAATATGTAATGTTGTAACAACCATCTATATTTTGGTCATTTTTCATTCACTTTTTGAAAGACAAGATATCATGATATATATTTGGATATCTCCTTCATCATAATTTCCCACCAATAGTGTTCCTAGAGATCATAACACATTTGTGTGCTTCTAGGATGTGTAGATAAGGTTGAGTTATGAGCCTCATCCATCATATCCTTATTTAACACAATATTTTATAGTGAACATAGTCTTCGACCCAATCATTCAACACCTTATTCGTTATAATTAAACTCCCTAAATTTACCTTTTTTATTATTTACCCTTTCTTGAAAATTCTTAGATAATCTCTTTGACAATCCATTAACTTGTACTTGAGATATTGTTGATAAATCATTTGATAAATGATTTATGATGTTCCATCATTTACAATTCCCATGAACATCCATTTAAAATCTATTAAGACCAGTTCTATCAAAGTTATCTTAAATGATATAATTATTTGATCAACTATATTTATAGAATATCCACTTTATTTACTTTACCAAGATGGTAGTGGAATAATTAGTCATTCTCAAAGATCAGTTCTAACATACTTTATTGGTGAATATTCATATCTTTCTACATGAATATATAATTGAGTTTATTTTAATCCATATATATATATATATATCACACATCAATCCGATGTGATAATTCCACCATATTATCAAAGAATGTAACATTAAATCAAAATCCATATCATATGTTAGGTAGTTCTATTTTTGAAATTCCAACTACATAAGAGCATTGGTTATATCATTTTCATTTTCCATTAACACACATCCCAATATCTTCTTTTAAGAATCTTTGAATGCTATGAAAATTTATACAATTATGGGTAGAGTAAGAGAATGTGATGTGATATGGATTATTTATATCTCCATGTATCTCTATTCACATCAAACATTCCATGAAGTTTTGAATACATTCCATGTTATCTTGTTTACAGGGTTTTAAAATTCGGTGTTTCTTCTCAATAATAAAATAAAATACCTAGTTAATACAAAGAAGCATTGGATATTGATCATAAATGATAGTCTCAACCATAATTTAATTTTTTTTTCTTTAAAGGGTCCATAGATATTCCATTTAATGTGATGATATTACCTGTTAATTTGACAAACATCAACAGGAACATAGATTTTTTGTAATTTGAATAATGGTTATCCTTTTATAAGTTCTTTAGAAAATTTATTAGATACCCCTGATGCATCTCCTCGGTTTCAGAGAATATTATAATATCATCCCCAAATACTACAACAAATTTTCATAGGTAATATTTAAAGATAATATTCATCATGTTCATGATGATTACGATATAATTAAAAAGTTCGAATGGATTTACTATGATCTCATAACACTGATACCTTATACAAAAATCAACCTTCGAGATATCCTCATTCTTCACCCTAAAAGTGTAATATATTTACCACATATCCACCATAGAGAATTATTGTGATCTACATAGATGATTGAATAATTCCTCAATCTATGTCCTTGGATACATCTGATTTATCATGAACTTGTTGAGTTTATGATAGTCAATGAAAAACGGTAAGTTACCCATCCTTTTTCTTTACAAAGAGGACCTATGCATCCCATGTTGAAACACATTGGAATATGAAACCATTATCCAAATTATTCTTAAGTTGTTTCATCAACTCCTCAACATCCATAATAGACATTATATATTTTCTTTTCAAAATATTAAAGTCATGTGTATAAGTTTGATTGAAAATTCAACGAATTGGATTATAAAATTACTAAAAAATTTATTAGGAAATATGTCAATGTATTCCATCATTATGGGAAAGTATTTATTGATGAATGTTACATTTAAATGACTCATTTGAGCTAGATATGCTTTCTCATCAGAAAATAATATCAATTCATGAGATGTTCATGCTAAAGGAGATTAATCTTATTTGTTACACATGTATAGAATATGGGGATTATTCACAATATGTAGAGTTATTTCCATATCACCAAAATTTAAGTAAGGTCCTTATAGTGAAATCCAATTAATACCTAGAGTTGAATATAATTACACTAAAAATGAATGATTAGGTTCGATCAGAATTTCATCCCAAAATTAATGACATATAATGTTTTATTTACTTGGGCTAAAAGAATTTCCCCATTTTCTATTTTCTTTAATAACTCTTGATTGATTCATTTTGGTGGAGTTTGAATAGTTCAACTAAGAATTCATGATTTGAAGGAATTTATAGAATCAGAATCCACAAGCATGTAAACTATTCATCGATGAGTAAATATTGTACCTATCAACACACGGTTTTTGGATCCTCCTCTACATTTGTGATGTAAAATGTCTTCCCTTTCTACCTTGAATGTTGTTGGTTGTATACATGATTAGTTACATTGTTTGAAAAGTGCATGGGATCTATGAAGTTAATTTAATAAAAATTCCACTAATTTTTTGGATGATATTTCCCATATTCTAACACATTAGTGGGATTCTCTTATTGTAAACCACTAGATAGGTTCCCTTTCTTACCACTCATAAATAATTTCCTCACTGCCCTTAAGAAAATTTAATGGGGCTTCTTTCTGCACTATTGAGAAGAGGGGTGTTAAAATTACATGACATTATTATATTTATCCATCAATCATTCAGAATTAAACCCCATGATGCACTTTTAATCCATGTGATAACCATGAGATTTTATGACCACTATCTTGACATTGAGGGCCCATCAGATAATTTCTTCATATAATAAAATGTTTTGGATCACCAAGGCCCATCGAAGACTCTATTTTATACCACCAAATAAGTTATAAATCATAAATTATAGGGTAATGAATATTTCTAATACGTATTGTGAAATTTTCATGATCTTTTCCCCATACAAAACGATATATTATACTTTTTTCATGATTGAATAGAATATTCCCTCTCTATTACATGGGATATTTCAAGGAAAATATTTATCAAAATATGTTTTATAAAATTCCTCCAACCTAATATCTTTGATATTTTATTATGAATTTGTCTTCATTATTAATTTACACAGCTGATCAACTTTTTCCTCTACATGAGTAATAGAATATAGAACATTTTCTTTCTCAAAATATGTAAGGATGTACAATATCTTCTTAATGTAGATTATCCATTGTTCTGTGATTAAATAATAATATGATCCATTGAATGTCAAAGGAATATGTCTGATAAAGGTATAAATAATTACCAATTCATTATTTTGGGGATTCCTTAACTCCTCCTCATATAATATTTTATTTTGAGAATAATCTCGGTGAGAAATTATTACCATAAATTTCAGTATTCCTTCCCCCATCAGGTCTGAATTCTTGTTGGGGAAGACATCTCATTGCTCTTGACATTGGTTTTTTATCTAATTTCACATATCCCCATCCACTGGATATAGTAAATGAATAATTATGGATGAGTATTTATTTACTATTAAACAAATAAATGGGGAAATATGTAACACCCCAGGATTTCATAGTATGTTATTTCTTCAAAATAATGCAATAACATACACTACTCGCAACACTGAGTTAAAGCGCATCACGACTTACCAAATTAGTCATTCATAAGCATTTATGAATATTATTAACTGAATTTTGAACATTATACAATCCTTATAATTTTAGAATCCATATTATGAGTTTGATCGACATAATGTATGATCAAATTCCTTTTTTAGATAAAAGAATTATTTTTCAAAAAACACAATTTTACCGCCTTTTAATGGTGAACCCTTTTTCAATCATATATTTTAATCTTTTATATATTCAATTTGAAAAAATAAACTTCTTCTTTAGAATCGGGATATAATAATTTAGTTTCAATAAATTTTTGTGTTTTTTCTGATAACTTTCATATTTTGGTGAATAGTGAAAAATACTATATTTTAACGGAAAAATACTTTTTTAAACAAAAAATTTATAGTGTTTAATTATACATTTTAATGTTTTGTAATTATAATTAGATTATATTTTTACCCTTTAATCCAATTTTGGTCATTTGAATTAATTTCACATTGAAATTATACATAAATAAGTGTCAATCTTTGGATAGTTAGTGTTTCATAAAAACACGCTATTTGTTTTGACAACGAGAATTAATTTTAAATTAATAAATTCAACTTGTATGTTTTTAATTTGGTAAAATAGACTTCATTTTTTATTCTGAATATCAAAATTATCCTAGGGTGAATTTTTTGTATTTTTCTGAAAACGTTCAATTTTTTATGAATAGTGAAAAACACGGAGTTATCATTTAAAACCAAATATTAATTTAGATAATTATTTATTTTATTTAAATTAATTTTATGTCAAAATAGATACATAATACCAAGATAAATTCAATGTAATTAATTGGAGTTAGTTTATAATAATTTTAGGTATATAAATTATTTTATAGAACTTTTCACCGTCTTTTACCTACCTCCTATGAGAATTTTCGAAATCACATACAACATACTTTTACCGCTTCTGTGAGAGGAATTTCAAAAATTCAAGAGACACGGTTTATATCAATAAGTAAAATGTGGTTCAATAAGATAAAAATAATTTTTGGTGATTTGTCTCTTTTTACTTTTATTTACCATGGTTAAAAGTAAATAGGGTAATTAAGGGGTAAAAATGATATTATTATTACCCTAAAACATGTATTAATTATATTGGATAAGTGTAATTAGACCAAAAAACCCTTAGGAATAAATTATGACCCTTTAGGTATACTTGGATTAGATTAAGACATTTTTTATTATTTTATTTAAAGAATAGTAAAAAGAGTTAAAATCAATGATTAATAACTAAACCATTTTTATTATAGGGTCATACATAGGCTAAATTAGACTATAAATATTCATTAGAAATCTAAAAATATTTCCTACATAATGGTATTTTATTTGTAATTTTTTTAGATTAAATAAGTAAATTTATTAATGACACAATAATGATGTAGTAATTACCGTATTAATGAAATGATCAAATAAATGTTATTATAAATAATAAAATAAATATAATTTCAAAGTTTTTATGACATCCACTAATTATATAGGTGACTAGGTCATGTTATTATTTATTAAATTTATTTTTTTTAAGTAATAATGATTTTATTATTTTAACAAAAAACAAATATCAAATAGTGTCAAAATTTACATTAAGTAGTTTTTTTTAATATTATATTATTAATTGATATAATGGTCTTAAAAATCTAAGGATCCAAAAAAAGACTTATATAATAACATATATGTCATTAAGGAACCAATTGGGGATCTAATGGCAGTATATATTAAGTTTATTAACCATATAGTGTAAGAATACAAGAAGACACGGTAAAAGTTAAATTATTTAACTTCGAGTTAAATCTAAATGATAAGGTTAAAATGGTAACATAAATATGTCTAAAACATACTGGTTGAAAGGATTTCGACCCATCACCACTCCAGCCTCTAAATAAGTAACTTTTGTGACATTATAAACTGAATATTATGTTATTATAAAATAATATTTTATGTTTTTTCAAAGGTGCACCTCACCCCGCTTATAAAATGGAACCTTCCCTTCTCTCAAATTCACAACTCCAAAGCTATTTGGATCGGCCAACCCCTAACAAAATATCCTCCCAACTATCCAAAAATCATCATATAGGCCTTCCATTGGTCGTAAAGCCAACCTATGGAGCCCTTTTGATCAAATCAAAAGGAAGAACCCAAAGAAGAGGTAATGATTTCACCACCCTCTTTCAAGTTCTCTTATTCTTCCACTTAATCTATCTTTGTTGTTTACATTATATAATAATAACTCTAGTATCTTATATATACTGTTATGTTATTATATATATGGAAAAAATATATTCATTATTCTATCCATATTATGAATGATAATGACACCATGCGTGCGTACGTACGACTTACCGTCTCCACGTCGTGGTGTAATTTGTTATTCAACACTATGTTATTTGGATGGATATAAGGATGAGTATTATGAATATAAATAATGAAAATAACATGATAATATCTCTATAAAATTAATAAACCATCCAATTCAAAACCTTTAGGTAAATGATATTTTTGTTCATTCGTACGTACGGATTACCATTTCCACGACGCGATGAGATTCAATTCCACATTCACCATTCATCAACGATTATTAAAATATATATTACTAATAAGTATGTAATATATGAAATAATAATTCTTCTGGAGATATATATATTTATATATACGTATATTTACTTACATAAATCTTATTCACTTAGTACCATTCAATAAGATATAAAAATGGAAACAGTGTTTATACGTACGTACAGACTACCATCTCCATGAATAGTTTTTTTCATTTCATATATATGTCTCTTATACATATTTATATTCTAAATATAATGGCGTTCTCTTATACATATTTATATTCTAAATATAATGTTTTATTTTCCCAGGATTCTTAGAAGTGTATTATGATTGGTAAGTAGGGTTAAGCTTAGGGATTAATGGCGTTCTAAAATGGTAATTTATGTTGTATTATATTTTTTAATGTGTAATGTAACGTTCATGTATGTAATCTATTTTCCAAGACTTCTAAACTGATCGGTCCTTTGGGACTTGATTCCTTGTAATCGTGCCAATGTATGAAAATAATGCACTGACTCTGGGTAACTAGGGTCAGGGCATTACAAAATACATTGTAATAAAATAAAGAACATATAAATTACATTTATTTATTAACATATGAATTTCTTGGCCTCAATATATGAAATTTGAGACATATTACTTACATATATTATTATGGAAATTTTTTTATTCCTTTAATAATGGTTCATAATTACCTTATGAGTTTACCAATGAATATCCCCTAAGAGTTTCAAACTAGTCCAGCATCATGGCTCAATGATTATCCACTAAATGAGGTTAATATTAATTGTTAATATACATAATATTCATGTTGTTTTTTATTCATAAACACCATTTTAGTGCATTTTACACTTTGAACATCATTTCACATTATGATAGTAATACCTTCTAAAAATGCACTATTATGTGGCACATTTTTTAACATCATTTAAAGTACCAAATGATTCATCTGATTTTAAGGAATGTAATTATCCATATATCAATTTGATATTTTGGAAAATTTATTTACACTTCAATATGATCATGTTTCATTTAGGTATCAATGTAGAATTCATGGAAGAAGATGGGGATATTTTGTGATGAAAGGACCCAATTCTGGAGAAGTCATATTGGACACCAGCCCACTGATGAGACTTTTGGGCTCAACATACAAGCCCAATGAATCCCATATTTTGTGGGATTCTAGAATACATGTATAGTAACAAATAACCCTTCAGGGTAAAATGCCATTTCGGCTTACATTATAGTCATTTAGGCGGCCCAAACTAGGGATAAAATTCTGGGCCAGATTTTGCGGCCCATAAAAACATCCCACTAATATGATCATATCTCGGAATCCAGAACTTCAAATGGGCCCAAATTGTACAGGAGGTTAGAATCAATCAGGATCTCCATTTTCTTATTCTATGGACAACTCTGATTTGGCCATCTTGAAGGTCTTCCAAGCACGTCTGTTCGGTGAAGGAAAGTTGGCTTCCACCTCGGGTCAAGGGTGGAAAAATCAACTCTCTCTTACTTTCCACCCACCTATGGCCTACCACAATTAATTGAGGAGACTTGTACTGTTGGAGTCTCAACCAAAGGGCTCAAAAATTCCTATATAATATAGTGGTGTTGTAGGATTGAAGGATCTTTGATGCTTTGTTCAATTGTAATGTTATGCTGCAATTTTGTTGTCTCAAATTTTTCTTTCACATGTAAGTTGTTCAATTCACTTTAGTTTATTAATAAAAGTTCTTATTCTACTATTATTATATTTTTCTTCATATCAATTTGATACCGTTGTATCAAGGTGTGAATTTATTCACACCAAACCTTGTTAAATTATTCACAAAATGGTGGAGTGATCATTTTATTTTTGTTGTTTTCTTTACCTCTCCATTTCCTCCATAATGAGTCTACTTTCTGCTTCCATTGAAACCATGGGATCAGTGGAGGGCTGACCCACTTATAGGTTGATCCAAGGGAGTATCAAGGGGATTTATTGGATGTTATTCATCACCTCATTAATGTAAAATCACTTATTTAATTGAGATTTTTATTTGATGATTTTTAAACTCCATCGTCCTTGTTGAATTTAAGGCCCCACACTTCAAGTGCTAATACGAACCTTTACCTTGAAGTGCTCAAAACTTTGATCCTTCAAGTGTATAGGTGATTAGTATTAAAGGGTGTAGGCATTAAACCAGTATGTTATGATGTTTTTTTATCTCTTTAAATGAACCCATCTCAAATATAAGAAATTGAAATCATTAAAAAGGAAATTCCTCCAATCCACCCTGAGCGATAACCTAGGATCCACTCATTCTTTTAAATTGAATTAACTGGAATCTCTTATAGTTCCTTTAAACCCATCTAAAATCAACCCAATTTGGCAACTTCATATCCCAAAATAGTCCATATAATGTATGTGTCTATAGGTTACTTCTTAGGTCTCTGAGGATTCGACAACCCAAGCTAAACTACAAGGACCATCTTACCTTCTTCTCTTGGGTAAATTTGAGCGAGAATCAAATTTTGGTGCCGTTGTGGGAGACACAAGTAATTCATCTAAACAACCATTCTATTCTCCCCCATTTCTTCTTTTCTCATCCAAATTCTCTTATCTTGTCCCTTTCTTATTTTTTTTCTTTTGGCGCATGTCTGCCTACACCCGCGATCAATCAAACCATCTTGTTAGGGTGGATAGTCCTAGGGTGGGGAGTCAAGTACCCCAAGGGAAATCATTCCATTAGATTATAATCTCCCTAATACTCTAGAGTCCAAAATTGAGCCAATTTCAGTGCAAGGTCTTCAAATAAACCAACTCATAAACCCAGGTGGAAACCAAAATGGAAACCCAAATGAGGTAGCCCCAAACTTGGGGAATGCAATTGATCAAACCATGAATGACTACCTCACACCTTCCTGGACCAATGCCCCCTCATTAATTAGACACAATTACCTAGGATATGCCAAATACATCTTTAATCCCCATTTCCTAAACCATATTCCCACATTCCATGGAATGGAGTCCGAGATGCCCTACCTTCACATTAAGGAGTTCAATAACATTGTAGAAATCATGTGTACCCCACATAAAATAGAATCAGATAAGATGAGTCTATTTCCTTTTTATTTAAAGGATTGAGCTAAAAATTGCCTAAACAATTTGAGACCATCATCCACAAACTCTTGGTACCAACTACAAATAGAATTATACAGAAAATACATTCCCCACCACAAAAAAATTCCACTTAAAAAGAGTATCTGAAAGTTTTTGGAAAATGAGGGAGATTCATTCTATGAAACATGGGAGAGGTTCAAAGACACTCTAAACATGGTTCCACGCCATTGTTTTTCTATTCTAGAACAAGTGAGAATTTTCTTTGAATGGTTGGGTCCGGGGAACAAACAATTCATTGACATGATGTGTAATGGAACCTTTAAAACCAAAGCCCCAAATGATGCTTACGAGTATCTAGAAAGACTTTATGAGCAAAACCAAACATGGGGAACTTCACCATACTCTGAGAATCCACAAAGAACTACTGGAATTCATACACTCAGAGAAGAGGAAAGCCTTAGGGCTAAACTCGCCGCACTCTCTAGGAAGGTTGAAGAAATAGACCTTAGGAAAGTCCATGAAATCCAAACTGTAGACCCTGTTTGCACAATTTGTGACAAACATGACCATAAGACAGACAACTGCCCAACCATTCCATCCATCAAGGATGTTCTTTTAGGAGGACCCCCAATGTAAGTAAATGATTTGAACTTTCAAAAGCCTCAATACCAAAACAACTTCAACCCAAGGTATAATGACCACCCAGGCTTCCGCTGGAAAGATAACCAACAACCTAGCCAACCACAAGGACGAAATCCTTACACCCATCAGAACTACCAAACCCATAACCAGTTCCAAACCCAACCTATCCAATACCAACAGCCACTAGTCCATTTTCAACAAACCATACCACCTAAAAAATATCCCCCTGGGATAAACCAATCTTCTCAATAACTAACCCAAACTGTTCCACAAAGCCTAATAGAACAATTGTGCAAACAAATGGAGAGGATGAACTCAGAAGTCTCTTCCCTAAAACAAGAACTTTAAAACATCAAAACAGGAAAGGAAACCATTCCTACTCAGTCGGTGCCATCCTCAACTTCAATGGGAGAGTCAAGTTGTGCTCAAACAACTCGTGAACAACTAAAGTTTGTGACTATTTTAAGAAGTGGAAAATCTATTGAGAAACCTGAACAACTATTTCAGAACCCACCTGAAGATTCAAACTCAGATGAAAATTCAAATGAACCCCAAGATCAAACTAAGGAAACTGATAACAATGTGAAAGAAACAACTCTTCAACAAATAACCACACAACCTGCACCATTTCCTCAATGCATGAGGGGAAAACCCAAGCCTGAACTGAGTGAAACATTGAGGGAAATATTTTCACAAGTCAAGTTGAACATACCCCTTCTCGATGCAATCCAAACCATACCTGCCTACTCAAAGTACCTTAAGGACTTGTTCACTTTTAAAATAAAATTTTCACATAAACACCAAGTCCTTTTGGCTGTTAATGTGAGTACCACCACTCAAGGGACCATTTCTCCTAAGTTGAAAGACCCAGGTTTCCCTTACACCAATTTTGAACCAGGAGAAAGCAATGTTGTCAAGGCCTTGTGTGATCTAGGTGATAGTGTCAATCTCATCCCCTATGTTGTGTACTGCCAGTTAGGCCTAGAAGAACTCTAACCCACATCTGTCACACTTCAACTTGCTGATCGTAGCATTAGGGTTCCAAAGGGGATTTTAAAGGACGTTCTGGTAAAGGATGAAAACTTCATCTACCCTACTTACTTCATTGTCCTTGACAACCATCCAAACTTAGGAAATAAGGAACAAACCCCAATCATCCTTGGCCATCCTTTTCTTGCAACAATCAACTCTGTTATCTGAGTCTGAAATGGGAACATGACCATCACCTTTGGGAACATAGTCTAGACTTGAAAATCTATAATGCAATCTCACAAATAGGGGATGACGAGGACATTCATGAATTAAACATGATAGGAAGCATTGATAATGAATCCATATAACATCAAGCAATATTTTCTGAATGTTTAAGTCAGGATGAGATTGATTTACATTGTTCACATGAAGAAAGTTTAACTCCTTGGATTGAATCATTTTCTAATTGCTCTTATGATGAAGTCTTAGGTCCAAAAATTAGTGAAACCTTTCAGGAAACCAATTTTATAGAGACCAATAAAAATCTCTTCCCTAAATCTGATCAAGCCAATCTAGTAGCTGAAAATTCTACATGTGGGGAATCAATCTCATCTGAAACTCTAAAAAAAGAAATTGATCTTGATCCAATGTCCCAATCTTCTTTTGAAATTTCGAACCAACCGGATCTTGAATTGAAGGAACGTCCTACTACACTCAATCATGCTTTCCTAGGGGACAATCATACACATCCTATTGTCATTTCTTCTTCTCTTGAATCCAATCATGAAAGGATGCTTCTAGATGTCCTTAGGAAGCATAAGAAAGCCATTGGTTTGACCCTTTCTGATATTCCTGTGATTAGCCCACTTATCTAGACTCATAGGATTGTTTTGGAATCTGATTCAAAACCATGTCGTCAACCTCAACGGCGACTCAATCCTAATATCATGGTGGTAGTAAGAAAAGAACTTCTGAAATTGTTAAAAGCTGGTATCATATATCCCATAGCTGATAGTGAATGGGTGAGCCCAATCAAAGTGGTTCCAAAAAAGGCTGGAATCACAGTGATAACCAATGAGGATAGAGAGATTGTTACAACAAAGGTGAGTAGTGGATGGAGAGTCTACATTTACTATAGGAAGTTAAACTCATTCACCAAGAAGGACCATTTCCCCTTACCATTCATTGACCAAGTCCTTGAGAGAGTGGCAGGTCATGCGTTCTACTGTTTCTTAGATGGGTACTCAGAGTATAATCAAATTGAGGTCTCCCTAGAAAATCAAGGGAAGACTACATTCGCATGTCCATTCGGAACCTTTGCTTTCAAATTCATGCCCTTCGGGTTATGCAATGCCCCTGGAACCTTCCAACGGTGCATGATGGGAATCTTCTCAGACATGGTTGGGGATTTTCTAGAGGTCTTCATGGATGACTTCTCTGTGTTTGGGGATACATTTGAGGGATGTCTTAGGAATCTAGAGAGAGTCTTGTCAAGATGTGAAGAAAATAATCTAGTCCTAAACTGGGAGAAATTCCATTTCATGGTTAAAGAGGGACTAGTTCTATGCTATCTGGTCTCAGGTAGAGGTATTGAAGTTGATAATGCCAAGGTTGAAATCATTCCTCACCTTCTATCACCCAAAACTATCAAAGAAGTGAGGTCTTTCTTAGGACATGCTGGTTTCTATAGAAGATTCATCAAGGACTTTAGTTTAATATCTCATCCCCTTTGTGCTCTCCTAGTAAAGGATGCTCCATTTGATTGGACAGAAAGCTGTGAAGGTTCATTCTCAACCCTCAAATCCTCTCTCACCTCTCCTCCCATTATTGAATCTCCAAATTGGAACCTTCCTTTTGAACTTTTTTGTGATGCCAGTGACTTTACTGTAGGAGCTATGTTAGGAAAATGTTGTGATAAAACTCCTTATTTCATTTCTTATGAAAGCAAATCCTTAAATGATTCCCAAATAAATTACACCACCACTGAGAAAGAGTTACTTTCTGTTGTCTTTGCCTTATAGAAATTCAAGTCCTATCTCTTAGGATCCCCCATCATTGTCTTCACCGACCATTCTGCACTAAAATACCTCTTCCAAAAACAAGATTCTAAAGCTAGACTGATTAGGTGGGTCCTTCTCTTACAAGAATTTGACCTCACAATCAAGGATAAAAAGGGAGTTGAGAATGTTGTAGCTAATCACCTCTCTAAGATGGAATTCAAATACAACTCAAATCACCTTTCTGTGTCTGATTCATTTCTTGATGAACACCTATACTCTGTGAGAGACTATCCTTGGTGTGCTGACATAGCCAATTTCTTAGTTACAGGAGTCGTTCCAAAATTCCTAGGGACACAAGCTCGAAGGAAATTTATTTCTGATTTCAAACACTATGTGTTTGATGATCCTTACCTATTAAAGTTATGTCCTGATCAAATCATTAGGAAATGTTTTCCTGAGTCTGATCAAGAGTCCATTCTAAGATTCTTTCATGCGGAGGCATGTGGAGGCCACTTTTCTATAAAGAAAACCACTTCAAAGGTCCTCCAATGTGGTCTCTTCTATCCCACCCTCTCAAGGGACTCGTACACATTTTTTCAAAGTTGTCCTAGGTGTCAATAAGTAGGGTCCATCACAAAAAGGAATCAAATTCCACTAACTCCCATCTTAGTGGTTGAAATATTTGACTGTTGGGGAATTGTTTTCATGGGACCCTTCCTAAACTCTAGGGGATACCTCTATATCCTTTTAACTGTTTATTATGTCTCAAAATGGGTTGAATCCATTTCCACCAATTCTAATGACCATCATGTTGTGATCCAATTTTTGAAAGAGTGCATATTTTCTCGATTTGGAATTCTTAGGGCTATAATCAGTGATTGAGGAACCCATTTCTACAATCTCCCATTCTCTTCACTCATGTCTAAGTATGGTATTTATCATAAAGTTTCCACTGCATACCATCCTCAAACCAATGGTCAAGCTAAGTTAGCAAATAGGGAGATTAAGCAAATTCTTGAAAAAACTGTCAACCCCTCTAGGATAGATTGGTCTGAGAAACTCTTAGATGCTCTTTGGGCATATCGTACAGCATTCAAAACCATCCTAAGAATGTCCCCATATAAGTTGGTTTATGGAAAAGCATGCCATTTAACTGTTGAAATTGAGCATAAGGCCTTTTGGGCAATTAAGAAAATGGATTATGACCTCTCATTGGTCGGAACAAAAAGGAAATTGGATCTCAATGAACTGGAGGAACTAAGGATGGAGGCTTATGAAAATTCAAGGATAAATAAATCTAGAGTTCAAGCCTACCAATCTAGGAATATCAAGGTCAAACATTTTGAACCGGGAAAACTTGTGCTCTTGTATAGTTCAAAACTTCATTTACACCTGGGAAAGTTAAGGTCTAAGTGGTCAGGTCCTTTCATAGTGCATCATGTATACCCCCATGGGGTAGTAGAGATTCAAGATCCCATAAGTGGTTAAATTTTCAAGGTAAATGGTCAAAGGTTAAAACCATTCATTGAATCATTCAATAAACAGGAAATAGAGGTTGAGTTAACTGAGCCAACCTATGAACCAGGGAAAAACTGATAGATTTTGAGTCTATGTAGGGATAATGACATTTAAAAAAGCA
The DNA here is from genome assembly GCA_963277665.1 of Viscum album. NCBI lineage: Eukaryota > Viridiplantae > Streptophyta > Magnoliopsida > Santalales > Viscaceae > Viscum > Viscum album. Next base: position 602,874,939 of record OY728166.1, read on the forward strand.
CTACATGGGAGGCAACCCATGGTTTTCAAGTTTCCTATCATTTTGTTGTTTTAATAAAATTTATATTTTAAATATGATTAAATAATCATTTTTATATTTTAAAAAAAAGACTGTTGACATGTTCTTCTATTATGAGTATGGATGGGTATGAAAGGGGAGCACCGTATTCATCAGTGTCACGTGGTGTGATCCCTAAGTAATACCTTACCCAGTAAATTAAAATAATACAATGTATCATAGTTTGATTTAAAAAAACAGAAAAATAGGAAAAACCATAAAAATGATGATACTTGGAATTAAATAAGTCATTGTGTTGTTTGTTTTGTCTGGTTTGTTCTTCTTTTTATGGTTCAGGTACTATTTTGGGTGATACATGTTCAATTAAGGAGGTGCCTACATCCCCCAAGAGATCAAAAGACTAAATTGGAGCAGCAAGAACTTCAAACTTCAACCACCAGGTGACTTAATTTCATGATCCTAATATTTCAATTTCCTTATTGAACTCCCCTTTTATTCCTCTACCCCCTTCTAAATTTTCTTTTCTTTAAAAATTGGGGATGGTGTTATTTTATGTTGGGGGAGATAAAATAAAAAAATGATTTCATGTCAAAAAAATGAATGATTTGAAAAAAAAATTGTGTGAATGGAAGGAAAAATTTCTTTAACTTTGAACATGGTAATACACATTGAACACTTTGAAACTGAATATCAAATAATTTAGCATGCCCTAATTCTGATTTTAATCCTTGTATAATTTATTAAGCATAGATTTTGCAAAGTGTGGCTGTCCAATGTGATATTTCATTGTTTATATTTTCATCCAAATAAAAAAAGATCACAATGCACATCCTTTGGATAGTGGGGTATTAGTTTGAGTTAATGGGGTCCCCTAAATAAATTTCATAGGTTTGGTGATCATTTTAGTTTAATATGAGTATTCAAAAAAAATTAAAAAAAATGTGCATAGAGCAATGAAATGAACTAATGCGTGGCTTTCGGCACTTGGGGATCGTGACTCCATAGTTGTCTGGCCTAAAGTTAGTAATTTTGTCTATATTTTTGGTAATTTGAATTTTTCTTTGACTGAGTTAACTCGAGATAATGCCTAATTATGTGGGCTTCACTTGGTTCCCTAAGGTCTTTGAGCCTGGGAGTCATCGGCAAAGTCTCTCTATAGGGGTTGACTCTTTTGAGTGCAATTTCAATTACCATAGAAAATTGAAAAAACCAAAAAAACAAGAACAAAAAAAAATATATAATACAAAAAAAAATTGAATACTCATCTTAATATTAAAATGTGATTCACCTAGCGCTTCCGTAATTTTCCCCTTGAATAAAGATGAACCCCCATGTCTATTGTGATGCACAACACATCCTCATACTTAATTGATATTGGATGAAATATGGAAATGAATTTGAACAAAGGAATGGGCTTGGGATTGGGATATTCTTATGAAACTATATTTTATTAAAATATTTTGATGGGTTTCATGATTGTTTGGTATATGGGTTTCTTGTGATCATTGCGTATTAAAATGTTTTTGTAAAAGTGAATTCGAATTTCATATTGTTGAGATATATTTTGCTCGGAACTAGTAAAACTCAAGTTGGGGGGTGTGATTAGCCACTAAATGAGGCTAATATTCATTTTTAATATACATAATATTCATGTTTTTTATACATAAACACCATTTTAGTGTATTTTACACTTTGAACATCATTTCACATTATGATTATAATACCTTCTTAAAATGCACTGTTATGTGGTACATTTTTTAACATCATTTAAAGTACCCAATGATTCATCTGATTTTAAGGAATGTAATTAACCATATTTCAATTTGATATTTTGGTAAACTTATTTGCACTTCAGTATGATCATGTTTAATTTAGGGATCAATGGAGAATTCATCGAAGAAGATGGGTATATTTTGTGATGAAAGGAAGCAATTCTGGAGAAGTCATATTTGACACCATCCCATTGATGAGACTATGGGGCTCAACATAAAGGACCAATGAATCCCAAATTTTGTGGGATTCTAGAATAAATTTATAGTAACAAATCACGCTTCATGATCTAATGCTAATTCTTCCTACATTGTGGTCATTTAGGCGGCCCAATTTAGAGATAAAATTTTGGGCCAGATTCTGAGGCCCAGAAAAACATCCCACTAATATGCTCATATCTATGAATAAACAACTCCAAATGGATCCAAATGTTACAGAAGGTTAGAAGACATCCGGGGCTCCATTTTCTTCTTCTATGCCCCACTCTGATTCGGCCATCTAGAAGGGGTTACAAGCACGTCTGTTTGGTGAAGGAAAGATGGCTGCCACCTCGGGTCAAGGGTGGAAAAATCAACTCTCCCTTACTTTCCACCAACCTATGGCCTACCACAATTAATTGACAAGACATGGTCTGTTGGAGGATCGACCCAAGGGCTCAAAAATGCCTATTTAAGGCAGTGTTGTTGGAGGATTGAAGGATCTTGGATTCTTTGTTCAAATTTAAGGTTATGCTACAATTTTGTTGTCTCAAATTTGTCTTTCACATGTCAGTTGTTCAATTCACTTTAGTTTCTTAATAAAAGTTCTTCTTCTACTATTATTATATTGTTATTAACATCACTCTGATACCATTGGATCAAGGTGTGAATTTATGCACACCAAACCTTGTGAAATTATTCACACAATGGTGGAGTGATCATTTTATTTTTGTTGTTTTCTTTACTTCTCCATTTCCTCCCTCATGAGTCAACTTTCTGCTTCCATTGAAACCATGGGATCAATGGAGGGATAACCCACTTATGGGTTGATCCAAGGGAGTAGAAAGGGACTGGATTGGATGTTATTTATCACCTCATTAATGTATAATCACTTCTTTAATTGAGAATTTTATTTGATGATTTTTAAACTCCATCGTCCTTGTTGAATTTAAGGTCACACACTTCAAGTGATAATACGAACCTTTACCTTGAAGTGATCAAAACTTTGATCCTTCAAGTGTATAGGTGATTAGTATTAAAGGGTGTAGGCATTAAAATAGTAAGTTATGATGTTGTTTTATCTCCTTAAATGAACGCATCTCAAATATAAGAAATTGAGATCATTAAAAAGGAAATACGTCCAATCCACGCCGAGCGATAACCTAGGATCAACTCATTATTTTAAATAGAATTAACTTAAGTCTCTTAGAGTTTATTTTAACCCATATAAAATCAACCCATGTTGGCCACTTCATAGAAAAAAATATTTCATAGAATGTACGTGTCTATAGGTTACTTCTTAGGTCTCTGAGGATTCGACAACCCAAGCTAAACTACAAGGACCGTCTTACCTTCTTCTCTTGGGTAAATTTGAGCGAGAATCACTCATGGTCTTGCAACAATTCTCAGTCGAGTCGATCTAAACGTGGTGTTTTCATGTTTACCCTTATGTACATTTGTTCCATATAAACATCAAAAAGTAGTATCCAATAAGTGATGTATATGATTGATAAACCACTTACACTATACAACCTAAAATTTAGGGATTTATTATTATACATATTTATATCCATATTTTTTTCTAGAAATTTATAATTAGAATCCCAAAAATAAATAAACACTTCATTTGATTCAAACTATAACAATCATGATCTTTATTTAAAAATATTAATGATTTTTAAATAAATTTATACTTAATGAAAATTAAAATATAGAGAAGTGTAGTGTATTTGTGAATTTGGATAATTACATAACAATTTAAAATAGGAAAAATATCCTGTTTATAGAAAACATCATTAACATACTCGCACTAAAAACTACATGGTATAACCTAGGGACTCACATACGAAAGGGGTGAGTTATAAATACCTATAATAAAATAATAATGGTTAAATGTAATAAATATTATAAAATTAGAGTATCAATGGGGAATAAAAGAAACATGAAAAATATTTCATGATATAGTATGATAATAATAACATGGAAAATGTGGAGTCAACTTAAAACACTACATCATATGAATAGGAAAAGATTAACTTCTAGGAAATCATGATGGTAAAATGACAATATAAGAATTAGGTTCACTCCCTATCCCAACATGATGTCTCATGTGACTAAACATTCTCTAATATATTTGATCTCTGTATATTTTTGGGCGCACCGACCACATTTATTTCATTCACATGATTATGTGTGCCACAAAGGTCACACAACATGGATTTATTCATCATCATATTCTATTCCATGATTATGGAGTGGGTAATAAATTCATATCATTACAATTTAAAATTATTCTATATTAATAAAGGTGAATACCCTTTATTCTAAATTTGTTTGGTGTTCACTGCAAAAAAAAATTGGATGGAAAATCATGGATATATTTAATCAGCATAACGGTGTCACATTAAAATAAATAAAATTATTTGATGAGGTTAAAAGGGGTATGTCATCATTGGTTGTAAATTTGAATGTAAATAGATATGTAATAACATATCCCATAATATGGAAAGGAATACAAAATGAATAAGGTAAAGATGATATGTGAAAAAGGATTATAAATGAAAATATCCCTTATGAAACTATGTGACTCCAAAAGCTGGGGAGTAGATTCTTGAGAGATTGGGGCACCATTGGTAGTCCCAAGTGATGGGATAGAACATTAAATATGTGATCCATGTATTTTTATTGATGATAAATGGGATAATGGGTGGGAACAAATAGGAAATTAGTTAGTATTTCCTTATTATTTCAAAAACATTTGTCTTCTACTCTATATAGTAAAATAACTAAAATGATAAACCATACCTTGGGTTTTTACCATTATTTATAAAAAATTTGAGTGGTTTTCATTATTTTATAAGTTCAAGATCCAAACACTATTAAATAATACCTTTTTTAATGTGGAAGGGAGTCATAGTCTAAATGAAATGATTTTATGACATAAAAATAAAATAATAGTTTGGGATGAATCATAATGGGTTTATAAAATTTAAACAATAAAAATAAAATGAAATTATTTTAAATTTAAAATTTTTATTTGGTCATTTATAAGATATATAGTATTTATAACATCTGTTTTTGTTCATTATGATGTCATAATACAGACATTATATTTATATAGTATTTAATTTTTACTCGAAAAATTGACTATCTCATAAAATTATGAAAAATTCACTATTGGATAATTAAGACTTTTTAATTCGATTAATAATAATAAATTTAACAAAAAAAATTAAATATTTGAATACACACTTTTAATATATGAAGAAATATTTATTGATAAATGTTGTTTTTTTAACAATAATTGTTTACTAACCCATATAAACATTATATTTGTCTTTATAAAAAATTATATGATAATTTATATCAACAAAATATTATATAATTTTAAAATATTAGTAAAATGTTTTTTTAAAAAAAATATTTTAACTCTTCAAAATAATTCCTTAATAGAATTTATATATCACCAAAAAATATTATTTGTGTTTAATTATAGCATAATAAAAATTATTTATAACGTACCGATAATATGATGAATAAATATTCATTATTTTATACAAAATAATTTACATACTCAAATTATTAGTGTATTGATTCATATACATTTAATACAACACCAATCTTTTTATGATTAAGGAGCGATACCATATGATGTTCATCGGTGGTTCAGCGAACATTGTTTGGGTCATGATCTTAATGAGGTGTAACTTGTCCCATAAATATTTTTTCTCATAAATATGTTATGGATCACATTTTTGTCATGGTTAACAGAAAACCCTAGAGATCCATTATCCCACGGAAGCATTGATAAATAGGCTTCATAGGGTATGATCCCCCTAGTTTAGGCCATCAATTCCTTTTTATCTATCATTTGTATTCATAAAAAACCAATATTTATACCAATCATGTGAACATTGTTCAGTGTCTATATTATCAATGGTAATTATGCTTATGAGTATTTCAAATTTTGTAGGATATAACAGGACCAAATAAGTGCATGTTTATTGAATAACCATATTATGTTTAATTAAATCACGAGGTGAATTTTATTTATAACAGATCATGTTGTTAAAAATTATTTCAAGGATTTTTTTCCCAAACTATTATTAAATAGTGTAAAAATTGTTTCTGACATTATGGTTGACAAAAACCTCTCATATACCAAATAAAATTATTTCATGAGACAGAATATATTCGTACTGAATAAAAAATTAAACATAATTTTAGGAATATACATCATATAATTGTATAATTATACACACATGTAACATATAAACATGAAAAAAAATAATTAATCAGTCATAAAAAATTACTTTTCAGAATGTAATGAGATTCATAAGAATTTCCAAAATACATAAAAATAAATAAACATAATATTGAAAGTTGATGATTCCATTCTAATATATCACCTATGAAACATGATTAATATTAATTATAATAAAAAATATTTTTATTTTTATTTATGAATAATATTTTATTATTATAATAGGTTATGTAAATGTAAATAATAAATAAACGTTTAAGTTTTGAAATTTTTATCAAAACATATAGATTTTTAATTAATGGAAAAAATTATAATGTGAATAAATTGAAATGTATGTCAAATAATCATGAAGTTATAATTTTTTTAATTGATGGTTCATTAAGAATAATTTACTGGGAGAATATATTTGAGATAAATTTATAAATGAATAAAGGTAACAATATTATCTTTCTACCATCATAAATAAAAAATGTCAAATGATTGATCACTTAAACAACAATATAAATATAAGAAATAGAATATTCTAAATTAATTAGTAATTATAAAGAACATGGACATGGAAGGGTATTATTTATGATGAAAATGATTGATGAAGAGTATTTCCTATAAAGTTATTATACCTTGTGAATTGTGTATCTATATATAGTTAAATTTTAACAACACCTTAATTCTAGAAAATGACTATGGGAGAATAAAAATAATGGTTTTAATACAAATGTAAATAATAATTACCTAACATAATTTTTGATATTGATAATACTAAATATAAAGTATAATAGAGATTGAAACAATTATCATTACTCTCAAAATCTATGAACATACTCTTACTCCATTTATAATAAATAGTTATTTCACTATCATAGATTTTGAACAATATTATATTATTTTTCCTCTTATACTAATCAATTATATGAGCTCATTTAATATATAAATTTTATTTGTAATTTATTTTAATAATTATACATTAATGGTTTGATTCTTTCATAATAGCTTTAGTATAGCTATTTCAGTAATCATAAATTTTAAATATGTAAATCATCACCAAAATAATCATGGAACAAAAATAATAATTATCCAATAATTTTTATATAAAAATTCTAATTACATAGAATGTGTGCTTTCAATTTTCCTTGATGAAATTTAAAATATTATCTTTTGAGTAAATGTACCTATATTGAGTTAAAATTTAATGAAAATAAATTTTAGTTTAAAACAAAAATAACCATAATAATATTATAAATTAAAAATTAATATTTTTTTATTACTATACACTACTGGAAACATGATCTTTCCCAACACTTCTATACCAACAGTTTGTAAAAACCGTTGGTATAGCTACTCTTTCCCAACGGTTCATCAAAACCGTTGGGAAAGGGCCTAAAAACACACCCTTTCCCAACGGTTTTGGTGAACCGTTGGGAAAGAGTGACCTTTCCCAACGGTTCACCAAAACCGTTGGGAAAGGGGTGGATTTTTCCCTCTTTTTCCCAACGGTTCTTGAGAACCGTTGGGAAAGAGTACCCTTTCCCAACGGTTCACCAAAACCGTTGGGAAAGGGTGTTTTTTTAGGCCCTTTCCCAACGGTTTTGATGAACCGTTGGGAAAGGTTACTCTTTCCCAACGGTTCTCAAGAACCGTTGGGAAAAAGAACCGTTGGGGTAGGTCTATCCCAACGGTTTTGACAACCGTTGGGATACGTTCATTGATTTTTTTCCAGATCTACTAACGAAGAACATTATATAAATCAAAAATTTAAATAATTATGATAATACATATATATATTTATGAAATTATGTTTACAAAGTGATGTTAGACTAGTGGTTAAGTCGTTCGATTATAAACGAGGGGTCCTAGGATCAAATCCCAGCGGGGATTTTATTTTTGGAATTTATATACCAACGGTTCCATTACCGTTGGTATAGATTTCATATTACCTATACCAACGGTTTCCAAAACCGTTGGTATAGGTCTATACCAACGGTTTTCGGAGAACCGTTGGTATAGACCTATCCCAACGGCTTACTTGGCTACGGTTCTCCAAACCGTTGGTATAGGCTATACCAACGGTTTGGAGGCCTATACCAACGGTTCCAAACCGTTGGTAAAGGTTAGTTTTCCAGTAGTGATAATTTACAGTTTTATACTAATCCATGACGAAAATGATTATGAGGGTATAACAGCGTTCATGTATGATGTTTATATACACAAACATGAATTGACTATATAGATAAGTGATTATGGTTTGATGTTATATTACAGTACAATCTTTATCCAAGAATTATAATTATGTTAGTAATATAAAATTATGCATGTAAAAATAATTAAATTTTAACTATGATCATCATATAATCTGATATGGTATAATAAATATCATTATTTTTATGGAATCACTTCTAATAAAAACAAAAACCTTTTTATAAAATTATTTAGTCTATATTCTTGTGATTAGAACTTAAAAACATGAGATAGGGAATTAGATTAAAATTCATTTTGGGGATTCAAGGAGAAACAAAAGTAGATGTGTGGGTTTGATTGGATATATGAGGGGAACATTTATATTTTTTGTTTTATTCTTATATGTAAAAATATGTATTCCTTAATTGTTAATGAAGGTCATATAAAAATGAAAAATGTGAAAAATGTGATACCATAAAGTTGTTTCATGATATCCCACATAATTAACATGTATAATTATTTTCATAATATTATACATTTAGATATCAAATATTACGGGGTCTATCAAGATATTAATTTTATATCCACTATAAATATAAAAAAATATTTGAAAATTGGATTATCACTTGGTGAATCATTACCAAAATTAACTATTCTAATCATCCATTTATATTATTAGTCGTTATTATATTTATTTTAAAAAATTTGATAGATGTAAGGGGTCATTTTTAAGAATTAAAATAAAAAAACATATAGAATTATAATTGAAAAAGAAAGGTTTTTTGGATGAATGGTGTTCATTACATTGTGTATATCAATATGGGGTAACATCCCTACCTAATTAATAATTTTTTTTCATTCCAAATTGTAATGGCTAGTCTCCAACCTGGATGTGAAAATGATATTAAATTAGAATTTTATTATAGAATTTTCAGGAGGGTTGAAATAATAATTTTTCTATAAAAATGAACATAGAATGTTTTTCTAAACAATTAGTGATCTAAAAATTGGTGTTTACCATATGTCATGAACATGAACAGATTCTTAGGTGATGTATATTTCTAAAACAATTTAAAATTTATTTAGGTAAATTTTAATTATTCCATTTATAAAAACACTGATATCTATTGAAAAAACTCTTATCATGGAATTATAACTTCATAATTGAAATTAAAATTTAGATTTGTACCTAGGAGAGATATAAACGTATCCCCTCTTAAGGGATTGGATATCAATATTTTAATTTTTATTTGAAACAAAATTTTACAAATTAATGTAAATGTTCATTTTTATTTCACCCTCCCATATCTTCATTAATATATATATATATATATTTCTGAGATTTTTTAATTATTTTAAATAGTTTCTCTGAGAATGAAGAGTAATGTATAAGGGACTGGTAAATATAATGAATTCACTGTCAGAGTCATATTTCGGAGGAAAAATAATGGAAGACAAATATGAGTTCAATGATTTACCATTATGCCAAATAGAAGGACAACATTCCATTTTTTATAGCAATATCCTGATAGATCAAATCTATTGATTTTTGATGGAATATTTGAGTTGTTAAAAAAAATTAATATCCATTGTATGTAAATCATTGGTTTACGATTGATAATATTGAAATATATTAATTTTTTGAATAAATATATGATTTCAGGTTTCCATGTGTGTCCTATGAAGAATAAATTAGGAATAATAAGGGAAAGGAAAAAAATATGTATATACATATCAAGAGGTAGCCGAAATATAATGGTTACATGAGTTACCCTTAAATTGTTCCAACACTATGAAAGGTGTTCTAATGTTACTAAAACATAGAGATTGGGCTTTGTATGTGTAACCCATATTATTTTTACTCGGTGATAGCTGATTCTTATTAAATAGTGGATATGTTTATGATGGGAACACCCTTGTGCGAGGGTAAAACATTTATATTTTTATTAAAGATTTTGACTTCATGGTTTTCATTAAGGATTATTTAATTGTAAAATGATTTATTTTTTATAGAATAATTAATTATTTTTTCATTTAATTTTATTGTGAAATAATTAATAAAACAATCAACGAGATTATATTTTAAATTAGTTTAATGGATCAATTAATTAAAATAGAATAACTAATTTTAGATGAATTACATGTACTAAGGGACTAATATTAATGGTATGGGTTAAATATGGACATAGATGAGATCATTCAATTATAAACGAGTTATGAATTATATTGGACATATTAATGTAAGGCTTGTGGTCCCAATGCATTTTCATACGGTTTGTATGTTTTATTTCTATGCATATGATGTATGTTCTTCCCATTATGGAAGGTATAAATTTAATTTAAAATAATTGATTTATTATTGTATATTTAATGGAATTGAACAAAGTGGTAAGGGAAAGGACAAACCATTATACACTATTTGGATTCCTCAGTCTCCAATGGATGAGGTAAAATTTAAAAATCTATGTCTTGTTATATATAGACCCCTAAGGGGATCAAATTTTTTTATTATGTAAATATATAGTTCCTCATTATAGCTTTCGATATATTCGTTGAGTATCAGTTTTTTTTTTAATTATAAAAAATAGTCTTAGGTAGATTAAACTATAACCATGGGATTATATTAAACCTAATTGGATAATTAATATAATAATGGTGGTAGATTTTATTTCATACTACTGTATAGGTACTAGTGGATATTAAGAAGTAAATAATTTTTTGGGAGGGTGGATCAAACTAATGTGTATTGGAATTAAGATGATCCTTTTTTTGATATATATAAAGTGATTCGAGTATGGACATACCTAGGATGACAATGAGACCATGAGATGATTACGATGATACAAACGAGTGTGTTTTCCTATAATGGATGGATAATGACCTATGATATGTAATTTATATTAAGGATCCTATGTATTGTGTCTATGATAATGTGTGTCATGGAATACCTAGGAGAGAGATTGGGTGTTATAAAATATTTTAGTTGGCCTATGTGGGAATGGGTACTGATGATTTCTGATTTCACCATATAACATGAAATGACAACGTATTCTGGGTTAATCTATAGTTATTGTGATAAGTGAAGAACATGATAGACTGACCATGGTCATAGATGATGTGTTAAGAATATGTCCAACCCATTCCATTATTATTATCATTGATATGTGATGTAACCATTTATATGTATCCCCCATATATTTAATAATGGGATCTTATGTTTTATATTTATTGGATAGAGTCATGATTATTAATCTTAGGCTCAGTATTTTTTCCCATAGTTTTAGTAGAGATTGATAATGATTTATTGTAGGTATTACCTAAATAGAACCCAAATTTTATTAATGATAATGAATATAATGGATAACAACCCTAGGATATAGAAATGATTGTGGAAGGAAGTTAAGGACTAAATACATTTAATCTACGGATTTTTTTCAATGATGGTACTCAAGGGGTTAACTCTATTAGATCAAATAAATTTTTAGTTATCGGTGGACACAAGGTATTAAATCCCATAGATCTGGGGATGTTTAATGAAGGTGGTATTTTAGTGACAAACACCCAAGCATCTAGTGAAAATTTAATATTATAGTATACCTACAAATGTATGGGATTCATGATGTGATTTAATATTATGAGATTTTTTTAGTTTATAAAGAGGATATTGGGGTAATACCCTTGGTTCTAGAATTCTAATGGGACATCATGGTAGAAATTGTATCTCCTTTAGGATTTGACACGTGGTAAGAGACAACTAAAATTGTCCAATGTTGGTATTTCTAATCTTATATTTCATGTTATAACCCAAGGATCACTGAATGATATTTTATTTATTATTTTAAATATTACTATTTATTCTGTAGATCATGTGACATTTAGTCTTCCTATATTCTCTGGTTAATTATGGGATTGTGGTGGTGGTTCCCTACTGTGTTGTACTCTAAATATTATCTTGAATACATGTTACATAGTTACCTAGGTATACTTCACTAATCATAAGCTATTTCTTTGTAGAATCACTTGGTTTGATGGTTCATCTAGATATATTATATGGATTTAGAATATGTATGAGTTATTTCATGGGGATAGTAAAAGATACTTATGATTTTTTTTATTTTTTTTAGACTCATGGGAAATAAATTGTTTTGTAATGTACTGACCCAGATTCTATATAAATAGATTCATTATCAATTTCATTTTATATAACATGGATTTTTTATATATTCTACGTACCATAGTAATTATTTTAATTTATGATCTGTAGTAGTTATTTAGTTAATTTTCACATTGATATGGGTGTATAATCTCATCAATGTAACACCATAGTCCCCCATTTCTAGTCGATGTGCTCTGGTTTTTGGGGAGGTGAAGTTATGGTCATTGTAGATAATTCTATGATCCAAGAAATGATCAAGGGATAATTACTGTGGGGGGATATTAAAAATTTGAAACCATGTTTTTCAATACAATTTTCAGAGATGGTAAACATATGATATATGAATGTGTTGGTTATTTTGATTTGTTTATAACTACTGCATCCTGAACACAATTTATAATATTATGTCTACGTTTGTAGGGATATGAATTTTTTTATCATTGTTTTGATGTCAATGTTTTATTATCTAACCTATGATGGAACACATTTATTTTTTATTTATGATTTATTTGGGTTTGGATCTTAAAATTGTGATAATAGCATAGAGTTCATTTACCATATTATAAAATTAGAATTTGTAGGACATGCATGGTCCTATATGTGATTAAAATCACTAAGGATTATCTTCAACTATTTAATATGTCCACATTAACATATATGGTTTTTTATTATATGACATGGTGGTGGAATTATACCTTCCCAAACTAGGATATATATTTCATTGATGAAAGGTCTCCAAAATTATATATTGGGATTCTCCTTTTCAATGAGTATATATTCCCTCTATATATGAGATGTATAATAACCTGTAATAGGAAAATACTGAAATTTTATGAAGACATGATAATTAACCTATTTTATGGTGATTATGATGTAATCTATAGAATGGAAAAAGGTTTGGATTACATAATTCATCAATAAAAAACTATAATGTATTGTGCTATATAGTTTTATGGATTTATAATGCGGAATAATTTCTATATTTTATACTAACATATATTATTGTACTGTGATTCCATTATGTATAAACGGTTGAGATTTTTTTTCTTATAGAGGGTAGTCTCATATGATGATAGCATGTGTGGATGGGTTTCTTATTAGGTTGCTTCCTTGGAATGTGATATTGATTGTATATTTTTTATAACCCTTGGGCGGGTGAATTTTGATGTGTGTACCCTTCTAAATATTAAGGATGCGACAAGGGATATATTTGACAGTGAATGTTTACCTAAAATAGATATTATTTATTGGTTCAATGGTAGTTTTTAGTTCCTTGAGATAGTGGATAATAATTTGTGAGTTTGGAATTATAGATAAGATCAGTTGTGATATAATAGGGTAACCTGAGAGAGGGGAAAGCATGGGACCGTGAGTACCCTTAATGTTGGTTAGCATGGTAGATAATCCTGGTTTTTTATATTAGGGAACTAAGATGAAACATTGTATATAGTATGAGAATGTTCATGCCTCAGATAATCATAATATGATATCCCATGTTTTCTTGTGTAATGAAATTTTTAACATACACGAAACTAGTGTCACTGGGTATATGCCTACGAGATGCATTTATTTTTTAAAATGTTAATCATGTAGAGTTCATTTTTTATTGATGTTGGATTTCAAGGACATAATAATTTGGATCCTCAGTCCTATTGGTTTTAATTGTAGTATCCAAATGAGATATTATATTATAATCCTTTTTAGTATGATCATGGATGTGTATAATATGGGTATTCACTATGTATATAGGGATGAAACTAGTTTTTGGGTGATTTTTCCATATACCATATCATTGGTGAGTGCCTCAATTTTTAAGATGATGTCCAAAGGTTATTTTAAAAATAATAACATTGTATTCTATGAATCGTGATCTTATTTTTAGGAATGTGAGCCTATTTATGAATGTTTTTAACTCATGGGATTTTTATTAAGATTATTTCATTGGGTAATGTGATAATATACACCCAGTGGTTCTTTGAGGAGATCAAGATGGATAACATTGTTTATGTGTAACATCATTGGAGACATGAATCCATGAGTAATCATGTTCGGGACTCCATTTGAAGGATTACATAGAACTCTTGTGTGAATGATGTATCAACATATTATATTGGAATATTATGTGTATTTTATATGATATGAAGAAAAATATTAAGGATGGAATGTTTGGAGTTCTATAATGTATTATATGTTTTGGGGAATGTGTCCTTAGTCTCTGGGGGAATACACCTCATTATAGACAGAGCTTTTATATTAACTTATAAGATAGACCTAATGATTTTAGAAAAATAATTGAATTCTAGTTTTTATAAATCACTCAAGAATGTTTTTCATATTTTTGTCAATTAATTATATTTTTTGATGGATTTATCATGATCCAAATAGGTATGACCCTCTTTTTGGATGTGTCATTGGTGTCATGATATCAGTAGTTAGATTTCTAGGATAGTATACATAGGATGTTTGATTGTATGATTGAATTATATGAAGTTATTTTGGAAATATATTATCTGAAATCCTGATGTTATGTTCGTTTGACTTTATATATTGGAATTGGGATCATGTTCATTTGGATATGATAGGTGATTTTGTTAGATCACAGATTTTCTATTGCACTGGGTGAGATAATTACAACAAGTGTTGACAGTCTTGTTATTCATTCAAGAGTTGAGGTATCATGCTCAATTTATGTTATATAATGTCAGCAGCTATTATTGAGCCATACCCATACTGGTTTGATCAAGGATAATTGACCTATATTTTCTTGTATATTGGGTGTAGGGAGCCAGAAACTACACCAAGTAGGACATCTAACAATTATAAATAAATCTCAATTTTTGATTCTGATGAATAGTATATGAGATATATGAGTTAGAGTTCAATATATTAAGAGATGAAATGATTTATCACACCATGTTTTCTTGAGAATAATAGTTTTTGTGGAGAACCATCTCGATTCATGATATATTGATGGGTATATGGAGTTTTATATTTCAAAAACACTTAATTTTTGGAGATGGAAATTGAATCATAGATGAAATTAAATAGTGGAACATGATGACTTGGTAATAAATTGATGACTACTATGGGTTGAGTTATGTTTTATTAGAATGTACTGGGTTTTTTGGGAAAAAAGTGATATAATAGGTAGATTTTATTGACACGTGTATTTCAGACCAATGAATATGAATGAATTTTTTTTAATTTTGTTCTTTATTAAACATGATAGTTGTAGTTGTAATACTACATAGAAAAACGTTATGAAAATATTTATGAACCCTATATTAATAAAGACTTTTTTAACATATGATTTAAATATTGTGAAATTTTCATCATGTGGAATATTTATAAATATATTAAGATTTTTATAGAGAAATATTAATTATTGCTTAGAAAAAATATTTAAATCAATTGAATATAGTTTAATATTGTAATTATGTAATCAAAATTTAGTATGATACGTGGTGTGGGGCAGTTCACCAAGATGATGTTCAAACATGGAATGGCTTCAAATACTGGGGTCAGGATATTTAAATGTGTGTTATAATTAGTATTATTTAAATTAATGTAAATATTATTTTAAATTTCCCTATCCAATATATTCCCTTAATATCCAATGGGGGGAATTTTTTCTACATATATCACCCGGTCCATTTGAGAAATAGGATGTATGGGGGTGGAGAGGTAATTATTTTGGAAGCTAAGTTAGGGTATGATCATGATATATTGATCATTGAATGAGAATTCATGATTGAAAAATCAAAAAAAAATCCATGAGGTTTTTTAGTTATATTTTTTTGGAACTGTCTAAATTTAGGTCATCATTTTTTATTATTATTGGTTTATTTGAGTTTTTGTGGTTTGGTAGAGAGTCATTGTTCATAAAATTTGGGTTGTTTGATGATCAATTATTGTTGTATTAATTTTAGGAAATTATTATATGAGTTATTTTCTATTTTTCATTAGGGGAAGAAGAAGGAAAGTATATTGGAAAAAATATGTGCATATATATATATAATGGGGAATCTACTATGTAGGGGACACACGAGTAACAATTACACAATAAAAGGGATTTGTATTGGTAAACAGAATTACCCATACACTATAGATGGGCTATATATTTTTTGTGTGTGTCACTTTTATGAAGTGGAATGGTGACCATGTATGTGTCATTATGGCTACCATTACATTGTACACCCCTCTTTAGTATGGGTAAAGTATGTCACCTTTTTAAGAAATTATTTTTATTTTAGGTCCTCATTCCGGTTTATTTTAATCGGTAATTATTTTCTACGAGGGGTAATTATTAAATGAATGGTTAATTCATGTTTACATTGAAAATTAATATATAATTAATATTTTAATTGAATTATAATTAATTAAATTCATAAATTATTTATACTAGTTTTATAATAAATTAAAAATAAACTAAATCTACATATGGCATCATATTAGTTGATTTTGGCTACATATAATTGAATTATCATGAGAAATGTTTACTCATCATTGAGTTAAAAAATATTTTTTTAAATGAGGCAGGTGGTAACTATGTATTTCCTTATGGTATACGTATTTTATTTATATGATTTTGGTATATAGTGTTTCTTTATATGGAAATCAACATTTTATTTAAACAATTTTTTTAATAATTTAGATGCCAATGAAATGAATATTGTACTGCAGTATAGGATGGAAACCTATTCCATTTATGGATTTATCATCCACCAATGTCTCGTGGATATAATTATAAATACATTCTTTATTTTACATATAACCTTAAATTTGAAAAAATTGTTGACTTTTGTTATCCTAATGGCCCTTAATATGAGTTCTTATGGATCCCCTATGAAGGGAAGTGTGTTTAATTTTATCTATTTAGCCCAATTTTTCAACCTTATATCCTTTTTATTTTATAAAAATTATTGGAATGTTTAGATGAGAAATTGGTAGAGGTTCTTTCCACACATTTTTGTGATCACTAGGTGGATATTCCATGGGTATGTGATGATATGTTTGAATACTGGGCTGACATAAGGTGGATTGAAATAGGGATGGTCGATTGAAATAGGGATGGTCCTTTTTTATCAATCTATAATTTTGGATATTTTTAATTAGAATATATACTAATTAGGCTTTAGGGTTATTATTATACTTTGGATGCATGTAATGCCTTTAGAGTGATGGTTGATGACCCGAGATGTGAAATGTTGAGTGAGGAGCCCTTTTACGATGCTCATGATATTTTTGGACCTATAGAATCCAGGATGGAGCAATTATGTTTTTAACCCTTGAACGAGTAAGTGCGGAAAATATTAGTGATGTTTATGAGTATCATCTTTAAAAATGAATAAAATATGCCTACCAAGTAGTTTTATTGTAACACCTATAGATTTGTTGAATGATTTTTCAAATAAATTAATTTTATTTGATTTTTTGTGTTTCACGCTACATGAACTAAAACATTATTTATATTCTAAACTAATAAAATCATTCATTACAAGCATAATCAACTTCTCTTGCGTTACACACAACGCCAAATTTCTAGAAACAAAATATTACTATTAAAATTATTTCAACAGGGTATTTATAAGAAAGACATTAGATATTGTAATATTAATAGTAATAATTTTTTAAAAATATTTTTTATAATTATTATATATAAATTTATCATAAAAATAATAAGACATACATTTTTAGTAAATCATTTTTAAATTTTATAATATTATATTCTTAAATGAACTGTATTTAATGTCTTTCTATGAAAAATAATATCATCATTTTTTAAAAAAAAATTAGAAATTCAATTTCAAGAAATAAACTATATTTATGAATTCATAATGTAAAATTTACCTAACGGTTATTTTGTGGAATTTTTATAAGAAACATCATTTTTTGATGACTACTGAAGAATACACAATTAAAATTCTAAATTACATTTCATATAATTTATATTTATAAATAAATTATAGTTTATAAGGGGTTTAAAGTCAAAATAGATCAATAAAAAAATTAATGAAATTTGTATTATTTGAGTCATTTAATATTAAATTTATATTTAAAATATTAATGAACATTTGAATTTTCCCAATTTAAAACCTCATTTCTTATACATATCTGTGAGACAAAAATTGAACATAATTTTTCCTCTTCTAGGAATTGAATTTTTAAAACAAGAAGACATGGTTGAAAACATTATAATATTTATTTTCTAATAAAGTTATTTTATTTTTTTTTCAAAACATTAGTGACTTTGATTAATATTAATTATAGCTATTTAGGTAATATTTTTCATAACAATGGATAAAACAATAAACATAAAGCCAAAAATTACATATACACTAGTTCAACACCAATTTTTGGAAATATTTCTCCCATTGACATTCCATTACTGTGTTTCATTTGGTTTTTATGATGTTTGTAGGTAAAAATACAAGAACACCAAACTTTTTTTCAAAAATCCATGTTTGTCCCCTCACACCCCAATAAAAGGCCACCACCTCTTCCCCTTTTCCACAACCATCATGAAACATAATTTTAAAAAAAACTCATAAAAATTAACTTCTCCACATAACTACCTTCCTTTTTGAATCCTTCACTTGGTAATAAATCCAATGATATAAGTCCTTTGGTGAAAACAACAAAAAGTAATCCAATGAATAGGAAACATCCTCTATAAAGTTCCATTCTATTATTTTCATTATGCACTACCTAAATTATTATTATAACATTATGAAAAATTATGTTTTATCATAAATATAATTATATTTTTTATGATAATATTTCTACCTACACTTACACATTGTTTATATAAGGGTTAAAAAACTTGTTGTGCTTGTGTATGGTGAACTATCATCTTAAAAAATGATGTTGATCAGTTTTTTCATTTACCACCTACAATTCATGGGAAATAAGATGAAAAAACTGTTTACATATGATATATGTGATATTTATAATTTTTTTATTCTTTGTAATTTTTATTTGGAATAAACAATTATTAATTCCTCTTAGTGTAACTATAATAATTTATATTGGGGAACATTGCACTACTTCCTCATTAAAGTGTTGTGATTCATTCACTCGCTACATATAATATATTAAGGATGGGTTTAGTAAAAGTATAAGATAAATAAGAAATGATAATTCTATTTTAATTATTATATATAAATATATATATAATTTCATTTCATTTATTATTATGATAATTAAAACGAAACAATGATAATGTGTACGTATGACCTACCATTCCATTAACTATGTCTTACAATTTATATTTATATCTTTATAAATTATAATAAATTAATATATATTAAATAAAAATCATATTTATAACATTTGTTGAATTCCCTAAATCATGAAATATCTATGTGGATAGAAAACATAAAAAATTATGACACATGTGGAATACTAAGCAGATACTAATTGATATGAAACCTTAACAAGTTATTTTTAATTGGATGGTAACATAAGGTCTAAATAAAATGATATATTCCATTATAAATAAAAATATGTTTTTATAAAATATGTATTATATAATTTTATTTATTATTTAAGATGATTTTTATAGTATGAAGAGAATCAAGAGCTTAGGGGATTTCAATTCTTGCATTAATTTTTATGATATTTACACCTTATTCACAACTCATCTATTCTATATGTGTGGTTAAATTTTTCGTGATTATATTCCAATATTTTTATCCTTATTTTTATGGGTATTTACATAAAAAATTTAAGATATCTCCATAAAGTGGATTTATTTTCAAGTGTTACGTAATTTGAAATATATTTTTGTCTCAATTTTACTTCTTTTGGACCCATTCCCTGAACTTCAAGAAACATGTTTTATAATATGTTTTCTATGATTTTATTTTATGATCACAATCAAGGATAAAGAATTTTGAAACTATTTTTTATTTTCAAGATTCAATTATATTTTTTAAAATTACTTTTAAATAAATTGATTTCAAAACACATTCATGCATTCTTTCGATGTTCATAACATGCTTTCAATGAAACAATATTCAAATTATTTCACTAATTAATTATATGTTTTAAATTTTTTAAAATAAATAGTTTTGAAAACATTTTAATCATTTTATATAACTTTTTATGTTTAATTACAAATAAAAGGTTTTTAAATATAATATTTTATTTAAATAAGTTTTTTTATATAAGTATGCATATATTAATCAATAAATGTTTTTAAAGGGTATTTCAAAATTATTTTCAATATATGATGAAATCCATTGATCGTAAATATTATGGAAATGTTCTAACAATGTGATTATTATTCTTTCCTAAATGGTTTTTTTCAAAATATCACGATATTTTGGGAGCCAGTTTCTCTTCCACAGGTTATAAGCTTTTTAAAATTGCTTCTTTTCATATGCTAAACTTTGATGAATTTATTATGAAACATATAACTTTTCAAAAGTCTATTACGCTATGATATGATTACAATACCCATTTCATTTCATGGGTTATGATATGATATTTTCGAAATCCATCTCTTTTTATGGGTCAGGATAGGATAGACGATTTATTCTCTTGTGGGGAATATATGAATGGTTTTATTATGTGATGGATGGGACCTATGTCCCCAAATAATATGATGGGTTAAGATTTATATCTAATTATATTATGATTGGAATCTAGTTTATAGGATTGATCAACTCTGCAGTGAGGGGGAAAACTGATCCCATACAAAGAATGCACTATATTGGGGGTAGTGGTGTGTCCCTCCCGATAGGTGTAGTATCTAGAGAGATGAAATATGGGGAAAACAGATCCACTATAAGAAGATAGGGAAACCCAATAAACTACAGGAAGTTAGGGAAACTCGGTCCCAATCTAGGAAAAGACTATGAATGGGGATTATGGTTTGTCCCTACTAGTATTTTTAATCCCCATTGTGTTCCATGATATGTTCTATCAACGAATATTGACTTATAGAGAATGATATAACCATTTTATGTGCATTAAGAAATTCCATGTTTTATTTATATAAGAACCTCAGAATTTACAGTAATTTGATTTTTGAAAAAATTTAATTGTGTTTCTTGATTTATTTTTATTCAACATTTTTTTGAGATTACACTACACAAAACAATTTGTTAGTCTACATTACATTCAAGGCCTAGTTTTTTTGAAAACTCTATATATATAAATATTGTTTAATATACTATATAATCCATCCATTGAATTATCTATTATAAATAGTATCAACCATATTTTTAATTTTATAAATTTCATATAATTTTAACATCCATATTTTTTATTTTCTAGACATGATATAAGAAAAATGATTCCATTTTATAGATAAAAGATCGATTTTTTACAAAAAAATGTAGTTTTCGGCCTTTTGATAGCAAACCAATTTTAAATCTAGTTTTTTAAATTTTATATATTCTATTTATAAATATACACTTTTAATTTGTAAGTGGTATATAAAAATTTACATTGGATTATTTTTTATATTTTTTTGTTTAAATTTATGTTTTGATGAATAATAAAATTCTAAATGAAATTAACATCTTTCATTGAAATAATTTACATTGATAAATTATATTATTTAAAGGTTTTAGAGTAAAAGTAGAATATATTGTAATGCATTAATATATTGTTTTCATTGGCATTAATTTTACCATGATTTTTAATGTAAAATATTTCAATATTTGGAAATATTTTAATTTTTAAAAACTCATTTTCCATTCCTACAATGGGATTAGTTTAAAATTAATTATTGTAACTTATGTGTTTTTTATTTTTAAATATTTATCCATTAATTTTAATTAGTGGGTCCAAATTATGTAAATAAGATCCTTTTATTTTTTGGAATTATGAATGGTAACTTTATTACTTTTTTATTACCACATTTAAGGGTAAACCATGTAATTAAATGTCAAAATAATATTATTAAGTTATCCTAACAACTAAAAAATTATATTGGATGAATAAATTATACCCTTGTGATATATTTTTCTAAATATAATCATTTTATTATCCCATTTTCATTAATATGACATGAATATTATTAAAATTAATGAATGTAACAAAATGTCAAAAACTCATTTATTATATTTATTTTAATTTTAATGAAGAGATAACCATGAGAAAACATTGATTATAAATTGTACATGGAAATATAAAATAATTAACTAAATCATAGAAATTTATTTATACTTTATATAGATAAAATAATTATCCTTAATGATGTAATAAGAGTGATGCAAATTTTATTTTATTAATAGAAATATAAAATAATTTGTTTTAAAAATATTAAAGGAAATATAATTTGAATTAATTATGTCTCTCCAGGAATTTACTAATTGAATATTTTTTTAGGAGTATATTCAATGATTTATTTTGAATTTATCTTTCTTTTTTTATTTTAATTAAATTAAATTTTATGAATAGTGTCAAATTGATGCTATTGATATTTTATAAAAACAATAATTTACTGAATTATTGGGAAATCCAAAAAAATTATAAAAAAATATATTGTTATGTGGTCTCAAATTTTATAAATGGTCCATTTATGGACTATTTATGCCATATAAGTAAAAATTTTAAACATATTAGTATTATAAATGTTGTTACCACATAGAAAATTGAATAAATTAATTAAGGGTAAATCCGAATTATAAGGATTAAATTAATATAAAAACTTGTCCGAAAATTATTCGATTAATATGAATAGATTCTAATAAAATTATGGAAGTATTTTAATTCATTAATAAACTCCCACCCTTTAAAATAAATTATATATTGTTTAAATCAATGATGGTAACAAAATATAACTATCTTGTATTTTAATATATTTTATGTGTCCTTATAGGGTCAAAATGAATATATAAACAAAGATAAATGTCTATTTTATTAATATAAACTATTATTCTGTAAATAAATTTATTTTTAATTCTTATATTCCATACAATTACCTTTAAAGTCTTTTTAATTATAAACCAATGTTTATTTAATTCTCATGAAAAGGAATGAATGATTTTCATAGTATTAATTTAGATATATTTTGAATTAATCAGTTTTTATAATGATTTTCCTATATCAATAAGTTATAATATATTTGTGTGAAAGAATTTGATTCAAATTCCCACTTTATATTAATGAATTAAGAGTTTAAGTAAATGAATAATATTAATTTGGAAATAATGGTATATTATTTAATTCATTTTTTATTAAATTATTTTTAAAAAATAAATGTTAAATATTCACAATGTGAAAGGATATGGCCAAAAATTTATTTTAATTTTCAATAATTTTCTATTTGTAAGTATTTGCGTCTAAAATAGTCTTATTATAACTTATTATTTTGAGAGTTTCCTAATGTGCCTCTTCCCTTCCATATAAATGGTCTCTTATCATTCTTGTTTAATAAAACGTCTAAATCCCTTCTAATCGGGAAAACCCTAACCAATTATCCTCACAAATTTTCTAACATAATACTAGAGGACACAATTAGGGAATGAATACATCCTAAACTGTCCTTTTATAAAAATCAAAAGGAGACACTCGATGAAGAGTTAATTATTTTACCAATTCAATTCAATTTATTTTCAACTTCAACTTTCTCATCCATTATTGTGTACATTCAAAATTTATTTCTCTATTATAATATACATGCAAAGATGTTATTATGATTATTGCAATACCGTATTCCTTCTATTACAATTCCTAAAAAAACTGTATCATTATTTATGTGTACGTACGGGTTACCGTCTCCACATCTTAGTGAAAAACATTTTTAATTTATAAAATTTTTAGATGTGTATAGAGTTTAATATAATATAATTGAATAATAAATATTACATGATAATGTTACTATATAATTTATATTCCATCCAATTCTAATTCATTGAACCATCAATGGAATGATATTGTCACTCGTCCGTACATATGGTCTACCGTCTGCAGGACGCAGTGAGATTCATTCTCAAGGATAACCATTAAAAAATGATTATAAACATTATATGCAGAGTAAAAATAAATATTATCAAAATTATATCATCCTATATATGAATAAAACACATCCAATACATAACAAACATGACATATTTGACAAAACAGGGATGGGAAAAAACTACTTAACCCAAAAAACAACGGTAATACTAAATTATTATTAAGAAAATGAGATTAGAAGATAATATATGATAAAATAAATAAAGATATGGTTCTAGTATATTTAATAACATTTTTTTACCACTATATAGGAGGTTAAAGCACCCTCGACAATAGGAAAGTACAAGGTAAGGTTTAATTTCAAAATCTCATTATTGTCTGAGATTGTTTATATGTAAATACATATTACGACATATTTATCATCCCTGCCCATAATTTATAAAATTTATATATAAATATTTGAAAAAAAATTAATGAAATTTTTAACAATGTATTAATGTTTATACAAATTTTTTTGCAAGAAATATTTCTGTAATTTTCCAAATGAGGTACTTTAATACCATTTTGAGCCAAGAAGGTAGTTATTTTTTAAAAAAAATTACGAAACAAGAGTTTATTTTCCATAGACACAATTCTATAACAATTTGAATTTTTCCTTATAGGTTTACACATCTATTTTCAAAAGTAATTTTTTTTCCTTTGTAATTTTACGATTGTTAAATGATTTCAATGTAAAAATAGTTATTTCTCTTATAGTGATTTAATTATTTTAATAGATTATTTTCAAATTATTCAATATAGTTTGTTGGATTTTATTATTTATTTACATGGATTTATTATGATACAATATTACATATTGTATTTAAGGTTTTGTTAAATATTTTACTGTAGATATCCTATTTTTATACCATTCATTATTTATGGTTAACATATTAACATTTCATTTTCTAGTTTTAATATGAATGTTATTATTATGTTATACACATTTAATAAAAGAACTTCATTGGGCATAGTAACTGACAGGTGGCACCCATTATAGCCCCTCAATTCAGCAGCAGGTATCATGAGACAAACTATTTTCTGGGCACAAAGTGTTGATGGCATATTTATGTATGTTCTTGACAAGAGGACTTGATGGTGTGGATATGATATTCAACATTATGAATTACCTTCATTATGATATTAGTTATGGATATTCTATGTGACTATTATACTAGTATAATATCCATGGTTATTCATATTTTAAATGGTATTATTTATTCTGGAAATATTGTGATTAATAGTATGTTTAAGGGCTTGTGTTTCAGTTATACATATTGCCTTAAGTTTTATAGTTATTTATCCATAATTGTTTCAATTTTATTATTAACCTTAATAAGAGTCTAACCTCACCCCTTCAATATGTTCTGATTTCTAATTGATTCATGAATTTTTTTATGATTTATATATCGGGTTAATCTAGGATAATAATTTTAACACCTGAAGCTTCCATGGTATATTTTCCTTTGAATAATGTAACAACTTGAATTGTACGAACTTCGAGATTCTAACACACCACGACCAATCAAACTAGCCGTTATGAATAGTAATACCCACTTTTTGAAATTTTTTAAATTTTATCATTCAAAATGGACTTCATTTTTGGATTCGGAATATCAAAATTAGCGAAGGGTTAATTTTTTGTATTTTTCTGAAAACATTAAATTTTTGATGATTAGTGAAAAACATTGATTTATAGTTTAAAACCAAATTTTTATTTAAATAAATATTTATTTTATTTAAATTTATTTTAGATCAAAATAGATACATAATACCTATATAATTTCAATGTAATTTATTATAGTCCGTTTATAATAATATTATATATATAAAAAATTTATTCATCTTTTTAACCGTCTATTACCCACCTCCTAAGAGCATTTGAAAATTTGAATAAAAGATAATTTTTTCAGTTCTGTGAATTGAATTTCAAAAATTTGAGAGAAATGATTTATATCAGTATGTTAAATTTGGTTCAATAAGATAAAAATAATGTTTGGTCAATAGTGACTTTTGACTTTTATTTACCACGATTAAAAGTAAATACAGTAATTAAGGGTAAAAATGATATTATTGTTACCCTAAAACATGTCCTAATTCTATTGGATAATTTTAATTCTACTAAAAACAACATTAGAAAAAACATATGATCCTTTAGCTCTATTTGGATTAGATTAAGACATTTGTTATTATTTAATTCAAAGAAGAGTTAAACGTGTTAATTTCAAAGCTTAATAACTAAAAAGATTTTAATATAGGGTTATACATAAGATAAATTCTACTATAAATATTCCTTAGAAAGATAAAAATATATCCTACATAATGGTATTTTATTTATATTTTTTAGACATTAAATAGTCTAATTTATTTATGACACAATGATGAAGCAGTAATTACATAAATAATAAAATATTAACATATTTTATATTATAAATATTCAAATAAATGTAATTTGAGACTTTTTATGAATTACACTAATTTTATAGTTGAATATGACATGTTATGGTTGGTTGGATGAATTTTTTTCAATGAAATAATGTTGTTATGAATTTAGCAAGTACAAAATACCAAATAGTATCAGAATTGACATAAAAGAGTTTATAAAACAAATATTATATTATTAATTGAAATTATAATCTTAAAAATATATGGATTGGCCAAAAGACTTATATAATGATATGTGTATCATTAATGAATCACTTTTGTTTCTCTTATAATTATATTATATGTTTATTAACCATATAATTTAAAAATACAAAGAGACACGGTACATGTCAAACTATTTAACTATGAGTTGAATCTAAAAGATAAGGATAATATAGTGACCCAAACCTGTCTAAAACCTATTGGTTGAGTGATTTTCGACCAATAACCACCTTATACTTTAAAGAATTCATTTTGGAGCCATTTTAAAACGAAAATGATTTTTTATAAAATAATATTTCTAGATTTTCCTGTGTTACCCCTCACCGATCTTATAATGGGCACTCCCCCTTCCCTAAAATTCACACCTTCAAAGCCATTTTTCTTGCCCAAAATCTACACAAATACACTCTCAACTATCCTAAATTCATCCTATAGGCCTTTTTTTAGTCATAAAGCCATCTGATGGAGCACTTTTGATCAAATCAAAATGTAGAACCCGAAGAAGAGGTCAATATTTCATCACCTCTTTCAAGTTCCTTTCTTCTTCCACTTCCTCTTTATTTGTAATTTCCATTCTAAAAAAATAACTACAGTATATTATATATATTGTGATTTTATTATAAATATGGTACATCCATATTAATTATTCTATCCATACTTTGAATGACATGTCTTTATACGTGTGTATGTACGGCTTACCCTCTCCGCGTCGTGGTGTAATTGTTATTCAATAAATTTTTATTTGGATTGGTATAATAATGATATGTAATTTATTTAAACAGTAAATATAACATTATAATGATTCTGTATATATGATATACCATCCAATTATATATTATTTAAATATCAATAGAATGATACGGTCACTAATGCGTACGTACGGATTACTGTCTCCACGAACGCGATGAGATTCATTCTCCATCATAATCCATTCAAGAATAATTTTCAATAGATGATTAGAATAAATTTTTAAAGACATAATATAATTATGAATATGAATAAGATAAATCCTATTCATAAAAAAGTCTAATTATGAAACAAAACATATAAAGGAATACGAATCAGTTAACACCCAAAACGACTATAATACTAAAATATTATTAACAATGAAAACTTAAAAGATCATATATGATATCATATTAATGTATATGATTATTGTATAATTTAATAACACTTATTTCACCATTGTACAGGAGTTTAACCTACCCTCGACCAAGTAAATGTACAAAGTAAGGGGTTTCTAATCACACTTTTAATTCCGTGAGATTTCCATTGTTCGCCACTTATTTATTAAATGTGGTGTATTGTGTACTGTCATTTCATATATATATATATATATATTATCATAATTATCATTATATTCATGTTATTATGTGATTAATTGGGTTGTTATTAAATTCTCGCCATATGACTCTAATGATTACAACAATGTAAGGGTTTTCATCCCACTTCCTATTTCCATGAGATTCATGCCATACTGCCACTATTTCCTTTTATGTGGTGTATGTACTGCCCAATGATTATATTCATTGTGTACTATAATTTAATTGATGATAAATTACATCTTCATTTAATGATCCATATTTCATGGTATGTATGTTTCATAACTTACCAAATTGGTAAGGAAATTTCAAACTTCAATTTCCACACATTCGGCTTTACGCATATCCCATTGATTATTTTACTCCATGATTATGTGTAGAATAATTATTTATTATTTTTTTTAGTAATTTCCACTCCCTTTTATGTTGTTATACTTTTGATACACATAAAAAATCCATTGATAAATTCTCAAGTCATCGATATGATCTTGATAAGAGTAATTTTAACTCAATCTCAATTTATTGAGTTAAACATCCAATTCATCGGTGTTTTTTTACATGAATATGTGCGAATATCCTATGATTTATTTACAATTAATATCCAATAATATTGAGTGTATTTATATTTTTCTCACATAATCATGTCGTTTATTTATCCTTAACCTAAGTACAAGGTCTTTATAAGAGATTTCATCTCAATTTACATTTCATTGAGACTTTTTTGTTGTTATACACCAATTCACTTTTATATGGTGTATATAATAAACTTTGACATAGTATATCATGAATCCTTTTATTCCCATGAAATTATAATGTTTTTATTTCTTCAATTATTTGAATTTATGTGTCCCTATTATGGTTAGGAACCTTAACTAAAATATCATTTTAAAATGTTTTAAATATTTATTATTCTAAATCTTTCTCATTAATATCCATGTTTTAAAAATGGTTTTAAGGATTTATTTATATGGAAATTAAAGTTTTAAAACTAAAATTATATTTAATGTTTCAAAGAGGTATGGGACTCTTTGATTCAAAAATCTATTTTAAACGGATTCTTGATAAATAGTGAGACTTTTAAATGTTTTCAAGAAAAGGGGGATATTTCTCTCAAATAGTTTTGATGATTATTTTAATCTATGTAAATATCATTCAATATTCTCTATTGAGGTTGTTATATAATAATACAATCATCTATATTGTATTGAATGAGTTATGATTTACTATGGATGTGATATTTTTATACCATTCATGGTTTGCTATTAAAATGCTGACATTTCGTATGCTAGTTTTAATACAAATGTTCAGATTTTTTTATTACCATTTCATATGAAGAATGAATTTGACTTTTTATTTCATGGGTGGATCCCGCTATAGATCCCCGATGCATCGGTAGGCCACATGAGACAAATTAGTTTCTTGGCACAAGGCCTTGACAAAATCATATTTGTAGGCTTGGCATAAGGCCTTGACTATGTGGTTATGGAAGTCTGGCATTACACAGTCCATCATTATGAAAGTGGCTATTGATTTTGAATGTTATTATTAGACAAGTAGAATATCCATGTGAATAACTAAATGGAATTATTTGTTTTTATCTTTTCCATATTATGCTGAAGTTCAAGTTTAAAAGGCTTTTGTTTTAGTCTTATACATTTCCTTAAATGTTTATGCTTATTTATAAATTTTTCTGGTATATTGTTATCCTTTCTGAGGATTTGAGCTCGACCATTACTATGTTTTATATTTCCCAGGATGTGAAAAGGTGTATTATGACTGACCTATAGGGATAGTCTATAGGATCTCAGTGTTGTCTATGGAAACAATGTTGTTGTAGTTTTCCATTTTATGATTTAATGTAAACCTTATGAATAAATCTAGTACTTCCATCGATACTAAACTAATATTTATTTCGATACTTGACCTTTTGTGATCATGCCAATGATACATAATAATGCACCAATTCTGAGCTTCTGGGGTCGAGGTGTTACAATAATGGTGTTTTGAAAGGAATTTCTATGTTGTATTTTATGTTCAAAAATAAAATGTAATATTCATATTTGTAATGTCCTTTCAAAGACTGTTAAATGAATTGGTCCTTCCGGATTTGATTTATTATTATAATTCCAATGTATTAAAATAATTCCCTGGATCTGGATTCTTGTGTGGGGGATTTTTATTTGGGGAAAGAATACGGTTTTGGCTATAGAAAACATTGGAATTTTTCTTGATATTATTCCAGAGCAGTGCCTTTAGACGGCGTGTGATTCCGAGCCCTGGTGTCACCGGAATTAAATTTTCAGTGCGTTCACACTGGGCATGCCAATTAAGCAGAATAACTCCTTAACGGTATCTTGGACAGGAATTCAAGGGCACCTTAGAGTTCGAAGCATGTCATTTA
Organism: Viscum album; assembly: GCA_963277665.1. Classification (NCBI taxonomy): domain Eukaryota; kingdom Viridiplantae; phylum Streptophyta; class Magnoliopsida; order Santalales; family Viscaceae; genus Viscum; species Viscum album. The sequence goes on from OY728166.1 coordinate 602,905,840, forward strand.
CCCTATGAGGGGTGTAATTTTCATGGGCACGGCCCTCCTGTGAAAAATGCCACCTAGGGCGTTTTGGTAATTTAGAGACCTTGGATGTTAGGTTTTATAACATTCAAACGGAAGCTCAGACTAAAATTATGAGACCTCCATTGACCTCGTGGGGTTGTGTTTACCATATCGGAGGCTGAATGACGACCCCGTCGAGAGTTTCAGATGCGGGTCAATTTTGGGGTTTAAATTAATTAAACTTTTTAATTAATTTTCCTTACTTAAATCTAAACCCACACATTTTATACTCTTCCCATTTTTCATCCTCTGGCGGAAGGAAACTCAATCAAGGGAGCTCCTCCAGCAAGCCCTCCTACGTCCTCTCCTCCCCAAGTTGGTGTGCGGCTTTGGTGGATCGACGGCGAAGCTCCGGGCTACGCCACAACAAGGTAGGATCGTGCGTATTTCATTTTAAACTTTCTCAGCTTCTTTGAATTCATATATATGCGTCTAATTGTTGTCTGTTTGTCGATATAATCCCATAATCACATATTTTGTGTTCTGAGATTTCTGACGCATCTTTCGGATTTGAATTTCGAGTCCCGAGGTGACCGCAGCTATCCGACGAAGATTCGGGTGTGTTTATGTGTTTTCCGACGACTTCGGTAGGTTCTAGCGGCGGTCTTTCCATCCCAGGCGGTGGCGCGGTGGCTTCGAACAGTGGCTCAGAGCGGGCTAGCATCATCTTCGGCGCAGGTGGTTAGGCGAGCGAGTGTGGAAGGCGGTCGAGCGAGGCGACGACTCCCATGCGGTAGGCGAGCTCGCCGCCGAGGGGGTGACGACAACGACGGGGTCACGGCACGTGACCCCATGCGGGAACAGAGACCCTCATGCGGTGGTTCTCCACACATGACCGCGATAGGCCACGAGGGCCGGTCGGTACCGTGTGGATCCGGGATCCATGACCGGGCACACCGGCTGGCCCAGGCCGGTCCAACCCAAGGAGATTTGTCCCCTCGACTTCAGAAACTCGTATTCTTCACTACAGGTGTCTATTTTTTGTTCTTTCTACGTATGTGTAATCCTGAACTCAAGACGAACATTTTGACAAGGTTTCCGGGGTTTTAATTCCTGAGACGGGGGCCTCAGTGGCGCGACAAGCTAGTTAAGTGGAATGGCGTTATTCCTGGGGTTCTTGTTTTGGGCAGCGCGGACCCATTTGAAGTCCATTTTGAGCATCGTTAGTCACATTACGACCATGGAATAGAGAGGATGATGTCCAAGGGGTTTTCGGGCATTGAAACTAGAGTTGAGGCATGGGGACCACGGCCTGTCGTTCAAGCCTCCCGCATCTTTTGGAAACCTTTTCATCGGACGTCCGTTCGAGGCGTGCGAGCAGTCAATTCTGGGTATTTTTCTGAGGGCATCGCAATGGAGCAATATGCCCACTTTAATTCCACATGGTGGTACGGGACCCACGAGGGACATTTTGGGAGTTGGTGGTGATTTCAATCTTCTTCACCGGGTGTCTGTTTTGGACAAGTGTTTATTCAATCTTGTGTACTTTTTTGAGAGGATCGCAACAGTGTGATCCATTCGTAGTGCTTCAGAATCGGGATGTGGGTCCCACAAAGAGTTTCTCATGTGTGGTATGGAGAAATGAATCTTTTTCTCAGTACATTTGTTTCACGCAAGTATGTAGTCTATTTAACGTTTCTTTCCGAGGGGATCGAAATGGTGCGATGTGCCCAACTATTTTTGGGACCAAGGCTCGGGACCACGGGATGTCGTTCAGGCATAAAGTAGTGTTGAATGACTTTAACAATGGATTTAGTTTGGAGGTGAGTAAATAGTCCATCTCACACGTTTTTATGCAAGGATTACAACGGTGCAATCCGTTTGGATGTGCGGAGTCTCATTCGAGATCTCATTAAATATGGAAGCATGAATGGTGTACCGGTGGTGGTTCTTATTGCAGTGTTTGTAGGGAACCCTTGGAGTGTGATCACGTTCACTCCTGTGAGAGTGAATTTAGTGTTTGAAGAGCTGGCGTTTTCCGTGCTAGGGTTGTGGTGGAAGCAAGTGGGAGAACTTATATTTTCTCCCTTTTTGCGTTGATGTTGGACATCGTGTGCACCATAGCCTTTGGTCTAGGAATGTGGTATACTCTAGGAGTAAATGGGTTTTCCTAAGGTACGTGTTGTAGTTTGTACCCAATAATTTTTGTGTACATGGTTTGGATATTAGCTAGTGCCACATGTCGTGAGGGCCCCATGTGTGTACCGTGTTCTAATTTACGTACATTTGACCTCTCGTGATGCAGAGGGTCTTTCTGTTAACGTTTTTTTAGACTAGTAGGGTGGAGTGGTTTTCCCTGGTTCTATTATTGACGGTTTAATCAGTTGATTTGTTTGGGTTCCCCTGACATTAATCCATGTGGGATCTCAGTATCATGTCCCTTCGTGTTCCCTGGTAGGGTTATTGTGGATTCAGTGTGACAAATACATTATGTGACCACCGATCCTCTACCCAAGAGGTTGTTTCCAGTAGGGTATGAAGCCCCCATGAGCCTAGGTGCAGTTTCCCTAACTGAGTATCGAGATCATATCCTCCTTCCGCGATCTACCTAGAAGTGTTTCCCAAGTCAGATCTCTAGGTATCGGTGTTAACCACACTACACGGGTGCTGAACCTCTACTAGGTGAATTGTTCTGGTGTTGGGTGGTTGTGCGATACCCACTCCATGTTTTGTTGGCCAGTTTTTTACCATCAAGTAGGGATGGCCAGAGCAGTTCCAGGTTTACCCTCAAGAAGGGTTGGGCAATTGGTTGCTCATCGACAAGTTAGGGTTTACCCTCCAGCAGAGATTGGGCAGTGGGTTACCCGACGACCTCTTAGGGTTTACCCTCTAGATGAGACTGGGAAGTGGGTTACCTGGTGACCTCTTAGGGTTTACCCTCCAGTAGATATTGGGGAGTGGGTTACCCATGACCTCTAAGGGTTTACCCTTCAGCATAAACTAGGCAATGGGTTACCCGACGGCCTTTTAGGGTTTACCCTCCTGCAGAGACTGGGCAGTGGGTTAACCGAAGACCTCTTAGGGTTTACCCTCCAGAAAATACTGGGCAGTGGGTTACCCAATGACCTCTTATGGTTTACCCTCCAGCAGAGACTGGGCATAGGGTTACGTGACGACCTCTTAGGGTTTACCCTCCAGTATAGAATGGGAAGTGGATTACCCGACAAACTCTTAGGGATTACCCTCAAGCGGGGTTGGGCAATGGGTTACCCGATGAATTCTTTCAGACTCAGTCCTTTCTACTAGGCTATTCAATGGCTTTTGTCTGTGACTACCAGATCGGGACCCTTGGTTGTATGGGTCAGTGATGTGATAACTTTGACTTTGAGAAGTCCTCTCGAGTGTTTGACAGTGAAGAGGTGTGGTTTTATATTCCACAGAACTCTCAAGTATGAGGGGGGATTTCCCCACCAAGACACATCACTTTGATGTTACCTAAAACCATGCGGCAGAGTCAGTGCCACCAAAATCAGATAGTGTCAGGGTGTGGTGATTTGAGCCCCTTGGTTGGTAGTTCAGGGCAGTCGTGCAAGATGCTGGGCATCGATGGTGTTTACTTCTGGGATTGTTGGCGACTCACTTTCTTGGCCTGAGCTATGAGATGGAGATACCCTTACGATCTTGTTCGGGTATCATGTTTGAGCATATGGATATGTGTATACCTTGTTATAATACCCACTTCTTGGGTTTTGGTTACTCTTATTCCAGGAGAGGAAAAGACGCGCTGAGTATGCCACGTGCTTCCTGTGTCTATCTTCTCGTGGTTGGACGAGTCCAATCTTCTTCCATAGGTAGCGAAGACGCGAAGAGAAGTTCATCTTCTCGCCATTTCTAGCTCCTTGTGTTTGGATGAGTCTACTTAATTCCTCTTGATGGGTTGATTTGTACTATTTACTGCACTCTCAGATGTACTCCTTTATTTTTCTCTGTTCAATCTACTGCTCACCACTTCAGTACTTCCTTTGTTTTTCCATCGATCCTTCATGTCATCATAATCAGTATGGTTATACTCACCCATGCTTGGGATTTTCTCGCACATGGTGTGCCCCTATAGACGACGGACATGATGGTCGTGACATCAGCAGAGCATAGGAGTTTGAGAGCTTGGACCGCGTATGGTGGTCATAGTCTGGTTCCAAGTTTGGGACTCTCCAAGCTATTTACTTTTGTTTACCTGTTGTTGGGTTTTTTCACATTTCTTGTTGGGCACGTGTTTTTCCCTTTTCTTTTCAATTTACCTTTAGCACTTACTTTGTACTATTTAGAGGTCGATGCACCTTTGTGGTTTGTTTATAGTAGTTGATACTTTACTTTTCTTTTTACTCTGCACTTCTGTATTGAGTGGGCTGTGTGTGTGTGTACAGGTACTTAGGCAAACGCCTCCCCGAGTTGTTTAGCCTTCGGTGCTCTTCACCATCCCCTGGCCTGTGGAGGCTGGCTTGGGGTAGTTGTGGCTCGAGCCAGGGTAGGGTTAGGTCATGACAGTTGGCATCGGGGTACATTTAGAAACAAACATGAAAAATAAATTTAGAAATCAATGATTAGAAAACATAACCATATGAATGACATTGAGGATAAGTCTAAGTATAGAATATAATTATTTATATTTGGTAATGGATATCCTAGGTTAATATAATTGTAAAATGGATCTAGAATAAGATTCTACCATTTTGAGATATAATAAATGATTCTTTATTACTACGTCACCATGATTAGTGTTTCTCAAATTATGCATTGAGTTTTGGTTAGTGATTAGAATCAGTAAAGTTATACATGAAATGGTTACAATTTTAATTATGTAGATATTACAACAGGGAGATTAAGTGAAATAGGTATTAAGGATTGCGATGATGAAGTATAGTTATGGGATTAAGGTTGAATTTGAATTATTAAGGTTATTTTGTATTTGTATTCAATAATTATTTCATTATTGGTGATCTTGTTATAGTAACCCTGAGATATGAAAGGGTTTTACTATATTACTTATTCATAATGTATTTAGATATGTGAATTATTTCCTTATGGATATTAAGGAGATAAAGGTGTATGATAATAATAGAAACATTACATTTTTGTAGAATCTAATATTTTTTTTTAAATTTAAATACCTTTCTAGAGAGTAAATTTGGATGGATATATATCAATGAGCCTTAATTCCTAAATGGGTTGATTTTATCATTGGATATAATTTTTTTGAGGATAAAGTATGATTCATACGATATTTTTTTCTAAAAAGATTGTTTTTATTAAAAATTGAATGGTATAATTAAATTCTTTTTGATCAAACGACTCATTAAAAGTGATCTATAAATAAAGAATAATATTAACTATCATTATCTTGATGAATTAAATGAAGTGAAAATAGATAGAAGCATAACCAAATGATAACTTTTAAGTAATGAAGTATGTTTTCTCGAGTTCCCCTTTGGATAATAAAACAATCCCTCAAATCTAGAAACGAGTATCTAAAAAATGTGTTATCTTAATACCTTAATTTATTGTTCAAAAAATGGTACTTTAAATCATCATAGATTTATGCATTTGATTCTATCAATTTTAAATTTTTTCTTCAATTGTTTGTGATTTATGGCCTCAATCACTCCCAATAAATATATACGTATTCCAACATGTGTGAATCTCCACTAGACACTGAAGTTCTCTTATTAAAAAGTCTAATTTAGTTTTGACCATCACATTTTCCTTTCCTTGTTAATAACAGTATATTTTATCAACCCTAGTTCCAATGTGGGTATTCCAAAAAAGGTATTTTTAGTATCCACCTTTTATTTTCTACATGAATTTTCAAATTGAGAGGGAACAGTTTATTGAAAGAGGTGAGAACGTTACATCGCAAGAATTTACAATATTTGGATTTCTGAATAATTTTCATTAATTTTCATTCTTTTTATGCAATAACATGTTAAAAATATGTTACACACAACAATGAGTTTTCTTGTATTACACGCAAGACCCAGTTTAACCTAACAACAATATATTAATAAAATATTTTCATTTATTATAATATATTACCTAGCCATTAAATTAAAGGTTAGGAATTGTTTTATCCCAACTTTTTCTTTTATATATTTCATATTATTTTTACATTAATATTCTATATTTTTATAGAAATAATACATGAAAGGATTATATTTTTCAGATGAAATAATTATTTTCCAGAAAATGCAGTTTTGCGGCCATTTTGTGGCATAAAAATTTTTAATATAGATTTTTAAACTTTTATATATTATATATAACAAAATAAAATTCTTCTTTGGATGTGTGATATAATAAATTACATTACATTATTTTTTTATATGTTTCTGATTTGTTTTTTGTTTTGTTGAAAACTAAGCATATACGAAATTTTAATTCAAAATAAAATTTTTCATCGAAATATTTTACATGGAAAAATTATATTATTGAATTATTTTAGAGTAAAATAGAATATTTTTTACCAGTTAAATTAATTTTTTCATTGAAATTAATTTTTCTATGAATTTTGTTGTAATAACATATCAATATTTTGTAATGTTATAGCTTTTAAAACACTGTTTTTCATTCCAAAAATAGGATTAATTTAAAATTAATTACTTTAAATTATATGTTTTGAATTTCAAAAAATGGATTTTTTATTTCGATGTTGTGGTAAGAAATTATGTAAACATGTCCATGTTTTTAATTACGAATAGTAACATTAGTGTTTTTTATTACTACGTTTATGGGTAAATCAATTAAAGAAATGTAAAAATATTATTATAAAATTTTCCAAACACCTATAAAAATTCTATTGGATGACTAAAAATTACCATTATCATCAATATTTCAAAATATGATCACTTAATTGTCTCTTTTCCAATAATATTATTAAAAATAATGAATTTGATGAAATTTCACACTCTCATTTCTTATAATTACAATAATATTAATATATAGATATCCAACATATAACATCAATTGAAACTAATATCTAGAAATCTAAAATGATTGTCTAGCACATATAATTTTATTTATAATTTTCAGTGATTAAATAATTACCCTTAATGATGACACAATAGTTATGAAAATATTAAATTATTATTAGAAATATCAAATAAATTGTTTTAAAGTTTTTAAAATAATTATAAATATAATTAATTATGGTTATCCCTGAATTATATAAGAGACTATTACAAGTTAGCAGTATATTCAATGATTTGTTACGAATTTAACTTTTTTTTTTGTATTTAATTATTTTCCATGTTATTAATATAGTAAAACTGACAATGTTAGTATTTTATAACAGTAATAAATTATTTAATTATTTTAAAATACAAAATTAATTAAAAATACAAAAGGATTATTATATGGTTTATAATTTCATTTATAATCTATTTATGGACAATTTACACCATATAATAAATCATTTATGTCTATTTAATATTTGATTTGTTATTACAACAATTAATAACAAGCACAGTAATAAATGGTAAATCCCAATTATAAGGTTAACAATAAAATAAAAACATTTAAAAATAATTGGAAGAAGATGATTCGATCCTTATCACATTTAGATAAATTTTGAGTTATTTAATTGTCACTTTCCTTTGACACTAAATTATATATTATTTAAATCAATGATAGTTGCAAAATATTACAATCTAGTATTTTAATTTCTTCAATGTATCCAAATATGTCCATAATTAAGCTAAAAACAAATATAAATTTCAATATAAATAAAATTAAATAATTTTCATTTAATAAATGTATTTTTAATTTATAATTTTATATTATTACGTTAAAAGAATTTTCAATTCTATAATAATATATATTTAATGAACATAAAAATAGAATAAATGATTTAAATAATATCATTTTGAATTTTTTATTAATGAATAAATTTTTATAATGAATTTAATTAATATATTAGAAATTTTATGTGTTTTAAATATTTCTATTCGAATTATCAATTTATCCGAATGTATTTTATGTCAAATTATAATAATAGAATTAAATTTAGAAATAATGATTTCTTATTAAACTAATTTATTATTAAATTTTATAAAAATAATAAATTTTTAAATAATCATAAAGGAATAGGATACGGTCGAACATGAATTCCATTTTTCGTTTATGGTCTATTTTTATGTATATTGATCTATAATAGTGTTATTATAATTTAAAATTTTGAAAGTTACCAAATGTGCCACTCTCATTCCTTATAAAAGGTACCTCTCTTAATCTTTTGATAACACCTATAAATCCTTTTGTATTCGAAAAAACATAACTAATTATTCTCTAAACTTCCTTAACATCATCCTTGAGGACACAATTTGGGAATAAAACCATCCTTTGTAGTGATTTTGTTCAAATCAAAAGGATACCCTCGAAGAAGATGTGACTTTTTTACCAAATTAATTCAATTTTTTTTCTTATACATCCTCTTCTTATGTTGTTTCTATACTAAATTAATATATACAATATAATATTCATTTTTAAATGTTATTTGGATTATGGGATATCCATATTTCTCATTTACCCCATCCTATGTAAAAAATATCACCATCTCTGCGTACGTATGGCTTACCTTCTCCACGTCGTGGTGAAACTTTTTATCATTTATACTATATTTAGATGGCTATGATGATTAATATAAATGATTTAAATAATTAATATGACATTACAATGTTTCTATATAGTTCTTATTGAATCCAATTCCATCCCATTTAACCATCAATTGAATGATAGAGTCGTTCAAGCATACATAGGACCAATCATCTCCACGATGCGGTGAGATTCATAATCCATATTAACCATTCAATAACTGTTATAAAAGTAAGTATTATTAACATGATATCATTATTTATATGAATAAAATACATCCTATTTATAAAAAATGACATACATGGAAAAACAGAAATGCTAAAATGAAGTAGTTCACACTCAAAACAATGGTAATACTGAAATATAATAAAATATATATAATATTACCATATACGATATCATAAAAATAGATTTGGATTTGGTTATTATATAATTTAATTATTTTCATTAACAAATATATATGAGGTTAATGCAACCATGACTAATGTAATGTAAATGGTAAGGGTTAATTTCTGAATCTCATTATTATTCGATGATGTTTATAAGTAAGTATATACTACTACATCCTTATCATCCATGTCCATGTTTCACAAAATATATTTCGAAATATTTTAAAAAAATTTAACAACATTTTTACCCATGTGTTAATTTTTATATAAAACATTTTGAAAGTAATCAATCAACCATTTTCTAATTGATTCACTATATTACCTTTTTGACAAATTAAAGAAAGAAAGTTTTTTAACTTATACGGTGAAAGAGGCTATTTTCCTCCATTATTAAGGCTTAATATTTTGAAACATACTTAATAATAAAACATGTTTATTTTAAAAATTAATGTTTTCCTTTATTATTTAATGGATTTTAATGATTTCATTGTAAAAAGGGGATATGTCTCTCAAAGAGATTTAATGATTTTATTATATTATTTTCTTCTATGACAACATCCATTGTTGGATGTTATTCTTAATTTAGGTTGATTTATTATGATACAATCATCCATATTTTATTTATGGGTTTATGATATTTTTGTCTGTGGATATTTTATTTTTAAACAATGTATGGTTTAGGTTAGAGTATTAACACTTCGAAATCTTGTTTTAATACGAATGTTATTGTTATGTTTTAACACATTAGTAAGAGAAATTTATTGTATGTAGTATCTGATGGATGGGCCTATTATAGCCCCTATATGTATTATTAGGTCTCACAAGAAAAACTTGTTTTTTGTCCCAACACATTGATAGAAAATTTACGAATGGTATTGGCATGCAGCGAGGACTATATGGTTTTGATGTCAAATTTTATTCATTACCTCATTATTATATTAGTTATGGATAATACATATGATTTTTAGACACGTATAATATTCATCGTTTGGATTATTTTATAAGGTATTATTTATTCATTCTATATTAGGATGAAGATTATGTTTAAATGGATCTTGTTTTCATTATTCATAGATCCTTAAGGATTATGATTATTTATTTATAATAGCTTCTATTGCATTCTTACCAATACTAAAAATCTAATCTCATCCCTGTCTCATGTTTTCGGTTCCCAAGATTCCATGATGTGTATTATGACAGATTTTAAGGGTTATGCATAGAGAATAATGATAATCTCAAATGATTATATATGTTATATTTTTCATTGAAATTTTTATTTAATGTTCATGTTTGTAATATATTTTCTAAGCCTGCATAACTAGTCGGTCCTTCAATATTTTATTCCACTAATTATTCCAATGATTTAAAATAACTCATCGGCTCTAGAATTCTGGGTCGAGGTAATACAATTCATATGTTATGCTTTCATGTCCCATTATATTGATTCCCTTATGATCAATGTCTTATGAACATTAATTATTTATTACATGATTTATGTTTATGATCTATAATATCTATGGTATTATCATCTAATGTGAGGAACACATTCACATATCCTTATTCCAATGATTATTCTTAGGAATATAAATTGTTAACACTTCCTGGTCATATTAAATATCCCCTTTTTATGATTCCTTGCCACTCAAAGTAAATTTTTATTAAGAATGAAAAGGGAACACGAACCAACATAACGGCATGGGCCTCAAGGGACCTAGGAGGCATTAATTAATGAATACCAATGTCATGTCCCTTAGCCTAATATAGTTATTTTTATTCTATTAGTTTAATGTTTTATATTTTCTATAAAATTGTTTTAATGTTAATGTATAAAAATTTACTAAATTATAGTTGGAATCATAGGAAAGGTTTAATTATCCTTTGGAAACTAGGATGAGAAAACCTTATTGAGAAACCTAATGACATTCCTAATGATAGGTCTAATGATGAGGAAAAGTATAGGGAAATGTTTTAGAATGTTATTAGAGGATATATAGTGGTTTATTAGAAATAAATCCATGTCAAGATACTACATGGGAATGTCAAACTTGAATCGATATACCAAGTAGTAACAACTATAAAAAGGTGTGTCATGCTTGACTTGAACATAAAATGGTACAGAACAATGGGCTTTACTATACACCTTGGTAGAAACTCGTTTGGGATATTGATTTGAAATTAAAACACACACCATGAAACATCATTATGGGTTTAAAAAAATTCCTATGAATAACCCAAGAAAACCCAAGGATTTCATATATTATGTAAGGTGTCATAATTTAGACATGATGATAGTGGGGATTATTTATTTTTTAGATCATCACATAGAGAATTATTTCATACATTATTCTTTCTTATTTTATTCCATGATTGTAACCTAAAGGAACGATGTTAATGGTGATTAGGATACACAATGTAAAGATTGTTATCTTGATCATCCGAACTCTATTGTAACTGGAAAGAAAAACCACAATTCTATCCTCCCCTAGCTTCCTCAAGATATAAATCATGATGAGAATCCCAATGATAAAATGACAGTAAAACATTTTATTGAGTCATTCATGATGAAATGTCTGCATTCCATCAATGTATATTTTGGTCCACTTATAGAAAAAACTAGATCAGTACAACTAAAAATATATTCTCTACTCCCTATTTTATGAATCATAAGAAAATAATTATGCATATTAATTAGTTATAAACTGAAGTAGATCTGTGATATAATTTAATTATAAATACAAGGAAGAAAGAAGAAATTGAATCCATAAATTGGGATATAGTCAATAACATATTATTTAATAATTACATTATTTATTTATTTTCATACAAAGAAACAAATTGTTTCCATGAGTGGAAGAAACATGATGATGAATCCATCAGTTCCTATGAGGATAATTTCACAAGTATTTCAAGATATGATAATGAAATTATCATCCAATATGAATGTAATGTTGAATGCTTCTTCATTGGCATAAATCCAAGTATCAAAATGGAGTTTTCCAAAATAGACATTTGTAGCTATGATGAGATTCTTCGTTGTATAATCAATGATGAAATAGAGATTGGGTTTAAATATAAATACCATTTTTTTTAAAGGAAGATGAATTTAAATGGAAAATCTAAAAATAGTTAAGATAAGATGAATAGACTTCCATTATAGTCAATGTTAGGAAAGAGTCATGAAGGGAATTTTCTTATGGTGACTAATAATTGGATTATGTGTGAAAGAGAAATAAATCATGAAATTTATTTCTTCATTTACGGGAAGAAGTTGGCCAATGGAGCACATTGAGAAAAAACTACAGAGATTAAAACTATGAATCTTTATTACTGTTCGGGTAAGGGGTGTGTGAATTATGCAAACCAATGACCAAACCCAATGGATGGTGGAAACGACCGGTGTCCTCATCCTTTTAATCTGAGGTATTAGGGGATATCTACTTGGATCACAGTTTCTCATGAGGTGTGCGATAATGAAATGGAGAAAGGTAAAATTATCATCAACTCTAGAACTAATAATGTCTTGATGGAATATCTATCTTCCTAATTTTTCATTTCTATATAATTATAAAATGGTATTATGAATCCTCCCAAAAAAAGTATTTATAATTAGTAGTTCAACCCCCTATTTGTATGATTATTACGTATCAAGTTAATGATTCATCTATGGTTGAATACTTTTGGTGTGTACATCCTACCAATATTTTCATCTGTACCTTAGTTTAACTAGATTTCATCTATGTTATGGATTGGACTTTTTTTATTAAATCCCATATGAATAGTCAAGTAAAAGAAGTTATGACTTCTATTTCAAGTTAACAGATGATTTTTTATAAATGTGATGATAATTAAGTTCTTTTTATGGATATTAGATCTAGTATATGGTCTTAATTATCATTTGGAAGGGTTTTTTATATCAAATGGTTGGGTTTAACATTTACATCGATTATATGGATGATTTTTGGGACTTTGAGGATTTTTTTCTAGATGAGTTACCTAGCCTTCCACCAAAATGCGATTTTGTGATCCCAATAGAGCTCATACTTGGTTCGATACAAATTCAGAAGACTCCCTATAAAATGGACCCAATATTGTTGAATTATTTGAATATGTAACTCCAATAATACAATGAAAACCGAATTTTTCAGACTAATGTATCAACATAGGGTTCACATTTTATCTTTGTGAACATCAAAGGTAAATCAATGTAAATGTACAATGATTAACAGTATCATGATCAAGAACAAGTGTCATCATCCCTCTATTGATGATCTGTTTGATCAACTATTTAGTGCTCAAATTGTTTCCAATATTGACCTTCAGTGTAGATATAATCCACTGAGGGTAAAAATTTAGAATATACCCAAGATTAAGTTTAGTACAAGGAATTGATAATAGTAATATATAGTGATTCCTTTTGGTCATACAAATGTGCATTTTATCTTTATGGTTTTGAAGGATAGTGTATTTATATATTACCTCGATCAATTTTTTATAGTTTTTATAGATGTTTTTATTTTCTATTAAATGATAAATGAAGAGAATTAACAACACCTAGGAATTATACTTAATACCATAAGTATGGAGAGACTATATAAAAAAAATAAGATTACGTCCTGGCTGCAAAAAATTTCATTTTCTGGTCATATAATCACAGGAGACGGTATAAATGTTGGCCTTTCAAAGAAAAATTCTATTTTTTGTTGTCCTATACAAACTATGGTAATCGAGATCCATAATTTTCATGGATTAAATATATATTATCAATGTTTTGTGGAGGATTTATCAAGATTATTTAATCCTCTGAACAAGTTAACTTAGAGGGGTGACAAGTTCCTCTAGAGAGATGAACATGAGGAAACTTTCATGTAACTGAATAGTAGTATAGTTGATGCACCAGTGATTACATTATCCAATATAATAGAAGAGTTTGTAATCTATAGTATGCATCCAAATAGTGGTTGGAATTTTTTCTTATTTAAAATAATATGGTTATCTCTTATACATCAAGACAGTTGAAGTTCTAAAAAAATTACCAAAATCATGATTTGGAGATAGCAATGGAATTTTTTTATTTAATAATATGTATAAATTATCTTTATTGAGACTTTTGTGAAATTTATACCATTCAAAAAATTATAAAATATATATTCACACAGAATGATTCAAACATGCTCAGAAAATATGGCTTGTTCTGATAAAGTATTATGATTTATCAATGCCTTACCACCATTGGATATAAATCAAAGTGGCCAATGTGTTGAGTTGAAAGGATTATTATAGATTATCCATCATGAGTATTTCAAATGTTTTTATATTTCTTTGAAAAGGATGGATCCAGAAATCATGAAGGAAATGGAAATAACTTATCTTTCTAAATTAAATGTCCAACTTTCTACATAAGTGATTATTTGAGATTCACATAATGAATACATAGAAAAATAAAAGATGGTTAGAGACATTATTGAGTTTAAGAATGATCTGGATGAAATTATAATGTTATTTAATCATGTATGTTTGCATTAAATATCATATTTGAAGAAAAATTTGTTGGAGAATGTTCATTGTTCATCATTGTCTATTCATCTTGGATGTATGAAAATGTATATATACATGAAAAAATAATTATAATGGGTTGGAATGATTAGGGATATCAATTAATTTGTATCATGATGCTACTTATAATATCATGTTAAGGATGAGTTACAAAAATATAAGGGGATGTTTCCTCTATTACCCATACTAGAATAGAAATGTGATAACAACACTAAATTTTTTTCATTGGACTCCCCAAAACATCTAAATTTTATAATGTTATATGGGTGGTATATGATAACATTACTATGTCAGAACTCATCATCTCTATAATATAATACATTTCCCTAGGTCATCATTCTAGGATATACATCAAGGAAGTTGTTTTATTTTATAGAGTGCACATTCTATTTTATCTGATCAGGCTCCATGTTTTACCTCAATGTTCAACCAAATCCATTTAAAAGAACATGATTCAAAAATGAGTTTAATCACTTCTTATCATACTTATAAGTATGGTTATTCTAAAATAAAAATTAATACCCTATAAGATACTATGAGACTTTTTTATTTGATTTCATAGGTGTTTAAGATCAACACCATCCTCGAGTTGAGTTTTATTACAATAGTAAATTTCAATAATGATTTTAGATGGATCTTTATTAAGTGATATAGGGTAATAAATATAGATATCTAACATATTGGGATAATGGTGGAGAATAAAATATATTGGGACCTGATATTACTTATGAAATGAAAGGTAAGGTTAGATCCATTTAGTAGTAGAAGCTTAAATCTGGATGAAAATTTATGATGATAATCATAAAAAATGAAATATATTTTTATTATTGTGAGAATTGTTTTCTATAAATTTCTCCATATAAGAATGTTATATGGTTTGTGGATAATGGGAAGCAACTCAAAAGGTATATTAGCCCTGTTGAGATTCTTGACCGTATAGAAACAGTATCTTATCACTTTAAACATCCTCCCAAAATATATCAAGTCCAATATGTCTTCCATGTATCTCTCTCAGGTAAGAAAATTACATTCCCTTTACAGGTTCAAAAATTATATGTCATACCGGGGGAGTAGCATCATTATAATAAGGAAAGTCCAATTTAAATTTTAGATCATATATAGATTTTTCTACATGTAATGTCCCGGACCCGGAGGCCAATTAACGGGTCCACCAAGCCGGATGGGGCACATGTCCTCAAGAACATATACCCAAATTCCAGAGGCTACCAACTAGTAGTGAGGGCCTAGTGTGTTTCCATGGAGAGAATATGCCTTCAATAGTAGTGTGTAGCATAATGGAAGGAATATAAATGAATAGTCAACTGTAGAAGCGAACTGATGCAATTGATAAATAGGAATAATAATAATTGTATCAACTGAAACAATATTAATTAATGAAATGTCATATGAAAAAAAGAAATCATGGATAAAAGACAATATGAATAAAATGTTCCAAAACCTAATAGAAAACAAATAATAATCCAAGAATCCCGAGATCCAAATCAGTCATCTACTATCAAGATCCATCCTATCAATAAGAAATCAAGAGTTCAAAGCTGTATGTTTCCCTTTTTTGACACCTGCAGTCATGTAATATACAATGGGTACCAAACAGTGCTCTGAGATGGTGTGAGATAAATCTCAGTGGGCCACCACAAATGTGGTCTATAACATTCGTCCCGTGTAAGGAAATATTGAAGGATGCAGGCATGAATATATAATGCAATGAATGTAGTATAATATAACCAAATTCCCAATAACCTTATTCAGCCCAACTCTAGTGTCTGAACATGTAAACATATAATTAATTAAGTAATAACCATTTAATATTAATATTTCCCATGAGGCATAACCCACACTCACATCACCTCATGATAGTATATGTAGTTAAGAACAGAAGACATAACAAGGAAACCTGAAAAAGAGATCTAGTGAAGGAGTTCCATGGTAATAAAGAAGGTAACATTGATCTCATGGAACACTAATTAAATAGTATATGAATCTATTTAAGGGTATGAGTGTAATCCAAAGAGTGTGATCTAATTCAGTGCACAATAAGCCGCCTATTGAGTCTGCAATGATCGACTATGCTAAAATAGGTATATATAAGTATAGGGCCCTATGGGATTTCCATGGAACCTACTAGTCAAAGATAGATCCAAGGAGTGTATATAAGGTATCATGTATTAATGTAAAGTACCCATACGGTAGTATACCGGACATCCGAGGAATAGGAAAGAACTATAGTCTGGGTGGGTATCAACCTAGGAAAACCACATCCTTGAATCAGAATGGAATTCCCAAGACCCAAGGTATTCTCCCCCCAGAATCCAAGGAGAACATGAGAATTTCCATTTCTATTTGATATTGTAATCGTGTAATCATTCTTTAGGTTCAATACTTTTCTTTCATTAGTGTGGATTGGAAAACAATTCTAGAAACATTTTAATCATTTTTAAATTAACTATTAATGAATCTTCAATTTTCGAGATTCACTCTGCTACCTTTTATTAATATTTCAAGGGGTCATATAGACATGTATCCTTTATTAAATTTTATTTGATATGTTCAAGTTATAAAAAAAGTATACTTTCTATTTCAAATTTCACAGTAAATAATCTTTTTAAAGCACTTACCTTAGGCAGGTCAAGTGGTGAGAAATCTTAGTACATGCCATTATGAAATTATATTTTATATAAATCCATTTATTATAAGAATAAAAAACCAATAAGAATATCAAAAATCCTCACACATTAATAGTGGATCAAATGTGGCAAAACACTAAAACCGTAATATGGAAAAACGTTCAATATGGGGAGGATTGAGTAGTGGGTGTAACCGAAAACAACTAATCACATATTTGAAAGGAGCATAACCATACGATTCTAACATGTATAATCAAGGATTTTAATTTTATGAATGACATCTGATAAAATCTATGGGCCTGACTCGAATATTCAAAAATCAATGAAATATAGGGATGAGATATTGGCCACATACCTTAGGGTTGTATTACTCTTATACTATATTATTAGCCCTTGATTTTTCTCATATCAATGTAGATCTAAGAAAATGTCAAAAACACGCACATGTAGAAATTTTGGTTGAGAAAAAAAGTGAAGAATAAGTTCTTAAGAGTTCTCAAGTACTTACCTTTCACATATAACATGAAAAAAAAGAATCTTGAATGGATTTAAAACGAAGGAGTTTTATTGATCCCCATATTTATCCCTCAAAAAGCTCCAAATTGACAGGGAAAGGGACTAATCCCACTAGTTCCCAGATTAGGGAGGAAAAGAGCTGTGAAATTGGTCATTATGGGATTTTTGGACATTTACCCAGAATTTTAGCTAGTACATGGTTTATCTGCATGGTTTGTGAAACCATGCACAAACCGTGTGATATGGCTCTACACAAAAAACATTATCCGCCTGGTTTTATAAAACTATGTGCAAGCCATGAATGAGTTCCTGGAATTCCTGCATGGTTTACTCTAAACCATACTTCAAGATATTTTTCATCAAATAGATAGGTTCTGGGATCCAAAAAAGACAAAAAACCCTAGGAACCTTTACTAGCTCAATAGGAATCCATATTAGGTCCAATGTAATTATTTAGACCAAAAATTAAAGGATCCATACCTATGTGAAAAACTGTGTTCTTAATGTCATCCCCCTTAATAGAACTCAGCATCTCGTATTCCTTCCAGGGGTAACGAAACACTGTCTGAGAACACCTATGGCCATTTGGAACATGTGTCAGCCTCCCAACCCCGTGTCACGTCTTGTCCTCGGTTGTTCTACCATTGAACCTATACGAGAGGGACATACATGCCTTGGAGATCCTTCATGATTCATCCAATGATGCAAACTACATATTCCCAAAATGTAGCATTGGATTCTAACCCAACATCCATGGATCTAATGTATGAGATAGCTCATCCAGATATTGGTGAAGCATAGAGACATGAAAGACATCATGAATTGAATGGTACATTGGAGGTAGTAGTAATTGATAGGCTACCGGCCTGAATCTCTAGAGGATCCTAAATGGCCCAATGTATCTTAGAGGCAACTTCCACTACTTCGTTAAGGATCTAGTCCCTAGCTTGGGAAATTATAGAAAAAATGATCCCCAATATTGAACTCAATAGGTCATTTATGATGATTGACAAATGATTTTGGTCTATACTATAAAGTAGTCATAATATTTATGATTAGTTGAACATGTTCAGAAGTCTTCTAAACAAAATGATGACCTAGTAGTGTTACCTCACCAGTCATTAGCCAGCACAATGGTCAATGACATAGACTACCATATAAGGCCAGAAAAGGATCCATCTATATCATAGCATGAAAATTTTATTATAGGTGATCTCGACGAGAGGGATAAACTTCTAATAATATCTTCCAAAATAAAAAACACATCCTCAAAGCATATCCTCTAGAAAATGTAATGTATTTTCTCATTTCCCATTGGTCTAAGGGTGAAAATGTGTGTTTAGATGCTCCTGAGTCACCATAGATTTCTTCATACCTTTCCACAATTGTGATGTAAAATGGGAATCCCAATAAGAAACAATTGTATGTGGAACACCTTGTAGTCATATAATCTCACAAACATAAAATCTTCCCAACTCATCAACTAGTAAATACACCCATACAAGAATGATGTTGGATAATTTAATTATTCGGTAAATGATCATCCAAATATAATAGTTACCCCTCAACAAACTATGTAAGACAACTATTAAATCCATATCAACATATTCTCATTTCTATTCTCAGACTGGAAACGGTGTTAACAAGCTTGCAAGTATTTGGTTCTCTTCCTTCACAAGATGATATGTGGAACACATAGTGATGAAGCCTAAAATCTAATGTATCATTCTAGGCCCCCTATACTGGTGTCACATATCTCGATACCTCTTTGAGATTCCTGGAAGAACTTCACACTCAAGAGTGTGAGACATATTGGTAAAATCCTCTCTCATATCTGTATGAAACCAGACAGGTCAACATAGACACATGATTTCATATCTATCGACAGACCAAACCAGAGGTGGGTTATTTATGGATATATTCTAATAGAGAACCAATCCATCTGGATTTGAAAACATCCTACTCTTAACCATCTCGAGGAGGGAAGATGAAATTGATAGGGATGAGAGGTAATACTTCTTGTGATGTACATCAAACACCAGTTGACATTCAGAACAGAGGTCCATTATATTCCATTCACCAATGTATTTCTGTATGGCCTGGTTTTGAGTTTTCTGAATCAATGCATATGCGACTTCAATTACCATTATAGGAAAGTTCAAAATCAATGGATTCTTTATATTGGACCCATCTCCACTACCTGATGTTCAAGTCACACTGATAAAAGATATACAACAAGCTCTTGTGATCTATATACACCACAAAGTGCTCTCCCAATAGATAATGTATCTAGAAATGTAATGCATGGAAAACTAATTTTTTCACTAGGTTTTACATCAGGTTATTTCATTCAGGAGGCCTTGAATACCATGATCCGTATGTAATGACATTGTTTTCATGCATCTACACAACACCTAGGACAATGCCTAATGAATTATAGAAGATGATATAATCCTTTCATAGCATATAATTAATCTGAATTGGTAGTAATACAACCCTCTCTTTCAGTTCATGAAAGTTTTATTGCATGCTTCAGACCATAGGGACATAACACTAGTTTTTTGTAAGCCTAGTAAGAGGTGATGCGAGATGTGAGACGTCTTGTATGAAATTCTAGAAATATCCAACGATCCCTAAGAATCTCCTCATATTAAAAATGTTCTTTGGGATGCTCCCAATATACTACAACACAAGAATTTTTAGGGTCCATAGATACTATTGATTATGAGATAATATTTCCCAATATGAGAACCTTGTTGATCCAGAAGTCACACTTTACAATATTGGGATAATGCTGATGATATATCAATGTACATAGAACGATCTCAAGATGTCAAGAATTGTCGTTACGAGTGATATAATACCTCAAGATTTCATCCACAAAGACAATGAAAAAATTGTCCCAAAAGGGGTGAAAAATCATATTCATCAAAACTATGAAAACAAAAGTAGTATTCTTAAGTCCGAACGACATAAAATGAAACTCATACTGACCATACCTGCTATGGAAAGCTGTATGAATTATGTTTGATGTTCTGAATCACCACTGATGGTTACCTGATCTCAATTCAATATTATAGAACATCATTACTCCTCATATCTAGTCAAAGATATCATCTATTCAAATTAGTGGATATCGATTATTGATCATATGATTTTTCAAAATTCTGTAATCCATGCGTAGATATAATCATAAAACCTCCTTCTTGAAGAAAATCATAGGTAAACCACAAGAGGATGTACTAGGCCATATAATGTGATTGGCCTTTAGTTCCTCTATCTACCACATGATCTTATGAATCTTAGTATGTTCCATCCTTTATGGAGGAATGGACATTGGAGCTTCTCCTTGAATAAGATTAATTTTAATCTCTACATCTCTTATAGCATGTAAGCCAGAAAAGTCATCAGCAAAGACTTCCCAAAAATGTTCAACTACAAGTGGGATATCATTTAGTAGAAAAAATTGACAATCCATTAAAAGATTTACAATCTGGGTGGTCACATCACCTTCCCCAAGATGATTTGGTCCAGATATCCCAGCATGGACATCCCACTCACATTTTAATATATAATTGTTTACTTGTGGTGACGTAATAGAGACACTATGATGATAACAATCTAATATTGTTTGATAGTGGACTAACCAGTACATCTTGATAATGAAATCTATCACTGTCATCTCGAGAAAAAAATATATTCCAACAGAAAGGGTGAAATCATTTATCAAGGGGATATTCCCTACACTGGAGTATTCCCTCCTTTTGTACTCCCAATAGTGTATTGAGGGACATTAACCAATATTGATACTATATCTCCAGTCTGAGGCATTCCATGATTGATACAGAAATAAAAGTGTTTGAAGAACCTGTACAAAACAAATAAGAGGCAATAGTAGAGGATACTACCAAAGAACCTCATATTGTATATGGTCCCACATGCTCATCCTCAGGTATCACTTGTAAAGCATGAAACTGACTTGATCCACATACATGTGAAACAGATGGACTACCACGATCATGAATTCTCTGTAGGCACTGTTGGTGATTGGGGTTCGGACTACCATGGCTATTAACTCCTCCTTGGCTACACCTATCGGTCATATTTCAACTCCCTTTCTGACGCGGTGCAAATGAACTCTCTCCTATAGGTGTAGAATATGCTCATTGTTTTCCACATGATGTTGGTGGAATGGTCCTACAGAAACATTGAAGATGACCCATAAGACTACAAGCCTAAAAATCTCTAGGGTCTCTATCACATTAAGGATTGTTATTCATTGGTCTTCCACACTGAAAAAACACCACCAAGAAATCAAACATGATACTTTGGCTGCCACATAACTAACAAGAAACCATAAAAGATCATTTTCGGCTACCTAAAAAACAAGTGGCCTGACACAACACTGATCCATTAATCTCGGTAATTGTTCTGTACCTCGAGTTATACGTAGTTATATGGGCCACATCAACTATTGCAAAAAAACTAGGAATGAAAAGGGAAATTACTTGAGTTCAGATGGAGTAATACAGCCCATCCTAAAAATGTCTAGCACGTGAAAGCTCATCAAATACTAGAAGTGGTGAAAATCACAATAAATCAATGAAACATGTTGAATTCTCCATAATTGACATAGATCCCTTCACGAGGTGCTTAAATCTCTGGATCTGTCAGCTCTCAGTGCATGAGGAAATAACTAATCATAGAAGGATGTCTAAGAGTCAACCCATAACATTCCATAATAACAAACAAAATGGGTAACCACTTCCCACCAGTGTTTGAAAAAATCCTGAAAAATATTTTTATAAATTTTGACTCTCCACTCTAGAGGAATTTCAAGATTCTCATAGATAGAAATCATGGACTGTATCCCAGACTCACCAGCCTAAGATCGGCCCTCCCCTGATAATATAGAAGGATGTTGTTGCTAAAAATCATAGGTCAGATCATCCATGGTTGGTTAAACCTATAGAGCACCATGGATTGACTACATTAGATTTTGGAATCTATCGTTGAATTGGGAATTAGTGCCCAGATCATGTACATCAGGTGGTGCATCAATTGGTTCTACTATAGGTAAGAATGGTGGCTGAGGGCTCACCATGTTTGGAGCATGGTCGTCACCACCATCTTGGCATACGACATGAGGATGTTGTGGAGGAATTGTTCAAAAAGTTCTAGGAACAATGCTTGGGATCATAATATAATATCACTAGTGTAAAATTAATGTATCAAAACTCACTTCCCAATGTTTACTACCCAAACTACCTACATAGATGGCCTGGTATCGATAAATTATCATGTATAAGATTCATTTCATTTTGTAGATAATTTCAAAGTTCACTCTTTTACCCTTCATAGGTATGATATGGCAGTATAAAAGTGTGAAGACAATTAATTTTAGATTTCATGATTCACTTTATAATGGATATCCATTTTCAATGATTTAGTTCCCATTCACTTATCACTAGAAACAACACCCACTTATTAATAGCATAATAGATTTACATGGTAAATTACTCATCCCATACCAAAGAAGTCCCATATACAACATGAATTCTAAAAAGAAATTAATTAATCACAGCCAATGTAATACAAGTACAAGTGATCAATAACAATATCATTCCACAATGAAAAGCAAATCAAGCAATAAAAAGTTGTAAAATGAACCTATATGGCATGTAAATATTCATAGAATGTAATCTCTAGGTAGTTATAATGATTAATGTTACAATGCCTCCTGCCCTCATATCATTGGGATAAGGATGAAATAAATTCTCAAACAGAGTAATAATCAACAACACCACACAACATGTTCATCACCAGACAGTGAAATAATATCCACTATAATAGGAAAAAGAAGAATAAAAAATAATATATAGGCTCCTTGGTTTGTTTCCAAAAAAATGGTTCACAACACCCAAGCACGAATCAAGACCATGTCCCAAGAATTCCTACTATTCAATATATAGTCTCTAAATAGTAAATCAATAAAAAAATTGCATTGGATAAAAATTTGTTATGACATTGGCCCAGATGCCACATAGTGTACCTCAATCCCTCTAGGCCACATAGCGTCAAGTGAATCTCCCCATACGCTAGAGGCAGTCAACTAGTAGCGAGGGCCTAGGGTGTGTCCGTGGTGAGATTATTCCCTCATTGGAAGAGTGAAACATAGTGGAAGGAATATAAATGAATAGTCAAAAGCCGAAAAAATAAACAAACTGTGGAAGAAAATGGATGTAATTGAGAAGTTATAATAACAATAACTATATCAACTGAAACAATGGTAATATAATGACTTCTCAGTAGAAAACTGAAAACATGGATACAAGTTAATATGCATAACATGATCCATAAAATAAATTTAAAAAACTATTACAAGCATCAAAAAATTTAACTCGGTCATCTGTAATAAAGATTCATCCTATTAACATGTAATCATGTGTTCAAATTTGTATGCATCCCTTTGTCGACACCTTCATTCAGGTAATATTCTCCGGGAACCAAACGGTTCTCAAAGAGAGTGTGCATTAAATTTCAGTGGGCCACCACCAATAGTGTCTATAACCTCCAACCCATGTATTGTAATATATTAGTGTGCCAGCATGCATATATAATGTATAGAATGTGGTAAAATATAACTAAATACTCAAGTACCTACTTCATCTATCGACAAGTGTCTGAAAAAGAAACCAGTTCATTAATTAAGTAATTACCATTTAATGTCAATAAGTCAGGTGAGGCATAGAAAACGCTGAGATCACCACATGATCGTATATGTAGTAAAGGTCCCAAGACGTAACACAAAAACCTGATAATGATATTTTGTGAGAAAGTTCTAGCGTAATAACCAATGTTACATGGATCTCACAGATTACTAACTCAACAGTATATGAGTAGAACTATGGTGTAAGAGTGTAATCCAAGGAGCGTGATCAATGGAATTCTACAATAAGTCACCTACTGAATCCATGCTGATCGACCAATGTAAAATAGTTCTAAGTTAGGACCGGTCCCTATGGGATTTCTCCATGGCACTTACTAGTCAAATCATGATCCAAAGAATGTAACTAAGGTATCTTGTAATAATCTAAAGGACACTACTATAGTATATCATACATATGAGGAATAGATGAGAGCCAGATTCTAGGTGTGTGTCAAACTATGAAAGCCACATACATTAATTTGAAGGGGGTTCTTAAGACCCATGGTATTCTCCTCTCACCATCCAAGGAGAACATCAATAAGTCCATTTCAATATGACATTGTTATCATGTAATCATTGTTTAGGTTCAATCCTTATCTTCTATTATTCTGGATATTCCAAGTAGTTTTAAAACCATTCAATCATGTCATAATTAACCACTATGGAATATTCAATTATTAATAATCACTTCTATACCTTATATCAATATAGAATGAGGTGTTATGGTAATGTAATCATTATTCAATATTATTTTTAAGGGAATGTAATATACTCAATATACTTTCAATTTCACATTTCTCATTTAATAATCAATTGGAAGCACTTAACTTAGGTAGGTCATGTTGTGAGATTTCCTATTACAATAAATTATGAAATCTTCGTTAATAACAAGAAATTTATTATTAGAAGACACACATTTATGATGTTCAATAATGGGCACACCCTAATGGTGGCTCACAAGTGAAAAAACACTAAGACCCAGTTATAGAATAACAATCGACATGGGGCATATTGAGTTGTGGGTGTAACTGAAAACAAATAATCACATATTTAGAAAGACTATAACTATATGATTCAAACAATTATAATCATGGAATTTATATTTAAGAAACGTCTTTTTATGAAATTGGTTGTCCCCACATGAATATTACAAAATTTATAAACAATTGTGATGAGTTATGGGCCACCCACCATAGAGTTATACGACTCTCCTCCTTCGGTATCAGCCATTGTTTTCCCTCAGATCATATTAGATTTTATAAAATGTGAAAAAATATCACATGAAGATATATTGGTTGATAGAAAAAGAGATGCAGAATGAATCATGAGAACTCAAGTACATACTGTTGTGAATCCAACAACACTAATAGTATCTCGATACAATGGTGTACAAAGTATATATATATATACCTAGCTATGTCCATAAAAATATCCCAATAGATAGGAAAATGGATTAATCCCAATCTTTCATGATCCACATGGTTTGATCAAACTATACACAATTCATGCTCGGTCACCACGGAAAATGGGGATGTTTTCACAAATATGCGACACAGTCATGCACCAACTATGTGAGGTGGATCTATCTGGGAACACACAATCCCCACAATTTTCCAACCCTTGCATAATTCCTGCATGGTTTACTCTAAACTATGAACCAATATATTTTCCCCCAAAAATATGTGTTTTTTGGCTCCGAAGAATCCATAGACACCCTCAAAACCTTTATTAGCTCATAGGCATCCATATTATATCAAATGAAAATATTTGGACCCAAAAATAAAGGATCCATACCAAATTGAAATCTAGGGATATTACACTATGAAACATGAACTCTCCCCAAGTTATTTTTTGTAGAAAAATCACCATTAAGTAGAGGATATGAAAGGAATATTTTAAATTTTGGGGGTAGAATGTAACACCCTGAGTTTTTGTGAACCCCTTTTATGTATAAATTAATTTCATTTATTGTTATGTGTTTGTATTAAACAATAATTCAATATTTATTTAAATTATTCATTAATATAATCCTGCAATACATGCAACATCGACTTCCGTTTCATTAAACAAAACCCCTTGTTTCCATGAAATGCCATTTTCTTATTATAATTATTTAAATGATATAAATAAAATATAATCGTTAAAAATATTAGTATAAATAGTAATAAATAATTATTATAGTCTATTTATAATGGTGTTATATAAATAAATAATAATAACAATAATAATAATATAATTTGTTTTAGTAAAATCATTAAATGTTTGAAAAAAAATTATCATAAAAGAACATCTTTTTGTGTATTTATATGGAAAATAACAAAATTAATTTTTGAAACATTTAGAAATTTAATTTGATAAAACAAACATCAATTTTAAAAATCTAAATTTCATACTTACATTAGGGTTAATTTTAATGTAATATACTGAGAAACATCATTTTTTGATGAATAGAGAGAAATACAAAATTTTATTTCAGAGACGCTTTTTCATATAATATATTTATATAGTTAAATTATATTATATGTTGGTTTTAATGTCAAAATATATCAATTATAGATATATTAATACAATTAATTTCATGGTAATAATTTATATATTAAATTTTGATATAAATTCATAATGAACAATTCAACATTCTCACTTTAAAACCCCTCTTCCTTGTCATGTCTACATTACTTGAATTTAACATAATTTTGATGATTATATGAACTAAATATCAAAAATACAAAAATAAAAATTTATAATTTGTTTATTATTTATATTCTAATATTATAAAATTTGTTTTTGACCAAAAATATTAGTGAAAGTGATAAAAATTATTTACATCAATTATGGTAAAATTAATTTAAACTAGGGAATAAACTTATTATTTAATGGTAAAAATGACATATTGACTTGTTAAACACCCATTTTCAGGTAATATTTTTCCCACACTCATTCTGTTAGTTTTGGTTTTGTTTTTTTATGAAATTCATTATGTTAAAATGGGGTAACACCTCTCCTATTTTCTAAAATGTTATGTATGTACCCTACAAACCCTATAAAGGACACATTCACTCCCCCTTCTTCAAACACATCAAGACACATATTTTCAGCCAATATCTATCCAATTCATTTATTAACATCCCTCAATTACTCCTTTAATAAACCCTTTTCTCATAAATATAATATAGGAATCCCTTTGGTGAAAACCAAATAGAGTTATCCAAATGATAGGTAACATATTTCCTCAAGCTCCGTTCGTATATTTTATTTCTCCAATTCCAAAATTCTTATAATAACATGTATACATCTTAGAATCAGTATCATAAATATTATTATATTTTTATAATCATGTTTTTTAACCAAAATGACACAAATTTCCATCTAATGGGTAATGAAATTACTGTTCTTGTGTTTGGAGAACTGCCACCTCATGAAACGAAGTTGTTCAATTTTCTTTCACCACCATTAATGGTATGGAATTATTAGGGAAAATCTGTTAATATATGAAATATTTTATATTTATAATTTATTTATCCTTTTTTATATTTTATATATTAAATACATTTATTCTTTCCTTTTTTTGAAACTATGTTTATATTCATTGGGGTGGTATGGACTACCACCTTCGGTAAGCAATGTGATTAATTAACAAAATAATTGGAATGAATTAAGTTAGTGTTCATTAAAAATATATTTTATATTTCTTAGAATAATTCTAATTTAATTATTATATATATACCTATATGTCATGTATATTATTTTTTGTCAATATGATAATTAAATAGGGGGAGTGTTCACGTGTACGTACGGAATACCGTCTCTAGGAACTGTGTATTTCATTTCACATTTCTACCATTCATAGAATATTATAAAGACATATATAATTAATATACATGAAATTCATATCATGGTTTACATTTGTTAAATCATTTTATTACTATTATGACCGAAAAAATAACAAATTAAGGCACATGTGAAAATCAATGCGGATATTAACTGAAGTGAAACCTTAAAGTGGAATTCTTAAAAGGTGGGTAATATAAAGTCATAATAAAAAAATATATGGTATTATATATATGGATATGGTCATGTAAAATATTTATAATAAACATAAATATATTATATTGTCGTTCTGTACATGTTTTAAGAGAAATAAGACATATGGTTATAGGATTTCTATTCTCACTTTTATTTCTGAGAGATTTATGCCTTATTCTCCACTCATATCTATTGTGTGTGTGTGTTATTATAAAAACAATGAATATATTATATTTCATATATCCTGAATTTTATGGGTATTTTCATTTATTTTTTGTTACCTCTCTTCTATGTGGGTTATGATTCCAGAGTTACCAAATAGGTAAAGTCGTTTTGTCTTAATTTTCCTTCTTTGTGACTCATTACATTAACATCAAGAACGATGATTCCCAAAAAAATAAAAATTGATCATTTAATATAGTTTTTGAGGGAAAAAGTGATTTTAAAAAAAATTTATGATTTTCATGGTTCCTTAAAAAAAATTTATTTTCATTTCTATGAAATTTTTTTGAAATTGTTTTCGTACATTCATTATGCGTTTTCAATGTGTTTTCAACTAAATGGTTTTCAAAATGTTTCTAGGATTTCATCGTATGTTTTAAAGGAGTTTTCAAAGAAATATTTTTCAAAACCTAATTATGCGGTATACATAATTTTTCATGTTAAATTTTAATTAAATGGGTTTTCATAAAAAAAACTATTTTAAAATGCATTTTTCAAATAAGAATGGATATTTTCCTCAATAATTGCTTTTAAAAGGCATATAAAAATCATTATCCATATATGTTGAACTGAATTGATGATACACAATTATTTTTGGTGAAATTATCCAATAATACCATTAATATTCATTCTTGAATGGTTTTTGAGTTAATATCATGATATTTATGCCACATGTTTCTCTTACACAGGTTATATGATTTTGAAACATGCTTCTTTTCATGGGTTATGATTTGAGTAAATGATTATTAAACATAGAACATTTCACTTGGTTGTGATTTGATTATATTATTATGATATCAATTTCATTTCATGCATTATGAAATCATGTTTATGAAACATATCACTTTTTATGGTTCATGATTTGATGAATGTGTTATTATCTTGCGGAAAATGAATGAATTGTTTTTTATGTGACGGGTGATACCTATATCTTCATCTAGTGCATTGGGTAGAAAATTATATATAATTAGATTTTGATTTTAATCCGGTTGATGGTGTAGATCCTCTTGGGAATATGGGGAATCTTGATCCCTTATAAGGAATGAAATGTGATTGGGGAAGATCATGTGTCTCACATTGTAGGTGTAGTCACCATGGATATAGAAGATGGGGACACAATATTCACTATGTGAATATTCAGAATGCTGATATATAATGGGAATATGGGGAAACTTAATGCCTTATATGTAAACTAAAAATGGGGATGGTGGTGTGCCCCACCATGTCGGTGTTGTCACCATAGGGTGCCCAGATGAGTTCTATAAAGTGATCTTGAATGTCTTATTCCCATGTTATTATTTCATGGATCATGATCTTGATTTCTATATAATTCATTTCATATGAACTCTTATTAGTTATACGATTGTTTATGTTTATGATCATAAATATATTGGTTATTAAATTTATGTGTTATGAACACATTTAAATACTATTTTGATCATGTTTATGCTTACGTATATCACTTGTGTACCCATACTGGGCATTTGAACTCACCCATTTTTATGTTTCCTTCACTAGGAAATGCATATATCTATTAAATATGATCTGATTAAGAGGGGATATAGTCATGAAGAACCATATGGGATATAATTTACCTCATGTATGTACCATTGATTATGATTCCATGCTTCCAAAAGAATTGACTAATAAGGTATTTTTGCATCAGTTTTTGTAATGTAATATCTTTTCCACAAAAGTGTTTTAATGTTAATGTATGAAGAGGGTGGGTCACTATAGTTACAGTAACCAAGATAATTCAATCACCTGAGAGGATAACTATAGATATACATGATGGGTTCGAAATGTGTCCATTTTTTGTCATTATTAGGAGTTTGATGCAGGACACTAGATATTATTATTGTGAGATATTATTAGTTTGATATAGGACCATAGATATATAATAATTGTATTCCATTAATTACCTACCTTTTAACCAAATAAAAATTAATAATGGGATGATATAAATTTATGACCTCATATCTAATTGTGATTGATAATGATAGATTCAAGGGATTACCTATGAAGGATCCAAAGGTGCTTGATGATGAAAAATGTTTCTGATTACCTCCCTAATATCATCATATGAATTCTAAAAAATATGTAGGATTTTTCCTTCAATGGATAACTAGGTGTTTATTACAATAGGATGTTAAGGATTGAATCTATATGATTTATTAATTCTTGGGTATTGTTGGATACAAGGGATTATATCATTTTGATCCATTGATTTTTGGTTTTAATGGGATTCCAAAGATTACCTAATTTGTATCTTGTGATACATTAATATAAATCTATTCCTTGTAAATCCTTGTATTTATAATTTAATCTAATATTATTATATTCCTTGGATGATTTCAAAGATACATGGTTTTTACTCTTTCTGTAGCAATGCTAATTTGAGCCCACAGTAGGTTTTTTTTCCCCAAGGATATGTGTCATTCCTTAAAAAATCCAACACTTAACAACACATGTAAATTCATTCTCATGTATCATATTAAAACACAAGGATAAATAGTTGTTGTTTTATTTATGTTATTTTTCTATCATTTATTTATCCAATCATGTCACATGCACTAACATTGTATTTACATGTTATGTATGGGATCGTGTTAGTAGTTACCTACTAACATGTACTCACACCCTTCTCAGGAAGACATTATAGTTTGGTATAAGATAATACTTCTATAATTCTAATTTTGGGTTAGATAGAGGCTGAATAATGGTTTTATTAAGGATAATTATGAGATATTAATCATAGAAAACATCTTTTTTTACACTATTATTTCCATACTTTTGGTATTTTTTATCATCCTAGTGGTTTAATAATTAAATTTTTCATTCATGACCATTATTTTTTACGAATATTTGTGTTTTATTTTACGTTTCAAATAATATATGGCATATTATATCTATAGTATACTATATAGATTATTGTTTATGAATTACTATTATTTTCTTAAATATAATTTCACACTCTAATATAGAGTTATAGTCTCAATAAACTAACACCATTACTTGTACAAAAAGTATTCAATATTTTTGTGTCTCACATCTGTTACATATAAATGACATGAAAAATTCCTGAATATTACTTTATCTTGTTGTTTATCAAATATTACATGTGAGAAAACAAATATCCTTCTATGTCACATTGTAAATATAATAACTGACATGAGAAACCATCTTTCCAACATCTGTTATTATGAATTATGTGGTAAGGAAACTGTTTTTTTTTTCATTATCAAGTTTATTATATAACATCTATGTTGATAAATATGATTTCACAACATTTGTTATATAATAAATGATGTATAAAATCAATAAAATATCTATTATAAAATATGATATTATATAACCGACATGATACATAATAATAAATGTTTGTTTTGATTCTTTTCAATGTTATTAAATATCAAAAAATAAAACTCGTTTCACTAACATGGAAATCATATTCTTATTTTTTTTATCTAGTGGACTCCAATATCTGTTTTCCATATTTATTCATCCTTGACATTCATCAACTGCATTATTGTGAATTAGATCTTCATGTAATTCAACTATCAATTAAAACTGAAACCTCAATCCTCAACTTCAGCCATTCAATATCATAGATTTCCTATCTCTAGTTGTTTTTCAATTACCTTGACTCAATTATCACATATCCATCTATGTAAACCCTTGGGATTTATTTATCTCATCGTCAAACATTTTTCAATAGATG
Source organism: Viscum album (assembly GCA_963277665.1). NCBI lineage: Eukaryota > Viridiplantae > Streptophyta > Magnoliopsida > Santalales > Viscaceae > Viscum > Viscum album. The sequence continues at coordinate 602,938,255 of OY728166.1, forward strand.
GGTTTATCTCAAATCACTAATTTCCATTTTTATATACATTGGATACACATTGATTTAATTGAAAAGTTGTGGATTTATTTATATCCTAATTTTCTATGTTAGAACATAAATATCTACATTATATATTAAATGAATGTTATTTTTACTCCATGGATATAAGGACCTATCTATAAAACATTAAATAATTTTGAATTTAATGAATAATTTACATTGATGTCTTTTCATGTTTAGAGTTTTAGAAAATTAGGACATAACTATTACATCTCAAAAGAATACAATGTAGGCACCTCTACTCAGTTTCCATTTTTTTCATAAAATAAAAACACTTGAAAAAATGAGTCATGTCTACTTCCATGTTTTAGACGTCATGAATATTCTTTTAACCCATCATTGACCCTATTCATCTTTATGTTCTGTGAAAAACATTTCAAAACATGGGATGAGCATAAAAAGCACAGTAAGGGTTATAAAACAAAGAACGAAAACATTAGTTCATAAATATAGTTAGAACATAAACACTTTTACTTACCTCATGAAATCATAAGATTTATGAATAACACATAGAAAAAATAAATCATAAAGGTAACTTGTGGAATCCATAACATACTTACATTATAGCTATCACAGCTACATAGAGAGTTACTTTGGAATACCCATCACATTATATTCATTAAATATCTTAGGAGAAACCTCCAAGTTTACCTCCGTCACATTACCCAATGCATTACATAGCTATATCGGGCTCACCCATCATATATTTATCACGGAACCACCCATATATGTAAACAATTCCCAAAAACCATAACATGTTCGTAACACATAAAACAAAAATAAAAGAAATATAAAATTTCCACATTTTAATCATAATATATCATTTAAATATATTGACATACCAAATACTTTATCAAAACCATTTTTAATACCAAAATATATAAAAGATTATATGGTATTTATTTTCCTTTTAAAAATATTACGGCTTGTAAAGAAAATAAAAGATCAAATAATACTCGCTGCGGCGGAAAGGTCATTGCCGCCGCTTAAGTTAAAAAGAAACATTATTTTTTGTCATTTAGTAAAACTCGTCATAGAAAAAGAATCCCTTTGAATGAAATAAAAATTAAAAGTTTTTTTACAGTGTATAAAAGAAAATTGTGTATTAAAACAAAATATGCAATGAAAGAAGATTGAGACAAAGTCCCTTACCTCGTGTCCGACTTCGCTCGATCGCTCTTTAATCTCCTGAATAATAAACTAAAGTTAATTTATACTTTCTTAAGAAACTTTTTCAAGTTTATTATTCATTTCAATCACTTATTACCATGTTATAAACATTATGTAATCATTTAAGTAAATAACGTTCATTTTGTCAATATTTGGTACTTTAGTCAAAAATGATCATCTTATATTTACAAGTTGTCTATGTGGTCAATAGTACATTATATCCAGAATTATATTCATTATTTAGATATCATATATATCCTATATATACAGTATATATATATTTATAACAGTTTATATCATTTTGAGATAAGAAATTAAATGCACCATTCATGGAGACAGTAATCCATACATACGCATGAACGCTACATTCATTTCTATATATTATTTTAATGGAAATTAAAACATAATTATACATAGGTATATTATAATTCCGGTATAATATAATATATAATATCATTAAACTCGTCCTTCATATGTCCCACATGTGGCATTAATGAGTCATATCACTTTTAGTGGGTGGTAGTCCGCACTTCCTCAAATAAAATTATCGCGTTTAACCATAATGGAAACCATAAAATATTGTTATAAAAGAAAAATACAGAAGAATAAAGAAAACATAAACATAATATATATAATATATAAATATAGTGTCATCTTATTGGCCACCATGATAGGTGGTAGGAGATAATCGAACAATCATCGTCTCATGAGGCGTTAGTTTTCCATCCACAGAAACAGTATGTTCTTCACCCATTAGATGGAGGTGTGTGTAAGTTTAGTTTGAATAATTATCATAAAAAAATCATGGTATATTTAGTATACTAGTTTTGTTATAAAATAAAGGAATATAAAGACTTTAGGTGTTGGAGAAGTAAAATAAAAGAAAAGAATGTAAGAGAAATTGTTACCTTTAATTTGGGTAACTTCCATTGGTTTGAACCAAAACGACTTCTTGAAGTTCCTTTTGCCTAAGGTACAACTTCTAGGAGTAGAATAGGGATGTAGGGAGACTAACTGGGCAGAGTTTGGGCGAGCCTAAATACTTTAGAGGTGTGTGTAATTGGTTATAAGTAAAGGCTTTTTATAAGGGGGAGGAGGGGCTCTTTAAGAAAGTGTGATAATATTATTTTATTATATAATGAAATTCGGATTCTAAAGCTCCAAAAATAATTAAAGTCTAAGATAAGATGACTCATGGTCGAAATAAAATAATCCAATAATAATTGTACAGGTTTTGGATATTGTTTTAATATTTATAATCTTATTTATTAGAATCTTTTATTAATGAGTTAAATACTGCATCATTATTGTGTCATATATAATTTAATTTATTTGAGGCCTAAAAATTATAAAAAAAATACCATGATGTAGGAATTCCTTTTATCTATCCAATTAATATTTATAGTTGAAAGGATAATTTATATAACACCTTTTAAAGGTTAATTTACTAAAATATATTGTCTTTTGTCATTTTTTCCTTTACATTAAGTTAATTAATCTAGAGTGTCATTATCACTCCCAAGTGGCTAAATGGGGTCCCAAAATTGACCCAAAGATTTCCATGGTTGTAAATGACTCACCCAATAAGGTTTGGACATGTGTTTCGGTAATTTTAATTTATTATAATATTCTTTTTACCTTGAATTATCCTTTTTACCTTTAACTACAGTAAATAAAAGTCAAATGTTACTATTCACCAAAAAATATTTTCATCTTATTGAACCACTATTTACTTACTAATAACAACCATTTATGTAGGATTTTTTATATTCAATTCACAAAAGTGGTAAAATTTTATTTAAATGAAAAATTCTGTTTTTTTAACTAGTACTTAGTGGTTTCACTATTCATTAAAAATTGAAGTTTTTCAGAAAAATCCCAAAAATTCAGCATAAGCTATATTTAATATTCCAAATTAAAAAATGATATATATTTTTCCAAATTCAAAACATAGAAGTGGAATTAATTAATTTAAAATTAATTCCCATTGTAAAAAAAAATAGTGTTTTTAAGAAACAATAACTATCAAAAGATTGACACTTGTTTATGTACAATATCAAAGTAAAATTCATTTCAATGACCAAAAGTGGATTAAATGGTAAAAATATATTATAATTACACGTAAAAAAAATTAAAAAGTTAATATAACCATATAAATAAATTATATTAAAACACAGTTTGAATTAAAATACAATATTTTTCACTATTCATTAAAAAATGAACAGTATCGGAAAAATTTCAAAAATTTACACAAAGTAAATTATGATGTCCCTTTTATAAAGAAAGATTTTATTTGGTCTAATAGAATGTATTAAAGTTTCCAAAACTATATTTAATGAGGGTTTTCCATTAAAATTTGGAAAATCGGCCTTTTAATGTAAATTATGCTTAAAATTAGATTCATTCAAATTTAAAGCCTCTAAATTTTTATTGGATAAATGTAAATTCATTTAACAAACATGTATAATAAAATTTTAGTTAGTTTTGTTCATTCCCACTAATACAACGACTAGGAGTTTTGTACCATTTAAAATAATAATATTATATTTTTACTGTTCAACAAAAGATTTCAAAGAAACCAGTTGTTGTGTATCGCATACGCTATCGAACATAGAAACCCCTTTAAAGTAAAATTAATATTTAATTTACAAATTTTAATAAATATGAAATTTTTCTTATTCTTTATTTACGTGGGTTGTTACATCCTTCCCATCTTTTACGAATTGCATCCTCGAAATTTTACTTATCAAAAATAAGTGGGGGTATTTATCCCTCATGGAATTTTCAGATTCCCACGTTGCCTCTTCAACCAAATGGTTTTTCCACAAAACCTTTACCTGGTGAATAACCTTATTCCGCAACACTTTCCCTATTTGGTCAAGAATCTGGACTAGTTTTTCTTCATAAGAGATATTTACTTGAAACTAAATTACCCCTGGGCTCGAAACATGAGATCGATCTAGCATATAATTTTTCAACATCGAAACATGAAAAACATTGTGTACCTGGGATAAGCTTGGAGGTAAAGCCACTCTGTATGCAACTAATCCAACTTTCTCCTAGATTTCATGAGGTCCAATGAACCTTGGACTCAACTTTCCCTTCTTAGCAAAATTCATAACACTTTTCCATGGAGAATATTTGAGAAAGACATGATCACCTACCTCAAAAGAAAGATCCTACATCTGGTTATCTGCATAACTTTTCTGTCTACTCTGAGATTTATCTTGTTCTTCTGAATCAAATGAACTTTCCCTGCTATCTCTTCTACCAATTCTGGTCCTATCAGCTTCCTTTCACCAACATCATCCCAGAAATCTGTAGTTTGACAATGCATCAATATAATGCCTCAAATGGATCCATCGGTATACTGAGATGAAAACTGTAATTATATAAAAATTCACCCAAAGAAAGATGTGGGTCCCAACTTCCCTGATAATCCATCAAGCAAGAATGTAAAATATCCAAAAATGTCTTAATTGTTCATTCTGATTGACCATCTTATTGAGGATGAAAAGATATAATAAAATTTAATCCAGTGCCCACCGAATTATGAAGGCCTTTCCAAAAGTTAGAAGTAAACCTGGGGTCATGATCAGATACAATGGAGAGGGGAACTCCATGCAACTTGACTATCTATTTATCATACAACTGAGAAAGTCGGTCTATAGACAATGTATCTTGAATAAGAAGGAAATGAGATGATTTAGTCAATTGATCAACAATAACCCAGATTGCATTATTACCTTGAGATTACTTTGGTTATACCACAACAAAGTCCATTGAAACATTTCCCCATTTCCACTCTGGCACTGGTAAAGGCTGCAAAATCCATTTCGGTAACTGCCCCTCTACTTTAACCTGTTTTAAAAGTAAAACACTTTACAGTAAAATTCTCAATATCTCTTTTCATTCAATCCCTCCAGTAACACACCTGGTGATCTATGTACATCTTAGTACTGTCAGGACGAACTAAAAATGGAGAACTATGAGCTTCACATAACAACTCATTCTTCAACATTGAATCACAAGGCACACACAATCTTTTTTAAAATCTCAAAACACAATCATTATTAATGTTAAATTCAGGAAACTTACCCTTATGAACCTACTCTATCTTTTTTGTAACTCATTGTCTTTCTTCTGTGCTTGTATAATTCTGTCTGATAGAGATGATCTCACTGAAACCTGATACAAAATAGAAGAATTTTCTCCACCAACAACTTCTATGAAAACTTTTATCAAATCAAAACTAGAGGATCTTATTCCAAACGTAACATGGTTAATGAAGCAGTACTTGTTTGACTCAAAGCATCAACCACTTTATTTGCATTTCTCAGTTGGTAATAGATTGTGAAATCATAATACTTGATTAATTCCAACCATCTCCTATGTCTCATGGTCAATTATTTTTGAGTGAATATATACTTTAAACTTTTGTGATCAGTATATATTTCACATTTTACTCCATACAAATGATGCCTCAAAAATTTTAAAGCCAAAAGCACATCAGCTAATTCCAAATCATCTGTAGCATAATTTAACTCATGTCGTTTAAAATGACATGAAGCATAAGCAATTACCTGATCATTCTTTATTAGTATATAACCATGTCCTTTCAACAAAGCATCACTGTAGATAACAAACTCACCATTTCTGGATGGCAGTGCCAAAACTAGAGCATTCTCCAATTTTCTTTTCAATTCCTCAAAAAAATCATCACATTTTTTTATCCAGATGAAATTAACACCTTTTCAAGTTAACATAGTCATTGGAATAGATAAATGTGTAATATTTTCAATAAATCTATTGTAATAACCTTCCAAACCAATAAAACTACGGATCTTGGTTATATTCGTGGGTCTTGGACATTCTTCAACATCTTTTGTTTTAGTAGGATCAACAGGTATACCATTTTTTGAAACAATATGAATAAGGAATGAAATTTGTTGCAACAAAAACTCATACTTGCTGAATCTCCCAAATAGGTTCTTCTCTTTTAAGGTTTGTAAGACAACACTTAAATGACTTTCATGTTCCTCTTTACTTTAGGAATAAACCAAAACGTCATCAAAGAACACAACCAAAAACTTATCGAAGAACTCATGGAAAATTATATTCATAAGATCCATGAATACAGTAGGTGAATTGGTTAAACCAAAAGGCATAACTACAAATTCATAATGGCTATATCTAGTACGAAATTCTATCTTTGGAATGTCTACTTCCTTTAATTTCAACTGATGGTACCCCGACCTCAAATAAATCATCGAAAAATACTGATCTCCCTGGAGTTGATTAAACAAATCCTCGATATGAGGAAAAGTATACTTGTTCTTAATAGTGATGTTATTAAATGCTCTATAATCAATGCAAAGTCTTATTGAACCATATTTATTTTTAACAAACATGACAGCAGCACCCCATGGTAATGTGATAGGTCAAATGAAACCTTTATCTAATAACTCCTGCAAATGATTCTTTAACTCTAAAAGTTCAATTTGATCCATTCCATAGGGGGGTTTTGAAATTTCCTTAGAATCAGTTTCTAAGTCAACAGTAAATTCAACTTCCCGATCAGGTATAATACCATGCAACTCATTAAGAAAAACATCAATGTACTCATTTACCACTGGCACATCATTAATCTCAACACATCCTTTATTTTCTACAATATGAGCAAGGTAACATTCATTTCCATATTTTACTAGTTTCGTAGCATCTAGATATGTTATCAAAATCAAGGGTGCATTCTTGTACACAAACTCAAAATCATTCTGAAATGAAAACCCATTAGCTCTATAAACAATATTATCATGATAAACAGAAATCCAATCCATACCCAAAATAACATCAAACTCTACTAGAGGCAAAAAAATAAGGTTTGCAGGTAGATTCTTTCCACACACAAGGACATGAATGTTCTTATGTTTTCTTTTTGCCTCATCATTTCCTCTAGGTGTGTTTACCGTATGTCCTGTATTCATATCATGATATGGAATTAACAATTTACTAGAAAGCATCTCAGAAATGAAAGAGTGTGTAGAACCTGAATCAAACAACACATTGGAATAATCTAAACAAACAAACAGTGTATGTGATACCACTTCATTAGATGGCCCAACATCTACTGAAGTAGTTACAGAGGATTTCACCACCCATTTTTCCCTTATAGTCTTGCTTTTTTCACTTGGTTGAGTTCTTTTTTGGACACTCATTTTCATAATGACCAATTTTATTGCACTTAAAACATTTTACTAACTGTAAATCAGATTTCGTCTTACCGTTACCCTGATCGTTTTCAGTGCAATTAGGAGCCTTATGTCCAATTTTACGACGTCTTTAGCACTTATCAGGATTCAAATGACTTTCCCTAGAATGATTTTTACCACAATTTTCAAAAATTGTAAACTTATGTTTCTTACCATCATATTTTTGAAGAGTTCTTCACTTTTTCCTACCACCTCGACCTCTTATTATGTTGTTTTTTCAAGAACAACTGATCATTAGAAAACTCCATTTACAACTTCTCCGCACAATGAACATGTTTTTCATAACTTTTGAACTTAAGAGAAGCTAAATCCCTTAGATACATTGGCTTTAATCCTGAGTAAAAATGGTAGATTTTACTATCAAGATCTCGTATGAAATTTTGAGCAGACATTGCTAGTCAAGTGAATTTCTCTTCATAAGCAGCCACTGAGTCATCCTCCTACATCAATTGTAGGAATTTTTTTTCCATTATATGACAAACCACCTTTGGAAAATATTTCTCAAGAATCAAACCTTTGAATTCATCCCAATCGAGAGCATCAATCACTTCACTATCCTGGATATTTTTCACCATCAACCACCACTGATCAGCTTCACATTCAAAATGGTAAACATTGAGACTAATCTTTTCATGTTCCGAACAACCCGTGACATTGAAAATCTTTTCCATTGCTTTAATCCACACTTCTACTAGCACCAGGTTAGATGATATTTTGAATGATGGGGAATGTTGCCACATAAAACTCTCCACTACTGACATGTTCCTATGTGGTTGATCTGGATGATCTCATAAATGGATTCCACGACCATTTATAGCCTAATTCAATAGTTCCATCACTACAAAAGACGGTTTAGTTACAATTCCGACCATCTCAGGTTGCTGATTTGGAAGGTTATCTTCCTCCTGATGTCGTCCCAACATAGCATCCTTATTTCCTCTGTGAAAAATCATTTTGAACACAAAAATATCTTAGTTGAAGCAACATTGTAATCTTTAAATGCTATATGATTTCAATATTAACATAACTTACTTTATGGATATTGATTTAACAAATCCCAAACTCCTAAAGTTATCTAAACCATCCTCTGATATAAACTATAAGGACCCAGCCTTAGAACATTTCATAATATTGAACTCAATGATTAATTTAAATTGAGGATCTATGCAGGTTTAAAGTTTTAGAGAATTAGGACATAACTATTACATCTCAAAATATTACAATGTAGACACTTCTACTCTGTTTCCATTTTGTTCATAAAATAAAAACTCTTCAAAAAATAGAGTACTATCTAGTTCCTTGTTTTAGACAGCATGACTTTTCTTCGATCCCATCCTTGACCCTATTCTTCTTTAAGTCATGTGAAAAACATTTCAAAACATGGGATGAGCATAAAAATCTCATTGTGGAGTATAAAACAAAGAAAGAAAACATTAGTTCATAAATACATACAAAACATAAACTATTTTACATACCTCATGAAATCATAAGATTTATGAATAACATATAGAAATCATAAATCGTAAAGGTAACTTGTGGAATCCATAACATACTTACATTATAGCTATCACAACTACATAGGGAGTTACTTTGGAATACCCATAATAGTATATTCCTTAAATCTCTTAGGAGAAACATCCATATTTACCTCAGTCATGTTACCCAATGCATTGGAGAGCTATCTCAGGCTCACCCACCCTTGGATTATCACGGAACCACCCGTATACGTAAATAATTCCCAAGAAACATAACATGTTCGTAACACAAAAAACAAACATAAAAGAAAGATAAAATTTACACATTTCAATCACAATTTATCATTTAAATATATTGACATAAAAAATCCATTATCAAAACCATTTTTAAAACCAAAATACATAAAATATTATATTCTATTTGTTTTCTTTTTAAAAATATTAAGGCTTGTTAAGGTTTCCAAAGATCAAATAATAATTGCGGTGGAGGAAAGGTCGTTCTCACTACTTACGTTAAAAAGAAACATTCTTTTTTGTCGTTTAGTAAAACGCCTCATAGAAAAAGATTCCCTTTGAATGTAATGTAATTTAAAAGGAGTTTATGTAGTATATAAAAGAAAATCGTGTATTAAAACAAAACATGCCTCAATGAAAGGAGATTGAGACGAAGTCTCTTTCTTCGTCTCTGACTTTACTCGATCGCTATTTATTCTCCTAAATAATAAACTAAAGTTAAAAAAATAATTGCTTAAGAACCTTTAAGAAGATTATTATTCCTTATATATCAATTATTAACATGTTATAAAAATTATGTAATCATTTATGTTAATAACGTTCATTTTGTCAATATTTGGTACTTGAGTCAAAAATGAACACCTTATATTTGCAAGTTGTCCGTGTGTTCAATAGTACATTATATCCAGAATGATATTAATTATTTAGATATCATATATATAATATATATCATATATATCCAGTATATATATATATATAACAGTTCAAATCATTTTGAGGTAAGAAATTAAATGCACCATTCATGGAGATGGTAAGCCGTACGTTCGAATGAACGCTACTTTCATTTATATTTCTTATTTAAATGGAATAAAAACACAATGATAGATAGTTATATTATAATTATAGTATAATATCATATATAATATCATTAGCTTCATCCACTATACGTCCCACATATGGCATTGACTAGTCATATCACCTTGAAGGGGTTGTTGTCCGCACTTCCTGAAATGAAATTATCGTGTATACCCATAATAGAAAACCATAAAGTAATGCTATAAAAGATAAATACAGAAGAATAAAGAAATAATAAACATAATATATTTCATATATAAATATAGTGTCACCTTAATTTCCACCATGATAGGAATTAGAAGATAATCGAACAATTATTGTCTCGTGAGGCGTTAGTTTTCCATCCACAGAAACAGTATGTTCTACACCCATTAGATGGAGTGGTGTGTAAGTGTAGTTCGAATCCTTCTCATAACAACATCCTGGTATATTGAGGATACTATTTTTGTTATAAAATAATGGAATAAAAAGTGATTAGAGGTTGGAGATGTAAAATACAAGAAAAGAAGTTAAGAGAAAATGTTGCCTTTATTTTGGGTAACTTCCTTTGGTTTGAACCAAAAGGACTTCATGAAGTGCCTTCTGCCTAAGGTAAGAATTCTTAGAAGAGTAGATGGATGTAGGTATATTAATTGGGCTTAGTATGGACGAGCCAAAAGGCTTTAGAGGTGTGTGGAATTGTTTAGAAGTGAGGGCTTTTTATAAGTGGGATGAGGGGATCTTTAGGAAAGTGTGATAATAATATTATTTTATATAATGATATTTGTTTTCTAAAGTTCCAAAACTATTTAAAGTCAATGATAAGATGACTCATGGTCTAAATAAAATCATCCAATAATAATTTTTCTGGTTTTGGATGTTGTTTTAATATTTATAATCTTATTTATTTAAATATTTTATTAATGAGGTAAATACTGCATCATTATTGTGTCATAAATAATTTATTTTATTTTATGTATAAAATTTATAAAAAATTACCATGATGTAGGAAATATTATTATATTTCACATGAATATTTATAGACTAAATGATAATTTAAAAAACTCCTTGTACAAATTAAATTACAAAAAGATATTTGTTTTTGTCAATTTTGCCTTTATTTTAATTTAATTAATCTAAAGTGTCATTATCAATATCATGTGGCTCAATGGGGCCCCAAAATAGACCCAATGATGTCCATGGTCGTAAATGACTCAACCAATAAGGTTTGGACAAGTGTTAAGGTAATTTTGAATTATTATAATATTCCTTTTATCTTGAAGGACCCTATTTACCTTTGACCACATTAAATAAAAGTCAAAATATACAATTAACCAAAAATTATTTTCATCTTATTGAACCAAATTTTACATAAAAATAACAACCATGTATGTCAGATTTTTAAAATTTATTTCACAGAAGTGGTAAAATTTCATTTAATGAAAAATTCAGTTTTCTAACTAATATTAAGTGGTTTCACTAGTCATTAAAAATTGATGATTTTTTTTAAAATCTCAAAAATTTATCCTAAGTTATATTTGATCTTCCTAATTCAAAAATGATATGTATTTTTCCAAATTCTAAACATATAAGTGACATTAATTATTTTAAAATAAATTTACGTTGGTAAAACAAATAGCGTGTTTTTATGAAACAATAACTATCAAAAGAATGACACTTGTTTATGTCCAATTTCAAAGTGAAATTAATTCCAATGAACAACATTGGATTAAATGGTACAAATATATTAAAATTACAACTTAAAACCAATTAAAAAGTTAATCTATCCATATAAATAAATTAGATTAAAACAAAATTTTTAACTAAAATACAATATTTTTCACTATTCATTAAAAATGAACTTTATCGGAAAAATTTCAAACAAATTACACAAAGTACATTTTTTTGTACCCATTCTAAAGAAGGATTTTATTAGGTCAAATAAAATGTATTGAAGTGACCAAAACTATATGTAAAGAGGGGTTTCCATTAATAGGTGGTAAATCAGCCTTTTAATTTAAATTATACTTAAAATTAGACTCATTCACATTTCATACCTCTAACTTTTTATTGGATAAATGTTAATAAATTTAAAAAACATGTATAATAATATTGTAGTTAGTTTTGTTCATTCCCTCCAATACAACGGCTAGGAGAAACTACCATTTAAAATAATTATATTATATTATTAGTGTGCATCAAAAGATTTCAAAAAAACCTGTTATTGTGTATTGGGTATGCTATCGAACATAGCAACCCTTTTAAAATAATATTAATATTTAATTTAAAAAATTTAATAAATATGAAACATGTATTATTTTTTATTTACTAGGGATTTTACAAAGGATGTGAGTTTGTAATTATTTTTTAAGATGTTTTTATATTTAATCACATCTTTAATTTCTTCGTTGATTTTCTAAATGTTTCTTATTTGAATGATGTTTGTGAAGCATTAATTATTCATGCATACACATCATTGTTTATCAATAACTTTCAATAATATTTATGTGTTTATTAATGACATAGTATTCTTAAAATATAATTCCTAAAAAAATTAATTTTTAAAGAGATAAATATACCATATCTTATAAGTAGTGTATATGAACATCAATAATTTTGTGTGATGTGAGCATATTAATATGTTGAAAATTAATTAATTAAATATTAAATCCACATAATATGATTTATAGGCTATATAATGTAAAAAGTATCAGTGAATACATTATAGGAACTATAAATTGGATCCTTTAAAAGAATTTCTTATATTTTGATAGACATATTATAGATTTTGACTCTACATTGAAAAATATACTGATGTTGTGAAAATAATAATAGTGATTGATATGATATGTATCCCATTTCATACTTTATCTCCAATCATACATTTTTTTACTATAATGTTTCTATTTAGATGATTATCCAAATAAATAGTTATATTTTTTCTACATTATATTTTCATGTAATTACACATTCATCCCATGGTATGAACAATGAAACCATTTTTCTCCACATAAATTTCAATTTTTCTTAAATCAAATTATGTAGAATGAGATATTTAAAATTTGGGTTATTAGAGTGGTACATTCAAATAATCCATGTTTTCAGAGAATATAAAGTATCTAATATTCATGGCATAATTTTTATAATACAATGGGAATAAATAATATATATTATTACTTCTATATATACATATGTACTGCATTACAAATTCATAATTCTATTTTTGAACTTTTCATGACCCCTCCTTCTAGAGATTCCCCCATGAGTTGGAAATGAAGTAAGAGAGATAACATCCACCATCTCCCACCTCTAATAAGCCCTAGGGTGGCGACCAACACCAAGGGAATATAATCTCATTAAATGGGATGCATTAACCTTTTTATAAAAAACAATATTGGGAGATAAGACGGTCAATCTAAAATAACTCCAATAAATATATAAAATAATAACCCAATCAATCCCACATGAATGTTTTAATGTAATCTCGCTACAAATACAATGAAAAACTACAAATTAAATATCAAAATAACAAAGCTAAACAGGTACATAGCAGATTTCCCCATGTCTGAGCTAGTAATGCCCAGCACGGTCCATGTAGTCCTTTTAAAAATATAAAGGTAGTTTTACAAAATAGGGTGGAATACAAGTATACTCAGTTGAAAAACCGAAGTATCTCTTGCACAATTGGATAAGAATTCTAATTCGGCTGTGAGAAAATAGATAAAAGAAAAAGTACTTAACAAGGTCTAAAAACCACCCAACATAACCAAGGTACACTCACTCAGTAATGAAATTCATGTAATAATAATATTTATAACATTGATGATAGGGAAACCTGCACCACTTTCCCATGGATTAGCTACATTGACAGCCTAATGAAAAACATACTGGAGCACCATCCTCTTCCGAAAGTTTCACAAAAAAAATATCTCCACACACCTTAGCCTCAAATCTAGTCCCACAACTTGGAAAAAACAATCTCATAATAACATAGCAACAAAAACTTACTCCTCACATCCACATCCCACCCACAGACACCTAGGCCACATACCATTTCACATCCCAAAAACACTTGGGAAACCACAACCAATCTAATCCCATAGACACATATGAAAAAAACGCTCGCAAAACCTGGACATCACAAACCACCAATCATTAGATATCACCACCTAAAAGAGATATCGATGAAGCTGAGGTGTCTATTCATCGACTCTCCCATTGGGATGTTTTGAAAAAACACACACCCCCATGAAAATGAGGGTCTTCGGAACATATATCACATCTAAGGGGTGAGTATATGAAACACAAGGAAAATATATGTATGCATATATAGTACCAAACACACAATCCCATCCTATAAGTTCTCAATATAATAATCATCCCCCCTATGTTCTTCCAACTCTGATGCTCCCTCTAAAATAATAACCACAAAACCGTCCATGAACATATTCATACCCCCAACAAATTCATGTTATTGATTATCATTCATTACTAACAATTATTTTTTCATTAAATCCATATCTGAGTGATTATCTTGAAGATCATGAAATTATACACACAATATAAACCATATAGATGAAAAAGAAACACATTAATGCAACTCTCATCATATTTCAACTATGTTCAACTCCTATACCAATCACTGCCATCGAGATTATTCAAAGTCATTCCTACATATCCTTTCTCTCAATAAGAAAACAATAAACATAATACCAAACCCTACAATACACCTCATCACAAAAATACTGATATCCATGATGTATAACCACACCAATCCCATAAAACATATAAATATAAACCTAGATCAACCCAAACTCGCATCCCTTCTTCTCAAACATTTCACATCCATTCCACAATCTATTAATCTCTCAACTTGAGATTCTGTTACAACACCCATAAAACCACTCCATAAAACCATGCTCTCTATCCCAATACCACACAACCACATAAGACAGAAGATAGAAAAAAATTTCACACAATTCATAGCCAAATAAAAAAAAAGAAACTTGTATTATGATTTAGAAAACACTCATTCTTTAATTCCAGTTTGATAATTCAGAGGTTTTCATAAAATAAGTTCAATACAAGTGTATACATTGATTAAAGTAGATATATGTACTTAATAATTATCATATATACAGTAATTCAACACATTATCAATAACAATCCATCACAATTCATCACATTTGCATAAACAATGAATACCAACATCCATGATTTTCAGTTGGAAAATAGCCCGTATTGATCACAATATCAATATATATAAAAATCAAATAGAAGAATGCATAAATTTTATTGAGCCCATGAATATAGATATTAAACTGATTAGATTATATTTATTCATTGATAAATCTTCTATCTCAGCAAGAGAATATTCATACACCTACCCCGCTTGATTCACAAATAAATGAAACGAAGGGATCCCTACCTTATCAAACAGACGATCAACAACACCTCCGTGAATGAAACATGAGGTGCACGGGGCTACAAGGAAACATGATCCAAGTGTACAAACACATATATTTTTTTAGGGCATAAATTTTTCCGGATGCACAGGGCATCAACAGAAAAGAGAAATAATGAATGGGGAAAAATTTCCCTCTTTATAGGACTATATCAGAGTATCAAGGGATATGAATCCATTTTGACCTCCCCTTTAAAATTGGATCAATACTATGTGTTTTGACTAATTTAAAGCCTCCCGAGAATTATAAAATTAATGATATATTTTTAAATCCTTTGAAATGTCTTGAAAACACTTAAATATGGTTTTAAACTCATTTTACATTATGTAAAACCTTAAAGTTCAAAATTTTATAAAACTAAGAAAATTGAAAATTTTAAAAATCATTTGAAATGACTCCCCATTGGATGTGTAACTATCATGAGTCATAATTGGATTTCTATATAGTAGATGAATAAACACTGTATGAGTCACTTCTACAAGCTACCGGTGATGAGCTGTCAATGGTGAGTCACCGCATGGAGAGTCATTATTTGGTGAGCTACCATTTAGTGAGTCACAGTTCCAAGAGACACAATTTATTGAGTCACCATTCCTTGATTAACTATTTGTTGAGACACCATAACAACTCAACATGACCCACAATCAGTAAGTCACCATTGAGAGTTACCAATGTTACTCACCATTTGGGACTCATTATTGAAAGTCACCAACATGACTCACCGTCTGCGACTCATCGTTGCAAGTCATCGATGCGACTCGCTATTTGTCACTCACAGTTTTGATTCACTGATGCGAATCATCATAGGAATCATATAGTTCTAGACATAGAATTCTAAAGGCTTAAATTTTGGTAAACTCTTAAAATGAGTCACTATTACCTTCATAACACCTCAAACATTATATTTTGAAAATGTAATGGATTGGGAATCTTCAGCCCATTGCATCAAACACATATTTAACTATTCTCATATTTTAGAATTAAAAACTAACCTAGAAGGAAAAAATAGGTCTGAAAAACAACCCAATGATTTATATATCAAGTATCTCACTATTCTTGGAACAATGCTACCGACTAAGCACACCAATGTTCAATGATAAACCACCCTGTATTGTTCAAAAGATGGAGTGAACCTCAAACTAAATGAATAACTCATCTGACATCTACTACACCAACTAAATACATGACACACCACATATACAAACTGACCATGCTATCTAGAACTCAAGATTCTATGAATTCCTTCTACTTTGTGAAGATATAATCCGCTTTGCGAAGGAATGACTCGCCAGCATGGGTTTAATCACATCTCAATTAATGAATAAAGATTATAATTCAGGTCCTCCACTAGTTACACATTATAAATTTATCACCAAACATAGAACTTGAAAAAAACACATCTCAAAACTAACAAGGATCAAGCATTACATTACAATGGGACGCATAATAAGGAAAAACCCATAACAACTCTTGGTACCAGGCACACATCTGTGTTTCACTTTCCCATGTACTATCCTCCAGGCCATAATTTATCTAGAAGACATGAACTAAGGGAATAGTATGATTGTGAATAACCTCTTCATTATGATCTGGGGACGTTACTAGACACCACTACTGCCTAAACGGGTTTTTATGACATATTTTTTATGATTTTTAGGTTGGTTTGTAAGGTACGTCAATATAGGGGATATAGAAAAACAACATTTTCAAGTTATATAATTAAAAAAATTATAAATAATATCTGCAATTGAATTTTCTTATCTGTTGACCAATAACTGATGTTAAGAATACCGCATATTTTTTGACATCGATTATTGGATAAACTATGTGAAAAAACTATTTAGGAACTTTTATCATGTCGGTTGTTTAAAATCAATGACGTCATAAATTGGTTTTCATGTCGTTTATCAAAAAAAAACATGAAAATAGTGTGTAGTTTGACTTTCACATAATTTATCCAATATCCAATAGGAAAAATAGACATCCCATTTATCACGTTGTTTATTTTAAATATCTAATGTTATAAATGGATTTTCATTTCTATATTGTATAACCGACAAGAAAAAAATGCATAATTTTTTTCCATATCAGAAATCCAATAACCAAAGTGAAAACAATATTATTTTTTAATGAAACAATATATTTATTTATAATCCCCCATAATATAAACAAGAGTATAAAAAATGTATCAGAAAATGTTTCAGAAAAAACCAAAAAAATAAAAATACAGTTGACCTTTCAAGTAAATTAAAAACCAATAAAACATATAAAATTATTATTCCATTAAATTTTTAAATGTATCAAATCCTTTTCAGTATATGACTGTTCATAAATAAAATCTTAAAAAATAATACAGAAATATTTTAAATTGATTTATTAAAAAAATATATTAAATATTACTAAAATATTTATAAATAAATATTACCTTATGAAACATTGTTATATTCCCAATTGAATTTATTTCATACTAGAATATTAATACATAATTTCCTCATTCAGTTCCACCATGTCATTTATGAAACTATTTCAATGATATTATAATTATAAATAACATTTTTAAGGAATATATCCCAAATTTAGTAATTATAAATAAAAATTCACCTCAACTTTTAGAATTTTTATCTTGGTGCGGTTCTTATTTTTCATCTTTATAAAGAAATTATATTCCATGTTTTCAAATCATGTGTATATCATAACTTTTATTCACTATAAATTAAAAAGTTTTAAAATAGGAAAACATACATGTTCAATGCAATCATAAAAATTTTTCCCACTTCAATATGGATAGACCACGGCCAATAAAATTTCTTCTCTCTTGAAAAAAAACACCCAACATCCTTTGAAAACTGATATAAAAATTAACATGAGTACATAAAATGGTAAGTGACATATAAAAAATTGTGAGAAATAAATATTTCATACCATTAAATATATTGAAACAAGCAACATTGAATGATGACATTCTTCGGAAATCATTCAATTTTATAAATTTTTCATTCAACAACGTTCATAGTCAAAACTATAGGATAAATAATTATTGGGTCCATAGATCCATATACATATTTCTTTCCATGATATGTCCTCATTTTTTATATATACCTAATACAAGGAAAACATAATTATAAATTTTTAATAAGTTAAAGGAAATAAATTTTTTTGTTAATCGGCCAACATGGAAAAAACATGTATCATGTTGATACTCAATTGTTCTCCAGCTACATGCTACATGATATAATTTTTCAAAATCCCCACATTCATTGCACACCCACAAATAGCATCATCAAATGGAAGTTCATATAAATCTAATAAAAAAATTGAGTTTGTAGAAATTAATTAAGACCCAAATAATCTCTATCTGATGTCATGGCACATTGATTTTTTATTTCCTATACCGAAATTATTTACCTTTAAAGTATTCATAAAAACAACTAGAAAAATATATAAAGGTTAAAATTAGAATACTATTTTATAATAAAAATTTAATAAAATATAACATATATACATACCTCTAGGATTATATGTCAAAGTATTATATATGGAAAACATAAAAATGACTATTAAAATTTTCAACTATACTCACATCAACTATATGATATAGTAATTCTGCTGATCTATCAATAATACCTTGTTCAGTGGCTCTATGATGGTCTATCTGAATCTAGTAGTGATGAATAGTACCAATGATATAATATATCATACCATATGCAACAATATAAGGAAGAACATCAACATATAACTCATAGTATCTTGGAGGAAGTAGGGGAGTGGGTGTTGTGTTATGATAAGAAGGAGTGGGTTTTGGAAACAAAGATGTTGGAGTAGGAAATAGAGGAGTGGGATCTACTAGAAGAGGTAGAGGAATTGGATCTGCAGGCCGATACTATCGTTGCATGTCTACAAACATCACCTGTACCAATGCTCTAATCATATCCCCCATTATCACTTGAATATCTGGAAGATTGGCTTCCAAGGATTCTATTTTTAATTAACTTTATTCTTTGAATCATCTTATGAATAATGAAACCAATTTAATAATAATAAATCTATTAGGTATCCTCATACACAACTCATGTTTTCTTGCATTCCCAATGATGAGGAAAAAATGTCAAATCTACCCACATCAATTAAAACCCCCTATGTGCTCTACTCATCAAGAAAATATTTTATAGACGTTTTGAAAAAATCTATAATGAATTAAATTATAAAAAGGTTTATTTAACATCAATAAATAAAGAAATATATTATGATCTTATTAGCTACAACTATTGAAACTTCTTGAATATGTTGTCCATTTTTTACCATGTGATCCCTATTCTATTTTTCATGTCTAGTGGGGGGATGAGGTGGAATCTTTTTTGGATGCTGATAACACAGCTCTCAACTTTTGATGTTTTTCTTCTATAATGTGTCCATCCTATAATTTATACCCATCACAGAATAACATACTAGGGTATCCATTTTATGAATGAATATCCTGATATTATCATATAGATTACTGTAAATTAATAATTAAGAATAATGAAATCATTACCATGGTCATTAATATAAAAAAGTATCTAAAAAGGTAAACTTGAAATTACTAAATACTCTTCTCATCATCTACATTAAAAAAAATCAATGCATCTTCATATATAAATAGATATGTATTGCATGGATTTTCATGATGTCTATTCCCTCAAATGGTCTATAATGTAGCGGATTATTTAAAATCCCTATGTCCCGTAGCCACTAATGATACACATTTCCAACTGACTCCCCTAGTGTTATGAATATAATATTTCATCATATATAAAGATGAAAAACATATAATACTATAAAAATTTAGATATATGTTAATTAATAACAAATAATATTACCCTAATGGTGTCACACAATAGTGATAATAACAGTTTTTCAACACTTCATCAATCCTGAAACAAAACACAAACTTTCCTGTTAGGATGTACTGATACAAAAGTCATGAATGGTATTTATTGTGGACCAATTTGAATATCATTATCAAAAAATTTCCAATCGTATCCTTTGTTTCATGGTATGAGAAACTGATAAATTTCTTAAAGTTGTGGTACTACTTTTACGAACACTCAGACTTTTTTTTCCATATGGAAGTATATTTCTCTTGTAAAGAAGGATGAGGAGGCACATCAATCTGTACATTCGTAAGATCCACCATAGTGGTATGAGATTGATCATATTTGGAAATATTTAGGGGATTATGGGATTGATATGTCATTATCCTACCAATCCATGAAAAATTAATTAGTACAAAAATATAAAAATACAACAATTACATACAAATGTAAATAGAAAATTAACAATTATCATACAAAAATAAAGGCAAAATAAATGAAACAAATTTTCTTTCATATGTGTTTTTTTAGATAAAATTATAACAATATTAATGAGAGGGTAAATTAAAAAAAATGAATGAAAAAAACAAAATATAAATAAGAGAACAAATGATAGAAAAAATTCACCAACCCGATAAATCATTTAGAAAACAAATTAATTCATAATATACTCTTATAACATATATTTGGTTTTTATTTTAATTACTAAAATTAACATAATTTGTTTTAAAAAATTCATTTAATAGATAAGTTACTTAATTTTAGACATGGAAAACGCGACAACACTAAACTGACATAAAAAATAATTTAACATATTAATTATAATACATGTTTTAATAATGATAATCGAGTTAAAATTTATTACTTATGAAATTTAAATATGTAAACCATAAATAAACATATTTTATATGTAATAATAAGAATATAATAAATATTTTCTCTGAAATTCCTTCATCATGATCATTTTGTGTATCAAAAACCATGTCATCGATTTGTTCATCAATATTATTTTTTAATAATTCCATTGATGTGGAGATATCACATAAATCGTTATCTACATCATATTTTTCATCACCCACATAAAAGTTTTTAATTATAAAAAAATTACCTTCTGCATATAATATTTATCATTAACATAGAATTTTGTCATCGATTTCATTGAGAATTGGATCATTTGTGTATTCCAATTTATTCAGATAAACTAGTTTCTTTCCAAATATATAGTGTCAGAAACTGTTGTTGTTGATAAACCATTTACACTTAGGCAGTGAAAAATGAAATTTAATGTAATAAACCTTTCATATTTTATAAATGAATTCAGAATATGTGATTAATGTGGAGATTGGGTTATTGTATTTGGTAAATGAAAAATGAACTGCTTCTGTATACACGATCACGCTACTATTCTAAACCACAAATCTATTGTCTTTATCTTTCATATGAAATGTATAGAAATTAATGTCATACCTTAACCATGTTATCAAATTCAATCATGGAACTCCGACTAACCATCTAAATTTTTTTGATGCATCTGGTTTCATGGTCTCTTTAATCCTTGGAAATAATGTATTATTATGCCCATTCTAAACCCACATACCTTTTTACTTTTGATTAAATTATTTTATCTCATTGATATGAAATGTTATATATGGTTGACAATCGTATATTTAATTCATTATATAAAATTGTACCTTATTTATCTTTTCACTTATCAATGATTCTACTTTCAAGACAATAATCCCCTTTCTCCCAAAATTAACTCTTTCATTGCGAGATATAGGCAAACTGATGTTCTCATTATTAGAAAATGTCTTCTACAAAACTTTGAAACCTCCTCATAAATATACTTCCCAATAATAGATGCTTCTGGTCAATTTGTATTCATAAAATAAACCTTAAATATATTTATGTACCTTTCAAAAGTATACATAAAATGTATATATACAAGTCCACAATGATTTATTTCTCAAACAAAATGAACAATTAAATAAAACATAATATCAAAAAAATATAGAGTAAAATGTACACCCAATTGAAAATTATAGAAACCACTTCATTCTCCAAAATGATCAAATCAATAACCTTATTTAAAATTGAATTCAAAGAAATAACACACCTTCATGATATTCATTCTGACATGGGTGGTCAATATTCCACACAATGAAAATTGTAGTATCTGTTGCCTCATTGTGTGACATTCATGAGATTTCAAACCTTTCAACTTCAAAAAACATTAAAGACACAAAATTATTTACATTTAACGAATAACAATGTGTCTCTTTGATATCATGAAGACATGGACTGAATATATTATTCTCCCACTTGGATATGTTATGACAAACGAGGGTTAGAAATGTTCTCTTTCCATTTTATGTCAGATCCAACACCATACATATTTGCATTTATAGTTAATACATGCTTGCAATCAATCCATATTTAGTATTTCATTTAATAACTAATAACTTTTCAATTGAAAATTCCATGGTATTATTCTCCATGTGCATTACATCAACATTATGTTTCACCTCATGATATCTCTAATTGATGGATTAAACAATATTGACTATTTCTTCCAAATATTAATATCATTGCTAGTTTTATGTGTCTTTACAAATGCCACATCAATTTTTTTCAACTTCTAAAAATATTTATTAGTGGATAAATTTTTTTGAGAAATATCAAATTCATGTTATTCATTGAAATAAATTTCAATATTACATACTAGTGATACATAGGCAGGAACATTTGATGGCACGTGTATATTGATTTTCATCAATGATGCAGTTGACAATATAAAGGCTTTTTTTACAAATTGGACAAAATTTATTCCCCATTGCACTGTATCTATAAAAATTTCCATATGATGTGAATTCATTTATAGGGAACATAATCAATGCATGTTGTTGAGAATACCACACATTATATGAATCATAAACACTTAAAACATCCGCCCAAAATAGTTTCAAATCATCAAAAAATGGTGGAAAGAAAACATCAATATCATTTTTAGGAAGTTTTGATCCACAAATCGTTAAACATAACATTAAATATATTCACTTCATACAATATTTTGAAGATAAGTTGAAAATTAAAAAAATAGGCCATGAACTATTTGTGCTACTAATGCTTAGATATAGATTCATTCTATCTATATATGGTCCAAGTATTATATTTCAAACATCATCTCCAAATGTTGGAAACTAGTGATCAATGTTTCTTCTACTATTTACAATTAGCATGATGACATATTTTTTACATCCCATATATTCTCATCAGCATGATATATTATCCTTTTTTCAACTTGGTAATTAGAAAATAAATGTTTCAATTGAAGAATTATAAGAAGAAACCAAAAAATTTTGGTTGGGGTATCTGAAACTTCTAAATTAGAATCTGATTTTTCATTCAAAATATACCACGATGTCCCAAATTTATGACAGTCTAATAGAAATTAATTTTTTCCCTATATAGAAAAATAGTGATTCAGGAAGAAATATATTTTCGTGTACCCCAATACCATGAGGAATAATATTTTCATAGCATTATAATGTGAATCTGGAAGTTTGCTGCCTTTTAGAAAAATATATTTCAAAAATTGAAATATCCCTATAAAAATCTTATCACTCCATCCATGTCCCACCTTTAGTTTTATCAAACATAACACCTTCGATAAAACTGAATATTCTGTAGATCATATATATAATGGTTTTTTAGGATCACCATATAAATGATATATTTTTGGTTGTTTCTCAATTGCCTCTACTTTAATATCATGAATCAATTCATCATGTTTATCATATATATCATTATCTAAATAACTATCATTAATATATCTTGAATACTACACAGTTTCACCATGCCTAATCCAATGGATATAACTCAAATTAAAACAATAAAGAATTAATTGATATTTGATCTCTCTAATTCTCTACTTCTTCAAATTTAAACACTTCTGTCATGGATAAAAAACATGTCATTTTTTTGAAAATTTCATTTAACAAATTCAAAAATGCATAGATACCATTCTCAAATTAAGAACATATTCATGGTGCATTAATACAATATTGATTCATTATCTATAACAAATATCAATAAAAAGAATAAAAAATATTGTAATTTATAAAATATTGATATTATAAATGACATCAAATAAATTAGAAAATCATAAATAAATACACATAAAAGAAAATGGAATAATATGATGAGAACATTAATTCATTTCGGATAAATTAGTAAAATATTCATTTAAATAATGTGTCATGTAAAAAAATTAATATAACCCTACGAAATTATTAAAAAATATGTATAATGATTTTAATAAAACAATATCCATAATCAAATATATATGATTAGAAAAACTAATTCATAATTTATTATTTATAAAAATAAAAACATTATTCAATATTTTAGTTAACTATATAATATAATCCAAAATTTATTCTTATTTTAATAAAATTCCCCATTAATTATAATTAGAAACTAATTAACACATTATAAAATCATATGTTGGATATGAAATCCCAAACATGTTAGGAGGAAACATATAATTTGAATTTCACATGTTCCAACTTGAGGTAGGCCTAAAAAATATTTATCATATTTGATTTTCTTATTACGATACTTTCTTATAATTGAATAAATCGACTGGGAAAATTAAAACGGGAGTTATAATATATAATATAATTTATTTTCCACTGTCATAAATTTAGGGTATAAACTATTATTATGCAACTTTGAAGCCATCGTAAACCAATACATCTACTCCCAATCCTAGATTGAAATTTTTTACCTAGATTAATTTATAATGCATTATCAAGATTCATTCACAATATGAATGAGTACAAATATGGTAACTATTCCATAAAACACAAAGGGAAATTTTTTGTTCTCTTTTTTTCATAAAATGAAATATCACAAAATAAATATTGCACAGTGCACCCATGTGAAAGATATTAACTCATTTATATTTAAAAATAAAATTTTTCAAGAAATATTTATTCAAATAGCCAAAAAAATGAATATCATTCAATATTAAACCAAAAACACCATCATATTTGTCAAAAAAATCCAAACTAAACCATAATCAACTAATAAACCATTGTTACTACAAAATTTAACTTTCATGATGAGGGTTGTGATGGTTTCCTTGATGTTAGTTTTAAAATTGGGATAAATTCACAAAAATAGAAAGATAAAAAAACTATCAATGCAAGAATAATCAAAAAGGAAACCTAGTTTAATATGCAATGATGAACATGAAAAATCCCAAATTTATGAAAAAGGTAATGTGATAATGAGAACTCCTTGTTGTACAATGTTCGGATAGAGATTTGAAGACAAATATTTTTCAAAAAGTGATAAATGAAATTTTTTTAGGCATACATCAGATATATTTCTGATGGGTAACCCAAGAAGGAAGAAAAACAACAGATTGATTCAGATCATAAAACATGATTTTTACCACCATGTCATAAAATCTTGAAGGTGAGGGCTTCAATAAGAGAGAAACAAGAGCACTTTTATGATAATTGAAGGTCGTGTAAGGAAAACCTCATGATATATATAAACTCCTAAGCGATTTTTATATATTTTTTTATGATCAACATGAAAAAATAATTTATTCTCAGATATACCATAACATTCATAAAAAACAAAACATTCATATGAGTTAAAATATAAAACCGATATGAAAGAGAGGTGAATACTCACATTTTCATGGAAGATTTCATTAAACCGACGTGATAAAGTAATTTTTTCATTTTAGTTTTATAAAAAACGATTTGAAATGATAATATAACAAGATTTACATGTTGGATATATTTAACAGATGTGAAAAATGTTCTGTAATGAATTTTTTGGACTAGTGTTTTCCATGAACATCACGTCGTATTCGACATCTAACTCCCTCATTCAATAACATGAGATTTATTGTGATGATACTGATAAATTTGTGAGACGTGGAAGATTTCATGGGCCTACTATAACTATGGTGGTAGCGCCAACTAGTATGCCACCTTGAAAATTCACCCCATCACTTCAAATAGTCTGATGAACCTCACAGAAAACATTTTCACTTTATCGAACATCTACTTCCTATGTAGTGTGGAACCCATCAAGAACACATGGTCCCCAACCATAAAAATTATGGAGATCCATATGGAATTGGTTTTTGAATTCATTCAATCCTATGATAGCTTCATGCTCTCAGAAAAAAGATTCACCTTCTTATTTTTACTTTGCAACATGTTCTGACAAAAACAACTGCCTCCCCAACATCGATCCATCACAAGGGTGAATGACACGGTCATTGATTCAATTCTTCAAACAGATCCATGCCAATAGAAGAGTTATATATGTTTTTTAAAACAAACACCGTCTAGTGATAGTGCTGCACACAAGATCCTCTGAGGTTCATGATGCACGCACAGAACATATCCCCCAATGTCTGGATGGACTTCTCTCTATGTCAATCTGTTTGAGGGGGAAAGTAGTGATGAGGCATAACTGAGTGGCATAATCATGTTGTAATCGAATCAAGAATCATGAGGTGAACCATGGGTCCCAATATGAGAGGATGTATCTTGGAAATCCCTGAATCCACACCACCTCATCCACAGAACTCTTGACCCATGAATCCACTATGCCTGACTCCTTAATTTCTAATAATAAGATTTCATCAGCCGATCCACCACTACTTAGATTTCATCGCATCCTTTCTGAGCCATGGGCAACCCTATGATAAATTCCATCGATATTTCATCCCAATTCCACTTAGAGACTTATTAGGGATATAAATAAACATACGGAACATAGTGTTCATCCTCAACCTTCTGGCATACTATGCACTTTGCTACAAACATTTATAAC
The DNA here is from genome assembly GCA_963277665.1 of Viscum album. Taxonomy (NCBI): domain Eukaryota; kingdom Viridiplantae; phylum Streptophyta; class Magnoliopsida; order Santalales; family Viscaceae; genus Viscum; species Viscum album. The sequence continues at coordinate 602,965,473 of OY728166.1, forward strand.
ATACGTTTCATTATGGGCCACCAAAAATGTATCTGCAATCCACGGTACATACTTAAATCTCCTTGGGGTATCACTAAAAGTGAGTTTTCAAACACATGGAGAAATCCATTGGACATTTCAATTGTAAAAAATACCCTCCCATGAAGTAACATCTGATTTATACTTTCCTCTAACCATCATTCCAAAGAATCTCCATGGTCAATGTGATCATGTACCACCTCATCCTATGAGTCTCCCAACTAAGACTCCTCTAATTATAGTATTAGAGAATACTACACCTTCATTTGAAACAACAAGCATCTACTGTCATCGATTCCTTCATCTAAGTGCAAGGAAACTAACTCTTCCATCACTTTCTAAGCATCTGTAGATTACTGAACTACTACCTTCTTTGACATCTTTCTGAATTAATCGACGATGACATTTACCAATCCTTATGTGTAAGAGATTTTTATTTCACAGTCCTAGAGAAACTCCATCCATCCCCATTGTTGTGCATTCAGAACATGATGGGAAACGATATATCTCATGATTTTATGATCTGTGAAGACCACAAAGCGATCCCTAATAAGGTAATGTCACCACAACTGCAGCACGAACCAGACCTCCTCTAGCTACAGTTCATTGGTGGAGTAGTTGTGTTCATGGGTATAGAACATCTTAGACCCATAATATATCACTTCAATCTATTATATCATCACCCATCGCTAACCCAAAAATTAATCATCACAAAACACCTCAATCATTACCCTTTTCTATGGTAACCAGAGAACTGGATCACTAAAAAAACCCCATTTATGTAGATGAATTCTTCCTAACACTACTAACTCTAAAAAAAATCCTGGTTTTTCCTGGTCAAGGATATCAATGGAGCTTTTACATGAGAGAAATTAGGTACCAATCTCTTGTAATATCATGCACAATAGGTAAAACTCTGATCCCCTAAAACATTATTGGGTGATACCTAAGAAACAACATCCTTGAAATTTTACTATTCCTCTTCAACATTGTGCTATGACAACACATGTAAAAACAATATACCTCTATTGTCGAGAACATACATTTGGACAACTACTCATGGAGTTGGTTCCATCGAAGAACCTATAAGAGATTCCTACGATGCTCGGTATGGTCCTCATTTGACATTGAGTAGATCTAGATATCATCGATAAATACAACTACGAACTGGTCCATGAAATCACATAAAATGGTGTTCCTAAGGACATAAACATGGTTGGTGTGTTCATAATTCTTAATGACACAAAGAAAAATATGAAGTTCCCATCCATGCATATGAACGAAGTCTTTGGGATACCGATATCCTTAACCCTATACTGGTGATACCCTAACCACAAATCAATCATAGAGAACCAAATTTCTCCCCTCAGATGGTCAATGATATCATCTATCCTTGGTAGTGGGTAATGGTCCCTCATTGTTACATCATTCAACCTTTGATGGTCTATGAAAATCCTCAAACCCCAATCCCCCTTGTACCCAATCATGACTAAAGATCCCCATGGTAGCACACTAGGTGAGATAAATTCCTTCTTCATCAGATCATCTATCTGAATCATCGTCTCTTGTAACTCTGAAGGTTCCATCTAATATGGATCCTTCAAATTTGGAGAAGCAACCAGCTGCATGTCTATCCCGATCTCAAAATGGAATTGAAGGGTTAGAGTAACAGAATTTTCTATGAATTCACCCAATAACTCCCCAACATCATTGAGAAAATTTTACATCTCAACATCCATGGATTATACTAACATATCATCCAATATGGAAATATGTGTATCCATTCAATATATTCCAATATGACAACTCCACACACACAAAAAAGACACACACTGACCATCTATGACTGAAAACACTACTCTCCATCTTAAGTTGTAGATAAAACCATTCACAGTGTAAAACCATTCAATGAAACGAATGAAATCATTCAATTTCATATGTAACAGTTAATGAATCTCCAAGGGATTGATACAGCCCCATCATCAGTCTACATCCCAGGAATATATGAAACAATTTGTTATGACCTCTGATTGATATACACAAAACCAAGGGGCATGATAAGCCTCTCTAAATATAGTCTCATAACATGCTTTATGCCATGTATTCCAATGTAGTGTGAATATTCTGAATCAAACAATGTCTGACCAAGAAAATGAACAAACGGATCATAGCTTGAATGATCTCTGGCCCAACTGGAACTCCTGCCTCGTCGAAGTGAAACTAACCACACCCAGATCCTATGACCCTATGTCGATGTCCACCTTATCGACCGTATCTAGGAAGAGGTCCTGATAGAACACCCAGATTTCAGACTCTACCTACTCCATATCCCCATAGAGGAATGTCAGGATACATTCCCTACTATTGGAACACATATCTCAGCAACTGATGATGAGGTAGGTGCTAGACCTTCATGATTTCACCATAGTGAGATCGAATGGTCAATGGATGTTAACTATTGATATTCCAATAGATTACTTAGAAAAAACATACCATCCCCAAGAGAACATGATATGCATGTGGACAAGATGGTTGAAACCAAAACTGCTGAGTGCACCTCCCCACCAGTCAGAACCTCAAAGACCGTGGAACCTGATACATGCAACTGATTAACTTTCACTTCGAATAACTATTCTAAATCACCTATCATTGTAGATCTACTCATGATTGGATCATATAAACTACCTCCCCCTTCTTCTAGAGCTCCATGATTGTCAGTATGGTAATAGGAGAAACCACAAATTGGAGATAAGAATGAAGTGCCTCGTCTAGGTATCTCACATGAGGCTATTTATCCAAAACGATATCCAGAACAAGATGAAGTATATCCATAAATTTAATCCCTATATCCTATACCGACATACACCCTCATTTTAGGGATAGTTAATCATTCATATTCATAGCCTTCAAGGTCAAGGAATGGAATTTTTCTCGGAACACCTTCTCAAAATTAACCCACTAAACGTTATCCTCCATCCCCTCACCTAGGTAATGTTTCTACCACTCATGCATATATCCCTACATTTGGATCACCAGCATGGGAACCCAGTAATCTGTTAGAACCCAAATCAAACTAATTTTGATCACAAGCTATTTTAGCCAAATTATCTATCCCCATGTCAGAAATGATACCCTCCGAATTTTCTATAGATTTTTGTTAGAAATCACATAATGTTTTATGAAATTGTTGAACCTCTTCGACATGTTCAATCCTCATTTCATCAACCAGGTTGGCCTATTGAGCCTCCACTGGCTATACTACATGCATATGACGATCAATTACCATAGATTAATGGTATACAAGGAATTATAATCCTGATTAATATGGAATTTTATTTAAGTTCATTTCAATGCATTTACTCATTATTTATTTCATATTTTCCTTAACTCCAAATTCATATAAGAAAAAAAATATTCTGATCAATTTTTTATTCATAGGTTCACTACCCCTCAAATTGTGTATCCTAAAATAGTCATTAGGTAGGATCAAAATACTTTCATCATATCACAGGTGGTAGGAAAATCCCATGTCTTGGCCAGTCTTCCCTATCCTATGTCACATACCAAAGTCACGAAGCAATTTTTCCCAACCATTCCACTTAATAATCACAATGAATAACTAAATAATACATCCTATCTCTCATCCATAAAATTTATAACATTCTTTCATGACCCCATCCCTCCAAATATTCCCCTCTTGAGTACGCAATGAAGGAAGATAGATAATGAAACCATGTGTCCCATATCCATTGGGCCCCAGGGTGGTGACCCACACGAATGGTATAGAATCTCATGAAATGGGAGGCATTTCCGATTTTATAAGAAAATGAGATCAGTATATAAGATGGTCAATCTCAAACAAACTCCAAATAATATATAAAATAAAATCCAAATCCATACCAGATTCATGTTTTAAAGTTAAACAACAACCAATATAATAAAAAACTATAAATATAATACGAAAAGTACAAAGCTATGAAGTTACATGGTATTTTTCCCTATGTCTGAGATACTAATGCCCAAAATCATCCATTTAGTCTTTTAGGAATCCTAAAAGAAGTTTTACAATGTAGGGTGAGCATATGAGTATACTCACTAGGAAAATCTACGTCTCTCGTGCACTATTGGAGAAGCATGCTAATTCCCCTATGAGAAAACAACGGAAACCAACAAAAGTTAATAAGGAACACAAGACACCCAACCTCCCAAATGAAATCACAATAAGTATCACAAGTCATGTAATAAAAATATTTATCACATCAATTATTGGGTATCGCACCCTACTTTCCCACTGATTATCCACTCTTACACCCAAATGAAAAACGTCTTGATGCTCCCACATCTTTTGAATGTACCATGTCGTAACCCAACCACACACTCCTATGGCTCTAATCTAATAGTCCTTCCTGGAAAAAAAACTCATCCCATCTCTCCCACATAATCCTAGGCCTCACAAAAATGTCTCATCCACAAAAACCTAGGCCACATACAACATCACTTCCCAAAAACTCTTAGGAAACCCCAACTCATCTCATCCCAAATATATCTTCAAAAAGACAACTCTCCTACACACACCTAGGACCCACAAACCACCAGTTGCCCAATGAATAATGTGTTATCACTACTTAGAAGAGGGATAATGTAAGAGAGGGTTGAAGTTCATCTATCATCCCATTCGGAGTTTTGGGAAAGACAGCCTCCCCAATGATAATGGGGGTGTTCATCACATCGCGCTCAACTAGGATGAGGTGCATAAAGAATACATATGGAATATACATGTTTGTATGTATAGTATCAAACACTAAAGGCCAACATATGGGTTCAAAATCAAATAGTACCCCCCCCCCCATTATACTTCCAATGTAGGTGCTACCTCTAAATGAATAACCACAAACCACCCCAAAAACATAATCATAACCCCCATAAAATTCATTTTACTAATTCTCATTCTTTATTAATATTTATTTTATTAATTCTATCACTATCCAACCAATTACCAACCACAGTATGAAATCAGAGACATAACAGAAACCATGCATAGGAAAATGGGAAAAAATAAAGCAACTAAAAAAATATTTCCACATTGTTCAACACCCATACTAATCACGACCATAATAATTATTCAAATTCATTCTACCATATCCATTATATCAAAAAAAAACCCATAACATACTACCAGAAACCACAACACACCTCATCAAATTAAACCTAATAGCCCCACTATATAGAAAGTCCCCCACCATCACACCGAGTTACATAAACAAATCACAACATGTACTTGTCACCCTGTTGTTCAAACACTGCACATCCATTCCACAATCAATCAATCTCTCACCCTGAAATTCCATTACACCACCCGCACCTCCCCAGCTTATAGCCATTCTCTCAACCCGATCCCCACACGAACAAATAAGGCACAGGAAAAATAAAAACCATGTAAAACACATATCCACACCATACAAGTGAGGGTGTAGTGAAATTTATAAATTAGTTTTTCATTATCTCCACTTTGATAATTCAGATCTTATCTCAAAATAAGATCGATCCTTAGGCACCAATTAAATTAACCAGATATACATAGTTAATCAATTTCCTATATACATACGTTAAACCCATGATCCACAACAAGCCCTCAATATTCATCCCAATTGTATAAACAAAGACCACTAATGAAAATGATTTTCTGTCGGCATATATCCCATATAAATCAAAATATCAATAATCAAAACCACAAAACAAAATCATGTGTCACCTTTTCCGAGCCCTTGTATATTGATATTAATTAAATTGATTTCATTATATTTATTTATGTTGAAATAATCTATATTTACAATAGAAAATTCCTACATCAACCAAACAAGATTCACAAATAAAAGAAACAAAGTGATCCATATCTCTATAAATAGATGATCATCACTTCACCCTTACCCAATAGGGGGTGTGAAAGGCTTCTGGGAAATGTAATCCAATGGTGAAACCCATACATGTGGATCCATATAGAAGAAAGGTTCTAGGACACCATGGGAATCAATAAAAATGATATATATTCAATGTAGAAAAAGTGTTTGGTTTTGACAGACTAGATCCCAGACTCATGGGATATGAAACTGTTTTCAACTCCGTAATAAAAGTGGGTCTTGATTACATTTCGATTAAATTAAATCATCACAAGAATTAGGAAATTAATTTCATATTTTTCATTTGTTAAAATGGAGTAAATAACACATATATATATGGTATTAATCTCAATTTAATGCAAATAAAACCATAAAGGGGATAATCTGTAAAAACTGTTAAAAACTCTAAATTTTAACATACTGTCGAAATGACTAACCATTGGGTGACTCACTATCGTGAGTCACCAATGGATGAGTCACAGGTGGATCACTGACCATTGGATGATTCACCATTATTGGATACCTGTGACGATCTACTATTTGAGATTCACTGTTCGATGAGTCATTTTACAATGAGATATCCTTAAGTGAGACACCATAATAACCCACCATCAGCGATTCACCATTGTGAGTCCCTGACGCCACGCATTGTCAGGGAATCGCTATTTTGAGTCCCCGATGCTACTCACCATCAGTGAAAAACTATTGTGTATAACTTGTGTGACTCACTCCTAGAAACCTTGCATTCCAAACTCATAGTTGGAAAAACTAGAATTTTTTAAAACTCCCCAAATGAGTCATAATTACAACTATAACATGTCAAACTCTAGTTTTTTACTTTTGTAAGGGTCCAAAAAGTGTTATTCCTTTATATAACTATACTGAACATTTATATTATTATATGAATTAATTTTTATTCTATTATTTTTGGGATATCTAATACAAAAAATCAATAAAAAAAATTTATGATAAAGATTCAAATCAAAATGGAAAATCGTCTCCTAAATTGGTATGTGGTCTACAATATGAAATTTCATGTTCATTATAATTTCATTCAAAAAATATAAAAATTATAGAATGATATAACAATATTTTCAATTTTTAAACTACTTCATGGAATATATTTTTATGATTTATAAATTATTTTTAAACTAATATTCCATTATTTTCTAGCATTAATAATTTTATTTTTCAAATAAATATATATATATATATTAATTTTTTTTGTTTTTTACATTTATAATATGACATATTGTAAAGTAATTTAATCATAGATTATATGAATAATTTATTCTCACTTTTATCACAACTGTATTATTTTAACAAGAAATTAATTTTCTATATTTTTTTAGATAATAATGAGTCAATGTGGGATTATTGTACTTTAAATAAGTGGTTTGTATGGGGAGGTGTTGATTATTTCTTGAAATATTTTAAATTAAATGCTTTATATAAATATATTGTTTTATCTATTTCTGAAATGATTTAATATAATTATGTTTAATGAGAAAGCGATCAAATATCATTTAATCTATAACGGTTTTAATCAAAGATACAACCCCTTGTTTTTGTAATGTCAAACAAGGAATAATCCTGGATCTATTGATAATGATTATTCTAAAGCGGACAACTCTTGTCAATCTGAAAAAATGACCGATGATATTTAAGTAGATAAATTTGACACTTATCAAAGAATTAAGAATCAATAAGGTGTGGCTGAAAACCCCATCGTATACAAGTTGTATGGAATTTTATATTTAATCATTGGTGTTATGTATGATATACATGAGGGAAAAACATGGATGGAATGAATAGATACTTATTGATTTTCCAAAATAGTTTAATGATATTATTCTTAAATATAGTGTTATTCTTGATTTACATCATAAAGGGAACAACATTTTATGCCTAATGGAATTAGAGTAAAAAAATGCATTCCTTCCTGAATGACTTTGTGTTATATAACAAGGAATACAAATTACTATCACAAGGTCCTAAATGTGGGACATCATTAAATATGTTAAAAGTAAAATCACAAGAAACTTTGGAATTTATAGAGACCCTTGCCAAATAATTTTTGTATCTTAACCTAATACCTTGTTTTCAACATTTATTTAAAAGTTCACGTGATATGAAAATGTTATTATGGTATTCAAATCATCAGATATGTGATTCCAAATTATGGAATCTTTCTTATTGCCCACAGTGGAAGTAAATTTATCAATAGTTTTCAATATTTGGAAATGATTCTAGAAATATCATACATGGATTGTGCATGACTGGAATGAATCAATATATAATACTTGGTAGAACCTTTATTTCATTTACTATTTTATTGGTAATTTACAATATATCTCCTAAATGTTGTATAATGAAAAATTATGTCATAATGAGTTAAATTATTTATGAACTAAAACATCCTTGAAATGATATTAATGTTTTTTATCTCCATTTATTGATGATTTAATCTTTTATGTAATTTACTCATAAGGTTGTCTGATTTATTTGAAATGGAATATTTTTAACTACATGTTATTATTATGTTCACTATAAGTAACTACCCATCATTTTGAAATGTTTCTGGATATAGTGATATGGAGTATAATGCTTGTCAAATTTGGGAACAACAAACTACATATTATCAATTGTATCACATGAGAAAAATAGTAATCATTGTTCATAAAAAGTTGTTCTTATTGATCACACATAATTAATATTAGAATAGAAATTCAATGGTACACTGGATTTTGAAATTTATTCAAAAACATTTATCTAGTAATATGTATTTTGAGTGGGTTAAAAACATTGGCTTTACATTCGGAACGACCCATAAATATCGTAATGATTGAAATATTTGTAGGAAATGGTAAATATTTTTGGAGATACTATATTGGATATATCATGTGGTCAATCATATAATTGATTCAATGAGTTTGGAGAAGAATATATGTGACATTTTGATTGGAACATTGTTAAGTATTAAAGGAACGAATAATTATGGGTTGAATGCATGATTGGAATTACTCTCAATGGGAATACATTTGGAGTTTTCCAAAACTACTTATCAAAGAAAAACATTCCTTCACCCCTCTTTTCAAACATTATAAAAGATCTAGAAATTTTTATTTTGTCTTGGCCTTTATGAAATCAATGTGTCGCAGAGTTATTCTACAAATGAAGAAAATTATTCTTAAATGATTGGATGTATATGGTCTAAAATCTCAAGATTATTACATCATGACACAACTGTTCCTACCAGTTGCATTCCCTAGAATATTTCAAATCCATATAATAATGACTATCATGAAAGTAAGTTATTGTTTCTATTCAATTTTCTCTAAGGTTATTTATTTGAAATATTTGAATAACCACTACAAAAAATATATTTAACAGAATTTTTTAATTTACTAGAGGGTCTTTAAACTACTTATTAATAGTATAGTAGTGATTCATAAAACAGCCCTGTATTTCACAGTCTCTAGTCATTCTGTGGTTTTTTTATTATTTGTCAGTTTTCTTATGTGTCGTTTTTGGAAAATTTAGTTACGGTGTCACGTTTATTCACCATTGATACTTTTTTAAAAATATATCTAAGGGAATATAAAAAATATAAATCAAACCATTTTTTTAAAATATTTTAAGTATTTTGTTTTAGAGGTAGTATATTGTAACTTCCACTGCATCATTTTTTATTTAATACATTTAAGTTGAATTACTGAAAACTGCTTCTAAATTATATTTTTATAATTATTTAATAAAAACAGATCATATGTACATCATTAATCAAATGACATACATGCAAACATTCATAAGAATCAGAATCTCAGTCTTAGTGAACCCAAAAATCAATAAACTAAATCATCAATCATAAATATATAAATATAAAATATTTCCAATAATAAATGATGGCCAATATGTATCCACATCACAACCAACACTATATCTATCTCCCACTGCATCATCCCATCAACTAAATCTAACAATTTAATCACATAAATTATTACAATATAAAATAAAAATTAAAACAAAACATTATAATTTATAATTTCAGTAGAAATCCAGAACAATGTTGATGGTCAGAGTTGTCAGCCACCTCCCTTCAGTCAACATCTTCAACCTATAATGAAAACAAGACAAATTAATATATGAATTTTAAGAGAAAAATGGATTTGGATATATTCAGAATGTTGCACATCATATTTTGTTTTTTTGTTACAAAGAGGATGAAATTTTCACTTCAAACAAATAATATATAATTCCAAATACTTTAGAAAGATAAACTGAACTATATCATACATGATTAAACAAGTAAAACTAAAAAGTAAAAAGTGATTATTATAATTTAATTTTAACACAATGTTCAAGGTGCTTGAACATGACTTAATTAATAAATTTTAAAAACTATGATATCACTACATTTTTGGTATTCAATAAACCACTCTGCCCTTGTTTTATAAGGATCTCACATCAATCTGTGGTATCTTTCTAGGGTTTTAACTGTTCCACAAACATTTTAGTCTTTTAAAACACTAAATACTTGTTTAAATTCCTCTTAAACAACACTTAATTCTGAATTACGTTATATCTATTCCTACATTTCACAATCATATATTAATTAAATTTCCCCACTCTTCTTATCAATACAAAATCATTTTATAGGTCTTGAATCCATGACACTAATTTTTAAAGGGTTTTATGCTTTTGAGATCTATTTACTAATTAATTCCAACCACATTGTATGTAATATTGGTGGGTGTTTTATGCATACACATAAAAACACTAATAAAAATTTTCCCATTATTCCAAATCCATGTGTGGACATTTCCTATGGGTTTCATAATTCCACGCATGTTTTGGGGTTTTGAAATAATAAGAAACATTTCTATGGTCATATCAAGAAAACCATAAGTCAAAATGATGTTATGTTGGTTCCTACATTTTAGAATTAAATAGACGGTCAATATCCCATGATTTTAGGGATATCTGAAGTCTATTGTAGGGTTTTACCCCCAAAAATTTTTTTTTGCCTTTTGTATCATTAAGAAGTATTCATGGAGAAATTATAACCCCTCCAAGTGATAAATTATTTTGTTTTTTGTACTTATAGATCATAAATAATTATATGGTTCTCATACCAAGTTTTCAAATACATATGAGATTGTTTGTTGTGGGTTTCTCCATTCAATACAAATTTTATTGTTATAAAAAAATAAAAATTTGTTTTCATCCATATAGGGAAATCTGTCAATCCAAAGGATGTACAATTGATTCTTACACATCATAAATGTCATTTGGAACAGTTTCCTAAAGTATCAAAACAATTAGAATTCATTTTATTCGTTTTCAGTTGGTCTGTTTTCCTTTTTATAGAAATGGAAGTTTATTTTAATTAAAATAGACTCACTTGGAGTCATACTTAGAACATCATGTATCATATTTAGGTAAAATAGATTCTCAGACATCAAAAATTACATATGGATGGTTTCCCTAATGTAGAAAATCCATCAAAATGTATTTTATTGGTTTTGAGTAGGTCATTTTTCATTTTTAATTAACTTCATGTTAATTTTAAATAATAATAAGTACATTGTGTCATATCTGTCACACTAGGTATTGGTTTATCGTGTGGCAGATTATTTTACATATCAAATAAAATATGGATAATTTTTTATAAAATTTCAAAAAAATCCTAATGTCTTTTCATTGTTTTAATTACATCACTTTTCGTTCATACTAAATTTTTTTAAAGTAGAAACACTCACTTTGATACATTTCAAACACATTTGGTATCATTTTTATATGAAACCAAATAATACACATCACAAATGAAATACAAATTGACTTCCAAAATTATTAGGAAAATAGGAGCGTGTTTTTTTATTTTCAGTCACTATTACTTTTTGAACAAAAAAATTTGATTTTAAAATAATAGTAAAACATTAAGCCATGCCAGGAACATTGTGTATCATATTAAGTTGAATATGATTCCAAAAAGTCCTAAATACCTTTAATATCATTTTTCATAAAAATAGAATAAATCCAAATATGTTTTCTTAGTTATGAGTAGAGGAGTTTTCCTTTTAACTAATATTGAATAAAATATTAAATAAAAATAAATACATGGAGTTATAATGGGCACATCATTTATCATATTGAGGTTAGGTTGGATCCTATATATAAAAAAGATTTATGGATCATTTTCAGAAATTATCAAAACAGAATGAATCCTTTTGGTGGGTTTTATTAGGTTATTTGTCCTTTATACAAAAAAGGAATTAAATTTTCAATAAAAAGACACACATTGAGTCATTAATGTAACACCATGTGTATAATTAAGAATAGGATGATTTTTACACATATCATGTGAATTTTGAATAGTTTTATTAATGTATCAAGATAACCCTAATGTGTTTTATTTGTGTTGAGTACATCACTTTTCATTATCACTAAATTGTTATTTTAAACTGGATACTAGTACTTGGACTCATATTGATCACATCATGTTTCAATTATATTTGATAATGATTCATACACATAAAAATGAAATATGAATTTATGTAATAAATTATTAACAAAATCTGAGCATGTTTGATCAGTTTTCAGTAATAGAAACATATTGAACTAAAATGTAGATTATTAATTATTAATAGATTATTTGAATCATAAAAGGTACACTATGTATCAGATTAAGGATAGACTAATTCCTATATAAAATTACATATGGATCGTTTTACTAATGTTTTGAAAAAACTAGAATGTGATTTCATAGTTTGGTGTAGGTTGGTCACCCTTTTTTTCTAAAGTAGATCTCATATTTAAATAAAAAAATATTTGCTTGGAGGCATACTAGGTACATTTTTTATTAGTTTAATATTATAGAGATTCATAAAAAATATAAAAAACACATATGTTTCATTTTTATAAAGTATCAAAACAATACGAATAGGTTTTCTTGGTTTTTAGTTTCACATTTAACATCTTTACTAAAATTGTTGTTAATTATAAATAAAAAGACATCCATGGATTCATACCATTCACACCACACATTGTATTGGGCTGAGAATGATTCTTACACATTTAAAATAACTTATTTAAAATCTTAGTAATATATAAAATCAATACAAATATATTTTTTGGGTTTTCCTGTAGAACACATTTCATTTTAACATAATTTTCATTATAAAGTGGAATCATGAGCTTTGATTAATATTGATCACATATTTTTTTAGCTTTGTCATTATACTAATTTATAAAGTTCATAAAATGATATATGAATCAATATAATAAATTATCATGTAAATCCATGAACATTTCATTGTATTCAATGAGTGATCTTTTCAAACTAAAATATAGATTTTAAACTGCAAATAGACACATTTAGTCCAAACCTGAACATAATGTATCAAATTTTTGTTCAAATGTTTTTTATATGTTACAAATTACATATAGATCATTTTATAAATTAATATGAACAATCAAAATATGGTTCCTTTGATATTCGTATGTCATTATTTTTTTGTACTAGAATTAATGTCAATTTTCAATGAAAACACTGACTTAGGGTCATACCAACCACAGAGCGTGTCAAATTTTGGTATTGATCATTCCTACATGTCCCAATGTATCAAAATAATTATTAATTCAAATATTTCCATGATTTCTGTTCTAATTCATTATCAAACTACAAACACTGCATTATGAATCTATGTTATTCGATGAAAACCCATTTTCTTTGATGATATCTAGAAGATAAGAGGTTGATAAATTTCCCATTATATCATGAGAATTCCTCACAATTGGAAAAACGACCTCCTTTAATCATTAATATTTCATCAAAGAGAATGGTTTTTCATTATATAACATCAAATTAATATGAATTTTTGGATGATCAAAAAATAATGAAAATTTAAATAGAAATACTGGTGACATTGGAAGAAAGAAACATTTTATAGCTTCTGATCCTTATTATAGATAGTAGAATTCAAAATATGGCTTCTGAAAAAACCACCCCGACATGAAAAAAATAATCCTCATATATAAGAATACAATTATTAAATGAGTAAAAAAATAGAAATTAATTAAACATAAATATGAAACTATACATTTTACCTCAAAATAAAAAAAAGTAACATTCTAATAGATATCAAATATGTATTCTAAAATCGAGAGTTGTAAGATGAAGTGTCTTTCTCAGAAAATATAAAATTATTAGTTATTATATATTTTATTATGTAATTTTTTTTATTTATCATGTGGTTTCATGCTTTTACAAATATTTATTATGTTAAAAAAATATATATAAAATACCCTATATCGCTATCTTATTGTGTTTTCATCCTTCATTTTTATGAATTTAATTAAATTTTACTTATAATGACGATAAAAAGGAAATTTTTAAATAAAATCGGTATAAAATTTCTATAGAAAAATAATATTTGTATCACTATTTTTTCATGATATTATAACGCATTAATTACCAATAAAATATGTATAAATATTATCATAGATATTTTTAAAGATCATTATAGTGTCATTATTAAAAAATATAAATCTAATTTATTAGTAAAATGTTAGAAATCATTAATAAAACCACTCCTCGATAATAATATTTTTATCAGTATCATGGTCATAAAAATTAATCATTACAATTAAACAATTATTCAAAAAAATATCAATATAATAATTACAAAATATGTTAATATTGATCTGAAATAAAATGTATTTTTTTTAGATATATTATCAATTTGTGAAAAGAACTAATTTTTAAATTTAATTAACTAAGTAAGTATTATGATTAAAATATTACATATTTCCGATTAATTATATAAAAGTTTTTTATAAATAGTAGAAACTATATTTTTAAATTATATATATATGATATAAAATATATTAAATAAATTATTCCATTCTTCTATTATAGTAATGTAATGAAAGTAAATGATTTAGAAAAATTGTTATTTTTTCTCCATTTATCATAAAAATATTATTTTTGAAATTTAGTGAAAAAAATTTAGAAGATAGTATTTAAAACATTGAATAAAAAGGATCTGTATTTAAAAAATTAAAATAAATAATATTTATAACAAAAGATTATATATATAATGAAATGATTTTTTTGTAGGAAAATTACCGTTAAAATATATACAACTCTACATGAGATCATGATATACCATGAATACCCATAATATTCATCTCTTCAAGTCTACCAAGGCTATAAAAGATATCACACCACCTTCTACCACTATAGAGAATATATCCTAGATAACACAATTTAATCAGGCTATACATAGTTTTTTATTTATAATTTTAATTATTCAATTGATTTTAACAAATTAAATATTTGTTTCACTTTTTAGGAAATCCCAATTTGGGGGGAAAGCATAAAACCATACAAAAACAAAACAACATTTCAACAAGATACAAATAGAATACCAAAAAATTATACCTCACTGGATTGGATACCTAGCCCGATCAGCCTTGTACATCCATGCCATGTAACTTATGTCATTATCTGGGTGTGAGGTGAAGAAAACATCTAACATGATTAAAATAAAATAAGTGAAATACAAAGGAAATTTTCTAAAAATAATGATGATTTATAATTAATGTGAAAGGGGTAAATTATATGGTCACTTAAATATTTTCATTTTAATCAAATTTTAGTTGTTTAGTCTACATTATTATCAAATATATGGAATCATATATCAAATGATATCTATCCTACTAATCTAGGTTATGAATATCCTATAAATGTTACAACCAAAGACATACCCAAAACACCTTTAACCCTCTACAATATTCTGTATATACATAAACATCCCTTGGGGGAATTTTCTAGGGGAAACTACAAAAGACAAAACTACAATTACCTTTTCATCAACTAATACAGTGTAATATAATACCATGAATACAAGAAATCATAAATATAGATGGAATTTAAAATAAAATCACCTCTTTACGAATAATAGAATTTGTTTTATTATGTAGAGTAATATTAAACTTTTATTTAAGGGTATGCATTGTTGTCGATGAGGGGATTTGATCCATGGAGAGGGAGATCAGAGGGGGTGGGGTCTACGCAGCCACCAAGGAGGGGAATCAAGTTGTGGATTGATTAGATACTGAAATAAGGGTATTATTCATTGTGAATATATAATATATTCATGTGTTTTATTATTCACAAACTCCATTTTAGTGCATTTTAGTGATTGAGCATTGATTCAAATTTCGCTTGTAATTCCCTCTTAAAATCCACTATTACATGGTACATATTTTAACACATTCTAAAATATAAAATTGTATTGATATTATTTTATTATTCCACCTATATTATTCCCATTACATTGGTAATAATTCTTAATTTTTAAGTACTTGAATATTCATATTGGAAGACCACCAAAGTTGGCCTTGAACAAACGACATTCTTGGTGATGTGAACTGAACAGCTGCCAAATAAATATACTGTATCAGCCAATATCCAAACCCAATGATTCTAAAATTTTAACGAAATATTGAGGAAATAATTTGGAACATTTCATCCCATATTGATACGAGATAATTAAGTTATTTTAAGGGAGTTACAGGCATCCCATGTTAGAGATAAAATTCTATGCTAGATTTCGGGTCCAGAAAACAGCCCTCCATTTCGATAATATGTTACAATAAAACTTCCATTTGGCCTGAAATTTTAAATTTGGTTAAGATACATCAAGTTCTCTATTTTGTTCTTATATGAACCACTCTAATTTCGCTATATATAAGGTCATTTAGAAGCGTCTATTCGGTGAATGCAAGTTGGCTTCCACTTCAGGTAAAGAGTATAAATGTATTTGTTCCACAAGATTTCCACCACCATAAGCCTGCCATTCACAAGTGGGATAACATTAACTATTGGATTCTCAACTAAAGGCTCCAAAAATGCCTATTTAAATTAGTGGTGTTGGTGGATTTAATCATATTTTATGATTTCTTTAATTATAGTGTTATGCTTCCACTTTCCATCTATAATGTTATTTTTCATTTGTATGTTGTTCGAATCACCTAAGTTTTTAATAAAAATTATTCATCATCGCTTATTTTGTTAATCATATTATCACATAGATACTTTTGAATTATTGTTTGAATTTATTCATACAAACCCTTGTAAAATTATTCACACAAATGTATAGGGATAGTTTTTTTTCTATTTTTTACGTCTGCAATTCCTCCCTCATGAGTTTATGTCCCACATCCCTTGAAACTGTAGCATCAATGGAGGGCTAACCCAGATATGGGTTGATACAAGATAGTATAAAGGGACTATATTGGATGTTATTTATCACCCCATTAATGTCTGATCCCTTTTTAATTGATATTTTTATATGATAATTTTAAAACACCTTCGTCATGGTAGAATTTTAATGCCACATACTACATGTTCAAATATGTACCTTTACCTTGGAGTGCTCATAAGTTTGATCCTACAAGTGTATAGGTGATTATTATTATGTTTTGTTTTTATAAAACTAGTAAGTTATGACGTCTTTTGATCTTCTAGAATTTACCCATCTCGAATATAAGATATTTAAATCGTTAAAAAATAATTTCATCCAATCCACCCCTTGTAATAACCATGGATCAACTATTCTCATAAATTTTTTTCACTTAAGCCATGCAGTGTTCACTTAATCAAATATAAAATCAACCCAATGTTGGCCATTTAATATCCAAAACCAGTCTAGATAATTTTCGTGTCTATAGGTTTCTTATTAAGTCTCTGAGGAATCGATAACCCAAGCTACTCTACATTTAGAAGCTTAACCCTAAACATATGGGTAAATTTGGGTGAGATAAAATTTTGGCGCCATTTCTGGAGACCTAAGTATGTTATTTTAGACACATTCATCCTTTTCTCAACCCATATTTTCCATTATCACCCCCATTCCTCTTATCATTTCACCTATCGGTTTGTGTGTGTCCTAAAAATCTCAAATCCAAGTTTCAGCCTACACCAATGGAGTATCATCAAAATTACCCTTTCATAAAACCCTGTTGGAATCAAATTGTAAATAATTACTGTGAATTCCCTAATTAATTGAATTTATTTTATCAATCATTTAATGATAACCCCACACTTTGTGGGATGCACAATCATTTAAATGATGACTATTTAAAGTAAACATTTTCAGCCCTCTAAAGGGTGGTTGAAGAGGTCAATATTAGGGAAGTCCACAATGTTCAACCTTATACAAATTAAATTCATCAAACATTGATTGAACAATTTTGTAATCAAATGGACATAATGAATTTCTCATTTTAATCATTGATAATTGAACTAAAATGCATTGATACTTGTGATAAACTCATCCCTGCACTGATTATCCCTTGTATAACCTTGTGTGGAGTGTCTCGTTTCCGAAAAACCTCTCAGAATTTTTTGAATAACTAGAATTTGGATATGGGGTTGGGGAAAATAATCATGAAATTGTTTAAGGGTCTTCAAATCAAAAGGAAATTGATTTCTTGTATTTACACAAGGGAAATTTAACATCCTAGATTGAGTGCCCCTATTAAAGCTCCATTGATGATTTTTCAGAAACACCAATCACTAATCCATTGAGATAAATCCAAAACATTGAGTCCATACCCATTACTAACAATTATCATTAAAATTTTCCAGTTGAATAATTTTTCAAAATGAACATATTATGTTGAGAAATTTGGAAAATGAAAATGAGATGGATTTAAAATATTAACGGGTGTTTGAATACCCTATCCAAACCAAGACAAAAATTATTATTCTTCCATCACCACTCAAGTGTCCCTTCAAAGGTTATAACCATCACATTTTAGTTGTAATTAACTCTTATTTTGATACCAAAAATGTGGTAATTATTATTGATATTTTAGGCATGACTATAGAGGAAACAAGGTCCGACATTTCTGATATTCCTTTGATTTTCCCACTCATTTTAGAACATTGGTTTGTGAATGAAACAAATTATAAACATATAATAAATATCAACCTATTATAATTTTTAAAACATGTGTTCCTTAAAATTTTTAAAGTTGGTATTGGGTATGTCTGGGGATTCATGCTGATCTAATGACATTAAAAAAATTTTGCATGAGAGGCAACATGTGGTTTTCAGGTTTCTAATATTTTTGAATCATATTTTTTTTGTTAAATAGGATTAACGAATCATTTTGATATTTAAAAAAAATAAAAAAAATAAAATTAGACTATGGACCTATTCATCTATTATGAGTATGGAAGGGTTTGAAAGGGGAGCGCCATATTCATCCGTGTCACATGGTGTGATCCTTGAGTAATACCATACCTTGAAATATAAATAGAAGATAATGTATCATCAATTAATTTTAGTTTTATGTGTTTTTTGGTTAAAAAAATTATAAGCACGCATAGTAGATCCTGGGGAAAATCCCTTCACAACTGGAAAAGCCGCGGGGACTCGAACCCAGGAATGAAGGGAGACTGTTCCATGAACTTACCACTAACCTACAACTTGTAGTTATTCCTTATTATATAATTTTTTTTATATATTTATATTTAACATTTTTTTATATGAATATATATATATATATTGTTTTGTATTGTTTGTTTGTTTTTCTTTTTCCTTTTTCTATTAGGGAACTCTACAAGTGACATGGATATCAAAGCATAAAATTGGAGAAGCAAGAACATCAACATCAGCCACCAGGTGACATCATTTCATGGTCCTCATATTTAAAATTCCTTTTATAACTCCTCCCATCTACCTCTACCCCCTTTAAATTTTATTTTCTTTAAACCATGAGGACATTTTTATTCTAAGTTGGGCACTGTGAAAAAATAATTAAAAAAAATAATTATGTGTGCATAAAAAATATATAGAAGGAAAATTTTCTTTAACCTTGAACATGATAATACACATTTCACACTTTGAAACAGAATATCAAATAATTTAGCATACCTTTATTCTGATTTTAATCCATGTATAATTTCATGAGCATATATTTTTGAACATGTGGATGTCTAATGTGAAATTTCATCATTTATATTTTTATCCAAATTAAAAAAAGATCACAACGCATGTCCTTAGGATAATGGGGTTTTAGCTTGATTTCATGGGGTCCCCCAAATAAATAACATATGTTTAGTGATAATTTTAGTGTTAATATGTGTATTCATTAAAAAAAAATAACAATAAATTTTCTCATAGTGAAATAAAATGACCAAAATGCTTCGATTTTCGACACTTGTGAATCATGACTCTATAGTATTCTAGCCTAGAGTTAGTAATTGTAAATCTATTTGTGGTAGTATGACTTTATTTTTGACTGGGTTATCTCAAGATGATGCGCAACTATTTGAAATTCACCTGGTACCCTATGTACTTTGGACCTGGGAGTCATCGACAAAGTGTCACTACATGGGTTGACTATATTGTGTGAAATTTCAATTACCATGGAATAATTTAAATAAAAAAACAAAAATAATTATACAATAAATTTTTTTAATACTCATCTTAATATTGAAATGTGATTCAGCATAACGCTTCCATCATTTCCCCCTTGAATAAGATGAACCCCCATATCTATTGTGATGCACAATACATCATATTGCTCAATTGATATTTGATGAAATATTGCAATTAATTTGAACAATGGTCTTGGTATTGAGATATTATTATTAAACTATATTTAATTAAGATATTTTTATGGATTTAATATTTTTTAGATATAAGGGTTTTTGGTGATCAGGGTGCATTAAAAGTTTTTAGAAAAGGGAATTCGAATTTCACATTTTTGAGATATATTTTGATTGGGACTAGAAAAACTCATGTTGGGGGATGTGATTAGAAAGTTAATGAAGATAATATTTATTATTAATATATGAAATATTAATTTGCTTTATTATTCATTAACACCTTTTTAGTGTTTTTTACACTTTAACCATTGATCCACATTATGTTTGTAATTCCCTCTTAAAATGCACTATTACGTGGTACATTTTTGAACACCTACAAAAATAAAAAATGGTATTTATTTTATTTTCATATTTATTTTTCAGGTTTTGTCATTAAATTTGGAGGAATTCATAATTTTGGAGTACTTGATGATTCATATTGGAATACCACCAAAGTTGGCCATGCCCAAACAATATTCTGGGTGAAGTGAACTATAAAGAATCCCAATAAAACTATTATAGTGGCCATGATCCAAGAAAAATGATTCTAAAATTTTATATGAAGATAGAGTAAATCATTTTTAAAATTTCATAAAAAAATGAAAAGAGATAATTCAGATGTTTTAAGGGAGTTCTAGGTGTACCCAGTTTGAGAAAAAATTCTGGGGCAGATTCTGTGGTGCATAAAAACAACTCAACATTTTGATAATATGTCACAAACCAAAATTTCATTTGGGATTCAAGAATACATGAGGATAGGAAACATCCCGATCTCCATTTTATTTATCTATGGAAAACTTAAATTGGGATATCTTGAAGGACTTTTAGACATGTTTGTTTGGTGAATGCAAGTTTTCATCCAAGTCGCGTCAAGAGTGGAAGTGTCTATGTTCCACAAGTTTCAACCACCCTAAGCCTACAATAATCAAGTGGGATGACATTAAATATTATAGGCTCGACCCAAGGCTCCCCGAATTCCTATTTAAGGTAGGTATTTTGGAGGATTTAAGAATCATTGATGGTTTCTTTAATTTTAATGTAATGCTCTAACTTTTCATTTGTAATGTTCTTCTAAATTTTTTAGTCGATTGAATCACCTTAGTATTCAATAAAAATTCTTCATCATTTATTATTCAGTTTTTCTTATTATCACATTTATACCATTTCTTTATGGTGTGAATTTATTCATACCAAATCATGTGAAATTATTCACACAACGGTGGATTAATTGTTTTATTATTTTTTTGGTTTTCATACTTCTTCAATTCCACCCTCATGAGTATACATCCCACTTCCTTTGAAACCTTAGCATAAATGTAGGGTTATCCAATATATGGGTTGATCCATGTGAGTATAAAGGGTCTAGATTAGATGTTATTTTTCACCCCATTAACGTCTAATCACTTCTTTTAATTGATATTTTTATTTGATGAATTTATAAAACCATTGTCCTAGTTGAATTTGAAAGTCACATACTTTACGTTCTAATATGAAACGTTACCTTCGTGTTCTCATAAATTAGATCATCCATGCTTATAAGTGATTAGTATTATAGTGGATTGGTATAAAACCAATAAGTGATGATGGTTTTTGATCTTCTTGAATTAACCTATCTCGAATATAAGAAATTGAAATCATTAATAAAATTTATCAAATCCATCCCTTCTAGTAACCATGGATCAACCCTTCTATATAAAGACCCAGAAATTATATGAAAATTTTTTTTCTTAAATAAATTGGAATTTAACGAGTCCGTAGTTTTAGACGGTACCTGATTCCGAGGCTCGGTGTGCCCGGAATCAATTTCTGAAGTTTTTTTCGGGTAAGTTCAGTGAACCAATGTGTGGGATTTTATATCTTTTCAACCGATGACCAGAATTTAAATCTGACGGCACCGATGAACTCGCAACGCCGATAATCTCTTAAGGAGACCTTTACCGCTGTTGCGTTTTATCAAGGATGGAATTTAATTTTTTTGGATTCTTAATAAATTAAAAAAAAGTTATGTGTGACATAACTTTATTTGGGTGGTGGTTATTTTCTCCAAAAGGGAAGTTAGAGGTGGGGCCCACCCCAACATAACCTCGCATGGGAGTATATTTTGTGGTGGGGCCCATATGAGTTCAAACCTCTCAACTCCCCTTGAAACCCCCCCCCCCCATTAACTCTTTAACTCCCCTTGAATTTATTAAAGTTAACACTATTCATTAAATTTGGGTGAACTCTCCACCTCCCTCCCCTTTAATTGTGCCAACACAATTAATTAATGTCTTCATTAATTAATTTGAGTGTTTTAATTCATTTGGAATGCATAAAAACATTAAAATAATAGGGAGCCTATTATTTTAATTTGGCTTGGCGATTATTCTGTGGAGAGCTTGGGAGAACTCTTGGAAGGACGACCCTTTCCCAACGAGGAATGTGAATAACACGAAGAACGCTCCTTATCTCTAACGAAGAACGCACCGTCACCGATGAAAAACGAGGACGACACTTGAGCCCGGAATCAGCGGCGTGTGACGGGCGCAACCTTCAACTACGTCTTCAGATTCTTTTTCCGCGCCTTCAAAAACGTTCTATGAATCGAGGTTGGGGGATTTGATTAATTTTAAATGAATAAAATTATACCCTCGTTCTTCGAAGAATGCCTTGGTTCATCATCGGCCAAATGATATCATCTAATACAGAGGGTGTGGGCCGAACTAACATGGCCCAACATCCCTCCATTGGTAATGTTGATTGGCGTCAGAGGCGAGGTCGATTAGGCGCGGTGTGGTCGCACCGCACTAGAGAAGAACCACGAGACAGAGGAGGCGGCAGCAGCAGCGGCCACACGCCGGCCACGTGAAGGGGGACCAGCGGCCGCTCAGGCTGACTGGACCATAGGACAACCGGCTGGCCGATCCGGTCGGTTCGTGATCAGGAGCCGCGGTGCACAAATGCACAGCGTGGAGGGAGAATGTGGCCCAAATCCGCGGGCCACTCGGCTGGAGAAGAACTAGCCTGCTACGGTCGGCCGGACAGGAGGCACACGGCGCCCGCAGGCGCCGCTCGGTAGTGAAGACCGCGTCCCGCAACTGCGGGCCACTCTACTAGATGAACCGGAAATTCATCTTCTAGCCGGGCTAGAAAAACCGCGGCACCTGCAGGCGCCGCATGGGATGGATCATGGCCCACTGTGAGGGTCGCGTGCACGCCGGGCAAAACCGGCCGGCCTGGCAGGAGGAGGCGGCACCGCTTGGCGCCGCCGAGCGAACCGGACTGGCCAGTAGTGAAGGCAGGGTATGAATGTGGGTCTCACCCCACCGGTCCGGGCCGACCCCCATGTCGGGTTGGACCCGCCGAGCCGGGTCGGGCCGACCCGCCAGCCCAATGGGTTTGACGGGATGGGCCCGACTTCACTTAAATACCAATATCTCCTAGACCACGCATCTGATCGACACGTCGTCTATGGAATTGGGACCCTCGCAAAAAGGCGGTCCTTTTTAATTATTGTAAGTGAGTTTTGGACAACTTTGGAAAACGTCCAGGTTTGGAACGAGCATAAATCCAACCTGGGTCGTGAAATGGAAATGCCAAAAACTCTAAGAACAGGCGTCCGATTGACGCGTTGTTTGTCGCATTGGGTTCCATATGATGAGACAGAACTACAGGATACATCAACTCAGGACTTTGTGATAGTTGATGTATCGACACTTTACTCAAGGAGTGGACCCTCCTGTAATCGAGCATGCTCTGTGCGAGAACCCTAGAGCTGGCTGCGACGACTACTATTCCGGAATCCTACCTGGGTTCGACAGCGATGACTACTATACTGGAATCCTACGTTGGTTCGACAGTGATGAAAATTGTACCGGAATACTACGCGGGTTAGACAGTGATAACTATTGTTCCAGGATCCTCCGTGGGTCTGACAGTTCTGACTTCTATTCTTGTAACTTGTGTGGGTCTGATAGAGTAACTGGTCCTATATACGGTGTGGGTCCGACAGCTTAGCTGGTCCTGTATCCTATCTGGGTCCAACAACTTGGATTAATCAGTGACTACATCTGATCATCTCTAACACTCTATGAAAGTTTTATACCTATGTGAGCTGAGTCATGTCTTTCAACCATTATAAACGTGGTGATTGACTTTACATCCTTCGTGGACTGGGTTGTGATTGGGCTTGAGAGTTGGAGCCAAACTTTGATGGGTAGCTTAGGTATATGTATGAGCATATACCTAATTAGGGTTGGTTGGTACTTCGTGATTGTATCTTTCTTCTGTGGTTTATCCTTTGTGGATTCTGGGAGTCCTTCGGGGGTCTCGGGGTCCCCTACTGAGTATTGTTATACTCATCCCAACACAGGCTTCGCCCGCACCTTGTTGTGTTCTGTGTAGACGACAGACATCATTGATCGAGGAAGAGAGTGATGGACGGAGGCTACTCGATGCTAGACTAGACGAGAAATGTCGTAGGGACGAGTTGATCGAGTTCTGTACCTACCCTTCAGGTAGGATTCCCAGGTGGACGATCTAGGAGATCTTTTTCCTTTTTTTACTTGTACTTGCTGTTCTGTTGGGTTTCTATACTGACCCACTTACTTTCAGCACACCATACTTTTCTATATTAGTACATGTTGCCTCTATTTTTTGTGTTCAGACTATGTGTGTGTTACAGGTTAAAAGAAATTTCCTTCCATTTTTATCTAGATTATGCATGTGGTGCTAGTCGCCAGCCCCTGGCCTATGGAAGGCGGGCTTGGGGTAGTCACGGAACAGTCCCTGAGGATGTGTCATGACAAATTGGTATCAGAGGAGTCATTTCTACTGTAGAACTTGGACTCTGATTCTTTTAACAAAAATAGTGTTAAGTTTTTTGGGTGTGGTTATCTGTTTAGGGAAACCGGTGTTGGTGCGACGACCGACGTATCCATACACTAGGACTCTGACTTCTGATCTCCGGCACAGTGCACGAAAACACTGATTGCGTGTGTGTTTTCTTTTAAAACGTTTTCTTCATTATTAATTTGTGTCAGCTCACCAGGTATACTGTTTTAATAGTAGATCACCTGTTTCTTTTCTGGATGGACCAATGAAGGCAGCTAGCTAGGGTTCCGAGTTTCGTACGAGATGGTAGCTCATCGAGCGATGAGGCCTCAGTGCAGGGCCCCATCACAATAGAGGTACCAGCAGTACCACTACCTGATAGGCCACCGATACCAACAGCTCCAGTAGTAGAGAGTGCATACCGCCTGAGTGTGTTTCATGAGTTCCTGCGCCAGATGCTGCCTAGGTTCCAGGGAGAGATGGACTCACATGTAGCTGAGGATTGGCTGGCGACTGTCGTGAGAGTTTTCAGATTGATAGGGACACCAGCCGACCTCATGGTGATCCTTTCTATGAGTCTCCAGCAAGTAGAAGCAGGCAGATGGTGGAGCCTGATGCTCCAAGTGCATGATGAGGCATCATTATATGGATAGACATCGAGAGTCTCTTTTACTCAGAGGTTGTTCCAGCCACCCTTCGCACGGTGCAGATTCAAGAGTTACTTCATCTGCATCAGGGCAGCATGACAGTAGCTTAGTACTCAATGAGGTTCACCGACCTCTCACGCTACTCCATCAATATGGTACGGGACCAGATCTTCAGGGCCTGGACCTTCAAGCAGGGACTCAGGCATGATACTAGTGCTTTGATGATTCCCCTCAGCATTCTGACATAGGTAGGGGTGATGGAGCGAGCCCTTCTAGTGGATAGTTTTCTCGCTGAGCAGTCACCAGTGGAGAGACCCACCATAAGGCGACTCGTAGCAGATTCTTTTGCAGCCGGTAGTAAAAAAATGACGCAGAGGTCCAAGCGGACCATGCCATCAATTGGGAGACCCCAGGATATAGGTTCGGTTCTGCGGGGCACACAAGACATAGCCAGCAATATGAGGATAAGGTAGTGTTATGCATGCGGTGGGCAGGGCCACATGGCTCGTGACTACCCGACCCACTATGCAGATGATTAGAAGTTAGTAGAGGGACCTCCCAGGCAGTGGCATAGGTTCAACCATGGTGGTCCACAGGGAGCAGGCAGACGTGGAAGGGTAGCCGGTCGAGCAGCAGGTGGTGGATGACGTTTCTAGGCTCTACCACCACCACCACCAAGAGGTCCACCCCGACCACAAGGATCAGGCAGATAGAGGCGGGATCATCTCCATAAAGTTGAGTCCTACGACCACGGCACACATAAGATGATTTGAGGTATTATCTTTGTCTACTCCACCCTTTCTTTAGTACTTATAGACATGGGTGCGAGTCAATTTTTTATTGCCACTGCCCTCGTTCGGAGCTCGGAGATTCTGATGGATTCGTTGGCTCGATCCTTACTGCTAGAGACTCCTACGGGAGCAGACTCGATGATTACGCATTGGTACAGGTAGTGTGAGCTCGCTCTTGGAGGCGAGAGCTTTGGATGGGATATTCTTGTAGCGGCGTCAAGGCCTTACGATGTCATCTTTGGTATGGACTGGTTATCCATAGTTCATGCTCAGATTGACTGTATTAGGTGCAAAGTGTGGTGTATCTGCACGGATGGAACCAGGTTCACCTTTACCAGCGAGAAGGGAGCCTTTGCAGCACATGATGGACTTACACAGAGGAGGGGGCAGCTGATCACACCTCAGTTGGCTAGTCTCATCCTCGGAGCATTTGATGTGCAGAGTCGAAGTTTTCTTTTTGTGGTGGATCAGTACGCGGATTATTTCCCTGACGATGTTCCATGACTACCTCCTCAGAGAGAGGTATACTTCTACATTTACCTATACCCCGTGACAGCACTGATATCTACTACAGCATATCGGATGGATCCTTCCGAGCTTCGTGAGATGCGGGTACAGCTGGAGGACTTGCAGGGTAAGAGATTTATCCAACCTATTGTTTCACCCTAGGCATCTCCAATTTTGTTCGCCAAGAATGCGGATGGGAGCTTCAGACTGTGTGTCGACTACCATCACCTAAATCAGGTGACCGTGAAGAACAGGTACCCACTATCGAGGATTGAAGAACTCTTTGATCAGCTCAAGGGAGCATGATGGTTCTCAAAGATAGACCACAGGTCAGGCTATCACCATCTCAGAGTTAGAGACGAGGAAGTGTAGAAGACAGCCTTCAGGTGTCGGTATGGCCACTACGAGTTCTTGGTTATGCCCTTCAGTGTAACCAACACTCTAGTAGTGTTCATGTGTCTCATGAACAGGATATTCCAGCCTTACCTTGATGTTTTTGTCGTAGTCTCCACCGATTACATGCTGATTTACTCGACTGCTGAGGAGGGGCATGCCTACCACTTGCGGGTAGTACTGGATACACTCTGAGAGCACCATATATATGGTAATCCATCGAAGATCCAGTTCTGGATTCGAGAGGATCACTTTCTGGGACATGTCATCTCAGAGGCTGGAGTTGCAGTGGATCCAACAAAGATCAAGATAGTACTTTCTTGGGAGCCACCCAGGATTGTGATAGAGGTACAGAGTTTCCTGGGACTGGCTGGTTACGATTGGAGATTTGTGCCAGACTTCCCCAGATTTGTAGCACTACTTTCAGCATTGACGAAGAAGGGGAAACCTTCGTGTGGTCAGATAGATGCCAGCAGAGCTTTTAGGAGATGAGGTAGAGATTGACCAGTGCGCCCATTTGGAGGGTACTAGAGGAGGGCGTAGGGTATGTAGTTTACTGTGACACATCAGAGACCGGACTCAGGTGTGTACTGATGCCGGAGCGAGTAGTGATCACTTATAGTTCACTACAATTGAGACAGAATGAGAAGAACTATGCTACCCATGACCTAGAGTTTGTAGCAGTGGTCTTCACCTTGAAGATGTGGCGACACTATCTGATGGGCGAGCATTTTACACTATACACTGACCACCAGAGTCTCAGGTACATCTTCACGCAGAAGGACCTGAACCTGAGATAGAGATGATGGATCGAGTTCCTCCAGGACTATGACATTGAGATAGACTATACTCCTGGAAAGGGGAACATTGTAGCAGATTCTCTCAGCAGAAGATCAGGCATTCAGATACTAGGGGAGGCGACAAAGCAGCTGGCCGCGTTGCAGATATACTTTATGGATATAGATGGAGCAGCCTTTCTGCAGTCTCTCATAGTTACTCCTTCACTTCTTCAGCGAGTCAGAGAGGCACATCATGGGGACGTTGACTGTGAGATGTGACGTGCTCAGATATCCTCATGGCAGGCACTTGATGGGTTTTCTGAAGGAGGGGAGCATGTCATCCACTTCAAAGGACGTACCATGGTACCAGTTTCACTACAAGAGGATGTGTTGTGGGAGTTTCACACTTCTCCTCTAGAGGTATATCTAGGAGTGGCAAAGATGTATCAGGACCTCAGACGACAACACTGGTATCTAGGTATGAAGAAGGTGGTAGTAGAGTTTGTCTCACGATGCCTCACTTGTCAGCAAGTGAAGGCGGAGCACCAGGTTCCAGCAGGCTTGGTTCATCCCTTAGAGGTCCTAGAGGGGAAGTGGGATGGGATATCCATGGATTTCGTGACAGGATTTCCACGTTCATCCAAAGGACACGACTCTATTTGGGTAATTGTATACCGACTCACCAAGTTGGCCCACATCCTTCCGAGCAGAGAGCAGGGCTCAGTAGAGTTCTTGGGACACCTCTATGTACATGATATCATACGGCTTCATGGTGTTCCATCAACGATCATCTCTGATCGGGATTCCTATTTCACGTTCCGGCTATGGAAGGGGTTGTAGGAGGCTTTCGGGGTGCAGTTTCATTTGAGCACCGCCTTCCACCCACAAACGGATGGCCAGACTGAGAGGACCATTCAGACTCTCGATGACATGCTCTGTGCAAGAGTCATCAACTTTGGTCGCAGCTAGGAGGATCACTTACCCTTGGTGGAGTTTGCGTACAACAACAGCTACCACTCCACCATCGGGATGGAACCATACGAGGCACTATACAGCTGACCTTGTAGATCTCCTCTGTTCTGGAATGACCCAGGGGAGTCAGCACTTGTTGGACCATAGATGCTGCAGGCTACGATGGAGAAGGTGCAGATCATCCAGGAGTTGATGAAGACTGTATAGAGCAAACAGAAGTCCTATGTTGTTAGGAGATGGAGACCATTGGAGTTAGAGTATGGTGACCACGTCTTTCTACGGGTCTCACCTTGACAAGGTCTATGGGGATTTGGCCGAGGCGGCAAGTTATCTCCGTGATTCAATAGACCATTCGAGGTTCTCAGCAGAGTAGGTGAGGTGTCTTACGACCTGGATCTTCCACCTCATTTGCACCAGGTGCACGACGTCTTCCATGTATCTTAGTTGAGGAGATACGTGCATCACTCGTCCCGCATCATCAACCACGTGGAGATGAACATTGATGACAGGGAAAAATTCACAGAGGTTTCAGTGTAGATTGAGGATTGATAGGTGTGGGTCTTATGAGGCCAGTCGATTCCTCTGGTGTGCATTCACTGGCAGCACGAGAATCTCCAGGAGAGCACATGGGAGCGGGAGGCTCAAATGCGTTCTCAATACCCCCATTTGTTCCCTTAGTATGTGTTGAAGCTTATAGAGACTTAAATAAATGAGGTGGGGATAATTTAAAGACCCGGATATTCTATGGAATTTTTTTTCTTAAATATATGGGAATTTTATGAGTCCGTAGTTTCTGACTGCACCTGATTCTGAGGCTCGGTGTGCCCGGAATCAATTTATGATGTTTTCTTCTGGTATGTTCAGTGAACGAACATGTGGGATTTTATATCTTTTGAACCGATGCATGTAATTAAAATCTGAGGGTACCGATGAACTCGCAGCACTGGTAATCATTTAAGGAGACCTTTACCGTAGTTGCGTTTTATCAAGGATGGAAGTTAATTTTTCAGGATTCAAAATATATTAAATAAAATTTATGTGTGACATAACTTTATTCCAATGGTGGTTATTTTATCCAAAAGAAAATTTGCAGGTGGGGCCCACCCCCACATAGCCTCCCATGGGAGGATATTTTGTGGGGGGCCCACAAGAGTTCAAACCTCTCAACACCCCTTGAAACCCCCCTTAAACTCGTTAACTCCCCTTCAATTTATTAAAGCCAACACTCTTGTTTTAATTTGGGTGAACTCTCTAGCTCCCTCCCCCTTAATTGTGACAACAAAATTAATTAATGTCCTCATTAATTAATTTTAGTGTTTGAATTCAATTGAAATGCATGGAAACATTAAAATAATACGGAGCCTATTATTTTACTTTGGCTTAGTGATTATTCTATGGGGAGAATGGGAGAAATCTTGGAATGATGACCCTTTTTCAATGAGGAACTTGAAGAACATGAAGACCACTCATTCTCTCCAACGATGAACGCACCATCATCGATGAAGAACAAGGATGATGCTTGAGCATGGAATCGGTAGTGTGTGACAGGTGCAACCTTCGACGACGTCTTTGAATTCTTTTTCCGTACCTTTGAAAACGTTCTACGAATCGAGGTATAGATATTTGATTAATTATAAATGAATAAAATTATACCCTTGTTCATCGAAGAATGTCTTAGTTCATCATTGGCCAAATGATATAATCTAATACGGAGGGTGCGGGCTTAACTAACACTGTAACACCCTGAGATTTTATGAGAATTATTCTTTTTAATTTCATTTATGTCTTTTGTTTTACGCTTCACCAATATTATATTGCGCTATATGCAACACCGTATTAACTTGTAGTATACGCAACACTATTCTTGGCTTGTGATGCACACAATTTAAATTTCTTTTGAATAACCTTCATTTTACACAACACCAAGTATAGATTTTGATCAATGTATAACTGAACTATATTTTTAGTATGTTATACGCAACACCAAAGGAAGCTTTCCCTACACACAACCTCGACTTTCCTTTCATTACACGCAAGAGCGACCTTCCTCGATAGCATGCTGGTACCCAATACCGATTTTCACTAAACAACGATATGTTATTGAAATATTATATAAACTAGCTATTATGAATAGTAATACCCACTTTTTGAAATTTTATAAATTTTATCTTTCAAAATGGACTTCATTTTTGGATTCGGAATATCGAAATTATCCTAGGGCGATTTTTTTGTATTTTTTTGAAAAAAATCATTTTTTGATTAATAGTGAAAACATTTAGTTATTGGTTAAAACCAAATTTTTATTTAAATAATAATTTATTTTATTTAAATTTATTTTAGGTAAAAATAGATACATGATACCTATATATGTTCAATTCAATTCATTAGAGTCATTTTATAATAATTTTTTATATATAAAAATTTTATTAAAGTTTTTACCTTCTTTTACCCACCTCCTAGGAGCATTTGCAAATTTACATAAAACCTAATTTTACCGCATCTGTGAGTTGAATTTCAAAACTCCGAGAGACACAATTAATATCGAAGATTAAAATGTGGTTCAATAAGATAAAAAAATTTTGGTGAATAGTAACTTTTTACTTTTATTTACCACGGTTAAAAGTAAATAGGGTAATTAAAAGATAAAATGATATTATTATTACCCTAACACATGTCCTAATTCTATTGGATAAGTTTAGTTAGATCAAAAAAATCCTTATGAATAAAATATGAACTTATTTGGTCAACTTGGATTAGATTAGGACATTTATTAATATTTTATTTAAATAAGAGTTAAAATAGTTATAATCAATGTTTAATAACAAAACCATTTTTAATATTGGGTTATACATAAGATAATTACGACTATAAATATTAATTTGAAAGATAAAAATATTTCATACATAATGGTATTTTATTTATATTTTTTAGACATTAAATAATTTACTTTATTATTGAAAAAATGATGATGCAGTAATTACCTTACTAATGAAATATTAAAATAATCAATATTATAAATACCCAAATTAGGGTAATTTGAGACTTTTTATTAATTACACTTATTTTATAGGTTAATATAACATATTAGGGTTGGTTAGATTTATTTTTTCTGAATTAATAATGGTGGTATAAATTTAGAGAAAACAAAATACCAAATATTGTCAAAATTGACATAAAAGAGTTTTTAAAACAAATATTATATTATTAATTGATATAATGATCCTAAAATTATAAGGTTATTCCAAAAGACTTATATAATAATATTTATGACGTTAAAGAACCAATTGGGGTTTGATAGGCAGTTTATAGTATGTTTATTAACCATATAGTGTAAGAATACAAGAAGACACGGTAAAAGTTTAATTATTTAACTTATAGTGAAATCTAAATGATAAGGTTAAAATGGTAACCTAAACTTGTCTAAAACCTATTGGTTGAGAGTATTTCGACCCATACCCACCCTATACTTGAAATAAGTCACTTTGGATCCATTACAAACCAAATATAAATTTATTATAAAATAATATTTTTAGTTTTTTCTAAGGTGCCCCTCACCCCTCTTATAAAAGGGCACTCCCCCTTATCTCTAATTCACACCATCAAAGCCATTAGTATCTACCAAAACCTGCCCATATTCCCTCTCAACTGTCATCCTTTCATCCTAGAGGTCTTCTTTCAGTCATAAATCCATCTTAAGTAGCCCTTTTGATCAAATCAAAAGGAAGAACCTGAGGAAGAGGTATATATCTCACCACCTATTTCAAGTTCCTTTCTTCTTCCACTTCCTCCTTCATTGTTGTTTCCACTATAAAATAATAACTCCAGTATCTTCAATATATTGTGATGTTATTATAAAAATTTTACAACCATATTAGTTATTTTATCCATCCTATGAATGAAAAAGTCACCACACGTGCGTACGTACGGCTTACCGTCTCCACGTCGTGGTGTAGTTTGTTATTCAAACGTTTCATCATTTGGATGGGTATAATAATGAGTATAAATGATATAAATAATAAATATAAAATTATTATGATTCTTTATATATGATATACTATCAAATTATATATGATTTTAATATCAGATGAATGATATCATCGCTCGTGCGTACGTACGGACTACCGTCTCCACAAACACAATGAGATTCATTTTCCATGATTAACCATTCTAGTATGATTATAAAGTATATTTAATAAATTATCATGAAATATACTACATAATAATTATACTGGATTTATTTGCATATATGTTTCATTTACTTAATTCCATTCAATTCAATAAAGAAACGAAAACAGTGTTCATGCGTACGTACGACCTACCGTCTCAATGAATGGTGTATTTCATTCCATTTATCGATCTATAATATATATTTATATGCTGAATATATATTAAATATAAATCATGTTTTACATTCTGTAATTAATTAAATCTGTGTATAAGTAATAATATCAAGAACAACAAGTCAAAACACGTACGATAAATGAAACGATTTTACCCAAAACGCTGCTTTAACAAAGAATTTACAAAAGAACAGGTAATATAAAGTCATAAGTGAACCATGTATGATATCATAACAATAAATATTATTATTTAAGAATTCAATAACATTATTTAAATCATTATATAAGAGCTTCAGATACTTACGAAGCATATCATACCTAGGGTAAGTGATAATTTTGCAATCTCATTTTTATCCGAGATTGCTTATACGTAAGTATTTACTGGGGTTTATATTTTTCATCCATATCTGCAAAAATGATTTCATAAAGTGTTTAATTTTTTTCCATGTATTTTTAAAGTCATTTTACCCCACTTTTACTTTTAATTTGTTTTATGGTAGGAATATTTCTTTTGTTTATCATACATGGTACTTTTTTACTTTTCCGTTAAAGTACGAGGAGAATGCTTTTTTTAACTTATACGACATTAATGGATTTATATGGTTTCATAACGCCTTACTTTCATGAAGCATACTCTACAAGATTTCATGAATATTTTCAACAAAATCCTTTTCTTTTAAAATTTCATGGCATTTTGTGAAAAGAAAATTATTTTGAAGAAGAAAGGATATTTTCCTCAAGAATTCATTTCAAGTGTTTTAACAAAACCATATTTCATCTAAGATGAAATTATTTCATATGTGTATGTTTCAAGTATAATGTATATATGATTTACATGGTTTCACTTTTCTTATGGTGAAATGATATCCAATTGTTTTATAGGGATTATGTTATGATGGGATGATGTTTATGAAACCAATTTTATTATTTGGGTTATGACGAATGATTTATGTTTATGTTGTGGCACACGTAAGAATGATTTCATTATGAGATGGGTGGGACCTATAACTCCCTCCAATGCATTGGGTAAAGATTTATATCTAATGATATAGACATGGCAGTAATGGAATGTAAATCTGGTATAGTAATACAGGACTGGATTGGCAGGTAAACTTGATTCAGTAATGGACTTTGTCCACTATAATGGTTCTGGCTGCAATTCCTTGGCTACTATAGAAATCATATCATGTTCTTAATGGTTTTCCACAATTACATGTTTTATTCCCATGCTATTTTATCATGATTGATGTTCTGTTATGATCTATGCCTTACATACTACCATGTTTAATGTCATTGCTCAAGATTTTGATGTTTAAACTTTATTTTCATGATTTTAAGTTCAAATGTATATGGGTTGTTTTATTTTCTCCATGCTTACCCTTACTGAGAATTTGAGCTCACCCTTTTTATTTTTTCTTTTCCAAGAGGATATAAAAGAAGGTTTTAGATAAGAAAAAAAAGATCTTTATGGGAGATGTGGAAGATCTTTCACCATGATTTGAAGATTATGTTATGAGTTTCCAAAGAAACTAAACTAATACGGTCATTAGGCATCTGTTACTATTATGTATTAAGTATTCCGAAAAAGTAATGTAATTTCAATGTACTTCAAGATTGGGTCTTTACAGTTGGTATCAGAGCGAAGGTTTATTTAACCTTTGGAAACTAGGATGCGAAAACTTTAGTGTGATCCCTAGATATTTTTCTATGGTGTGTCTATGGATGTCCCTAAGGATAAGTATAAGTATAGGTTATAGTCCAAGAATTACAGTAATGATCATAGAATTAAACCTAAGATGTTAGAGATTGAAAGTACTCCCCCTTGATTATGATGTTTTTCTAGTACGAGTTTTACCTCTCATACTATTCTTTTTGGGTTTTAAGAAATGGTAGGAAACAAGAGGAATCATGTTAATGGATAATATGATGGACAATGGAATGATATTCTTCATGAGAAACCAAATGAAACGGGATTTGGATTTCCAAACATCATTATTATTCCTAATCATAAATCTCATAATATGATCAATAATATCAAAGTTGGTAAGTTTCTTGACTCGACTAATAAGAGAAAGATCGAGTTTCATAATGATCAAAGAGGAAAGAAAGTTCAATTTCCCTCATGTAAATTATTTGGGAAGTGGAATCAAAGAGAATGTTTCGAAGGAACTGGGAGATACTTTGGGTGTGGAAAAGAAGGACACAATGCCAGTAATTGCTAAGGAAAAGGTTCAGTTAACACAATGGACTAGGATAACGGTATTTCTAAGACATCAACAAAGGTTAAATGTTTTAAATGTGGAATGTACGGGCATTTTGAAAACCATTGCCTTAAGGGAAAATCTCATGAAGAGAATCAACATGGCTGTATGGGTAGTATTTATGTTGATGATGATGAAGAGACTACAAATGATATATGAGATGAAATAAGTGTTGAGGAATAAAATGATGAAGCTTGGTCAATGGTCTAAGAAGGTAGTGGAATGATTGCATGTTTATCAAGAATAATGTATGGTACTATGGAATAAATAAAAATCTAAGTATTATTACACTATTGTTTTTCATTAGGTATTTGAAAGTATATGTTTAATGGAACTGGTAACCATGAAAATTGATTGAAATATTTTTAGAAAGAAGATGATATGCGCATAATGAAGGGATAGGGAGAAAATAATATGTTTGATATTATTAATGAGCTCATGATTAATATAAGGACAAAGTGACATCATTGTTTAAGTTTAAAGAATTTTTGGGATTTTGGTATGTGGAAAGAGTTAACTATTGACAGCTTTAATGTTTTCATTAAAGTTCAATGGGTATTCATTTTTCAACAGAGTACATGATTATGGTATTCACATGTTTGGAATGTGACCAACAGGATATATCTTATGATATATGGGGGATAAATGATGGTATTCATGTGCTTGTTATGTGACCTTTCAAGTAATAGATTTCTTTATACTGTGATCTTGGACCGAAGTATTTTGGATAAGCCTAAAGATTTGAATGAATTAAGTTAGACATATGATAGTATTTTATAAGGATAGACTGTTTTTTTGATATTTTTGCAGGAATGTTATAGTAATGTAGTTTTAGAAAAAGGGAAAACCTACAGGATGGCGACAACCCATCATGTCAGACAATGTTGCGGGAATCTAACCCACAACCAAAGTGTGATAGGACTTTATCGCCTACCTCTGGCCTATAGGAAGTCCTTAGTTAGTAGAAACTATTTTTATTTTATTAAGTGTTATGAAAGATGAAGTATAAGTCAATTTTTGGAACCATATACGATTAATATCACCATAGATGGACTTATGTATATTTAATAACTTTTTCTAACCTTATGTTTAAGACAGATGGAATAACCTATCATTCTATTGAATGATCTGCTAACACTTTATGAATGAAAATTTCAACTTCATTTCATTAATAGATGAAGTGGAAATTGGTCACGAAATGATGAACGGTGAGATTTTACCAAAATCATGTAAGTACTTATTTTAATTAAAAAATTATTCAACATTAGGGAAGTGATCTTGAAAACCCAAAATTTTGTCCTAGTGCCCTCATATCTGATGAATTAGATGGTACCTTAGATCATCACAGATTTATGGCTTTGAGATTGTTGGCTTTCTCATAGCCATGTCCTCTACCACTCTTCATCAGAAGTTGATGGTTAGATTTTTTCTTCCATATCCATGTTTTCACCTATGTTCTCATATGTGGAAACCCAGTGATGAGTTAATCTAGGTAACTGTTACATTTCATACTTTACTATTTAAAATTATGTTTTAGTAATCCATTTTCCAATGTGGGTTTCCATGAAATAATCTTTAAAGTAGAAAACCATTTATAACTCCGACGAATTTCGAGGGAGAAATTCATTTTAAGGGGGGTAGAATGTAACACCCCGATATTTTATGAGAACCATTCTTTTAAATTTCTTTGATGTGTTTTTTTTGTACGCTTCAGCAAGATTATCTTGTGCTATATGCAACACTGTATTAGCATGTAGTATATGCAACACTATTCTTGTCTAGTGATGCACACAATTTCAAGTTCTTTCGAATAACATTCATTTTACACAACACCAAGTATAGATTTTGATCAATGTATAATTAAACTATATTTTGAGTATGTTATACAAAACACCAAAGGAATCTTTCTCTACATGAAACCCTGACTTGCATTTCATTACATGCAAGAGCTACCTTCCTCGATAGCTTGCGTTGTATGCAATACCGAGTTTCACTAAACAAAGATATGTTATTGAAATAATATATAAACTTACCGTTATGAATAGTAATACCAACTTTTTGAAATTTTATAAATTTTAACTTTCAAAATGGACTTCATTTTTGTATTCGAAATATCGAAATTATCCTAGGGTGAATTTTTGGTATTTTTCTGAAAACATTCAATTTTTGATGAATAGTTAAAACACTGAGTTATTGGTTAAAACCAACATTTTATTTAAATAATAATTTATTTTATTTAAATTTATTTTAGGTAAAAATATATACATAATACCTATATATTTTCAATTTAATTCATTGGAGTCATTTTATAATAATTTTAGATATATAAAAATTTTATTGAACTTTTTACCATCTTTTACCCACCTCCTAGGAGCATTCGCAAATTTACATAGAGCATAATTTTACTAATTTTTTTAGTTGAATTTAGAAACTCCAGGAGACACGGTTAATATCAAGGAGTAAAATGTGGTTCAATAAGATAAAAATAATTTTTTCTGATTATTAACTTTTCACTTTTATTTACCATGATTAAAAGTAAATAGGGTACTTAAGGGTAAAAATGTATTATTACTACCCCAACACATGTCGTAATTCTATTGGATAAGTGTTATTAGACCAAAAACAACCTTAGGAATAAAATATAAACCTCTTTGGTCCATGTGGATTATATTAGGACATTTATTATTATTTTACTTAAAGAAGAGTTAAAATAGTTAAAATCAAAGTTTAATAAGAAAACATTTTAAATATAGGGTTATAAATAAGATAAATTTGAATATAAATATTAATTATAAAGCTAATAATATTTCCTAAATAATTGTATCTTATTTATATTTTTTAGACATTAAATAATTTAATTTATTTATGACACAATGATAATGCAGTAATTACCTTATTAATGAAATATTAACATAATTGATATTATAAATACCCAAATTAATGAAATTTTAGACTTTTTATGAATTAAACTGATTTTATAGGTTAATATGACATATTATGGTTGGTTATATGAATTTTTTTTATGTAATAAAGCTGGTATGAATTTAGAGAAAACAATATACTAAATAGTTTCAAAATTGACATAAAAGAGTTTAAAAAAATATTATATTATTTATTGATATAATGGATCTAAAAATATAGGGTTCTTCCAAAAGAATTATATAATAATATTTATGACATTAAATAACCAATCAGGGTTTGATTGGAAGTATATAGTATGTTTATTAACCATATAGTGTAAGAATACAAGAAGACACGGTAAAAGTTAAATTATTTAACTTAGAGTAAAATCTAAATAATTAGGTTAAAATGGTAACCTAAACTTGTCTAAAACCTATTTGTTGAGATGATTTAGACCCATCCCTACCCTATACTCGAAATAAGTCACATTGGATCCATTATAAACCGAATATAAATTTATTATAAAATAATATTTTATGTTTTTTCTAAGGTGCCTCTCACCCCTCTTATAAAAGGGCACTCCCCCTTCTCTCTAATTCACACCATCAAAGCCATTTGGATCGTCCAAAACCTGCCCAAATACCCTTTCAACTATCCTCCCTTCATCATAGAGGCCTTTTTTTATTATTAATTCCATCCTATGGAGCCCTTTTGATCAAATCAAATTGAAGAACCCGAGGAAGGGGTAAATATCTCACCACTTATTTCAAGATTATTTCTTCTTCTACTTACTCCTTATTTGTTGTTTCCATTATAAAATAATATCTCTAGTAAATTCTATCTACTATGATGTTATTATAAAAATTTTACAACCATATTATTTATTTTATCCATCCTATGAATGAAAAAGTCACCACACGTGCGTACGTACGACTTACAGTCTCCACGTCGTGGTGTGGTTTGTTATTCCAACATTTCATCTTTTGGATGGGTATAATAATAAGTATAAATGATATAAATAATAAATATAACATTATTATGATTCTTTATATAATATATAACATCCAACTATGTACGATTTTAATATCATAAGAATGATATCATTGCTCGTGCGTACGTACGAACTACCGTCTCCACGAACGCGATGAGATTCATTTTCAATGATTAACCATTAAAGTATGATTATAAAGTATATATAATAAATAATCATGAAATATATTAAATAATAATTATACTGGATTTATGTACATATATGTTCCATTTACATAATTCCATTCAATTCAATAAGGAAACGAAAACAGTGTTAATGTGTATGTACGGCCTACCGTCTCTATGAATGGTGTATTTCATTCCATTTATCGATCTATCATATATATTTATATGCTGAATATATATTATATATAAATCATTTATTACATTCTTAAATTATGTAAATCAGGATATAAGTAATAATATCAAGAACAACAAGTCGAAACACATATGATAAATGAAACAGTTTTACCCAAAATGCTGCTTTAACATGGAATTTACAAAAGAACGGGTAATACAAAGTCATAAGTGAACCATATATGATATAATAACAATAAATATGATTTTTTAATAATTAAATGACATTATTTAAATCATTATATAGGAGGTTCGTATACGTACTAAGCATATCGGACCTAAGGTAAGGGATAATTTCGCAATCTCATTTTTATCTGAGATTGCTTATACGTAAGTATTTAATGGGGTTATATTTTTCATCCATGTCCACAAAATTTTTTTAATAAAGTGTTTAATTTTATTCCATGTATTCATAAAGTTATGTTTACCCCTCTTTTACTTTTACTTTGTGTTATGGTAGGAATATTTCTTTTGTTTACCATACGTGGTACTTTTTGACTTTTCCATTAAAGTATGAGGGGAATGTTTTTTTAACTTATACGGCATGAACAGATTTTTACGGTTTCATAACACCTTATTTTCATGAAGTATACTCTACAATATTTCATTAATATTTTCAAAAAAATCCTTTTATTTTAAAATTTCATGTCATTTTGTGAAAAGAAAATGATTTTGAAGAAGAGAGAATATTTTCCTCAAGAATTCATTTCAAGTGTTTTATCAAAACCATTTTCCATCTAAGATGAAATTATTTCATATGTGTATGTTTCAAGTAAAATGTATCTATGATTTACATGGTATCACTTTTTTTATGATGAAATGATATACATCTATTTTATAAGGGTTATGTTATGATGGAATGATGTTTATGAAACCCATTTTATCCTTTCGGTTATGATGAATGATTTATGTTTATGTTGTGTCACACATAAAAATTATTTCATTATGATATGGGTGGGACCTATATATCCCTACATATCATTGTGTAAAGATTTATATCTCATGTGATAGACATGTATGTAATGGGAAGTAAATCTGGTACAATAATACAGGGCTAGAACGGTAGGTAAACCCGATTCAGTAATGGACTTTGTCCCCTATGATGGTCTTGGCAGCAATGTCTTGGGTTCTATGGAAATAATATCATGTGATTAATGGTTTTACACAATTAAATGTTTTATTCCCATGCTATTTTATCATGATTTATGTTCCGTTATGATCTATGCCTTACATACTACCATGTTTAATGTCATTGCTCAATATTTTGATGTTTAAACTTAATGTTCATGTTTTTAAGTTAAAATGTATATGGGTTGTTTTATTTTCTCCATTCTTACCCTTACTGAGCATTTGAGCTCACCCTTTTTATGTTTTATTTTCCCCCATGATATAAATGAAGGTTTGAGATAGGTAAAAAAAGATCTTTATAGGAGATATTGAAGATCTTTCACCATGATTTGAAGATTATGTTCTGAGTTTCCAAAGAAACTAAACTAATACTGTCATTGGGCGTCTATTTATGTTATGTATTAATTATTCAACAAAAGTAATGTAATTTCTATTTACGTCAAGATTGGGTCTTTACAGTTGTTATCATAGTGAATCAAGGATTTAGGATTTTTTTGTTCGGTTTTCTGGTTTCGGTTTATGGTTTGAGGGGTAGGGTTTGTTTTTTAAGGCTTAGGGTTTAGAATTTTAAGATTTGGGTATGGGTAATATGTTTTTGGATTCGGGGTTCTGCTTTTAGGTTTAGGGTTTAGAGATTTGGGTTTTGAGATATAGGGTTTTTGGTCTAGGTTTTAGGATATTTTTTAGTATGGTTTTAGGGTTAAGGTTTATGATTATAATGATAGGGTTTGGGTTTTAAAGTTTAGGGTTTAGTTAACCTTTGGAAACTAGGATGCGAAAACATTAGTGAGATCCCTAGATATTTTTCTGAGTTGGGTCTAGGGATGTCCCTAAGGATAAGTATAAGTATAGATATAGTCCTAGAATTACAGTAATGATCATAGAAATAAACCTAAGATGTTAGAGATTGAAAGTACTACCCCGTGATTATGTTGTTTTTCTAGTACGAGTTTTGCCTCTCATACTATTCTTTTTGGGTTTTAAGAAATGGCAGGAAATAGGAGGAATCATGTTAATGGAGAATATGATAGACAATGGAATGATATTCTTCCTGAGCAACCAAATGAAATGGGATTTGGATGTCCAAACATCATTATTATGCCTAATCAGCAATCTCATAATATAATCAATAATATCAACATAGGTAAGTTTCCTAACTTGGCTAATTAGAGATAGATAGAATTTCATGATGATCATAGAGGAAAAAAGTTCAATTTCCCTCATGTAAATTATGTGGGAAGAGGCATCAAGGAGAATGTTTCAAAGGAACTGGGAGATTCTTTGGGTGTGGAAAAGAAGGACACAAAGCCAGTAATTTCAAAGGAAAAGGTTCAGTTAACACAATGGACAAGGATAATGGTATTGCTAAGACATAAACAAAGGTTAAATGTTTTAAATTTGGAATGTACGGGCATTTTGAAAACCAATGCCTTAAGGGAAAATCTCATGAAGATAATCAGCATGGCCATATGGGTAGTATTTATGTTAATGATGATGAAGAGACTACAAATGATATATGAGATAAAATAGGTTTTGAGGAATAGAATGATGAAGCTTGGTCAATGGTTTAAGAAGGTAGTGGAATGACTTCATGTTTATCAATAATAATGTATGGTACTATGGAATAAAGAAAAATCTAAGGATTGTTACACTATTTTTTTTCCTTGAGTATTTGAAAGTATATGTTTAATGGAACTGGTAACCATGAAAATGGATTGAAATATTTTTATAAAGCAGATGATATGCTCATAATTAAGGGATAAGGAGAAAATAATTTGTTTGATATTATTAATGACCTCATGACTGATATAAGGACAAAGTTACAACATAGTTTGAGTATAAAGAATTTTTGGGATTTTGGTATGTGGAATGTGTTAACTTTTGACAACATTCATGTTTTCACTAAAGTTCAGTGGGTATTAATTTTTCAAGAGAGTGCATGATTAAGGTATTCACATATTTGGAATGTGACCAACAAGATATATGTTATTATATATGGGGGATAAAAGATGGTATTCACGTTCTTGTTATGTGTCCTTTCAAGTAATCTATTTCATTATACTATGATCTTGTACTGAAGTATTTTGGATAACCAAAATATTGGAATGAATTAAGTTAGACATAAGATATTATTGTTTAAGGCTAGAACTTTTTTTTGATATTATTGTAGAAATTTTATAGTAATGTAGTTTTAAAAAAAGGGACAACCTGCAGGACGGGCGACAACCCATCGAGTCGGACAAGGTTGCGGGAATCGAACCCACAACCAAAGTGTGATAGGCCTTTATCACTTACCTATGTCCTGTAGGAAGTCCCTAGTTAGTATAAACTAGTTATATTTTATAAAGTGGTATGATAGATGAAGTATAAGTCAATTTTTGGAACCATATACGATTAATCTCACCATAGATGGACTTATGTATATTTGATAACTTTTTCTAACCTTATGTTTGAGACAGATGAAATGGAATATCATTCTATCGAATGATCTACTAACACTTTATGAATGAAAAATTCAACTTCATTTCTTTAAGAGATGAAGTGGAAATTTTTCACGGAACAATTAACGGCGAGATTGTTCCAATATCATTTATGTACTTCTTTTAATTGAAAAATTCTTCAACATTAGAGAAATGATCTTGAAAACCAAATTTTTTTTCCTAGTGTCCTTATATATGATGAATCAGATGGTACTTTCGATCATCACAAATTTATGGCTTTGTGATTTTTTTTCTTTCTCCTAGCCATGTCATCTATCACTCTTCATCAGAAGTTGATGGTTAGATTTCTCTTCATATCCATGTTTTCACCTATATTATCTTCTGTGGAAACCCAGTGATGATTTAATCTGTGTAACT
This sequence comes from Viscum album, assembly GCA_963277665.1. Lineage (NCBI taxonomy): Eukaryota > Viridiplantae > Streptophyta > Magnoliopsida > Santalales > Viscaceae > Viscum > Viscum album. The sequence continues at coordinate 603,009,831 of OY728166.1, forward strand.
ATTACATTTCCTACTTTACTATTTAAAATTATGTTTTAGTAATCCATTTTACGATGTGGGTTTCCATGAAATAATCTTTAAAGTAGAAAACCATTTATAACTCTGACGAATTTCGAGGGAGGAATTAATTTTAAGGGGGTATAATGTAACACCCTCAGATTTTATGAGAATTATTCTTTTTAATTTCATTAATATCTTTTGTTTTACTTTTCCCCAAGATTATCTTGCACTATATGCAACACCGTATTAGCTTGTAGTATACACAGCACTATTCTTTTCTTGTGATACACACAATTTCTAGTTCTTTCGAATAACATTCATTTTACACGATACCAAGTATAGATTTTGATCAATGTATAACTGAACTATATTTTGAGTATGTTATACGCAACACCAATGGAATCTTTCCCTACACGCAACCTTGACTTGCCTTCATTACACGCAAAAGTGACCTTCCTTGATAGCTTGCGTTGTACACAATACCGAGTTTCACTAAACAATGATATGTTATTGAAATATTATATAAACTAGCCGTTGTGAATAGTAATAACCAATTTTTGAATTTTTATAAATTTTATCTTTCAAAATGGACTTCATTTTTTGATTTCGAATATCAAAATTATCCTTGGGTAAATTTTTGGTATTTTTCTGAAAACATTCAATTTTCGATAAATACTGAAAACACTGAGTTATTAGTTTAAACCGAATTTTTATTTAAATAATCATTTATCTTAATTAAATTTATTTTAGGTCAAAATAGATACATAATACCTATATATGTTCAATGTAATTCATTGGAGTCATTTTATAATAATTTTAGATATATAAAAATTTTATTGAACTTTTTACCTTCTTCTACCCACCTCTTAAAAGCATTTACAAATTTACATAAAACATAATTTTTCCACTTTTGTGAGTTTAATTTTAAAACTCTGATATACAAGGTTAATATTAAGGAGTAAAATTTTATTCAATAATATAAAAATTATTTTTTGGTGAAAAGTACCTTTTTGCTTTTATTTACCATGGTTAAAAGTAAATAGGGTAATTAAGGGTAAAATGATATTATTATTACCCTAAAACATGTCCTAATTCTATTGGATAAACATAATTAGACCACAAAAACCTTATAAATAAAATATGAACCTCTTTGGTCCACTTGGATTAGATTTGGACATTTATTATTATTTTATTTAAAGAAGAGTTAAAATAGTGAAAATCAAAGTTTAATAACTAAAACATTTTTAATATAGGGTTCTACATAAGATAAATTATACTCTAAATATTCCATATAAATATAGAAATATTAACTACATAATGGTATTTTATTTATATTTTTTAGACATTAAATAATTTAATTTATTTATGACACAATGATGATGCAGTAATTACCTTATTAATGAAATATTAACATAATTGATATTATAAATACCCAAATTCATGTAATTTGAGACCTTTTATGAATTACACTAATTTTATAGGTTAATATAACTTATTAGGGTGGGTTATATGAATTTTTTTTGAAGTAATAATTCTTTTATGAATTTAGAGAAAACAAAATACCAAATAGTGTCAAAATTGACATAAAAGAGTTTTTAAAAACATATATTATATTATTAATTGATATAATGGTCCTCAAAATATATGGTTATGAGAAAATACTTATATAATAATATTTATGACATTAATGAACCAATTGGGGTTCGAATGGAAGTTTATAGTATGTTTATTAACCATATAGTGTAAGAATACAAGAAGACACGATAAAAGTTAAATTATTTAACCTAGAGTTAAATCTAAATGATAAGGTTAAAATGGTAACCTAAACTTGTATATAACCTATTGGTTGAGAGGCTTTCTACCCATCCACAACCTATCCTCGAAATAAGTCACTTTGGATCCATTATAAACCGTATATTTATTTATTATAAAATAATATTTAAAGTTTTTCCTAAGGTGCCCCTCACCTCTCTTATAAAAGGGCACTCCACCTTCTCTCTAATTCACACCATCAAGGTAATTTGGGTCTGCCAAAACCTACCCAAATACTGTCTCAATTGTCCTCCCTTCATCCTAGAGGCCTTACTTTAGTCATAAATCCAACCTAAATAGCCCTTTTGGTTAAATCAAAAGGAAGAACTCGAGGAAGAGGTAAATATCTCACCACCTATTTCAAGATCCTTTCTTCTTCAACTTCCTCCTTCTTTGTTTTTTCAATTCTAAAATAATAACTCTATTATATTCTATATACTTTGATTTTATTATAAAAATTTTACAACCATATTAGTTATTTTCTCTATCCTATGAATGAAAAATTCACCACATGTGCATATGTACGGCATACCGTCTCCACGTCGTGGTGTAGTTTGTTATTCAAACATTTCATCATTTGGATATGTATAATAATGAGTATGAATGATTTAAATAATAAATATAACATTATTATAATTATTTATATATGATATGCCATCCAATTATATACAATTTTAATATTAAAAGAATGATATCATCACTCGTGCGTACGTACGGACTACCGCCTCCACGAACGCGATGAGATTCATTTTCCATGATTAACCATTCAAGTATGATTATAATGTATATGTAATAAAAAATAATGAATAATATTACATAATAATGATACTTTGTTTATGTAAATATATGTTTCATTTACTTAATTCCATTCAATTCAATAAGGAAACGAAAACAGTTTTCATGCGTATATACGGCCTACCGTCTCCATTAATGGTGTATTTAATTCCATTTATTGATCTATCATATATATTAATATTATGAATATATATTATATATAAATCATGTTTTAAATTTTGGAATTAATTAAATCAGGATATAATTAATAATATCAAGAATAACAAGTCGAAACATGTATGATAAATGAAACGATTTTACCAAAAACGCTGCTTTAACATGGAATTTACAAAAGAACGGGCAATATAAAGTCATAAGTGAACAGTATATGATATCATAATAATGAATATGATTCTTTAATAAGTCAATGACTTTATTTAAATTATTATACAATAGGTTCGGATACGTATAAAGCATATCGGACCTAAGGTATGTGATAATTTTTCAATCTCATTTTTATCTGAGATTGCTTATACGTAAGTATTTACTGGGGTTATATTTTTCATCCATGTCCAAAAAAATGTTTTTCATAAAGTGTTTAATATTATTCCATGTATATTTAAAGTAATTTTTACCCCTCTTTTACTTTTACTTTGGGTTATGGTAGGAATATTTCTTCTGTTTACCATACGTGGTACTTTTTTTCTTTTCCGTTAAAGTACGAGGAGAATATTTTTTTCACTTATACGGCATGAACATATTTTTACGGTTTCATAACACCTTATTTTCATGAAGCTTACTCTATAACATTTCATGACTATTTTTAAAAAAAATACTTTTCTTTTAAAATTTCATGGCATTTTGTGAAAAGAAAATGATTTTGAAGAAGAAAGGATATTTTTCTCAAGAATTCATTTCAAGTGTTTTATCAAAATCATTTTACATCTAAGATGACATTATTTAATATGTGTATGTTTCAATTATAATGACTCTATGATTTACATGTTTTCACTTTTCTTATGATGAAATGATATCCATTTGTGTTATATGGATTATGTAATGATGGGATTATGTTTATGAAACCCATTTTATTCTTTGGGTTATGATGAATAATTTATGTTTATGTTATGGAACACATAAGAATGATTTCATAATGAGATGGGTGGGACCTATATCTACCTCCAATGAGTTTGGTAATGATTTATATCTCATGAGATAGACATCGTGGTATCATCAAGTAATTCTGATACAGTAATACAGGGCTGGAATGGCAGGTAAACCCGATTCAGTAATGGACTTTGTCCCCTATGATGGACTTGGAAGCTATGCCTTGGCTACTATGGAAATCATATCATGTGTTTAATGGTTTTCTACAATTACATGTTTTATTTTCATACTATTTTATCATGATTTATGTTCCGTTATGATCTATGCCTTACGTACAACCATGTTTAATGTCATTGCTCAAGATTTTGATGTTTAAACTTTATGTTAATGTTGTTAAGTTCAAATGTATATGGGTTTTTTTAATTTCTCCATGTTTACCCTTAATGAGAATTTGAGCTCACCCTTTTTATTTTTTCCTTTCCCCCAGGATATAACGGAAGGTTTTAGGTAGGAAAAAAATCTTTATGGGAGATGTTGAAGATCTTTCACCTTGATTAGAAGATTATGTTCCGAGTTTCGAAAGATACTAAACTAATACAGTCATTGGGTGTCTGTTTTTGTTATGTATTAAGTATTCTGCAAAAGTAATGTAATTTCTATGTACGTCATGTTTAGGTCTTTACAAACATGCCCTGATGTCCCTCTGTTGCTTAATGTTGATTAACGTCAGAGGTGAAGTTGAAAGAGCGTGGTGTCATCACACCGTGCCAGAGAAGAACCACGGGACGAAGGAGGTGGCAGTGTCGGTGACCGGAGGCGGAAGCGGTAGCAGCGGCCGCACGCCGACTATGTGGACGGAGACCGGCTGCTGCTCGGGCCGCCCGGACCGCGGGACAACCGGACGGCCGATCCGGTCGGTCCGCGAGCAGGAGTCGCGGTGCACTAAGGCGCCGCATGGAGGGAGAACGTGGCCTGCTTCTGCGGGCCACTCGGCCGTCCGCTCGGATGGAGAATAACCAACTAGCCTCATGCTAGCCAGGTTGGAAGAACAGGTCAACTATGGTCGGCCGGGTGGGTGGACCGTGGAGCCCGTAGGCATCGCACGGCGGAGAAGACCGCGGCCCGTAACCGTAGGCCGCTCTGCTGGGAGAACCGGACAGGCTAGAAAATCGCGGCGTTCACAGGAGCTGTGTGGGAAGGACCATGGCCCGCAGTGCGGGGGCACGCATGTGAAAGGCAGAACCGGCTAGCTATGGCCGTCCTGGAAGGAGGAGGCGGCGCTTGGCGCTGCAGGGCGAACCGAACTGGCCAGCAGCGCGGGCCGGGTCCGCAGGTGGGCTACGCCCCACTGGGCCGGGCCGACCTCCCAGCCAGGTCGGACCCGCAAAACTGGGTCGGGCCGACCACCCAACTGGGTCGGACCCACCAAGCTGGGTCGGGTCGACCCGCCAGCCCACTGAGTCAGACGGGCCGGGCCTGACTTCACTTAAATACAAATATCTCATAGACCGCGCGTTCGATCGATACACCATCTATGTCAGTGGGACCTTCGCGACGAGGCGGTCCTTTTGAGATACTCTAAGTGAGTTTTGGATAACTTTGGAAAATGGCCAGGTTTGGAATGAGCGTAAATCCAACCGGGCCCCTGGAACAGAAATGTCAATAACTCTCAGACCGGGCGTCTGATTGACGCGCCATCTGTCGCGTTGGGTTCCTTATGATGAGACAGAACTGCCAGATAAATCAACTCTGGAATTCATGATAGTTGATGTATCGACACTTGACTCGAGGAGCAAACCCTCCCGTAATTGAGCGAGCTGTGTGTGGGAACCCTAGAGGTGGCTGCGACGACAACTGTACGAGAATCCTACGTTGGTTCAACAACGATGACTACTATACCGGAATCCTATGTGGGTTGGACAATGATGACTAGTGTACCATAATCCTATGTGGGTTAGACAGTGATGACTACTGTACCAGGATCCTCCGTGGGTCTGACAGTTCTTACTTCTGTTCATGTATCCTGTGTGGGTCCGACAGAGTAGCTGGTCCTGTATCCTGTGTGGGTCCGACAGCTTAGCTGGTCCTGTATCCTGTGTGGGTCTGACAGCTTAGATGAATCAATGACCACATCTGATCATCTCTATCACTCTACAAAACTTTTATACCTGTGTGAGTTGAGTCATGTCTTTCAACCATTATAAACGTGGTGATTGACTTCACTTCCTTCGTGGACTGGGTTGTGTGTGGGATCGAGAGTTGGAGCCGGACTGTGATTGGTAACTTAGGTATATTTATGGGAATATACTTAAGTAGGGTTGGTTGGTACTTTAGGATTGTATCTTTCTTCTATGGTTTATCCTGTGTGGATTCTGGGAGACCTTCGGGGGTCTCGGGGTCCCCTACTGAGTATTTTTATACTCACCCCTACATGGGCTATGCCCACAGCTTATTGTGTTATGTGCAGACGATGGACATCAGTGATAGAGGCCGAGGGTGACAGACAGAGGTTGCTCGGAGCTGGACTAGACGGGACATACTGCAGGGACGTGTTGATTGAGTTTTATACCTACCCTTCAGGTAGGATTCCCAGGCGGATGATCCATGAGCTTTTTTTGCCTTTTTACTTATACTTGTTGTTCATTTGGGTTTTTATACTGGCCCACATACTTTCAACACACCATACTTTTCTATATTAGTACTTGTTGCCTCAACTGCTTGTGTTCAGACTGTGTTTTTGTTATAGGTTAAAAGGCGATGTCTTCCCTTTTTATCGGGATTACACCATTGGTGCGAGTCGCTAGCCCCTGGCCTATGGAAGGCGGGCTTAGGGTAGTCACGGCATGGGCCCCGAGGATGGGTCGTGACAAATTGGAATCAAATGAGTTTGTTCTACCATAGAACCTGGAATTTGATTCTTTTAATGGAAATAATGTTACATGTTTTGGGTGTGGTTATCAGTTTAGGGAAACTGGTGTGGGTGTGGCATCCGACGTATCCATACACTAGGACTCTGACTTTTGATCTCCGACTCAGTGCATGAAAACACTGATTGAATGTGTGTTTCCTTCGAAAAAGTTTTCTTCATGATTACTTTTTGTCAGCTCCCCAGGTATACTGTTTTAACTATGGCACAACTATTTATTTTCGGGATGGCCTCAGGAAGGCAGTCGGCTAGGGTTTCGAGTTTCGTACGAGATAGTAGCCCACCGAGAGACGAGGCCTCGGTGTAGGGCCCCATCACAGTAGAGTTACCATCAGTACCACGAACCGCTGGGCTACCGATACCACCAGATCTAGCTATAGAGAGTGCACACTGCCTGAGTGTGTTTCACATGTTCCAGCGCAAGAGGCTTCCCAAGTTCCAGGGAGATATGGACCCACAGGAAGCTGAGGACTGGCTGGAGGTTGTCATGAGAGTTTTCAGATTGGTAGGGACACCAGTCGACCTCATGGTGATCCTTGTCACGATTCTATTGCATGCGGTAGTAGTCAGATGGTGGAGCTTGATGTTCCAGGTGAATGATGAGGCATCATTACTCTGGACAGACTTTGAGAGTCTCTTTCGCTCAGAGTTTATTCCAACCACCCTTCGTGCAGGGCGGGTTCAAGAGATACTTCATCTACAACAGGGCAGCATGACAGTGGCTCAGTACTCAGCGAGGTTCCCCGACCACTCACTCTACTACACAGATATGTTGTGGGGCATGTTCATCAGGGCACGGACCTTCGAGCAGGGACTCATTCAATAGATCAGTACTTTGACGATTCCCCTCAGCATTTCGACGCAGGCAGGGTTGATGGGGCGAGCCCTTCTGGTGGAGAGTTTTCTCACTAAGCAGTTACCACCAGTGAGATCCACCATAGGGAGACACGTAGTGGATTATTCTATATCTGGCAGTAGACAAGTGACCCATAGGTCCAAGAGGACTAGGCCATCATGTGGGTGACGCCAGGATACAGGTTCGGTTGTGTGGGGCACATGAGACAGAGCTAGCTATACGAGGAGCAGGCAGTGTTATGCATGCGGCGGGCAGGGCCTCCTGGCTCATGACTACCCGACTCGCCATGCAGATGAGAAGCAGACAGTAGAGGGACCTCCCATGCATAGGCAGAGTTTCAAAGTTTTTAGTCCTCTAGGAGTATGCAGACGTGCCAGAGGATCTGGCCGAGCAGCGGGTGGTGGACGAAATATTGAGGATCTACCCCCACCAACACTAGGAGGTCCTCCCCGACCATAGGGAGTAGGCGGACAGAGGCAGGATCAGCTGCAGGCAGTCGAGCCCTACGACCACGGTGCACCTGAGATGATTCGAGTTACTATCTCTGTCTACTCCACCCTTGTTGCAGTACTTATAGACATGGGTTTGAGTCATTATTTTATTTCCAATGCCCTCGTTCGGAGCTCAGAGATTCTGACGGAGACGTTGGCTCGATCCTTACGGCTAGAGACTCCTATGGGAGCAGACTCGATGATTATGCACTAGTTCCGGTAGTCTGAGAATACTCTAGGAGGCGAGGGCTACAGCTGTGATCTTCTTATAGAGGCGTCGAGGCCTTACGATGTCTTCTTGGGTATGGACTGGTTATCCCCAGTTCATGCTTAGATTGACTGTATTAGTCACAAAGTGCGGTGTATCCGCATGGATGGGACCAGGTTCACCTTCACCGGTGAGAAGGGATCCTTTGTAGCATTGGATGGACTTACGAAGTAGAGGGAGCATCCGATCACACATCATTTGTCTAGTCTCATCCTTGGAGCAGTTGATGTGTGGAGTCCAAGTTTTCTTGTTGTGGTGGATCAGTACATAGATTTTTTCCCTGACGACGTTCCAGGACTACCTCCTCGCAGAGTGGTAGACTTCTACATTGACCTGTACCCTGGGAAAACACCAATATCTACTCCATAATATCGGATAGATCCTGCCGATCTTTTTGAGCTGCGGGTATAGCTGGAGGACTTGCAGGGGAAGGGATTTATCCGACCTAGTGTTTCACCCTAGGCATCTCCGATTTTGTTCTCCAAGAAGGCGGATGTGAGCTTGCGACTGTGTGTCGACTAGCATCGCCTGAATCAGGTGACCGTGAAGAAAAAGTACCCACTCTCAAGGATTAACGACCTCTTTGATCAGATCAAGGAAGCACGATGGTTCTCGAAGATAGACCTCAGGCCAGGCTATCACCAGCTCAGATTTCGAGACAAGGATGTGTTGAAGACGGCCTTCAGGTGTCTGTATGGAAACTACGAGTTCTTGGTTATACCCTTCTGTAAGAACCTGGTTTTTTCTGTGAAAGACTTTGGAATATTCTTAATGATATTCCAGAGTAGCGCCTTCAGACAGAGTGCGATTCTGAGCCCCGGAGTGGCTGTAATTAAATTTTCAGTGCGTTCACACTAGAAACGTCAAATAAAAGGGATAACTCCTAAATGGTGCTTTGAATCAGAGATCCGAGTGTACTAATGGGTCCAGAATGGGGTTTTTACCATAGGAACGACATAAAACATGTCGGCGCGGGATGTTTGGACCCCTTTCTCGCTTTCAGAACGTTAAACGGGTAAATTTATTTATTTATTTATTCGTTTAATGGTGAAACTCAAGTATCTCTTTAACGGTAGCTTGTATTGGAAAATTGAGGGCACCGTTGAGTTTGGAGCATGTCGTTTTCCCTAGGAGGGGAGTAAGTTTTGCGGGCGCAGGCCGTCTATGAAAAATGGCCCCAGTGGCGTTTTCATAATTTGGCATCCTCAGGCGTTGAGTTAAATAACTTTTGATCGGGGTCTCAGATTAAAATTCTAAGACCTCCGTTGCGCTCAAAGCATGGTGTTTACCCTAGGGGAGGTGTAACCCCGACCCCATTGGGAGTTTCAGACGTGGGTTAATTTGAGGGTCGAAATAATTAAAATTTTAATTATTTTGTTTTCTTTATTTAAACAAACCCTCCCCCTTCCTTTCTCCTTTGAATCCCCTGGAGGAAGAAGGAGCTCAACCCAAGGGCCTCTCCTTCAAGCTCTCCTCCTCCATTCTCTCCGAGGTGTTGCGGGTGGCCGACGAATCGACGGCAAAGCTTCGGGCTTAGTCCCACGAGGTAGGATCTTGTCCTCTTTGTTTAAATTCCCACACCCGTTAGTTTGCATTTTATGGAATTGAAACCCTAAAAATCTATTAAAAATCCCATATCTTCCTATTTCGTATTCTTTACTTCCCGTTTCAATTTTCGGATTCGAAATCTGAGTCCCGAGCTAACCGCAAACGTCCGCCGAAAATTGCAGGTTTTCGGTGGGAGTTCATTGTTTTGTTTATAATTTCAAAACCCCTACTTTGAGCTTGAGTTGCACCGTCGAATTTATAGTTGATCTTCAAGAAAATACCCAAGGTGAGTATTATAATTTTCAAGATTTCCGTCGTTGTTTACGGATTCTAAATCTGAGTTCCGAGCGAACTGTGGTCGATTGTCGAATATCAGGTGTTGAAGGGGGTTTCTGGCCGGTTTGGAGGGGCTCTGGCCGGTTCACGGTGGCAGAACTGGGTGTCGAAGCGGTGGCTCGGCAGCAGGCGGCGGAGGCCAGGTGAGCTCGCGGCGGGCTGGGCGGCGGTCTTCAGCGCAAGCGAGCGGCCGGGGTGGCCGGGGTTGAGGCCTTCGGCGCGAGCAGGGAGCAGCGGTGTCGGTGAGCACCGGGTCACAGGGGTCGTCGGCGGCGCCAGCAGGGGGCGCGCGACGCGGGAGACCCAACCTTCTGGTCAGGTGGACTCTGGAGACAGAAGAAAAAAAAGAAGAAGGAAGGAAAAAAAGCGCCACGCGGAAAATAAAATATATATATATATATATATAATAAGTTTATAATAATAATAATAATATTATTATTATTATTATTATTAGGAAAATGATTTATAAATAATAAATCATATGCATGATGCCCGATTTGGGCACCGTCTGTGGCCGCCAAATCCTTGAATCGAGATGAACATTTTAAGATGGTTTCGGGGAATTTTAATTCCCGAAATGAGGGGCTCGGGGGCGCGGTATGACTGTTAAGTGGACGGGCGTTTATCCGGGAATTTTGTTTTGGACGGAGCGGACGCGTCTGACGTCCGTTTTGAGCACCGTCAGCGGTGTTGGGACCCTGGCGCCAGGGCAAAGCTTTCTAGGGTGGTTTCAGGCTTTGAAGCCGGAGTTGAGGTGTGGGCCCCACGGCCCGTCTTTCGAGTTGCATGCAGCGTTTCACGACTTTTTCATCGGACGATTTTTCGGGGTGTGCGAGTAGTCTTTTTCGAGTGTATTTTCTAGGGGATTGCAACGGTGCAATCTGCCCTCTCTAATTCTACATGATGGTGCGGGGCCCATGAGGTCGTTTGGGTGTTGACGGTGATTTTTCCATCTTTATCACCGGGTGTCCATTTTGGACAAGTGATTAGTCCATCTTGTGTACTTTTTTGAGAGGATCACAACGATGCGACCCATCCATTGAGTTGTGGGACCAGGATGTGGGTCCCACGTAGCACCACTCATTTGTGGTGCGCCGAAATGCATCTTTTTCTCTGGATATCTGTTGCACTCAAGTGAGCAGTCCTTTTGACGTGTTTTCCCAAGGGGATTGCAATGGTACGATGTGCCCGACTGTTTTCGGGGCCGAGGCTCGGGATCATGGGACGTTGTTCGGGCGTGAGGTGGTGTTGGTGACTTTTCCGCTGGATATCCGTTTGAGGCGAGTAAGTAGTATATCTCCCGTGTTTTTCCATGAGGATTACAACAGTGCGGTCTGTTTGGTTGTGCAGAGCCTCTTTCATGATCTTATTAAATGTGGAAATGTGAAAGGCACTCTGATGGCGGTGCTTCTCGCCGTGTTTGTAGAGAACCCTTGGCGTGTGATCGCGTGCACTCTCGTGTGAGTGAAGAGATGTGGTTGGTTGTGCCTCAGCTGTTGAGGTGGCAGGTTGGAGTTGTTACGTCATGCCTTTTCGTTGACGTTGGGTGTCGTGTGCACGATAGTCTTTGGGCTGGAATGTGGTATGCTTTGGGAGTATACGGGAACTCTTAGAGGTACATGTGGTTGTTTGTACCTGAGGACGTTTGTGCGCTCAGTTGGGATTGACTTGGGGCCACACGTCGGGTGGACCCCATGTGTGTGTCGTGTTCTTCTTTACATACTTTTGACCTCTCGCGACGTAGAGGGTTCCTCTGTTCTTTTTTTTTTGACCAGCAGGGTTGAGTTTCCCCTGGTCCTGTTCTTGCTTGTTGACCAGCCGGGTTGAGTGGTCTCCCCCTGGTTTCATTCTTGATGGTTTGGCCGGTAGAGATGGTTCGTTTCCTTTGTTTCTTTAGCTGTGAGGGGTTTCAGTATCGTGCCCCTTTCACCGGACTGGGGCACCGTTTGCGACTACGGGTGTTCATACAGTGTGGGTGTTTTTCCCCAGTTTCTGGGATGAGTTGTCTCAGTCCGCTTCGACAGTGACTCAGCGGATTAGAGCGTGATCGCCCTGAGAGGCATGGGGAGTTTCTCTCGTTGCTCTGTGTTACCTGGAAGAGTTCTTGTGGATTTTGTGTGACCAACACTTTACGCGAGCATCGATCCTCTACCCATGAGGTTGTTTCCAGCAGAGCTGAGGTTGTTACCAGCTGTGCTGGGGTTGTTTCGAGCAGGGCTCGCCAGTGGGTTACCATCCAGGAGGGATGGCCAGTACAGCAATGTTCACCGAGCAGTACCATCCAGTAGGGATGGCCAGAGCAGTTCCGGGCTTACCTCCAGCTGGGCTGGGCAGTGGTCCCCGATGCCAGGATAACCTCTAGCGGGGCTAGGCAGTGGTCCCCAATGCCCAGCTTACCTCCAGCGGGGCTCGGAAGTGGTCCCTGATGCTGGGCTTACCTCCAGTGGGGCTGGGCAGTGGCCCCCGATAATGGGCTTACCTCCAGCAGGGCTGGGCAGTGGTCCCCGATGTCGGGCTTACCTCCAGCTGGGCTGGGCAGTGGTCCCCGATGCCGGGTTTCCTCCAACTGGGCTAGGCAGTGGTCTCGTCGCCGACTTTAGCTGGGTCACCCTTCAGTGGATTACCCTGTTACGGGATTAGGCAGTGTGGCACCCGTCGACTTTCCGGTTCTCCCTGTAGTGGGAACCCATCGACTTCCAGGGACCCTCCAGCAGGGCTGGGTAGGGGGTCTCTTGTCGACTTTGAGCAGACCTCTCGACTACGGGGTAGTGACGAGTTGTGGTTGACGTTCCCCCAGAACTCTCAAGTACAATGAGCTTTTACCCCACCGAGACGCTCCCTTGTGACGCGACCTAAAACCGTGCGGGAGAGTCAGTGCCGCCCAAAGCGGATAGTGTCGAGGTGTGGTGGTTTAAGCCCTTGACTTGTAGTTCGGGGTAGACGTGCAGGATGCTGGGCATCGATGGTGTTACTTCTGGGACTGTTCGTGACTCACTTTTCTTGGGATGAGCTACGGGATAGAGATCCCCTTATGACCTTGTTCTGGCTTCTTGTTGAGCATATGTATTTTGTATATACCTTGTTCTGGTACCCACTTCTTGGTTTTGGTTACTATCCTTCCAGGTGAGGCGAAGACGCATGGGGTATGTCACAAGCTTTCCGTGTCTAGCTTCTCGTGGTTGGATGAGTCTACTCTCCTGGTATAGGTAGCAAATACTCGATGAGAAGTCCAACTTCTCACTATTTCTAGCTCCTTGTGTCTGGACGAGTCTACCTTCTTTCCTCTTGTTGGGTTGAGCTGGACTCTTTACTACACTCTCGGTTGTACTCCTTTACTTTTCCCTGTTCGCTCTAATGCTCACCCTTCAGTACCTCCTTTGTTTCTCCCTCGATCCTTCGGGGTATCCTACTGAGTATTTTTATACTCACCCCTGCTTGGCCTTTTCCCGCACTTGGTGTTCCCTTGAAGGCGACGGACAGGTTGGTCGTGACTTCAGTGGAGCTTAGGAGTTCTGGATCTTGGACCACATACGGTGTCCGTGGTTAGGTCCCAGGTGGGGGACCCCTTCCGGCTGTTTTTAATTTTTTTACCTATTTCCGGGTTGTGGAACCTTTTCTGGTTGGGTGCGTATTTTTTCCCTTTTCTTTTCAGTTTACTTTCAGCACTTTCTTTGTACTATTTAGGGGTCAATGCACATCTATGGTTTATTTATAGCATTTTCTCTTTTACTCTACTTGTCTTTTGTTTTACTATGTACTTTTGCATTGCGTGTGTTGCGTGTGTGTGTACAGGTACTTAGGCAAAGGCCTCCCCGAGTTATTGTGCCTTCAGCGCTGGTCGCCGCCCCTGGCCTATGGATGCGGGCTTGGGGTAGTTGCGGCTCGAGCCCGGGTAGGGTCGGGTCATGAAAAAGTGGTATCAGAGCCGGTTCTTTCCTTGGGATGTTGTTAGGACATCCCTAAAAGAGAAATTGGTTAGGATTTAGGGAGAAAATGTTAACGTGTCTCGAGAGCAGCTCTCAGGCCAGGGAGTCCAGTGATGGTGCGGCGGCTGACGTATCCATTCATCAGGACCTTGATAACCCGCTTGTCGACCCGGCATACTGAGACAGTTGTTGTAGGGAAAATTGGTTTGTGCATCACATAGGTTTGAGTCTTTGACTGTCCTTCTTGATTCAGCTCCCCATCATTGTTGTTGTTGGTATATACATATATGCTCATCTGACCGCGGCACTCCTTGATAATTTTTAGGATGTCTCCGCAAAGACAGCCAGCCAGGATACCATCTTTGGTTTGTGAAGACGACCCTGTGAGCTACGAGGCCACAGTCCAGTACCCATCATGCGAGCCCCTTTCTCCGGGTGGGCCGGTAGCAGCACCCCCACATGTTGAGAAGCAGACCGCTTCATCAGAGCAGATGGGGCTTGAGCGCAGGTGGAGCGCGCTCCGTAAGTTCCAGCGGCAGAGACCGCTGAGGTTCAGTGGTGAGCCAGACCCTCAAGCAGCAGAGGTTTGTCTAGAGACAGTGGTTCTCCTTTTCAGGATTGTGTAGACATCGGATGATCTTATGGTGGCTTTGGAAACCGACCTTTTTCGTGGAGCAGATCGGCGTTGGTGGAGTCTGGTGACTCAGTTTCTTGATGAGTCGTCGCTTTCGTGGGGTGACTTTCAGTTGTTGTTCCATGAGGAGTTTTTCCCCTCCTGCTTTCACTCCATTTGGATTCATGAGGTCCTACAGTTTTAGCAGAGAGGGATGACGGTGGCCGAGTATGCGGCTAGTTTCGCAGACCGTGCACGCTTTTACCCGGACATGGTCCATGATGATAACCCTCGAGCGCGGAAGTTTGCGCAGTGTCTCCACCGAGATATTCATTCTATCATATTACCTTTGGGAATTTCCACATATGATGGGGTGCTAGAGCAGGCGCTGGTGACCGAGAACTTCTTGTCACGTTCTGGAGTTGGTGGTGGTAGCAGGCACGTTGGAGCTGAGACGTCTGTCGCAGCTAGCGGGCATCGGCAAGCAGAATCTCGAAGCAGGTGGTTTTCTGACAACCGGACTCAGGGGCTTGGCCGTACACCACAGTGGCGCCATAGGGCACTAGTGCATCCCGAAGAGAGTCAGTGTTATGCTTGCGATGGGCGAGGTCACCTGGCACGGGACTGGCTGACCAGGCATGCAGAGAGCTTCGGGCAGGTAGCAGGTGCACCACCATAATGGAGGCAACGCCGTGATCGGAATAGTACCCAGAGAGGTGGTGCTAGCAGAGGAGCGGGAGGAGATGGTATTGGGGGATGGCTTTACGGTGTCTTCCCATCACCACTAGGCGGTCCACATCAGGCTCCGAGAGCTGACAGTTGGGACCATGGAAAGCCGCGAGCTTTAGATGTCTATGATCCTGCAGAGCATGAGGTGATAAGAGGTACACTCTACAGCTCTTCTACTTTTTTGCAGTAGAATTTTTAGGCTCTGTGTGTGGGATGCTTTCCTCCCTACTCCTTGTTTGAGATGTTACCAGGGTAGCGTGGGGTGTCGGTGTAACCCTGTGTTGGTAAGGTAAAAGGTGTACGACCTTGTCTTTAGTCTATGGTGTTGACTCCTTCGCTTCCGAGCGTGTAAGAGGGTCTTGGTTGTGGGACATCGACTGTGGAACCTTGCATGACCAGATATTCTTGGGTGTTTCACCATATGGATATTCTGACGGAGGGAATCATCGGGCCTTGTTCCAGGTGCGGGCAGTGATTCCAGTCGCAGCATGCGATGTAGAGGTTCAGTCGGGGAGGTGAGCTACCCCCGAGAGCCTTCGGGCCATTTGAGACCATGCGAAGGGATGGTAAGGTTCCCTACCGCCTTGCCCTAACCCCAAAGGATGGTTTGGGTGCATGACGTCTTCCACGTGACTCACCTGAGAAGAGGTGTGTGTGCTCCTATGCACGAAATCATTGAGGGTAGAACTCGTGTGAATGGATCAGTCCTTTGGTCTATGTGCGGTGGCGCAGAGCTGTGCATGAGTTATTCTAGGTACGGAGGAGCCGGGTGCGGGCTGCGTACCCTGAGTTTTTCCATGGTTTTGCTTTTCAGGGACGAAAATCTTGAAGGAGGGAATGATGTAAGAACCCATTTTGTTCTGTGAAAGACTTTGGAATATTCTTGATGATATTCCAGAGCAGCGCCTTCAGACGGCGTGCGATTCTGAGCCCCGGAGTGGCCAGAATTAAATTTTCAGTGCGTTCACACTGGAAACATCAAATAAAAGGGATAAGTCTTAAACGGTGCTTCTAATCAAATATCCGAGTGTACGGATGGGTTCAGAATGGGGTTTTTACCCTAGGAACAACATAAAACATGTCGGCGCGGGATGTTTGGACCCCTCGCTCGCTTTAGGAACGTTAAACGGGTAAATTTATTTGTTTATTTATTCATTTAATGGTGAACTCAAGTATCTCTTAAATGGTGGCTCGGATTGGAAACTCGAGGGCACCGTTGAGTTCGGAGCGTTCCGTTTGCCCTAGGAGAGGTGCAAGTTTTGTGGGCGTGGGCTGTCTATGAAAAATGGCCCCAGGGGCGTTTTCGTAATTTGGAAGTCTCGGGCGTTGAGTTAAATAACTTTTGATCGGAACCTCAGATTAAAATTCCGAGACCGCCGTTGCGCTCAGAGCATGGTTTTTACCCTAGGGGAGGCGTAACCCCGACCCCGTCGGGAGTTTCGGACGTGGGTTAATTTGAGGGTCGAAATAATTAAAATTTTAATTATTTTGTTTTCTTTATTTAAACAAACCCTCCCCCTTCCTTTCTCATTTGCATCCCCTGGAGGAAGACGGATCTCAACCCAAGGGTCTCTCCTTCAAGATCTACTCCTCAATTCTCTTCGAGATGTTGCGGGCGGCCGACGAATCGACGGCCAAGCTTCGGGCTTAGTCCCACGAGGTAGGATCTTGTCCTCTTTGTTTAAATTCCTGCACCCGTTCATTTACATTTTATGGCATTAAAACCCTGATGAAATCCCTTAAAAATTCCATATCATCCTAGTTCGTATTTTGTACTTCTCGTTTCAATTTTCGGATTCGAAATCCGAGTCCCGAGCTAACCGCAAACGTCCACCGAAAATTGCGGGTTTTCTGTGGGAGTTCATCGTTTTGTTTATAATTTCAAAACCCCTACTTTGAGCTTGATTCGCACCGTCAAATTGCTGGTTGATCTTCAAGAAAATCCCCTAGGTGCGTAGTAGAATTTACGAGCTTTCCGTCGCTATTTACAAATTCGAAATCCGAGTTCCGAGCGAACTACGGTCGATTGTCGAATATCGGGTGTTGAAGGGGGTTTCTGGCCGGTTTGGAGGGGCTCTGGCCGGTTCACGGTGGCAGAACCGGGTGTCGAAGCGGGGGCTCGGCAGCATGCGGCGAAGGCCAGGCGATCTCGCGGTGAGCTGGGCAGCGGTCTTCAGCGCGAGCGGGCGGTCGGGGTGGCCGGGGTCGAGGTCTTCGGCACGAGCAGGGAGCAGCGGTGCCGGCGAGCATCTGGTCACGGGGGTCGTTGGCGGCACCAGCTAGGGGTGCGCGACGCGGGAGACCCGACCTTCTGGTCGGGTGGACTCGGGAGACAGAGGAAAAAAATAAGAAGGTAGGAAGAAAAAGGGCCACGCGGAAAATATATATATATATATATATATATTAATAAGTTTATAATAATAATAATAATAATATTATTATTATTATTATTATGAAAATGATTTATAAATAATAAATCATCTACATGACCCCCGATTTGGGCACCGTCTACGGCCGTGAAATCCTTGAATCAAGATGAATGTTTTGAGATGGTTTTGGGGAATTTTAATTCCCGAAATGAGGGTCGTGGGGGCGCGACATGACCGTTAAGTGGACGGGCGTTTATCCGGGAATCTTGTTTTGGACGGCACGAACGCGTCTGATGTCTGTTTTGAGCGCTGTCAGGGGTGTTGGGACCCTAGCACCGGGGCGAAGCTTTCCAGGGTGGTTTTAGATGTTGAAGCCGGAGTTGAGGCATGGGCCCCACAGCCCATCTTTCGAGCTGCATGCAGCGTTTCATGACTTTTTCATCGGACGTCCATTCGGGGCGTGCGAGCAGTCATTTTGGGGTGTTTTTCTGAGGGGAATGCAACGGTGCAATCCTCCCGCTCTAATTTGGCATGATGGTGCGGGGCCCATGAGGGCCATTTGGGCGTTGACGGTGATTTTTCCATCTTTATCACCTGGTTTCCGTTTTGGACAAGTGATTAGTCCATCTTGTGTACTTTTTCGAGAGGATCGCAATGGTGCGGTCTGTCCGTTGAGTTTTGGAACCAGGATGCAGGTCCCACGTAGCACTGCTCGTGTGCGGTGCGCCGAAATGCATCTTTTTCTCCGGATATCCATTGCACTCAAGTGAGCAGTCCTTTTGACGTGTTTTCCTGAGGGGATCGCAATGGTGCGATGCACCCGACTGTCTTCGGGGCCGAGGCTCGGGATCACGGGACGTCATTCGGGCGTGAGGCGGTGTTGGTGAATTTTCCATCGGATATCCGTTTGAGGCAAGTAGGAAGTCTATCTCGCATGTTTTTTCGCGAGGATTACAATGGTGTGATCCATTTGGTTGTGTGGAGCCTCTTGCATAGTCTTATTAAATGAGGAAATGTGAAAGGCGCTCTGATTGTGGTTCTTCTCGCCGTGTTTGCAGAGAACCATTGGTGTGTGATCGCATGCACTCCCATGTGAGTGAAGAAATGTAGTTGTCTGTGCCTCAGCCTGTTGAGGTGGCAGGTTGGAGTTGTTACATCATGCCTTTGCGTTGATGTTGGGTGTCATGTGCACGATAGCCTTTGGGCTAGAACGTGGTATGCTCTGGGAGTATACGGGAATGCTTGGAGGTACATGTGGTTGTTTGTACCTGAGGAAGTTTGTGCGCTCAGTTGGGGTTGACTTGGGGCCACACATCGTGTGGGACCCATGTGTGTGTCATGTTCTGCTTTACATACTTTTGACCTCTCGCGACATAGAGGGTTCCTCTGTTCTTGTTTCTTGACCAACAGGGTTGAGTTTCCCCTGGTCCTATTCCCGCTTGTTGACCAGCAGGGTTGAGTGGTCTCCCCCGGGTTTCATTCTCGATGGTTTAGCCAGTAGAGATGGTTCATTTTCTCTATTTCTTCAGTTGTTAGGGGTTTCAGTACAGTGCCCCTTTCACAGGACTGCGGCATCATTTGCAACTACGGGTGTTCGTACAGTGTGGGTGTTTTTCCCCACTTTCGAGGATGAGTTGTCTCGGTCCGCTTCGATAGTGACTCAGCGGATTGGAGCGTGATCGCCCTGAGAGGCCTGGGGAGTTTCTCTCATTGCTCCGTGTTCCCTGTTAGAGTTCTTGTGAATTAGGTGTGACCAACACTTTACACGGGCACCGATACTCTACCCAGGAGGTTGTTTCTAGCAAGGCTGAGGTTGTTACCAGTAGGGCTGGGGTTGTTTCGAGCAGAGCTCGCCAGTGGGTTCCCATCCAACAAGGATAGCTAGTACAGCGGTGTTCACTAAGCAGTACCATCCAGCAGGGATGGCCAGAGCAGTTCCGGGCTTACCTCCAACTGGGCTGGGCAGTGGTCCCCGATACCGGGCTTATCTCCAGCGGGGCTGGGCAGTGGTCCCCGATGTCGGGCTTACCTCCAGTGGGGCTGGGCAGTGGTCCCCGATGCCAGGCTTACCTCCAGTTGGGCTGGGCAGTGGTCCCTTCACCGACCTTAGCCGGGTCACCCTCCAGTGGATTACCCTGTTACAGGACTGGGCAGTGTGGCACCCGTCGACTTTCTGGTTCTCCCTGTAGTGGGAACCCGTCAACTTCCAGGGACCCTCTAGCGGGGCTGGGTAAGGGGTCGCCTGTCGACTTTAAGTAGACCTCTCGACTTCAGGGCAATGACGAGTTGTGGTTGACATTCCCCAAGAACTCTCAAGTACGAGGAGCTTTTCCCCCACCGAGACGCACCCTTGTGATGCGACCTAAAACCATGCGGGCGAGTCAGTGCCACCCAAAGTGGATAGTGTCGAGGTGTGGTGGTTTAAGCTTTTGACTTGTAGTTCGGGGCAGACGTGCGGGATGCTGGGCATCGATGGTGTTACTTCTGGGACTGTTGGCGATTCACTTTTCTTGGGCTGAGCTATGGGATAGAGATCCCCTTACGACCTTGTTTGCGCTTCTTTTTGAGTATATTTATTTTTTATATACCTTGTTCTGGTACCCACTTCTTGGGTTTGGTTACTCTCCTTCCATGTGAGGTGAAGACGCGCGGGGTATGCCACATGCTTTCTGTGTCTAGCTTCTCGTGGTTGGACGATTCTACTCTCCTGCTATAGGTAGCGAAGACTCGACGAGAAGTTCATCTTCTCACCATTTCTAGCTCCTTGTGTCTGGATGAGTCTACCTTCTTTCCTCTTGTTGGGTTGAGCTGGACTATTTACTACACTCTCGGTTATACTCCTTTACTTTTCCATGTTTGCTCTACTAATCACCCTTCGGTACCTTCTTTGTTTCTCCCTTGAGACTTCGGGGTATCCTACTGAGTATTTTTATACTCACCCCCACTTGGGCTTTTCCCGCACTTGGTGTGCCCTTGCAGGAGATGGACAGGTTGTTCGTGACTTTAGTGGAGCTTAGGAGTTCAAGAGCTTGGACCGCGTACGGTGGTCGTGGTTAGGTCCCAGGTGGGGGACCCCTTCTGGCTATTTTTCTTTTGTTTACCTGTTGCCGGGTTATGGCACATTTTCTGGTTGGGTGCGTGTTTTGCCCCTTTTCTTTTCAGTTTACTTTTAGCACATTCTTTGTACTGTTTAGAGGTCGATGCAAATCTGTGGTTTATTTATAGCAGTTTCTCTTTTACTCTGCTTGTCTTTTCTTTTACTCTGCACTTTTTCATTGAGTGTGTTGTATGTGTGTGTACAGGTACTTAGGCAAAGGCCTCCCTGATTTATTGTGCCTTCGGCGCTGGTCGCTAGCCCCTGGCCTATGGAGGCGGGCTTGGGGTAGTTGCGGCTCGAGCCCGGGTAGGGTCGGGTCGTGAAACTTCGGTGTAACCAAAGCTCCAACAGTGTTCATGAGTCTCATGAACAGGATATTACAGCCTTACATAGATCGTTTTGTCATAGTCTTCATGGAAGACATACTAATTTAGTCAACTACTGAGGAGGAGCACGCCTACCATTTTTGTGTAGTACTAGATACACTCTGAGAGCACCATCTATATGGTAATCTCTCGAAGTGCCAGTTCTGGATTTGATAGGTTCACTTTCTGGGACACGTCATCTCCTACGCTGGAGTTGCAGTGGATCCAGCAAAGATCGAGGAAGTACTTGTTTGGTAGACACCCAGGAGTGTGATGAAGGTGTGTAGTTTCCTCGAACTAGCTGGGTACTATCAAAGATTTGTGACAGAATTCTCCAGAGTTACAACACCACATTCAGCATTGACGAAGAAGGGGAAAACCTTCGTGTGGTCAGATAGATGCCATTAGAGCTTTCAGGAACTGAGGTAGAGATTGACCAGTGTGCCCATCTTGAGGCTACCGGAGGAGGGCGTCGGGTACATAGTTTACTGTGACGCATCAGGGACCGAACTCGGGAGTGTCCTAATGTAGGAGCGAGTAGTGATCGCGTATGGTTCACGGTAGTTGAGACAACATTATCTGAACTACACTACCCATGACATGGAATTAGCAGCAGTGGTCTTCGCCTTGAAGATGTGGTGACACTATCTGATGGGTGAGCGTTTTATAGTCAACTCTGACCACTAGAGTCTTAGGTACATTTTCACATAGAAGGATACAAACCTGAGACAGTGACGATGGATCGAGGTCCTCCCGGACTATGACTTCGAGTAAATCTATACTCCTGGAAAGGGTAACGTAGTAGAAGATGCTCTCAGTGGGAGATCAGGCATTCAGCTGCTAGGGGAGGTGACAAATCAGCTGGCCACGTTGTAGATATCCTTTGTGGATAGAGATGGAGCAGCCTTTCTGCAGTCTCTCACAGTCACTCCTCCACTTCTTCATCGATTAAGAGAGGCACAACGTGGGGACATTGCCTGTGAGACGCGATGTGCTCAGATATCCTCAGGGCAGGAACCTGATGGGTTTTTTGAAGGAGGGGATCACGTTATCCTCTTCAGAGGACGTACTATGGTACCAGATGCACTACAGGAGGAAGTGTTGAGGTATTTTCACACTTCCCCACTATCGGTACATCCAGGAGTGGTAAAGATGTATCAGGACCTCATACGACAGCACTGGTAGCCGGGTATGAAGAAGGTGCTCGCAGGGTTTGTCTCACAATGCCTCACTTGTCAGCATGTGAAGGCAGAGCACCAGGTTCTAGCAGGCATGGTTCACCACTTAGAGGTCCCAGAGTGGAAGTGGGATGGGATATCCATGGATTCTGTGACAGGGTTTCCATGTACATCCAGAGGGCACAACTCTATCTGGGTGATTGTCGACCGACTCACCAATTCGGACCACTTCCTACCAATCAAAGAGCATGGATCGGTAGATATCTTAGGATGCCTCTACGTATAGGAGATTGTATGACTTCATGGTGTGCCATCAATGACTGTCTCTGATCGGGATGCCTGTTTCACTTCCTGGCTATGGAAGGGGTTGCAGGAGGCTTTCTGGACGCAACTTCATTTGAGCACCACCTTCCACCCATAGATGAATGGCCGGTCTGAGAGGACCATTCATACTCTCAAGGACATGATCCGTGCATGCATCCTCGACTTTGGTCGCAGCTAGGAGGATCACTTACCCTTGGTGGTGTTTGCGTACAACAACAGTAACCACTCCACCATCGGTATGGCACCTTACAAGGCAATGTACGGCCGACCTTGTAGATCGCCTCTATGATGGAATGACCTAGGGGAGTCAACACTTTAGGACTAGAGATGGTGTAGGATACGATGGA
The DNA here is from genome assembly GCA_963277665.1 of Viscum album. NCBI lineage: Eukaryota > Viridiplantae > Streptophyta > Magnoliopsida > Santalales > Viscaceae > Viscum > Viscum album. Next base: position 603,032,897 of record OY728166.1, read on the forward strand.
GAAGGTGCAGATCATCCATAAGCAGATAAATACTACACAGAGCAGACAGAAGTCCTATGCTGATAGGAGACGGAGACCATTGGAGTTTGAGGATGGCGACCACTTCTTTCTACGGGTCTCACCTCGACGAGGTATACGGAGATTTGTTCGAGGTGGAAAGTTATCTCCGCAACTCATTAGACCATTCTAGGTTCTCAGCAGAGTAGGTGAGGAGGCTTACCACCTGCCTCTTCCACCTCATTTGCACCGGGTGCATGACGTCTTACACATATCTCAGCTGAGGAGATACGTGCACGACCCGTCCCACATCATCGACCATGGGGAGCTGGACATCGATGATGGGGTGACATTTACAGAGGTTCCAGTGGAGATTGAGGATCGATAGGAGCGGGTCATACGAGGACGGTCGATTCCTCTAGTGCGCATTCGCTGGCAGCAAAGGAACCTCCGTGAGAGCACATGGGAGCGGGAGGCTCAGATTCGTGCTCAGTACCCCCATTTGTTCCCTTAGTATTTGTTGTAGCTAATGGGGACGTAAATCCTTGAGGTGGGGAGAATGTAAAGACCCAGAAATTCTGTGAAATATTTTTTTCTTAAATACATGGGAATATTACGAGTCCACAGTTTCTGACGGCATCTGATTCAGAGGCTCAGTGTGCCCGGAATCAATTTCTACCGTTTTGTTCGAGTACATTCAATGAATGAACGTGAGGGATTTTATATCTTTTGAACCGATGCTCTGAATTGAAATATGATGGCACCGATGAACTCGCAGCGCCTATAATCACTTAAGGAGACCCTTAACCCATTTGCATTTTATCAAGGATGGAAGATAATTTTTGGGGATTCTTAATAAAATAAATAAAAGTTATGTGTGAAATAACATTATTTAGGTGGTGGTTATTTTATCCAAAGGGAAGTTGGAGGTGGGGCCACCCCCACATAACCTCCAATGAGAGGATATTTTTTTGTGGGACCCACACAATTTCAAACCTCTCAAATCCCCTTGAAACCCCCCTTTAACTCCCCTTGATTTTATTAAAGCCAACACTCTTTTTTTATTTTTTGTGAACTCTCCACCTCCCTCCCCCTTAATTGTGCCAAAAAAGTTAATTAATGCCTTCAATAATTAATTTGAGTGTTTGAATTCAATTAAAAAGAATGGAAACATTAAAATAATAGGGAGAATATTATTTTACTTTGGCTTGGCGATTATTCTGTGGGGATCTTGGGAGAACTCTTTGAAGGACGAACCTTTTCCAACGAGGAATGGGAAGTACACGAAGAATGATCATTCTCTCCAATGAAGAACGCACCATCACCGATAAAGAATAAGGATGACGCTTGAGCCCGGAATCGGCAGCGTGTGATGGGCGCAACCTACGACGACATCTTTGAATTCTTTTTTCGCGCCTTTGAAAACGTTCTACGAATCGAGGTAGGGGGATTTGATTAATTTTAAATGAATAAAATTACACAATCATTCTTAGAAGAATGTCTTGGTTCGTCATTGGCCAAATGATATCATCTAATATGGTGGGCGCATGCCGAACTAACACGGCCCGACGTCCCTCCGTTGGTTAATGTTGATTGACATCGGAGGTGATGTCGAAAGGGTACGGTGTCGTCGCACCATGCCAAAGAAGAACCATGGGATGAAGGAGGTGGCAGTAGTAGCAGCCGCACGTCGGCCGTGTGGAGGGAGACCAGTGGCCGCTCTGGCCACCCCGACTGTGGGACAACCTACCGGCCGATCCGGCCTATCCGCCAGCAGGATCTGCGGTGCACGAAGGTGCAGCGTGGAGGGAGACCGCGGCCCACATCCGCGGGTCGCTCAGACGAAGAAGAACAGGCCTTCATCATACCGGTCGGGCTTGAAGAAGCTATCGGCTAAGTTCGGCCGGGCTGGAGGACCGCGGTGCCCTCAGTCACCGCGTGGCGGAGATAACCGCGGACCGCTCTGTTGGGTGAACCAGCCGGCTGCCTGCTGTCCGGGCTGGAAAACTGCGGCTCCTAAAGGTGCCATGTGGGAAGGACCACGGCCCACTGTGCAGGGTGCGCGCACGTTGGGAAGAACCGGCAGCTACGGCCGGCTGGGCAGGAGGAGTCGGCGCCGCTAGGTGAACCGGACCGGCCCGCAACGCGGGCCGAGTCCGCATGTGGGCCGCGCCCCATCAGGCCGAGTCGATCCCCTAGCTGGGTTGGACACGCCAAACTGGGCCGGGCCGACCCCCCAGCCGGGTCGGACCCGCCGAGCCGGGTCGGGCCGACCCGACAGCCCACTTGGTTTGACGGGCCGGGCCCGACTTTACTTAAATACAAATATCTCCTGGAACGCGTGTCTGATCAACGTTATGTCTACGGCATTGGGAACCTCGCAATGAGGTGGTTCTTTTTCAATATTCTACGTGAGATTTGGACGAATGTGGAAAACGTACAGGTTTGGAACGAGCGTAAATTCGACCGGGCCCCTCGCACGGAAATGCCCATAACTCTCAGACAGGGAGTTCGATTGACGCGCTATATGTCACGTTGGTTTCCTTATAATGAGAAATTACTACGGGATACATTAACTCAGTACTTAGTGATATTTGATGTATAGACACCTGACTCGAGGAGTGGACCTGCCCATAATCGAGCGTGTTGTGTGCGGGAACCCTAGAGTTGGCTGCGACGACTACTGTACCGGAATCCTACGTGGGTTTGACAGCGATGAATACTGTACCAGAATCCTACATGGGTTCAACATCAATGACTATTATACTAGAATCCTACGTGGGTTCGATATCGATGACTACTGTACCCGGATCCTCCGTGGGTCTGATAGTTCTGACTTCTGTTCCTATATCCTGTGTGGGTCTGACAGAGTTGTTGGTTCTGTACCATGTGTTGGTCTGACAACTTAGCTAGTCATGTATCCAGTGTGGGTCTGATAGCTTAGAAGAATCAGTGACTACATCTGATCATCTCTATCACTCTACAAAATTTGTATACAATGTGAGCTGAGTCATGTCTTTCAACCATTATAAACGTGGTGATTGAATTTAGTTCCTTCGTGGACTGGGTTGTGTTTGGGATCGAGAGTTGGATCCAGAATGTGATGGGTAACTTAGGTATATGTATGTCCATATACCTATGTAGGGCTGGTTGGTGCTTCGTGATTGTATATTTCTTTTGTGGTTTATCCTTTGTGGATTCTAGGATACCTTCAGGGGTCTCGAGATCCCCTTCTGAGTATTGTTATACTCACCCCTACACGTGATTTTCCCGCATCTTCTTGTGTTCTATGTAGATGACGGACAACAGTGATCGAGGCCGAGGGTGAAAGACGGAGGCTACTCGGAGCTGGACTAGACGGGACATAACACAAGGATGAGTTGATCGAGTTATGTACCTACCCTTTAGGTAGGATTCCCGGGTGGACGATCCAGGAGCTGTATTTCCCTTTTTAACTTGTACTTGTTGTTCAGTTGGGTTTATATACTGGCCCAATTACTTTCATCACACCTTACTTTTCTATATTATTACTTTTTGCCTCTACTTCTTGTGTTTAGAGTGTGTGTGTGTGTTATAGGTTAAAAGGAAATGCCTTCCCTTTTTTTCAGGATTACGCCATTGGTGCTAGCCACTAGTCCCTGGGATATGGAAGGTGGGCTTGGGGTAGTCACGGCACGGGCCCCGAGGACGGGTCGTGACATACTCATAATTTGACTTCACTTACTTCATGTAGTTTTCACATAATACTATCAAAAATCAACTCAATGTTGGCCACTCAATATCCAAAATTACACCATTTAATGTGCGTTTCTATTGGATTCTTCTTCGGTCTCGAAGAAATCGATAACCATAGCTACTACACATTTGACCGTTTAATACTAAAAACATGGGTACATATTGGAAAGACTAGAGATAATGGGATAGAGGGGGAGGTTTTCGAGTTTCTGGTGAGGAGGGTAACTTCGATCCTGGGTGACGGATGTTAGGGGGTTCAAGGGGGTCATGTTTAGAGGGGATGTTGTGTTGGTAGGGATCTCCACTGCTATGGGAGTATGTAGGTTGGTGGTGTGGAGAAAACTAGGGTCACATGGTCGGGTTCATTGATGAGTAAGATAGGGGAGAAGGATATGGAATCGGGGGAATGAGGTTTGTGGGGTCAGGGTTACCACCATGGAATAGAGAGGTGGAGGACAGAGGGGTCGTGGGAATGAGAGATGCAGGGTTTTCCTCACCACCGAGGAATTAAGAGGTGGAACTCATGGGAGGGAGGGTGTAGAAAACTATCATGTTCATGTAGAGAATGTGGGGGGAGGGGGTTAAACTGTGGGTTTTTAATACCGTTTTGGGGTATTATAATTAGAACTGAATGGGATTGTTAAAACAATAAATAATATATTAAGATTTATAACAATACCGCTCTATTGTATTTTTTATGAACTATTTAATTAATGGTGGTTACTAGAACTATCAATAATAAAACTCAACATAGAATCAATTTTGAAGTGAATTTATAGAATGAATCGATTTCTATACTTTTTCAATTAGAAATTTATTTCCCTAAATCTTATTTTGATAACATGGTGAATTTAATAATTTATTTTTTATGTGGAATAATGATTTGTAAACATATATATCTTCATTGGATGTATCCTTATTAATTTAGTGTGAAGATATTGAAGGGGTATAATAGCAATAAATATTGATATGAAGCCAATATTACGTAGAAGTGGATTTTTGGGGAGGATGTAGATTTTTTTATATGATACATGTCTCTAGAAAAGAACAATAGTTTTTATACATCTCAAAATAAAAGTGTTAATTATGGGAGAAAGGGGATATGTGGTGTGAAATTCAAATTGATGACAGTTTAACTGATAAGGAAGGTACATTTATTGATCATGAATAATATATATGTTTCTCGTACATATATAACATTACATATTAATTTGTTGAAAAAAATATCCAAATGATATGTGGATTTTCTATGAGAATAACCAAAAAAGTTCTATTTTATAAAGATACCATTCTCGGTAAATCAAATGCATCAGAAAAATTGAAAGATGGTTGATGGGGGGGTTCATGATTAAATTTGTAAACATAGTTTAGGTGTGGTAATAATGGGAATACATTTCCTACAAAAGATCAGGAAAGAAGAAGTATATTTCATAATATTAGTGTATATGTGTTCATTGATGCAATGCATTTTTCAAGTGTTAAAGATAAAAACGGAATCTCTACATCCAGTGAGTGATATAGAGTCAACGACGTATTACGGGAGGTTGATTAAATTATATTTATTATTCTATGTTTAACTACATATAGTTTATCTATAAAAATAGTTTCATACATGATAAATATAGATCGAAAACTAGTTAATTTGAATAGTTCGGAATACAATGATGATCATTTTATAATAGAAAAACATTCAAAAAAAATTATTTTTTTTGATTAATCCAATGTGTATTGGTCTGTTGTTTTACGAGGTAAAATAGTATTCTAGTGAAGATACACATGATGAATATAGATATTTATATGAGATGACTACATCCATTGAAATATTAATATACAATATTCCGGAGAATGTTGTAGAAATGGGTTGTTCCATGTAGAATGATCATGATGTGGGAATATGTAACAGAATACATTATTAAATTCATAATATTTTAGGTAACATATGTATATATTTTTCCTTTCATTTTTTAAATATTATAAAATTATATATTTATTGATGTTATTTTCATAATTTAAAAACATATTATATCTAATTTGTTCATTGTTTATATTATTTTAGTGTTTTTAGAATACCACATTTACCTTTTTTAAACTTATCTACTAATATATTTTTTTTGGAAAAAAATACTTAATATAATATGATAAATAGAAAATTATTGTAAAAGGATATATTAAAAAATATATACATTTTGGTGTAATTTTGTTTTATTTGATCGAGCATTTTCACTATTAACAAAAAATTTATGGATTTGTTTTCATTCATTTATATGTAATTTCATATCTCATTAATGTTGTTAGCATCATAGTTATGTATATATAGTAGGATTTAAATTGTTTTAGGTTTAGTTTAGTTCACTTTTTCTGTTGACATTTCTTCATATTTTATTTACATTAATATTTAATAGTTTGTTTTGAATATTTTTATACTAATTGTTTGTTTCCATGATTTATAGGACAATGAAAAATAAAACTATAGATCCAAAACATACATCTATAGATTACCGTACTCATTCCATGGGGGAGGAATTTACCAATGATCTTGATGATGTGCCTCATCCATCTTTACTAGAGACATATCTTTCTGTAGGGCCATAAAAGAGTTCGAGGGTCGGTAAACATGGTAGAACACGTTTACCAAAATTATCTGTTGAAAACATTAAGGACCGACTGATACCAGTAGGCCTTTATTTTAAGGATATTTCATGATATTAAATTTCAAAATAATAAAACAGTTTTATAGAAGTGAAGGTTCAATAATAGAAGTTAGTATATTCACTGATGATTTGAGGAGTGATGACAAATTGATATTATCTCACATATATGAGACCATTTTGGTAATCCTGTTATTTAATTTTTTACTTATCATGAAATTTTTTAGTAATATATTTTTCCCCTTCTTATCAGAGGAAATATGATATAAATGATAGATGAGGTGTTTGGTGGAAATGTATATCATTGAATGATAGTACATGGTGGAAATTTTAAAAAACCCCTTACATAAGATATCATTTATGGGAATTAAAAACATTATAGTACATGTGATGGATAGAATTTTATATATTAAGATAGGTGGAATAAGTTTGATTAATGTAGAAAACTAAAACAATTTTTTGTAACTTCAAAAAGAGAATTTATAATTTTTTAATATTAATAATTTTATTAGTAATTTATTAATTCTTTCTTAATTATTAATTTATATCAATCGAAGAGATATTATTAAGAGATTCAATCTCGAAACGTACACCCTTGTACATTATCTCAGGGTAGAAATATGTTATTGGAAGAGAAAATGACTATTCAAAATTTTAAAAACCTGAGTGTTGGGCCATAAGGATCTTTAAAGGTTGAGCCTCCTCCCCTTTGTAGGCATGAAAATTGTATGAGGGGTCATATGATAAAAATGGGAAATATATTACTGAACAGTTAGGGGTTGTAGCAGAGTAGATTTTAATATGATTATTTTATTTATTTATGAATATTTATTTAATACATTAATAATTATTTAAAATATTTTATATTGTATTCAAATGATGAGTGGATCACACAGGGAGTATTTATAGATAAGGGTTGGAAAGATATTTTATCTATAATATTGGGAAATCCTAAACCCCATGGGTAATGTACGATGATACATGTCATGTGTTTAGTGAAAAAAAAGTTTCACATTCTAAATATTCTTTAATTTAGGATGTTTTAAAAAATTGAATATTTTTAAGTAGAATTTCCCATTATTCATGTGTTGATGGAGGATAGAATCGGAGCATTAGTACTGTGATTTTTTAGACAATCAATGATCATTTTAGACTACTGATCCAACTACTCTACCTCCTCAACTTGGTTTAACTACTACATATCAACTAACAGACCCCGCTCCTTCTTATCATACTCAAATAATCCCTCCTCTACAACTTCCTAGTTATTTTGAGTCATATGTTGATGACCCACAAAATTATATTGTTTTATATTGGATGAAATATTGTTTTGAAGATACCATTCATAATAAACAAAATATAGATAGAGGATCACATGTTCATATTACAAGATATTATAGATAGATTAGTAGAAATAATATTACCTACACATGAGGTTAGTATAGTTGGAGAATGTATCGACTAATTTTTAGTTTGTCCATCCAGACTTGTTCGACATATTACCACAGTGGTATATGTTTGTTTTATGTTTTATTTCATTTATTTATTAAATTTAATAAAACATATTAATGTCTATATATGTTTATATATTTTTATATGAATACCTTAAATGAATAGAATTATTTTATTAAAAACAAAAAATACTATGTGCTATGAATTTAGATAGAAATTCTAGTAGTATGGATAGATTTTCAAAAGATTCATATTTTTAGTTGGATATTTATGATATTATTATTGAAGTTCTTATATGTTGGTTTGAAATGAATATTTATATTTTGAAAAGTGATATCATATATATTGTAACAGGAGATCAGTTTGGATCCAAAAGGATCTCTGGTTTTTCTAAGTAAGACGATTAAAAAACATGTAAGTTTAATGTATTGATAATTCAATTTTATGTTTCTGTTATAATAATTATATTTATTTAATTTTAAAGGATCATGAAATGATATATGAATATATATTTATTAACCCAAATATTATTTCACCAATAGGGATGACAATGTATAATGAAAAAAGAACAGTTTATATTGCTGAATGATTTGAAAAGAATGCAATTATTCAGTGCTGGATGTTGCCTTATCTTCATGAGTATGAATAATATATCTTAAAAAGTGTTACTTATGTTATTAATATTATAATGACTCATTAAATACTCCCTTTACTGATTTTATATGAAATGTGCATAATTTGTGTGAAATATTAATGTTTTAATACTAAGTATAATTTTTTAGCTTTTTTAGAAGTTGTCCAATTGAGTAATTTTACTATTTTATTTATAAATATCACAATAATTATCCAAATTTTGTGGTTCGTGTTTTTTAGTATTCCTAATTCAATATAAAACATTTCATCAGAAGGGATCATGCGCCAATTCTACCATTTTAAGGCCCATATGGACCACACAAGGAGGCCTACAAAATCTGTGAAGAAACTGGACCAGCCATGAAGATTTAATTGTTGGGCACAATCAGGAAGTAAAAATTAATTTTTATCCTCCAAAGTTTGGGGGATAATTAATGGAGTATTGGATAAAAATTTCAATGCCCAACTCCAAAGGAAAGAGTCCCAAATAATGCTTTGAAATCCAGCCTACCATTTTGGCCGGGAATTAAAATCAGTATAGTATTCATGACGTATCTCCTGATCTAATAATTAAATCAAGCTGATATTTTTCATTTTGAAATGGGATATATAGGCGGCTGACTTTTTTGAAGAAATAATTCATCTTTAAAGGCATATTCCTATTCAAAAACCCTTTCACATTATGGACTTCAATGCCATTGCATTGAAATGGACAGATTAAATTCGATTAATCAACTAGCCATAACATTGGCTCCATAGGTCCAAATGACTCCATATTTTGAGAGAGGTCGAAAATATTTATTATCTACAACTTTGAAGAAGGATATATCTCGATATTCGGCTATCTGTATAGCCAAATTGGTGATGAAACTGGAGGGACAGATTGGGAATGAAAACAGTCCACTTCCTTGGGCTATAAATGCATCCCCCTCCTCTCCTTCAAAGGAGATGGCATTTCAGAAGAGAAGAGATCACATTGGTACGACCAAATCCTATCCAACGGCTTGGGAGGACCTGAAATACTAAATTTTTTACTTGAAAGACCTTTCTTCCTCTCTTTTATTTCATTTACTTTTGAGCTTTTCTTCATTTGTAATCTCGTAAGTGTTGTTTTTGTAATTTTGTTTTAATGAATTTTTTTCTTCAATATCTCTTATTCTCATCCACATTCTGTAGTTTAATATTAATTTTCTTAAAATAGTTTAAATACAGTTTAATCCCCTTCCCTTCCTTTGCATTCTCATTCAATCTAAAGTACGTTTTTTAATTCTCATCATTGTTTGTGTGTCTGTGTTCGACGCAGCACTCTTTTTTTATCCCTTTCTTTTTTATTATATTATTAATTTATAATAATAATCATTATAACCATATTATTAATCACCAAAATGGATGATTAAATCTCTCATTGGGGTGAGTCAAAATTTAGGTATGTTAAGTGATTGAGAGTATTTTCTTGATGAGTATTCGTTAATTTAACATTGTGTATGTTGGACTTAACATGTCATGGATTAATGACATATTTTGTTTTACATATGGTTTCCATGGTTTATTGTAACCATAAATACACTACCATAAACAAGTAATGGTAATTATTAGAACCCTAATTTAATTTAAGGCTTGGCTAAAAGCCTTAACACTTAGGAATTCCAATCAACGTTATCTTATGAAGTGGGAGTTAATTTAAATGAAATATAAAGCAAAGCTCAAGGATATCACAAACTTAACTCCCTAATGATGAACTCACCCTAGTCTTCATAAATTTTTTAAATCAATTATATTCAATCAATCATTTCAATTAAGATCTGCAAACAAACCCCCCTAATTAAAATACAATCAACTAAAAACAATCGACTATTTAAAAATTATCATCGCCGAGGATTCGACCTGAGTCCTACTATACACATTAGTAGAGCATTGGAACATTGACCGATCGATAGGCGACAATCGGCCGCGCATTTCAAATAGTGTCATTTCTTGGGATGGTGCAATTAAATAGTCATTAGTCTATGGTTATTGTAAAAAAAATTAAATAAATTTTTTTTTTGAAAAAAAACACAAAGAAAAACCCGTCTTCATCTTTCTTCCTAAATATCTATGAATGCCCCATAGCCTCCCAAACAATCCCTTATATTTGTTTGACCCTGAAATTGAGCGAACACTTCACCAACTTATAAGGAACATTAGGGATAATCAAATAATTCAAGAACCAGTCCTTGTCCAACCAATTGAATTAGATATGGCCAATCCTAGGGAACAAACACTTAAAGAACATACTGCTCCTGATAAGAATTACCAACCTCTTGGTATTCAATATCCAATCATAGAGTCTTACTTTGAAATAATGTCATGTTAGATTCATCTTATTCCTCATTTCCGCGGGCTAGCCAGTGAGGATCCACATCTTCATCTTAAAGAGTTCCAAGTGGTGTGCTCTACCATGAAACCTCAAGGGGTTTCTGAGGAACAAATCAAACTTTGAGCATTCCCTTTCTCCCTAGATGACACTGCCAAGTCATGGATTTACTACCTCCCTCCTAGTTCCATAACCACATGGAATGACATGAAGAAAATTTTCTTAGAAAAACTCTTTCCTACTTCTCTTACAGCTTCTATCTGAAAAGAAATAAGTGGTATCCGTTATTTCCCAAGTGAATCACTCCATGAGTACTGGGAGAGGTTCAAAAAGATTGTTGCAACCTGCCCACACCACCAAATCTCTAACCAACTCTTGATTCATTACTTCTATGAGGGGTTATTGGCTATAGAGAGAACACTCATTGATGTCACAAGTGGCGGTGATCTTGTTGATAAAACTCATGCAGCAGTAAGAGATCTCATAATTAACATGGATGCAAACACACAACATTTCCATACTTGAGAACATTCTCAAGTCAAACAAGCCCAAGATAATCAATCAAATGATCCGAACAAGATGACTGAGTGGATGAATGAACTTACAGGTCTTGTGCAACAACTAGTTGTGGCTACCAAATCCCCAACCTCGTCTTCTCCACAATCAATGTTTCCTGGACCAGTCAAAAAATGTGGAATCTGGAACTCTCCATCTCATCCAACTGACACATGTCCACAACTTCAAGAGGATCAATCTGATTCATCTAGACCAATGGAGCACAATGCAGCATATGCTCAGTGGAACACCAACCCTCAACTATCAGGTTAGTTTGTTAGAAACATCAACTAACCTCACTCGGATCCCTTCTCTTCTTCTTATAAACAAGGCCTTAGGTATGGTAATCCCATATCTCATGCCCCTCTATTACCTCCTCAAAACCCAAACCAGTTTCAATATGGTCAAGTCGTTGGTAACTTCCAACAACCTTATCATTTTATTACACAACCACAATGGAACAATCCTCCTCCTAGATTCCATTATCCTTGTGAGCCTTCCCAATTCCAAAACCAATACAATATTTTTCCCAATTACCAAAATCTAGGTAATCCCAAAATGGGACAAGACTCTTATTCCATGAAACCCTAGGAAAGTGTTATGGAAGATCTTGCCTCCTTCACCCGTTTAAGCCTCAAGAACATTGAAACCCAAATTGGTCAACTTTCATCCCACCTTAGTCAGCAGCAACCAACCAATTCTTCCCAACTCCCAGGTCAACCATTACCCAACCCCGTGGTTAATTTATGTGCAATTGCACTTAGATAGGGAAATAAAATTTCTATGCCTCAAGATAAGTCCTACAACCCTCATTTGAATTTTGACTGAGTAAATGAAAAGAAAAAGAAAATTGAAAAGGAACTTGAATCCATTCCCTCGCCTCCTTCCATTCCACTTAGGAATCCAATTCTTTTTCCTCAAGCTGTTTCTAAATAAAGGAAGTCCTTTGAACCAAATCCTGAAATGATTTACATGTTTAGATGTGTTGAAGTCAACATTCCCCCCTTATATTCCATAAAAAAATCCTAAGTATTCCATGTTTCTCAAGGAGTTGTGTACCCAAAAGAGGCAACTTAGGACCTTCGAAAATGTTTCCACCCAGAAATCTATTCCCATAAATTGCAAGGATCTAGGGACCTTTATAGTCCCATGCCAAATTGGAAGTTCCAACATTGATGATGCACTCGTAGACCTAGGAGCCTCAATTAATGTCATGCCCAAATCTATATTCTCCAACCTCGGTCTAGGTCCCTTACATCCAACGGAAATCAAAGCACAGTCAGTCCTAAGGGAATAATTGAGGATGTCCTTGTCCGAGTCAATGATCTTACCTTACCTGATGGTTTCTATGTCCATGACATGGAAGGAGGGATGAACACTTCTCGATATCCCCAAATTCTAGGAAGACCATTCATCATGACTGTGAGAACCAAGATTGATGTCCATTCAGGCATCTTATCCATGGAATTTGGTGACCAACTTGTCAAGTTCAACATTTTCCAAGCCATGCGATACCCATATGAGGATCACTATGCATTCTCAATCAATGCTTCTGAGGACACTTCTAAGAGTCAATCGAACCCCAATCCACCATGTTTTTCATGTTCTAATGACAATGGATCTTGTGAAATCTGCACAATGATTAACCAAGTCATAAATGGTGAAGATGATGTGTAACTCTCATTCATAGACTCCATCAATCTAGAGGTACTTGAAAACTCTCTTGAATCCCACATCAACTCTAATCACTATTGATCCACCTTGGAAAGTATTAAGGAGAATGAATCTGAATCAACAAAAGTCCCTTACTCCATTCCTGAGTTTTCTAACCCACAAATAAAAGATGAGACTGATCTAAAACCTCTTCCTGAACACCTGAAATATGCATTCTTTTTCCATGATCACTCTTATCCTGTCATTATCTCTTCTTCACCTACCGTAACTGAGGAGTACAAACTTGTTCAGGTGTTAGAGGAAAACAAAAATTCCCTAGGTTGGATCCAAGATGACATACCAGGAACCAACCCTGCTCTTTGCATTAATCACATCCATCTTGAGGAATCATCCAAAGAAATTAGACAACCAAAAAGAAGACTCAATCCACTCATCATTGAGGTAGTTAGGGAAAAGATCAACACGCTTCTTCAAGCTGGTATTATGTACCCAATTTCTAATAGTTAATGGGTTAGTCCAATTCAAGTAGTACCTAAGAAGGGTGGAATAACTGTTGTCACAAATGATCATAGATAGGAAGTCACAACTAGAGTGAAGAACAAATGGCGTGTGTGCATTGACTATAATAAATTAAATGTTGAAACATGAAAAGATCACTACCCTCTTCCATTTCTTAATCAAATGATAGAACAATTAGCCGGAAAGTCACACTATTGCTTTCTTGATTGATACACCAGCTATTTCCAAATCCCAATCGCACCTTAGGACCAAGAAAAGACTACTTTCACAAGCCCCTTTGGAACATATGCATATAGAAGAATGCATTTTGGACTTTTCAATGCTCCAGCAACATTCCAGAGTTGTATGATGAGTATCTTTTCCAAATTCATTGAACACTACATGGAATTCTTCATGGATGACTTCACCATTAATGGTGAGTCATTTGAATCTTGTTTTAATTCACTCTCTTTAGTCCTCCAAAAGTGTGTCAAGTGTAACCTTGTGTTAAATTTTGAAAAATTTCACTTCATGGTTGCAAATGGGATTGTTCTAGGGCACATAGTATCAAAAGATGGTATTGAAGTCGATCCTGCCAAAATTGAAGTGATCCAATCACTTCCTCAACCCAAATATTTTCGAGACATCCGTTCATTTCTCGGTCATGTCGGTTTCTATCGACGATTCATCCATAACTACAGTAAAATTTCCATCCCACTCACTCAGTTGCACCAAAATGATGTCACTTTCCATTTTGATGAGGCTTTCAAGAGATCCTTCATTGAAATCAAAACTGCTCTTACATCTGTCCCAATAATCCAACCCCCAGATTGGTCCTTACCCTTTGAGTTGATGTGTGATGCTTCTGATAGAGCTTTTGGGGCTGTTCTTGGTCAAAGAGGAGAAAAACGCCCTCTTGTCATCTATTATGCCTCAAAAATATTGGATGAAACTGAATCTCACTACATTGTCCCTGAAAAATAACTTTTAGTAGTTGTTTTTGCCTTAGATAAATTTTTACCCTATCTCTTAGGTGCCAAAATCATCATCTTCACAGACCATTCTGCTATAAAGTTCTTACTCAAGATAAGTGATTCCAAACCAAGGCTAATAAGATGGATCCTAATGATCCAAGAGTTTGACCTTGAAATAAAAGATAGACCAGGAAAAGAAAACCTTGTGGCCGATCACTTCAGTAGAATTTCTAATTCTTCTCATTCTGAAATCATCGATCCTTTATTCCCCACTAAGCACCTTTCATCTCTCGCTCCAAAAATACCATGGTATGCCCCAATTGTAAATTACTTTATTTCTAGTGTTTTTCCTAAAAATATTTCAAAAGCACAAAAAAATAAGTTGAAAAGTGATTCAAAATACTATTTTTGGGAAGAAAATAAACTTTGGAAAACTGGGGCAGACATGGTAATTAAGAGATTTGTGAATGAAGATGAACATTCCTCCATCTTAGAATGTTGTCACTCACTTCCTGGAGGTGGACACATTGGACCAAAAAGGACCTGCCGAAAGGTTTTAGACACTGGATTCTTCTGGCCTCCATTATTCAAGGACTCACATGAGTTCTGTCAATCATGTCCCACTTTCCAAAAGATTGGCACAATTTGAAAGTGAAATGAAATGCCCCAAAAGCCTTTACTTTTCTATGTGATCTTCGATGTTTGGGGCATCGATTTCATGGGACCATTTCCCCTTCCAATGGATTCTCATACACCCTTCTTGCAGTTGATTAAGTTTCTAGGTGGGTTGAGGCCAAACCCACTAGAAAGGATAGTTCACATATTGTTAGTGAGTTCCTAAATACACACATCTTCCATATATTTGGCATGCCTCGTGCCTTGATAAGTGACTTAGAAACCCATTTTTGTAATAAAACCATGGAATATATTTTGAAAATGAATGGGGTTGTACATAAAACTTCAACTACATATCACCCCCAAACAAATGCCATGGCTGATCTTTCTAATAGAGAAGTGAAAAGGGTGCTTGAGAGAATTGTAAAACCCACCAGAAAAGACTGGCCTGATAGACTTGGTGAAGCACTTTGGGCTTATCGAACTACCTATAAAACACCCATTGGGATATCTCCTTTTAGGCTAGTTTTTGGTAAAGCGTGTCATTTGCTAGTTGAAATCCAACATAAGTCATTTTGGGCAGTTAAAAATTATAATTTTGATCCTGAAAAATCTGGTGAAGAAAGATTTTTGCAATTGGATAAATTGGAGGATCTTCGACTTGATTCTTATGAGAATTATAATCTATAAAAAGAAAAATCCAAGGCACTCCATGATAAAAACATCCTGAGAAAGGTATTTCATGAAGGTGAAAAGGTAATTATCTTGAATTCTAGATTTTGGCTTCACCCAGGTAAGCTTAATTTTCATTGGGAAGGTCCTTTTGTTATTACTAATGTTTTCCAATTTGGTGTAGTGCAAGTCCAAGACCCCTCTTCCAGAAGGATATTCACAGTTAATGGACATAGGTTAAAGCATCACCATGAGAGGACACACAATCCCGGATCATCATCGACTTCCACTGGATCCCCAACTTCTCCAGTCGACCAACCACTAGATGGAGATGGCGACCCGTAAATCCAAACCAGGGGCACCTCTTTCCCTTTAACTCTCCATATATCTCTTTCTCTCTATACCTATTTCTTCTTCTTCCTCTCTATACTTCTTTCTTCTTCTTCCTATCACTTTTATATTTTACCACTTTCTTTATCAAAACCTTTCCTTTTCACTTTCTCTTTTGTGTGGGTGTATATTTATAAAAAACAAAAATAAAAACTTAAAAAAAACAAAAAAAACACAGTCACTTAAAAAAATACAAAATAATCAAGAGTCATGCTTACTCACCATCGAGTTTTGAAATTTTTTCCAACCATTTTGGGGAGTTAATAGACATGTCTTCATATCAAATTCTTTTTATTTTCATCATGACTTTGGATAAAGAATTTTGTTCCAAATTAACAAATTTTTAATGCTCAATTTTTTCTTTGGATAATGATTTTTCCAAACTGTGAGGAACAATATTTGCTTTCATGCCAAGGCCACCTATGGCCATCTTTTCAAAATGTGTGTTTTCACCCCCATTTGTGAGTCTTGATTTTGTGGACGATCGAGCTGAATTTCCTACCTTAGTGTGCATTAATATGATAAAGGCATTTTCTGAACCACATGAGAATAATAATATCCAAATAGCCCCCCATTTCCCTTAAATTAATCCTCATTTTGAAAGCCCCTTCGATCCTATGAAAACCTTTTCTTTGATAGCCACATTACAACCCCAATACCTTTTCCAACCCAATATCAACATGGATTTTCATTGCATAATTTTTTGAAATTTAAGTGTAGGGGGATGGATTTCATTATGGGTACCCTTTGTTGATTTCACCGTGTTATCATTTGCTTGAGGGAAAGCATTCATTTCAGTGTGGGTGAGAGGTTGTAATTCAGTGTGTTTTGGGGAATGTAATGTACTTCCATTTATCTAATTTTGTAAATATTATTAACATGGGTTTAAAAAAATAAAACATGATGAAAAAAATAATTTGAAAAAATGGGTTGTGTCTTGGGTAGGTCAAAAATCACTCTTCCTCAACCTTTGATCTTGTTATAACTATTACAATTAGTGTCGTGAGGAGATCAAACATGGGTTGAGATATGATTGTGAGATCTATTTCAAGGTCAACTTTCGAAAAAACAAAAAAAAACAAAAAGGAAGAAAAACACTTGCATTATATTCTTATTTGGAGAAGTTTTGTGTTTTGTAAATATTCCATCTTCTCATTACATTCATATTTTCTTCCTCTATTGTGTCTTTCTTCACAAAATCATTACCTTGTAAATATGTGTTTTTATTTCCTTCCATGTTTTATTTCAAACAAAATGTGCATTGTTTTTTCTATGTTGGTGTTTTAGCCCTCTTCTTCTTTCTCTTGGACATTATATTCCTACTGTTCCATAGCCACAAGAAAACCCCCTAAAAAATACCTCTCCATTATTGTGCACTTTGGATAGGGATTGGAAGCTGAGAGATCTTTAAAACTCTAATATTTTCACTTTTTGTTGATGAAAGAGTGAACCTCCACAAATGAATTTTATCTTCTTGAGAGGTGTGAGTTTTGAGTGTTCACATTTCCGTTTCTAAATTTGAGCATGAAAAAATGATTTAGTTTTGGAACATTGTTTCTATAACAACTTGTGGTGGAATTCAAAATGGATGAGTGAAATAGTCCAAACCTCCCCTGATTGGAGAAAACAAAATTTTAATATCTTTTGGTGAGTGAAAATGATTTTTGTATGTTTTTATATTTGTTGCACATGAAAACTGGTCTACGCTTGTCGTTGATTGAAGTTATATGCGTCCCAAATTAATTAATCGTTCTTAGAACTTTAGTATAGCATAAGTTCGGGGTTGATCCATAGGGAACCATGGCGTGCATGAATTTAATTGAGTTAATACTTAATTAGGTGAAGTATGCAAAATTTAGAAACGATTAGGTTAATTTTTTTGGGTTTTGATTAAAACTATACTGATTTACTTTGAAGAATGGATACAGTTTGAAAGAAAACAATGGGTAAATTTAAAGAGTTCTTAGAAATGGAAAGAAAATATGTTTCGGGGCTGTGGTAAATAAGGAGTTCTTATTTAGATTGTTTAAATGGTTGTGTTGTTCATAATAATTCAATCATTCAGGATTTAATTTTGTTACAAGATTTCCTTGGTCCAGTTCCTCTTGTTTGGAATTAGAGCAGTTGACTCCTTGGTCCGGTAGTCAATGTCCTTAATTCTTTATTACGTCCAGTCCATTACTTGAATCGGTGAAAACCTTGCAATGGTCATGGATGTTTTTACCGTTACTTTTCTTTTGTATCGCTGAGAATCCTTCCCTTGGTCCGGCTAAGAATTCTCAGTTATATTAGACAGTGGTTTAAGAAGAGTAAGATGAATTACAACGATTCAAACACAACTATATAAAACAATATAAAAATTATGATCCCATCATCCATAGCCCCAACACGAGGGGTTTAGTTACACATAGAATTTAGGAGAGAAACGACACATGTGATACCTGACGGATTCATCATGTAGGCGTTGAGGTAGAGTATCGGAGGGTGGAATGGCGGAATAGCGGAATGACGGCACCTCGGTGGCTTCGGGAATGGTGGTAGTAGAGCTTCTCTCTCCTACAATGGTTCTGAACTCCTAAATCCGTAGGCCAATGCCTCATTTTATAGAAAAATAAATTACATGGCGTGTATAGAAAGTACACGCCGTGTACTTTTTGTCAACGCGTATTGGCGCCATTTTCTCTGCTGGAAGGTGGCCGAGCATGCCGTTCTTGACTTTTTCACACGGCGCCGCCTGCAAGTTGAGTGAACACGGCATGTAGCGCCGCCATACACGGTGTGTAGTGCCGCCAGCCCCTTCTAGAATAGCATACATGGCGTGTAAAAGTTCAAACACGTCGTGTCTTCATCAATGGCCACATGGTCATGTGAACTCTTCTCCGTAAGCACTTCTTCTAGAAAGTGGTACACGGTGTGTAGCGCCGACCCACACGGCGCACATCTCTGCCTAGAGACATGGGCGTGTACTCCCGGCTTTGGTCTGTGTCCTTGTCTGTATGTACACGGCGTGTATAGAAAGTACACGCCGTGTAGTTTCAAAAATTTTACAAACTTCCCTTGATCCGTGTATTAAGCCAGAGAGCTCCTGTAAGCAAATAGATTCACCAAAATCAAAGAATATGTTCATGAAACCACATATATTTTCTGAAAACATGCTTTTATCTTCAATTATATATATGGAAATGTATGCACAAATTGGGTGCATCAAATTCCCCCACACTTAGTTATTTTCTTGCCCTCAAGAAAAATCTCAACATCTATTTAAGAGAGCCTATACTTTGAAAAGAAAGGCTTTTAGTTAATCAAACTTATAACTAATAAAGTTACTGAGGAAAAATTCTAAAAGGCACAAACAGATTCAATTCATAAGATATTAAAATCATTCCTCATATATAATTTAATTAACTACTCTCATCCTATTTCAACACATTGTTCAACCTTTCAAAAATAAGCATGCCACTTGATGATTTACCTTACCAGTTAAAATTACACTCCACACTCAAGATGTTTTTAATCGAAGTTATGCTCAATCCAAGGCATATACATTCTATCCATAGGTTTTCATGATATCTTGTTCTCCACTTCAGAAATATTTAATTTACAAAAATCATGAGGGCTTTGTCAATAAGGTTTAGATGTTTCTGCGGCTAAGGGTTGGTAGGTTCAGATGTGAAAATAAATTCTGAGGCTTGAAAAAGGATGGCTAATTCCTTTAAACAACATTTCATGATATTCAAAGTAAATCTACTTGAAAATACATCCTTCAAAATCTCAGTCAAATTCTTTTGTAATCGTTACCAACTCCCTTAGGTAAGTAGGGTTTATGGGCAAATAAGTATAAGTTCCCCTTGTTGTTTGTTTGTTGTTGTTTTTTTTTTCTTTTTTTTTCTTTTTTTTACAACAAAACACAAGGGAATCCCTTATGAATACAATGAGTACATGTTTGGAACCCATTCTGCCCTAAATAATCAAGAGGCACTCCCCCACACTTTATTTCATGGCTTTACACAAAACAATACCATGTATTTCCAACTACCTCTTTAAAACTTAAATGAATAATCATGCAATGTTTAAAAAGAAATAGGGTAGGAAGGGAAATAGGCTTGTAATGTGGATCCCTATAAAGGTTGTTCATGGCTTCAATGTGCTTAACGAAGATTAAATGTAGGGTAGGTCTCAAGATAAAGGGTTTTTAAACAATCTAATGCCTCAAT
The DNA here is from genome assembly GCA_963277665.1 of Viscum album. Lineage (NCBI taxonomy): Eukaryota > Viridiplantae > Streptophyta > Magnoliopsida > Santalales > Viscaceae > Viscum > Viscum album. The sequence goes on from OY728166.1 coordinate 603,053,307, forward strand.
AATGTTAAATTAATTCAAAAATTTCTTCTTGTTTTGAAAAGAAAAACTTGCAAATTCTGGTAGTGATGGATATCCTAAGAATCTCTCAAGAAATAGGGTATTATAAAAGCAATATGAAAAAGGGTTTAGAATACCTCTCAGGAGTGGAAAATAATAAAGGGACAATCAGGTCATGACATGCATATAAATGATTAGTCTAATTAATGTAATTTAATCAAGGATGAAAGGTTGTAATTGAAACTTATATCAGTAATCATTTTGAAATACTTATAAAAATGAAAAAGCATGTAACCTTTCCAATAGTTCCTACTGATAACTCTAGAATTTATAAGATTGATTAACAAAATTGCTTTATATTTACAAATATAGAGTCTAATAATGATGTCTCATAGGTTAGTTTAAGGGAAAAGACTAAGGTGAAAGATATAGATGCGCCCCCACACTTAACACTGCACATGGTCCACCAAGTGCAACACCAAGGTAAAGGGTAGGCAGCGGGGAGAAATGGGGGACAAAACGAGGGAAAGTAGTGGAAGAAGGGAATCCAAAAAGAAAGAAAATAGAAATGGAAAAATACTCCCCTCGTGAAAAAGTGATGCCCAAAGTGCTCCATGCACGTACCTGTGACTGTTGAGAAAAAAGAAGACTACAAACATGCATAACATCACAGCATAGGTAATGACAGAATAGAGATATAAGATAAAAGAAAATGTCACTATCATGGGGTCGCCTCAGGAGAGGAATCATCCTGTATAGAATGGGATGGGAGAGACGACGCAGGAGCTATGGAAGGGTGAGGCTCGGACTCGGCATCGAGAAGGGTAGCTGAAGAAGTAGGAGCTGTAGGTGCTAGACTCGGGATCGGAAAGTCAGTAGCAGGCCCTGGCCCGGCAGAAGTGGCAGCAACAGAGCTCACCGTAGTCATCGGAACGGAATCGGTGGCCGGTGTAGGAGACGGCGAAGGAGCAGCAGCAGAAGGGCCAGGAACGGAGGCAGGGGCTGGTGGCTGAGGCAGTGGAACACCAAGATGCTGAGCAAGATGTACCAACAGATGCTCCATCCAGTCCTGGCGGTCGTCCAGACGAATCAAATGGCGTGCAATGGTGTCCTGGCGGCTGATGATACAGGCTAACTTCTGCTCCATCATGGCTAGGCGGAGGGAAATGGCCGGATCGACCGAGGGTGTGGGGGTAGGTGGGACGGGAGATGGGACAGAAGAAGGAAGGTCAGATGAAATGGGGTCAGTAGGAGGTGGGTGAGGTGGAGAAGCTGGAGGGGTGGGGAAGGAGGTGTGGGGTCAGCAGGTGGGGCAGGGTCAGCAGGTGGCGGGGCTCGATCCTGAGCAAGGATGCCGGCACCCCCCTGCTTCTGGACCAATCCCATGCGAATGAGCATGAGGAATTCCATCCACTGGGGTGAACCTAACAAGTCATGAGGTAATGATGGCTTGAATAAACCCAAGTGGTGGGCAAGACGGGTGGTGTAAAACCTGCCATTCAGGTTGCCCTGACGGCCGGTAAACATGGAGTGAAAATAGGAGGCGGCAAGAAAGGGGAGGTCCGGGTAGGCGTGCCAGATGACACAGGTAAGAAGCTCCATGTCACGGCCTGTCACGACCCCCATATCCTCATGTTGGGGGAAGAGTATGGCGCTGAAGCACCGGTGGGTGAAGCGAAGGATGGGGTAGAAGCCGCACCCTCGGCCGAACTCTGTCATTGTCTATGGGTACCGCATCACCAGGCGTCTCTCGGTACTCCGCTCCATCGAACTAAAAGGAGGCCACAAACTCCAAAAATAAATCTTGGAACACAGGAGTGTTGACCTGGAAAATCTCGAGGAGGGCGGTGTGCCCGAGAAGTACCTCCATCTCCTCCAAAATACCGAGCCGCTGCGGAATGTTGTTGTCAAGGAACCAACCGCTCAATGGTATCGGCCGATGAGAAAAGCTTCGGAGCCTGTTGTAGGCGAGGTCGGTGACCGGGAATACCGTGCAGGGATAGGGAGCACCTACAGGTCCCGGACCAGGTGCTGGTGCAGCAGCAGCATCTGGAACTGGAGATGGATCCACTGAAGAAGAAGTGGCTCAGTGTAAGGGGTGCTCGAAGAGGGACCAGCTACTGAGGATGATGGTACAATGAAAGTGGAAGCCGGTGCAGCAGAAGGAGGCCCCACCTCATCTGAGGGAGTGAGTGGTGACAGAATGGCCAACGGAGGAAGCTCAAAGACCAGAGTGTCGGGGTCCGGCTGAGTAGGTGGTCGGAGTCGGATCCAATGATAACTGGACTCCTCACCCTCAGTGGCGGAGGTTGGACACTTCCCGTGCGAATGATCATGATCTTCCATATCCTGAAATAGAAAGAAAAAGAAAAGGAAAAAAAACAAAAGAAGAAAATAAAACAAAGAAAATGTGAGAAAACTAGAAAATAAAAGTACACGGCATGTAGTCCAGAGTACACGGCGTGTAGTTAGAAATGGAGAGTATCCAGTGTTCTCTGGAAAGACACACCGAGGGTGGAAAGAGACAATGTAATAGGACACGGCGTGTACCGAACATACACGCCGTGTTCACATCAAAGTGAAGGTGGTTGTGTAAAAAATGACACGGCCATGTTTTTATCAGTTTAGAGAAAAACAATACACGTTGTGTAGTTTCTGGACACGGTGTAGACTGCACACGAAGAACATGTCCATGCAGAGGGGGAGACACGGGTCGGCCACAGATATAAATGACACTGCATGTACCGAACATACACGTCGTGGTCTGGAACATGGGGTGACAGGTCGTGTTATGCACCACACACGAAGGGGCCAACACAAACAACGGAAACGGCGTGTACCAAACACACATGTCGTGTAAATGAAAGTGGTGTGTGAGACTATGTGCAAAGGTGTACTCGGGAATGATGAAACGGACATGGTGTGTACCGAACATACACACCATGTATATTCAAATTTCTGAATATTCATTCTGAGGTCGTGTTCAGAAGTACACGGCGTGTGTTCTTCATTTTGTGGTCGTGTACTGCCGGAAGCCGAACGGTCGGCTGATCCGAAAAACACCCTAAACGAGTCTAAAAATTTGAAAAAGAGGGCGTATAATGGTGTACCTAGATCGATGATCACAATGTGAGAGGAATCAGAACTTGAAATGCCCCAAATCGACGGATTTGGCAAAAGGGGGTTCGGATGGCGTTCGGGAGAAAAAAACGGGAAGAAGGGAGGAATCAGGCAGCCGTGTAACATGGCCTCAAGCCGGGTGGCCCGCGGCTTATATAGCCGAGGTACACGGCGTGTATGTAACGTACACACTGTGTATCCTTTTTTTTGAATTAGAAAATATAATTATTATAGTAAACTATATAATAATTATTATTAAAAATAGAAATATTGACAAATTTTATTATACATAAGCCTATACACGATGTATATTGGGAAATACACGTCGTGTATTTTAAAATAAGAAAAATAGTATTACAACCTTTGGTCTGGTGCTTGGGGCGGGATTCGAACCGACGATCGGCTGATTCGAACAGACGCCCTCACCCACTGGAGCAAAGGTTGTTCTGTTGTTCATATTTATTTTATATATATATTTATTCTATACGGCCTATACACATGGAAAGAAAGAAAAGCACGGCGTGTGGTTTTTATTTAGGAAAGGATGGGGGTGAAGAGGGGAGATTAGCGTGATTCGAAACTGGGCCTTGTGAACCTAGTGTCGAGACTTTGCCAATCCGCCAACTTCACCCGCATATAATCTCTTATTTTTAAAATGTTTTCATTTATATTTTAAGAATCATGGTGTACACGGCGTATATCGGAGTACACGTCGTGTGGTTTTATTAAAAGAACAAATGATGGAAATGGGATGATTGTCTGGATTCGAACCCAGGACTTGTGAAATCGGATTACGATTTTAGCCAACCAGCCCATACCCATCATGGGTTTTATTAAACACATTTATATATATATAGATTAAAAATACCACACACGTCGTGTAATTAAAAGGAGGAACCCCGTGCCGAAGGTATGTTCTGGAGGATTCGAACCGAGGACGGCTCGAATAAATTCCAGTGACTTTGCCATCGGCACCGGCATCATCCCTGGTTAGTTATTTGTTATTCTATAGATTTATACTATTAAGTTTACAAATTAAAACGGTTTAGTACACGCCGTGTAGATAAGTGGGACACGGCGTGTAACCTCTAGGTTGCCTCCTAGGAAGCACCTTTGTTTTAGGTCGTTGGCTCGACCTACTTGCCTTGCTTACCAGAGGAGTATAGTGGACAACGTTCCCACCATGTTATCCGTAGGATGGTAAGCTTTCAAGCATTGTCCGTTTACCTTGAATGGTTGACCATCTTCTCCATAAATTTCTACCGCTCCGTGATGGAATACGCGGATAACGTGGAATGGTCCCAACCAGCGTGACTTTAACTTCCCTGTAAATAAGCATAGATGAGAATTAAAGAGAATTACCTGATCACCAGGTTGGAAAGATTTTTGTGATATCATCCGGTCGTGAATGGATCTTGTCTTCTCTTTGTACAACTTGGCATTCTCATATGCCTCTAATCGGATCTCATCTAGTTCCGACAGTTGGAACTTTTGTTTCTCGTCAGCTGCCTTTAGATCAAAATTAAGGGCTTTGACGGCCCAGTAGGCTTTGTGTTCCAATTCTACTGGAAAATGGCAGGGCTTTCCATAGACGAGGTGGAATGGGGACATTCCCAGTGGTGTTTTGAAAGCAGTCCGATATGCCCATAAGGCATCATCTAACTTCTTGGACCAGTCCTTCCATGAAGTGTTCACTGTTTTTTCCAGGATCTGCTTGGGCTCTCGATTGGAGAGCTGTACCTGTCCATTGGATTGGGGATGATATGGTGTCCCCATCTGATGATTTACTCCATACTTCGACAATATTCCTCTCATCAGTGTATTGTTGAAGTGGGTCCCTCTATCGCTGATTAGTACTCGTGGAACTCCAAATCTGCTAAAGATATTTTTCTTTAAGAAATTTATGACTACCTTGGATGTGTCGTGACCTGTAGCAGTAGCTTCCACCCATTTGGAGACGTAGTCGACGCAGACCAGGATGTAAGTGTTCCCAAAAGATGGGGGAAAAGGACCCATGAAATCTATGCCCCAGACGTCGAAAATCTCGACCTCCAAGATGGGGTGATGAGGCATCTCAGCTCTACGTCCCACATTACCTGTCCTCTGTCACCGATTGAACAGGAAACAAAGGCTCGGGCATCTCTATGCATGGTGGGCCAGAAAAATCCAGACTGCAGGATCATAGCTATGGTACGGTCCATGCCATGATGTCCTCCTACTGTGATGCGTGACAGAACTCCAGGGCACCATGAACTTCATTCTCCTGGATGCAACGGCAGATCACTCCATCTGCACAAGATCGTAATAGCAAAGGATCCTCCCAGAAGTACCTTTTCACATTAGAGAAAAATCGTTTCATTTGCTGGAAGGAGAGGTCGGGATGAATGACACCTGTAACCAGAAAATTAGCGATATCAGCATACCATGGTTGAGGTGTTTCACAGATTGAAAAGAGGTGCTCATTAGGAAAATCCTCCCTGATCTCCCGATCTTCTTCCTTCTCCAAGTGAGGCATCTCGAGGCGGGAGAGATGGTCTGCAATGAAGTTCTCACTCCCTTTCTTATCCCGGATCTCAAGATCAAATTCTTATAGGAGGAGTACCCAGCAGATCAATTGGGTATTCGCGTCTTTCTTGTTGAGTAGGTACTTTAGTGCTTCATGGTCAGTATAAACAATAACTTTATACAACACTAAGTAAGAACGAAACCTGTCAAATGAAAAAACCACTGTGAGCATCTCCTTTTCTGTGGTGGTGTAGTTAATCTGTGCCTCGTTGAGCGTCCTGCTGGCATAATAGATAGGTCGGAAAATCCGGTCAAGTCGCTGTCTCAAGACTGCTCCCACTGCGTAGTCACTCACATCGTACATCACCTCAAATTGTTCCTCCCAGTTGGGAGAAATCATAACTAGAGCTTCAACAAGGCGCTGATTTAGATGCTCAAAAGATCTGACACAATGGTCATCGAACTCAAATATGGCATCCTTGGTTAGAAGATTGGTGAGGGGTTGGCCTATTTTAGAGAAGTTGCAGACAAACCGCCTGTAAAATATTTCATGCCCCAGGAAGCTGCGGATGGCACGGATGGAAGTCGGTATGGGTAGTCGTGAAATGACCTCAATCTTAGCCGGGTTAACCTCTATCCCCATCACTAAAATTCTGTGTCCAAGGACTATGCCACTTTGCACCATAAAATGACACGTTTCCCGGTTCAAGACTAGGTTAGTGTGCTCACATCTTTCCAAAACAAGCTCTAGGTGTCTTAAACAAATGGTAAATGATTTTCCATAAACGGAAAAATCATCCATGAATACCTCCAGGATTTGTTCTGCCATGTCATGGAAGATGGCCAGCATACAACGCTGGAAGGTGGAGGGGGCATTGCACATGCCGAAAGACATCCTTCGATAAGAAAATGTGTCGTAGGGGCAAGTGAAAGTTCTCTTTTACTGATCCTCCAGAGCAATGGAGATTTGGTTGTAACCAAAAAAACCATTGAGGAAGCAATAGAAGTTGTGCCCTGCTAGCCTCTCTAGCATTTGATCCATGAATTGCAAGGGGAAGTGATCTTTTCTTATTTCATCATTCAACTTCCGATAATCCACACAGACTCGCCAGCCCGTGATAGTGTGTTTAGGGATGAGCTCATTCTTTTCATTTGAAATCACAGTGATACCCCCCTTTTTGGGTACTACTTGGAGAGGACTCACCCACAGACTATCCGAGATGGGATAGATGATGCCTGCATCCAATAATTTGATCACCTCCTTCTTTACAACTTCCTTCATGGGAGGATTCAAGCGCTGTTGTGGTTGCCGAGATTTCTTGGCACCCACTTCAAGTAGCACCTTGTGAGTGAAAATGGTAGGGTTGATGCCCTTCATATCAGTGACTGTCCACCCAATAGCATGCTTCTACTGTTTGAGAACCTGTAGAAGTGCATCTTCCTACTCCTGTGATAGTTTTGCATTAAGTATAACAGGCAAAGTTTGATTGGGTCCTAAATACCCATACTTGAGAGAAGATGGAGGAGGCTTCAGTTGGAGATTAGGTGCCTTTAAAATTGAAGGCACAAGTGGCTGCACCTTGTCCCGTTCCAAACTATCAGGAACAAATGCATGCTACCAATAGTGGCCGCCCTGGCCTTCTATGAATTTCAAGTCTTCTGGCGCTTCTGCTAATAGAATATCCGGATCAGTTAAATTATTCGAAATAAAAGAACATACCAGTTCATCCCCTTTGTCGCTAAAATGAGTATCCATGGTGGACACTGCATAACAGTCCTCATGCTCTGACAAGGAAGAACATTTGATGGCTTTGAGGATGTTATAGGAAACTCTTTCATCACCTACCTGGAAAATCAACTCTCTTTGGTGCACATCGATCAGTACCTTCCCAGTTGCCAAGAAAGGCCTTCCAAGTATAAGAGGTGCTTCCTGGTCATCCCCCGTGTCAAGGATGATGAAATAAGCAGGGAGAATCAGCCTACCCCCCCTTGACCAGTACATCCTCAAGTAGTCCCTTGGGGTGCTTGATGGATCGATCAGCAAGTTGAAGGGCGATGCGGGTAGGCTTGAGCTCGTGGAGTCCCAGCTTCTTGAAAACTCTGAGAGGCATAAGGTTCACACTGGCCCCTAAGTCTCAGAGGGCCATCCCAAACTCACAGGATCCAATAGTATAAGGAATGGTGAAACTACCTGGATCTTGGAGTTTGGGAGGAATGGAATGTTGAACCACCGCTAAGCACTCCTTTGTTAGTTCAATAACGCCCAAATCCTCCATCTTCCTCTTATTCGAGAGGATTTCCTTCATGAATTTGGCGTATGTTGGAATTTTTGTCAGGGCTTCCACAAATGGTATGTTGATATGTAGCTTCTTGAAAACATCCATAAATTTTTTGAATTGGTGGTCCAGCTTCCTCTGCTTCAATCTTTCCAGAAAGGGTAAGGCATGCTTTAATGGTTGGATTACTTCCTTTTCTTTATTTTGTAAAGCCTCCTTCTGTGGGCTATTGGAAGAGGAGGGATCGGTATTGGTACCTTTTTCTTCAACAGTGGGTGTGGATGCACCTTGATGTGCTGATTGGTTCTGGTGGATCTCTTTTCCACTCTGGAGCATGATAGCATTGGCCTCCTCCCTTGGATTCTTTTCAGTGTTCCCCAGTAGTGTACCGGGCTGCCTCCCTGAGAGTTGATTTGCCAGCTGGCCAATCTAATTCTCCAAGACTCGAATCGAAGCTTCATGATTCTGGAACCGAGTTTCAGCAGTAGATATGAATTTAGTCATCAGATCCTCTAACCTTGAGGTGTTCTTCTGCTGAGGTGGTTGTTGAGTCGGTGGAGGAGGTGGTTGTCGTGGCTGTTGTGGACGAGGGTTTTGATACCCTTGTTGCTGATAAGGACCCTGATGGGGTTGTTGCGGCCTTTGGAATTGGTTCTGATATAGAGGTTGGTTGTATTTGGGCGGTCGTTGGGGCGGAGGATTCTGCTGTTGTTGGCCCCAGCTTGTGTTCTATTGATCTCACCATGCCGAGTTCTGGTACTGATGTTACTGGTAGGGCCCTCGATTTTGGGCAACATAACTCACCTCGCTTGTCGAGGGGCCTCCAGCCGATCCCGGGCGTTCTCCCATGATGTGGTTATCACTACAGTCGCCACATGCTAGATGGTGCGCCGCATGAACTTTAGATGCTCCTTTGAGGTTCAATGCATAGATTTTCTTGGACACAGCGTCCAACTGAGAAGATAACATAGTGGTAGCTTCAATGTTGTGCATACCTCGCTTTTGAGTCCCCACTCGGAGTGCCACTGGAAGATATTGGCTGACATGTCTTCCAGTAGTTCGAATAGTTCTTCGGGGGACTTCCACATCACCGTACCTCCAGCAGCAGCGTCCACCACGGACTTGGTATTTGTGGTAAGTCCTCCATAGAAGGTCTGGACTTGCATCCAGAGTGGGAGTCCGTGGTGGGGGCATTTTCGTAACATCTCCTTGAAGCGTTCCCAGGACTCGTACAATGACTCGGAGTCGTGCTGCTGGAAGTTATGAATCTCATTTTGGAGTGTCACCGTCTTGGATGGTGGGAAGTATTTGGACAGGAACGCCTGGGCTAGCTCCTACCAGGTGAGGATAGATCATTGTGTCAACCCCTTGATCCAGTCCTTTTCCTTATCCCGTAGATAAAAGGGGAATAGGTGAAGACAGATGGCGTCCTCGGACACGCCATGGTACCGAAAGGTGTCACAGATCTCCAGAAAATTGGAAATATGGGCGTTCAGGTCCTCACTGGACAGGCCTCCAAATTGGACGGTGTTCTGGATCAGCTGCATGATAGCAGGCTTGATCTCGAAGTGCTGGGCCTGGACCGGAGGACGAACGATGCCCGTATCAGCTCCATGAATGGATGGAAGTCCGTACTCCATAAGGGTACGTCTTGGAGGTTATTGTGGATGGGGTGGAGCTTGCATAAACTGCTCCTAAGGGGAAAATTATGGCCATGGGAAGAGTTGCTGCGGTGGCCATTGGTAATCCCTTGGGAGGAATTCCATGAAGGCTCACAGAGGTTGGTCAGGTAGACCAGTAGTGTGAGGTTGCTGATCCTGGTACTAATGCTCAGTCGTAGCATCTACGGCTGGTGCTCCCTCTTCCTTGTTCGCCATGGGTTATGGATGATGGTTGTGAGTTTCAGTTTGTGTACGCCGATGATGAAGCAAGTTCCATTCGATTTCTGGGTCAAGCAGAACTAATTCCGAAGACTCGGCACTTCTGGATCGTGTAAAGAGTCGAAACATACACTTGAAACTCTGCACAACACAAAAACGAAAACCAGGCGTAAAAGGGAAAAATAATAATACTAAAAAGAAAAGAAAATATGAAATGGGATTAGAAAAGATATTTTTTATAATTTTTTATTTTTATTTTCACTTAAATAAATTAACACAATTTAAATATTAGCACTAAAACCAAACGGTGTTCCCTGGCAACGGCGCCAAAATTTGGTCTACGCTTGTCGTTGATTGAAGTTATATGCGTCCCAAATTAATTACCCATTATTATAACTTTAGTATATCATATGTTTGGGGTTGATCCACAGGGAACCATGGTGTGCATGAATTTAATTGAGTTAATACTTAATTAGGTGAAGTATGCAAAATTTAGAAACTATTGGGTTGATTTTTTTGGGTTTTGATTAAAACTAAACTGATTTACTTTGAAGAATGGATACAGTTTGAAAGAAACCAATGGGTAAATTTAAAGAGTTCTTAGAAATGGAAAGAAAAGACATGTCGGGGCTGTGGTGAATAAGGAGTTCTTATGCAGATTGTTTAAATGGTTGTGTTGTTCATAATAATTCAATCATTCAGGATTTCATTTTGTTACAAAATTTCCTTGGTCCGGTTCCTCTTATTTGGAATTAGAGCAGTTGACTCCTTTGTCTGGTAGTCAATGTCCTTAATTCTTTATTACGTCCAGTCCATTACATGAATCGGTGAAAACCTTCCAATGGTTATAGATGTTTTCACCGTTACTTTTCTTTTGTATCGCTGAGAATCCTTCCCTTGGTCCGGTTAAGAATTCTCATTTATTTTAGATAGTGGTTTAAGAAGAGTAAGATGAATTACAATGATTCAAACACAAATATATAAAAAAATATACAAATTATGATCCCATAATCCATAGCCCCAACATGAGGGGTTTAGTTACACATAGAATTTAGGAGAGAAACGACACACGTGATGCCCGACGGATTGATCGTGTAGGCGTTGAGGTAGAGTATCGGAGGGTGGAATGGCGGAATAGCGGAATGAAGGCACCTCGGTGGCTTCGGGAATGGTGGTAGAAGAGCCTCTCTCTCCTCCAATGGTTCTGAACTCTTAAATCCATAGGCCAAGGCCTCATTTTATAGAAAAATAAGTACACAGCGTGTATAGAAAGTACACGCCGTGTACTTTTCATCAACGCGTATTGGCACCATTTTCTCCGCTGGCAGGTGGCCGAGCACGCCGTTATTGAATTTTGCACACGGCGCTGCCTGCAAGTTGAGTGAACACGGTGTGTAGCACTGCCATACATGGTGTATAGCGTCACCAGCCCCTTCTAGAATAGCAGACACGACGTGTAAAAGTTCAAACACACTGTGTCTTCATCAATGGCCACATGGTCGTGTGGACTCTTCTCCGTAAGCACTTCTTCTAGAAAGTGGTACACAGCATGTAGCACCGACCCACATGGTGTGCATCTCTGCCTGGAGACATGGGCGTGTACTCCCTACTTTGGTCTGTGTCCTTGTCTGGATATACATGGCATGTATAGAAACTATACGCCGTGTAGTTTCAAAAATTTCACAAACTTCCCTTGATCCGTGTATTAAGCCAGAGAGCTCCTGTAAGCAAACAGATTCACCAAAATCAAAGAATATGTTCATGAAACCACAGATATTTGCTGAAAACATGCTTTTATCTTCAATTATATATATGGAAATGTATACACAAATTGGGGGCATCAAAAACATGAACAAGACTATGTGTGGGGGAGTTGATGTTATTAATATTTTCATGACTTATTAAATACTCCCTTTACTGATTTTATTTGAAATGTGCATAATTTGTGTGAAATATTAATATTTTAATACTAAGTATAATTTTTTAGCATTTTTAGAAGTAGTCCAATTGATTCATTTTAATATTTTATTTATAAATATCACAATAATGATCCAAATTGTGTGGTTTATATTTTTCAAGATTCCTAATTCAATATAAAACATTTCATTAGAAGGGATCATGGGCCAATTCTACCATTTTAAGGCCCATATAGACCACACAAGGAGGCCAACAAAATCTGTGAAGAAACTGGACCATCCATGAATATTTAATTTTTGGGCACAATCAGGAAGTAAAAATTCTTTTATTCTCCTCCAACTTTAGAGGGATAATTAAAGGAGTATTGGATAAAAATTTTAAGGCCCAACTCCAAATTCAAGGGGCCCAACTAATTCTTTGAAATCCATCCCACCATTCTGGATGGGAATTAAAATCAGTATAGTATTCATTACATATCTCCTGATATATTAATCAAATAAATCTGGGATTTTGCAATGTGAAATAGGATCCATAGGTGGACGAATTTGTGGAAGAAATAATTTGGCTTTGAAGGAATCTTTCTATACAAAAACCCTTTCATATTTTCGACTTCAAAAATATTGGATTGAAATGGATAGATTAAATTTGTTTAATCAACCGGCCATAACATTGTCTCCATAGGTACAAATGACATAAACTTTTGAGAGAGTATGGAAAACTTTATTATATACAACTTTGAATAAGGATATATCTCACGATCCTGCTTTCCAAATAGCCAAATTGGCGATGCAAGTTGAGGGACATATTGGGAATGAGAACAGTCCACTTCCTTGGGCTATAAATGCATCCCCCTCCTCTCCTTCAAAGGGGTTGGCATTTAAGAAGAGAGAATATCATATTGGCACAAAAAAAAGCCTTTACAAAGGCTTGGGAGTACCTGCCATAATCATGTTTTTACTTGAATGACCTTTCTTCCTCTCTTTGATTTCATTTACTTTTGTGCTTTTCTTCATTTGTAATCTCGTAAGTGTTGTTTTTGTAATTCAGTTTTAATGAAACTTTATTCTTCAATATCTATTATTCTCATCCATATTCTTTATTTTCATATAAATGTTCTTAAAATAGTTTAAATATAGTTGAATCCCCTTTCCTTCTTTTGCTTTCTCATTCAGTCTAAAGTACGTTTTTTAATTCTCATCATTGTTCGTGTTTATGTGTTTGACGCACCACTCTTTTCTTATCCATTTTTTTATTCTATTATTAATTTATCATCATAATAATTATATCCCAATTATTAAACACCAAAATGGATGAGTAAATATTTCATTGGGGCAAGAAAAAATTTAGGGATGTTAAGTGATTGAGAGTATTTGCTCGATGAGTATTCGTTAATTTAACATTGTGTATGTTGGACTTAACAAGTCATGGATTAATGATAAATTTTGTTTAACATGTGGTTTCCATGGATTATTGGAACCATAAATACACTACCTTAAACAATTAATGGTAATGATTATAACCCTATGTTAAGTTAAGGATTGGATTATAGCCTTAACACTTAGGAATTCCAATCAACAGTATCTTGTGAAGTGTGTGTTAATTTAAATGCAATATAAAGCAAAGCTCAAGGATATCACAAACTTAACTCCCTAACGATGAACTCACCCTAATATTTATCAATTTGTTAAATAAATTATATTCAATCAATCATTTCAATTAATCTCTGCAAACAAACCCCCTAATTAAAATATAATCAACTAAAAACAATCGACTATTTAAAAAGTATCATCACTGAGGATTCGACCCAAGTGCTGCTATACTCATTAGCAGAGCATCAGAACTTTGACCGGTCGATAGGTGAAAATCGGCCACACGTTTTAGTTACATATATATTAAAGTAATAACCAATTATATTATATTTTATTTTATATCAGTGACCATTGTATGTTTTTGGTTTTTTATCCATGGAGAAGGCACATTACTATTTATTCTCAATACATGGTAAAGTGAGAGAAATTTCTCAAAATTTATGGGACACTTATGTCTAATTTTTTTATAATTTTCTATATTACAATGAATTTTATATTTTTTTTCTTTATATTATTTTTAAATAGGTCATTTAATTTTTTATAAAGATCGTAATAATGTTTATATCTATGATAAAATATGTAAATTAAAATGTTAATTTTCATTTATAATTACAAAATTTTGTCTATATTTATTAATAATGATATTTAAAATTGATAAATTATTTTAAAATGAATTTTTTATACATGAAGGTGTATAAGAATATTGATATTGTGACTTATGATTTCTGTATAAAATAATAACAACTGGTAAAGTTACAAAGTCTCACCAGGTTTAATTTTTTTATAAAATGTTCCTTAAAATTTAATTCATTTTATTCAAATTAAATTTTATATTATTTATTATTAATTTTTAACTATTTGATATTACTCCACCTTATAGTGAATAAAATATAATTCAAATATAAATTTAATGGTTATACAATTTTATAGGTCGGATTAAATTTTATTTTATTTGTGTATATAGTGTAAACATTAAGGTTCTAATTGTAAGTTTTTATTTGTAGTTTTTCTTTTTTATCTGCTTTTTTTCTTCTTGTTTCTTGTTATATTTTTTGGTGGTACATTATTGTATTCTTTGGGGAGAAGTAATAAATATAAAATTATATGAATAATTGTTCTTCATGTTAGTTAGGTGATATATGACGTGAATAACAAATGTTGAACTTATTTTCAGGTATGTTATCTGATAACTATTGTGAAAAAACTATACTGAATGGGATTTCATGTGTGATATATGATAACTGACATAAAAACAAAAATAGATAGGTTTTTTTATAATAGTTATAGAGTAAAAAACATAAACAATAATACACTAATTTATTTACAATTTCATTTTTTATAACCAACATTAAAAATTCTTTAATATATTGCTTGTAATTATGTCATGTAGTGACCACCGTTAAAAAGAAGATAAAAATTGATCAAAAAAATGAATTTCCTAAACCATGCAATAGAACCCTTTTACTGATCAATATCCTCTAGGATAAGGGGGAGTGCCTATATCCCCATGATGACTTATTTTGTTAAATAACATTTCAATGGATTTGAACAATAGAGTAAGCTATAATAATATTTCTCAATGTAAAACATCAATACCATTTATCAAGCTATAACATAAAATTTCAACAAGTTATTGTCTGGAGAAACAGAATCTTAAAATAACATTAAATTTTTATTTTCCTGGGAAAAATGTTATACATAATGCTTCAATAATGAGTATAAACCTCTCAAAATTCATCCTATATGACATCACTAAAAATATAGATAAACAATTCATGGATAAAAAACTAGAATACAAACCACTATGGTACACGAATACATTTTATAAATGAAAATACAATGAAAAAAATATTTATTTATACATATTGATTGAAAAAATGGACGGGTTATTTAAGATAATAGAGTTGTTTATCATATGTTCATCTTATATAGAAGCATGTGGTCTCATCTAACCATCAAAACCAAAATAATAATATATTATTATTTTTTTAATTAACTACCCATCACTGGATCATCATCCTTAGTATAATAATACTAGAGTTGCCTCTCCATAATCAGGGATATATTGATCTTATGGGGAATATATAAGAATTGTGGAATGTGATATAAAATTATAATATACATATTAAATTTCACATAATTAGGGCATCCCAAAATTTTCATCAATGAGTTCTAATTACACATATTAAATCTATGGTGTGTGGATAATGTGAATGGGATTAAGAGTAAAGTCATGTGATAGTATTATTTTCTCATTTTGGAAATCAACCTATCTAAAAAAGGTTGAATGTGTGAGTTTTGGCTCTAAAATCACTTTATTCTACCCCTCTCCTGAATTCCTCCCATTTGGAAAATTATTTTGTGTTTTGAAAATTCCAATTGAAAATAAAATATTTAGGGTTATTTTTTAGTTTATGATATATATATATATATTCCACATGGATATTAATTTCAATACATAGTATGAAAATTATGTATAGTTGGATTCCTCATTTTTTTCAAATTGGAAATCCCCACTCACCCTTATAATGATATGATTTGTTCATATATGGGTTAAGTTTTACCTTTAAATTTCTCATTGAAAAGATGATTTAACCAATTTAGATTGAATATTATAATATTTAGACTATGATTATTCATATATTTACTTTATAATATATACATTAATAATCTATATATGTCCACACTCCTTTGTACCCACAAAAATATGAAAATTTGTAATATGTAGTTACTTAAAAATGCATTTCATACATAAAGTTTATTCATTATAACTCCATGGCCAAAAAAATGGATTGTAATATTACATGAGTGGTAATTATTGTCACTTTTTCTGTAAAGGTAAATTTTTTACATACAATTTTTCTCAACTATTTTTTAATTATAAATCCATTTTAATTAAATATATTCTTGAGAGTCTTCAAATAATAAAATCAAACAAAAAAATGAACGTTTGACTATATAAAATAAATAAATACGAGTAATTACTTAAATTAAATTATCTCAATAATAAAATTCATCTCTAACAAAATTGAACTCCAAATTAGACTTAAATTATAAAAATGATATTAATAACAATATATAATGATAATGATTGGAATATAATCAATGAATTATATCCTATAAATTATAAATTTTATATATCCTCGTATTTTTTTGTTAGAACAACCTAGAATATATTTTAAAATAAATTTATAAATAAAATATTTAATTCCCATTTTTTACCACACAAGGAAAACAATAAAGAACTAAAAACTGAAATCATCATCATTATTTATCATGCCTCTACTATGAATTAATATTTTCAATTTCACATTTGTTAGCCTATGTTTTTATCTTTTTTATTTTTTTTATATGCACATTAGTGATCTATCTTCAAAGGAAATATTTTCTCATAAAAAGGGAGTAATTTATATAATGTTATAGTTATTCCATAAATATATTTATTCCACTATATTCATTCTAGGGACCTAAAATATAAAATTCTTATTTTAAAATTCAAAAATCATGATGTCTTCAAAAATTTCATTCAAGGTATTAAGGGTTGGTAGGGTTTTTATGTGAAAAATATCAGAGGCAGAATGAGGGTGATATTCATTTATTCAAAATGAATGATATAAAATATAGAAAACATATCGTTAATTCACTATTCTTCTTTCATGTGACCACAAATCTTATTTACCATATTCATTTAGTGACCATAGCATTAACATAAAATATTATGATATAATTAACTCTACTTTCACATCTTCCTTGAATACAAATTTTATCCATTATTCAATATATATATATATATAAACACAATTTTCCTTATAGAAAAATACTTTAATAATATTTATTCCCACATGCCCCAAAAAGAATGAAATATTTCTTCACATTTTACCCATAGCAATAAAATATATCCAAATAAATACATTGAATACACCTTCACCCTCATAATTATATAATCATAAGTCATTAAATACAGTAAGATATCAGTTGTATGGGGTAATGAGGATTGTAATGCATCTTAACTAATATGAATTTTAAGGGTTATGTTAATTAAAGAGGGTTAATTATAAAGGTATCCTTTAAAAATATTTAATAAGTGTATTTGAATGATTGAATGAAAATAATCATATGTAATGTACATGAATAATGTATCTTCGAAGAAAAAAAATAAATTTAATTCATTTCTATATGTCTCAAAATTCTCAAGAAATGGGTTATAATGGAGAATTTATTAAAAAGGTTCATAATTATACATTATAATGGGATAATAAGGATAATAAATTTTTTAATCATAGTTTATTTTTTGAAATATCATATATTGTTTACCAATAAATGTTCATGTTTATTAAATTAGGAACTAAATAGAGATCATCAATCATATAAATTTATGATTTTGATATTCTGTTGTTTAATAATAAATTGTGAGGCATTATCACTAAGTAGGATATATTTTAAGATCAATTTATTTATATTATTTTTAAAAATATTCCAAAAAATAGAAGAAAAAAATATTAAACGTTATAAATGTCTCATTATCATTCTTCTACATGTATATATGATAATATCCTTAGTCATATGCACTAATATATAGAGTAATATTGCAATAAATGTGAATCTCTAAGATTTGAAAAGGATACAATAATATTTGTTAACATTTTTGACAAAAAAATGATCATTGATTAGCATTTAACAAAATCATACATGTCAATATATATTTTATAAATTAATTCGGTTCCATTGATAGCAATTAGAACACAAAACATCGAGTTTTTATGGGGCATGATATACTGTTAATATTAAAATTTATATAATATTTTTACAACCAGACCATAAAATTGAAAAGTTTGAATATGATTAAATATTTTATTAAATGTTTATTAATTATAAAAAATATGAATTTATTTTAAAATTAATTTTTTTATAATCACCCAATTTTATGAAAAGTCATTTAATTCATTAAAAATAAATTTTGCTCTAAAATTGTTGTTTTACATCATTCTTTATGAAAATAATATAATTAATCTTATTTCACTATAATATAATCTATTTGATAAAATTTAATTAATTTATGAATTCAAAATATACATATTATCTTATTATGATTTTTTTGGATTATCTTGAAAATAATTCATTTATTGTGAATTTTAAAAAACAATGTTTTCTATTACTCTGTCATTAATTTTAAATAAATTAAGTAAAATTGTTATATTAATATTATTTAAAACAAACATAATTTTTATATAAATATTTTTAATCTAATTAATTAATTTTAAATAAATTGTATACTAGCTTTTTGTTTATGATTATTTTAAGGCTTTAACATAATTTTTTATGATAAAAATAGTTTTAATGTGAACATTGTTTCTTTTATTTAAATAAATGAAATAGAAAATATTGAGTAGTTATTTAAATAAAATTTCTATATTCTATTTATATAATTTTTAATTTAAAATAATTTAATTATGATAACATTTTCATATTGTTAGTATTAGATCATATTTTACTAAAAATATGTTGTTTTTTAAATCCTTTAATTGACACATCTACAGGTTTAATAAAATATTAAATTCTACCACATATATTTGTATAATTATGAAAAAAGTATTAATTTTTTCTAAATTGAAAGTTATATTTTCTAAAATGGCCTACATTATTTTTTACCATAATTAATTGTTAAAATGGTAAAAAATATTTAATGAGGTTAAGTTTGACACGGGGTTATCAGCGATTAAACTAAAATGATAAGGGATAAAAAATGACCCAAAACATGTGTAATTGTCATTTCATGTTCTAAAATATTCCATAAATTTTATAAGATTTTATATTAGTCAATTTTAGATCATTATTTAATGATAAAAATGTGGATGTAATTCTTTTTTTAAGTTTCCTTACTAGTCCCATCCCCACTTATAAAATGACCCCATACCCTCTTCTCTTCACTGTACAAAACCCCATGTTTTGAGGCATGAACATAAAAAATTTATTTCTTCAATCCCTCCTATCATATTTTATGCAATGTTTTGATCATAAATCTATCCTATGAATGATTTTTATTCAAACCTTATTTTTTTCTCTGATGAAGATGTAGCATCCTCAAACGATCATATAATATTATTTATTATTTAACCACCTTCAATAATGATTAAACCATGATGATATAATAACCTATGTATCCTTCATATAAATTTTGGTTCTTATGATACGTTAATTATATGCAATAATATATTCCTCCCTCAAATGAAAAATTAAACCTTTGATCATTTATTTGGCGCATTGCCGCCTCACGAACCCAGATAATTCTATTTCCATCACTGCTTATCATGGATGCATATAATGATGTATATAATACTTATATATGATATTTATGTGATATTTATCTAATATTGAATTATAATATCAAAAATAAACTCTTGATTTTTCTTAGATTATAGGATAGCATCGCTCATGTGTATAGCAGACTACCACCACGGGGAACGATGTGATTCATTATTCTCTTATGATTTACATGGATGGTAAAAAGATTAAATATTATGTTTTTATAAGATGTTAATGAAAAATTAATTAGTGTAGTTAATAAATATTTCATATTTTTTAAAATATCTTCCATTGTTTAAATGATAATGTTGTTCATGTCTTCGAAATACTACCGCCTCAAGAAGTTATGTGATAATTGTTTATTACCACATCACCTGTATGAGTTATGTATGCATATTTAAATAAATAATATTGAATTTATTATAAAATTATAATAATTTTTTGAATAAATAACACTTAAGGTATTTGCATCATGTTCTTCTAAAATTAGAAATTTTACTCTTCTGTATATACTACATACCCCCCTCATTATTCAAACAAGGTTCATTTCCAAATCATATTTCATAGTTAGTTGAAAATTTTTAATTTATTTATAAACATGAAAAATATTTAATGGTAAAATTTTTGGAAATGATAAAAATATATACTATTTCATATTTATAAATTTAACAATGTGAATTTGTAAATTTGATTCATTTATCATTAAAAATTCAATTGTAAAATTAATTTTTTAAATAATTGATTATGACATAATAAAAAAGTAAATAAAAAATAATAAACATGATAAAAACACATTATAAAATAAATAATTATAATATTATTAATATTATTCATCATAATTAAAACATAGGAAAATAATCATTGAGTTAATGGATTTTTCTAAGCCACCATTTTCCTCATGTTCTGACCATTCTCATACCAATAGACATTATTTCACATTAAAGATATGGAATGATCCTAAATCCTAAAAATGTAACACCCAAAAGTTATAAAAGAATAAAATTATATTTATTATCATATATGACACACAACAATGAGCTCTAATAACCCAAAAAATATTTTTCATTAAATTTTATCTTTTCAATATCTTGCATAACACGCAACACTCATTTTTCCTTATGTTATGTCCAACACTGACTTTATATAAAATTTTATATATTAATAGAAAAAAATTATTTAATTTAATATTTACCACCCTAATATTGAAATGGAGGGTGCAAATTGTACTAAAACAATAAAATTACTGTTATTTATTGATTAGTAAGAAAATATGTATCATTTTATAAGAAACAACGAAATTCTTTATGAAATTTTTTTTTTCTAAAATATATTATCGTCGGGAATTGAAAAAATAATTAAATGATTGTTTATACAAGATTAGGGATATTTATTTTAGAAAACTAAAACAATTTATTAAATTGGATTACCAAAAATATCATAGGTTAAATTTTTTGGATTTTTCGTAATGTTGGATATTTTTTATGAATAGTTAGAAATACTGAACTAAAATTAAGAACTTCATTTTTATTTAAATTGTTTATAATGTAAAATTAATTATAAAATTTCTATAAAAGTAAAATTGATTTGTATATATCTTAATTAATTAAATTTTATTTATTTAATTAATTTTTATAATGAATTTCTATATGAAAATATATTTATCTATATAAGAATTTCTCATAAAAAAGTAGCTTTTCCCATTATGTCAATATAATTAATTTTAAATTATGTTCTTCCGCATATAAAAACTAAATTTTTAAAAATTTATTCATTATTTGGATTCAAAAAGTTTATAATTTATAATATATTATGAATAACAATTAAAAAAAATGTTAACTGTAAAAAAATTACAAATTAACTTCCACGTAATGGAAAAATGGCATTACGAGTAGTTAAACAAATATGATAAGTGATAAAAAAGATCTAAAAACATGAAAAACACATATTTTATTTCCATATTTCAAACTTATTTCTTCTTGGATTAAGAATTCCTTAATTAGTATGCTTGTTGAATTAGAAAAACATTGGTATGTTTGATTATTTTTAACACATTATAAGTGTTACACATAACTCACTTATAAAAGGTCACCCACTTTCCTCTTACCTCCACACATTTAATCAACTTTTTTATTCCAATAACTTCTAAAATAACTTCCATTACTCTCAAATATTGTTCTATTATCCTTAATTTGGTATGTAAGATAATATAATAATGCGTTATTGAAATCATAAGGAGGATACCTAAAGATGAAGTAATCTTCTTAAATGAGGTTAATTATTTTATTTCGTTAATCAAATTCTTAAATTATTAATAAATCATTATGACGTAATAAAATAAGTACAATTAATATAATGGGATGTTTTTATAATAGATTCATTACCACAACCATATTAACTTCAATAAAATGTGTCATGAAATCATCATTGGTGTGTATGGTGGACTACCACCTCTCTAACCAACGTTATTCATTTTTATATTACCACTATTCGTGGATGGGTATAATGATGGATAAAAAGTATATATTTTATATTTTAAACATATATTTATATATATATTCATTACATCATACATATCTTTTTTACATTCAAATATATAGGGGATACGAAAATGCCGATAAATTGTATGGAGGACTTCCACCTTCAGAAGCGGTGTTATTCTTCATTCAATAAAACATTACATGGAATGTATAAATGAAAAAAGTTAATGATAATCTAAATGAAACATTTTTTGTGTATGTGTGGATTACTATCTTCATGATGTGATGCAATAATCCTTTAATTACAACCCAACATGGATGATATATATAAGTATATATATATATGATAATTATTTAATAGTAATATAATACAAACCTTCATTCTATATTCATCCACAAAAAAAATGTTACTCATGCATACGTATGACCTACTATCTCAATGATCAGAAAATATATTATTATTAATAACCATATTTAATGATTAGTTTTATAAGTGTAATTAATGAATAAATATGAGAATTGTTTCAAGGATTTTATTATAGTCATGACATAAAAATTTAACATTTTCATGAACTAGATCAATATAAAGAATTATGCATGGGAAACAAAGAAAATTTACACCTTAAATAATGAAAATAAAGAAAGAGTATAAATTAATGGGTGAAAAGATGTTATAAAAGGAATATATAAGAAATTTTAATTAGTAATATGGGGATATTTTAATTTGATAACATGCATGAAGCCACTATAGTAGGTACAGGGTAATATATTTCTTATCATGTTTAATCCATTGAAAATATTATGTGTGATGTCCCGAAACTGGATGCCACTTAATGGTTTCCCTGAGCCTGGTGGGCCACTTGGCATCAAGAGAATCTCCCCAAATGATAGAGGATTCCAACTAGCAGTAAGGTTCTGGTGTGTGTACATGGGGAGAATACTCCCTTATTGGCCTAGTGTAACACAACAGAAGGATGATAAATAAATAGTTAATTGTTTAAAAAATATTAGCTAACAACAGAAAAAAAATAGATGCAATACATCAACTAGAATAACAATAACTGTATAAAATTAATCAATGGTAATGTAATGACGTGTCGCTTGAAAACTAGAAATCATGGATACAAGACAATAGTAATAACATGTTCTAAAAATTAAAATAAAACAAATGCTACTCCAAGAATCCCAAGATCTTACTTGGTCATCTCCAATAATGCTCCATCCTAAATAGAAAGAAATAAATTGTATGAAGCCGTATGATTTCATTTTTCAGAACCTTCACCATTTAATCAACTCTGGGGTCCTAACCATGCTCGAAGTGGGTGTGAGATAAATCTCAGTGGTCCACCACAAACGGTGTCTTTAACGTACAACCCGTGTAATGAAATATAGCAGTTTTCAGTCATGCATATATAACGTAAATAAAGAAGTAGAATATAACTAATTACCCAAGTACCTCTTCAGCACTCTGCTGGAGTCTGAACTTATACCCGGTTCATTTTATTTTTAATTCATATTTAATTTTAATATTTCACATGAGGCATAGCCAGAACTGACATCACCTAGTGATAATATAAGTAAGGATTTTCAGAAGACCTAACAAGGAAACCTCATGAAGATATCTAGTGGGGTATTTCCAGCGTAATAAAAATGGTATCTAAAATCTCACGGAATGCTATATTAGTAGTATCTGAGTCTAGATAATTGTAATAGTGTAATCCAAGGAGCGATATCCAAGGTATTCCACATTAAGGTACCTACAGAGTCCATGTTTATTGACCAATGATAAATGGGGCTCTATAAATAAATGTTACTACGAAAATTCACCATGGAACCAACTAGTTGATTTTGGATCCAAATAATGTATTTGATGTATAATATAATAATGTAAAGGACCCTACAGTAGTATACCAGGAATCTGGGGAACAGAAAAGAAACATATTCTTGGTGAGTATCAACCTTAGAAAACTGAATCCTAGAATTGGAATGGGGTTCCCAAGACCAGAGGTATTCTCCACTCAGAATCCAAGGCAGGATCAAGTTAACAATTTTATTTTAATATAGTAATAATCTCATCATTCATTAGTTCCAAGCCCTATCTTCCATTAGTTTGGATAGGCCATGTAGCATTTTAATTCTTTAATCAAGTCTTCATTAACCATTAAGGCATATTCAATTATTTTTGTTCTCTCTGATACCATCCATAAATATTTTATGGGGTGCTAAGGATATATAACCTTTATTCAATTTTATTGGATAAGGCCATGTTATATAATTAGTATACTTTCCATTATATATTTCACATTTAATAATCATTTTAAAGCACTTGACATTATACAATTCTCATTGTTAATGAGTCATTTATTATATAAGGGCTAAACTATAGGTAGGTTATGCGAAGGCAAACCCTAGTGTGACTTAAACATGCTGAAACACTAAGCCACACAAATTGAATAACCTTTGACATGGGTATGATTATGTTGTGGGTGTAACCACAGACAACTAATAACATATTTGGAAAGATCATAACCATACAATTCTAGCATGGATAATCATGGAATATATATTTAAGAAAAAAACTTCCAACAAAACTAGTGGACTCCACATGAATATTTCAATATCAACTAACATTAGGTATGAGTTAAAAACCACTCAGCTTAGGGTTGTACGACTCTTATCTTTAGATATTAACCATTTATTTTCCTCAGGACAGAGTAGATCTATGAAAATATGGAAAAATCTCACAAGTTGATATCTAGGTGGAGTGTTAAAAAAGGATTGAATAAAGGGGACTCCAGTACTTACCATTGTGCATCTGACTTGATGAACGGAATCTCGATCATATGACGAATGAAGGATATATCCTGATCCCTAGATTTGAGCTTGATAAAGCTCCCAAATGAGCGGAAATGGGATTAATCACACTGGTTATCATATTAGGTAGGAAGTGAGAGTATTAATAGACCATTAATGGAAAATATGGAAATTAACGAGAAATTTATTCAGCAAACAGTTTCCCCACATGGTTTTTCAAACCGTTCAAAAAACATGCAAGACGGTGCTACCCAAACATTTTGGCTGCAAATTTGAATCAAATAATGTGAAATCCATGCCTAGGTACATAAGAAAAATGGAGATTCAAATGGTTAGGCCGCACGACCATGAGCCAACCATACGAGGTGTCTCTGTCTGAAAAGAACCGCATCCAAAATTTACAAAACCATGTACCAAACCAGTTTTCCCCAAAAATATGGTTTTCGGGATCCAAACAAGAACTACAAACACATGTAACCTATACTAACTCATTACGCATCCATATAATGTTCAATGTAATGATTTAGAATGAAATTTATTTGATCCATACATGAGTGAAAAACTGGGTTCTTACAGACATCCACCCATAAAATAACTGTCCCACTGATTTTCCCTTCTATGAGTAAAGAAACAATGTTTGAGAATAAATCTGGCCATTGGGGTCATACATCAGCTTTCCTCTACCATGTATCATCCTGTACCCAGTCATACTACCATGTCACCTGTATAAGAGGGAAAAACATTACTAGGAGAGCCTTTGTTCTTCGATCAACAATGTGTAAATTACATTCCTCAAAGGTAGCATCAGCATCAAACTCAACTTCCTCGGGATCAAAGGTATGATACGGGTCGAAAAGATATTTGAAAAGAAGAAAGACATGAAAAATTTCATTCATTGAATGATACCCTTAAGGTATTAGCTATCGATAGGCTATCGGCCCAACTCCCTCAAGAATTTCAAACATCCTGATGTAATGAGGTGATAGCTTTCCATGCTTCCTTAACCATCCATTCTTTAGACTGGGTGATACCCGAAGAAAAACAGTATCCCCAACCTGGTACTCTAGAGGTATTAGATGGCAATTGACATAATATTTTTTTCTAGACATAGAAGTAGTCATACGCTTCCTGACCAGTTGAACCAGTTCTAAAGTCTCATGAATGAGATGAGGAACATGTCGGGATGCCTCACCTAACTCTATTTAGAACAAGGGATAACATCATGGTATATAAAATAAGACCTCAAATGGGTACATCTATATTGTCTCCTAAAAATATTATTATAAGAAAAATCGATGAGATGGATTTTCTTCTCCCAATTACCGCCGAAATCAAGGACACATTCTCAGAGCATATCCTCTAGAACCTATATTTTCCATTCTTATTGTAAGAACCTAGGTTTTGATATGAAAGACGTTGGAATATTCTTGATAATAATTCAGGGCAGCGCCTTCAGACGGCGTGCGATTATGAGCCCCGGAGTGGCCGGAATTAAATTTTCAGTGCGTTCACACTGGAAATGCTAAATAAATGAGATAACTCCTAAATGGAGTTCCGGATCAGAGATCTGAGTGTACGGATGGGTCCAGAATGGGGTGTTTACCCTGGAAATGATATAAATCTTGTCGGCGCGGCATGTTTGGACCCCTCTCCCGCTTCTGGAATGTTAAAGGGATAAATTAATTAATTTATTTATTTGTTTAATGGTGAAACTCGAGTATCTATTAAATGGTGGCTCGGATTGGGAAACCTAGGGCACCGTTGTGTTCGTAGCGTGCCGTTTACCCTAGGAGGGGTATAAGTTTCGCGAGCGCGGGCCGTTTGTGAAAAATGGCCCCAGGGGCGTTTTCGTAATTTAGTAGATTCGGACGTTAAATTTTTATAACTTTTGAACGGGGTCTCGAATTAAAATTCTGAGACCTCCGTTGTGCTCAGGAGGTGGTGTTCACCCTAAGAGAGGCTTAACCGCGACCCTACCGGGAGTTCGGGTTCGGGCCGACGGGCGGGTGGTTAAGCGTTTTCTATTTAAACGCTTAACACACCCACCTCCCTCTTCTCATTCCCCTTCCCCCCTGGCAGCCCTCCTCTCCCTCTCTTCCTCCAACTCCGGCGAGGTAGTCCGGTGAGGCGACTCCGGCGAGGTGCGGTGGTGTCGACGGATCGCCGCGAAGCTTCGGGCGAAGCCCCACGAGGTAGGATGTTGCGTTTGCATTTTCTATTTCCTGTACCTACTTTGAGCTCGTTTTTCACTGTCGATTCCTTGTTAAAACTTCGATCGAAGCCCATGAACGCGTAGTATACAATTTCTCTTTCCGACGCTTGTTTCAGATTTGAAATCGGAGGTCGGAGGCATCCTCAATCGTTCGCCGAAGGTTGCGGGAATTTCGGGTTGTCCCGGCGGTTTTCGGCCGGTTTAGGTGCTCCGGCGGTCCGAGGTGCGGCAGCAGAGGCTTCGGCAGGCGGCAGGGCTCCTCAGCGCGGCGGCGCTCTTCGGCAGAGGCGGCTGACGGCGGGGCTCCCCGGGTGAGACGCTGGCGGCCGGGTTTCTGCGCGGCGGCGCCGGTGTAGGGAGGAGGAGGGGGTCGCGGGGTGCGCGACCCCGCGTGTGGCGCGACCGTGACCCGCATGTCGCGGGTCTCTTCGGGAAAGGAGACCGGCCATCAAGGCCGGTTGGTGGCGTTGGCCGCGACCAGCTGGCCACGGGCCGGTCCGGCCCAAGGGGTCCCCCCCCCCCCTCTTCTAACTTCTGACGTCCGTAGCTTTCGCTACGGACGTCCGTTTTGCGAGCCGTCTACGGTGGTGCAGGCATGACGCAGAGGCGGAACTTTTGACATGGTTTCAAGAATTTTTAATTCCCGAAACGTGGGGCGTCGGTGGCGCGACACGCACGTCGAGGGGTTAGTTGTTTCTTCGGCATTTCTTGTTTTGGACGGTGCGGACGCATGCGATGTCCGCTTTGAGTGTCGTTAGTTGCGTTGGGACCCTGGTGCAGGGGAGAAGGTTTCCAGGGCTGTTTCGGGCGTTGGGACTGGATTTGAGGCATGGGCCCCACGGCCCATCTTTCGAGCTGTGTGCAGCGTTTCACGCCTTTTTCACCAGACGCCCGTTCGGGGCGTGCGAGCAGTCGATGTTGGGTGTTTTTCCGAGGGGATTGCAATGGTGCAATCCGCCCGCCCTAATTCGGCACGATGGTGCGGGCCCCGTGAGGGCCGTTTCGGGAGTTGACGGTGATTTCCAGCTTTATCACTGGGAAACCGTTTTGGACAAGTGAATAGCCCATCTTGTGTGCTTTTTCGAGAGGATCGCTATGGTGTGATCCGTTTGTTGAGTTTCGGGACTGGGATGCGGGTCCCCCGTGACACCGCTCGTGTGCGGTGCGCCAGAATGCATCTTCTTCTCCAGATATTTGTTGCACTCAAGTGAGTAGTGCTTCTGACTTGTTTTCCTGAGGGGATCGCAATGGTGCGATGCGCCCGACTGTTTTCGGGGCCGAGGCTCGGGATCACGGGACGCCGTTCGGGCTTGTGGCGGTGTTGGCGACTTTTCCGTTAGATATCAGTTAGAGTCGAGTAAGTAGTCGATCTCACGTGTTTTTTCGCGAGTATTACAACGGTACGATCTGTTTGGTTTTGCGGAGCCTCTTGCGTGATATTATTAACAGCAGAAGCATGGAAGGTGCTCTAGTGGTGGTTCGCCCTACCTTGTTTGTAGTGGACCCTTGGCGTATGATCGCGAACTCTTGGGAGAGTGATGTAAATGGTTCACAAGTTTTGATTGGTCATGCCTGGGCCTTTAAGGTGGAGTTGTTACGTCACGCCTTTGCGTTGACGTCGGGTTCCGTGTGCACGATAGCCCTTGGGCTGGAGACGTGGTATACTCTGGGAGTATACGAGAGCGCTTGGAGGTACGTGTGGTTTGTATCTGAGACGTTCGTGCGCTTGGTTGGGGTTGACTTGGGGCCACACGTCGTGTGTGCCCCATGTGCGTGTTGTGTTCTGCTTTGCGTACTTTGACCTCTCATGACATAGAGGTTCCCTCTGTGCTCGTTTGTTTGACCAGCAGGGCTGAGTGGTATCCCCATGGTTTCGTTCTCGATGGATCGACCGGTAGCGGTGTTAGTGACACCTAGTGATGGGATAGGCGCTGAACCCCTTTGGGTGAGTTGTGCTGGAGTTGGGTGGTTGTGCGGTGCCCACTCTGTGTTCAGTTGGCCAGTGTTGTACCCTCCAGTGGAGATGGACAGGGCAATTCTGAGTTCTACCCTCCAGCGGGGCTGGGCAGTGGGTTACTCATCGACCTCTTCAGGTTTACCCTCCAGCAGGGCTGGGCAGTGGGTTGCTCACTGACTTCTAGGGTTTACCCTCCAGCAGAGACTGGGCAGTGGGTCACCCGATGCTATTAGGGTCTACCCTCTAGCAGAGACTGGGCAGTGGCTCACCCGATGCTAGTAGGGTCTACCCTCCAGTAGAGGCTGGGCAGTGGGTCACCCGACGACCTCTTAGGGTCTACCCTCCAGCAGGACTGGACAGTGGGTCGCCCGTCGTCTAGTTCCAGGTCTACCCTCCAGCAAGGCTGGGTAGTGGGTTTCCTGTCGACTTATTCTAGGTCTACCCTCCAGCAAGGCTGGGTAGTGGGTCGCCTGATGATGTGTTATGGTTTACCCTCCAGCAGGTCTGGGCAGTGGGTCACCCGATATCTGGTTATTAATTACCCTCCAGCAGGGCTGGGCAGTGGGTCGCCTGATGATGTGTTATGGTTTACCCTCCAGCGGGGCTGGGCAGTGGGTCACCGGATATTTGGTTATGAATTACCCTCCAGCAGGGCGGGGCAGTGGGACACCTGTCAGCATTCCAGACTCAGTCCTCTCGACTAGGCTAGTATGTGTCTTTCCTCCGTGTTTACCGGAGCGGGACCCTTGGTTATATGGGTCAGTGTTATGACGACTTGACTTTGAGGAGACCTCTCAACTGTAGTACAGTGATGAGGTGTGGTTTGACTTTCCTATAACTCTCAAGTACGAGGGGCGCTTTCCCCACCCAGACGCGTTCTTGTGACGCGATCTAAAACTGTGCGGGCGAGTCAATGCCGCCCAAAGCGGATAGTGTCGAAGTGCGGTGATTGAGCCCCTTGTCTTGTAGTTTGGGGCAGACGTGCGGGATGCTGGGCATCGATGGTGTTTACTTCTGGGACTGTTGGTGATATTTTCTTGGGCTGAGCTACGGGATGGAGATCCTCTTACGACGTTGTTCGGGCTTCTTGATTGAGCAGAAGGATATGTATATACCTTGTTCCGATACCCACTCCTTGGGTTTGGACGAGTCTACCTCCTTTCTCTTGTTGGGTTGAGCTGGACTCTTTACTGCGCTTATTCTGTTGTAATTCTGTTATACTCCCTGTTCGATATACTGCTCACCCTTCAGTACCTTCTTTTGTTGCTCCCTCGAGCCTTCGGGGTATCCTACTGAGTATTTTTATACTCACCCCTGCTTGGGATTTTCCCGCACTTGGTGTGCCCTTGCAGACGACGGATAGGTGGAGCGTGACTTCAGTGGAGCATAGGAGCTTGGGAGCTTGGACTGCATGCGGTGGTCATGGCAGGGTTCCAGGTGGGAGACCCGTCAGCTATTTCTTTTGTTTAACTGTTGCCGGGTTGTGGCACTTTTTGGTTGGGCGCTTTTTTTGCCCATTTTCTTTTCAGTTTGTACTTTGTACTTGTAGAGGTCGATGCACTCTGTGGTTTATTTATAGCAATTGTTCTTTTTACTCTGCTTGTTCTTTCTTTTTACTCTGCACTCTTGCATTGAGTATGCTGTGTATGGGTGTGTACAGGTACTTAGGCAAAGGCCTCCCTGAGTTGTTGTGCCTTTGGCGTTGGTCGCCAGCCCCTGGCCTATGGAGGCGGGCTTGGGGTAGTTGCGGCTTGAGCCTGGGTAGGGTCGGGTCGTGATAAAGTGGTATCAGAGGTGGTTCGTTCTTTGGGACGTTGTGCGGACGTCCCTAAAAGAGAAATTGGTTGGTATTTAGGGCAACAGTGTTAACGTGTCTCGAGAGCGGCTCTCAGGCCAGGGAGTCTAGTGATGGTGCGGCGGCCGACGTATCCATTCACCAGGACCTTGATAACCCTCTTGTCGACTCGGCATGCTGAGATACTTGTTGCAGGGAAAATTTTTTGTGCATCACATAGGACTGAGTCTTGACTGTCCTTCTTGAGTCAGCTACCCATCGTTGTTGTTGTTGGTATATACATATATTCTCATCTGACTGCGGCACTCCTTGATAATATTCAGGATGTCTCTGCGAAGACAGCCAGCCAGGATACCAGCTTTGGGTGCGTAAAGACGACCCTGTGAGCTACGAGGACACAGTCCAGGACCCATCATGCGAGCCCCTTTCTCTGGGTGGTCCGGTAGCAGCACCCCCACCTGTTGAGCAGCAGACAACTTCAGCAGAGCAGGATGAGCTTGAGCGCAGGTTGAGCGCGCTCCGTGAGTTCCAGCGGCATAGACCACTAAGGTTCCGTGGTGAGCCAGACCCTCAGGCAGTAGAGGGTTGTCTAGAGGCAGTGGTTCGCCTTTTCAGGCTTGTGCAGACGCCGGCAGATCAGAGAGTGGCTTTGGTAGCCAGCCTTTTTCATGGAGTAGCTTGGCGTTGGGGGAGTCTGGTGACTCAGCTTCTTGACGAGTCGTCTCTTTCGTGGGGTGACTTTCAGTTGTTGTTCCGTGAGGAGTTTTTCCCCTCCTTCTTGCGCTCCGTTTGGATTCAGGATCTCCTGCAGTTTCATCAGGGAGGGATGACGGTGGCCGAGTATGCAGCTATTTATGCAGACCGTGCACGCTTTTACTCGGACTTGGTCCATGGCGATAACCTCCGAGCGCAGAAGTTTGAGCAGGGTCTCTGGTGAGAGATTCGTGTTGTCATAGTACCCTTGGGTATTTCCACATATTTCGGGGTGCTAGACCAGGCGCTGGTGACAGAGGGCTTCCTGTCATGTTTTGCGGTTGGTAGCGGCAGTGGTCACGACGAAGCTGGGACGTCTGCCGTAGCTAGCAAGTGCCGGAGGACAGGGCCTCGATGCAGGTGGCCTTCCCACTGCTGGTTTCAGAGACGTGGTCGTATACCACTGTGTCGAAAAGGCGTAGGGCCTTAGTTGAGGATGCCCTTCCGTGAGTGGATCTCGGGCTGTAGTCGTACACTACAGTGGTGCGGGAGGGCACTAGTGCAGCCCAGAGAGGGTCGGTGCGATGCTTGTGACGGGCGAGGTCACTTGGAACGAGACTTCCCGACCCGAGTTGCGGAGAACTTAGGGCAGGCAGCAGGTGCACCACCACGGCAGAGGCAGCGCCGTGATCAGAGTAGTGCCTAGAGAGGTGGGGCTAGTAGAGGAGTTGGAGGAGCTGGAGGTGGGGGACGACGTTACGAGATCTCTCCATCACCACTAGGCGGTCCATGTCAGGCTCTGGGAGCTGACGGTTGGGACCACG
Organism: Viscum album; assembly: GCA_963277665.1. Lineage (NCBI taxonomy): Eukaryota > Viridiplantae > Streptophyta > Magnoliopsida > Santalales > Viscaceae > Viscum > Viscum album. The sequence goes on from OY728166.1 coordinate 603,085,666, forward strand.
GGTAGCCGCGAGCTTTGGATGTCTACGATCCTGCAGAGCACGGGATGGTGAGAGGTACACCTTGTGACTCTTCTACTTCTTGCATTATAATTGATAGACTATGTGTGTGGAATGCTTTCCTCCCTACTCCTTGCTTGAGGTGTTACCAGGGTGACGCAGGGTGTCGGGTGTAACCCTGTTTTGGTAAGAAAAAAGGCGTGAGACCTTTCCCTTTAGTCGATGGTGTTGACTCCTTCGCTTCCGAGCGTGTAAGAGAGTCTTGGTTGAGAGACATCGACTGTGAAATCTTGTGTGGCCAGATGACCTTGGGTGCTTCACCATATGGATATTATAAAGGAGGGAATCATCGGGCCTTGTCTCATGCCCGAGCGGTGATTCCTGTCGCGGCGTGCGACGAAGAGGTTTGACCGGGGAGGTGAGCTACCCCCGAGGGCCTTCGGGCCGTTTGAGACCGTGAAAAGGGATGGCGAGGTTTTCTACCGCCTTGCCCTAACCCCAAAGTCTGGAGTGGGTGCATGACGTCGGAAAGGGCTGACCTCACATGAACGGATCAATCCTTTGGTCTATGTGCGGTGACGCAGAGCTATGCGTGGGTTCTTCTGGGTATGGGAAAGCCAGGTGTGGGCTTAGTACCCTATTTTGCTCCCTAGTTTTGCTTTTTGGGGATGAAAATATTGAAGGAGGGAATGATTTAAGAACCTAGGTTTTTCTACGAAAGACTTTGGAATATTCTTGATAATATTCCAGGGCAGCTCCTTCAGACGGCGTGCGATTCCAAGCCCCGGAGTGGCCGGAATTAAATTTTCAGTGCGTTCACACTGGAAACGCTAAATAAATGAGATAACTCCTAAACGGAGTTCCAGATCAGAGATCCGAGTGTACAGATGGGTCCAGAATGGGGTGTTTACCCTGGAAATGATATAAAACTTGTCGGCGCGGGATGTTTGGACCCCTCGCCCGCTTCTGGAATGTTAAAGGGATAAATTAATTAATTAATTTATTCATTTAATGGTGAAACTCGAGTATCTCTTAAACAGTGTCTCGTATTGGGAAACCGAGGGCAACATTGTGTTCGTATCATGCCGTTTACCCTAGTAGGGGTATAAGATTCGCGGGCACGGGCCGTTTGTGAAAAATGGCCCTAGGGGAATTTTCATAATTTAGCGGATTCGAACGTTAAATTTTTATAACTTTTGAACAGGGTCTCGAATTAAAATTCCAAGACCGTCGTTGTGCTCAAGAGGTGGTGTTTACCCTAAGGGAGGCTTAACCGCGACCCTGCCGGGAGTTCGGGTTCGGGCCGACGGGCGAGTGGTTAAGCGTTTTCTATTTAAACGCTTAACACACCCCCCTCCCTCTTCTCCATCCCCTTCCCCCCTGGCAGCCCTCCTCTCCCTCTCTTCCTCCATCTTTGGTGAGACAGTCCGGTGAGGCGACTCCGGCGAGGTGCGGTGGTGCCGACGGATCGTCGCGAAGCTTCGGGCGAAGCCCCACGAGGTAGGATGTTGCGTTTGCATTTTCTATTTTCCGTACCTACTTTGAGATCGTTTTTCACTGTCGATTCCTTCTTAAAAATTCGATCGAATCCCATGAACGCGTATTATACAATTTTCTCTTTCCGATGCTTGTTTCGGATTTGAAATCGGAGGTCAGAGGCATCCGCAATCGTTCGCCGAAGGTTGCGGGAATTTCGGGTTGTTCCGGCGGTTTCCGGCTGGTTTAGGTGCTCCGGCAGTCCGAGGCGCGGCGACAGGGGCTTCTACAGGCGGCGATGCTCCTCAGCGCGGCGGCGCTCTTCGGCAGAGGCGGCTGACGGCGGGGCTCCCCGGGTGAGACGCTGGCGGCCGGGTTTCTGCGCGGCGGCGCCGGTGTAGGGAGGAGGAGGGGGTCGCGGGGTGCGCGACCCCACGTGCGGCGCGACCGTGACCCGCATGTCGTGGGTCGCTGCGGGAAAGGAGACCGGCCATCAAGGCCGGTCGGTGGCGTTGGCCGCGGCCAGCTGGCCGCGGGCCGGCTGTGGGCGGGCCGGGCCGGTCCGGCCCAAGGGGGTCCCCCCCCGCCCTCTTCAAAATTCAGACGTCCGTAGCTTTCGCTACGGACGTCCGTTTTGCGAGCCGTCTACGGCGGTGCAGGACAAACGCAGAGGAGGAACTTTTGAGATGGTTTCGGGAATTTTTAATTCCCGAAATGAGGGGCATCGGTGGCGCGACACGTACATCGAGGGGTTAGTCATTTCTTCGGCGTTTCTTGTTTTGGACGGCGCGGACGCATGCGACGTCTGCTTTGAGTGTCATCAGTTATGTTGGGACCCTGGCGCAGGGGCAAAGGTTTCCAAGGCGGTTTCGGGCATTGGGACTGGATTTGAGGCGTGGGCCCCAGGATCGGTCTTTCGAGCTGCGTGCAGCGTTTCACGCCTTTTTCACCGGACGTCCGTTCGGGGCGTGCGAACAGTCGATGTTGGGTGTTTTTCCGAGGGGATTGCAATGGTGCAATCCACCTGCCCTAATTCGACACGATGGTGCAGGCCCCGCGAGGGCTGTTTCGGGAGTTGACGGTTATTTCCAGCTTTATCACCGGGCAACTGTTTTGGACAAGTGAATAGTCTATCTTGTGTGCTTTTTCGAGAGGATCGCTACGGTGCGATCTGTTCGTTGAGTTTCGGGACCGGGATGCGGGTCCCCTGTGGCACCGCTCGTGTGCAGTGCGCCAGAATGCATCTTATTCTCTGAATATTCGTTGCACTCAAGTGAGTAGTGCTTTTGACTTGTTTTCCCGAGTGGATCGCAATGGTGCGATGCGCCCGACTGTTTTTGGGGCCGAGGATCGGGATCACGGGACGCCGTTCGGGCATGAGGCGGTGTTGGCGGCTTTTCCGTCGGATATCCGTTGGAGGCAAGTAAGTAGTCAATCTCGCGTGTTTTTTCACGAGGATTACAACAGTGCAATCCGTTTGGATGTTTGGAGCCTCTTGCGTGATCTTATTAATAGCGAAAGCATGGAAGGTTCTCCAGTGGTGTTTTGCCCTACCTTGCCTGTCACGGACCCTTGGCATATGATCGCGCACTCTTGGGAGAGTGATGTAAATGGTTCACAAGTTGTGGTTGGCCGTGCCTGGGCCTTTAAGGTAGAGTTGTTACGTCACGCCTTTGCGTTGACATCGGGTTTTGTGTGCACGATAGCCCTTGGTCTGGAGACGTGGTGTACTCTGGGAGTATATGAGAGCGCTTGGAGGTACGTGTGGTTTATACCTGAGACGTTCGTGCGCTTGGTTGGGGTAGACTTGGGGCCACACGTCGTGTGTGCCCCATGTGCGTGCTATGTACTGCTTTGCGTACTTTGACCTCTCGCGACATAGAGGGTCCCTCTGTGCTCGTTTGTTTGACCAGCAGGGTTGAGTGGTCTCCCCCTGGTTTCGTTCTCAATGGATCGGCCGGTAGCGGTGTTAGTGACACCTATTGATGGGATAGGCGTTGAACCCCTTTGGGTGAGTTGTGCTGGAGTTGGGTGGTGGTGCGGTGCCCAATCCGTGTTTGGTTGGCCAGTGTTGTACCCCCCAGTGGAGATGGCCAGGGAAATTCTGATTTCTACACTCCAGTGGGGCTGGGCAGTGGGTTACTCATCGACCTCTTCGGGTTTACCCTCCAGCAGGGTTAGGCAGTGGGTTGCTCACTGACTTCTAGTGTTTACCCTCCAGCAGAGACTGGGCAGTGGGTCACCTGATGCTATTAGGGTCTACCCTCTAGCAGAGACTGGGCAGTGGGTCACCCGATGCTAGTAGGGTCTACCCTCCAGCAGAGGCTGGGCAGTGGGTCACCCAACGACCTCTTAGGGTCTACCCTCCAGCAGGGCTGGGCAGTGGGTCGCCCGTCGTCTAGTTCCAGGTCTACCCTCCAGCAAGGCTGTGTAGTGGGTGGCCTATCGACTTATTCCAGGTCTACCCTCCAGCATGGCTGGGCAGTGGGTTGCATGATGATGTGTTATGGTTTACCCTCCAGTGGGGCTGGGCAGTGGGTCACCCGATATCTAGTTATGAATTACCATCCAGCAGGGCTGGGCAGTGGGTCGCCTGATGATGTGTTATGGTTTACCCTCCAGCAGGGCTGGGTAGTGGGTCACCCAATATCTGGTTATGAATTACCCTCCAGCAGGGCTGGGCAGTGGGACACCTGTCGGCATTCCAGACTCAGTCCTCTTGACTAGGCTAGTCTGTGGCTTTCCTCCGTGTTTACCGGAGCAGGACCCTTGGTTATACGGGTCAGTGTTGTGACGACTTGACTTTGAGGAGACCTCTCGACTGCAGGGCAATGATGAGGTGTGGTTTGACTTTCCTAGAACTCTCAAGTACGAGGGGCTCTTTCCCCACCGAGACGCGTTCTTGTGACGCGATCTAAAACAGTGTGGGCGAGTCAGTGCCGCCCAAAGTGGATAGTGTCGAAGTGCGGTGATTGAGCCCCTTGGCTTGTACTTCGGGGAAGACGTGCGGGATGCTGGGCATCGATGGTGTTTACTTCTGGGACTGTTGGCGATATTTTCTTGGGCTGAGCTACGGGATGGAGATCCCCTTACGATGTTTTTCGGGCTTCTTGATTGAGCAGAAGGATATGTATATACCTTGTTCTGATACCCACTCCTTGGGTTTGGACGAGTCAACATCCTTTCTCTTGTTGGGTTGAGCTGGACTCTTTATTGTGCTCTTTCTGTTGTACTTCTGTTCTACTCCCTGTTCTATCTATTGCTCACCCTTCGGTACCTCCTTTTGTTTCTCCCTCGAGCCTTCGGGGTATCCTACTGAGTATTTTTATACTCACCCCTGCTTGGGCTTTTCCCGCACTTGGTGTGCCCTTGCAGACGACGGACAGGTGGAGCGTAGGAGCTTGGGAGCTTGGACCGCATGTGGTGGTCATGGCAGGGTTCCAGGTGGGAGACCCGTCAGCTGTTTCTTTTGTTTACCTGTTGCCGGGTTGTGGCACTTTTTGGTTGGGCGCGTGTTTTGCCCATTTTCTTTTCATTTTGTACTTTGTACTTGTAGAGGTCGATGAACTCTGTGGTTTATTTATAGTAGTTGTTCTTTTTTACTCTGTTTGTTCTTTCTTTTTACTCTGCACTCTTGCATTGAGTGTGCTACATGTGGGTGTGTACAGGTACTTAGGAAAAGGCCTCCCCGATTTGTTGTGCCTTCGGCGCTGGTCGCCAACCCCTGGCCTATGGAGGCGGGCTTGGGGTAGTTGCGGCTCGAGTCCGGGTAGGGTCGGGTCGTGACACTGATTGTCCATCAGTCTGATGGAGAAAGCCCATGCATATATGAACCTATATCCACATAGATTTTTGTAAGACTATCCCTAACCATAATATGAAACAAGCATCCCTATATGAAATGAATGTACTTTGAAACCCGTGTAGTCATACAATCTCATGGACATACATTTTTTCAAACTCATCAATGGAGAATGTGTCCCATATATGAATGAATTGGGATTATGTCGTTGTTATATCAATGACTACCCAAATAGCATGAATACCCCTCAGTTTTTTATTTAATAAGATGATGAAATCCATATAAACATATTCCCAATTCTATTCCCAAATTGGAAGCGGTTGTAAGATTCTTGTAGGTCTCTCGTGCTCCTCCTTCACCTACGGATAGGTGGAACACCAAGCGATTAATCCTAAAATATGAAATTTAATCTTATGACACCAAAACTGGCATCACATATCTCGATACTTGTTTGATATTCCTTGATGAACTTCCCACTAAGATGCATGAGACTCTCTCATCAATACCTATCTCATATATGTAGGAAATGAGATACGTCTTCATAGATGCGGGACAATGCCTCTGTCCACAAACCAATCCGGTGTTGGGTTATCCCATGATATAATCTCATGGAGAACCAAGACTTCGGGATTTGAAAACAGCCTAATCGTCACCTTCTCGAAAAGGAAAGATGTAACTTTAAGGTTGTGAGGTAAGATTACTTGTGACCATTATGAAACTCTGGATGATGTTCAGAAAATAGGTTTATTAACTTCCATTCATCTATAGAATCGTGTATGTCATGTGTTTGAGTTTTTTGACTCAATGAATTAGTGACTACATTTCCCTTTTCCTGTGTATTGGAAAGCTCAAAATCAATGGATTATATATATTTGACCCATCTTTGATAACTGAGGTTCATGTCATGCTGATAAAAGTTATACATGAGGCTCTTGTGATATGTGTACACAACAATGTGCTCATCAAACAGATAATGTTTCCAGAAACATAGTTCATGGGAAAATATTGCATGCTTGAGGTTATGCATTGGGTAGTTTCTCTTTTGAGGCCCCAACTTCCAAGATATATATGCAACATATTTCTATTCTTGCATCAAGACATCACCTATGAAAATTTATTATTAATAATAGAAGTAGATATAACCTTTACATATTTTTCGATGATATAGAATCAGTGCCGAGACAAGCCTCTCTTTTAGTTCAAGAAAATCATTCTTGAATTCCTTTGACCACAAGTACTTGATACCCTTCCTCTTAGTCTGTTACGAGTTGATGTAAGATGTGAGAAGACTTGTATGAAACACCTATAATATCTAGGTATCACTTAGAAACACCTAATGTCAAACATTTTTTGTATTCTCCCATGAAACTACAATACTAACATTTTCAAGGTCAACAAATACTCATTATTATTAGATAATATGACCCACGAAGTTGACCTTGTTGATCCACAAGTCGCATATAGCAATATTGGCATAAATTTGATGCCCTGTTAGTGTAATCATAATAATCTCAAGATGTTTGGGATGGTCATTACGAGTACGATAATACACCGATATTTCTTCTACAAACACCACAAAAAAGAGTCCAAATAGTGATTGAAAACCCTTTTCATAAATGAAATGAAAATGGAAGGAATGTTCATAAGAATGTGCAACATAACAAGATAATCATACAAAACATACCTATTATCGAATGTTGAGTGAGGTATGCCTGATGCTATGACTCACACCTAATGATAAACTAATCTAAGTTCTATCATAGGGAACACCATACAACATTGGATCTAGTCAAAGAGATCATCTATTCGTGGAAGTGGACACTGATTCTTGTCTATATTCTTTTTCAGCTATCTATAAATGCTGCATATATATTAGGTCTTATCTTCCATCTTGGAGAAAATCATGGGCAAACCCTAAGAGGATGTACTAGGCCATATAAATCAATTTTCTTCTAGGTCCTATATCTTCTTCTTGAGAACCAGAAGATCGATAGGTTAAATCCTATATGGAGGAATTGAAACTGGAGATACTCCTAGAACATGCTAAATTTTAAACACTAACTCTCTCTTTGGAGGTAATAAAGAAATTTCATCAAAAAGGACTTCCATAAAATGATATAATACTGGATGGAAATTAGTTTGAAGAAAACCTTAATCCTTCAAGAAATGATTAGAAATCTAGTCAGTCTCATCCCCTAGCCCATGATGCTTCGGTCTAGCTCTACCATCCTTGATATCCCACTCACCTTTGAAAAGATAAAAACTACCTTTTGGTGATGTAAAATAAACCATGATGATATAGTAGTCTATAAAGGCCTGATAGTTGACTATCCTGTCCATCCTAAGAATGAAATTGATGTTCGTCATCTTGAGAATAAATAAATTCCACCAGAAGGGGAAACTGCCAACCTCTAGGGGATAGTCCTTAATGTTTTTTATGTCCTTTTATGTATTCCCAACGGTGTGTTGATGGTCATTACACCAAAGTGGAACTATATCTATAGTCTATGAAATCCGAAGATAGATACATAAATGAAGGAGTTTGAAGAACCTATATCAAAAAAGTAAAATAATAGTGGATGCTACTATAATAGAACATCGTACTATAGAAATTAATGCAGCCTGATCATTGGGGAATAGCTGTAAAGAATGCTATTGACCTGATCCATGACCATGTGCAGCAGATGGACTACCATGACCATGAATTTTTTGTTGGATATACTATTGATCTGAGGTCGGACTACCACAACCATGAACTCTTATTCATTGAGACCTATCCATAATATCCCCACTCCCTACATGATGGGGCAAAAAGAACTTTCTCATGTTGGTATAGAAGATACTAGTCCTTTTACACATGAGTATTTTGTAAATGTCATTCTAAAACGCTAAAGATGACCCATACAGATGCAAGACCTACACTCAATATGGTCTCTATCACATTGGGGATTCTTATACCCAATTCTTCAAAATTGATGAAAAACCACATAACTATCAATCTAGATACATTGGTTTCCACTAGCCTACCATGAAACCTCAATGGGACATTTCCTGCCTTCAGAAGAACTACAGGACTGATGTGGCACTGATTCTTTAATCTGGTGCATTTCCTATGGCTCATGTCACACTATGTGATAAGGGCCTGATCAATTATTGTAAATAATTAGTATGATGAAAAACATTCACCTGAGTTCAGACGGTGTAGTAGTTCCCATATTCAATATTTCTAGCATACGAATTCTCAAAACAATCTAGAAATGGTGAAAAGCGATGTAAATCAGTAGAAAGAGTTGAATATTCAATAACTAACATAGATCCTTGATCAATATGCATGAATATTCATTCTTTTTCAGCTCTTAATGGATGAGGAAAGAAATAATCATAGAATATAGTTTGGAGTCAATAATATACCCATATGATGACCTGCCTGGCTAACCACATCCCCTCAACACTTGGACGAATCCTAAATAATCTATGTAAAAATAATTACTCACTACTCTAGAGGAATTTACAGATGCTCAATGATAGTTATCATGGCCTCCAGGAATGACTTAGCAGCCTGAGAACTTCCATACTCGAAAAAATTATAAGGATCTTAATGCAGTAACTCACGGGTTAGATCATATTTCGTAGGTGCAACCCATGGAGAACCTTTAATTGATTGCCTCAAATGTAGGTAAATATCATGGATGTAGAAATAAGTTCCCAGATAATTTATAGTAGGTGATGCCTCATGGAGAACTTCTATAGGTAATAATGGCAGCTCAGGGCCCTCAATGTCTAGATCATAGTCGTCACCACCTTCCGTGCGAAAAACATGTGGACATGGTGGTGACATTGGTCTAAAAATTCCAAGAACACCACTTTGAACAATATTACAATCATAATATAGAATCACTAGTGGAACTAGACATAAGAAAACTTACAACCCAAGGTATACCACCGAAGCTACTAGCTTAGACGGCTAGGTATCGGTAAGTGCTCTAGTAAAAGTTTAATGTTATTTTACTATTAATTTACAGGTTCAATACATTAAAATTCATTAATATTAGATGGTTGGATAAGGATGTGAAATGAATTCATTTTAGATTTCAGGATTCAAATTATAATGGATAGTCATTTCTGATGAATCAGTGCCCATACACCTATTACAAGAAACAACACCCCTTATTTATAGCATACTGGCTCGACTTGGTAAATTACTCATCCCAACCCATGAGAGCCCATACACCTCATGAACCGAGACAATAAATTACTCAATCAAAGACCATGCAATATAATTATAGGTAAACTATCACAACATCACTCAATAATCATAAGCACATCAATAAATGCGTTGTAATGAAATATAGCTATATGGCCTGGAAATATACATGTCATGTGAACTCTAGATTCCTATAAGGTTGCATGTAATAATGATCCATGCCCTCATATTGTCGGGCCAAGGATGAATGAAAAACCTAAAATAGAGTAATAATCAACCACACCACAAAACATGTGCATCACCCAATGGTGAAATAATATTCAATATAATAGGAATAATAATAATAACAATTATTATATAAGAAACTAGGATTTTACCCAGAGCATGTGTTTGAAACGCCCATGAACAGTTTTTGAACAAGTATCCGGAATTACTGTTCTCTAATTTGTTGTCTCCAAATAGAAAATTTAGAAAATAAACCATTCATTTATAGCACTTGGTAATGTCCTGATGCTGAATTACACATAACGGGGGCCCCAATCCCAGTGGGACACATGGTGTCTTTCACATCTCCCTGAACGCCAGAAGATGTTGACGAGTAGTGGTGGCCTATGGTGTGTCTGTGGTGAGACTATTCCCCCATCATAAGATTTTAGATCAAAGGAATGAATATAAATAAATAGTAAACAATGGAGGAAATATAAATAAACAGTCAAAGCAAGCAGATGCATTAGATCAACTAGACAAGAAATAACTATATCAACATAAACAATGTTAATGTAATGACATGTAACTAGAAAACATGAAATCATGGATACAAAAAATGAGGCATTACATGTTCCACAATGTAATAGAAAAAGAGGCTATTATAAGAATCTTTAGATCCAACTCGGCCATCTTCTATAAAGCTCCATCCTAACCCACAAGCAATCAATTGATTGATGTTGTATTCTTCCCTTTGTCACCACCTGCAACCATGTAATCAACTTTGGGAACCAAATGGCACCTGAAGAGGGTGTGAGATAAATATTAATGGTCCACCATCTATAGTATCTATATCCTCTGGTCCGTGTAAGGGAATATAGCAGTGTGCATGCATGCATATATAATGTGAAGAAAGTATCACAATACAACTAAATAACCAAGTACATGATTCATCCCTCATATAGTGTCTTAACATGTAACCAGTTCATTTTATTTATAATTACCAATTAATTTTAATTGTTCACGAGAGTCATATCCAACACTGACATCACCTCATGATAATATAAGTAGTGAAGGTCCACGATGAAATAAGGAAACCTGACCATGATATCCATTAAGGGAATTATAAGGTAATAACATATGTATCATAAATCTAATAGAACACTAACTCAGTAGTATCTGAGTCTAGATAATGGGTAAGTGAATAATCCAAGGATATTAATGAATGTAATTCCACAATAAGGTTACTACTGAGTCTGAGGTGTTTGACCATGGTAAAACAAGTCTATTCAAAGTCATTTCCCTACATGAATTCATCACGGAACCTATTAGATGATGATGGATACAAGGAGTGTATCTGAGGTATCCTATAATAAAGTAAAGGACCCTATGGTAGTATACCGATAATCTAGGGAACAAACAAGAACCAGAGTCTGGGTGGGTATCATCATAAGAAAACTACATCCTTGAATCAGAATGGGGTTCCCGAGACATAAGGTATTCTCCTCTCCGAATCCAAGGTGAGTCTGAGTTGGTGCATTGATTATTTATATTGTAATCTGGTAATCATTTATTAAGTCAAGTCCATGTCTTCTATTAGTTTTGATAATTCAAGTAGCATTGGAACCCATTAATGATGTCTTTATTAACCATTATGAAATATTCAATTATAAAGGTTCACTCTTCTACCTTCCATCAATAAGGAAATGGGTTCTATAGACATGTAACATTTATTCTATATCTTTTGATAATGACATGTTATATATTTAGTGTACATTCCCTTCTACAATTCAACTTTAATATTCTTTTGAAATCACATACCTTAGGCAGGTCTAGTTGTGAGCATACATGGTACATTCCACTATGCAATTCACATTGTTTAAAAATCATTTATTATAGAAGGGGTAACCATTAGGAAGGTCAAGAGAAGGCTCACCCTAATGGTCTCTTAAACGTTCAAACACACAATAACCAAAAAATGGAATAACCTTTGACAGGGGGTGGATTACGTTGTGGGTGTAACCACTAACAACTAATCACATATTGTTAAAGAGTATAACCATACAATTCATGCATGTTTAATCATGGTATGTATATTTAAAAAATATGTTCCAACAAAATCGGTGGGTCCCACTGGAAAATTTCAAAATTAATGAACATTATGGTTGAGTTATAGACCACCCAACCTTGGGTTGTACGACACTCTTCCTCTGGTTTCATCCAACGATTTGCATCAGATCAAAGTAGATATAATAAAATGAGTAAAACAATAACTTTATGATATCTTGTTGGAGGGAAAAAGAGTTGAAGAACAGCTAAATAGGGCTCGGGTAGTTACTAATACACATCCCGTGTGATGAAAAAAAGCTTAATCAGATTTGGGATGATGGAGATCTCTTAATCCCTAGAATTGGCCTTTAAAAAACTACATAATGAAATAATAGGGGGTTAAATCCCGTTGGTTCACAGATTATGGATGAAGAAGGAGATTTAATATATAATTAAGAGATAAACAAGAAAATTAACTAGAAATTTAGCCTTTGCACAGTTTTCTAGAATGCTTTGTCTAACCATGTGCAAACCGTGAGAGATGGCTCTGCCCAAATGGTTTGGCAAAACTATATGATCAAACCATATAAAATCCTTGGATGTGTGGATGGGAACAGACATGAAATGAAAACTCATATCACAAAAGATGGTCTATGTTGTTAAAAACATCCCTCCTTAATGAAATTATTTCTGTAATTTCATAATGAAGGTGATGAAGAGGAATACTTGAACAACTCCCGTCACTGAAATCATACATCAGTCTCCCTCTTCATAGCCATGTTTTTACTCACTCATTCTGCCATAGCCCTCATACTAGAGAAACATATCAGCTATGGAGAACCTTTTCACTTCGATTAACAATCATGATATGATGCACGTATAATGAGGCGTCCAAATCTAACTCAACCTCATTGGGGTGAAAAACATGACATGGGTCATAGAAGTAATTTATAAGTAGAGAAACGTGTAAAACTTAATGTATAGACTGATACATCTATGGTAATTTTAATCGATAAGAAACCAGTCCGACACTCTCCAAAACCTCAAATGGACCAACGTATCTCAGTGGATAGTTTCCCTTTATCCTAATACTTTTGTTTCCTAACCTCAGTGTGACATGTAGTAAAACCTGATCTCTGACCTCGAACTCAGTAGACTGTCTTCGTCGATCAATATAATACATCTGTTGTGACTATGCGGTAACCATACTCTTCTGAATCAACATTATCTACTCTTTAGTCTGCTGGACAAGAAGAGGTCCCAACATAGCTACCTCTTCTACTTTCAGAAAACATAGGGTGATCAGCATGGCCTACCATACAAATCCTTACAAGGTTTCATTTGAATAGTTTCCAAAAAACTATTATTGCTGGAAAACTCTACCAGAGGTATGTTCTTTTCCCCTGAACCTCCAAAACATAAGACACATGCACGAAGCATGTCCTACAACACCTGAATCGTACGCTCAGACTAGCCATCTGTCTGGTGATGGTAAGTTGTACACAGAATTACATGTTTTCCCGAAGCCCTTTGTAGTCCCTACTAGTCCCAAGAAGTAAAACATGCATCCCTTTTTGAAATGATGGAGTGAGGAACCCCTTTTAGACCTAAAATATTTTGGATGTACATCCTTCCCAGCTCATCTACACCGATGGTCTACTTAATTGGTAAGAAGTGAGAAATTGTCGAATGTCTGTTAATGAGAACCCAAACTGCATCATTCCCTCAAGGAAACCTCATTTAACCATTCACTATGCCCATCATGACATCATTCGACATCCACTCAGGAATGATTAACTAATGCTAATTCATACGAGTCGATGATGCTCCTCTTTCACCTTCTGACTTGTGGAATGTCTCGTCACCAAACCAGCGACATCTCTCTTCATTCATGGCATCCCATACTGATGTTGTAGATCTTAATACATCTTGGTGACACCAGGATGAACATCCCCAACTGAAGAATGAAAATACCACATCAGCTCCACACATATGTCCCCTGACACCCATATGTGCCAATGAAAATTCATGTTTTCATCCATGCCTACTGTCCATCCAAAAATATTGTCCTCTCCTAACACACTCTCCTGTAGAACTGGGCCTTTATCTTCTGATAGATTCCTCATTGACACTCGATCAAGCGGAGTAGAGTTATCAACTACAGAATAAAGGAAGGTATTTCCATGACTATTGTGCACTTATAAATGCATCTAAGAGAAAAGGTCCGTAAGAGAATACTCACTAATAGCCTCCTGAACTGTCTGTATCTGAGTTTTCCATCTCAACGCATTAGCCACTACCTTTCCTTTCCCAAGCGTATAGGCATGTTCAATGTCAAAGGAATGAAGATATTGAACCCAACTTCGCTGTCTCAAATTCATATCTCTCTGAGTAATGGTATAATTGAGACATTTTGGGTCGATGAAAACCAAAAATGATATCCCAACAGATAATATCTCTAACAACATAAAGCATGGAAAACTATATCCAAATAAAGATCAAGCATTGGGTAATTCATCTTGTGTGGCCTCAATTGCTGAGACCCAAATACAAGGACTCCTTCCCCCTATATAAGTACTGCTCCTAGCCTGATACCTATTTCACCACTATAAGCTTTATAACTCTTTCCTGGTTATAGAATGACTAGTTTGATGATGAAGATAACCTCCATTTCACCTCTTGAAAGGATGAATCCTAAGAATCTAACCACAAGTACCTCACACATTTCTTAGTATGGCCCATCAGTGGCGCTACTAAGAGTGAAAATTACTATATATAACACATTTAGTATCTATCAAGCCCAAGAAAATTATACACCTCAAAGACATTATTTGGCGGGTCCCAGGAAACTAATACCCTCACTTTCTTTGGGTGTAGTGATACTCCTATATCTAAGATAACATTACCCATGAAGTGAATCCGGTCCATCCAAAGTTTCATTTTGAGATCATAACATATAAATGATGCCCTCTCAGGGTACTCAAAATGACCATAACATGTGTGGCATGGTTGTGTCAAGTGTGAGAGTACACCCAAATATTTTCAATGAAGACTACCATGAAAGAATCCATGTATGGATGGAAGACATGGTTAATCAGTGCCATGAAAACTACAGAAACGTTCGTGAGACTGAATGACATAACCACATACACATATAGACAATACTTACTCTCAATGTTTGTAGGAGGAATATCTGATGGTATGACATGCAACTGATGATAATAGGATATCAAGTCAATCATTGATAAAACCCAGGATCATCGAAGCTAAACAATGTGATCATCAATCCTTGGAAAATTATATCGATTCATGACTGTAAACTAGTTCATCTTCCGATAATCCACACCATGACTAAGGGTACCAACTGCCTTCATCGCAAACAGGACAGGTGAATCCCAAGGAGAAGTACCGGGTAAGATGAAACCATTTTTCTGGAAATCCTCTAACTTCTTCTTGTGATTCTGTAACGTTGGGATATCAATCCAATAAGGAGGAATGGACACCAGTGTTGTTCTAGGAATAAGCTCAATAGAAAATTCTACCTCTCACTCTATAGGAAATCCAAAAAAGTACTCTAGAAATAAATCCCTAAACGAACCACCGCTGGGGGAATTTCTATTTGTGGAGTCCCCTAGTCATCCAAATATAGACTAGAAAACTAGGTTGTAACTCCCCCAAACTCATGCTGCTCGGGTCCTGCTCTGCTCACCTAGACATACCATACACCCTTATGAAGAAACAATCCCCCCTATAGTGACATGAAACTCACCCTATGATGATAGCAGCCGACAACTTCCTAGTAGGGAACCAACCATACCATCTCGAGAATGAAATCATATGATTTACTCACTACTACTTGTAGGTCCCAAAAGAAGGAACACCCACCATCCTCAAGAGGGAACTCCTTTCACTATCGTACACTAGTTGTTTTAGTCCCCAATAGAGTGTCCAGAATTACGACATCTGTAGAAGTAAATATATAGATCCTAAGGTTCTCCACAAAAAAAAGACAAAAAACTATTGGAGGCCCCTATATTGAAAAATATTAGAAGATTAAACGGAGGAAACCAAAATAATACCTTGAACTATAGAGGGGTTCAGGATACTTCTCTTGTTGGATCTGATCTATCTCAAAAGCCTGACATGATCCATGACCTTGTAAAGCTGACTGATATCCCTTAGTTGATCCAACCTGTGGCTGTTGAATACCCTGTGCATGACCATAGCCACCATGAACACCACCTTGGCTTGAACTACTTGAAGAACTCTACACCGAGTCTAATGTCAGACTAGTCATCCTACTTTGATACGAGGATTCAAAATAGAACCCCTATCACCAAATTATGGTGAGAAAAAATGACAGAAATGCAGAAGATGGCCCACCTTTCAGCAACATCAGTACTCAATAGGGTCTCTCGGGCAATGGGTCCTCATATGCCCACTATTCACGCACTGTTATCACACCACTTGGCTACCATAAGAAGTTTCCCATCGCCACGGATCTCCCTCCAGTGCTTCCAGTTTTAAGTTAGAGGGGTACCAACTATGGATGTCGAGCTGCCCGGGTTCACATCCCTAGAATCCCTCATATTGCACTCTAGGATCTATGTCTGGTTGATTATGGAGATGATGTATGTCTACCTGAAAATTTTCACCTGAGATCATATGTAATTCCTAAGACCATCCTCAAACGTCCATCTATGAAATAACTCATCACCCCCTAGAATGGGACTGAAGCGCTGCATCTCTGTGAAGCGAGTAGAGTACTCCAAGATAGAGATAATACCCTATTCCAGACTCATGAACTCTCAGACTCGATCGCCCCTCAATGTATCTTGGTAGATGTAATCGAAGAAGGCACGGTGAAACTCATCACAAACCATTACCTGTAATAATATCGCCTTTAATATCACATCCCACCAACTCTTGGTGGAATCCCAAATCACGTGGGTAGAGAGATTCACTCTTATATCTGGAGGTGTCTCTAGATGATCAAAGAGCGACATCATGGATTCTAACCATGACTCTGCAGCCTAAGGTCCTCTATCCTCCGAGAAGGTGGGAGGATGCTGCTGCTGAAAAACTATCATCAACACTACCATTGATGGGGTAGGATGTGGTGCTCCCTGGAAATGACTGAATAAACCTCATGAATAATTATCAAAATTGTGCATCAATAACTGTGCCTATAATGGTGACTAGTTCCATGACTGACACGTCAAAATGAACTTCTTGTAGTCCGTGATTTTCCATGTCCAGTTTCTGTTAGCTACCCTGTATCTAGCGTACAACTGTTGGACGTCATGGTGGCATGACTCTACAAGGTCAAGCACACACCTTCGATCAATATTATCAATGACTGAAACATAGATGTGCAATAATGGAACAAGAGAAATAAAACATTTAATTTTTTAAAAAATTGGATACACATTTGACTTCACATGGCATGATCACGATAGACACATTGTGTACTACCTATGTTTCAACCGCTCATGTTGATATTCACATATTTGGAGACACAGTTGAGTCTACATAGCGTGTTTGTGACATACACAGAGTGTACCAGAAAATATTCATCAACTCGTGTCTTTAGTCACATGATCAGATACATGGTCTCCAAAACATGATGGGCACGTCCGGTACATGGCTTGTTCCCCAAATGGATTCCCAACACTGTGTTTATTCCCACAAAGTTAATCATATGGTTAAATATTTCATGGGGTTTACATATAGTACATGGAGTGTAGTTAAAAATAACTTTTCCTTACAGAACAGACGGACACATGTCTTGTATTAAACAATACAGACAATGTATTCTACATTTCTTCAGATAGTAAGTCTCAGAAACTATTCTAGAACCCCATAAAAACACTGAATCAAACATTAAAGTTCAAAATTCTGATCCGGGGGGGGGATACTCTCCGAAAATCCATTCTTGGCATTATATTCATGTATAACATAGTATAACATCGCAATCAAAAACATTATCCAGAAAATTTGGATCCATGAGGGCCCATAATACCTTAGGGATCAAAGGTGGTGCTCATTAAAATGAGACCTTACTTAATTATAAATACCCTATAAAAATGATGTATTCTATAAAGTATTCTATCAAAAAACATGCATATTTATCACAACATCCCTCACAACAACATGAAATCGATAATACACCCTAAATGGCATAACAAGAATGAATGAAATGTGATCTCCAGAAGGTGCCTATATAATGCATGATATGGAATAACCTCATTTCATCAGATTGGAACAGAAATAGATCCATAATAATATCATCAATAACATAGCAAAATGAATTCCTTTGATACCACTTTGTAATGTATCGGTTCCGGGTGCCGCCCAGGGGTGCCCCGTACCCGATTGGTCACATTAACACAAGCACATTTCCCCAAATGCCAGAGTCTGCTGACTAGTATGGATGGCCTTTGGTGTGATAGTGGGGAAACCATTCCCACATTGTCAGAGTAATGTAGTGGAAATAAAAAAATAATAGTATCAGATACAGAAATAATAACACACAACAATAAACATTAGATGACTACAAGTAGATGAACAACTGAATCCCATAAATAAATGATGCATTCACATATATCTAGGAAAGCATCCAAACAAGTCTAAATGATGGAATACAGTAGTAAATCAAAGTAAAATGGAAAAACAAGTAAATAATTCCAGAAACATCGCAAGCCTCAGCTTGGTTCCATGCTCTCCAACTTTACAACAATCAAGTACCTAAAGAAGAAGGGAACTTACCCTAATCTATATCTGAAATAATATAATATGTTAGGGAAAAAAATCATTAACCATACAGGGGTGAGATGAATCCTATTATAATACCACCCACTGATCTAAGCCTAAAAATTAGTGAATATATATATATGGAAGAAAATATGCAATATGATGTAATAAACAAGGAAGTACTCTAAAGCTAACAATACTACTGTTTCAACTACATTCAGTTACATTTATTAAATAAACAACCAAACAATCTCAAAAAACCCTATGGGATGTTCTCACAATCTAACCACTATGTTTCAGCTAAACAAAGACTCTTCGAGGAAACAATCACCATGAATTCCACATGTGGTCTTGTATTTGTGAACTACAGACCCACTGGGGAAGCACTCAAAATCCAATTCCCCCTATGGTCTATCAATGTGGAACTACATACACTATGATGGAGCACTCATGTCCATCCCCCTATGGTCTCACAATGTGAAAGTATAACGGACACTCTGGGAAAGCAATCATCATCCATTTCCCCTATGGTCTAACTACATCAGGACCCCAGAGACCTTTGTAAGTCAATCATTCACAAAAGATATCTAGCATCCAGAGTAAATAACAATATACTACATAGAAAAATAGCTAAAAATAAAGGAACAAGAATTTTCGATAATATCACTCCATCCTAGTTGCACTTGGCAAGGAAAATAGAGAATACTAACAGGAAAAACAAGGACTAATGACCAATATATGTTCAATCATGGGAAAACACATCCATAATAAGGAAATTAAACTCTATTCTCAAACAAGATCCCTAAATCAAGTAATCAAGGCATAACAAGCATTAAATGGTTAAATTCCATAAACACGCAATACCTTAAACTAGGGCATTGAGGAATTTTTCACATATAATTCAAAGGAAATCTATGGAAAGTCACAATCCAAGTACCTCGATGCTGAATGATTAGTATAGTTGAATATCGGAATTTTATTTGACCAAGAACATCACATATCTACAAAAATATCTAAAATATTTAACCAAGAATAACTCACAAAAGAGGAGAAATCAACTGATGATGCTCTAGAAGAAGGAATAATTCATGGAGGAAATTCCAACACAATTGACATTGTTTGGTTCGGGGAATAGATGATGGGTCAGGGGTGTGGAAAAGAATCACTGGACTTGGTCTCTCCTAGAGGAGATCAATCCAAAATAATAGTTTTCTACGATGAAGATGCAACCCTATCCTGATATAACAAATAAAAATAAAAATACATGGTGTGTTCCCTAATGATACATGGTATATATACTACTTTTCCAGACCCTGCCTTTAGTGGACCTACCACATCATCACACGGTCATGTATATAACCGTGACATGGTCTGGACCTGGTTCCAGAGTACATGGCATGTACAGGTAAGTACAGGTCGTGTACTCCTAATACCATTCTTCTTCCCATTTTCTTCAAAAAAACATGAAAAGAAAACTCATACGTGAAAATATGGTTCAGGTTCTTACATTATTCTCTGTGAATATTTATATATTTTTATCCTTTAATCATTACAGATATTTTTTGATAAGTCTCATTTTTCATAAAATATATTGATTATTTGATATAAAAAAATTAGTTGGAAATGATGTTATGGGTGGGGACAATTTATAGAAATCACAAGGAATGGAATTAAGCCTTAATGGTGTTATACATCTCTAAACATAGTCTTGATGGTATTGGATATATTGGAATGAATCCCCTATTGTATGTTTTAGATTACCATAATTATTAATTCCATAATTATCAATTCAATTATTGATATTCCATGTGATTGTTTGATTAGTTATAATATACATGTTCAGGGTTTATGCTCATGTGATTATTTATAAGGAATTATAAGATCATCTTTTATTCATACCATATTATAATAAAGTTGATGATAAAATATAATGTGTTTTAGTTATTCAAAAAAAAAATTGGTTTTTCCTTATTTAATTTTGATAGTCATATTATTTATTAAATTTCATGTGCTTTCAGTTAAAAATGTTTCTATATTTAACATTATACATGAGATCGTCATTCTGATATTATATCTACACACCCATCCATAAACGTTTATTGACTATATGGTGCGTGTGTTGAGTTATTTACCATTCAATAATGATTATTTGTATTGATTCGTTATATAATATTCTATATGTAACCCATACTTATCATTTGAGATCACCTATATTTTTTACCTTTCCCCGTGAATCCATGAAGTGTATAACAAACGATATGAAAGAATATAACATAGGGAATCAAATTAATGTTGAAAAAAATTAATTAGTAAATTTCTTATTGAAATTTAAAAAAATACACTTTTATTTAACTTTTTTACAATTAATATGTAACTATTTGATAGTTAGGGATATGATTCCTTTTATATTATACCAGTGTATTAATGCATACAAAGACATAAATCTTATGGGGTCGTTATTTTAATATTTAGTACTAGAGGATCATTATTAGAATATTTAGGAAGTAGATTAAGGAATACATACATTATTGAATATAACTCGATGATAGAATTTTAAGAATCTTATTTAGTAACAAATTGAATGATATGGTAAAGAAGACATTATTTAGTTTTTCATAGAAATTCATCACTATCTAGACTAAACAAGTTGATGTGGTTCTGGAACTGAGGATCATAGGGGTAATAAATCAAAACAAATGAGCATTAGGCTTGGCACGATCATCCAAAAGTGATAGAAAATGGGCATGACCACAAACATTGAATGGAAATGGTGGGGAATATGATTATAAGAAATCACATTTTCGTTAAAAATCATAATTATGGATCTTTTATAAATGATGAAATTGATTTACAAGGTTAAATCATATGTGTTTTATATTGTAAATAATGAGTCACGCAAGAATGTAAAAAAATATTTTTGAAAAATAATGGAATAAAAAACTAATCTTTAAAAAAAATTAAGAGAATGATGGAAGTGAATATATCTCATAATAGGTATCCAATTATATTTATCTATCTTATATGTGGCGATTAATAGAATTATATTAGTCAAATAAATATTCTATTCGATAAATCCTATACCTTGAAAGGGCCTATATAGGAATAAAAAAAGGAATTATTTATGTACTATGATTCAATAAATAAATATATTAATTATATTAACAATAGTATTTTAGTGAAATGAGTTATTAATCATTAAATAGATTAGTAAACTTTTAGAATCATATATGTACTCAATAACATGATGGTTGTGAATAACATCATGTTCTTTGTTTTTTGGGTTGATCATATGTTTAATTTCATTAACAACAATTTTGAAATTTTTTGTTAGAACTGTAACATGATTAATTATTTTTTTAAGAAACATTCTTTACAATATGACCCATTGGTTTACTATAGGTTTTAGTGAAAATTAAATTTAGGTACTTGTCAATTTACATTTTATGGACGTATGTTTGGGATTTTTGAAAACCTTTAGGATTAATATGATCATTAATTGAATTATAATAATCATCAAATAAGATTATTAGTCTTTCTAATAAAATGGAACCACTGAAAACCTTAGTAACTGGATTATATAATGACTAATAATATTTATAGGATATTTATAATATTATTTTGGGAACATTATAGAAAATATTTTAATATAACTATTAAAAAGACAACCTGCATGATGGGTCACAACATGTCACATCTGGAAAGATATTGGGGCTTGAACCCATGGATGAATAATCATAAGGGTTTAGTTCCTTCCACTGGACTTTGCGATGTCCTGGCTCACTAGTCAATGGTTAATCAATTTTGAAAATAAATATTAATGGTATACCAGTGTTGAAACTTTTTAGTTTTTTGGATTAAATTATAATTTTTGACAACATGTGCTAAACATTATGGTTTTAGAAAATAGATAGGTACATATGGAAATAATAGCCATTGTATTGTAGATATAATGATATATTAAAAGTGAATTTTAGTTCTTTAGTTAGAAAAATTATTTATGGAAATTCATTTCTTGTATTAAGTGATTTTTTTGGAATTTATTTAAGGTAATCCAAATGTATTAAATTTTCTTATGAAAAATAAATATATCCAGATAATATTTTTCAATATATATTTATATTGTAAAATAATTCATATAACATAGGATGATGTTCGTGAAACAAAAACTTCTTCCAAATACATTCATATCTGATGAATTTAATGGAATTTTAAATCATCACTGATTTATTATTTTCAGTACCTTAATTTTTCATTGACCATTCACTTCTTTGTGATCAATGATCTAAATCACACTCTATAATTATTTACACTTTTATTCCATGTTTATATATCTTCTAGAAACTGATGTTCTTATACTAAGATTATAGTGACCCTTCTTTTTCATACATGAAAATTTGATCATTTTAATAATAAACCACCTAATTAAATTACAAATAAAAAATCCAATGGATTAATCTCTTTAAAAAATTTACAACATACATAATATTAAATGTATTAAAACATAATTTTTATAAATATTATTCTTTATTCATTTAAATATCACATTATTCTTATTATATATAGTCCACCGAGTTATATATAAATGAATCGGGTGAGATAAAAACCCATTAAAAGGATTAATAAGAACATGAATCAATATAAAATGGATGAGTATAATCATCATCATCGTGAAATAAGAATATGATCATTATCATATTCATTAAATGAATTATTACATAAATTCCTCGAATGTTGAAATGTAATAATATAAAACATCATGTCCTGGTTGTCAAATACTACAAGTGGCTGTGAACAAAGATAGCATCATGTTCAGACATAACATCTGTGCATAATCATAAAATCATCATTATGAGAAAATATATCATCATGTTTATGAATAATATACACAATAACATGATACACATCACATTACCAAATGAATTGGTGGGCTATATATTTCTAGTTCCACCAGTCGCATCATAACATTTCTATAATCATGCATGACATGTAGAATGTATAAAAATTAAAACCTTGAAATAACCTAATAAATGAAATTATATTCATATGTATTTAATAAATATTTCATTAATGAATGATATTTTGGGTTCCAAAATTAAAATTGGAAATCATACTTGTTATAGAAATAATCAAACATGAGGGAAGAAGAAACAATCTATAGAGGAATCAATATGTTATTTGGAAGAAAGAGTCGTTTTTTGAAATCGTTATATTTTTAATAAAAATATAATTGATAATATTATATCCAAAAAAATGGAATAAAAATTATGTTATATTTTTGGAATATTAAAACATTACCCCCAACTGAAATTTTCAATGAAATTTGATTAACCCAAAGAAAGGGATTTGTGTTCAAGAATCCCCTTACCTTATATACCATTGCATTTCGAAGTTGTACATAACATCATAAATAATCATGATAAATTCATTATTTAAAAACAAAAATAAATTATTATACATTTATTTTATTTATTTTAATTTTATAATGTTCATTAATGGACATTTGGTTTTGATTTAGAGTTCTATTTCATAATTCCAGGATTGTGTGTATTGATTTTTTTTATGAATAATTCACATGAATACATGTATAGAAGTTCATGTAAAATTAGAATAATTCTAAAAAATGAAATAATATATTATTAAGGTACATAAATATGTCTAAATAGTAATATATATAATTTAATTATGATATTTTGAAGATTTATTAGATAAAATGATAATGAATATTTTTTTTAAATGATTTTTCTCTCCATCAGGGAATAGTTAATTTTTCTTAAATATAATGTTTATAAAATAGTTACAGAACATAAAAAAATTAATATGGAATTTAAAATATATATTCTCTATAATAATGTTTTTATGACCATAATTTATTACAGTAATAGAAAATGAAAACTCAATGTTGATAATGGTGGTGAATCAACACATCACAGACACTGGTTTCATATATACAATAAAAGAACAATAGAATATTTTTAATGATATAAATGAAATTAAAATAATAAAATTATGTTATGAATATATATTATAATAGATTTATAATACAATTTTTCATTTTGGATGTGAGGTGAGAATGAGAAAAGAAATGAAATTAATGGATAATGAAGGGGGATTTTACCTCTTCAATGTCATCTCCTTGAGAAAATCTTAAGGAACATGGGTTTAATCATTTCATGAAACTATAATCAATTTGACATGGGAAATAGTTTTTGGAAGGTCATTGGTCAGAATATAAACATGATACTGGGCATTGATGGTGTGATGAGAATATGTGGTGAGGAGTGGCATTTATAAGGTGGGAGAGGGGTATTTTTTACTTTTATTTTATTTGTTTTTCAGTTTTGTTAAAATCAATCAATAGTGTAGAACCCAGTTGATAAATATATTAAATAACAAAGGATATTTTGAGATTATGGTTCATCCATAATCCATATATCAATAATGACTCAAAAATACTGGTATATATCTTATATCATAAATAATCGTATTTTATTATTCACCATAAAGTAAACTATTTTAGAAAAATATAAAAAATTCACGAGAACCATTTCCCAATGTGTCGAATAAATAAATTGTATCCATTTTATTAGTATAGTTTTATTAATATACTGAATATTTCTTTTAATAAAACACATAATTTATTCGACCAGTACATATTTTAATATTATAACCGATTTTATGGAACTTTGAAAAAATTAATTATGGGCTCATAAAATTATCATATAAATTTAATACAACATAATTTTAATTTATAAATCTATTATATTGAAGATAATATTCCATTAAATCATTATAATAATTATAGAATTTCAAATAATCATTTATGTATCACAAACATACCAACACATAATTTATAATTTGTTAAAACATTTATTTACATATACTAGGATATAATTATATCATATTTTTATTTATATATTATATGTATACTATCATAGATGAGGTTACAATTCTATTTGATGGATTGATATTCCAAATTGTCATGTTACTATTTCAGGGGTCAAGTAATTATTTCATCAATATATGTTCTTTAATTTCTATAAATACTACCTTTTTCATTCTCCACATACGGGAATAATGTTTTCATTTTTTTATATATGTAATGTATCTATTTTATACCATGTTAATTAATTATAAGATGGGAAATTTCATTGATTAATTTTGGGGTCCTTATATTTTCCCCCAATTTGAAATTTCACCCTCGAATTATCATTTTGAAAACTAAGGTCGAGGCAATTGATGGAATTACACTTCCTATGTATCCTCTTCATACATATGGTTCCTAACCAACAAATTGGCAAGGTGAGTCATCAGGTTTATTTGGATATTTTATGTATGGTCAAAGATATTCACTAGAATCCATTTATATGATAATTCGCTCTCCCATTATACCACATCCGGATTCAGTACACATGTGGGGTTAGATATGTACATCACCATGATTGATACATGGAATATGTCATGAATGTTGAAATAGTGGGTTCCCTTGAACCAACTATGCATTACTTTCGATTACCATATCATGTACAATTAGTTATAAATGATGTATTCTTACCAATATAGTGTTGAATTTTATGATTCCACTATTATAATGGTAAATTTGAAAGGATAATTATCGTGTTAAAAGTTTATAACAGATCTCAGGCTATAATGAGAACCTCAAGATGCCATGAGATTAGTCTTAAATATATATTATATAGTTTAGATATATCTAACTATCTGGACACAATAGTTGTGTGACTATATGGTGCTTGGTGATCATAATCATTGAGACTTCTTATCATGATGTTTGCATGTTGTGATATCTAGTGTTGAGATCATGAGGACATACCTGCCAATATGAACACCACATGTTTTGTGTTTCATTGGTAGTTCCAATATATGAACATGTGTATTGGTCTTTTGACTTGAGATCATTACCTGAGTATACCATTTGATTGTGTACATTGATGCATGGAGAAAACCATGGTATTGAAATCAGGGCGAGGTTTCTTGGGTTGGGTGCGTCGTTGGTGGTATGATATTAGTTGAATGGTCAACAAGGATTTGTCACTTCCATGTTCAGGAAGTGGTATATCTCAGGTCTGGTTGATCAGGATGGTGCTGCCTTCATAAGTCATTGGCCAAAGCAGTACAAAGTAAATCAATCTAGATATATCAACAAATAATAAAGCGAGATAAGGGTGATGACTCTAGTGTGCGTCCTGCATTATGAGATATTTAATGACAAGGAGATTATAGTATACAGTCGGTGTTCATAGGTTGGTAGTCATTGCTATGACTATCCTTATCCCTATCGTGGCCATGAGGGGTTGCTACAATCTGCTCTTCGTTAGTGGATATATTCACAACTATCGAGATGATGGCCAAGATGGTTACACACAATAGTATATTCAAGAATCCGCCATATTCAGTTGAACAGGTATATGGATATGGTGGGCCCTGCCACCAGGTCAGAGTATGGTCCAAGTTATCGATCACCTAAATAATTAAATAATCTCAATAATATTCAAGTTATGGAAATTTGGGATTGAAATTATTTAATGTATTTACATGTATAGTAAATATGAGAAAAATATTATCGAAACGAATATTATATTAATATTTGAGGTTTGTTTAATATAAAGAGGGATAATGAGCTGAGTTAAATGACTCGGTTTTATCACATAAAATTTTATATATATTAAATTTATTTGATAAAATAATTAATAACATGAATGTAGTTTAGATCGTCAAAATTATTTATATAGTGTACGTTGGCATAAACGGGGGCTGGGGAACCCAACCTAGTATTTCTCAACCCCACTATAAATATTGGAGGAGGCTCTCTCTTATGTTGAATAATTCATTATTCATTCATTTAATGGAATGAATTCTAGAACCTCTCTGTACTCCCGCTCTCTAGAGAGAGAATCTCTCAATCCACGAATCCCAGATCAATAACACTCTTCAGCATCGAAGGCATATCAATGCGGTGATCGTTGGGATGTCGAAAGCGTCGTCAGATCTCGGTTCTAGCTCCCAGAATTTGATGATCGATGCTCCCATAGGTTTTTGAAGAATGTGTGGACGATCTAGAGGGTTCCTTCATTGGATTCTTCAAGCGATGATCCCCATCAACTAGTTGGAGTAGACTACATATTCATATTTGAAATGGGAATGTTTTCATTTAATTTTGTTCCCATTACAATTTACTCAAGATCCTCGGATCTCACAGGAGCTCGGATCATCAGTGTCGACAAGTACCATCAATCCGACGAAGAAAATTTTAAAAATCTCTGGCCTGCCGGCTTCTGCAGCAGGCCCATGAACCTAACAGTGGTATCAGATGGATCACGTAGATTTTCAAATCCTAGAAAATTATAATTGCATTAACATTAAGTGGATGATTCAAAAACGGTTCCATCAGTTTACACTGCGCGTCGATCCAATCTCGAATTTCTATGTTATGACGATTTTAATTTTTCGAATTGGATCAAATTCAATGTTTGATATATGGTATTCGGTTTTTTTTCATTCTGAAGAACCGATCATATTTAGATCAATTCATCAGATATAATTAAAAATTATGCAAAATATAAATTATTCTTTTTATTAATTTGCATAATGATTTTATAATTGTAATAATATTTATTCTATTATTATAAAAATATAAAAATATAATATTAAATCTTTATTATATCATTATAATATTATTATTATTATTATATCAAAAGGATATAATAATAAAATTTGGAAAGTTAAATTTTGTGTTGAAAACACACAAGAAAAAAAGGGGAGGTAAAGAGGATTTGAATCATAAAGGAGGGAAGACATAATAAAAAAAAATGGCGGAAAAAGACTAGAAAATATGCCTCAAATTATAAAAAAGGGGTGGGGGCAACACATAAAATAAAAAAGGGGAAACTAAAGGGGTCCGCACGGACCACTTCACTTACCTTCCTTGGAACGCAACACTAAAGTGCGTCACACTGAGCAGGAACCAGGAACCAGGGTCCAGGTGCCCTCGCCCCGCTCGTAGCAGGTCGCAGCGCCACACTGAGCCATTGGCCTCTCGTTGTCGGCATCATCCCAGACCTGCGGCACACAGGCCTTCCCTACTAGTTCCCAAGCGCCACGCTACACGGTACCTCACGGCCTCTTTCTCTTTGAGGCAACTGAGATGCCGCTTCACCCGTCCTCCGAACGGGTCCACTAATGACAATCACAGGCCGACCCGACAACCTCTTATTCACATTGGGAGTGCACCTCACCGGCCGAACCACACCTGCCAAGGCCACGACCATTCTTTCCCATTCTTCAGGAGCAGTTCTCAACCTCGCTGGAGCTCTGGTCTCAATCCGGGAGGTACCTTCATTTGTCTCTAAGTATACCCATAGAGCAAATTTGGCCCCTAAACTGCCCAACCCAGATTGGGTTTGGGCGGATCGATCCAGCCAAGTATGGCCCTTTCGCAACCTTCTAGGATCCTTCACATGTTTGCTCCGACCCGCACAAGCCAAACAATAATGTTTCAGGGACCGATCACTTATATTAATAATAATAAATAAGTTTAATTAATTTAAGTTTACTATCTAAATAAAACTAATTATAATTAATTTTGGTAAATTATTTTCATACTCAAGAATATAAATTAATTTAATTTTTCAATTAAATTAAATTGTTTAATTAATTAATTTTTTGAATAAAATATAAATTAATTAGAGGACCGATGAATAATATTATTATTTGAATTTATTAATTCATTTGTTTTAATTAAATAATCCGTCGTACTTATTTAATTCATTTTTATTTTATGGTTCATCATCTACCTGTCTACTAGTCTTCTTCATCGACCTGTGTATGATTCTTTTATTTAATTAATTAATTTAATTGTGTATGAAGAATTTAATTAATTAAATAGAAGGTATGAACATAGTCTTTATTTTCGGTGGAAATGTATAAGGGCATGCACACCCAGTTTACTTGATGTAAATGTATCTCAATCGTTTCTCTCACCTTCGTGTGAGTAATTTTGTACTTCGGACGAAGACGAAAAATGACGTAGACGATCCAAGATGTGGTGTGGACCCCGCCAAGATGAGGTGGTACTCAAAGACGTGGCGTGGACTGTGAAAAGATGTGGTGATACTTTAGATTCGAGGGGATCATTCAAGACAGGGGATAGCTGCAATATGAGTCATGATTCGACTCAGGTATTGTTCCATTAGGTCGTTTAGATGCTCAAGATTAGTTGGGTTGTAGTTTGCCTTTTTGCTTGTATTTATTATTTTAATCATTTTTATAACAGCGGGAAAATACATCAAATAATAGAAAAAAATGCTTAAAGAAGCGGTGTGTGTTTTTCTATTAACGTCCAATTGTGAGCGCGACAACATAGATGAACATGTTTAATAGAAATGGATTAAATTAATTGAGAGAAACCACAAAATCCCTCAATGAAAATATTAAGTCACAACAGCCTTTCATCATTCCTGTTTGAACAATACCGGGTGTTCATGGTGTTAGTCATGCCATAGCTGAGGGTGCCTCTAACTACCAGGGAGTTCTTATTAGTCTTGTGGGTTCACTTAACTAAAGTTGCAGCAAAAAAATAGACATATCTAGCTTGTAGAAATTTTAAAGGCATGCGTAGAGTAAATCATTTAAGGATTTCATAAGGTAAGACTTCAATCAATAGATCAACGAACCATGAGTTAATGTGATTGCCCAGCCCAAGCCTACCATGGAACCTCCAGGTACTAGCCTAGCCATAGAATGTAGACAATGATGGAGGATCCAAGATCCCTGTCACTAGAATAATCAAGAGTATTCTGATTCTAGTACATATGGTTCCTAGAATTCGAAAAATTAGTGGGATTCATTTAGTGATTAAATTAAACAGTAATGTCACATTTGGTAATTAATATTAAAAGTAATAATCTGCTAATGATTATTTGTAGAGAATGGAATGAAATAGCACAATAAAACTGCGATAAACATTGGAAAATGTTAATGTCCAAACAATCATGAAATTCCATTTTTAGTAAAGGCGCTCATAGATATTACAACATTAAGGGAAATTCAAGGTGCTTATGTCCCAAACTGTTAAGCCACCCAAAGAAGTGAGGGTGTAAAATTGCTTATAGGAGACTCATGAATAAAGAATATGATGGTTTATTCATAATGATATCATCAATGTCTGCTGATAGTTGCAGTCGCTACATCATGACATGGATGATGTTACACGAAGTCTCATCTTCAATAAGTTTTTATGGAGAATGCTATGCAAGATTTGAATGAGATGATTGCACTCGGTTTGTGTAAAGTGATAGAAAGATCATGATCTTTCATTGCATCCAATTCTTATATCATTTATAATTAATTACTCATGATTCTTTTAATTAAACAACCCAATGGTATAGAGTATGTGCTTCATTTCCTTTATGGTAATATTTGCAAATTAATAAGAATATAGAAGAAAGTACCATCCTTTTTTTCTTATGCCAGACATACTAAATGATATGACGAAAAGTCCATGGACTAGTGTCTCCAAAGGAACATTTGTCATGTACTTGAATGACAAATGGTTGATTATTTAATAGGAGGTTATTTTCATCACATAATTAAATAAATTTTATGATGTTTAAAATTGCAATAAACTAAAATACAAGAAGCAAGTACCTGATTATCATTCATGTATATTCATCAATATAAATTAATGTTTCAAAAATACATCTTGGGTATTGAATAAGATATGAAAAATACAAATGTATATTTAAATACAATAACAAAAAATTCAAAACAACATTATAAGAATTAATGTGTCCTCTCCATGTAGTTGAGAATGTGTGATTCCTAAGTTAGCAGTGAGAGACACATAACTTTTAATTTCCAGGTGATTGATTCGAATTGAAAAAGTTGTTTAGTATAACCAAAAAATGTATCTAATGTTACCTTTTGTTCATAATGAGGCATTATTCCATGTTTTGAAATGAATGTTGTTTGCGGCAACATACTCAACAAATAGTTTAATGCTACTTGAATTAAAGGCAATACATTATGAAAATAAAATGTAAGACCTATCCAGTTGTGGAAAGAATATTTGTTTTCATGTAAAAGTAAAAGTAGACATCATAAATATACCAAGTATGGTATTTAGGCTCGGCACAGATAATCACCTTTGGTATTATTGACATACATAGTTTAGACAATGAGACATTTAGAGATAAATGTATGACACAAAGCATCTGGGATTAGTTCAACAAGTGAGTGTAAACTATTCAAGGGGAAATCTAGAGGTAAAGATACTTCATAAGATTACATTATGTTATTTACGAATGTAATAGTGAAGTATATGCATGGAAAGAAGATATTAGTTTCTTCAGTTCAACATGCCTATGAAGATCTTTTCTATGTAATCATCGATCAGGATAATGTAGAATGGATTAATTCCTAAATGCATGTTACCTTATCTACATCACTATATAGATTTTCATAAGTAGGATCAATGATAATTTCCTTCATGTTTACATTTATCCACAAAATGTTTCATGGATAAATTCCTAAATACACATTTTATACAGGAAAGTTATTATGTATGTTTCATCAATGTTACAACATACAGTAACTTCAATTATATTTCAAAAATGTTTCTTTGAAAATAATGGTGTAATCCCATTCCCAATATGCCAACTAAAATGGTAATTGGATGTCATAAAAGTCATTATATGATGAATCCATTATGACATAGGACGTGTTAAAGATTAAAAGTGTTTGTTTTGGATTAAACAAACATGCATCATGCTAAACACATGGTGCATCTAAGTGTATATCTAACAGTTTCTTAGGATTTTTCATAAATCCCTATGATAGAAAAGATGTAGTGAATAATTAGACTACATTTTAATAAAAGGGTGCACATCACTATTAGAGATAGTGGGGGATGAATTGACTTGGAATTATTCAATGATCGAGATGCACAATAGGCTGGCATAGGAACATGTTCCCAAACTACATGTGGAATAAGACTGTTCCAGAGAGACATATTGCGTTGGAATGATGAATCCGTGTTGATGGTTTTATATTCAACGCAACTAGTGATATATTATTAATTAATAATAATAAATCCAATAAGTCAGCAGTATATTGAAATTATCAGCAATTGACAAGACTTATTTAAAATTCAATATTGGATTCAATTTATCAAATTGCAAAGGCGCTTATAAATTGAATACTACGGTATGTATTCAATTGAAAATGATACATGGATAATACCAGCCATGTACCCATATGGATCGATTGGTTATACCAATTCGGTAATCCTAAACTTATTATAATTTTACTTTTCATAGCTAACCTCTATGATCATTAAATTGGTCATTGGATGTCATGATCTTCATTTGTGGAAGGTGTCTATACGACACAACCAGGAAGGGATGATGACACTATCAAATTCCAATTTCGGTTTTACGTTAGTAAAATCCATTTATGGATTAAATAAGAAAAAATAACATAGATAATTAATTTCAAGTTAATCATTTCCTTTTTCTACTAAAGGTTAGTTAGAGCGCCAATGTTTTCCAAGAGAAATATGATCGACTACTTATTAAAAACATATATTGATATTATAGTTAGATAAGAAAAAGAATAAAGGAAAATCACTAATGATTGACATAATAAAGAAACTTATGTTCTTGAAAGTAGGATCTAATGATATAGATATATAGGTTACTTTATCTTAGTAAATCGTACATATTATGACATTGTATTGAAAAATACAAGTTGGAACAATTCAAGGTCAGAATTGTTGCCAATGTCACATGGATTAATCTCTCTTGGTTACCTAGTTCGGAGAATATTAAGAGATTAAGGTTGTGAATTGATACCATATGATTTAGTGATGGATCAATCACATAATCCTTTTAATGTATAATTATTGATATTTCTAGTATATAGTTTTTATTTGGAAGATAACAATTATATCCCAGAGCACTGCAAGTGACGTAGTCAGAACAATCATCTTGTACATCGACGGGTAGAAATGATATATACCTAGTATGTGGTGATGAATGCATACTAGTTATGGTGGGACACAAACTAGTAATCCTATTATAAAATTTATCTACTATCTCATTTATGAAATGCTGATGAGTGATTCAATCTCAAAAAAGATTGTGGTAGCTGTACCTACAAATACTGAGTACATTGCAACATCTAAGGAAGCTAAGAAGAATTTATCAATAGAAACAATTCGTTATAGTTTTTTGAAAATCACATAGTGATAAAAATATTATCCTAATTTAAATTATGATATTCTTACTAGACAAGTTTTCAAGTTGTGATAATGGAAAAAAGCGATATACTCAGGGATACCTTATCTTTAGAAGTTTTATTCAGGAAGAAGAGTCCGTATATAAAAGATATGCCACATGGGGAAAACATAGAAGGCCTGGCAGTTAAATCAATTAATCAGTTGAAGAATGATATTTATCATGTGAGTAGATAACATATTTAGTTAGATAGTTGTCTCTGGGGAAAGTAGGAGTGTAGAAATAGTATGTCCCCAAGACTCAACTATGTAGTACTTTTGATTACCATATCTTGTACAGTTAGTTATACATGATGTATTCTTTCCATTACAGTATAGACTCTTATGCATCCACTATTATATTGGTAATGTCCAAAGGATAATTTTCATGATGAGAGGTTATAATAGATCACATGATATAATGAGAACCTTGAGTTACCATGACATTAATCTTAAATATATGTTCTATAGTCATGATACATTTTACTAATTGCACATAGTAGATGTGTGACTTATAGGTGCTGGGGGCTCATATGCATTGAGAAATCATCTCATTAAGTTCTCACTTAGTGATATCCAGTATAGAGATCAACAGGATTGACCCACCAATAAAAACACCACATGTTTTGGGTGCCATTGGTAGTTCCTGTCTAAAAACATATGTATTGGTCTCCAGAATTGAAATAATTACAATTGTATACCATTTGATTGTGTACATTGATTCATGGTGAAAATAATGGTTTTTAGATCAGGGTGAGGTAGCTTGTGTTGTGTGTGTCGTCGGTGGTATGACATCGTTTGGATAGTCAAGAAAGGATTTCTCACTTCCATGTTTATAATGTGGTATAACTTAGGCCTGGTTGATCTAGATGGTACCGACTTCATAGGTCATTTTCCAAAGCAATACAAAGGTAAATCCATCCGGATAGATCAATAAACAATAAAGTGAGATAAAGGCGTTGACACTAGTGTGCGTCCAACATTTTGTGATATTTAAGGAAAAAGAGATTATAGTACACAGTCAGTATTCATAGTTTGATAGACAATGCTATGACAATATTTATCTCTTTAGGGGTTATGATGGGTTTCTAGACACTGCTCTTGGTATATGGATTAATTAACTGCTATCGAGTTAAGGGCCTAATGGGTCACCGGTAATAGTTTATTAATGGATCTACCCTATTCACTTGAATAGGTAGATGGACATGGTAGGACACACCACAGGGTTTGAGGGTTGTCCAAATTATTGATCACCAAAATAATTAAATAAATTCTTTAATAAACAAGTTATACATATTTGGGTTTGAATTTATTTAATTTATTAATATGATTAGTAAATACGAGGTAAATAATAACTGAACAAATATTATTTTAATATTAAATGATCATTTAATATTATGCGGGATAACGAGTAGAGTTAAATGACTTAGTTTTATCATGTAATATATTTTATATATTACAAATATGTGATATAATAAAAATTTATATTGACACAGTATAGATCGTCAAGATTATTTATTTAGTGGACGTTGAAATAAATAGGTCCGGGGAACCCAACCAGGTATTTCACAACTCCACTATAAATATTTTAAGAGGCTCTCTCTTATATTGAGTAATTCACTATTCATTCATTTCATGGAATGAATTCTAGAGCCTCTCTATCCCGACACTCTCTATGGAAAGAAGCTCTCAATCCATGAATCCTTGAACAAGATCTCTCTTTAGTGTCAAAGGCACCTCAATGCTGGGATCGTTGGGATGTTGAACGCACCATAAAATCTCTGCACTAGCAACCAGAATTCAATGATCTATGATCATGCAGGTTATTATAGTGTGTGTGGACAATCTAGAGGGTTCCTACATTAGACCATTCTAGAGACGATTGCCATAGACTAGTTGTAGCCGACCACAACTTCATATTTGAAACACATACATTTTCATTTTATTTTGTGCTATTTACAATTTACACGAGATCCTCAGACCACACCGGGGATCAGATCGTTGGAGTCGACAAGTATAGTCGATCCGCCGATGAAAATTTTAAAAATCCCAAGACCACCAGATTCCAATGTTGGCCCCAAAACCTAACAATGAATATGATACATATTTTGTGGAAGTAAAATATTATAGGATACTTATATGATGGGATCAATGATCTCAATTGGTGCAATGCACATTGGGCTAAAAATCCATTTCATTCAAAACTGAATGACACTCTTCCAATGTGATACTCAATGGAATTCATTTTTCTACAAATTCAAACTTAAAATATCATCGAATATTGACACCATATATTTTTATACTACTCTGATATGATTTATTTGTTATTTTATGGACTGATGTTCCAAAATATTCTCTTTTAGAATATCAAGACCAAATAGCTTTCATTTTCCAACATCATCCTGAAAATTGGGTGTCCTACATCTCATTCCATAAAGAGCTTCATATGGAGCCATATGAATACATGAGTGAATAATATCTTTATAGGGGAACTCAAATAATGTAATATTCTTATCTCCTCCCCATTTTTATTATTTTGGGAAGGATCTTAAGAAATACTCGATCGTCTAATCATCCTATTTTGTTCGGCCATCTATTTTTCGGTGTTATATCAT
This sequence comes from Viscum album, assembly GCA_963277665.1. Taxonomy (NCBI): domain Eukaryota; kingdom Viridiplantae; phylum Streptophyta; class Magnoliopsida; order Santalales; family Viscaceae; genus Viscum; species Viscum album. The sequence goes on from OY728166.1 coordinate 603,122,052, forward strand.
AGTGAATTTCAATTATGTACTCAATTAATTATGAATAATTATCCAAAATATTGATGTGAATAATCGATCATGACTAGATACACTCAATTGTGGAACCCCATGAAACCTCACTAGGGAATTCACTTATATATTAGAATATTGTTAAAGTTATAATCCTTCATGAATGAAAATTCAGTGGGCAGTCTTGATGAGGTAATCCCCCAAAACCAAAATTTCATTATTTCCTTTTTATGATTTTGTGAGAATGTGGACAATTTATACAGTTATATTCTCCCATTTCCATATGGGTATATGAAATTTTTTAATCATCCCTTTTTAATACAATCATAAAGCATTAATATGATGACATACCAAACACCTTGAGTTATAATTTTCAATCTCCATCTTCGTATTTTCCAACCAAAAGTTTTCTCAATGATCAAGGTACATCTTGGTACATAAAGGATGGGTAAAAAAATTTGAAATATGTGCATTAAATGATAGAACCTCATTTAGCTTAGGTATATAATTCAAAAAACACTTGTTCTAAACTAAATCAGATTATCATTATTGATATGGATCCCTTGTATATTACCTTATTTAAAATCCTTCACCTTCTTTTGATTCTATAGATCAGAAATTTTTTCTTCATGAATATTATTTTGGATAGATGGGTGGGAAATCAATTGATAAAGGTAGGATTCATTCCCAACCATTAAAAGTTTCAAATCAATAATTTACATTTCCATTAAGACATGGTAACTCTCAATTGAATCATGGAAGTAGTATAAGGTTTTTTTTCTATGATCATTAGAAACCTTTTTAACCATTACCTTATCGTAATTAATAAAGTGATCTTAGACATCGGTATTCTATATATATCTCCATTTGTTCATATTTATCTTATTATATTATTATATAAACTATATAATCTTATTTTCCATATATATTCCACATATCTAACTATGGAGGGAGTGAATCCAAATTATCAACGAAAATATCAGAACTACAATATCATGATCATGCATCATGTTTTTATTCACATGGATCTTTAATTTCATTGAGAAATACACTATCACATTATCATTATTTGTGAATGAAAAACCCAAGACATTTACTGTAGCATTATTTAAAATCCCAAAACCTTCTAACCATATTAATAGTGTGTGTACATGTGAGATGATTGGCATATTCTTGAGATCCTTGAAGATTTACAAAAACTATTTGTTCTATACATACTTTACCCCTTTCCATTTTATCAAATTTAGTGGGTCAGAAAATCATGAGAATTTCCACATAAAATGTTTGTTGTACCCAGCTATACCAATAGAACTACATGTTTAATGAAACTAGTGGTTTGGGGATATTTCTCAATTAACATTTTTCGAATGTTACAAGGAATTTACCTAACTTATTATCATGTTTTCCCAAAAGGAGATCCACTATATACTCAATACACACTTGTTGATCATAGAATAAAATTTCTCATTCATAAATGTTTCTATCACAATCCATTGATGTTATTCATGTTCCACCTTTCTCGTGGAAAAGATGATAATATCATCTATAAACACAACCACAATCCTTTCATGAGGTATCTAAATTTCCTATTATTGAAATAGATATTGATTGAAGGGGAATTTTTAAATCCAAAGGGAATCACTTAGAAATAATCAATCTCATTTATTTTATTGAAATCCACCTTTTGAATATTTTCCAGATTCACCTGCATTTGATGGTTTCTAAAAAGAATATCAACCATTGAGAAGTATTGATCTTCTTGTAGTTGATAGAAAGTAATAAATCCATGGAGGAGGATTACTATTATTTTTAGTGATCTTATTGATATCTTGATAATGCATATAAAGTTGCATTAATATATCCATTATAATAAAAAATATTATAGGTGTACCCTAAGGGAAAGCACTATGGTGTATGCAACATTATTCAATATACTCATTGTCGCTAATTTTTAAACCCCACATTTTCAATCAGAGAATTATTATCTGGGAATTTTAAGATATGAGTAGCTCTGTTTATGATTTCTATTAATAACTCTACCTCAATATCATTGGGAAGAACAGATAACTCATCTGTAAATACATTAAAAAAGTACCCCACATATGTAATTTGTTCCATTTTGATACCATATTTGACTCAACAATTTGAGTGAGGTATGATTCGTCACATTGAATCAACACTGACACCATTGATGAGTTTTCCAATTGTGATTCATGGTTTATCATTAATTTTTTAATGATCATCGTACTATTATTAATAATAAAATATATTTCCTTTTCTTGAAATTTTATGTGTGCTCTATATAATGGGAGATAATAGATTCTAATTATAGAATAATATTACAATAAGGAAATTATTACAAAAATATTAGGAATAATATTCCCACACATTCCAATAGGAGAATATTCCAACACATCGGTTGCAATAATCTAACTAATATATGTATTTATAAATATTTCTACCTAAATATACCAAGCATTTGATTTAATAGCTCATGATAAAATGCAAGATATATAGAACCAAAAAAATAATACATTTACATTCATTAGTTATTATTAATTTTAACTTGTAGAAATCTATTATCTAGATCCACATTAGTAGTTGTTATAGACTAAAGATTCCCTTGATCCATTGGATTTGGTGCCTCTTGAAGTTGATTTCCTTTAAGGATTCAAGGTTTAGTTAACTATATTTCTTACCACCCATTCACCTTAAATTTGAAGAATTGAACTATGGGTGGTTCTCTCCATTCCACTGTTATGTTGGCTTACATCCATATATCTATTCAATATTCACGTGCTTGGTGGTCTTATCTCCGAAACATAATTCATTTTCTCATATCTTTTTGAAAATTACCATAATGTTTCTTCGAACATTTTTCGATGTGTGTGTGATTGGATCCATATTCTTTTATCGTTTGATCAACGACATGAAGCTCCATTCATATCCTATTATATAAATAATCATGGACCATTCTTTGAAATCCATCTCATCATTGAGAGAATATCAGACCACTTTTTTATAACCCCCAATGTCTGATATTACAAGATCCTTTCAAAGGTGTTGTACTAAAACACTAATGAATAAATTATTTTTTTATATCATTATTAATAATAAAACATATGAAATACCTTGAATGACTTGTGGGATTTTTTTTCATAATATGCAACCGAATTACATTCCTTTTACTTCTTCTATATGAATTATCTCTCTATCATTACATAAATATTTTGAGGGAAATACTTTTTAATAAATATTTTTGAATAGTTGTCCCACTCCATATCATTAATTTCATCCTTTGAATTGGATATTTTAATTAATTTCCACCATTGATTAGATTTAATATCAAAATGATAAATGTATTGATTCAGATTTCCTTCTTAGAATAGTGAAGCAGAGAAAAGATATTCTCTATAGAGTTGAGCAGCTCCTCCATTACTAGTTGGTCGAAGTAACCAATAAACATTTGTTGTCATTAATGAACTTTGAAATCAAGGGATAATTGTTACATATTGTGTGAAGGTGGATGTTTTATATAGTTCATGTTAGTATTAATATCCTATGAATGATTCATAATAATTTATTTTACATATTGAAATCCACCTTTAAAGGAATTGAGTATTTTTTTTGTTGAAATCATGGTATTTTATTCATATTTTTAAGCTTGTTTCTCCCAGTTCACATTATTTATTTTATTATAAGTGTTGTGAACCAAACATAAGTCAATAAATCATGAATGATTAATTTATTATTTTGTTAAGATAATTCCATTGGCATATCATATGGGAACCTTAGGTTTAGAATTTTTCTAAAACATTGATTCTGGGATGTAAAAAGTGTATTATGTTAAGGATTTTCACTAACATAATCTAATACTTATTCCCAAAATATCTTAATAATGCTCTTATATCCACTACAGTGAAATTTTTTTTCATTCATGGAACATAATTAATATTAATGATTAAAAAATCTTATTGCATTTCAAAACCAGATAGAAAGGTTTATTGTATTGGGAAATTATGATAAATACCAAACATGAAATTAATAAAACATGAAAATTTATTTAATATATTATTTTTATCCCATAAATTACCATGTTCTTATTAGTTCACATAGTCACTTGAGGATATACATCAATAAAAGTGGTGATCTAAAAACTCATTAAGTGGATAAAAAGGTCCTGAATCAATATAAGAAGGGTGATAATAACCATCATCATCATTAGATAGGAATATGATTTACATTATATTAATGAGATGAATCATTAGATAAATATCTTGGAATATTGAAAGGGATAAAAATGAATGAAAATATATTAGTGGTCAAATTCCAAATATTGTTGGGTTCAAATCATGTATCATGTTGGCACAAAAAATATGTTTCTAATAATAGCATAATCATCATGAAAAAATAATACATCATTTTCATGTACAATAACCATTGTATCATGAAATACATCACATTACCTAATACATTAGAGTGATTTAAAATTCTGATCCCACACATCACATCTTAACATTTACATAATCATGCATCCCACATAAAACATATAAACATTCTAATAGGGAAAGAACCCATGAAAATGAATGGCTTTTATATGTATTTCATAAATAATAAATTTGTGAATCAACATTTGAGTACCAAAATAAAAAATTTAAAACATACTTTGTATATAAATCTTCACACAAATATGTGAATCAGAAATATAGTTTTTTAGTAAAATACTTATATTAGTCATAAATATAAAATAGAAACATCAATGTCCCAAAAGATAAATTAAATTAACAATGATGTTTCATTTTATGATAATTATAATAATATCCACACAAAATATTGGCATGAAAGAGGAGTAACACAAATAAAGGTATTTGGTTTTGATAATCCCTCTACAATTTGTCTGAAAGAAATTTTCACTTGTACTTAATATCAAGAATTATAAAAGTTGATTAATTAATAAATATATAAATAACTAATTATTATTATATTTAATATATAATAACTTTATTAAATTCCTTTATAGACATTTTTATGAGTAATAGTGTTCGATTTTATAGTTCTGAGAGTGTTCGTTTTCTGGGTTTTTATGATCAATCCAACTGTATACATATATGAATGTTCATGAAAAATGATAATAATTATTGATAATTGAAATTATATATTATTAATGAACTTAAATAATTATAAATGGCCTTATATATAATTTCATTCAGATATGGGGATTCATTAGTTTAAACATTAAAGATAATTTTTTCATTTATTTTGGTGGTTTATCCATCTATTGTGGAATAATTTCATTTAATTAAATATTTTTTTATATGTTTAATCCATAACATTATAAATTTTTATAATATTCTTATTAAATTTTTTAATATAATAATGGTTTTATGATTTGTAACATTCCGTTACATTTTTATGTACTTTTGATGTTTCCAAGTACCTCTGTTTTGGAGTAGTGACTTGGGGGTGCATTTGAGTGAAATTTTATGTAAAACAAAAGGGAAATGTCTTGTGCATGGTTTGCGCACGGTTTGACAAACCGTGTAACCAAACTGTGTCAACCAAGATGCACTGGAAAGAGAGGTATGCACGGTGTGCGCATGGTTTGAAAAACCGTGCGACCAAACCATGCAGACCGAGCATCTCTGGATAGTGAGGGCCGCACAGTGTGCGCACGATTTGAAAAATAGTGCGCCTCTGCCTGGGTAAACCATGCACGTGGTTTCTAATTCTAAAAATTTCTTTTAAAACCACCCAAACCCCCAGGACTTCCATATTTTTGACCTTGCCTCGGGCTTGACTCATTTTAGGTCTTTCCAAAGCCTCCTAGAGAGATTCCAAGGTGATCCGAACATCTTTCTTCGAGATTGAAGGATTGGATTAAAGATCCACTCTCTTCCTGGTAAGTGGATTTCATCCCGTTGCATATCTTGTTTATTCCTCTAACTTTCCTAGACCTTTTCATGGAATATTTCCTTTGTTTCCATGGATCTAAACCTATGAGTTGATGTATAGATCTTGGATTTTGAATCTAGATCTAGTTTTGTAAGATCTTGATCCCTTTGATCTTAATTTTGGTGTTAAGGATTTAGATCCAGATTTAGATCGACGTCATTGTGCCACTTGGTTTTTGGGGTTTCTCATTGGGCTAACTCTCGTCAATAAATCGATGTAGGTGGTTCCGTCCCATCTTGCCAAATTGATTATCATTGTATTTTTTTGATTTATTTCAATTATTGATTTAAATTAAATTGCTCAAGTTTAATTCAATTAAATTGATAACAACTCGATTCCATTGAATTGAGATATTTTAAATGAATTTGGCATAGAAATTTGGGAAAACCCCAATTCCATTGATTTGGGTGTGTTTATGGAATATTGGTCGATTTAAATTATTTAATTTAAATTGTGGACTTGATGGAAATGTTTTCAATAAAATTGTTGAATTTAATTTCGGAAATAAAATGTGTAATGATGGAATTGGTTTTGAATGGATTTCAAACATATGAAAATGGATTAAAATGGTTAGATAGAAACCCATTGGTTTTATCTTATGAAAAAGGCATGTTTTTGATTAAAACCTATTATGGTTTTAAATGGAATGAAGTTGGAACTTTTGGAATGAATGAATGGGATTGATCAAATTTTAATCTTTATTAAAATAGTTCTCCCATCATGTAAGATCACATGAAATCCTTAGGTAGTTATTGAGTTATTTGGATACACTCTACGCTACGACAACGTTCTAAAACATACTTATGGAGGGTCACATCCCCGATGGGTTGGTGATGAGTCTCCTTTGGACATTTTCATTGGGACTTGTGTATACACAGTTTGTTGAGTTCACATAGAGAGTACAAAATCCTATAAATGGTTAATACTATCGTACCTTTTGGCAGATGACAATGTTTCTCGCTTATTTTTTTATATTTGAGATATAAATTTATGCCAATGCTTTTGAACTAACTTTCATGCCTTCTGAATTTATATAAACTATTTTATATAAATGTTTTACCTAAGCCATTGTTTTAGAAATATTCCATCATTGTAAAAACGTTGCTTCAAGTAATTTTTAATCATTTTTAAATGTACAACATGTTTTGTTTAAAATGTGATTTGAATTTCTAAACTTGTTTATTTTGAAAATTAGAAGCTTTTATTTGGATAATATGTACTTGGAATCTGTTATGGAATCTTTGGGGGTATCCTACTAGGCTTAGGATCATACCCTAGTTTTTCCTTCGGGTGTTTGTAGACTTTATCCTTCAAGGTTCAAGAAAAGGGAAGGGATCTCTTGGAGGTGGATCGAGTTGTTGATCTCTGGAATTGGTGAGTTGTTTCTTTCGGGACCTTGGGAGTGTTTTCCCTTTTGGTACTTGGGTTGTAGTACTTTGGAATTTTATGCCTCTTTGTATTCTGGTACATCACTCCCAGTGGAGTTTCCTTTTGTTATGCATACTATTTGTTTTACTCTTGCTTCCGTATTCTTGTGTAAAAATTGTTCCCACTTGTACGTTGTATGATGCATGGGGCTTGTCGCCAACCAGTGGGGATCGAGAATGCCCATCGGGCTATGTCAGGGCTGGATCGGTTATCGGGTAACCAGGGTACCTGGGCTGGTTCGTGACAAAGTGGTATCTAAGGGAAGGTTCAACGTCATTCCTTGATGACAGTATGCATATGAGTATTCTTGTCAGGACTTAGGAGGTAGTTGTGATTGAGTGCCTATCCAACTCTCACCATAATGAACCTTTAGTCACCTGGTTTGGTTAGGGAAATACGAGTTGTGGATTAGTTCTAGTATTTTCCCTGTTTTGATTTGGATATAGTGGAATCCAAATCTTGTTATCCCTTATTTTAGGAATAGTTTTCCTTGTTACTCGGTCTGGAGTGGAAAGACATTAAGGTTCTTTTAACTAACCAGTTCTATCCAGAATAAATGGTGTTGGCCAAGGCTATGGATTTTTTCAAGCTTGAGTAGGCCAAAAAAACTATGACTGAGTACTCAAATAGCTTTTCTGAGCTGGTACAGTTTTCTCTTGAGATTGTATCTAATGAGAGGATGAAGGCTCAGTGATTCAAGTTGGAACTTCGATCAGATATTCATTCTCAGGTTTTCCTACTGATGCTACCCACTTATATTGATGTGTTGGATATGGAGATGATGTTTGAGATGGACTTGGCAGGAAAGTCAGTGTTGAATGAGGTTATTTTCCCTCCTAGTGGAAGTGTGGGTTCCTTTAAAGGAAAATGGAAGCGTGACTTTTCTCATGGTAGTTCTCGACAGCAGAGTCATCCCAGACCTCTGGTAGCACCAGGAGGGGCTTCTTTGACTTGTTATCAGTGTGGGAACCCAGGAAATTCTAAGAGAGTTTGCACTGAGGCACCAAAGAACTATAGCTCCTGTGGACATTTAAGGAACCTACAGAGATTCTGCCATCTATTCTATAATCCTTATAGTGGAACAGGATCATCAACACCTCCTAATACTATGATTCAATCAAATGCTTCACGTACTAATGGGTTCCAGCCACAATCTTTCAGAACGAAGATTTTTCACACAGTGGAAGAGTCGCCAGAGGTAGCTGATACAGGTCATGAAACTGTGAGAGGTACCATTACTATAGCTTCGTCTTCAGTGATTGCTCTTTTTGATACTGGTGCATCTCACTCTTTTATTTCAACCAATCTTGTTAATCTTCTTAATATACCTATGGAACTTTTATCTTGTGCAATGGATATTACTACACCCCTAGGTATAATGAGAGAGATGGGTATCTGTAGTCCTGCTTGTGTCCTCTCTCTATCAGATGTTGATCATGCTTGGAGATTCATGGTTCTTGACATGAAATCTTTTGATGTCATTTTTGGGATGGATTGGGTCATTGCCAATAAAGCCCAGATCAATTGTTATCTTTGACGGGTTTACCTTACTACACCCAGTGGTGTGCCCCTTGTTTTTCAAGGAGAATGGGATCCAAGGTCAAGTAGAGTAGAACCATATTATCCAGTGTTGTGGAATGTTATATCAGGGTTTTCTTTTGATCTGGAGAGAGATTCAAGGTGTGGTGATCTTCCTCCAGTCGTCGTTGAGTTTCCCGACATGTTTCTTTTTGACTTATCTATTTTTACACCAGTAAGAGATGTTGATTTCTTTTTTTTCACTTAATTCCTGGTACTCAACCCATTTATATTCCCTCTTAACGAATGACTCCAGATGAACTAAAAGAACTGAAGTATCAGTTAGACAAACTTCTTGAGAAAGGTTTTATATGCCTGAGTGTGTCAACTTGGGCAGCACCTGTTCTCTTCGCCAAGAAGGCTGATGGTTCTCTTCGTTTATGTGTTGATTATTGAAAGCTGAATCGAATTACGATAAAGAATAAATATCTTTTACCATGGATTGATGATTTGTTTGATCAATTGAAAGGGTCAAAGTGGTTTTCAAAAATTGATCTTTGATATGGTTAACATCTGTTGAGGATAAAGGAATCTGACATTTCAATGACCACTTTTCGGAGTAGTTATGGCCATTAAGAGTTCCTTGTTATGCCCTTCGGTCTAACAAATGAACCAGATGTTTTCATGGATTTGATGATCAATGTTTTTGGTGAGAATATAGATACTTTCGTGGTGGTCTTTGTGGATGAAATTCTTGTCTACTCCATGTCTGAGGAGGATCATGTGCATCATCTAAGAACAGTTCCGAGTCATCCAAGCGATCATCGACCTTATGACAAGCATTCAAAGTGCGATTTCGGGATTCAGGAAGTGAAATTATTGGGACATGTCTTGTCAGAACAAGGAATATCAGTTAATCATGAAAAGGTGAAGGCTATTTTGACTTGGGAACAACCACGAAATGTTTTCGAGATTCGGATCATCTTGGGCTTATCATGATATTATTGTCAGTTTGATAAAGACTCCTCAAATTTATCTTCTCTAATGACTACTCTGACTCGAAAGGGAGTGATGTTTTCCTAAAATGATAGATTTCAGATTTCTTTTGATGAGATAAAGCGTCTCTTAACTACTGCATCAGTGTTAACTCTCCCCGAGGCTGGGATAGGTTATGTGGTCTTCCATGATGCATCAAGTTTAGGTTTTGGATGTGTACTCATGCATGGTAATCATGTTGTTGCCTATGGGTCTTGTCATCCTAAGCCTCATGAGAAGAACTATCCTACCCATGAACTTGAACTTTCAGCTGTAATGCAGACACTTAAGTGCTGTAGAAATTACCTTTATGGATAAAGGTTTACTGTGTATTAATACCACAATAGATTGAGTTATATCTTCTCTCAAAAATATTTCAATCTTCTCCAAAGGTGTTGGGTGGAGTACCTGCAATCATTCGACATTGACATTGCCTATACCCCGGGGAAACGGAATGTAGTTGTAGATGCATTAAGCAGGAAACATCCTTCATAGGCTGTGAAGGAATCTTCAGAGGAATGGAGTTTGATGGATCTTTTTGCTCAGTTTCATATTGGAGTTCAATGTAGAGGGAATGAAGTTTCATTAGCCAATGTCCAGTTGACATCTGCTCTCCTCGAGTTAATTCTTCAGGAACAACAATGGGATGAATAATTCGATAGCAATAGGGAATCTCTTTATGGTGGGGAGACTGACACTCTGTGGTCGTTCTCCAAATAGGGTGTTCTGTGTTATCAAAACTGTTACATTGTGCAATTAGCGGCAAGGAAGGATGTGATGGGGGGTTTCCATAACTCTCAGTGGGTTGTACACCGAGGAACCACAAAGATGTTTTATGACATGCATCGACAGTTCTGGTGGCCAGGTATGAGACGAGATGTTGATGAGTTTGTATCTCATTGCTATACATGCCAACAGGTGAATACCGAGCACCAGAAACCTTTGGGTTTGATACAACCACTTCCAGTCCCTACATGGAAGTGGGATGAAGTATCTATGGAATTTGTGGTTGGGTTACCTCAATCCTAGAGGAAGAAGAACACGATATGGGTTGTGATCGACAGGCTAAACAAGTCAGCTTACTATGTACCTATTCTATATACAACCAAAGTTGATTAGTTGGGAAATATCTATTGGAAACAAATTTTTTGTTTGCACGGAGTTCTGTCTGCTATAGTCTCTAATAGGGATCCTCAGTTTACTTCTTGCTTTTGGAGAGGCATTCTGAAGGAACTGGGATCACTGGTCCATTTGAGCATTGCCTACCATCCACATTCAGATGGCCAGAAAGAGAGAGCTATTCAGATCCTAGAGGATATGATCCGTGCATGTGTTCTCAACTTTGGCGGGTCTTGGGATGATCATCTAGTGCTAGTTGTGTTTTCTTATAACAATAGTTATCAGTCTGTGATCAAAATGGCTCTTTTTGAGGCTTTGTAAGATCGTCCTTGAAAATATACTTTATGTTGGTTGGAGATTGGTGAAATTTATTTGGTAGGACCGAGTTTGGTCCAAGAGATGACAACTAAGATCTATTTGATTTTTCAGAGAATGTTGACAGCACATAGTCGGTACAAGTCTTATGTTGATCATCGCTGAAAAACATTAGAGTTCTCAGTTGGTGACCTGGTGTTCTTGAATGTTTCACCCCGGTTGGGTCATCAATGGCTTGGGAGGCAAGGGATGCTTGATCCCCATTTTTAGGGACTTTATGAGGTTATTGGTCTTGTGGGGAAAGTTTCTTACCATCTAGCTCTACCACCACAACTGACTTCGATACATAACGTGCTCCATGTATGGTAGATGTGAAAGTATCTCTCGGATCCATCTCATGTTGTGAGGTGGAGTGATCTCGAGATTGAACCAGATTTATCTGTTACTAAACGATGAGTCAGTGTTGTTGATTCTGAGACTAAGGTACTTCATGGGAAAATGATACCACTGGTTCGTGTACTATGCAAACATGGTTCTGATCATCATGAGACGTGGGAAAGGGAGGCATTAATGAGAGACCAGTGGCCTCATCTTTTTGACATGGAGGTTTCTTCATAGGCTTTCTAGGGACAGGAGGATCTTATGGTGGGGAAGTTGTAACATTCCGTTACGTTTTCAAGTACAATTGATGTTTCCATGTACCTCTATTTTGGAGTAGTGACATCGGGGTGTGTTTGGGTGAACTTTTAATAAAATCAAAAGGAAAATGGCTTGTGCACGGTTTGCGCACGGTTTGACAAACTGTGCGACCAAACCGTCCCAACTAAGTTGCACTAGACAGAGAGGAACACATGGTGTGCGCACGGTTGGACAAATCGGGTGACTAAACTGTGCAGACCAAGCATCTCTGGATAGTGAAGGTCGCACGGTGTGTGCACGTTTTGACAAAATGTGCGCCTCTGCCTAAGTAAACTGTAACCGTGGTTTCAAATTCCGAAAATTTCTTTTAAAACCACCCAAACCCCCAGGACTTCTATATTTTCGACCTTGGCTCGGGCTTGACTCATTTTAGGTCTTTCCAAAGCCTCATAGAGAGATTCGAAGGTGATCCGAACATCTTTCTTTGAGATTGAAGGCTTGGATTGAAGATATGCTCTCCTCTCGGTAATTGGATTTCATCCCTTTGCATATCTTGTTTATTCCTCTATCATTCATTGATCTTTTCATGGAAGATATTTTTTATTTCCATGTATCTAAACCTATGAGTTGAGGTATAGATATAAAATAGTGAATCTAGATCTAGTTTTGCAAGATCTTGATCCCTTTGATATTAATTTTGGTTTTAAGGATTTAGATCCAGATTTAGATAGACGTCGTTGTGCCGCTTGGTTTTTGGGGTTTCCCATTGGGCAAACTCCCATCAATAAATCGAGGTAGGTGGTTCCGTCCCATCTTTCCAAATTGATTATAATTGTATTTGCATGATTTATTTCAATTATTGATTTAAATTCAATTGCTCATGTTACTTTCAATTAAATTGATAAAAACTCGATTCTATTGAATTGAGATATTTGAAATAGTTTTGGCATAGAAATTTGGGAAAACCAGAATTCCATTGAATTGGGCGTGTTTATGTAAAATTGGTCGATTTAAATTATGGATTTGATGGAAATGTTTTCAATTTAATTGTAGAATTTAATTGTGCAAATGAAATGTGTAATGATTGAATTATTTTTGAATGGATTTTAAACTTATTAAAATGGATTAAAATGATTTGATATAAACCCATTGGTTTTATCTTGTGAAAAATTCATGTTTTTTAATCAAATATGTTATGTTTTTAAATGGAATGAATTTGGAACTTTGGAAATGGAAGAATGTGATTGATTATATTTTCAGAATTATTAAAGTAGTTCACCCATCATGTAAAAGAACATGAAATCTTTAGGTAGTTAGTGAGTTATTTGGATACACACTATGCTACAACAATGTTCAAAGACATACTTGCGGTGGGTCACATCCCCGATGTGTTGGTGATGAGTCTCATTTGGCCAGTGTCATTGGGACGTGTGTATAAAATTTTTTCTGAGTTCACATAGAGAGTATAGAATCCTATAACCAGTTAATACTATCGTACCTTTTGGAGGATGACCATGTTGCTTGGTTTTTTATTTATATTTGAGTTATAAATGTATGCCAATGCTTTTTAATTGCATTTCATGCCTTCTGAATTTATATAAACTGTTTTATATAAATGTTTTACTTAATCCATTGTTTTAGAAATATTCCATCATTGTAAAACCGTTGCTTAAAGTAATTTTCCATCATTTGAAAATGTGAAGCATGTTTTGTTAAAAGTGTGATTTGAATTGCCAAACCCGCTTGATTAAAAATTGGAAGCTTTTCTTTGAATAATATATACTTGGAATCGGTTACAGAATTATTGGTGTTATCCTACCTGGCTTAGGCTCTCACCCTACTTTTCCCTTTGGGTGTTTGTAGACTTTCTCTTTCCAGGTTCGAATAAAGAGTGGAGACCCCAAACTTTATGTACATGGACTTTTCACTACTTTTTTTTAATAATTAATACACAACAAAACCAACACTCAAGAACCATAATAGTTTAGTGTCTTTGGAAACTCGGAACATAATCTTCTAATCATGGTGAAAGATCTTCAACATCTACCATAAATATATTCCCCTTTTTTTCTTACCTAAAACATTTATTTATATCCTGGGGAAAATAAAACATATAAAGGGTGATATCAAATTATCAGTAAGTGTAAGAATGGTGAAAATAAAACAAACCATATACATTTGAACTTAAAAACATGAACATAATGTTTAAACATCAAAATCTTGAGAAATGACATAAAACATAGCAGTACGTAAGGCATAGATCATAATGGAACATCAATCATCATAAAATAGCATGGGAATAAATCATGTAATTGTGGAAAACCATTATTCACATTATATGATTTCCATAGTAGCCAAGGCATTGCGGTCGAGAGCATCTTAGAGGAAAAAGACCCTTTCTGAATCGAGTTCACTCCTTGTTCAAGTCCTGTTACAATGAAACAGATTAACATACTGTTCCAGACATGTCTATCTCATGAGATATAAATCTTTACCCAATGCATTGGAGGGAGATATAGGTCCCACCCATCTCATAATGAAATCATTCTTACATGTGCCACAACATGAACATAAATAATTCACTATTACCCAAAGTATAAAATGGGTTTTAGAAATATCATCCTATCATAACATAATCCATATAAAAATGGATATTATTTCATCATAAGAAATGTGAAACCATGTAAATAATATAGACATTATACTTGAAACATACACATATGAAATAATGCCATCTTATATGGAAAATAGTTTCTATAAAACACATGAAATGAATTCTTGAGGAAAATATCCTTTCTTATTCAAAATTATTTTCTTTTCACAATATGGCATGCAATTTTAAAAGAAAATGATTTTGTGGAAAATAGTCATTAAATCATGTAGAGTAAGCTTCATGAAAAGAAGGCGTTATGAAACCGTAAAAATCCGTTCATGTCGTATGTGTTAAAAAAACATTCTTCTCGAATTTGTGACGGAAAATCAAAAAAGTACCTCGTAACGTAAACAAAAGAATGATTCCTTAACTACCATGTAGTAGAAGTAAAAAATGGGAAAAGGGACTTTAAACATACATGAATCCATTTTTAGAAAACAGGTACATGGATGATAAATATAACCCCAGTAAATACTTATGAATAAACAATCTCTGATAAAAACGAGTTTGGAAAAGTTATCCTTTTCCTTTTGTCCAATTTCTTCTTGTATGTGTCCACGACTCTTGTATAGTGGGTTTAAACATATTATTAAATTCTAACAGAACCATAATAATATTTATGATATCATATATGATTCACATTCGACTTTATATTATCCGTTCATTTGTCAATTCTATGTTAAAGCAGTATTTTGGGTAAAATCATTTCATTTATTGTCCGTGCATTGACTTGTAATTATTCATATGATTACTTAGATCATGATTAATTAATTACAGAATATAAAACATGATTTATATATAATATTTATTTACAATATAGATATGTATAATAGATCGATAAATGGAAAGAAATACACTGTTCATGGAGACGGTAGGCCGTACATACGCATGAACGCTGTTTTCGTTCCCTTATTAAATTTAATAGATGCAAGTAAATAACATATACATAAATATAATATCATTAAAATGTAATATATTTCATTATTAATTATTATATATACTTCACAATCATTCTTTAATTGTTAACATGGAAAATAAATCTCATCGCGTCGTGGAGACGGTAATCCGTACGTACGCACGATAGATGATATCGTTCCCATATTTATTGAATGGAATTGGTGTGGATGATATAATATCTTAGAATCAGTATGATGTTATAATTATCATATATAGTTATTCTTTACCCCATTATACCCATCCATGTATGTTGGTGGTGGAAAACATATTACACCACAGCGTGGAGACAGTATTCCGTACGTACGCACGCGCGGTGATTTCATTTTCCATAGGATGGATAGAAGGTGAAATAGGGTTTTAAAATATTTATAATAACATATCATTATATAAGTAATACTGATTTTATTACTTTATAATGAAACAAATAAATATGAGTAAGTAGATGAAGAATGAAACTTGAAAGAGTTGGTAGAAGAAATTACCTCTTCCTCGACACACCTCCTTTAAACTTCTTCTAAGGGCACTAGAGTTGGTCTTTTGAGAAGAACAAAAACTATATGATATAACAAGAGAGTCTGAGAATATTAATTGGTAGGGTTTGGCCGAGCTTCAAGGCTAAAAAACATGTGAAGAGAAGAGGGAAGGGGTGCCCTTTTTATAAGGGAGGAGTGGGGCACCTTTGGTAACATAAGAAATATTAATTTATAATAAATTCAACATCAGTTAAAAACCTCCAACAATAACTCAAATCCGATTATTAGATGAGATATGGTTGTAATATAATCAACCAATAATATTTAG
This sequence comes from Viscum album, assembly GCA_963277665.1. NCBI lineage: Eukaryota > Viridiplantae > Streptophyta > Magnoliopsida > Santalales > Viscaceae > Viscum > Viscum album. The sequence goes on from OY728166.1 coordinate 603,138,469, forward strand.
ACATGTTGGGAATTTATTTTAAACATTATCAAGTTGATTTATCCTTATTTGATCTATTTAATTGTATTTGTGGGAATAAGATTCTAAATTTTAAATTGTTATAAATAATTACTTATCTATTGTGAATTGTCCATAATTAGATAATTTATGATATTTTAGACCATATAGATTTAAATTTAAATTTTTTAAATATTTTTGTGATTTTTAATCAATTTTATACTATGTTATTTTTATAAAATAACAATAGGGTCAATTTTGAAAATATTCATTAATTTTAATTTAAATAAAATCCAAATAGAGGATATATTCTAACAAAAATATTTAATAGATTCCTAACATGTAAAATTTGTCTAGAAAATTCGTGGAGAACATTAAATATTTCATATAATTTTTATTTTAATATTTTTAAAACCATTTATTTGGTATATCTCTTAATAAAATAATTAGTGCCACATTTTTGTATAATTATTTAATATATTTATTTTTTGCATAAAAATTAAGAATAAAATCATTTGTTGAAGATAAATCTCATAAATTTTATAATAATACTTTTACTAGAATTTATCATCTTAAAATCACAACATGTAAATTGTTATATTTATTAAATTATGAAAGTGACAAATTTGGAATCATTTAAAATAAAATAATATAAGTGTCTTAATCTTATTTATAAGGATCCAAATGGTCACCAGTTAGGCCATTATATGAATATGGTATAAATATAAACTACCAATAAGTATTGGTCAGGTTTTTGGGCCTTTTTATGTGTATTGCTGTTTAAATAAAAATTATATTATTGATTTTTCACTAAATAAATAATTTCTGCATCATTAATGTATAAGATAATAAGGTAAATAAATAATTCATAAAAATTAAAAATAAATTACCATGATAAAGAAACAAATTTTATCGTTCAAATTAGAATTTATAACCGAATTTTTATTCTGTATAACCTTATATTAAAAATTATTAATGTTTGAGTGAGACATATTTCACTTTCTTTTAAATAAAATAAATTAAAGGTCGTAATCATATCCTAGTGGGTTCCAATGGATTCCATTTCGACCATAATATGACATAGGAAAAAAATATAATCATCCAATTATATTATGACTAGTTTTAGGGTAATTTTATAATATTATATTTACCTTTAATTAACGGATTTACCTTTAGCTATGGTAAATAAAATTTACCGTAGTTACTATTCATAGTGCCCATAAATAAAAAGTAGCCTATTAACATAATTTGGACCTAATGATTACAAATATGGAATAAATTTTTCCTAATTCAAATCACCTATGTTTCAGAAATTAATTTAAAATTAATCCCATAGTAAAGAAAATGAGTTATAAAAGTTAAAATATCGCAAAAGATTGAAATGATTTTACCTATGAATTCAATGTAAAATCAATGCTAATGAAATAAGTAATATTTAATGGTAAAAATATATTCTATTTATACTTTAAAACCATTCAATATTATAATTTTACCATATAAATTATTATGATGAAATAAGTTGTTTTTAATTAAAATATAAGTTGTTTTCACTATTCATTAAAATATGAAAGTTATCAGAATAATATGAAAAATTTTTCCAAAGTAAAATTTTATATCTTGATTCCAAATAAGAATTTTATTTTGTTAAATTGAACTTATAAACATGTCAAAAACTAGATTTGATGTGGGTGCGTCATCGAAAGGCAACAAAACTGCATTTTTTGAATAATACATATTTTACCTGAAAAATTTATTTTGTTCACATTACATGTTCTAGAACATGTTTAAGAGGAATAATAATGTTATAAAATTAAAAATGTAGTTAATACTATTCATAAAGTCTAGTCCATAATAATATTATAATAATATATCTTTGTTTAGTGAAACTCGATATTGCGTACAACACACGCTATCGAGGAAGGTCGCGATTGCGTGTAATGCAAGACAAGTCAGGGTTGCGTGTAGTGCAAGACTCCTTTGTAGTTGTGTATAACAAAATCCTACCATATTTCATTTATACATTGAATATATATATATATATATATATATATATATATTGTAACACCCCAAGTAAATAATGAATATGAAATTTTCATATTTATACATATTTGTGAATAAAATATTAATATGACTTTAAAGGGGACGCTATGCTCGATGGCGTACCCAACACGCAACAACGAGTTTCTTGGGAATCTTACGTTGCACTCTAATAATAAAATTATATTATTTCAAATGGTAGTTAACATGTAGTCGTTGTATTGGCGGGAATGGATAGAAATAACTAAAATATGATTATATATGTTTTTTAAATGTTTTTACATTTATCCAATAAAAGCTAAAGGCGTAAAATACGTAAAGAATTCAATTTTAGGCGCATATGCCCTAGTTTTCACTAAAGGATCACTTATCGCCTTTTAATGGAGAACTGTCATTAAATATAGTTTTGATCACTCTTATACATTCTTTTAGACCAAATAAAACTCTTATTAAGAATCGGGACATCAAATTTTACTTTGTGTAATTTTTTGGTATTTTTCTGATAAAGTTCATTTTTTAATGAATAGTGTAGAATGTTGTGTTTTAATTCAAAACCTCTTTTTAATCTAATTTATTTATATGATTAGATAATATATTGAATTGGTTTTAAAGTGAAATTAGAAAATGTTTTTACCATTAAATCCGATAGTGGTCGTTGGAATTAATTTCACTTTGAAATCAGACTTAAACTAGTGTCAATCTTTTGATACTTATTGTTTTATAAAAACACGCTATTTGCTCTGACCGTGGGAATTAATTATTAAATTAATTAATGTGACTAATATGTTTTGAATTTTGTAAAACGGACTTCATTTTTGAGTTCGTAATATCAAATATAGCTTATGGTGAATTTTTGGTAATTTTCTAAAAAACTTCAATTTTTGATGAATAGTGAAACCACTAAGTGGTACTTATAAAAGCTGATTTTTCGTTTAAATGAAAATTTACCACTTCTGTATTTTGAATTTCAAAAATCCGACATACATGGTTGTCATTAAGAAGTAAAATGTGGTTCAATGGGATAAAAATAATTTTTTGGTGAATAGTAACTTATTAAGTTTTTAATCGCGATTAGTGGTAATTAGTGTAGTTTAAGGTTATAATGATATTATAAGAATGTGAAAACACCATGAAACTTGTCCTACACCTATTGGGAGAGTCATGGCCGACCAAGAAAATCCATGGGCCAACTTGGGGACCCCATGGAGCCACTTTAGTTGGAAAATGACAATAATATATTTTTATTTAATGTTAAAATTAAATTGACACAAAGATGAGTTGTTTTACTAAAACAATTTTTAAGTGGGGTTACACAAGTCCAAATTTTGATTATAAATATTCATTGGAAAGATAAAAATATTTCCTACATCATAGTAATTTGTTTATAATTTTTGGACATTAAATAAAATAAATTATTTATGACATAATAATGATGCAACGATGACATCATTATTTGACGATTTAAATAAAATGGAAAGATAATGTACAATCTATGATCTACACATGTCCAAAAATTATTGTATGGGTGGATTTCGAACCTTTATAACCTTATCCACGAATTATATCAATGTGGTATCTTTTAAAACCGAAACACATTTTCAAATAAAGTAATATTTCCTTACTTTACAAAAGTGCCCCTCCTCTCCTCTTATAAAAGGCCCCCACCTCTACCTCATTTCACACACTTCTCAAGCCTTTGGATCGGCCAACACCTGCCCATTTACTCTCTACACATCCCTCTCCTCATCCTAGAGGATTCCCTTGGGCATAATCCTTTCAAAGGAAGCCTTTTGGCTCAAATCAAAAGGAGTTACACTTTTAAAGGTAATTCATTCTCTAATGTTCATTTGTTTTATTTTGCTTCTCCAACCCCCTAAACTCTTTTTATTTTCTTATTTTGTAACAAAAACAGTATATTAAATATACTAGGATGTTGTTATAAGATTTATTCGAGCTACACTCTCACACAACTACATCAAATGGTTAAAGAACATATGGTTTCCGTGGATGGCGAAATTCTGCCTCCCGAAACGACGATTGTTCAATACTCATTTAACACCATCAAAGGTGGCCATTATTATGTCACTATTTTTATATATGATATATAATATGTTTATATTTTACTTATGCTTCTGTATTTTTCATTTTTGTCTTACCTTTATGGCTTCCATTATGGGTATACGCGATATCTTTATTTTAGGAAGTGCGGACTACCGACCCCTCAAAGTGATTTGATTCGTTAAATACCATATGTGGGATGTATAAAGTATGGAACTATGATATTATATATGATATGATACTGGAATTATAATATACCTTTATATCATTATTATTCCATTCTATAAAATATGAAATAGAAATGAAAGTAGCGTTCATGCGTACGTACGACTTACCGTCTCCATGAACGGTGCATTTCACTTCTTACCTACAAATGATTATGTAATGTTATAAATGAATGAATTCACTGGATATATATTACATATATTATATATACATCATGAATACAATTCTGGATATAATAATCATTTGGCCACCCGAACAACATGTAATTGTAAGAAGTCCACTTTCGACTTAAGAACCAAATATCGACAAAACAATAATTATTAACTTAATGATTACATAGTGTTTATAATAAGGAAATAAGTAATATAAAAGGAATAATAAGCTTGAAAAGGGTTCTTAATCAAGTAGAAATTAACTCAAGTTTATTATTCAGGAGATTAAAGAACGATCGAGTCAAGTCGGACCCGAGGTAAGGGATCCTACAACTCTCTTTCTTTTTTGTCATTTCTTTTAAGCTCATATTTCTTATGATTGGGATGTTCTTTTATATTAGTCCTACTGTAATTTTTATGTTCATGTGATTAGAGACCATATTCCCTCTCATCAATCCATTTTGGAAGTTTTGAGTGGCGCCGTTAGGCTGCCGAACTTTCGTAAGAGATCTAACCTCTCTTTCTTTTTAAGTACTCTCCTTTATGTCACTTCTTTTAAGCTCCTCTTTATAATGTTGGGGGATGTTCTTTTATATTCCTCTTTCTGTACATTTTATTTTAATGTTATGAGATACCCTATTTGATCTCATCAATCCATATTCGGATGTTTTATGTGGCGCCGTTAGGCTGCCGAGAGTTCGTAAGGGATTCTTCATCTCACTTTTATTCCCGTGAGATTTATGATACATTTGCCACAAATTCCATTGAGTGGTGTATGTACTGCCCATTATTATACTCTTTTTGTAATATACTTTCGTTTATGAGTATTTACATCAATGATCTATTGTCCTTCTTTCATGGGGTGTATGTTTTGAAAGATACCCAAGTCGGTAAGGGAACCTTTCACCCTCCTCTTTTTTAAAAGACTTCTTTTGTTGGGTCTTTTAATTTACATATTTTTATGTTGGGATACGTTCTCATATATCCTTATTGATGTAAATTTTATGTCCAAGTGATGAGATACACTTTTTATCTCTCATCAACTCATTTTGATTTGACGCTGTTAGGCTGTCAAGGGAACTTCTTAACCCAATTTCGATTTCTTTGGGTTCAACATGTAGTTATTGAATATGTCATCGTTTGAATATGTGTGAATGAACTTTTATTGTTTTACACTTAATATACACTTATATTGGGTGTATTTATATTTGTCACACATATTTTTGAGATTGATTTGTCCTTAATTTAAAGATACCTTCTTTATAAGGGATTTCATCACATTTGACATTTCTATTGAGGGTTCATTGTTGTTATGCACCAATTCACTCTTATATGGTGTATATACTTTCCTTTGGAGTATTATATCATGAATTCTTTTATTCTCATGATATTATAAAGTTCTGACTAAATGTTATTCCTCAATTATTGTAATCAAGTGTCTCTAATTTTGGTAAAACCTCTCTAACCAAAATATCGTTTTAAATGTTTTAATTATTTGTTCTTATTAATATCCATGTTTTAAAAATGGTTTTAAGGATTTAATTATATGGATATTAATGTTTTTAAATTTTTAGCTTCAAGGTGGTATGGGACACTTTGATTCAAAAATCTTTTTATTAAATGTTTTAAATGGTTTTGAAAATGGTTTCTTTTTGTATGGATTCATTATTTCAAAATACTAAAATGTTATGTTGTGATTGAAATGTGGAAATGTTTTTTTTCCATTATGAATATTTTATGTGATACGTGTGTGTTATGGTTCTCAGGCATTGTTATGAAAACGGGTGGTTCCGTGATAAACTAAGGGCGGGTGAGCCCAATATAGCTCTCCAATGCATTGGGTAATGCGAAGGAGTGAAACGTTAAGGTTTCTCCGAAGAGATTTAGGGAATATACTGTGATGGGTATTCCAAACGTAACCAAGAGGGTTACTCCCTATGTAAGAATGTTATGAATGCCTCAAGTTACCTTTATGTCTTATGTTTTCTATGATTTATTCAAGATTTGATGAGGTATGATAAAGTGCTTATGTTTTATGGGTAAAGTATGAACTCATTCTTATGTATATGTGTACCCATGTTTCCTTTCCATATTTTTCTATCCCTTACTGAGATTTTTGTGCTCATCCCAAGTTTTTGGAATTTTTTTCACAGGTCAAGGGAAAGGTACATGATGTGATGATAGTGTCAAGGATGTGTCAAGAAAGAATCCGTGTTATATTTTAAATATGTTTCCGTTGATGGGGAGAATGAATACTGTCTTCTATATAACCACTTTGTTTAAATGTGGAATGTAATGCAAGTTTCATGATCTAATTCTCTAAAACTCTAAACCTGAAAAGATCCTCAATGTGTAATCTTGTAATAACTCAAGATTAAGTAAGGTTTAAGGCTGGGGACTTATAGTTGGTATCAAAGGTCGGTTTAGATAACTTTAGAGGTTAGGGTATTCTTTAAGCATAAGTGACATTACCATAATGGTAAGGATTTCAGAAGGGGTCCTAGTTTTAGATAAAGTGAATGAGTAAGTGTATCTTAGTGTTTACCTTCCTCAATAGTACATGATGGTTTTTTTGATATACTCACACTGACATTTCTATTTTTAGTGAATGGATGGATCTAGCAGGCACCAAAGAGACAACAGGTTTGAAGGAAACTGTGGTGGTTCTCTGATTAAGATACTAGATAAAATGGAGGATTCAATGAGGAAACTCGTGGTTGTTCTAAACCAAATATCAAGGAGTCATGATCAACCACTTGAACCTTGGAATGATCTTTAATGCATCATGTACGAGATGACCAATCCATGTGGATGTTCAGGTAATAATTATAAAGTTAACCATTAGAGTTTATATGATCCTTACTTTTGAGGTAATTATGGGTTATTATATGATATGATGGAAAATGAAAGGCATGAGATAAACTTGAGGTTAAAATATGTTATGTTTATTTTTGAAGATTTTATCTCATTTTGGGGGAATGTTTTAAGAATTATATAGTTTTGGAAAAAAGGACAACACGCAGACCGTGTGACAACCCGTCGCGTCGGATAAAGCTGCGAGAATCGAACCCACAACCAAAGTGCGACTGGTATTTACCGCCTACCACTGGACTACGTGAAGTCCCTGGTTAGTTTGACTGATTCTTTCTGGTTATATGATTTTATGAATTAAGAGTAAGATGATTTTGGGTTATTTATGAAAATGATTAACCTATCAGGGAGGATATGTGATTAGGTTAATTACTTTTCAATACGGGACTTTAGGAGCAACTGATGTTTTTTGGAGATAAATGTAACGATTTAACTTGGAAGACTATGTGACTAAATCCTTCAAATATTTGGGTTTCAATCTTAGTTTGGTTTACATTGAAGAATGTTATGGACAAATTTTGGAGATTAAGAATAGATTTTCTTTTTATAAAGGGTTATCATTTTCTGGATTATCTGATCTTGTACTAGCCTTTTTGGTTTTGGTTTTGGTTAAAGCCTAAAGACATGGGAAGTATATAGTCCTATTTTGTGGATTAGGTGATTCTCTAGAAGTTGATTATAGTACTCTTAATGTGAACAAGCCTTCCTAAATACTCGCCTTTTGGAGAAAATATGAGTAGAAAGTCAACATGATAAGTGATTATGTTTCCCTGTGAATAAATTACTAAATAAAAAGTAACTTAAAACAAAAATGTTGTCTATTCACTTTTCCTACTGGGGAACCCAACACCGTTTAACCCATCACAAGTTTATGATTTTCTCGTGGTTAACTTTCTCCTAAACTTGTTTTCTATCACTCTCCATCAGGACATGACCCTTTGTTTTTTCCTCCATGTCCATATTTTCATACTTGGAATCCTAGTATGGGTTAACTCGGGTGACCTTTGTACTTATCTCTCTTTATTTTAAAGTGATTGTTTTACCGACTCTTGTTCCGATGTGGGACTTTCAAGGATGTTTCCAAGCGCAATTTTAAAATTGCGAGGATGCAATTCCCAAAAGGGGGGAAGGATGTAACACCCCAAGTAAATAATGAACATGAAATTTTCATATTTATCCATATTTGTGAATAAAATATTAATATGACTTTAAAGGGGACGCTATGCTCGATGGCGTACCCAACACGCAACAACGAGTTTCTTGGGAATCTTACGTTGCACTCTAATAATAAAATTATATTATTTCAAATGGTAGTTAACATGTAGCCGTTGTATTGGCGGGAATGAATATAAATAACTAAAATATGATTATACATGTTTTTTAAATGTTTTTACATTAATCCAATAAAAGATAAAGGCGTAAAATACGTAAAGAATTCAATTTTAGGCGCATATGCCCTAGTTTTCACTAAAGGATCACTTATCACCTTTTAATGGAGAACTGTCATTAAATATAGTTTTGATCACTCTTATACATTCTTTTAGACCAAATAAAACTCTTATTAAGAATCGGTACATCAAATTTTACTTTGTGTAATTTTTTGGTATTTTTCCGATAAAGTTCATTTTTTAATGAATAGTGTAGAATGTTGTGTTTTAATTCAAAACCTCTTTTTAATCTAATTTATTTATATGATTAGATAATATATTTAATTGGTTTTAAAGTGAAATTAGAAAATGTTTTTACCATTAAATCCGATAGTGGTCGTTGGAATTAATTTCACTTTGAAATCAGACTTAAACTAGTGTCAATCTTTTGATACTTATTGTTTTATAAAAACACGCTATTTTCTCTGACAGTGGGAATTAATTATTAAATTAATTAATGTGACTAATATGTTTTGAATTTTGTAAAACGGACTTCATTTTTGAGTTCATAATATCAAATATAGCTTATGGTGAATTTTTGGTAATTTTCTGAAAAACTTCAATTTTTGATGAATAGTGAAACCACTAAGTGGTACTTATAAAAGCTGATTTTTCGTTTAAATGAAATTTTACCACTTCTGTGTTTTGAATTTCAAAAATCCGACATACATGGTTGTCATTAAGAAGTAAAATGTGGTTCAATGGGATAAAAATAATTTTTTGGTGAATAGTAACTTATTATGTTTTTAATCGCGATTAGTGGTAATTAGTGTAGTTTAAGGTAATAATAATATAATAAGAATGTGAAAACACCATGACACTTGTCCTACACCTATTGGGAGAGTCATGGCCGACAAAGAAAAGCCATGGGCCAACTTGGGGACCCCATGGAGCCACTTTAGTTGGAAAATGACAATAATATATTTTTATTTAATGTTAAAATTAAATTGACACAAAGATGAGTTGTTTTACTAAAACAATTTTTAAGTGGGGTTACACAAGTCCAAATTTTGATTATAAATATTCATTGGAAAGATAAAAAGATTTCCTACATCATAGTAATTTTTTTATAATTTTTTGACATTAAATAAAATAAATTATTTATGACATAATAATGATGCAGTGATGACATCATTATTTGACGATTTAAATAAAATGGAAAGATAATGTAAAATCTATGATCTAAACATGTCCAAAAATTATTGGATGGGTGGATTTTGAACCTTGATAACCTTATCCACGAATTATATCAATGTGGGACCTTTTAAAACCGAAACACATTTTCAAATAAAGTAATATTTCCTTACTTTCCAAAAGTGCCCCTCCTCTCCTCTTATAAAAGGCCCCCACCTCTACCTCATTTCACACACTTCTCAAGCCTTTGGCTCGGCCAAACCCTGCCCATTTACTCTCTACACATCCCTCTACTCATCCTAGAGGATTACCTTGGTCATAATCCTTTCAAAGGAAGCCTTTTGGCTCAAATCAAAAGGAGTTACACTTTTAAAGGTAATTCATTCTCTAATTTTCATTTGTTTTATTTTTCTTCTCCAACCCCCTAAACTCTTTTTATTTTCTTATTTTGTAACAACAACAGTATCTTAAATATACTAGGATGTTGTTATAAGATTTATTCGAGCTACACTCTCACACAACTACATCAAATGGTTAAAGAACATACGGTTTCCGTGGATGGCGAAATTCTGCCTCCCGAAACGATGATTGTTCAATACTCATTTAACACCATAAAAGGTGGCCATTATGATGTCACTATTTTTATATATGATATATAATATGTTTATATTTTACTTATGCTTCTGTATTTTTCATTTTTGTCTTACCTTTATGGCTTCCATTATGTGTATACGCGATATCTTTATTTTAGGAAGTGCGGACTACCGCCCCCTCAAAGTGATTTGATTCATTAAATACCATATGTGGGACGTATAAAGGATGGAACTATGATATTATATATGATATTATACTGGAATTATAATATACCTTTATATCATTATTATTCCATTCTATAAAATACGAAATAGAAATGAAAGTAGCGTTCATGCGTACGTACGGCTTACCGTCTCCATGAACAGTGCATTTCACTTCTTACCTCCAAATGATTATGTAATGTTATAAATGCATGAATGTACTGGATATATATTACATATATTATATCTACATCATGAATACAATTCTGGATATAATAATCATTTGGCCACCCGAACAACATGTAATTGTAAGAAGTCCACTTTCGACTTAAGAACCAAATATCGACAAAACAATAATTATTAACTTAATGATTACATAGTGTTTATAATAAGGAAATAAGTAATATAAAAGGAATAATAAGCTTGAAAAGGGTTCTTAATCAAGTAGAAATTAACTCAAGTTTATTATTCAGGAGATTAAAGAACGATCGAGTCATGTCGGACCCGAGGTAAGGGATCCTACAACTCTCTTTCTTTTAAGTAAACTCTTTTATGTCATTTCTTTTAAGCTCATATTTCTTATGATTGGGATGTTCTTTTATATTACTCCTACTGTAATTTTTATGTTCATGTGATGAGAGACCATATTCCCTCTCATCAATCCATTTTGGATGTTTTGAGTGGCGCCGTTAGGCTGCCGAACTTTCGTAAGAGATCTAACCTCTCTTTCTTTTTAAGTACTCTCCTTTATGTCACTTCTTTTAAGCTCCTCTTTATAATGTTGGGGGATGTTCCTTTATATTCCTCTTTCTGTACATTTTATTTTAATGTTATGAGATACCCTATTTTATCTCATCAGTCCTTATTCGGAAGTTTTATGTGGCGCCGTTAGGCTGCCGAGAGTTCGTAAGGGATTTTTCATCTCACTTTTATTCCCGTGAGATTTATGATACATTTGCCACAAATTCCATTGATTGGTGTATGTACTGCCCATTATTATACTCTTTGTGTAATATTCTTTCGTTTATGAGTATTTACATCAATGATCTATTGTCCTTCTTTCATGGGGTGTATGTTTTGAAAGATACCCAAGTCGGTAAGGGAACCTTTCACCCTCCTCTTTTTTAAAAGACTTCTTTTGTTGGGTCTTTTAATTTACATATTTTTATGTTGGGATATGTTCTCATATATCCTTATTGATGTAAATGTTATGTCCAAGTGATGAGATACACTTTTTATCTCTCATCAACTCATTTTGATGTGACGTCGTTAGGCTGTCAAGGGAACTTCTTAACCCAATTTCGATTTCTTTGGGTTCAACATGTAGTTATTGAATATGTCATCCTTTGAATATGTGTGAATGACCTTTTATTGTTTTACACTTAATATACACTTATATTGGGTGTATTTATATTTTTCACACATATTTTTGAGATTGATTTGTCCTTAATTTAAAGATACCTTCTTTATAAGGGATTTCATCACATTTGACATTTCTATTGAGGGTTCATTGTTGTTATGCACCAATTCACTCTTATATGGTGTATATACTTTCCTTTGGAGTATTATATCATGAATTCTTTTATTCTCATGATATTATAAAGTTCTGAATAAATGTTATTCCTCAATTATTGTAATCAAGTGTCTCTAATTTTGGTAAAACCTCTCTAACCAAAATATCGTTTTAAATGTTTTAATTATTTGTTCTTATTAATATCCATGTTTTAAAAATGGTTTTAAGGATTTAATTATATGGATATTAATGTTTTAAAATTTTTAGCTTCAAAGTGGTATGTGACACTTTGATTCAAAAATCTTTTTATTAAATGTTTTAAATGGTTTTGGAAATGGTTTCTTTTTGTATAGATTCATTATTTCAAAATACTAAAATGTTATGTTGTGATTGAAATGTGGAAATGTTTTGTTTCCTTTATGAATATTTTATGTGATACGTGTATGTTATGGTTCTTGGGCATTGTTATGAAAACGGGTGGTTCCGTGATAAACTAAGGGCGGGTGAGCCCGATATAGCTCTCCAATGCATTGGGTAACGCGAAGGAGTGAAACGTTAAGGTTTCTCCGAAGAGATTTAGGGAATATACTGTGATGGGTATTCCAAACGTAACCAAGAGGGTTACTCCCTATGTAAGAATGTTATGAATGCCTCAAGTTACCTTTATGTCTTATGTTTTCTATGATTTATTCAAGATTTGATGAGGTATGATAAAGTGATTATGTTTTATGGGTAAAGTATGAACTCATTCTTATGTATATGTGTACCCATGTTTCCTTTCCATATTTTTCTATCCCTTACTGAGCTTTTTGTGCTCATCCCAAGTTTTTGAAATTTTTTTCACAGGTCAAGGGAAAGGTACATGATGTGATGATAGTGTCAAGGATGTGTCAAGAAAGAATCCGTGTTATATTTTAAATATGTTTCCGTTGATGGGGAGAATGAATACTGTCTTCTATGTAACCACTTTGTTTAAATGTGGAATGTAATGCAAGTTTCATGATCTAATTCTCTAAAACTCTAAACCTGAAAAGATCCTCAATGTGTAATCTTGTAATAACTCAAGATTAAGTAAGGTTTAAGGCTGGGGCCTTATATATATACTAAATATTGTGTTGAATAACTACTATCAAACAAACTTGAAATTGTGTTCAACACGATCGAAGATTAGTGTCGCATACACTGAAATCTAATACGCTATTGCGTATAGCGCAAGATAATATTGGTGTAGATTAAAATAGAATAATTGAATGAAATTAAAAAGAATATATCTTATAAAATCTCAGGGTGTTACACAAGGGGAAGGGATCTCTTGGAGGTGGATCCGGTTGTTGATCTCTGGACTTGGTGAGTTGTATCTTTTAGGAACTTGAGACTATTTTCCCTTTTGGTACTTGGGTTGTCATACTTTGGAATTTTATGACTCTTTATATTCTGGTACATCACTCCCAGTGTAGTTTCCTTTTGTTATTCATACTATTTGTTTTACTCTTGCTTCCGTATTCTTGTGGCAAAATCGTTCCCACTTTTATGTTATACGATGCCAGGTGCTAGCCGCCGACCTATGGGGATCGGAAACGCCCTTTGGGCTATGTCAGGGCTGGATTGGTTATCAAGATACCAGGGTACCCAATCTAGTTCATGACAAAGTGGTATCAAAGGTAAGGTTCAACATCTTTCCTTGATGACAGTATGAATTTGAGTATTCTTGTCGGGACTTAGGAGGTAGTTGTGATTGAGTGTCTGGCCAGCTCTCTCCACAATGAACCTTAAGTCACCAGGGATGGTTAGGTAAATATGAATTGTGGATTAGTTCTATTATTTTCCCTATTTTCATTTTAATATAGTGGAATCCAAATCTTGTTATCCCTTCTTTTAAGAATAATTTTCCTTGTTACTCAGTTTGGAGTGGAAAGACTTTAGGGTACTTTTCATTAAACAGTTCTATCCAGAATCAATGGTGTTGGCCATGGCTATGGAGTTTTTCAATCTTGAGAAGGCTAACAAAACTGTGATGGAGTACTCAAATCTCTTTTTTTGAGGTGGTACGGTTTTCTCCTGAGATTGTATCTAATGAGTGGATGAATGCTCGACGATTTGAGTTGGGACTTCGATCAGATATTCGTTCTCCAGTTTTCCTAATAAAGATACCCACTTATACTGATATGCTGGATAGGGCGATGATGGTTGAGATGGACTTGAAATGAATGTCAGGGTCGAAGGAGGTTGTTTTCCCTCCTAGTGGCAGTTTGTGTTCCTTTAAAGTAAAATAGAAGCGTGACTTTTCTCATGGTAGTTCTCGATAGCAGAGTCATCCCAGACCTCTGGTAGCACTAGGAGGGGCTTCTTTGGATTGCTATCAGTGTGGAAATCCATGACATTCTAAGAGGGTTTACACTGAGGCACCCAAGAACTGTAGCTCCTTGCGGACGTTTAGGGCACCTACAATGATTCTTCCACCACTTTTCTACTCCGTGTAGTGGGATTGGATCATCAAAACCTCCAAATACTACGGGGAAATCAAATGATTCGCGTACAAAAGGGTTCCAGCCACAAGCATTCAGAACGAAGCTTATTCACGTAGTGGAAGAGTCACCAGAGGTTTCTGATACATGTATTGCGACTGTGAGAGGTACCATTACTATAGCATCGTCTTTAGTGACAACACTTTTTGATACTGGTGCGTCTCACTCTTTTATTTCAACCCATCTTGTTAATCTGCATAATCTACCTATGGAACTTTTATCTTGTGTGATGGATATTAGTAAACCCCATGGTATAATGGGAGATAAGGGTCTCCGTAGTCCTGATTGTGTCCTCTCTCTATTAGATGTTGATCATGCATGGAGTTTCATGGTTATTGACATGAAATATTTTGATATCATTTTTGGGATGGATTGGCTCACTACCAATAAATCACGGATCGACTATTATCTTCGATGGGTTTACCATACTACATCTAGTGGTGTGACCCTGGTTTTTCAAGGAGAATGGGACCTAAGGTCATGTAGACGCGGACCCTCTTATCCAGAGTTGGGGAAATTTATATCAGCATTTTCTTTTGATCTAGAGAGAGATTCAATGTGTGGTGATCTTCCTCCAGTCATCGCTGAGTTTCCCGACGTATTTCCATATGACTTCTCTTGTTTTCCACTAATAAGGGATGTTGATTTCTCTTTTGACTTAATGTTTGATACTCAACTAGTTTCCATTCCCTCTTACCGAATTGCTCTAGCTGAACTAAAATAACTGAAGTCTCTGTTAGACGATTTTCTTGAGAAAGGTTTTATACTCCTGAGTGTCTCACCTTGGGAAGAACCTGTTCTATTTTCCAATAAGGCTGATGGTTCTGTTCGCTTATGTGTTGATTATCGAAAGCTCACTCCAATTATGAGAAAGAAAAAATATATGTTACCACGGATTGATGATTTGTTTGATCAATTGAAAGGGGAGAAGTGGTTTTAAAAAATTGATCTCCGATCTGGTTACCATCATTTTAGGATAAAGGTATATGACTTTCCTAAGACCAATTTTCGGAGTAGGTATGGCCATTATGAGTACCTTGTTATTCCCTTCGGCCTAACAAATGCTCCTGTAGTTTTCATGGCATTGATGAACAAGGTTTTCTGTGAGTATCTAGATACTTTTGTGGTGGTCTTTTTGGATGAAATT
This sequence comes from Viscum album, assembly GCA_963277665.1. NCBI lineage: Eukaryota > Viridiplantae > Streptophyta > Magnoliopsida > Santalales > Viscaceae > Viscum > Viscum album. The sequence goes on from OY728166.1 coordinate 603,154,349, forward strand.
ATTGTATACTCTAAGTCTGAGGAGGATCATTTGTATCATCTGAGAACATTTATGAGTCTTCTAAGTAATCACTGACTTTATGCCATGATTTCAAAGTGCAATTTTTGGATTCGGGAAGTGAAATTCTCGGGACATGTCTTGTCTGAACAAGGAATATAAGTTGATCTTGAAAAGGTGAAGGATGTTATGACTTGGGAACAACCACAAAATGTTTTCGAGATTTAGAGCTTCTTGGGATTAGCACGATATTATCACCGGTTTCTTAAAGACTCCTCAAAGTTAGCTTCCCCATTGACTGCTCTGACTCAAAAGGGAGTGAATTTTTCCTGGAATGATAGATGTTAGAGTTCTTTTATTTAGATAAAGTGTATCTTAACTAATGCATCGGTGTTAAATCTTCTTGAGGCTGGGATAGGTTATGTGGTTTCTGTGATGCATTGGGTTCAGGTTTGGGATGTGTACCTAATGCAGGGTAATCATATTGTTTCCTATGGGTCTCGTTAGCTTAAGCCTCATGAGAAGAACTATCCTACCCATGACCTTGAACATGCAGCTGTAATGTACACAATTAAGTGCTAGAGACATTACCTTTATGGAGAATGGTTTACTGTGTATTCAGATGACAAGATCCTGAGTTATATATTTTCTAAAAAATATTTGAATCTTCGCCAAAGGCATTGGGTGGAGTACCTGCAATCTTTCGAATTTGAAAATGCCTATACCCCGGGGAAAGGGAATGTAGTTTCTGATGCGTTAAGCAGGAAACATCCATCACAGGCTTGGAAGGAATCTTTAGAGGAGTGGATTTTGGTGGCTCTTTTTGCTCAGTTACATATTGGAGTTCAATGGAGATGGAATGAAGTTTATTTAAAAAGTATCCAGTTTAAATCTGCTCTCCTCGAGTTAATTCATCAGGAATAACAATAAGATGATGAATTCCATAGAATTAGAGACTCTCTTTATGGTGGGGAGACCCACACTCTGGGGTCGTTCTTCGAAGATGGTGTTCTGTGTTATCGAAACCGTTATGTTGTGCCATTATCAACAAGTAAGGATGTGATGGGGGGTTGCCATAACTCTCAGTGTGTTGTACACCCAGGAACCACGAAGATGATCTATGACATACGGAAATAGTTCTGGTGGCCAGGTATGAGACGAGACATTGATGAGTTTTTATCTCGTTGCTATACATTCCAGCAGGTGAAAGCCGAGCACCAAAAACCTTCGGGTTTGCTACAACCACTTCCAGTCCTTAAGTGGAAGTGGGATGAAATCTCTATGGAATTTTTGGTTGGTTTACCTTAAAACCAGAGGAAGAAGAACACGATATGGGTTGTGATCGACATGCTTACCAAGTCGGAACACATTATACTTATCTGAGATAAAACCAAATTTGAGGAGTTGGGAAATATCTATGTGAAATAAATTATTCGTTTACATGGTGTTCTATCTGCTATAGTCTCTGATAGGGATCCTCAGTTTACTTATCGCTTTTGGAGAGTCCATCAAGAGGCACTAGGATATCAGTTCTGTTTGAGCATGACCTACCATCCACAGTCAGATGGCCGGAGAAAGAGAGATATTAAAACCCTAGAGGATATGCTTCGTGCATGTGTTCTCGACTTTGGTGGGTCTTGGGATGAAAATCTAGGACTAGTTATGTTTTCTTATAACAATAGTTATCAGTATGTGATCAAAATGGCTCCTGTTGTGGCTTTATATGGATGTCCTTGTAAATATCCTAAATTTTGGTTGGATATTGGTGAATGTTCTTTGGTAAGATTGATTTTGGTCCAGGAGATGACAACTAAGATCCAGTGGATTTTTCAGAGAATGTTGACAGAACAGAGTCGGAACAAGTCTTATGCTAATCGTCACCATAAAATTTTTGAGTTCTCAGTTGGTGACCAGGTGTTCTTGAATGTTTCACCTCGATTTGGTCATCGACAACTTGGGAGGAAAGGGATGATTCCTCCTCGTTTTGTGGGAACTTTTGAGGTTATGGGTCTTGCGGGGAAAATTACTTACCCTCTAGCTCTACCACCACAACAGACGTCGATACATAATGTGTTCCATGTATCACATTTGCAAAAGTATCACTCTGATCCATCTCATGTTGTGAGGTGGAGTGATCTTGAGATTGAACCAGATTTATCTGTTACTGAACGTCTAGTCAGGGTTGTTGATTCTGAGACCAAGGTACTTCATTGGAAAATGATACCACTGGTCCGTGTACTATGGCAACATGGTTCTGATTCTCATGAGACATGGGAAAGGGAGGCACTAATGAGTGATCAGTGGCCTCATCTTTTTGACGTGGAGGTATCTTTATAGGCTTTCTGGGGATAGAATGATCTTATGGTGGGGAGGTTATAACATTCCTTAATGTTTTAAGGTACTTTTGATGTTTCCAAGTACCTCAATTTTTGATTAGTGACTTGGGGGTGCATTTGGGTGAACTTTTATATAAAACAAAAGGGCAATGACTTGTGCACGGTTTGCGCACAGTTTGACAAACCATGAGACCAAACCGTGCCAACTGAACTGCATTGGACAAAGAGGTATGAATGGTGTGCGAATAGTTTGACAAACCATGCTACCAAACTATGCGGACCGAGCATCTCTGGAAAGTGAGGGCCGCACGGTGTGCGCACGGTTTGACAAACTGTGTGCCTCTGGCTAGGTAAAACGTGCATGTGGTTTCTAATTCCAAAAATTTCTTTTAAAACCACCCGAACCCCCAGGAAATTCCATATTTTCGACCTTGGGTCGGGATTAACTCATTTAAGGTCTTTCCAAATCCTCATAGTGAGATTACAAGGTGATCCGAACATCTTTCTTCGAGATTTAAGGCTTGTATTGAAGATCCACTCTCCTCCCGGTAAGTGGATTTCATCTCGTTGCATATCTCATCTATTCCTATATTTATCCTTGATCTTGTCATAGAATATTTCCTTTTTTTCCATGGATCTAAACCTATGAGTTGAGGTATAGATCTAGGATTGTTAATATAGATCATATATTGCAAGATCTTGATCCCTTTGATCTTAATTTTGGTTTTAAGTATTTATATCCATATTTAGATCGACATCGTTGTGCCGCTCATTTTTTGGGGTTTCTCGTTGGGATAACTCTCATTAATAAATAGAGGTAGGTGGTTCTATCCCGTCTTACCAAATTTATTATCATTGTATTTTCTTGATTTATTTCAATTATTGATTTTAATTCAATTGCTCAAGTTTCTTTCAATTAAATTGATAAAAACCCGATTCCATTAAATTGAGATATTTGAAATGGTTTTGGCATAGAAATTTGGGAAAACCCGAATTCCATTGAATTGGGTGTGTTTATGGAAAATTGGTTGATTTAATTGTTTAATTTAATTTGTGGATTTGATGGAAACGTTATCAATTAAATTGTTGAATTTAATTGTGGAAATGAAATTTGTAATGATGGAATTGGTTTTGAATGTATTTCAAACATATGAAAATAGCTTAAATTGATTTGATAGAAAACCATTGGTTTTATTTTCGAAAAAGGAATGTATTTTAATAAAACCTATTATGGTTTTAAATGGAATGAAGTTGTCAATTTTGAAATGGAAGAATGGGATTGATCATATTTCAAGCATTCTTAAAATAGTTCACCCATCATGTAAGAGAACATGAAAGCCTTAGGTAGTTAGTGAGTTATTTGGATACACTCTACGCTATGACAACGTTCTAAAACATACATGCGGCGGGTCACATCCCCGATGGGTTGGTGATGAGTCTACTTTGGCCAGTGTCATTAGGACATGTGTATAAACATTTTGATGAGTTCACATAGAGAGTGTGGAATCCTATAACTGGTTAATACTATCGTACCTTTTGGCAGATGACCATGTTGCTCGCTTGTTTGTTTATATTTGAGATATAAATGTAAGCCAATGCTTTTGAATTTCCTTTCATGCCTGCTGAATTTATATAAACTGTTTTATATAAATTTTTTACTTAATCCATTGTTTTATAAATATTCAATCATTTTAAAATCATTTCTTAAAGTAATTTTATATCATATGAAAATGTGCAGCATGTTTTGTTAAAAATGTGCTTTGAATTTCCAAAATTGTTTTTTTTGAAAATTGGAAGCTTTTCTTTGAATAATCTATACATGGAATCTGTTATGGAATATTTGGTGGTATCATACTAGGCTTAGGCTCACACCCTACTTTTTCCTTCGGGATTTTCTAGACTTTATCCATCCAGGTTTGAGAAAAGGGAAGGGATCTCATGGAGCTGGATCCAATTTTTGATCTCTGAACTTGGTGATTTGTGTATTTTGGGACCATGGGACTGTTTTCCCTTTTGGTACTTGTTTTGTAGTACTTTGGAATTTTATACCTCTTTTTTTTCTGGTACATCACTCCTAGTTGAGTTTCCTTTTGTTAGGCATACTATTTATTTTACACTTGCTTCCACATTCTTGTGGAAAAATCGTTCCCACTTGAATGTTGTACGATACCAGGTGCTAGTCACCGACCTTTAGGGATCGGGAATGCCCTTCGGGCTATGTCGGGGCTGACACGATTATTGGGTTACCAGGGTACCCGGGCTAGTATGTGACATGATTGTCCATGATTTCTATAATGAAAGATGGAAACACTTCTTCTATGATGGTTGTGAATCAACACATCACCGAAGATGTTTTCATTTTTAGAATAAAATGATATTAGAAGAGTGTAGATGGTGGATATTGCATTTTCATAATAACATTCTATTATTTAAATTATATTTTAGTTTTCATGCCTGTTTGGATTGTGGGTTTTAAGATAAAATAAGAAAATATAATAAATTGAAAGGGATCAAATGAGAATTTTTTCTCTTGAATATCTTCCTAATGATAACCTACTTATGTAACTTTAGATGGGGTTGTGTTGATAATATAATATCTTGGACATGTGGAAAAGGATTAATATGTCAGTTATAAATAATTCAGATATACTGGAAGGCTTTAAACGTGTAAGAAGAAGATGTGGTACATGTGGTATTTATATTCGGAAGATAGTGGAATTTTTTATTATTATACTCATTAGTTTATTATTTTGGATCATTACTATAAATATTATGGATAATTATCTATATATTTATTTAATAATGAATTATTTTTATATATTATGGTCATTACATCATCAATGTTAAAAAAAATCTGGAATTAATTTTATATAATTTTTTTTCATATTTCACATTTCACAAAAAACTCTACTATTTTATAAAAATCCCAAAAAAATAGCCTAAAAAGATTTCAACATTAAAATTGAAAAATGGATTCCATTATTTGAATATAATTTTTTAAATATGATAAATACCATTTCAAATTAGAAACATAATTCTTTCAAAAAATTATTTTAATATTATAACTAATTTTATGAGACATTGAAAAAATTATTTTATGTTTCATAAAATTATCACATAATTATAAATAAATAAAAAATTAACTGTTAAATCTATTTTTGAAAAATATATTTTCTTTAACATCATTATATTAAAGACAAAATTTAATATAAAAATTTATATTTCAAAATAAATATGAACACATATTTTTTTTAAAATATTTATTTACATATACTATTATATAATTATATAATATTTTAATTTATATGATGACCAGATTTTATTTATACATTGATAGGTAATGTTACTATTCTATTGGCCAGATTATTATTTCCAAATGTAATGTTACTTTTTCAATGGCCACATTACTATTTCATCAGAATAGGATTCGTAGTTTAAATAAACAATAGTTAATTAATTCGTCGTGTATGAGAATAATTTTTTTTATTTTTTTTGTATATATAATTTATGAGTTTATACCATATAATATAATTATAATAATTGAAAATTCATTAATAATTTTTTTGATATATATAAGGATGCCTAGAAATTTTTTATTCTTCATGACCATAGTGATTTACTTTTACCCTTATTTGGATTTCATATATTATCTCTTTTTTAGGATGTGGGTTTTCTACAAAGTAATTTTAAAATGTGAAACTCTAGATTACAAAGACAAACAATTGATTTTGATGATAAAATTTATTTATGGTGGGGGAAATATGATAACCATAAAATTTATAAGAATTACATTTTATTCATGTGTGCATGTGACATGATTCAGAGAGATTAAATTACCCAAAAAAATTATTTCATTTCACTAAATTTATTTGACATCTTTCATTACTTGCAACACTTTGTTTAGCTTGCATTACACTAAACACCATGTTTAAACAAATTATGAAAAATTATTTAAATGTTGTTATTTAATATAAGATTTATCACAGATGTTAGAACTGAGTGTATGATAATAATATCTAAAATATAAAAATTATGTTTATAAATGTATCAGAAAAAATAACTACCATTTAAAAGAAAAACAATGGTTTTATGAAGGAACTATTTTATCCAAAATGATGATTTATTTAGGCATTTCATACAAAATTTAAAATTTAATTATTACCCCTTTTAGAAAATTTATTTAAAAATATATATTTTTATAAATAATAACAATTTTTTTCTCAGTGAGAATTACTATTGGGGGGGGGGGGGGGGGGTTCTAAAAAGTTTTTTTCCCCTGTTGAATATTGAAAAATAATGAATTTCAATAGAAAACTTCATTTTTTTTAAAATATTTATAAATATAAATTATATTTTTCATTTTTATAATGTAAAATTTTCTCAATTATATATCAAACAAATGATTTTGTTTAATTTGATTAGTTTTATTATACAGTTTTGATGAGATAATCATTTTAAACATATGAATATTTTCTCTTTGAAACCCCAATTTTTCACCTCTTCTCGAGGATAGATTTTAAATTAAAATATTGTTGTACTGGGAATCAGATACGGAAAAATAGATTACATATTTGAAATCATAATAATATATAATTTCTAATAATTTCAACCAAAATTTTAACCATAAATATTATTGGAAGTATAAAAAATTAATTATCATCGTTAAGGAAACAATTGAATTACTAGCGGTTAATCCATACAGATAAAGGTTAAACATTACCCACCGATATTTAAAAAATTTATTGGATAGAATAGTATCAAATTTATATATTTTCTTATCCATAATAAACCATTTTAATCTTTTTTCCTGAATGAAATGTGGGTATGATCAAATCATTCTAAAGAATTACAAGTGTAACACTAAACTCACTTATAAAAAGTAACCTCTTATACTCATATATCCAAAACATTAAACCACTATATATAATAAAATAAATAAAAAATAACATAACAATTCTTTATTTTTATAAAATATTCATTATTTTGGGATAAAAGAAATCCTATTATGGATTCCTCTCAAACCTAATGAGGATACCAGAAGAAGTGTCAATATTTTTAAACGAACGTTTTTGTAATATTTCATTCCACACCTCCATGAATTACTATTAAATTGTGTTGATATAATAATACAAGCATAAAAAATATAATATTATTTCTTTATAAAAATTTAATAAAGTAAGACCTTATAAACATCCGTGAATTGTATTATGAAATCATTATTCAAATATATGGTAGACTGCTTCCTAAAAAACTAATATAATTGGTTCATTCATTAACACCATTCACGGTTGGGAATTATGATGTATCTGAAGTATATATATATATTAAAATTATAACATATTCATTTCTCTATATTCATTTTATCAAATCATATATATATATATATATATGATAATTACATTACTTATAGGATAAAATAACGTCACTCATTTGTACGTTGGACTTATGCCTCATGAAGCGATGTGATTCATCTCCTCCAAAACATTACAGAGAATGTTGTAAGTTAAATTTTATTATTATATTCATTAAATAATTATCATATTCCTGAAATATTCATCATTATATAATCATAATATATATCATTTTTATTTTTACAAATACAGTAAAATGAAAATGATAACATCATTTCTATACGTGTGGACTACCACCCTCACGAAGAGATGTGAATACTTTTTCATCAGCACATCACATGGATGATATAAATATATAAGTATATTATATATATATATGATAATATGATCATTCAATAATCATAATATATTACCTCTCTTTTTGTAATGATGATCATTTAAAAATGGAATCTTTACTCTTGCGTACATTTTTCATTCCCTCTCCATGATAATAGTATACATTATTTTTCATAATCATATTTCAGGACTAGTTTTAAAACTATAATTAAAACATAAATATGATAAATATGCAATTAGTATTATAATAGAAATGTTTGAACTAAATAATTTACACACGAACTGGATCATTCAAGATGAAACACACATAAGAAAACTAGGAAATTAACACCTGAAATAATGATACAATTAAAAGATTAATACTAAATGGTTGATATGATTTTATTAAAAGGTCCATATAAGATATTATAAATATTAATATTCTTCTTATTTAAATTAATGACATGTTTAAAACCATTATAAAACTAGTTATATAATTTTCAATCAAAAGGAATCAAGAGGTAATGGATTTTGTCTAGAATCATATTATTTCATGAATTATTTATTTTTAATCACCAATTCACTTTTATGTTGTGAATATACACCCATTTATAATTTAATAATATTATTCATTCATACATCATGTATTTTAAGATGTCTATTTCTATTATTTAATCAAATAATATTTGACCTGTAAATTACAATAGGATAATAGTAATTTTGTACTCTTGTATTGTTTTTGTAATTATTAACATTTTTGGGAAATTATAACATCCATTAGATCATTTTCACCGGAAGTTATAGTTATTATAAATATAAATATCTTTTCATGATAGATATGAATGTTTACAAAACTATATAGCATTTTCACATATTTTTTTTACATTGAATGTTATTTTTTATCTCGGGAAATATTTATAGATTTGTATCCATTAATAAATAAAAATATTTGTTGGTAAGGAAAACTTTTAATGATTTAAATACTTTTTTTGTTATTTGTAAAAAGATTTGGTGAGGAATTTATTGTTGTTGACTATATATATAAATCTATATGATGCATAAGAAGGTATAATGAGAAAAACACATTATGTTTTTGGTCTAGACCATACCAATTTATATATATAGGAACAATGAATCAACTGTTTTAGTTGTCTAGGAAAAATGGATGGAAAGAGTTATAATTCCTCAAATGAACCATAGACTGTATGTTTCAGATATCCATCATTATATATTCAACCATTATGAAATCATTTATTTATATTCCATGTGATTAATTGATTACATAGAATATCCATGGTCATGTTTCAACCCCAAGTAATTATTTTTTTGAAATTATATGACCATGTTTTATTTTTTCCATATTATGATTAGGTTATTGACATAATTTATTATGTTTTAATTATTTACCATTAGATATTGATTATTCCTTATCAAATTATGATAATATTATTATTGGTTAAATGGAAGGCATAATATGTTAGTTACTTTTCCATATTGATTATAACCCAAGAATTTTTGGTACTTATATTATATATGGGTGTACATTTTATCAGTTTTCGGATTACATGTAATTTGTTATAATTTATTTACCATTCAATAAATATTATTCTTATGGATTCATGATATATTCTGTTTTATATAACCCTTAATGATCATTTCATATTAACCTTATTATGTTTCCTATCCCCAGGAATCTATGAATTACACTATGAATGATATGAAATAATATTCTTGGGGGAATAATGTTAATCTCAACAAAAATTATTATCTAATTTTATTATTCAAATTTAATTAATGTCTGAAGAATATACTCAATTTATAAAAAAAAACTTTTTAGTTCCTTTATGATTTGATTCATTGTACCATATGACACATCATTAATGGAGACCTGTCTTCGAGCATTTAGGGTCGATGTCCCTGTTGTAGGTATCAAACAATTTTTAGAAGAAACTACAGGAACTGGAATTTATCAGGTATATATTTGGGAAAATAACACTATAATAAACATGTATGATAAATATAAAATATCATCATAAATTTTTTGGTGATGGATATATTTTTTTGGCCTTTTCCAGATAAAATTAATTATTTGTAAACAAAAAGAGGATGGGATTTGTGAATAGAGGTACCTAGTGGTAGAAACTCCCAAAGTGGTAATTTTTGATTTTACCAATGGTGACCTAGTTAATGTAATAAAGTCCTTAGAGTTCCCATGGTTTGACTCTCTAGGGTATATTCTTAGGATAATTCATAATATCTTTTCAAACCATTATGAATGATATGAATTGATAATGATGGTTAATGAATTATGTAAAATAGATAGTACATTACCTTGCACATAAGGTGTCACAAAAGAAAATGAAGATGTTATATTTTTAGAAATAAGGCCATAATTCAACTAATTTTCAAGGAAGAAATTATGTGTGAGATAGGTTGAAATAAATCTTATCCAAGATATACATTTATAATTCATTGTATTAAATGTTGAAAACTTGAGAATTATTTAAATAAATTCCTTCATTTAAAGGAAAAACCCAAGGCAAATGTACATCCTATGTTGGAATAAAATTGAATAATTATTTATGTATTATATTTCATGAATTAAATTATATAATTATTTTATCATTTGAATTTCAGTTATATGAAAAATGAAAAAAATGAAAAAATGTGTTAGATTTTAGAATAAAATATGAATTAATTTATAGAAGAATTATTGAGACCGTCAATTTTTATGAGTTTATGGATGACCATAAATTCAACGTATTATTCACCCCTTTTAATAATTTGTTTCTATGAATTTAACATGATTTTAGATTTATTTGGATAACATTTACAGGATCATAACACATTCGTTTGGTATATATGTTTTTGCAAAAAAATATTTTATAAGTGATTTGATAAAAATTTATATACATATGATTAAATGAATTTATAACTTTATGGATAATATAATGATTAATAAAATTATATAAATAGTTATTTAAAATTTTTAAATATTGTGAAAAAATGTGTTGAAAAACATAGTTAAAGGGTTATTTATGGGTTAGTTTTATTTCAAGGATGTCTATAATATATTTTTGGGAATTTTATAGGATTTATATTATTATAGTATATTAAAAGGAAATTCTATATGCTGGTGGACTACCCAAAACTTCATGAAAGACCATAGGTCTTGATCCCATGATCAAATAATGATAAGGTTTTAACACCAAATACTATGCGACATGATTTCCTAGTTAATATGTCACTAGTAAAATGATTTGAATAATAAATGTTAATGATGAACCAATGGTATTAAATTTGTTCTTTGGATACTAATTTATTATATTGAATAAGTTGTGATATTATTCTAGTTATAATAAAATGATATGGATATATGGAAATACTTTCCACTCTTTTATGGATTTTACGATCGCTTAAAATAAGGATTTAGTGAATTGGGAATATAAAATTCATTTTGGGATATTAATTTCATTGATAAAGTGATGAAATGGAAATTTTTGAATCATAAACAAATAAATTATATTATTGTTATGAAATAGAAAGGTATTATGTATGTATATTTCCATATTTTTGAAGATGGTAAGTAACTTACAATCTTTTGGAAAGGGATATTGAATAAAAAATGGTGTCATATTGCATTTGTATATAATGAATGAAAATGAAATTTTAAATAATCAAATATTTAGTCTTTGATTCCATTACATTTCAATTGTTTATTTCTAATCTTAGGATCAATAACCATAATCAACCTCTCTAATTATCCACACTTATCTTCAATTTCCATATCTCCACTTTCACCCAATGTTCTCTTACTTGTAATCCTTATTATGAGTTATTCTGTATGACCATTATACTTACCTTTTCCTATTATTGATAAGATTCTTTATTTAATACTTTTTGGATGTGGGATTTCAATAGTATAATTATCAAATATCAAATCATTGATTACAAATATCATGTTTAAATTATTAGGAACCAATTTATTTATTATGGGGAGATTGTAACCACCTAAAATTCACAAAGAATAAAATATTTCCAAATATATTATGTTTCAAACAACACCAATCCTAAATAATCGAAAAAATATATTTCATTAAATTTATTATATTCATTATCTCTAATTACAGGCATCGCTCAGTTTACCTTTTGTTAATTGAAACATCAACATTAAAGAAAATATAAATTACGTTTAGTATATTATTATTTAATTTAATAGATACCACATAGAACCTAAAATTTATTATATGAATATTAATAACTAAAATATCAAAAATATAGTTTTAAATTAAATAAAGAATAAGTATCATGTAAAAGAAAAAGAAATATTTTATTGAAACTATATTTTTTTCTTAAAAATGGTTTAGTCATACATTGTTCTCAATATTTAAAATTATTTTGACCAATTATAGAAAATTTAATTTTAAAAAAAGTATATTTTGAAATTGTAGAACCAAAATATCTGAGGTTGAAATACTTTAATTTTTCAGAAATGATTATATTTTTATGAATAATTAAAATAATAAATAATAATAGAAAAAATTGTTTTTTTAATTACATAAAAAGTTAAGTTATATTACGAAGTGGTTTTAAAGTAAAATTATTTCAAATAAATAAATATATATATATAAATGAAAATTTTATCATTTTCATTATTTTCATATATAATTTTGATATAAAAAAATGTAAACATTATAATATTTTCTCTTTGAAAATTCTCTTTCTAGTAACATCTAGAGGATTAATATTAAATTAAATATTACAACAATTTTAAATTGAATTTTGAAAAATGGATTCCATATTTTCAATAAAATTAATTTATATAATCTAATATGGTTAACATAATTTGTTACCAAAATTAATATTTGAAATAATAAAAATAATAATTGCAGTTAACGTAAAAATAGATTAACATTGCGTGAAACTAAGATGTCAAAGATAAAAAATAATCTAAAAACATGTTCATAAAGATTTTTATAGACCTATTTTAACATTATTTCTTCTATCATCATAAATTAGATTTTTTTAATCTTGTTACTTGATACAATCTTTGGCATGATTGATGATTTTCAACGGATTATAGCTGTTCCACTCAACTCACTTATAAAGAGCCACACATCTTATCCCTTATTCAAAATTTAAATCATAATTGGTTTAAGTAAAAAAATCCAACAGAACATTAAAACTCCCATAATCTCACCCTTGAATCCTTAGTTAGTGTTAAAATAAATCATATAATGGTTTTCTAAAAACCATAGGAGGATACCTAAAGAATAAGTAATGTTTTTTTAACAAGAATCATTATTTTATATCTTTCTACATATAATTATATTACTTTCAAACAATAATGGTATATTTACAGTATTATCACCCATATATTAGTATGTTTTATTAATAAATTCATGACCTATATCTATCTCTACTTCCATAAAATGAGATAAAAAATCAATGTTTTTGTGTACGGAGGACTACCACCTCACGAACCGATTTAATTTTATACTCCATTAAAACCATTTAAAATTAAGTATAATGATGTATATAAATATATAAATATAAATATATATGATATTTATAATAGATATAAAACTATTATTTCATTATATCACATATATATATATATATATATATTAATTTCTATTTCATTTGTATATGATAACGCTACTCTTGTGTATTGTGGAAAACTACCACACAAAGTGATGTGATTCATCTTTCCCTATCTTTTTACCTGGAAAACAATAATGTTTATTTTACTGATCTTATAAATTACATAATTATTACACTAATATAATATATAAATTTATGTAATGATAATATATATCATTTTATTCCATTATATTTCACTCATATAAAGATTATTAAATTATTTATGTACATGTGGACTACCACCATCACAATGTAATCTGAATATAATTTCCTCAAAACACCACATTGATGGTTTATATATGTATATTATTTTTATATTTTGATAATTGGAGAATTTAATATATTAATTAATTTTATTCCATAATTATTATAGAAGAATTGAAATGTTACCCATGAGTTTGTACAACCTACCGTCTTCATTTTCATGACATACATAATTTTTCATATCCATATATCTTGATTAGAATTAAATGTATCATTGATGAAACATTATTCTCACTAATAATGTTTCTTATTCTCTAAATGATATAACCATATATTATTTTTTAAAAAATTGACCTTTTGTGACTAAACATTCTTGATAAAACAAAATAATTAACAACAGAAGATTGAGAATAATAAAATATATTATTATATAATAGTAGATCAGATGTTATAAAAAGATTATATATGATATTGTACATGTTAATATCATTTTGGTGAAATTTATTTACATTTTAAAACAATTATACCAAATGGTGAAAAATGTTCAATTAGTGTGAAGTGTGAGGTAATTGATTTCATCTCATCTTAGATTCAATTGATATTTATTATGCACATATTCACATTTATGTAGTGAATATTTATCCCCATTGACATCTAATATCATGAATCATTCATAAATCATGATAGTATAAAATTAAATTTGTATTATTTACTCTAAAATGATTTGTGTTGAAAATTACCAAGTGGTATGATTTTTTTGTAGGCTACCTTTCTATTGTGATTGTAAACATTATCTTGAAACAATAAATTTCATGGTATCATTTTTTATTAGACATTACAATTATCCAAAATATATATAATCTTTCATGATTTATATGATTTTTTTCACCATATAATATTTTTATATTTGGTGTTTACATTGAATGTTATCAGATTATCATAGAATATATTGATAAATCTATATCCATTACTCAATAGAAATATTTTTTAATAAAGAATATGATTTATGAAATATATATGTTTTTATATAAATGAGTAATTTATTGAACATTATGTTATGGGTGGGATTTATATAAATCTATATGATGTATCACTACATATCATGAAGCTATCGATATTAGGTTTTATCTGTTCAATTACACATTTTTGTAGATGTCTTTACAGAAAGCCTCAGTGATATTAGATGTATTAGAACAAATCCTTGATGTTTTTTGATTTCTTGGCTTGAAGCCTTAATGGTATGGTTTAGAAGTCCATCATTAGGAATTCAATCAATATGAATTTCGTTATTGATATTAAGTGTGATTATTTGATGTGTACGAATATTTATTTTCATGATTCTAGATTATTTTATTATTAATATGGAATTATTTGATCATCATATAATCCTACCATATCATTATCATGTAATTGATTAAATGAAGTGTGTTTTAAGTACAAATCATTCCATATTTATTTTGTCTTATCTAATTATTATATCCATGTTAATGATTAAATTGAATGTTTATTATGTTATTTAACTTTCCAGATTTATTATTATCCATTAGAGATTCTTTGAGATATTATATCATAGTAAAATACTTTTTCATTTTATTTTTTACATGGAATTGGTGTAAAATTATTTACCATTCCTTTTTTTTATTAGGCATATGGATTTATTACATTATCCATTATACCTAACCCTTACTGTGAATTTGTTTCTTAACCCTTATTGTGTTTCTATTCCCAAGGAATACTTGAAATATACTATGAACTATGTGTAATAATATTCTTGAGGGAATAATGTGATTCTATAAATTTTTTTTTAATTTTATGAAAATAAAATTCAATAATGAATTATGTATCTGGTTTACAAAGACTACAAAAAAAATCATTTTTTTGGTATTTAATTACGTTTATATTATGCCGATGTATAAATGTAGGTTCCAAATTAGAGGTTCTCTAGTTAGGGTAACTATTGTTTCTGTTAGAGGAAGTTTAGTGGAGTATTTGGAAACTAGATTAAAGAAAACATATGATGGGGAAAATAAACCCTATGATATAATCTAAATGTATATACAAACATCTTAAATATTTTAGTAAGTATGAAATTGTGTGGTGTTTAATAGAAATACATCATCTTTTAGATACTACCGGTGGACATGGTTCTACAAAAGTGGTACCTAGGGTTAATGAATCCAAAATGGATGATTTCGGTTCAACCCAATTATCACACGATGCATAAACATGAGCCTCACTATGCACCTGGTTTGACACTATTGATGGATATGCTAAGGATAATTCATATTTTCATTACAAATCATTATGAATAATTTTAACTAATGATGAAAATTAATAACCTAGGTTTAACCAATGGTTAATTTGATAGAAAACAAGGAATCTCAATGTAATGAAGAAATGTTTTATTTTCTATGAATTGAATAAAAAAACAAGTGAATTTATTTGAAAAATATAGAGTGTGATAGAAAGAAAATCTATTAATTTAGATTAATTTTTAGTTTGTTGTCTTACATATTGAGAACCTTGGAAATATATAAGTCATTTACATATTCTAAAGGATATTCCTAGACCATAGAAGGGCCAATGTGTGAATAAAAATCATTAATTATGTATGTGTAGTGATTCAAGAATTAAATTGTATATGTACTTCATCGGTGAAATGTTTTTATAATAATATTGAATCATTAAAGGATTGAGTTAAA
This sequence comes from Viscum album, assembly GCA_963277665.1. Taxonomy (NCBI): domain Eukaryota; kingdom Viridiplantae; phylum Streptophyta; class Magnoliopsida; order Santalales; family Viscaceae; genus Viscum; species Viscum album. The sequence continues at coordinate 603,170,897 of OY728166.1, forward strand.
TGATATAATCACACATCAATTTATATTATTATGAGTTATGGATAAAATAATGGGTTATTGTTATATTTTTTTTATCATAAGTTATAAATCAATTTTTTTTTATTTTTGTGTTTGGAATATAACAAGATTAATGAAATTTTTGGAAATCAATTACAGAATACAATCCATTGGTTTAGAATATGTTTTATTGAAAATTATATTAGATTATAGAAAAATTAAATTTTATAGAAACATGTTTAAAGGTATTGATAATGATTATAATTTTTATGACCACTAGTGAAATTAGAATAATAGTAAAATAAGATAATTAGACTTTTTGAAAAGAAATTTTAGTATTAAAAAACATAGGAAAATGGGTATTAAATGATTAATATTATTATAGTAATGTCCATAATATATTTTGGCCACGTTATATGAATTATATTAATATGGATTGTAGAAAATAAAATCAACATTTCGGGTGAAAACACATTGTATTTTTCCGGACTATGGGTGTTCAACCCATGACCAAATAACGATAATGGTTTTCCCCCTACAACTAGCATCTATCATATGATTGTTATTATGTCACTAGTTAAATGGTTTAACTAATAAATTTATATTATCAACCAGTATTGTACTATTATGTTTTATAGATTAATTAATTATATTAGACATTTTTTACTAACCATAATGGACATGGAATATAGTTTGAGGTGGAACAAATGAAATTTCACTCTTTTATGGATCTTATGATCCATCAAAGGTGAATTTTATTTCATCCTTCATAAAAAAATAATTTTTTATATTCGTTTTTTGAGTAATTAATTAATTATATTTTTATTTATGTAAAAAAAATTTAATGAAATAAATATTTTTGAATAGAATCATATCAAGTTAACATGATTATATATATTAATTGAATGTAAAAAATTTCCTTATATTGGGAAAAGTATCTCAAAACACAACTATTGTCTTAATACTATAATATAAAATGAATCATATTGTCATTTATGTCAACATATATTTATGGGTTTCATTCTATTAATTTTCAATTAATAATTCATTTGATAGTGATCAATGACCTCCGAAACTCTCTATTATAATATATTCTCTTCTTTGAGGTCGACATCTTCAATTTCCACCGATGTTCATCGACTAGGAAGATTTATAATGTTTTATTTCACACAACCTTGATAAATCCAATTAAATAATATTATTAATATGTTTTAATGAATTTATTTATGTGTTGGGTTTAAAATTAGATATTTTTTAAATAACAAATCCCTTATTACCAAGATCAAGTTTAAATTTTGAGTTAACAACTTATTTAATGTGGGATGAATGTTCCACCCCAAAATTCTAAAATAATAACATTTTCAATGATATATTACCTGAAATGAAATCATTATCTAAAATATCTTACAAATATATTTAATTAAATTTTATCTATTATTTACATTTCATTAAATATAATAGGCATTTTATATTTTTTTACCTGCAACAACAATTTAAAACTAAATGTGATATACTATAAAGAAATAATTTATGAATCAAATATTTATAACAAAAATTGTTTAATGGATGTTATGAATATTACTAGAAATAATATGAAAATATTTCTTATCTACTAATTTTAAAAAATATGAATATTTTAATATAAGAAAAAATGTTTTCTGAAAAAATGTTTTTTTCTATAAAATATTGTTTTGTTGTCAATTGTCCACATAATTTGATACTTATTTTTACCATGATTAAATTTAATAAAAATAGGAAAATTATAATATATATTGAAACCTAAATTATATTTGGTTTAATTTTTGTCATTTTTTTAATAAAAATAAAATTTTTAACAAGTTGACAAAATTAATGAATTTTTATTGAAAACAACCCACCCAAATTAATTATTTATATTGTTATGTTTTAGATTAAATATTATATTATTGTATAATAAATTAAATTATATTTAAATTAATCCAATTTATTTAATTTTTATCTTTTTCTTATTGAAATTTTTTATTGATATGTTGTCATCATTTGAACACTTTCTATTTAAAAACTAGTTTGTCATCATGTATGAAGGATTACCTCTAATTTACAATTATCCTCTTTTTTGAATTCAATTTGGAAAACATGAGTTTATTTTTTAATCAGAATAATTTATAATGTATAATAATATTATCATAATAATTTAAAATAATAAATGTATAAAAAAGTAAAAAATTAATTACCACGATTGGTTTTGTTTATCAGGGGTTGAAAAAATAATATAAGAGATAAATTTAACTAAAAATCTTTCACACCACTGATTTAATGGAATTATTTCCAAACTATATTATATAGTTTATTGGATGTATTATTTCATATCTTATTTTAAGATAAAAACCTATGTATGATTGAATATCTTCAAAATATTACAATTGGGCCACTCACATTACTTATAAAAGGACACCATTTATCTCATCTTATTCACACCATTACACAAATTAGTTTCATAAAATACCTTAAAAAATAACATCCCAAATTTAATTATATTATATTATAATCCATATTTTGATCATAAATAAATATTTGGAAGGGTTTAGTGCAATCATAAGGAGGATACTCGATGTAGACGTATGATTCTTCAGTGAGCATTGTTATTTTATTTCTTTCTCCACCTCGTAAATTTATTTTTTAAAAAATCTTATATAATATATTAATTATACTTCGTATAAATGTATTTTATTTAGATTAATTAAAAACCTATAACCATATCAACTTCAATCATATTTGTTGCCAAATCAAAGGTTGTGTATATGGTGGACTACCGCATTGTTAACTGATCTCCATCGTTCATTCATAACCACATTTCATGCTTGAGTATGATAATGGAGAAAATGTATAAATAGTATATTTATAAAATATTTATAGAAATGTAGTTATTATATCATATATATCTTTTTTACTAACTATTTAACTGGTTATATTATAACTTCGCTTATGCGTACGATAGACTATCGCCTCCTTAAGTGAGGTGGTTCTCCTTTCACTAACACTTTTCATAGACTATAATAATGATAATGTTAATGATTATATATATGAAAAAACTATGATTTCAGTATATATTAAAAAATTTAAGGGTAGTATGTATCATTTTTTAATGTTTCCTCTCACATAAATATGATAACACTATTATTCTATGTGTTGACTACAGTTTTCATTAAGTAATGTCACTCTCTTTTAACCACCAAAAATCATTTATAATATCTATTAGTATATAATATAGTAGATTTTATATTATTATAATTATTTAAATATAATATATTATATACCTTTTTCCATAACGACCATTGAAAAATGGAAAATTTACTCATGTATACGTATGGCGTACCAGCTCTATGATCTTAGCATACTTCTTTCCTCCTAACTGTATTTAATTCTTAGTTTTAAAATATTTAATTACGATTAAATTTAAAAAATTTATAATGATTATTATTTGGAAAATTATAGAATAATATAATATATACAATAAATGTATCTTTATTGTTGAGTCATGAATGTGACAATAAAGAAATTAACACCTAAAACAATGAAAATAATGAATGATTATTAATACAAGAATGATAAGATGTTAAATAAGAATAATATATAATATTATAAATACTAATATAGTCCAATACTAATTTAATTACATGTTTAAAACCACTATATATGAATTTATATGATTTTAAATCAAAAATATTTATTAGGTAAGCGATTTTTCTCATTTTACCTTCTAACGAGAGTTATTTGTTATTATAAAATAATTCAGATTGATGGGTGGTGTATAATAACCCATTGAAATGTAATATAATTATTAATTCATAGGAATTGGTTTTTAAATGTTAAATTTGATTTATTTCATCCATTTGGATTTGACTTGAAAATTACCATGTGTTATGTATTAATATTCAATCCCATATTTGATTTGTGATTGTTACACTTCTCTTGGATGAATCGCTTTTATGGGATTAATTTTCATCAGAAATTAAATTTATTATAAATATAAATATTATTTTATAATGGTAATTATGATTTTCCAAATCTTATAACATTTTTACATATATTTTTAATATTTAATTTTAATTAATTATCTAGGGAAATATTGTAAAATTTTTATCTTTTACTTTATATAGATATTTATTAACATGGAATGTTTTTCATGAATTAAATTGATTATTCAATATATGATGAATGTTTTAGATATAATGTAATTACTGGGTAAAATTAATTGAAATCCCTATAATGAATTAATATGTCTCATGAGACAAGGTAGACATGGTTTTTGCTGAGGTGTTATCCATTTATATAGATGTCTTGATAAAAATCTTCAGTTGTATTAGATTTCATGGAAGAAAGCCTCGATGATATTATATGTCAATGTTCAAATCTTCCATGGTATTATTTATACATCTATCATTATGAATTCTATAATTATGAATTCTTCGATTGATATTACATGTGATTGTTCCGTTAGTTAGAATATCCATGGTCAGGCTCTACGCTCATATGAATATTTATAAGGAATCATTTTTTTATATTTTTATCTCCCCTTATTATGCTCAGGTTATTGATTAAATTTAATTTTTTTCATTTATATACCTTTTCATTTAAATTATTCTTTATCTAATCATGATAGAAATGCTATTGAATATGAGGAATTCCTGTTCAGTTATTTACCTTGCAATAATTATTATTATCAATGAGATTTTCATATTGATATATTCTCTGGGTACAATTCCATATTAGTTCATTAATTTCATTGAATTTATTTTCAACTAATTAACATAACATATTGCTTATATTTATTGATTTAGGATATATTTTATTGAAATACCATTACTAATATTTTTATCACACCCATATATTTTTTAGTATCCCCATGAATCCGAGAAGTTAATTATAAACAATATGAAATAATATACAAGTGGGAATAATTTTATTCTTGAAGAAAAATATGTTTTAATATTTGTATTCAAATTTTAAGAAATACTGAATTTTATATCTAGTTTACCAAAGCCACTAAACTATTTGGTCATTTTGGATGTGATTCTATGTATCTTTTTCCAATGTAATAAAGAAGACATCATCTCCCAGCAACTAGGGTTGGGGTCGCTATAGTTTATATGCATCCAATATATTTTCCTAGATTACTATCCCTTCATTTTATGAAATTATACATTACTTATAAATATCTATCAGGCCATTTTGTAAAGTAATTTATTTTGATTATGTGATGAGAGAAGATTATGTAACTCGTTCCTTTGCATGGGTAATTCTAATATTTATTCCTTGTGATTGATATAATTATGTAGAATGAATATGATTGTATATGAAATGATTTGTGTGGGTCAACCTAGAATTATATTGACCTACATTTCACTGAGATATATTTTAGTCTCATGAAACATCATGTGTAGGATTAAGAAGTAGACATAATCAATTATGGGCCTTCATATAACATGTGTAGTTATATTGGATTTTGTCATTCTCTTATGTTTATTTCATATTTTATGTCATTTCCACATTCCCTCGTTTCGATGATCTTATGATAAAATCCACAATTTTTTTATTCCCATTAGATTACACTTTTTTCTACACTTTTTTGATATCATGTTATACATTCGATCACATTATATGTTACATTAATAATGTTTATTTAATTAATGGCAATTCTAGCTCTCCCCCTTATTTTATATACTTCCCAGGTTATGTTGTGATGTTTTGAGAGATGGATATAGGATATCACTAATAGAAAAAATAATTATTGAATTTTTAATTTCCATTAATTTAATATGATCCTAGACATCCATAAACGCTAACCTTTATGATATTTATATTGTAATTGATTTATTATTATGTGAAAATTCATGTAATAATATCCTTAAAAGGATTTGGATTCTATAGTTGGTTCCAAATAAATTTTCTAGTTAAACATTGGAAAATAGAATGAGAAAAACCTGGCGGTAACTATAGATGTAATCCCACAGATATATCAATGGAAAATAATATGTATAGAAATATATATTATAATATCAAGGAATTATATTGAGTGATTTTTTTAGGAATATAAATCCATTTTTTGATACTTCATATGGATAATTGGATTTACTACAAGGTGGGTTTGACGCTCTTGATGACATTCTTGGGGAATATCAAGAACTCCTTATAATCCATCACAAAGGATTATAATATACGATGTCCATGATTATTCAAGGATAAACCAATGGTGTCATAGATTTAAAAAACTGTATCTTGATTAGGACAACCTATCAATTATTTTTAATAATTATATAATTTACCATTATAATTATTATTTCTGATATGATGAATTATGGTTTTAGTCAATTGTTTCAACCTAGAATAATATTATAAACAAAGAATGTGGAGGGATCTTATTTGAATATGAGAAACCATATAGGGTGATGACTAGAGAAAAAGATATTTTGATTATAAAAAATCATATATCGTGATATTTGATTTATAGTGTGATCATATGTGGGATTATCAATAAAAAATAATAGTTGGATGCCCTTTTAGGAATGTTCATACGGAAATTATCATTTATGAATGAAGATTCAAATTTTGAGATGACAATAATGTGGGAATAAACATAATTAATAATATATAAAACGTTTCTGATGATTCTTTTATGTGTAAATTGGGGTCAAATAACAATAACTTACCATGGAATTATACGTCATATACATGTTAGACTTTGGAAATATCCAATTCAAAGATCTGTACCAATAGTTATCTCCTTTATTAAAGATTTACCAACATTATATCACATCCTTGAACAAAATGGGTATATGTATTTATTTATTTGGATAATTAATTATGTTGTTGAGGTATTTTTACCAATGTTATTTTCTTTATAGGAATTATAAATCATCAATGGATTGTGTAAATTCTAGATGAATATATATCCTCATTATATATCAAAATATGCGTTATGGATACTATATTATATTTATTAATTTACGGATGATCATATGTTAAATATCACATATACTCAAATTTATGTTTTTTGTATTTAGAGTTCGAGCTGAAAAATGATATTTTAGGAGATGTTGTATTGAGTAAAATAATTTAGAGCATTTTTTTTCAAAGTAATTATTTATTTGAGAGGAGTTATATTATGTTTTTAATATATAATATGTATGGTTTTATAAATATACACTTATGTACTATATTAAATTTAAATTTTGAAGTTACTACATTTTTATTATTAAATAATTTATTATATTTGATTACATGTGCTAACCAATTTGGTTTTGGTGAATACAAGAGGGATATATTTTTATTCATTGGGATATTATTTGATATATTAGACATGAACTATATTGCATCAAGGATAAGAATTTTTTTTTATAAATACTCTTTTTTTGATGAAAATTTTGTATTGTGTTGTAAATTTTTTAAAGGATAAAATTCTACTTTTCATGTATGTATATTTTTATATTCAAGATGGTAATGAAATTACTCAACTATTGGAAGTTGATCTTGAAAATATACTATCCAATTATGGTTTTTAGTTACTTAACATTTAATTTACAATTAAATTCCGTATGATCAATGATTTCTATCACTCTCCATAATTATTTATTCAATTCTTCTATGTCCATAAAATAATTTTCCAATAATGATCCCATTGTTAGAAAACTTGTATGCCTTATTCTAGATGAATTTCAAATTTCCCATTCTTTACATTGAAGGGTTTCTATTATAAATCCTTTTTATAATTTTTATTCATATAAATGTTTTTTAAAAATGTCCAACCCCTATTTATAGAGATCAAGGTTAAACTTCGAGGACACAATTTATTTAATGATATATAATGTAATGTTACACAATTTATAAAGAATGAAATTATGTTCAATTGAATATATGAAATGTAAAAAATAGACATTACACAAGAATTTGAAAACCTAAGCTATTTGATTTGCAATTTTTATATAAATTAAATTTCTTCTATTTCTTGTGTAACTCGCAACACCGAGTTTTAATGATTTGTGATATACTATTAACAATATTATTTAAATAATAAAATTATAACCTAGCCTTGAAATTGTAATATTTTAACAAGAGTAGTAAAAATATTAAATTTTAATAATGGTCCAATAAAATATAAATATATTTATAAATTCTTAATAAATAATCAATCAATATCATGGAATGCCATTTTATTCATGAAAAATGGGTGTTATTAAATATATGCTTTTATCTCTTTCTATGATAAAATAATATATTCAATTTTTTCAACATTTATAAAAAAATTTAAAAAATTGAATAATTTTTTTATATTAGCATTTCAATATTATGTAATGGTGAAATGTTAGTTTTATTTAAAAATATTAGTTTTCTTATTAATAGTGAAAAATGTCATTTTTTGTTCAATTTCCATTTATTGATAATATTTTTACAATTAATTAGTTAATTTTATTTAACCATAACTCATTTTCTTATTTATATAGCCAGAAAGTCTGAGAGACAGGCGAAACCTCCTCCAATAAATTAATAAAAAAGTTTAAATAGTACAGACGACTCAAGGAGGGGGAGCCTTACATAACCTTGAGTACACAGTGCCAACTCTATCATTATGGACCAAGTCATTGCAAAAATCAGGTAGGACAAAGGACCATCTAAAGCTTACCTCCAAGATAGCTCTTTTTGAGAGAGCATCAGCAACTTGATTTGCTTCTCTGTATGCATGAGAGACATCCAAGGAGAGCAGTTCAACAAGCTTCAGGGAATCAATCCAAGATGGAAGCATCCTTCACAGTACATTCCTGGATTGTTCTTTAAGAATCTGCATGGCAACCAAAGAGTCCGATTCGATCCAAAGCTTTATCCAACCATATCGAACCGCATACCTTATTACCTTTATTATTTCCCACAACTCCGCCTCAATAGTATGAACATTACCAATATAATGGAAGAAGAATCCCTTCACGAATCCTCGGTACGTCCTGAAAACACCACCACATCCAGCCGATCTTGGCGCACCCAAAGCTGCCCCATCAACATTGACTTTAAGATAATCAGAGATTGGAGGAATCCGCCTAACATGCTTCATCATCCTAGGCTTCCTCTCCCTTCCACTTACCCCAAGGGTTCGTAAAAGCAAAAAAGAAAAAATATCATTATTCATAGAACACTATTGCTTCACCGAGGCGAGCTTGATGTTCTGATGGATTATCATCAAACCCTCCTTGATAGATGGCCTGCCACTATGGAAATAAATAATGTTCCGAGCTTTCGAAATATATGCAATCGTGGAGACAGCAGCGGAAATGAGCAGTGAATGGACCTGCTCACTGCCTTCAAAATGCATGACAGAAACCAGCAGCGCACTAACAGAATTGAAATCAAAATAGCAGTGGAAAATTGACTTGAGGTAGCTCCAAAACTGGGAAGCAAAGGAACAATAAATGAAGAGGTGATCAATAGTTTTGTCTATAGCCAAACAGAGGAAGCAGACCAGGGCAATGCACATACCTGTTTTCTGCAAGGCAGATTGGATGGGCATCCTCTGCTTCCAAATTCGCCAGATGAGTAGGGCATCAGATGGGAAAATGAAGTTTTTCCTGACTCCCATCACCCAAGGAGGAGGGCCAGGTGCATTTCCACACAGCATGTTATAAGACAGTCAGCTGGAGAAAGAACCAGTCAATGTAGGCTCCCATATCAGAGTGTGTTGATCCAGAAATTGATAAACAACAATCTCATGTTGCATATTGACAGCAATGATATCATAAGCCTGAGAATTTCCTTGCAGACGGGAGACAGAAGTATTCCTTATCGGCAGAGGGATGTTGATAGCCTGAGAGATGGGGTAGGACATCCATTTTGTATACCAGCAGTTCATCTGGGAATTGGCGCTCACCAGCCATTTAGAGTGCCTCATGAGTTGAGAGTAGATGTTCCTAACAGATGTCTATATTGAAGACTTCAGATATGTATTATACCTGTTCAATAGTCTGTTCACAAACCTGTTATAAAAAAATTACAAAAAGAAAAATCATTCATAGAGATCAGTCTCCAGGTGAAGTTTTATAGCAGAGCATCATTAAAGACCCTAGCATCTTTGATTCCCAGCCCTCCCATTGAGATAGGCCTGATGCAGTCCATCCACTTTACAGTGACAATTTTCCTCTGATGTACTGAGCCAGTCCAGATGAATTTCTTAATCATTCTACACAGTTCTTTTAGAAGAGCAGCAGGCCACTTGTAAAGTGAAAAAGAGTAAATGAACATTGAGGTGATAACAGAATTCAGAAGACATATCCTCCCATCATGGAAAATTGTCTTCCCCTTCCAATTGGCCAACTGGTTGATAATTTTAAGAGAAGTACCTTCCAGGTAAGATCTTTTTACTCTTCCCTAGAACATAGATAGCCCAAGATAGTTAAAGGAGAGTGTACCCCTTTTGACACCAAGCCTAGAAGCAACTCTATTTTGCTTGATAGTTGTAACTCCTTCCCCAAAGACAATAAAGGATTTTCTCCAACTGATTGCTTGCTCTGCAACATCCTCATAATTTCTGAAGATAGACTTAATACTGGAGATAGTTTTTCTATCAGCCTGTGAGAAGAGCAGTATATCATCGGCATAGAAGAGATGTGAAGGAGTGAATCAGTTCCTCCCAAATGAGATCCTTTGAAAAATCCCAGAATTAACAAGATCATGGATGCAAATGCTCAAATAATCCTCAGCCAGAGAGAATATAAATCCAGATAGGGGGTCTCCCTGTCTTACACCCCTTGAGAATTGAAAGAAACCCCTTGGAGACCCATTTATCAATATAGACAGTCTATTCATTACAAGGAAAGCTCTAATCATACCAATAAACTTTCCTGAAAATCCATGCATACTCAAGATCTTGAAGATGAAATCCCATCTAATGGTGTCAAATGATTTTGAGATATCAAATTTTAGTGCCATATTTCCATACATTACATTATTCCTCATAATATTGACACATTATGAGGTAGTGGCAAGGAAGTTCTGAATGTTCCTGCCAGGAACGAAACCAAATTGATTAAAGGAAATGAGAGACCTTGCAACCTCACCAAGACGAACAGCCAGAATCTTGCTAATCACTTTGGGGATGGAGTTCCCAATGGAAATAGGTCGAAAGTTTTTGATGTCAATTGCATTCATCTTCTTGGTAATTAGGGCAATGAAATTTGAATTCATTCCAAAAGGAATATATGAATGATAAAAGAACTCCCTTACAGCATCAGTCACCTCCTTATGCATTATATCCCAATAGAACATAAAGAACTTGTTAGAGAAACCATCAGGCCCAGGCGTGCTGTCAATATTCAGAGAGAATAGAGCATCATGTATTTCATTTGTAGTGGGGATATAAATGGGTTTTTTGTTTTGAAAATCATTCAGACTGGGATCAATACAGCTTACAATGCTGTCAGAATTATCCTCCCTAGATTCAGAGTAAAGGTTTTCAAAGTAGCGAGTCACAGAGTTAACAATATCATTTTCAGATGTGAACATGTCCTCATCAATTCTAAGAGGCTTGAGGGTTTTCCTCACTTTTTTCTCACTATGCATGCAGTGGAAGAACCGTGAGTTCCTATCACCTTCCTTTAACCACCTTACATTGAGCTGATTTTTGTCCAGATTCTATTTGAGAGACAAAAGGTTGTCAAGCTTTGATGCAGCCTGTATCTCTTCTTGAGATGGGAGGTCTTGCCTCATACTACATTCTTGTCACTCAGACAGAAAAGAGTCAGCCTCTTTAATGTCATTATCAAGTCTGGGAAAGGACCTTTTGCTCCATTACCTTAATTTGGATTTAACAATCTCCAGTTTTCTAACAAGAATGTGAAGAGAACTGCCATGAATAGCCTCCTTCCATGCATCCAGAATAGTCTCTCTACACCCTGGAACCATCAGCCAGACATTATTAAATTTGAAAGGTAATGGGGAAGAACTTATCATATTGATACAAATGTAAATTAGGATTGGATGATGGTCCGAGTGCAATCTGGACAAAGTTATACCAGACACCTCCAGCTCCTCCCTTTGATCATCTATCTTAACCAAGCATCTGTCAAGTTTTCTTGCTTGCTTTACATTATGAGTATACCTATGCCAAGTAAAATCATCCCTTAGAATTGGAACCTCAACCATTCTACATTGATCAATACAGTTGGAGAACTCCTTAGCAGAGGCTCGATAGAAGTTATTCCCAGTTTTCTCTTCAGGTCTCAAAATAGTATTGAAGTAACCTAGAATGATCTATTTTTTATCCATGCTTCCAGAAATTCACAAAAGAATACTCCATAAGCTTATTCTTATAATGTACTGATTGAATGCATAAACAAAGTTAACACAAAAGAGACTTGATTGAAACAAGCAAGTCAAGGAGATAGATTGAAAGTCACTTTGCTTGGTTTCAATTGTCATAGAGCTGTGTATTAAAACCCAAAGATTTTATGTTCGATTATCAGATAGACTTGCTACAACAAATGAGTATCGTAGAGTAGCCCATTTGAAGTCCATCCATTTTACAAACTGTATTCTAAGATCAGCAATGCCAATCAACATTGGCTTGTTGGTCAAGATGTTTTGTTTTAGGGCTTTGACCGTGGGGGAATTCCCTAGGCCCTGACAATTCCAGAAAAGGACATTCATTGATGAGAGGCACACTGCCTAGTATAGGGGCCAACATATTCAGTGTTTGTATCTGTCTTAACCTCTCCTTTCTTTGGTGAGGCTCCTTCAAGCACATTTGTGTTATCATCATCAAGAGATGCATATTTGTTATCCAAGGTGATAATACCTGTCAAGGTGGCAGGGAGTTTCATCCTTGCAACCTTCGGGGACTGAACTTTGGAGAAATTCCCATGCTCATCACCATCTTATCCTACCTTCCTGGGACTCACCTGCACCTCCTCAGGGTCCTGAATAGAAATCAACACAGGTGGTTGAGTGCTAATCAGATCATGTTGAATCTGTTGTGAGACAGGTTCCATATCCTAACCATCATTCAGTACTGGGGGTTGATTGCAAAATTGTTCATGTTGTGTCTGATGTGTGACAGGTTCCACTTTATTAGGCATGGTGCCTTGAATGGTACTCCCCTACACATCCTTCACAGACACAATCATAGCAGTGGGTTCGGTGGAAACCTGCATCTCCAGAGTCTGTTGTGGATCAAGTGCCATCTGCTCAGGCACCTCTTCCTTTTGTGCATTATCCCCAGCATCAATCCTTTGTCCTTCCTCATCATACTTAGAGTTAGGATCTGGATAATCATGCACAGGTTGAGCACCATCAACTGTCTCCAAATTGACTGTCAGAGTCTCTTCCAGCACATCTTGCTTCACACCCACCACAGTAGCCCTAGGTTGATCCTGGATTTTCCCCTTCCTTCGACAGTTCAGGTCATCATGACCATTCATGTTACATGATTTACAAAATTTGTTCTTGTTACATTCAGAAAAAATGTGCCCAAATATGTGGCAATTTGAGTAGAATCTGGGCTTCCTCTCATAACCAATCTCAAGATTAACACTATCATCTCTTGTAGGGAAGAAAACTTGCTCCACTAGAGTGCCAGCCATGTCAACCTCAACCAGAACTCTGGCATAATACCCAAAGTTCGGGTTGTCAGTCTGTTTGTCAAGTCTAATGGGATTACCTATAGACGAGGAAATATCCCAAAGGATATGGGGATTCCAATAAATCCAGCTAAGTTTGTGTATGCGGATCCAAACCTGTGCAAAGGTGTTCCTGACAGAACCGAGATCAAAGTTGCGATCCCACTCATGAATGCGAAGAAAACCAAGATTATGGGAAATGGAACCCAGGCTCCAAGCTCTTCGCTTGCATTTGTCATTTGGGAAGACAATGTGATAGAAACCTTTTCCCATTGACATCATCTTCCGGTCACTGAAGCCACACAATTCTGCCATCCTTGTTGTTAGTTCTTGAAATTTCCATGACCGAATGCCCCTCGGGATAATTACCCTGGCAATAATCAAAAATTTTCAAAGCTTGACACACTCCTCTACCGTGGTTTGATTTGCAGAAACATGTGCAATGCGTCCCTTTCTGATAATTCTTCCCGAATTATCAGCATCACAATCCAAAAAAGATAGACCTCTATGTTTCTTGAGCACATCCGCAAAACTTTTACCCTATACTGCGATGTCCTTGCCAAAAGATTTCCCTGGATTTTCCTCGCACAAAGGCTGAACAGATCATGATGACCTATCTGCTCTTCATCTTTCAAATCCTCATTCCCATTCTCCACCATATCGACATCTCCCTGATTAGGGTTCGCGTCCTAAGCTCGATCGCCACTCGCCCCTTCCAGAGTCGCCATATTCTCGGTTATTTGTTAGATAAGTAAAAACGTAGATCCTCTTATTTATATATATTAAATCCATTTATTTACAATTAAATCATATTTAAACGTTATATTATTCTATGTTTTTAGGCTTTAAAGTTCTTTTTTCCGTAGAAAAGTCCTTTTAAACGGGCATATTATTTCTCAATTTTAAAATATTAAAAAAAAATAATGAGGAATGATTTAAAAATATATATATTATATATTTTTAAATAATAAATTCAATTCATTTAATTTTATATTTAAATTTGTAACAACCCAAATATTAAATAATAAATTTCTATTTCACATAAATATCCAATAGATCTAGAAAAAACATTAAATTATTTTGTTTTATTATATAAAGTTGAATTTAAATTACTCTTAAGTATTATTACTATTGATAATATATCCATTTAACAGTGATCACATGACTAGACAAAATATATGGGTTTAACAAAACCTTTTGGCACAAATAAATGAAGTGATGGCCTCAACCAGTAGGATTGTTCCATATGATACTTGTTATACATACATAGGTAGAAATTTTTACAATTCTATGAATGTATTTCCTATACCAATATAGATCCAACATAAATTATCTTTATATTGAAATCACTCTCCAAATGAAGAATCAACCTCCGTTTCTATACAAGTAGAATAATGATGATGAATCTTCATCAAAATAATCATGCCATGAATTGACATTACTAACCATTGAGCATACATATCATTCCCATATGATTGATTCTAATGAAGGAACCATCCTTGAAATTTTACCTTTTATGATGGAATTCACTAATATTTTTTGCAAGGGATTGCACGCTCTTCCTACTAGAAGAGATGTCTAATTCTCGAATGATCTTATACAGTTTTTTTCAAATATCCAATATTCTAAATGAAATAGATGTTTGGGAACATGATGAAATGAATAAAAAAATAAATTAAAATCTAGATAAAGGGTTTTTACCTGCTTGTTCTTCATAATTGTGTGCACCAGTCCCCTTCGTCAAGAAGAAGTGGGTCAATGCACCTTTTAATTGACAATTATGAACATCATTAAATCATGATAAACAACAATAATCATTTTCCACGAATTGATTAACTGTTAAATCAGTGACATGGTTCACAATAATTCAATATGGATGATCTGCGATCAAAATATTACCAAGGGTGTAGAAGGAGGATATCCCTGAGACTCCTTTCTGTACAAGTTATGTGAATTATGAGTTTATACTGATGCCATTGAAGCTCAATATTTATCCAACAACCTTCTTGTACTTGAAAAATATTGTATTTAGAGATTACCATGAAAACATTGTGGGATTCATTATTGATGATATTGTAATATTCTTCGAAACCTAGGATGGGCATGAAGAGAATCTATTCCCTACATTAAAGACCCTACAAAATGATAAACTCAATGAAAATTATAGAAAATGTGAGTTCTGGTTAATGGATGTCTTAATCATGGGAAATATCATCACGATAAATGGGATAACGTTGGACCCTTATACGAAAAAGTTAATTGAGCATGTCCAAGGGCAACGGTTATGATGGATATCCATAGCTTCCTTAGGTTTGGTGGATATTATTGCCAATTTTTGATAAATTTATCATGATTTTCAACCCATCATACCAAAATAACTAAAAAATAAGTAATATTTTCTTAGGATAATGATTCATAAGAGGTTTCCATGGAGTTTAATAAGAGGCTTATCATTTTCCCTTTTCACTCACTACCTACAAGTGGAGAGCATTGCATAATCATTAGTGACTCTTTAATGAATGTATTGTGATCTGTGTTGGTGAAACAAGGTAATGTCATTACCTAGGCCTCAAGGAAGTTGAAAATTCATGAGGAAAACTATCTGATGCATGATCCAGAGTTAGCAACTTTTATAATTGTGTTGAAAATATGGATGCATCATCACTTTCGGGAGAAGTGTGAAATTTATATTGATCACAAAAGTCTCAATTATATATTCACACACAATGATCTAAATATGATTCAATGAAAATGGTAATAGCTCATATAGGATTGCGACTTCTCAATCCACAACCATCCTAGGAATGCAAAAAAGGTGGAGCATTATCTATGTATAAATGAACTTGTATTTATATCATTGATGATAATTGTAAAGTATCCAATATTCTATGATTTGATGAAAGTGGACATGTTAATCATAAATAATTTAACATCATCAATCCTTTATCAAATGATTTCCGAAATATCTATTTTGGAGAGGTTAATGTATTAAAAAAAGATGATGTTGGAATTCTGAAGAATGTGGAAACTATTATAAAAGGTAAATATTTAGAGTTTAGTGTTAACGAAAAAGGTTTTGTGAAATTTAGGTCAAGGCTATGTGTTCCATTAAATCTTGAGTTAATGAAATTACATTTGGATAATGCACATAGTTCAAATTTCACCATTCACCTAGGAAACAAAAATATGTATTGAGATATCTTGGATAAATTTTAGTGGGACAACATGAAATAGTATATCACTATATATACATCAAAATGACTAGTATATTGGCATGTGAAGGGTGAGATTTAGACGTCTAAGGGGGTCACACAACCATTACCCAAACAATTCTGGAATTGGGAAAAAAATTACCATGAACATTGTCACCTAACATCCAATGAAATCCAAATGAAACAATGCTATATGGGTTTTTCTAGATCTTCTTACAATGATTGTGCACATCATTGAGATTCACAAAGATTTTTAACTAGAACTAATCGAGAAGATATACATCAGAGAAGTGGTAAGGATTCATTAAGTAACTCAACTAATTGTCTCATTTTCATATCCCTCATTCACCTCAATGTTTTGGAAAATTCTCTACCATGCACTAAACACTGATCTGAAATTTAGTGCATTTTATCTCCCTTAAGCTGATGGGAAATCATAGTTGACAATCCAAACACTTGATGTAATACTAAGAGATTTCATCATAGACTTCAATGGCTATTAGGACCCACATTCTTCCTTTGGAAGAGTTCTCTTACAACAATAGCTTCCATTTGAGCATCCAAATTATCTCTTATGAAGGCCTTTATGGGAAGATGTGCAGAACAAAAACATGTAGGGATGATATAGGGGAATGAAAAATTGTATGTCCGTAAATGGTTGATGAAATGGTGGAGAATTTTATGACCTTCTTGTACCACATCCAAGATTCTCAATGTCATCAAAATAGCTGTCATTACAATAAATGATGTGCTTTAGATTTTGATGTTGAACTCATAGAATTCGTCTTAATATATCCATGGGAGATTTTGATGATATTTGAGAGAAAGGAATGTTTATTCCATGGTACATCAGCCCTTTTGAGGTACTTGTTTTCATTGGATAAGTGGGCCATTGACTAGCACTACCATCGATCCTCTCGCAAGTATACAATGTATTCTATGTTTCCCTCATATGAAAGTACATATTGGACCAATCACATGTTTTAATCTAGAGGATAAACCATTGGAGAATTAAATTTCTTATGAGGAGTAGTCGTTGAAGATCATAGATCATTGATAAATATTTCTACAAAATACGATGATGCCCCTTGCTATGGTGTTGTAGAGAAACCACAAGGTTAAAGAAGAAATGTGGGAACTTGAGGAGGTGATAAAACTGAGTTACTGCCATCTATTTTAGAGTTGGAAAATGAAATATTTATGGATAAATTTTGTAAGGATGGAAGGTTATAACACCACTAACATTTCTGAATAATATATATTTTCCTCTAAATATATTGTAGAAAAATAAAAAACATTCACTTATTTTGATTTATTATATACAATTGTATTTAAATGACCATTAAGTATGAAGACCATTGATAATATACCCATTGAGTATTGATCACATGAATAGTATAAATATTGGGTTTTAACAAATTCTTTTGGAATAGCCAATGTAAATGATGCCCTCAACTAGTAGGATCATTCCCTATTAATACCATTTATAATACACTCTGATGGATCAAGAATTTATGGTCTTTTACTCGGACCAAGGCCATGTAGGTAGGAAAGAACATCACAATGAGTGAAACTATTTACTGGAGAAGTTCAAGCACATATAGATCACGAACCAAACCATGATCATCCAACGACCCCATGAAAGACCCACCATGACATACCTTACTATTAGGGTGTATGTTGTTTTAATAAATGGATATATAACAAGACTATAGCATTATGATTATGTAAATTACTTTTCAATAGAATAATTAATATATATTCCTTCCATTATTATTAATATATTAATGGGTTTCTAAATAAAAAATATTACATTTGGTTAGTATTCAAATTCAATTAACAAATATATTTTCATTTATTAATTGATATTTGAATAAATAATATTAAAATAAAAAATTATTATGAAATTAATTTAATAATATTTAAATTAGTATATAAATTTTATGAAATCAAATGTAATTTATATTTTGATTTGAAAAGTGTTTTTGTCAAAACCCATAAATTTTTAATATATGTACATTTTTATTTTAAATGATAAAATTCAAATATTTAGAAAATTTATATTATTTTTATAATCAAGATATAGAAATTATCTAATGGAGTTTTTTTCATAAATTTCTATTATAGACAATGTTCTGAGTGAAAATATAATTCCATATAAAACTAGTGTGTTTTATGACATCATAACGACATAATAGTGAAGTAAAAATTAATTTAAAGGATTCTTAAGCCAAATATAATTATTAACATTAAAATAATGTAATTTTATATTTATTTGATTTATTTTATAAATCCTTAGTGAGTCCTCCAAAACATATAATATATTTTTTATGATTTTAAAATAATTTCATTTAATGTATGACTAACATCAACATAAACAAGGGAAATATTTTATTATGATCATCCCTTAGCATTGTTAAATAATTTATACCAGTACACATTTCTATAAAACCATTTGCAAAAACAATAGGAGGGATATTAATTTTGAATATTTTTTGGGTAGTTTCCAAAACAAAAATAATAAAGAAATCCCCCTCTGTTTCTTTATAAACCCACCCAAGAACCCATTTGGCTTCACTAAAACTATTTTAATCTTGAGCACCATTTTCCCATTACACCCTATAGTCATTCTACAGCACCCAAAAACTCTTAAAAGGCATCTCCCAAGACTTTTAAGTCACACATCCATATAAGGTATCTTCTGATCTCTATTTTTATCATGCACATATTTTATGATATGCCTTTTAATTTTAGAATTATTGGGATATTATCCTACCAAACCCCTATACTATCCTTTTTTATTTATAAATAATGAGAGATTCCATCCACTCTCATTAAACCTATTAGGATCCTTTATATACACATTTTTCCATGGAGAAATTCCATAAGGGATTTCTCTCTCCTCAATCCCTTTAAATCACTTCTTTTATATTATACATATTTAATTACATTTCATATTTTAGGATATCAAGTTCCATTATCCCCTTATATTCAATATAATTTATTAATTAGAAGATACCCCTTTCTCTCTCATCAAACATGTTTATGAAATTCAGTATGACGTTATTATGCTCCCAAAATTGCACTTGATATTCTCAGGCCAAAATCATCATGTATTGAATACAATAACCATTCCTATATCAAGGGTTTTCACTATTATGAACAAGTTCATGTTTATTTAAGGAATATATGTATGATTCCATATTAAATTTTTGAGTAATAAAGTTTTATGTTGAATGAATCCATGTTATAAGATCTATATGGTGCACATAAGAATGGTATTGAAATGATTATGATGTGTGCACCCTCATAGAGTTCCAATGAATTGGGTAATATCTAGTGTCATTATACATCATGTAGGGATAGTGGTTTTCCTGATTTATTTATGGGACTTGTTTCCACCATATTTGGATAGAGTTTTACCTAATTATAATTATTCATGATAATGTGTTTTATGTTGTTTCCACATATCCATGTTATGATTATGATGATATATCATTCCTTTATATTCAGGTTCCCTTATGACTTATTGATATTCCTTTTATATCAAGTATTATTATACTCATGTTAGGCCAAGTTTACTCCCTTACTAATATATATATCAAAACCATTTCTTATGTTTTTCCTCAGGTTATCCCATGTAGTTTTATGTATGAATGAATGTTGTGTTCATGTAATGTATGTTCTCAATAAATTTTTTGTATTTCATGTTTTAATTTATTTTGTAATGTTCCAAATAACCTAAGAAACCTGACCTCTCAATATTCTGAGTATTAATAAATAAAAATATATATAATAAATCATTTTTAAATATGTAATAATGAGAAGAGATTTAATACAATTAATATTGATAAATATAGATCATCGTTTCATTAAAAAATGCATTTCATGAAAAATAATTTTTCTGAAATTTATACAAGGTTATTTTTAAAATAAATTATCGTCTTATATTAGTTTAATTTTGAAAAAAAACTATTAAATATTTATATTATGAATAATTTTACTATACACGTACATTTAGCATAATATTTTTTCGTAATGAATAGTGAAAATAGTAATTTTATCTAACATAGTTAATGTAAAAATGGGATGATCTAGTGGTTAAATAAAAAATATAAGTGTAACAATGGACGAAAAATACAAATAATTACTATTTTATGGTTTTATTAAAAAATTATATCATATAATAAAAGAATATTGTAAAATATTTTACCTTCTAGAGTGAGACAGTTATGGTTGTTTTCGTTATTTTCAAAAATTATTAATTTTCCATCTTCCCCACTTACAAAAGGTAGCCCCCATTTTTCCTCGATTCACACTTACAAAAAAAATATGTTCATCCAAAAACTATAAAAAATATTTAATTAATTACCATGAATCATTATATAATATATGTTTTGATCATAAATCTAGAATCTTAGTGATTTTGATGAAAACAAAATGAAGTTTTTCGATAAAGAGATAATGTTACTAAACAAGCATTTTATTTTATTTCCTTTTCAAACTATTTCAAATTTCATAAATAAATAATGATATAATATCATTATTATTTTATTTATTATTTTTTCTATGTTAATCAAATATCCTAAAACAATCTCCTCTTCCAGGAAATGCGAGATAAATCTATTGACTCTATGTATGGAGAACTACGCCTCACAAATCTATGTAATTCTCTTTCCATCACTAATTATAATAGATATATATAAATATTGATATAATTATTATATATGAGATTTAAGATATTATTATATATATAGAATTATAATTTGAAATATTATTTCTTACCTTCAATTTAATTTATATATGATAATGTCACTAATATGTTTGGTGGACTTCCGCCTCGTGAAGGAATGTGATTACTTTTTCACAAAGACATTAACTCTATGGTAAAAAGGATTAATTATATATATATATATATATATTAATTAATTATTAATAATTATTTTATATAAATATATAATATAATTCCATATCATATAAAACATTAAAAAAATGATAACAACCTTCGTGTGTATGGAAGACTACAACATAATGAAGAGATCTGATATGTTTTCCACTGCATCACATGAGTGGTATGTGTAATGATATTTAAATAAATAATATGATATTTATAATATAAATATCTATATTTACGGATAAAATAAAACTGACCTATATTTCATCGTGATCAGAAGAAATGAAAATGCAACTCTTTGGTACGTATGGCCTTTTGTCTCTCTAAGAGTAATGTTGTTAATTTTTCATCAAAAATATTTTATAATTGTTCTAAAAATTATATTTTATGTTTAATAATGATAATTGTTTCATGGTAACCTTTCTAGATATGAATAAAAAACAATATTCATGACCAAACAAATTTACCATACTTATTTTTGGATATATGGGTCGTTTATCATTAAAATGACCAACTAGAAATTTATTTGTTAAGTAATTCAATATATAATGGTGAAAAATAAAATAAATTAAATTATAAGTTAAAAAAATGTTTTTTTGAAATAAATAACATACATTTATTATTCATGGATATAAATAACATACATGTAAAATCTGGCTGTAGGTAAAGGATCATTTTAACACACCATTTTCTCTCAGTTTTTAACATTCTCCTTCAAATTCACTATATATCTCGCCAATGTAATGGAATTAAATTAAATTAATTATATATTCCTCTGATATGTATAAATAAATTATTAAAATTTATTTCAATGGGGTTGATAATTTAATTATGACTATATCTAAATCAACTTATTTTATAAATCCATTTTGATTATATTATAAGAAAAGATTATTCCACCCATTTCTTTCCCTATGTTATTTACATAGTTATTCCTTAAGATTGATATACTTATTTGGAAAACATATAAAAAAATTAAATGATTATTATTATTGGTTTCATGATTATATATACCATCAAAAAATTAGGTAATGTATTATTCTTAGGAGTCATCATGTATGTGATTATAGAGTGAACTTAATCCATTAAGGGAACATGATCCCATGTGATGTTACATGATAGTTATGTTTATGTTATGTTTTTTTCATTTATAATTTACTATGATTCAGTGCTATTATTATCTAATAACCATTATGTTATTATCTTATGTGATTATTCATCTAACTTATCTTTTATGATGACATTTAATATCATTGATTCGAATAATCTATTTCATTTATCAAATTTTTTTCATTACTGGGATTTACAGGTCACAAATTTATTTTATGTTTTCCCTAGGTTTTATAATTAAATTTCATGAGATGAAATAGATTTATTATCTAAAAACTAATAAATAAATATGTATATCATGTTTTTGATTACTTTTATGGATTACAATACAACTCATAAAAATAAAATAGGACATACAATCTTGTAGTTTTAGTTAAGGATACATAATTTTAAAAACAAAAAAATAATATATATATATAAGTATTGGTTCACTAATGTAAATAACAATGAACATTGAATAAAACCAAATAATCTATATTTTTATATAAAATAAGAGTTATGATCCTTACTATTTGGTACGTCTACAAAATATACAATGAAAATTAAGTAATCATAATAAATTGTAAAAAGAAGAATGTCAAAGAAAAACAATAATTTCTTATCTACAAAGTATAATCAAATTCATTCCTTCAACATCCATGAAGTCACATCAATGATCCCCAAAAATAGTAGAAATGGGGTTTTTTGAACGATCACATCTAGATGGTTTTATAGTTATTCACAACTTTTTACTAGAGGTCCCGATTTTTTACATATTGTGATTCTACCCCCACTTTAGTTAAAAAATAATAAATTTAAAGGGTTTTAGGATAATATAAGTTACATATAATTTTTCTTTTATAAAATATTAAAATTTTGCAAATCCTATAATGACTTTCATACGATGAGACATTTCTTCCTGTATAAATTATGCATGTTAATTTACAATTCATTCCACATAATTCACTGCTTTCTTATGTGTTTCATTTGGGGAATATTTACCATTCCAATATTCTTTCTAATTTACCAATTGTATAGATAAATATTCATCATAATATTCTGTATTATTTAATGGTGTTGAGTTCGATGTGTAAAAATATTGGGATCATTGAACTATTAAATTTTAATCTAGTTAAATCAAAATGAATAAATATTTGAATAAACCCATAATAATATTATAATTTATTTTAAACTTAATATTAAAAAACAACTAGAAACATTTTTTTCTAAATTTCTAGCACAATATATTCTTTAATGGTAGGTTATTGTTTATAATTATCAATATTAGTGTCCTGAAACCATTAAACAACTTTTTTATTTATAATATATTGTAATTAGGAAAAATATTTAGTTTTATAATAATAAAAAAGGAATATAATGTCATGGAATCTCTATATGATGGATTTATTAATGATATTTTCCACATTGAGTATAATTTTTTTTTCAAATGATTCAAATAGGATATAGGTAAAAATATAGATCATTTTATTTTCTTTATTATTAAAATTTGGCATGCTCATATAAGGGATTATCTTTTTTCTAATATTATTATACTTCTTGTTTTTTCATCCCTTATAGTATAAATTATATTTTATTATCCTTTTAATTCATCTGATTTTAATTAATTTTTAATAATAATACTACTTTAACAGTTAATAATGATTAATTAATTGAACATTTTCTTTACTAGTATGATGGAGGTGCATATTAACAAATGAATTCTTCCCTATATTTTGATTTATAATTTTCATTGGATTTCATGGAATTATTTAATTTTATGATGCAACATAAACCACATCTCCCATCATCTATGGGAATGAGTTGTGGTTATAAAATTTATAGGCATCTTCATTAACCACTCATTAAATATTATCCCATATATTATATTTTTTTAATATATAATCCTATAATCTAGATTCATTTATTTTATATTTTAATGTATTGGAAACATACATTAAACTATAATAAATATTAGGATATTATCATTTATTCCCCAATATAGTGAGTTTTTTATATGACTAATGTAGTTGGTATTTTCCTTTAATTATTTAAATTCCTTGAACAGAAAACAAAGGAAGATAATGATAGGGTTTCTCTTGGTGAGATATTTCAAAGCATACACTATTGTTATTACATATTATAGTTATTATTATTTATTATTCCATTTAAATATTTAAAATTGGATGATACAGGCAGTTATTTTGTGAACAAACATAAATGTAAATTGGAAAAATAAAATGTAAATGTATGATTTTGTGAATAATTGTGGGTTTTTGATTAATGATTCACTAATAATTTATATTTCTCTTTAAAAAATCCTTTTTATTATCCTTCTTATACTCACTCAATATGTAAATCCATATCAATTTGTCAGTTGATCTTTCATTATTAGTAAATGTAAGAGTTCATTATAATATAACATAATTTGTAATATACCCCTATATGTTTATATAACCAATCATTAGTCCAAGAATTATATATGATAATTGAAAATTAGTCATATTTGAGAAAGAATATGTTTATAGGTAACCTAAATACACTGTTAAAATAATGAACATTTCTATTTTTAAGAAATATCCATGATCCATGTGGAATTTTAGTATACCCTAGATTACAGAATCCCCAATAAAAATTCATTAACATAATGAGCATTGGTATCTCCTATGGCTGAATTCCAAAATTTACCATTGATGAATACCATTTGAAAGACACCAATGGTTGTATTCTGTATGGATAATGACTATATGTTCTAGTAGAAACTAATTATTTTATTATTTAAATTCATACTAACTATAATATTCATATATTATACATAAACTCAGATAAATAAATAAATATATTTTTATAAATATATTTTTCCAAATGTTAGTGGTATATATTTAGATGTGTAATAAACAACTTACTAGGACCAAACCATAAAATTATTTATTTCATTTTAAGACAACAACCAATGTAATGAATTATGGACAAATAATTTTATCTCCATGGACATACTATGGTAGTTGAGGATTAAGGTACAAGGTTCTAAAACATTTCTATATAGTGCCTATATAAATGTTTTAACAAAGTAATATTACCATTAGTGCATCTTATTCACTTGTGGCTATATCCCATTGACTATAACCCTGAAAATGACATTCATTAGTTTATTGTTCATGGTAATAACCTATATCCATCATTAAAAGAGAGATAAAACATGCATTTCCCATGAAAAAATAATTACCAATATATACTTTTAAAATGATGACTTTGGATATTTTTAAGCAATATACATAATCCAAGTAGACTATCAATATACCATAGATTATGTAATTCAATGAAAAAATAAAATTTATAGATTTAGCATTGGTAACTCCAATGGCTGATGTCTATAATCAACCATGAATGAATGACCTTGTGAATATACATATGGTTGTTGTCTATATTGACCATGAATATATGTTATTATAGAAACAGACATTTTTTTTAAATGAATAAATTTTTTAAATTTCATATATTATACACAAAACATAAATATACAGATATATATTTATAAATATCATTTCTATCAAGTTAGTGCTTTTAAATTTAGATGAATAATAAAAAATTTACTATGATGAAATCATAAAATTATTTATTTCATTTTATGCCTCCATCCAGTGTAATTAATTGTTGATATTTATAGGTATAGACATGGACATACTATGGTGGTAGAGGATTTATGTACAAGGTTTTGTAAATTATCTATAGGGTTCAACAACAAATTCTATGACCATGGAATTTTCCTATAACTATATCTTATTCGCTTATGGATATATTCCATTATCTATAACCATGAAAATAACCTTCATTGGTTTCTTGGTCATAGATATAACATATTTCAAAGGATAGAAGCGATCTAAACACAGGCATCACCATTTTTATTACATATTCTAGTGGGAGATATATCACTAAATGAGGGAGGGGTGAATCAGTGACGTACTTTTTAAATTTTATTCATTTAAAATTGATCTTTTTTTAGTTATGATCACTATAAGTAGTTATTTAATGTCTATATACTCTACTATTAAAATAAATTATTGTACTAAAAAACACAGAAGGATTTTACTATGGTTCACCCCCAATGATGATGAATATAACCTCACTTTGTTTGAAGTGATCTGGGACATAGATTGCCCAATAGTAATGAAATATGATTATAATTATAAATAATATCCTAAAATAAATAATATAAAATATACAATATGAAATGATCACTAAACTGTATAGTGATCCATCCCCTATTGGGATAATTTAACTAGAATCCCACTAGTGTTCTTTAAACAAACTCCAAAAAGTTTAGGTATCTCTTAAAAATCATTGGCTGTTTATAAAATAATCTTGAATGTTCATATAAAATATTACCAACCTCTTTAATATGTATCAAACTACTTATTGTTATTGATTCCATGATCACATTGTCACTCTACATTCCTGGAGGCTCCAAACATTATTGGATCCCCAGATAGGTGGCAAGAAGAAACTGAGGCAGAATCAGTGTAGCATGAGACCTGAGGATCATAGTGGTGCTTTCAATTATTATATTGGAGCACCAAATAAATAATTAAATACTATTTAAGTAAGGGTACTAGTTTTTGGGACATGGTAGTGCAACGTTTCCATAACCACATCAGATGTGGAGGTCACAGAACTCGGAAAGTCCAAGAGACATGACGAGGTGTCAACGTGGACCAGGGGCGGTCTTTTTGGAAACCGAGTCAGCCGGACCTACTAGAAAATTGGTCTGGGACATGAGATCAAGATAGGTTTGTAGGTCATGTGGGAATATTGAGGTTGTATAAGGCCATCTAGAGTGGGACATGCCCAGTGGTCTGTGTCAAATCATAGGACCGAGTCAGACGTGTCAGTTCAGATCAGACTCGGGAAGATGGACAATCTATGGTCGACCATGGTGGTCAACCATGAGACAAATTCTACCCTGATTCCATACAGTGATGGAATATATGGTGTATTCGAAATCAGTGTCAGCTCAAGCTTCCATGTTGTGATCAGCCATGGGGGAGGTCAGACCAGGCAGTTAACCACCATGGTTTGTCCACCGCCCACTGAACCCCATTATGAACTTTTTCTACCAAATATAACATTAAATCCAAATGTCTATTTGAAAACAATTATATTGTGTTGGGAACCCTAAAATAAGAATTTTTTTTCAAGATATCATAGGTGGTTTCTGTGGTAGTGTTCATATTAACTAATGTATTTAGGAGTGAGTTCTCCTTGAATGAGTGCGCTTCGAGAAAACATTTTTGTTCCTAGATGTGACCTAGAGATTGGGTGTCTTATTGAGAAAATGAGTCTTATGGAGACTATGTGCCTAATGGTTACTATGTATATTATATATATTGTGTGTCTTAGCGAGGCTATGTGTCTTTTTCAAACTATATATCTTATTATATTGAATATATCACGATATTATAGATATATCTACTACAGACATATATTTGTTTCGGGATGACTATTAATTCCATTATTGTATTCCTTTGTGGTATTAATTCTTTTTATTTCCATTGTGGTATTTCATTTGTGGTATTTATTCAAGGTATATTATTTATGGTATTTTTTTGGTATTCCTTAGTGGTATTTTTTGGTAGTATTTCTTTTATGGTATTCCATTGTTGTATTGGGGTTTCCTAATAAGTATTGTTTCACTCTCCCCTATATAGTCATTTGAAGCATGTGTTTTGTTTTTATGGATGATTTAATCTTCAAAAATGTTCGAGGAATACAAAGATCATGTGATTCCTTGTTTGAACGGACATGATGATGTGTGTTCTGGATGCTTTTCCAAAGGTAGTCCCTGCACACCATTATTTTTAGGTCGGACATGTTGCTGCAAGCACATTTCTTTAAGGGTGGATTATTTTTGACATGTTTACATTCTTTTAATTTCAATGTTTTACTCTAGTTGTTGGATATATCAATTTTTATTGATTTTTTACATAAAGTTTTTATATTTATCGTTTTTTTCATGAATATGTGTGGGTGTGTATATATAATTTTAGCTAATACCTATCATTTTTGGGATATTCCTACAATGTGCTACGTAACACCCCTAGCCTATATCAAGTGAGTAAGGGGTAGTCACGACATGGTCTCCTCTAGGACCGGTCATGACATATTGGTATAAGAGGAGGTCAGTTCTATATTAGGACCAATAGAATATGAGGTTGGTTTGGGATAACATTATTAAGTGCTCTAAGATTAGATTTTAGGCCAAGGAAACTTGTGTTGGTGCGGCGGCAGAAGTATCCATACCCTAAGACTCAGGGGTACTTTCTTTTTGACTTTCTACATGAAAACACTGGTTGCATGGGAAAATAATGGCATATGAATCATATAGTAATGGGATGTGTCTTCCATGTCATCCTTGAGTGAACTCTTCATATATAATATTTTGACTATAGAACATCATGTTTTATTATAGGATGCCTCCATGAAAACTATTATCCAGGATTTTATTTCGTCATAATAAGGAATATCTTCCTAGAGATGCGGCATCAGTATAAGGGCATGTACCTAAGATAGCCCCTTCAGGTGGTTTAACTGTTATACCACAACACATAAAATAGCAGTTACTAATTGAACTATTAGATGAGGATACACACAAAATTATAACATTTCATGTGTTCTAGAGGTAGAAACCTTCCGGTTCTCAGGGTGACCCAGAACCCCATGTAGTTGTGGATTGGATGGAGGTAGTTAACCATGTCTTCCGCCTTTTGAGGATGTTTTTTGACTAGATGGAAGTCTGTGTCATGAGACATTTTCAGACATATATGTGGTGATGATGGTGCTTAGTGACCCATACACATTTTAGACGACTCACTATTATGAAAAACCTGAGTGTATCATCAAATTGTAGTTAATTCCATCCATATTTCAGTTGATGGGAATACATGAGCTTCTTAATCTTCATATGTATAGTTATATTGTGGTGGAGTATTCAATGATATTTACCTATCTATTGTGAAACTCCAAAAATATCGTACGAGACATGTTCTTCAAGGAATGGTCCTTCTTTCAAGGCTTACACCGGGAGATCATGGAATCTATGATATCCCTTAGCATTCCTGCATATTTTGGGTTACATGAGTGAGCCCTACTAGTAGATATATTTCAAGTGGAGAGGGAATCGAATGTGGGAGCAACCAATATTAACCAAGTAGTTGATACCTCGGCAAAATGTTGCTGACAAAATTTGCAGGGACCAAATCGGGTCTATCACTATAGGTGATGATCCCATGACATGGGAGCATTGGTTAGGGGCCCCTAAGATAGTTTAACTTACTTGATGGACATGTTGTTTATCCCGAGCAGTGGTTGGGGACATCGGCCACGAGATTATCTAACAAATCATATGGACAATAAAGAGATGGTAGAAGGCCAAGGGAGGGAGAGGAAGAGGCAGGATCATGGTGTTTTGTATGGTGGAGGATGTCGAAATAGAGCAGACAAGGAGGTGGGGATGTGGTCAAAGGATCAATCTATAACAAACACCACCCCGAGGAGATCCACGATAAGAACAAGGAGCTAGTGGATATGGGAGAGGTTAGCTACATGTGATGGATGCTTTTGAACCCAAGGTTATAAGGATGAATAGAGGTATGATCTATATCTTTTACACCATATCTGAATTTTTTAAATACATAGTTTTCTATCATTCATTTTTTCCATGAACTCTGTTCAATACACTGAGATTCAGGATGAAGTATTGACTCGACCCTTATGATTACTGACTCTTATGCAAGGATATTTGAGGACCACACACTAGTGTTGATAGTGTGACATAAATCTTGGGGTTAGTGTTTCATTTAGGATCTTTTGGTAGTGGTGTTGAGGCTTTATGACATCATTTTTGGTGTAGACTATTTATCAACATTTCATGTTCATATTGACTATTTTATGTCTAGACAATGGTGTGTATGTAGTAATGGGACTAGGTATTCTTTTTTTGGTGAAAATAAAACACATCCATTTTAATATAGACTCACACATAGGAGGGTTTAGTTGATCACCCATCATTTGGATAGCCTAAGCCTCAATGTGGTGGATGATTTGAGTCCATAATTTCTTACAGTGCTAGAAAAGTACAAAGACATATTTTATAAGGGTATTATTGTTTTAACTCCTCGTATAAAGGTATACATCATCAATGATCTATACCCTTTGACGGTTTAGGTATCTATGACTACATATAAGATGGATCTCATAAATGTTAATTAGTTGAGAATGTATTTGGAGGGCTTCTAAATGATGTGATTATTGACACCAAAGTTTATTTTTTATTAAAGGACATTTTAGATTCTAGATTTGCAATGGATCCTGCGAAGAGTGAGGTGTGTTTTACTTTTGATCCACTAAAGATTGTTACTAAGGTGAATATTTTCCTTGTTTTGGATGGGTACTATCAGAGGATTGTACGTGAAATTTCTAGAGTGGCATTATCCTTAATAGCTTGAAGATTAAAGAGATTTTTTTTTGTGGACATAAAAGTTTCAAGAGAGTTATTAGTAGTTTTGGTGGAGATTGACGGGCACTACCATGTTAAGATATCCATAGGTGGGTAACTAGTACATATTTATATTTGATACATCATTTAATAGATGTGGTTTTTTCCTGATGTAGGGGAAATTGGTGATTTCAAAGAGTTCATTCCACTTGAGACCACATGAGTAGAACTAATCGACCCATGTTCTTGAGTTAGAAGTGGTAGTTTTTTTCATTAAAGATGTGGTGAATCTACATGATAGACGAGTGGTTTATCATCTACTATGAGAAAAAGAGTCTCAATTATATCATTGGTAAGAATTATTTTATCTTGATATAGCAGTGATATCTTGAGTTCCTTAATGAAAATGACATTGATAATGTCAATAATATATAAAGGATGATGTGGTGGTAGATGCTCTCAGTAGGATATCTTGTTTCTAGTTGTTCAATTAGGTACTAAAGCATTTGAACTCGTTATAGATATCATATATGGACGGGGATTGAGTATTATACATCCAGTTTAAGATTTTTACCCCTCCATTATTACATTGATTCATGTAGGCACCACTTGGGGAGACCGATAGTGAGACTTTACGTGTTCATATGTCAATAAGGTGTGCCCCTGATGGATATTCAAAATGTGGGGAGCACATCATTCTTTTCCTAGGGGCACAGTAGTAACCATGGTGTTGTGGGATGAGGATTTGGGGAAGTTACATTCATAACTATTGGCGGTACATCCATATGTGAAGAAGATATACAAAGACAACTGTAAATAGTTTTGGTGGCCACAGATGAAGAATATAGTTATAGTTTTTAATTGATGAATGACTTATCAGCAAGTGAAGGCTATTCACCAGTTTCCAATGAGTTTTAATCAACCTCGTGATGTGCTGTAATGGTACTAGTATGTGATATCATTGGACTTAATGACGTCTTAACCATGCACATCCTAGG
Organism: Viscum album; assembly: GCA_963277665.1. Taxonomy (NCBI): domain Eukaryota; kingdom Viridiplantae; phylum Streptophyta; class Magnoliopsida; order Santalales; family Viscaceae; genus Viscum; species Viscum album. Next base: position 603,203,209 of record OY728166.1, read on the forward strand.
TACATGATACCATGTTGGTGATCATTGACTGACACACCATGTCAAACCACTTCCTAGTTATTCGGGAGAAAAATTCAGTAGAGAGATTGGGATTCTTATATGTATATGAGATAGTTTAAATCAATGAATTTACTTTAAATATTGTCTCGTATCATGATGATAACTTTACATCCCATATATGAAAAGGGTTGTAGGATGAAATTTGGACTCGATTAAGATTGAGAATAGAATTCTACCCCTGGAAAGACGGCCTGACTGAGTGAACCATTCAGGTTCTGGGTTGGAATGTTGTGGGCATCCATGTTGGATTTTGGCCACAGTTTTTAGGATCACCTACTACTGGTGGATTTTGAATACACTGTCATCTATCACTCCACCATTTTCCTGGAACCATTCATGGATTTTACAGGTGAAACTGAAGGTATCCACTTTGCCACACTGACCCCTGGGATTTTGTACCCATTGACCCGATGTTTGTTGGAGAATCCTTGGAGGAAGTTCATATCATTCAAGAACGGATGAATAATTCATATAAATTACATAATTCATATTATTATAAATGGAGACGGCCTGTAGAGTATCAGGAAATGACCACATGTTCCATTATATCTTATCTATTCCTGGATTACGGTGGTATGGCAGTAGAAAAAAGCTATCTTTGAGGGTTATCAGACCTTTTATGATACTAGAGAGAGTGCCTGAGGTGGTGTATAGCATGGAACTAAAACCATATCTCGATTAAGTGCATGAATTATTCTACATGTCGCAATAGAGGACGTGCATGAACAACCCATTGCACATCATTGATTAAGGGGAGCTAAAAATTGAATAAGGTTTGAATTTTATTTAGTAACTATTGGAGATTGTGGATTTTTAGTGGAGGATCATTTGTGGATGATCGATTCCTTTTGTGTGTGTCTAGTCGTATTATAATCAATTTAAATAGAGCATATGGGAACAGGAGGCTCAGATTCATGCGTAGTGCCCTCATTTGTTTGAGTGGCCTTTGTTTTTTTATTTTAGGGATATAAAAACCTAAGGTGGGGATAGTTTAAGAAATTTCAATTTCTATATTTTATTCATAGATATTATTAGGGATAATAATGATACTTGGTTTTAAGAAAACAAGGGATTATGAGGCATGTTTTCCCAGAACAATTATTTTAAAAATATTATGTTTTTAATAGATTGAGTGTGTGGAATTTTTTGAATGTGTATAATATATTTTAAATGTGTGCTAGTTTCAAAAATATGATGTCATCATCGATCTCAGAATGGATGTTTAACCCTGGCTGTGACATAAAGTTGGTCAGCGCAGCTCATCGGAAGAAAAATTCACCAAAGATGTAAGCATAAAAATATAATTCAACAATATTTTCTTATATTAAAATACAAAACTATCATTAAAGGTGAAACAAATAGGTTATCTCAGACCACATTTGGGTTCATAATGTGGTGTTTTCCCTTAGTGAATAATAACATTGGTCTACAGATGTTGATTGTGAAAAAAGGTTCTTTTAAATAAAGGAATAGGTAGGTTTCCAGGGTTTGGATCATAACCCTGGAAATTCTCTAGAGGATCTAAAGATAATTGTTATTGAATTCTCTTACTAGTGACGAAAAACTTCAGGATCATTGATCTTCATTGATTGATCTATATATATAATCAATCCTCGAGGGTATAAAATACATATCCAAGTTAGGGAGTCTGATTTATAATTTATTTTCCCCTTTCATTATTTCCTCAAATAACAGAAGACAATCCACAAATAGAATGATCCACAGTTCGATCATTGTTGAGGGATACATTATTTTTGTCGGATTGTCGGAAGATTATTTTATCCTTTTTTATCCTTATAATGAGAATAGATCGAGACAAATTTGAACATAGGAAAAATTTCAATCCTAAATCATTATAGTCATTTCTCTTATCCATTATTAGGGTTTTTTAGCATTGGATTCTTGTGATCAGGGATCCACATTCTGGGAGGCTCTGAATGCGATCACACAGTTAGATTCAAGGAAAAACAAAATAGATGTTATATTAGTATAGCTCGGGATATTAGGATCATAATTTTTTTGATTCATAGCTTGCAGGTCTAGAGAAATAACAAAGGACTGCTTAAGGAAGGTTGTCGGTGACCAGCAGTGCGTGATGCCACTGATCATCTAACACCGTGTGGGATGGGGCAAGACCGTGAATGCAACCAGTGTTCTTTTCATGCAATGGGGGGGGGGGGGGTGTGCGTGTACTGGTGGTAGTCACCGCATGATCCAGAGTGACCATGAATGTAGAATACATTGGGAGAGTTGGATGGGTAGGTGAGGTAGACCAGCCCTATCTGGAGTGGGTCGTGTCTACCCAGTAGACTGGGTCGGACCTGATGGGTCTGTTCGAACCTCACAGGTTGGGTCAGGCCCCGGTTGGAGCATGGATATTGTATCAGGTCATGTTCAACTATCTTATACCACAACTGTGGCATCTGGGGTGTAGTCGACAACCATGGTCGATCAACAACCTAGTGAACCCCATTAGGACAATTTTGAAACAACCGTATCATTCAATGAATATGATCATTTTATGAGAAGTGTGTGGATTTGGAACCCCTATGACAAGTTTTTCATTTTGATATATCCTATGTTGGTTTTAGTGGGTGTTATCATGAAAACTAATGGCATATGAAGTGAGTGGTCCCAAAACAAGTGTGCATTGAGAAAACATATCTATGGATGGCTATGTATTGAAGACTATGTATCTTATCAAAACCATGGGTCTTATCAAGACTATGTAACTTACAAGGAATGTGTATCTTATAGAGGTTGTGTGTATTATGGTTACAATTTTTCTTATGGATACTATATATCTTTTTGAAACTATGTGTTTTATTGACTGGAGTATATCATTATGTTATTGAAAATTTTATTATAGAAATGAATCTGTGAGGAGCTTACTATATATCGTTTTGTGGTATTACTTTGTGGTATGACTCAGTGGTATTCCATTGTGGTATTTTCTTCCGTGGTATTTCCTTTGTGGTATTCCATTGTGGAATTTCTTTTGTGGTATTCCTTTGCATTATTTCTTCATCGTATTTTCATTGTCATATTTCCATTGTGGTATTAATTGGTTATTAATGGGTGTCCAAATAAGGATTGTTTTACACCCCTATGAACGGGTGTTTCCCACACAAGTCGTGTCTTGTGCAGATGATCCAATCTTCGAGAAATTTCATGGAAGAACAAGACTTGGAGGGGTGTTGTGAGACCCAACAGATCTAGGTGTGTTCCAGAATCCTTTTTGATGACAGTTCCATTACCTCTTACCTTATAGGTAGGAGTTGTGTCTAATAAATGTTTTCTTTTGGTCGGCTTGTTTTGGCCCTATATTCTTTTGCGTAATTTCACTAATGTACTATATTTTTCAAAAATAGTTGTTTTCATGAATTGTTTACCATTTTATTCATTTCATAATTTTTTACTTTGATATATGTGAATGAGTACAAGTACATTATGCGAATTCCCCATATTTATGGGACATTCTAACAGGATGATTTTCACTAGCCTATGGACTATTAGAGGTGGGATTGGGGTAGTCTTGACATAGGCCCTTCCAAGATGGGTCGTGACACTACATGTGTGGTGGTACAACACACCTTTTACCACCTTCAATCTAATGTCAACATGTTAAATCTCAAGGAGCAGTGAGTGGATAACCTACCAATGGAGAAAACAAAGATAATTCTAGTTGAATAGAATAGATACTGTGTACTTTAGGTTACAATCTAAGTAGTATTAGTTTCTGTAAATAATATTGTATCCCTCCATGTTTGAGTTTGGAGACTCCACGTTGTTGTGTTGTATCTCTATCGACTGATCTCCCTCATATGAAAATTTATGTTTTATTTCTATTTCCATTTTTATTATAGTGTAAATTATTATTATCCCCTACCCCATATTCCAATCATGTCAATGTTGGGGTTTGACTTTTGGACCAATTCTCACATTATAACCATGGTCATATGAGGGAAGTGTTTTTTTGTAGGGACTTGTAATAAGATTCTTGTTTGTTGTTATATAAATTTGAAAGAGTTAATTTTATTTTGAATTCTAATTTATGATTTCATTAATAAATTTATTTCTATATTATGTATTGGGGTTTTATTGGAACAATAAAAACCCCAATGGAGAATTATAGTAGAGTTATAGTTAGAGAATCCATTACAATTGGGTTATCCCATCGATGCATACTTTAGGGAATGAACATTAATGTATTTTATGTAATTAATACCTGATCCAATGGATTAATATTTCAATCACATAATTTGTTATTTTCGGTCTATGAAACATTATTTTAATTGAATCACCATGAAAAATTAGTTTCATTAAAATTTTTAATAATAAATATTGACCGTTATAATAAACTATAATCGAATTCAAACCCCATAGAATTTGTATACAGTTATTCTATTAATTATACTAATTTTTATTTCCATTTCAAAAAGGGATTCACTCAATCATATGATTCATCTATCTATTTCATCTACATAATAATCTTAATCACTCCACTGTTTAGTAATCCCATTTATTTTATGTTATCCTGTTTAGATCAACCCAGACAGTCTCTAACTACATGGATTGAGAATCAAAATGTTGTTAAAATCATGACAAAATCAACAGATAATTTGATATTGTGGATGGGGTGGGTTAATAGTGTATGAGAGATGCATCAATTGAACAAAAAGGTGGATGTGGGTGGTGGGATATTGACTAGTGCACTTCCCATAATATGGTGTGGTTCATATTTGGAATTATCATTCCCTTATAATTTGAATTACTAGGTAGTTAGCAGTATTCGGGGTCGATCTCACTGGGAGAATAGAAAATAAATCTGATGAGTCCAAATTGTCTTATTTAAGATTATCATCGATATAAAATAGATAGAGGGAGGATATGACTGAGTTAAAAAAAATATGGAAATCAAATTAAATTTTGAATAACTAATAAAAAACAAAATAAAATTGTATTAGGTTTGAAATTTGATTATGGTTTATTATAGCAGTAATTATTTTGTATTAAAAATATTAGTAAAAACAATTTACCAAGGGGTTAAATTAAATTATATTTCCTTGGCATAAGAAAAAAAATATCTGATTGGCATCTTAAACCCATGGTCCGATGATTAATTACTTAAAACCGATTAATATTATTTACCCCAAATAATGTGGCAACGACCTCACCAAAAAATAATTGATTGTCCCACTATAAATATTTTAAAATGTTTCATTGGTGTTATTCATGATTTTATACAATACCAAAAGTTAATATGGAATTCAATTTTTTATGTAATTATAAAACATAATACCTAATAAAAAAGAATCGTTTGATTGTAAATCACAACAATCCAAAATATTATTACAATCCCCAACACAAGAATACTACCCTCTTATGACCGTGGTAACTATGTTTGCATTGATCTTAAAATAAATCCATAAAATGTATAAGTGAGGAAGATGGGGATGGGGAGAAGAACATGTTATAGTACAATTGATATAAAAAGAGAAATAAAACTCAAATTTGGATCAGATGAAGATTGTTCAACATAGTGGCAACACCTCCCCTTCGTGTGTATAACCTAGAACAAGGAGGGATACTCTCTTATTTAATGAAAACAATAATACACATCATGTACCCTGAATTACATATTGTGTAGTCATATAATCTTTATTGGGAATTGGTTTCTCCACTATAAGGTGAGATATACACCAATCAAGGTCTTTTAACATACTGGTGGTCGGATGGTGTGTTTACACTGTGTTTTGTGAATCCCTACTTAAAATGTAGTATCAACCTTAGTCACCAATGACTTTTTGAAGGGATTACACAACATGCAATCTTATATTACATGGTGTGTAAGAGCTCACTAGTTACATGGAAATGTTCTCAGTCTGACTGAAACATGTGCAAGTAAGGTTACATGGAATGTGATTAAAACTTACATGTTATGTATATCTTCATTTTTATTCTGATCCCTCTATATTTGTGAATTTGACTAGAATATCCTAAAATATTAAAAAAAATAGTAAAATAAATAATTTTCGCCACAAAACAATATATATGGTGAAAAGATGTTTTTTCTACTCAATAATAGGTATGAAAAGGTACACCCAAATCATTTACATCAAAATCCCCCACACATGGTCATTTTCATTCCCTCAAGAAAAATCAAAACATCAAATTAATATAATCCAAACTCCAAAAATTGAAGCATTATACTAATTATACATATAGATCCTATATACACATGAGATTATTTTTGGAGGGAAATTATAATTTTTTCAATTTCAAATACATTCTAATTATGCCTAATTTTTAATTCCATTAATTACTTAAATCCAATATTATTATCATTTTTGAACATTTTTATTAATACACATTTCGCATGATGATTTACCATAGAAGATAATAACTGACTCGTCACAAATGATCATTTATTAAATGTTATTCTCAATATAATGTATATACACTCTTTTCATAGGCAAACAAGTATGATCAATCTTTGCTTTAGAAATCAATTCACAAAAATTAGGTGTTCCTTAAATAAGGTTAAAATAATTCTGAGGTTTCGGGTAGGTAGTTAATAATGTAAAAAATAATCATTATTGACTGAAAAAGGGAGGATAGATAATTAAATAATAACAAAAGGTTTAAAAAACATGGATCTATGGAAATTCATTCCCAATCAAGATCGCTCAATGGTCACCATCACTATGAAATTCTGTTTTCAAAATGGATTTGTAAACCATCAATATGTGTAATGAATGATTTTTTGCCACCCTATTGAAATTTTCAACATTGTTTTCATAAGAATAACTATGAATACATATAATAGTGGATTAAAAACCGTTAATCAAAAAATTATATAGATTCAATGTCCCCCGCACTTCATTTTGTAGCCGCTCACCAAAATGTTCCATGAATCGCCCAATTACCTCTAGTTAGAACAAATGAATTAACATGAAATATTTTCAAATAATTACAGTTTGAAGGATAAATAGTCTTTTATTTTGGATTCCTATAACGTAGTTAGTGGTTTCTATGGGTTTCCTAAAGTTCAGATATAGGTTAGGTCTCACAGTCAATGGGGAATAAAATATAAATCAAATCCATCTATCATTTAATGCGATTCAAAAATCTTTATTTTTTAAGAGAAATACTCACATGTTATTTTAGTTTTGAATATCCTAGGAAAATATCATGAAATAGGGTAATAATATGTCACAAAGATTACGATTCCTATTAATAATGAAGAAAATAAATGATCAATCAGGTAATGACATAAAATATGATCATTTTAATTAATGTAATTGGAAAATAATTTAAATCATGAATAAAACGTTAAAATCATTTTAAAATTCTTTAAAATAAAAATATTCATATAAAATTTAAAATTAATATTATTTACTTTATTATATATAAGTATATAAAATAAAAAAAAATCACATATGAAAATATCTTATCTATTTATTTTTCTCTTATATCAGTTTAATGGAAAAGACTAGCATAGTTCGAGACTCTCACATACACATAATATTGCACAAGGGCCCCCAAGTGAAACACTATGGAATATAAGAGGATGAAAAAATAACACAACTGGTCCATGATGAGGGTGGTAGTCAAAGAACCAATCCTAAAGGAAATAAATGAATAGAAAAAAAATTAATACGACCATGTGTCAATCTAAAAAATATGGAAATTATCAGAATTGAGATTCCCATAATTATTTAGAGTACCTATGAATATCACGGAAAGGGAAAAATAATTCTATATGAACATAAAATACCATATAAATATCATGTAACTACACATATATAATGAAGGAAATGTTCACTAATAGTCACTTTTCAGCCTCATAGGAGGCATCATCTATTATAGAAGGATTTGGATGAGTTGGAGCAGCTATAGTGAGACATGGAGGTACAAGGTCCTTTATAGGTGTGTTAGTCTTAACTGTCACATCCTCGATAACCTGATTAGTAGTATCTTCAAGTCTGTTACTGAAATGATGAATGGAATCTATGGCTGGAGATGTGATTTGGGTATGGTATTTTAAATGGAGAGTATCTTGATGTGGATTAGGTGCCGATGGGACTGGTAACATAAATTGATAGAGGAGGAGGACTAGTAGGCTCTCAATGCGGGCCTTCATCTTAGACAATGTATCCTGGTGTCAATCTATCACATCCATGTGGATAGATGTGGGGAGATTATCTGAGTGTGTGGGTGTAGGATGGAATATGGACAGGGTAGAAGAATAATGGATTGAAGAAGAATATATAAGGGATGAAGAAGGAAGGCTTGTTGGTAGAGAAGGGATGTTGGTGGGTAGAGGTGGTGGAATCCTATCATTAGCACTAGTGGGTCTAGGGGGGTCATCTATCACCCTAGTAGGAGTCTGGGAATCCTATATGAGAACACATATATCTCACTAATGTTCACCCATTCCCATGTGTAAATCATTATGAAGTCCATACCATGATCAAAGAGGGATTCCCAGTTATTTATAGAAAATTAGACAACATGTTATATACCATAATGTGCATGTTGTTTAGTCTGGATAACATGACTTGGAATTAGTTTCTCTATTAGTAGGTGATCTTTTCACTGCTCCAAGACATTGAACATGTTGGTGGTCAGCTGTTGGGGGTACACTACATGTTGTTTCACCCCTTATGTCTTGGAGTATTAACTTCATGCTCCATCCTATTTTGTAATGGAATATATTGAGTGTGATCATTTAGTACATGGCATGTAAGTGAATAATGGATACAGGGGTGTGTACGTGGTAAATTTGAACAATGTTTGAGAAAGGTTACCTGGAATGTGTTTACAATATACACGCAGTGTATATCTTCATTTTCATTATGATCACTCATGTTTTCTGAATTTGGATGGAATCTCCTTAAAATATCTACACGAACACTGAAATAATGAATTTATCCACAAAATAATGTGTATATAGTGAAAATATTTTTTTATAATCAATAATAGGTATTATAATTTAAACAAATGATAACGACATCAGACTCCCCCACATATGGTCATTTTTAATCCCTCAAGAAAATATCAATGTCAAATTAAAATAATCTTGACTCCAAAAGGGATTTATCCTACTAATTATACATATAAATACTATATCAGAAGTATATTATTTTAAATAGAAGAAAACATATTTCTATTTCATTGATATTCTAATGATTCAATGTTTTAAATTCAATTAATGAAATTAATCCACATTTATTACAATTGTTCAATATTTTCCTAAATACCCATGTAATTTGATGATTTACGTCAAACGAGAAAAACAAACCCATCACATTTAATCTGAGTTATGCTCAATCTCTAGTATATGAACTCTATCTATGGGCACGAAAGTATTTAAATTCTCCAAATTATAAATGAAATCAAAAAATACCAAAGTCTTTTAATAACATTTAAACGAATCTGAGGCTTTGGGTAGGTAGGTAACAATGATAAAAATCATCATAGATGCTTGAAATATGAGGCTAAATTCATAAATAATAAATCATGATATTAAAAAACAATGCCCAATATAATGTAATATCTAATCAATAAATCTAAAATTTCAACATAACCGTGATATTCCCTTTATATAGTGGTTTCATAAACCATCAATAAGTGCAACAAATGAATTTTTGTCCCCCTTTTTCATTTTTTACATTATTTTTTCATAATGACAACTACAAATAAAATTAATAGGGGTATGGAAACCCTTAAACCCAAATGGGAAAGAGGAAAAATCCCAAACACATAATTTAATGGTCTCTCAACAAAATCTTCCTTGAATATCCAAATCCATATTTATAAGCTCCAATAAATAAGCTTTCAATATTATCAAATAATTAGGGTAGGAATGAAAAATAGGCTTGTAATGTGGCTTCCAATCATGTAATTTCATGTATTCTATGGGTTTTAGGAAGGAAAGTTGTAGGGTAAGTGTGAAGGTCAAAGAGGATAAGAATACCAATTGAATTCCACAATCATTTTAATGTGACTCAAAAATCATCATGTTTTAATGAAAAATACTCACATGTTATGGATGTAATTCATACCCCAAGAATCTCCAAGATAGAGGGTATAAGAATGAATATGTTAAAAGGGATTCTGTACCTCATAGGATTAAGGAAAATAAAGGCTCAATCAGGTCATAACATGAAAAAAATGATATGTTTAATAAATGTAAGTAATTTTTCAATGATTAATCATTTTTAATTTCATTCTTAAAATAATATCTTATATTATAAAAACACAAAAGCAAAAAATAGTTCCATATCAAGAACAAATGAACTCATAAATATAGATTTAGCTTTAATAATATTTTTTCCACTTATGTGATTTGATTTTTGAAAATATAACAGACATGGTTGTGAACAGTATGATTTTTAGAATCATATCCGACCAAAATAATTTTTGGTGAATCCTAAATTACCATTATTAATTATAATTTACCCTTATGAATATTAATATGACCATTATGAATAATAAATCAACCATCAAAATATTAACCTTACAAATGAATGTTTATATAAAATTTACCCATCTTATAAATAACAATGTGAGAGGGTTGGTATTTTTTTAAGTCATAAATAAATAAATACTATTTTATTATTAGTTTAATAATTTAATAGAAAATTTATTTTCATGAAATTTAATCAAAATATTATATTTTTACTCCTTCTGATTATAACTAAATTTTATGAGACCACAATTAATTTTTCATAGTGTTATACAATCATTAACAATTTTAATATTTATTATTTTCAACTGAAATATGATTTTAATTAAAAAATAATTTTATCATATATAGTAAATTTTTTTCAATTAACGAAGATCATTTTTGGATTCTAAACATAAAATATATTTTTGGGTAATGATTTGACATTTTTCATAAATACTAGAATTTTATAGGAATAGAGAAATTTTTGAATTAATGAAATATGCTAAAAAAAGAATTTAAGCATTATTATTGATTCATGGATGATATAAATGGACATTGGTTCGAAATAAAATAAAATAATTATTGTTTTTGTCACATTAATCCCATATATTTCTTTTCTTGGGAAAATTATAAATTAATTAATTAAATATTGAGAATGCTCCCTTCACATCCACTATAAAAACCACCCTCACCACCACTTCTCCTCAAACATCTCAAGCCATGTTCCTCTAATTTTTTTTTGATAAAATATCTTCTTAATCTCCAATATCACAAAAAGGATCTCTTGGTATCATTAAATGTCCAAAAAATCCCCCCTATAAAGTTTTTCAATACGAAGGAATCAAGAGGAAAACGTCTTTGCTGTTTTCATTCATTTTGTTTTCATGTACCTTTGAATTATTTTTTATCCTAAACTGTAGTCATAAAAATGGTTTGATAAATAAAATAACATACATGTGATAGAATTATTTTATGATAATGGAATATTTCACCATTATCTCTCTTTTCCCCACATTTTATTCTAAATATGAAAAACACCATCCGAGATGTGTTAATTGGTCACATTCAAGGATGATGAGTATTTTATTTCATTTAAAATCTTCATGGATTGTCATGAAAAAATTTTGGTCAGTGATCCAGATCCTAATATATGTAATTCATTTTATTTAATGTTTTTAATCATCATACACACATGATGTTAAATAATAAATAAAAACAAGATCGTTGCGAGCAAACTCGCTCAAAATAACTCATTCGATTATCATTAAAATTATATCTAATGGAACATCCTCACAAATTAAATAAAATTAATTATATACACATTATATATTATTTATGATAAATAATTTAATATAATAACCCTTTTATAAAACTATGACCATTTAACAAGAACTTTTGTACTCTTATACAAGAAATCTGATCATGAAAATTAAGAAAACCAGAACTCTCGAACAACAAAACTAATACTCTTAACACATAAAAATGGAATAGAATTAACATAGAAAATATATTATAAATCTAGAAAAATATTATAAGTTTCTCAGAATATTAATTAATAGATTTAATTTTCTTTCTAGGTCATTGAGATGAAGTGATGGACACCATCAGATATAAGGTAACAGATTCACCCCAATCCTCCATTATTCCATCGTATCGTTCTGTATTTTTTCACTCAAATGAATTTATCTATTATATTTATTCACATATTCTAAATTATGTTTATATTACTTAAACTTGTGTATCCCGATCCATTCATCAATATCTTTTAGGGATATACATGTTTCTAAATGATTCCCTCCTTAATAATTTTTGATAAGCAAGCCTGTTTCAAGAGAACATTTTGAATTATCACCCATTAAGTACTATTTATAATATTTTTTCAATAAAATTTGTTATATAAAACCTCTATTTTTATTATGAAAATAATCTTGGTTTAATTTTAGATTAAAAAAAATGATTATTCCCATTTATGTTTTATATGACCTTTTTTATTATTCATTTACCACACTAAAATGTTTTAATTATAATGACTCATAAGAAAAATTAATACCTGTTATTAAATCATGTTGAAATAAATTTTCATTATATAGGAATATTATTACATATAATTTTTCATTCATTATCTAATTAATTTCTATCATGGACATAATTATGATACTCCCAATTTTTATACATTATGGAATCATTATGATGACCAATTCTTACTATGGGTAACCCTAATTGTTTTTGTATGATTTATTATGTATAATTTTATATATGTGTAAAAAATATTAATTAACATGATATGATAGGTGTTCCTAGATAGTTCTCTAATTAATTGGGTAATGTAGAGTATCATGAGACATTATATGCATTGTTATCTACATTTAGCCTTGACTCGTGTTTACATGTGCAACGATCATGGTGGTTAAGCATTACTTGTGATCATCTAAGTGAAATGAGCATTGAACTGTGATAAATTAATGTTTTATGATTCTTCCACATTATAATTATTCCATTTTTATATGATCCAATATTTATATTTCATGATTCCATTTGTTCGATACCTTTTTATATCATTATGTAATTCCTTCAAACCCCTATACTAGTCTTTATCCTAGTGTTTATTCCCTTAATAGTATTTTTTTCTCATCCCTTTTTTCATGTTATCTCCTGGATATCCTATATAGATATATGGAAATATTGGAAGGTAGGATCTCAATATGGAGATTAAAAGCTTTTATTGTATAATGTTAAATTTGTTACCTATTCTTCTAATGACATTATACATAATGATCCTTATCTTGTATTTTGATGTTTAATTATTCTTAAAATAATGTAATGATATGTGTGAAAGGATAGGGTCCTAGTAATTTGTATCATATGATGGTGTAGTTATTTTTTGAGATTATTAATAGATAATATTAGTAAGAACCATAGATATTAGACTATGTATATGAAAACATCCTTAAATAGTAGTTAGTAGAGAGTAGGTGGTTTATAAAAAAATAAAACTTTTTCTAGATACAAACAAGTGGTTGTTGCTCTGGTACAATTGTATCTATGGGTAGAACCCCAATACGTCACTTTGAGAGAGACTTTAATGAGAACTGATGCACAACAATCAGATTTTTTGCACTAATGGTTTGACACTCCCAGGTGATATGCTTTTGTAAATTCATAAAAATAGTATGATAAATTATTACGGGACCAAAAAAATAATCCAATAAGAATAAATGCGAGGAAATAGATAATGGATAACCTAGATTAAAATTACATAAATCAAAATTTAGGTTATTATTTTAATTTACTAGTTTATCATTTTTTGTTCAAAGTTTAATAACTATATTTTTTAATTAACAATTAAAAAACACCCATGTTTTCATCATTGAATTTAAAATGAAGTATCAAGGGTGACATTTCATAAGGTGAATGAATGTAACGACCCAATGTTTAATCAATTTAAATTCACTTCTTATAATTATGTCATACATTATAACCACATAAAATAAAATCACAGTTCGACATCATGATTAAATGAACTATTAAATACTATGGCACATTTAAACATAATTTTTCCAATTCTATGATTTTAATTTTGAAAATATGACATACACGATTGCAATGAGTAAGATGTTTTGAGTCTGATATAAAAAAATAATTTTTTTGAATAGTATCTTACGCTTATTAAATGAAATATTACCATTATGAATATTAATATTACCCTTATAAATTTTAAATTGGTTATGTAAATTGTAAAATTACCAACGAATGTGTAAATAAAATTCATCCATCACTAAAGTGACAATATTATAGTGTTGGAATTTTTTCTAAGTCATAAAAATTTAGTTACAATTTTATTACTACATTAATAATTTAAATGAAAATATATTTTCAAAATATTTATTCCTACAATAATCTTTTTAGGTATTACTATTATATGATAATATTATTATGCATTAATTAACAATTCAAAGTGTTAACAAAGTAGAAATAATTTAATTTTTTTTTCAAGTAATCAATGATTTCAATTAAATCCAAAAATTATGATATTTTGAGAATTAATTTTATCAAAGTGACTTCATATTTGTATTCTTCACCTCAACAAATTGTTAGGGTAAATTTTTGGATTTTTGAGAATTACATGAATTTTTGGTAAATAGAGATATTTGATTATTTAGAAAAATATGATAAATTAAAGTAATTATGCATCATTCGTGATTCACAGATGATGTAACTGGACATTGGTATAAAATCTTAGGAAAATAATAATTTTTTTGGACATAATAATCAGAAATATTTCTTATCATGTGAAAATGATAAACAACTGAATTCAATATTGAGAAAACTCCTTATCTACCACTATAAAAACCACCCTCATCACTTGTTCTCATCACACATCTCAAGCCTTGTGCCTTATAAAAATTCTTCTTAAATATCTCCCTAAGACCCTTTCCCACATCCATGATATTATACGAATTCTAGAACCTCTCCCCTAAGGAGTTTTTTCAAGAGGAAGAAATCAATTAGTAAAACTCTCTTCTATTTTCAATCAATTTCATTTCATGATCCTTTGTATTACTCTTTATCCTCCCCAATCCTCATTCAAATAGTGTGGAAATTGCATTAAGTTACATTTAATGAAATTTTGTTTTAATAATAGAATAATTAACCATAATTTCTCTTTCCCTTCATTTTAAAATAAAAATTAAAAACAATTCTCAATATGTATTAATATATCAAATTCAATGAAAAAGAGCTTTCAGTTTCATCTACAATGATCATTTTCGGTCATGAACCCATTTTTATACTTGCTAGAAATCATTATATGTGTATTCAATATTATTTAATGTCCTTTAATCATAATACTTACATTATGTAAAATAATAAATTAAAATATGCTCGTTGTGAGCGAAACTACTGCAAATAACCCAAGCGATTATCATTAAAACAATATCTATTGATTCATACTCATAAAATTTATTAAAATTAAATATATAACCATTTTATCTTCTATAATACCATTAATATAATATTATTTCACTTTTGGAGAAACATTCCCATTTTACAAGAAAATCTATACTCTAATTCAAGCAAACCAATCATGAAAATTATGAAAACGAGCACTCTCGAATGACAAAGTTGAACCTCTTAACCCATAGAAATGGCCATGAGTGAACATAAAAAGGTTATAATAAATATAGTACATTAATAATAGGTTCATGAAATATTAATTAATAAATGTAATTTTGTAATCCTAGTCCTTATGATCATGTGTAGGAAACCACCAGACATAAGGTAGGGGATTTTACCTAAACATCTATTATTCGTTCAGGATGTTCTGTATTTCTTCTTACCAAAATGAATTTATCAATTATTTGTATTCATATATTCTAAATTTTGTTTATATTTTCCAAAACATATGTATCAATATCTCTTTTTCTATCTCTGTTAGAGATATACATGCTTTTAAACGATTCCCTCCTCAGTTATTCATGATAAGGAAGTATGTTTTAAGGAAAATTTCCTATTTCTTTCCCATATTCAAGTACACTATCTAATATAATTTTAAGAAAAAACTAATCTTATAAAATCACAATTTTTATTATTAAAATCATTTTGATTCTCTTTTAGTTTTATTTGAAAGGTTACTCCCTTTCATGTTTTAAATAACCTTATATATTTTCCAATAACCAAACTAAAATGTTTTAATTATAATGTTTCTTAAGTACCATTTTTACATGTTATTAATTCATCTTGAAATATATTTTCAGGATATATGCCTATTCTACCCTATTACTTTCCATGCATGTTCAAATTCCTTTCCTTCATGTACATATTCATGATTCTCAAATTTATTATTCTTTATGACATGATTTAGATACCCAATTCTTACCATGGGGAACCCTTATGTAAATGTATTATTTATTATGTGTGATTATATATGTGGAAATTAAATTCATGAACTGTTAGGATGGGTCTTACGATATATAAATCCAATGGATAGGGTAATGTTGAGTCTCATGGTATGTTATGTGCAATGGACTTGGCAGTTAACCTTGACTCGTGATACCATGTGAAATGATATTGGTGGTTAACCATGACATGTGATCTTCAATGTGAAACAAGTCCTGAATCAGCCTAAATTTATGTTTTATGTAGCAACCACATTAATATTACTACATGTATATATGATACCATGTTTATATATTATGATTCAATATTTTCCATGACTTTTTATATCATTATGTTATGCATTCTAACCCTTTTAAAAATAATTTTTCATATGTTTATTTCATTGCAGTTATTTTTAGCTCATCCCTTTGAACATGTTATCACCAGGTTATCCTATACAGATGTATGATAACAAAGGTAGTTACCAAATCAATATGTAGATTCTTTAAATATTCTTTTATGATGTTTAATTATGTATCTAGTCTTCAAAAAATGATAGATTTTAAAATCATTGGAATACATTTTGACATTTAATTATGATTAAAATAATGTAATGATAGTTGTTAATGTATATAGTTTCAATAATGTAAATGGAAAATAATTTAAATCAAGAATATAACTATATCAATGGTCATTCTAAAAAACATTAAAATTAAAATAATCATGAATATATTTAAGTTATTGTTTTTTCATTAATATGTATAATTATAATTGATAAAAAAATTCCTCATTTTAAAATATTTCATGGAATAATTATGTCTCCATGATCAATTTTAGTGGAAAATACTAGCATAGTCATGGAATCAACCCTATACTTAATATAAAACATGTTCCACCATGTTTAACACTATGGATGATTAAAATATTTGGGAATAGAATGAGTGGGACATGATGAGGGGGAGCTTTGAATAAAGAAATACTAAATTAAATAAATGAAAAGTTATACCAAAAGTAATACTATCCTCATTTTTTTAAAGGTTGGGGCCGAAGCCTCATTTTTTATTAATAAAGCAAAGCAAAGACCTCTTTAACTGGGTAGAGGGAGACCCATTACATAGCCCGAAGGCCCAGTGGGCTTGTATCCCATTACATAGCCCGTAGGCCCAAATTGTTTGGCCAAATTTATATTTTGTGAATAGTAACCCGGCTTCTAAAGTACCCGCTACAGTACCGCCACCGCTACAGTGCCCTGCGGCCGCTACAGTACCCGCCGATCAATAGTACCGCCGCTGCTACAGTACCCGCTACAGTACTGCTACAGTACCCTGCGCCCAATGGGTTTTGAACCCCCATTTTTCATGTAGTATTATGGGGTGCTTACCACTAAGCCAAACCACAAATACTAATACTCTCCTCATTTTAATATCAAATTGATTAAAACTTGAATTCAGATGTCTATACTCTCGAATACTACATGTGACTATCGTGGGAAGGGAAAAAGAAGTTTTCATGCATGTAAACAATCACATCACATGAAAAGAATAAAATACATATAATTAAATGTATGTGCATATATAGTCATGTTTGGCATCCGAAGATGAATTCTATATAATTTGGGGATCTAGATGGGTTGAAAAACCTGTAGGGAGAGATGAAGGTACTAGGTCATCGCTCTGTGTGGTTGGATCACCTGTAAAATCCTTTCTTGTATTACTTGAATCATGTATAAAAGTGGATAAAATAATGGAGTAAGTGGTCATAGGTGTGAACTGTGTATGGCATACTGAAGACTAATGATCCTGATGAGGAGATGATGATAGAAGAATGGTTAACCAGAGTTCTAGAGGAGGAGGACCAACATGCTCTCCATCTGGACCAATGTCTGAGCTAATTAATTCAGGTGTAAGTCAATTACATCTAAGAGAATGTATATGGGAATATCATTTGATGTTAAGGATGGATTTGTCACTGTGGATGCTCCAGGAGAATTAGTGATGGAAGAAGAGTATGGATGGGAATAATAAGGAAGGTCCGCTGGTGTAGAATATATGTCTATAGGTGGTGGTAGTTTTACCGAATTTGTATCACTTGTGGGGGTAGGTGGGTCATCGTTTTCCCCTGTATGATATGGGGAATCCCTGATGTGAAAAAATTCATCTCCCTGATGATCAACCATATTCATGTGGATAAACATTACAATGTCCATACATTGGGTATAGCCTATAACCTCATCATGTATAGAGTTTTCAAACACCCCCAGGTAGTGTACCAATTGGGAGATAATAAAACATCATTCAGGATTCCCTAATGGATTTTTTCCCTGGAGTATATATTGAAGGCGATAAAGTATGGGAGGTAAAGGAAATATTTCCAAACAATGCACATAAGGATCTTTGTCCCACGTTTGGAAAATGAAATTCATGTCCTCACAAAAAGGAATGAGGATGAAACTGAGATAATGATGGATTAAATAGAGGGGAGGGGAAATGATGAGGGTGATATTTTGTGAGGTGGCTATACTTGTGTTTATGACCAGAAGCTCCTACCACATATCAATGAGGTCAGATTTCTCAGGGATGGAAAGAAATTCAATAGGAATTAGGGGGGCCTAATGTTTGAAAAGATGCACCCATCTCCAAACACATCAATGGTCAGATAAAAATGGTACATTCCCATCCTGGATTAGATGGGTGTAGCTATATCATTGGGATTCTGGATGTACAATGTCCCAATGAACAATAATGTCACAAAAAATAGTTAAAATAATTCTGAAAATTTAAGAGTGATGACATGAAGTGTATATATTATTTTAGTTTTTCAAATGTTATCTTCAATGTCCACTGTGACTATCAAATTATGTGGAATGCTTATGTCAATGAAGTGGCCAATCATCTGAATTTTTCATAATGGGACTCTTCGTAACATCACTACAACATGATGACGCTAAAGGAAAACATGGTTGGGGTGTGGCTAGGGGTGTGTAGAAACCGACAAAGACTAAGGTGGGGGATCATCTACAGATGTGGATGGTTGTATAGTGGTGAAGGTGGGTGGATAAAATGATGCTGATGTTGGATATGTGGTCTAGACAGTTGTGGATTGTTGTACATGAATATTAGGGGCCGCTACTATCATCGATAACCTTTATTGTGTTGTAGTGGTTTTAGGATTTGATTTTCTAGAGATCACGCCAGATATAGATGGTTCGGTCTTAGTAATGGGAGGATCTGTGATGGTCAAACATGGTTTCATGAGGACATTTGAATTGGTGGATTATTAATGTGGGGGTGACAATAGAAGAGGATTCATTGTCGCTCAGGATGGAACCTGACAGACTAGGTGATCTAGTGAAAGTATTGTCATCCTCTAGAGTCAGATTTGACATGGTCAATCTCCCTCAATAATAGGGGTTTTAAGCATCCCACTTTCTCAATATCTGTTTCCCATGACCTGGAACAGAAAAAGAATAAAACTACAAATGGAAGGGAAAATAATTAATGAAGAAAACTATGAAAATAGAAAAATAAATTAGCATGATGGGTAACTCTAGAGTAAAGAGTGTGTAGTAGAGGTTTACATCCAATATATATTTTCTAGAGGAATACACTGAGTGGGCATGTGTGTGGTCTGGTACAAGGCTTGTATTTGGGTGGACATGACATGTCTTCAAAATTAGGGATCAGTCCATGTATCATCCTTAACATAGACTCGGTATGAGATAAAATATTTAATTCAATATTAAAGGGTGAAAAATGGCGTATGAGAGAACATACAATCCAAAACATGTACAACAGTAATAGCGACTCCTCCTAATAACAAGGTACATGGGTGAACCAAAAATTCATGTTGTTTGTTGAACCTGGTAATACTTTCGGTGTGGTGTACAATACACGTGGTCAATTATTTCTCATGTGAGGAAACAATACATGTCATCTACCTAATGAACACATCTTGTGTATTCAAATTGAAACTAGAGATTATGTGGTCATGTTCTTACTGTACATGGTGTGTTGGTGTGTTATTCCATAAATCCTATGTATTGTGGGTTTGGATGAATGCCTACCTCAATAAAAAAAGATCCCTAAAAACTTGTAAAATAATTAAAATAGAAGTAAATAAGTAGCATACTTGGAACAAGAATAAAAATGATATGTATTTTGAGGCCTAAAATTAATCGAATCGATGGATTGGATGGAGGAAGGCCATGAGGCAGATGACAGATTCCTTGGGAATAAAATTATGAGAGGGGGATGCTCGCAACATGCACATCTTGGTTAGGGAATCTAGTACATTGAATCCCAACATCATGACATCTATATGAGTTTACATCCCATGTATCTATTTATTATTATTATTATTATAAGATTAATTATTATAATAAACTATATAATATTTATTATTTAGAATATAGAAATAAATATAAAAATATATTATTTACTAACAATAAATAAACCTTTATATGCAATGTATAGGATAAATAGAAGACATGGTTTCCAAAATTCATAAAATGGCACTACAGCCTTCAGACTTTTGTTCAGGGTGTGATTTAAATCGGCAACCAACCAATCTAAACATAATTCCTCAACCACTAGAGTGATGGTTTTAGTGATGCAGGGATTTATTAACTTTATATATTTAATGTATAGGTGCAATTCTACATGGAAATAAGATCAATTCATGTAATGTAATTTTAATTATTTATATATTAGGATCATTTAGTGATATTATCCAAGTTCAAAATAAATTACTTTGAACCGTAGGATACGAATCTTCCAATAAACCTAAATCATCCCCATGTAGTTTTTTATTTTTCAAATTCATTTTATGTACTGATGAAACCATGCCATAGACAACGTCCATCTAAATACCAATCGTGTGGTTTTATTAATGTGAAAAATGATTAATCTGGATCAGTTGGAAGGGAAAAAACCCATGTATTTTGTATTCATTGGTAATGATGGTGCCATAAAATTCTAACCCACCATTTTTTTTCCTATTTTTATATGGTTTGATTTTATTTTAAAAACATCTCCCACTCTATTTAATTAAAACATGGGTTCAAAATTAATTAACCATATACCAATTGTATGTTTGAAGATATTAAATCTAGCGATGGATCTGATACACTATAGAAAAACTTCCATTGACCCAATCCTTAACCAAATTTATTAACATAATTATTATTTAAATATATTGAAAAGTTACATTAAAATATACATGAAAAATATAAGTAAATTTCTTCTACTAAAGATGACACTGTGTGTAGGTTCATTGTTTTATTATTCAAATAGTTTCCAATAAGATATAATGGGTATATGACTTGTGGATGGAAAGTACATGTCATGTGTTTATTAAATATACAAAAGATGTTAGAGGAATAGTTGGGTTTACTACCAGTAAGTGCATATGGTTTTGTGTATTTGACCTTACCTATCTTAGAGGTTCCAATTAATAATCCAAATCTAGATGTGGATTTCATTTTGAGAACAACTACATATGTCGACACCTTCACCATTAATATATAATTCATGACAATAGGTTTTTCTAGGTAGCATCTTGAAATATACACGATCCTTTTTCTGTAGATACAAATGGTTGATGTGTTTCTCAGATTGATCAGGTGCATCCTCAAACTCATTAGGATTATGATTTGAACTACTAATGAACACAAAATAATCACAAGAGTTATCTGAAGAAGGTTAAAAATAAACCGAAGGTTCATAAAAAAATTATTTGTTAAATTTATTACTAAATAGTTTTTATTTGGCCCCATATTCAATGTTTCAGAAATTAAATTCTTGTTCATGATATTTTTAGTAAATGTAAGCTGGGTAAAACATCATAAAATGTACCCTCGTTTGAAAAAGTGTTAGAAAATTCATCTTGGACACAACCAGAGTACTCATATGAGTGATTATCTCTAAATATTTCTCAACCATATTACCAACCCCTCCAATATATTTGGTTTGGTAAAACATACATGTGGTGGAGTCTTCCTTCATTTATTGTAATCATTAGGCCTTACCAGAAGATAGATCGATAAGAGAAGGACGAAAAGGTGAGGTGAATAATGTGCATGAAAATTCCATATATTGAAACTCATCATCCATGTATATAAAATATTCTTCTCGATATGAGTATGGTAGCACTATATCATACATATAAAACTCCTCCATAGGTGAATAAAAATAATTTTTATTTGAATAAAAATCCCTATGAATGTGTAGTAGATGATTCCAAGAAAATCCTGGGGAAAATAACAAAAAGGATGATATAGGGGTAATTCAACCATAACATAGAGTCATTCTTTTTATTTCCATTTTTCCTAAAAATGATGCAATAATTTGTTTCCTATCAAATGAGATGGTGTTGTTAAAATTTGAAATTATTGTTCCCTTCAGATCTTATGAACTATGTTGTCAGTGAAAGAGGGTGTCGATCACATAGGTATAACTAAATATAAATGAGATTAGTGAAAATATATGAGTTTATATTTTTTAAACAGATGAAGCATATTAATTTATCAGATGACCAAATCAGTCAATTTATTAAAATAATATTAAAAAAATAAGTAATATAACAACATAAGGAGAGAATTTTGGGGTTGAAATCTGATTTTTTTTTATTTTAATAGTCATTATTTAATACTAAATATAAAAATTAGAATTATTTTAAATGAGGATAGAATTAATTTTTTTATTTGATGGATAATGAGCAATTATGTTATTAAAATATTATTGAAATGGTCTTGTGATTAATTATTCAAACCCCATTAATTTTGATTACCCCCAAAACATTAATGTTCTCACTTAATTGTCATGGATTCACTTATTGTAACTCCATTAGAGTTTTTCATTCTTATTTTTCTTTGTCCAATAAAACACCAATATTTAAATTGGAATTAAATTTATTAAGGGATTTTTTAAAAAGAATTCATAATAAAATCAACAAATAGAAAATTTAAATCACAAAAATCTAAAATATTATTGCAACCCCTAACATAAAAAAACTAAACTCTTATAAACATGGTCACATTGTGTTCAATGGATGAAACTCAATTCATACCATTTGTACAAGAGGAAGTAGGGAATGGGGAGAATAAGATGTTACACTAAATTGAAATTAAAACTGAAATAAAACTCATATTTGTATTAAGGGAGATTGGTCAATAGAGGGGAATCACATACACCTAGAGTGTCCAACCTCAAACATGGAGGGATTCCAACTTGTTTATAGGAAATAATAATATAGAGAATATACGTTATTATGAATAGTGTGTAGTTAATTCAAATTGAAATATTATTTGAGTCCCTAATTTTATTTGAGCCATTCATTGCTTCGTGACTTTGAAATCAGCGCTGGACTGTTGTTGAGGGTGCATGGAATGTTTTACCACCCCACATGGCATATAGGATCAACATCACCCATCCGTATCTTCTGGACAATCATAAATGACATGTGATTATAGTACCTCTATTTTCTGGTACATAACCCTGTTTTTTTGGTTTTTATAAGATGGAATGTTGGGAGAGATTTTTGATCTTTCAGTATGTTTTGTGGGCTTAAGGGGATCCGCACGGTCAGTGAACTGTTTATCCAAACCAAGTGGCCACCCAAGTAGAAACCATCCGAAATGGAAGGTTTTATATAGAGATGTTAGTGATGATGTGCACATTTATAGGGAGACCATGCAAGGATGACATTAGAGGGTCTACCTAGGAAGTTGCTAACACACGGTTAAAGCACCGTTTGTCTAACCATGCAGACGGTTTAAGTGAGATCCTAAAAATGTGGGTCTCATACGTTATTGCCTCTAAGTGACTCTTTTTTCTCATATATTTCCATAACTCATGATTTATCACCGATTAAGGTATAAGAACCTATCCCAAGATATTTGGTGTCAATATAATGGCTTCACTTGGTGTTTTGATCCTAGAGTCTTGATGAATATATTCGTTACTCTTTGATTGTGATCAGTTTCATAGATCTACATATATCAAGTTCTCATATCTTCATAGTTTCACATATATACACCTGTTATGTGTATATATGTTAGTTTGGGGTGAAATTTTTTTGACATTTGTTCTTGATATTTATAGGAGAATAGATATATGGAGGATCCGTAAAGAATCTACCCAGTTTTCATAAGTGGTTTCGTCCATTGTCACCTTTCGTCAAAACCTTCAAGGTAGGTGGCTTATTGTTCAACTCCACTTAGTATAAATGATGATAATAAATTAAAATTTATTTCATTGTAAAGAAATGATTGTTAATTTTATGGTTTTGAATTTTTGGAAACCATATTTTGTAATAGTTTGGTAAAGTTTATAAATTTGTAAAAATTTGGTGTTTTGAATAAAGTGTCATTGTTCTTGGTATTAAAAAATGATTTTAAAAAGAGTGTTTTTTATAATTGTGGAAGATGGATTTTAGTAGATGTTTTCTATAAATAGAGGTTGTTTTAATGAAATGAAATGGTTGTGTTGAAATAGGTTTGATCTTTGGTTTTTAATAAAAGAATAGTTTTATTGAAATGGATTGAAATTTTTATTTGGAATGGTTTTGGAATACATTGTGTTTTGTGTGAATTCATGATCGATGTACCTTGGAATAAAAGACATGTACTACTAGGGTACAAGGTGCATAACCTTGGATCGGGGGCATTTGTCATTGGGACATAATGAAATTGGACAAGAGGGCGCTCACAAGAATGGAAATTTTAAATGGTTCTTGTATCTGTGAATGTTTTATGAACTATGGAATGTGTATTCCAAAATGGAAATTAGAATTGGATTTTAATATTTGATTAGTAAATTTTTAGAAAATAACATTCTTGAAATTGGTTTCATTTAACATTTTCCCACTTGGTAATGATTGGTTTTAGAACTTGTTTTTATTTGGTTATAAACTTTTTTTTGTAATTTTTTTATAAAATGTTATCTATAATGTGCTAACTATTATATAATAGTTGGATGAATATGGATGTCATTAGGGAATGCCTACTTAGTTATATACTCACCCCTGGTTCAACACTTCGGGGCTTTTGTTGTTGCTACCTTCTGGGAAATGTGAAAAGGTAATGTATCACACATCTTTAGCACCATGTCATGATACTTTTGACTACATAGTGATGTTGGAGCATGGAGCCCGTGGAGCATGGAGTTTGGGTGTTGTCATGGATTTTATTCATTTTCTTTATACTATTTTCATTGAAATTGTATTATATTCCTCTATATCATATCGTGGTTGGTTTTATAAAATATAATTATTTGAAATGTCATAGTTTATTTCAAGAGTTATTAAGTGAGTAGTTTTTGTTTGGTTCGTTGGTTTATTGGTTTTATACATTAAAATGTAAATCATACCCCACATGCTTTGAAACATTTTGGAAATTTTTTCTTGCCTTTGTTGTCTTAGGGATGTCACATAATTCCATGTAATGCCTCATTGTACTATCAAAACAATGATAATTTGCGGGTCATTACAAATAGTATCACCTTGTTTAGTCCTTAACTTCAATGTAGTAATCATTATGTTTGGTCACGGAGTTAAAATTCTAAATTTTTTATCCCTTGGGATGGAATCATAGAAATGATTATGATTTTCAAGACATGAAATGTAGAGCCTAAATGGATATATCTATCTTTTTTATGTTGAAATTCATGTTACCATGGAGTTGGGAACATAAGTGATAGGCGAACCTTCCAAGATTTGGAAGCCTCATTTTCATGGTTTTATCCTAGTGGATGACCATGAAATAAATTTTAGAATAATTACATCCCACTAGAAGTGCATACATCATTTCGATTAATGATTCGTGTTGTGAAAAATTGTTTACTTTTTAAAAATTATGATTTTTTTTCAAATGAAATACTTTTTTAAAGTAAATGATTATAGTATTTTCAAAAGAGTTTAATTAAAAAACAATTTGAATGTTTTCAAAAAAGGGGTGAACATGGAAAACGGTTGTTTTATTGAAAAAAATGTTGTGATAGTTGATTTGATTGAATTTGAAATGTTAATCCCTTAGTTTATAGAGAGTGATATTGACAGAGTTTTTTTTGATTCAAAATTGGATCCTAGTAGACGTCGTCTAACCCAACCTGAAGAAGTAAAAGATAATGTGCTTTCACCTATAACATGGGTGAAACTAAAGATTATTCAGAGTTTTATAGATGATTTTCATGTTATGGATATGGGAAATAGTAGGAATGATCCACGACATTTAGATCAAACCATAATGTTCATGAAGCAGAATCCACCCTTCTAGAAGGGTGATTTTGAACCTGAAAAGGTAGAGGTTTGCTTGAGTAGGATGAATCATATCATCAATTTAATCCGGAGACCATCAGAGCACAAAATAAATATTTTTTCTAATATGCTAGAGGATATTACCCGCTAGTGGTGGGATATAGCGGTGTATGATAAATTGGAAGAAGGCCTTACATGGAACAATTTTGCGGAATTTTTCAACTAACAATTGTATCCTCATACATTCAAAATACTGAAAACGATGGACATCAATATACTGAAGTATGAATATCTCTATATCATGGAATATGTGGATAAAATCATGAATTTTGTGTTATTTTCACAAGAATATGTGGCAATTTTGTTTTTTATGGAATTTGTCCTCAAATCGGGGATAAGGTTGAAGATTCAATTGAAGATTGTGGTGCTATGTAATACAATTTGTACAGAGTTTATTAACAAAGAGACTGTGGATTAACATAATATAATGGGATATATGTGAGGATGTATGATGATACCTACAAGAAATGGATGTGACTCAAATTCTAGGAGACAACGCAAAAGGAAATCCTATTTCTTGGGAAGTAGTGAAAATCAGAATCAGATGGTTGGATCAATCAACCTTCCACCACAATAGAAGAGAAAACCCAGCTGTTTATGATGTGGTTCATTCAAACACATAATGTGAGAGTGTACGACACAACCAAGAGTATGTCATAATTGTAATTAGACCGGGAATCATAAATTTTATGGACATAGGGAACAAAGGGTAGGTGCTCGAGAAATTTCACAAGAGTTGCAAACATTTTCTGCCACGATAGGGAAAGGATAGTAGAATCAGTCTCATTAGTAGAGAAGATCTAGCCACTGTGATTCTAAAAATACAACGACATGACATCCTGGTAAATCGTAATAAGTCATGAAAGATAATAGTTCCATAAAGAAGCTATTATTTGGAGCTGAGAAGGTGATTTTCGATGATGACGATGTACCATATACAATGAGTGGTATGATTCATTTTAATTCTACCCTTGTGAAAGTGCTCTTCAATAATGGTGCTTCACATTGTCTGATTTCGTGTCATGATGTTGATTTTCTATTTACTATAATAGAAATTATGCCTTCTATTTTAAATCTAAAAACTCATCTCTAAAAAAGATAATTTCAAGCCTTCATTTGTAGATAATGTACTATAGCTCTTGATAGAATTGATATGAAATTGGACTTCTCGATGTTGGACATGAATTTATATGATGTAATATTTAGTATGGATTAGTTGACAATGTTTATAGATAACATTGTCTATTATAGGAGAGCATTTCATTTCATGTTCGGGGACAAAATCTAGCATTTCTTTAGTGGAGAGAGGATGGTAAAGAAATGTGAAAAGGGCATATTGTCACCCATGGTGGGAATGATCTCTTATCTGTTAGTAGCATTGACATTGACAACAGTGGAATAGATCAAGAAATATAGTTTTCCAATAGTTGTGGGTCAATTTCCTAATGTATTTATCATGATCTTCTATAGGTTACAACCTATAGTGTAGTGATGTATATGATTGATCTACTTTTGGGGACTAGTCCAATTTCCCTTCTGTCTTATAGGATGGCAACAACAGTGTTACGAGAATTGAATTTGTAGTTGGAGGAGGTAGAATCCAAGGGTTTTATTAAACCACATGTGTCTCTATGGGAATCACATATCTCTTTCATGAAGAAAGAATATGAGACTCTTCAGTTGTGTGTTTATTATAAAAAACATAAGATTGTTAAAATGAAGAACAAGTACCATCTTCCACACACTGGTGACCTATTCGATCAATTGAGGGGTGATCAGTGGTTCTCCAAGATTGAAATGGAATTAGTATGTCATTGATTGCATTTTCAGATGTGTGACATTCCAAAGACAACTTCAAGAAGTAGTTATGGACACTAAAAATATGTAGTCATTCATTTCGGTATGAAGAATGCAACATCAATAGTGATGTCTATGATGGATCAGATATTTCAGCAATATGCATAATTTTTTGTTAGGGTGTTTTCTGATGACTTCATGGTCTATTCAAATACAAGACATAAACCTAAGGAACACATAGAAAAAATGTTATAAATCATGAGATATGATCTTTTATATTCCATATTATCAATGTTTAAATTTTGGATATAGTAAGTACGTTTTCTTGGACACTTCATTTCTAGGAATGTAATTTTAATTGATCCTGAGAAGATTGAAGCTGTTATCATATAAAAACCACTAAATAATTCCTTCAATATGTGATGTTTTCTAATTAAATCTAGTTTCTATTGATTATTTGTGTGTGTATTATCATGACTAGCTTCTCTAATTATAGGAATGAAAAAGAAGATATCTCCATTCCAATGGATAGAGGAATCCCAGAATTCATTCCAGGAACTAAAACTTCATCTTACAACAAAACTATGTGGAATTTTCCAAAATCATCATAGGAGTATGTGGTGTACTAAGATTATTCAGATGTAGAGTTGAGTTGTGTTATCATGCAATAATACCATGTAGTTTTTATGGTTCATAGTAGTTGAGGGTGCCTAAGAAGAATTCCCAACACATGATTTTTATTTAGCCATAGTTTTCCATTTCCCAAAATATATTTTTTCATTATCTATTGGGTGATAAATTTACTGTATTCATAGACCACAAAATCATGAATCATATTTTCTCACAGTAATGTTTGACATTTACTTGATGTTTACACTAGGAATATGGAATTAGTGGTAGATGTATTGAGTTGAAATTCTTATGCTCTGTTGGTGAAAAAAGCAACAGATGAAGGAATGTAGTTGTCGGTCCGTGCCAACATGCATTTGGAATATGAATACATAGGTGATTTTGTAGTTTTCTTTTCAGATACAATTCTTATAAATTTTATAAATATGGTAAATGAGGCACAAACAACTGATGTTTAATTTCTAGTTTTGATATTAAATCTCAATGTTGGAGACACCATTACTGACTACAAAATTGATGGGAGTTCTGTTTTGTGTTTTTGTTATTAGATGGTTGTACCTATGGATTTCTAGTAAAAACTCTTTCATTCTTACCTATATTAAACATGAGATATACATCCACACACACAGAAGATGTATAAAGCATTGATGATTTTGTTTTGGTAAAGAAACATGAAATGGAATCTGGATGTGTTAATCATTCAATGCATAACTTGTCAGCAGGTTAAAGCCAAACATCAGATACCTGTAGGTATGATGCAGTCTTTACCTATTCTAGAGTAGAAATGGGATCAGATAGAAATTTAATTTGATATAGGTCATACAAGAATTATTTAGAAACCTGATTCTATTTGGATGGTAGTGGATCAGCTTACCAAGTCGGACCATTTCATCCCTATTCGTGAAACTCATGCGGTAGATGATAGATCCAAAATTTATAACCAAGATGTTTTAAAGTTTCATGGTATACCAGTTTATGTCATCTCAGATATATATTTGAGGATCACTTCTTGTTTCGAGATATCCTTATAGAAATCCCTTAGAAGTCAGATGACTAAGAGCATGATATATCATCCTCAGAAAGATGACTATTCTTAGAGGATGATACATTTGTTGGAAGACATGTTATAGGATTGTGTAATGGATTTTGGTGGCTTATTTGAGGATAAATTATCCTTTGTGGAGTTCACATATATTCACAGTTATCAGACCTCGATACCTATGGATCTGTTTGAAGCATTGTATGAGTGTTCTTGTCCTTCTCCACTATGATGGGTGGAAACATGTGAGACATTACTAGTTGGGCCAAGCCTTTTCCAAGAGAAAATAGAGAAGATCCAAATAATTGTAATGAGGATTGAGATAGCTCATAGTTGTCAGATAATTTATTCATATCATCGTCGAAGGCTATTTTCGTTAGACATGAGTAACCACATGTTCTTGAAGATCACTCGAAGACATGGACATCATCATTTTGGGAAATCAGGGTAAATTATCTCCTCATTAGATAAGTCTTGTCGAGATACTGGAATGTGTTGGAGTGGTGTAATATTGGTTGGAATTAGCACCATGTTTTAGTTCAGTACATAATGTGTTAAATGTATTTCAGAATAAAAATTATTGTCATGATTATAACCATGGAATCAGATGGGATCACGTTGACCTAGTTCCGTTTGTTTTATTGAGACCTATCCCTTTATGGATTGTGGATAGGTATGAGAATGTGTTTCATGAAGAAAGAATCAGTCTAGTGTAGGTTTTACGGATGCATGATCATAATCAGGAATAAACATGGGAACATGGGAGAGAAATGAAAAAGAAATGGCTAGAAATCTTTCAGAGCAGCAATGGTTTACTATATTCTAGGGATGGAAAGCCAGATGGTGTGGAGAATGTAGTACCCCTATTTTCTGTTGCGTAACCCATTATTTCTGTTATTATTATAACTGTGGAATTTGGTAGTGGTAGGTGATGTATAAGAATGTTTTGGGGGCTAAAGGAGAGGCACAAGGGTTGTGCATGATTTGTCCAAACTATACGGCCCTCCTAGTAGAAACCATGATAAATGGAAGTATTGAGGCCGAGAGCATCGACACGATGTGATAACAGTTAGGGAGACCATTCTATGATGCCATGTGGAGGTCTTCGTATGTATTATCTAATGCACAATTAGTCTAATCGTGCAAAACTAATCATGCATATGGTTTATTTGAGATCCTAAAAAAATGGATCTCACATGTTTGTGAAAATAAGTGGATCATTTTTTTTCTTAAGGGGCCTTAAAATGGTATTTCTAATCATAGAATGTAGAAGAACCAATACCAATATATTTGGAGTCCATCTGAATGTATCCATTGGTGTTTTAAACCTGGATTCTTATGATGTAATCATTCTTCTAAGTTATTGATTGATTTCATAGATCTACCTAGATCTTCACCTCCTCTCTTCTTGGTTTCTCAGATATAAACCCATTATGCATAGATCTATTAGTGTGGATCCCCAATAAATTTGTAATATTTTTATCTTTCTAACAGGAGAGATCTAAGGAGGTTCTATGAAGAATTGACTATGTTTTCTGATGCATTCTTCATATATTTTCAAGTTTTATTAGAACAATTGAGGTAGGTGGATCACTTCTAGACTCCACTTAGTAAAAAAAATTGTAATACATTCAATTTTATTTCTTTGTGAAGAATCTCCCATGAATTGGATGTTTATTATTTTGTACAAATCTTATTTGGTAATGGTTTGGTAAAATCTAGAAATCGAGAAAATTGGGTGTTTTGAATAATGTTCTTTTGTTCATGGTTTTAAAATATGGATTTAAATTT
Organism: Viscum album; assembly: GCA_963277665.1. Taxonomy (NCBI): domain Eukaryota; kingdom Viridiplantae; phylum Streptophyta; class Magnoliopsida; order Santalales; family Viscaceae; genus Viscum; species Viscum album. The sequence goes on from OY728166.1 coordinate 603,235,167, forward strand.
TTTATTTTTATTGAATTTTAACACATTTATTTGAGTATATGATTTCAATAAAAAAGGATTTTATATTGAAACGAAATGGTTGTGTTGAAATTGTATTTTTCTTTGGTTTTCATTAAAATTACAGTATTGTTGAATTGGATTGAAATGGTTATTTGGAATTGTTTTAGAATACATTATGTTTTGTGTAAGTTCATGATCGACATTCCCTTAAATTAGGGACATGTACCATTAGGGTACAATGTGTGTGACCCAAGATTAGGTGTGTGTGTGTGTGTGTCATTGGGACACAAGGTATTTAGACAAGAGACCACTCATGAATATGGAAAAATCAAATGGAGAATGCTTGTGTCGGTGTATAGTGACCAATGGAATGGGTATGCCAAAATGTTAATAATAATAGATTTTTTATATTTGATTTGTTAATTATTTGAAATTATCTTGCTGGAAATTGGTTTCATTTAAATTTTTTTTACTTTGTTTTGGATGGTTTTTGAAAATGATTATATATAGTTATAAATGGTTTAGGTAAAATATTTATAAACTATTTTCTATAATGTGATAATAGTTTTATACAAGTTGTTTCAGTAGGGAAGTTATTTGGTAATACCTACTGAGTCATATACACACATTTGATTTATAACTTTTGGTATTTTGTAGATGCTAGCTTCCGAGATATGTTAAAAGGTAAAGTACAACACTTCGTTTTCCCCACGATGTGATACATTGGACTACTTGATGATTTTGGTGAATGGAGATTGTGGAGCATGGAGTTTGGGTGGCATCATGGAGTTTATTTGTTGTCTTTCCACAGTTTAATTTTATATTATACAGTCTTCCAATGTATAATACCTTTGTTAAATGTTTTAATGAGAATGATTTGAAATTTATTAGATAATTTCATGCTTTATATAGTGAATTATTTTTAGTTGGTTTGTTGGGTTATTGGATTTAGTGTTTACTTGTTTTGTATTGCCCCACTTTCTTTTGAATCCTTTTGAATTTATTTCAAAACATCGGTATCTTGATGATGTCCCTTAATTCCATGTAATGATTCGGTGTAGTCTCATGACAATGAAAATTTGAGGGCCATTACAGTGATCATGTAGTACAAATTATTTATGAGAATTTTGGATACATGAATGTATACTTGGTCTAGCCAAACCATGGTCAGGTAAGGTTACATAGAATGTTTTTAGAAAGTACATGTTGTCTATATCTTCATTTCCATTATGATCACTCCCTACATGTGAATTGCATTATAATCTCTTGAAAGAGAAATAAGAACACCTAAATAAAGCATTTTATTATAATGAACCTAACCTAGTTACCCAGAGTTGGTGCATTGTTACATAACATTGGCATGATCACAAGGAGATCATGTCTCTAAAGACCGATCAGTTTAGTATTATTGGAAACAAGATTCATACATATGTTCAAATTTACAGCTTGAAGAAAAATACATCAATAATATATTTCATTAGAAGCATCTAAGCCTCCTAGATTATGCCTGTAGGTCACTCATAACTAACTTCTTCATATCCTGGTAAAATGAAACATAAAAAAGGGGTGAGCTAAAACTCTCAGTAAAGGTAAGTAATACAGCAGAAAATGACATAAAAATTAAGCATGGTAAATAATTGAAACCACATGACTTTACTAACAATAAACATAAATACATTTATGGAAAGAATATGAGATGAGTACATAATGCCATAATAAAACATAATCATGGGTATTCTACTAGTCGAATGGACACATGAACCATCAATATTATTTCCAAAATGAGGGAATGTATAATGCCGATCATTCTGAAATATTTTGTCAAGGCCTCGACCAAGATGTCTAATATGATTAAGGCCTCAGCCAAAACCATAAATCAAATTGGGAAAGGGCCTTATCCAATTCCACATCTAGTTGTATCATTAGACCTACCGATGCATCGAGTAGCTATAGAGGGCTCCACCCGTCACTTACTAAGTCCAATACATTCCTCATATGAAAATGTTTAAACATATAATAAACATTCGTATAAAAACTAGCATATGAAATGTCAATACTTTAACCATAAATCATGAATGGTATAAAAACAGCACATCCATAGTCAAACATATCACAAAAACTTCAATACAATATGGAAGTTTTGTATCATAATAAATCAACTTCAAATAAACTTAAAATCCATCAAAGGATGATGACATAGATGAAATCAAAACCCATTTTTAGAGAAATATATCATTCTATTTTGAAATCATTTAATAGTCGCATAATTATAAAATAAAACATTTACGTTGAAAATATTCTTATAAGATTGTAAGGGAAGCTTTGATGATTTTGTAATGGTAGAAAATAGCTGCACCCGCCGTATAAGTTAAAAAAAGACATTCTTACCTTAATTTTGTCGAAAAGGTTAAAAAGGACCTTGTTTGGAAAACTATAGAAAGATTCCATTATAAAATTCTTATAAAAATTCAAATAAGGGTATAAATTACATTAACCCATATTCTATAAAATATCAAGAATGTTTTGAAATACATTTTTAAGAAACATCGATGTGGATGATAAAGGGGTCCCAATAAATAATTACGTATAAACAACCTCGGATAATGAAGAGATTGTGAAATAAACTTTACCTTGTACATTTCCTTGGTTGACGGTAGGTAACCTCTTGTATAATGGTTAAATAATTGTTATTAAATTATACAATAATCTTATATATTAATATGATATCTTATATTATCTTTTAACATTTCTTTGTTAATAAATTCTTTGTATTATCGTCGTTTTGGGTGTTAAATTACTCATTTTATTTTATATGTTTTGTGACATAATTCATGTTTATTATGGATAGGATGTATCATATTAATATCCAGAATGATATCAAGTCCTTAAACATTATTTTTAATCATCAAATTAGAATTATAATTGCATGGATACGATGGGGAATGAATCTTTTCGTGTTCGTGGAGATGGTAGTCCGTACCTACGCACGAGCGACAATATCATTCTTTTGATATTAAAATAATATATAACTGGATGTTATATCATATATAAATAATAATTATAATGTTATATTTATTATTTACATGAATTATACATCATTATTATACCCATATAAATAATAATATATTGAATAACAATTACACCACAACGTGGAGACGGTAGGTTGTACGTACGCACGTATGGTGACATGTCATTCAAGGGATGGATAGAATAATGAATTTGTTTGTTAAATAATTATAATAACATTACAGTATATATAATATACTGGAGTTATTATTTTAGAATGGAAATAACAAGGAAAGAAGAAGTGTAAGACGAAATTAACTTTTAAAGAGGGTGGTGAAAACGTTACCTCTTCTTCGGGTTCTTCCTTTTGATTTGATCAAAAGGGATCTTTAGGTTGGCTTTGTGATCAAACTAAGGCCTCTAGGATAAAGGGAGGGAAGTTGAAAGAGTAGTTGGGTAGGGTTTGGCCGATCCAAAAGGCTTTGAAGGTGTGAAAAATTGGTTAGAAGCTCTGTCCTTTTATAAGGGGGAGGAGGGGCTCTTTAGGGAAAACTTAAAGTATTAAATTATAATAAATTCATATTCGGTTTTTAATGGCTCAAAAGTGGATTATTAAAATTCTAAGGTGGGTATGGGTAGAAATACGTTCAACCAATAGAATTTAGGCAGGTTTGGGTCATTATATTAACCTTATCTTTTAGTTTTAACTCTTGGTTAATTAGTTTAACACTAACCATGTCACTTTGTATTTTTATAATATATAGTTAATAAACTTACTATATACATACAAGTGACCCCCAAGTGGTCCATTAATGATACCCCAATAATGATATAAGTCCTTTGGCCGAACCTTATATTTTTAGGAATAGAATATAAATTAATAATATAATATTTGTTTTAAAATAACTCATTTATGTCAATTTTGACACTACTCAATAATTGATTTTTAAAGTCCTCAAAACATTATTAATTCGAAAAAAATTCATTTGAGCAATACTAAGATGTCATATTAACCAATAAAATTTGTGTATGTCATCAAAACATTCAAAATATATTTATTTTAACATTTATAATACAAATTATCTGACTTTTTCATTAATAAGGAAAATACTGCATCATTATTATGTCATATATATTTTTAATTTTTAAAAGTCTAAAATTTATATATAAAATATAATTATGTAGGAAATATTTTTATATTTCTAATTAATATTTATAATCTAAAATATAACATATATAATCCTATTTAATTTTTTTTTCTAAAAGATATAAGCTTATGTCATTTTTGTATTTACTTTAACTTAATTAAGATAAAGTGTCCCTATCACCTACAAGCGGCTCCATGGGGTCCTAAAATAGACCCACAGATTCCCATGGTTGGAAATGTATCCACCAATAAGGTTATGACACGTTTTAGGGTAGTTAATTATTATTATTATATTATTTTTGTACACTTATTTACCGGATTTACCCTTTAACCATGGTAAATAAAATATTTACCGAAGTAATTATTCAAAATGTCTAAAAATAAAAGTTACCTATTTACAAAATTTGGACATCCTGATTAAAAATATGGAATCCATTTATCCAAATTCAAAACCCAGAATTGGCAGAAATTAATTTAAAATTAATTCTCGCTGTCAAAACAAAAAGCGTGTTTTTAAGATATAATAACTATCAAAAGATTGACACTTGTTTATGTCTGGTTTAATTGTGAAATTATGTAAAATGACCAAAATTTTATTAAATGGTAAAAATATATTCTAAATATACTTTAAAACTACTCAAATTAATAATTTGTCACTATTAATTATTTTGATTAAAACATTTGTTTTCAATTAAAATTTAGTAATTTTCACTATTCATCAAAATATAAAAGTTATCCGAAAAGTACCAAAATTTCGTCCTAGGCTAAATTCGATATTATGAATCCTAAAATGTAGTCCATTTTGAGAGATAAAATTTTTAAAATTTCAAAAATTAGGTATTACTATTCATAACATCTAGTTTGATTGGTTGTGGTGTGTTAAAACTCGAAGTTGCGTTTAACCCACGCTACTGTATTATTCAAAGAGAAGCGTTCCGTGGAAGCTTGGGGTGTTAAATTTAACCATCATTCAAATAATTTTGTCCTCAAAATTTCTAGAATATTAGTGCATAAAAAGGATCCGGTGGTTCTTCATCATAAGTTCCTCGGGTTCCCACGTTGCCTCTTCCATCTTGTGGTTTCTCGATATAATTTTTACCAGATGAGTCGTCCAGTTTCTCAGTACTTGTTCTCTCATATCAAGAATCCTGATGGGATCTTCACAATAATATAGACCGGGTTCCATTTCTAATTCCTCATAGGTGAGTACATGTGTTGGGTCAGGCATGTATTTTCTCAACAGTGATACGTGGAACACATCGTGAACTTTGGAGAGTCTTGGCGGCATCGCCAAACGGTAAGTTACAACCCCAATTCGTTTTAGAATTTCAAAAGGTCCAATGTACTTGGAACACAATTTACCCTTCTTAGAAAAATGTATAGCTCCCTTCCATGGAGATAGCTTCGTGAAAACATGATCTCCCACCTGAAATTCCAAATCCTTCCTTCGATTATCAGCATAGCTCTTCTGCCTACTTTGAGCTTCTTTAATGTGGTTTTGGATTAACTTCACCTTTTCCATCATTTCTTCCACCAGTTCTGGGCCTACATGTTTTCTTTCACCAACATCATCCCAATAGGCTGGTGTGAGGCATCTCTTTCTGTATAACTCTTCATATGGTTCCATCTGAATACTTCAATGGAAGCTATTGTTATCGGAAAATTCTACCAGAGGTAAATATTGATCCCACATACCCTGAAAGTCAAGTTAGCATGATCTCAACATGTCTTCTAAGTTTTGAATATTTTGTTCTGATTGTTCATCCATTTGAGGGTGGTAGGCGGTGCTCAAATGATGTTCAGTATCCAAGGTATTCTGAAGACTCTTCCAGAATATTGAAGTAAAATGGGGATCACGATAAAAAAAAATCGATAGGGGTACTCCATGAAGTCTCACAACTTCATTAATATATAGTCTTGTTAGACATTCAAGTAGTAGATCTTCCCTTATAGCAATAAAATGTGTTGACTTGGTAAGATGATCAATAATGACCCATATTGCATCATTCCTTCTAGGAGTCTTTGGTAGTCCCATGAAATAGTCCATCGTGATATTATCCCATTTCCACTAAGGTATGGGAGGAGGTTGCCTGACTCCTCCAGGCTATTGCCTTCCAGCTTTCACTTGTTGACAAACCATACATCCTGACACAAAATCAGCAATCTCCCTCTCCATGTTGTCCCACCAAAAGTGTTCCATCAAATTTCAATATATTTCAGTGCTCCTAGGGTGTATAGAGAAATTGGAACTATGAGAATCGTCTAACAATTACCTTTTTAAATCAGGTATATTGGGAACAAAATGTATCCTCCCAAATTTCAAAATTCCATATTCATACACAAAGTTCTTCAATCTCCCATCATTCATAGCATTAATATTCTTTTTAAACTCTTCATCATCAGCCTGCGAACTCTTTAACCTTTCTAGTATATATGGATTGGAAACCATTTGAAAAAGTTTTGATGTTTCACCTTCCATGGTGATTCCCATATCCATCTTTACTAGATCCATGAAAATAGGATCCCTTTCCACTCTCATCATGTTCAAAACTCCATGATCTTTTCTACTCAAAGAATCTTCCACCTTATTTGCCTTCCCTGGGTGGTAGAGTATTGTGCAATCATTATCCTTGAGTAGTTCAATCCATCTCCCTTGCCTCATGTTGAGTTCTTTCTATGAGAAAATATACTTCAAACTCTTTTGATCAGTATAAATCTCACATTTTTCACCATAAAGGTAGTGTTTCCATATCTTCAAAGAAAATATCACAGCTTCTAACTCGAGATCATGAGTATGATAGTTTTTCTCATGAAGTTTTAGCTGTCATGATGCATAGGAAATAACCCTATCATTCTGTATAAGGACACAACCAAGTCCATTCTTCGATGCATCACTATAAATAACGAACCTATCATCCCCCAGTCGAGTCAATATGGGAGCATTGACTAATCTTATCTTTAGTTCTTCAAAACATTCTTCACACTCTTTTGTCCAAACATATTTAACCCCTTTACATGTGATATTTGTTAATGGGTTAGCCAACCGGGAAATGTTCTGGACGAAATTTCAATAATAACCTGCTAAACCAATAAAACTGCGTACCTCAGTTATACACGTTGGTGCTGGCCATTCTTGGATTGCCTTGGTCTTATAAGGATCAACAAAGATTCCATCCATATAGAAAATATGGACAAGAAAAGAAATCTCCTGAATCCAGAATTCACACTCGCTAAACATATCATATAATTCTTGTCTTCTAAGAGTCTTCAGGATAATGCGCAAGTGTTTTTCATGATCTTCGTAGCTTTTGGAGTATACGAAGATATCATTAATAAATACCACAACAAAATCATTGAGATATTCCTTGAAAAATCAATTCATTATATCCATAAATACAGGGGGTTCATTAGTCAATCCAAAAGGCATTACTGTAAACTCGTAATGCCCGTACCTTGTTCGAAATGCTGTCTTCAGAATGTCTTACTTCTTCACACACAATTAATGGTATCCAGATCGAAGGTCAATTATTGAAAAGTATTGAGATCCATGTAGTTAGTCAAATAAATCATCAATTCGAGGTAGGGGATACATGTTATTTATTGTTATAGCATTGATATCCCTGTAGTCAATGCACAACCTCATAGATCCAACTTTGTTCTTAACAAAAAGGACAGGGGCTCCCCATGGAGGAACAATAGGGCGAATAAATCCATTATTACTCAATTATTCTAGTTTTTTCATTAGTTTAACTAATTCCACGATTTCCATTCTATAAGGGGTCTTCGATATAGGCTTTGATCCAGGAATTAAATCAATGGAAAACTCAACTTCTCATTCTGGATGATGTTTAGGTAAATCATCCAGAAACACATCTACATATTCATTCACAATAGGTACATACTCGATTTGAACATTCCTTTCTCTCCCTCAGTCATTTCATTATCTTCCTCCCCAATAATTGAATTTATTTGAGCTACTGGGGGTGGATCTAAATAAGAATTAGGTGGTGACTATTTTGCTCTAATGATAAGGTGTTCCTTATCATCATCATCAAGAATCATAACCTCCTTCTTCTTAAAATAAATCTTTGCATCATGGTTCGAAATCCAATCCATACCGAGGATTATATCAAATTCAATCATAGGTATGATGATGATATCAGTGGATAAAGAACATTTATGTACTCTAATGGGGACTTATTCACAAAACTTTGATGCAATGATACTTCCCTTAGAAGTTTTAACAGAAAACACCCTTGTTAAATCAAATTGGATATATCTAATTTTCATAGAAAACTGGGAAGATATAAAACAATGCGATGATCCAGAATCAAATAATGAATTATCTAAACCTGAGGAAACCATTAAATTCCCTGCCACCATGTCTTTCAGAGCTTCTACCTCAGCAGTAGTGATAACATAAGCTTGGCCTTGATCCCTTGGCCTTTTATGAGGTATGTTCCCCTGATGCTTAGGAAATTCATTTGAATAATGTTCCATCTCCCTGCAATTATAGCATTGAACATCGGTAGCATCTTTATTTCCTTTACAATCACTAGCTAGATGGCCTTTCTTTCCACATTTGTAGCATACTCCTTTTCCTTTTAGACAGGCACCTGGGTGCTTCCTTCCACAGTTATCACAAGGTGAAAATTCAATTCCACCCTTCTTACCTATTTCCTTATTTCCTTTCCCAGAGTGTTCAGATGATCTCTTCTTCTCTTCCTTTGATTTAAAGTCATAAGACATAGAGAATTCCTTTTCTGTCTTGATTACACACGAGACAATATCTTCATATGATGAGAAGGTTCGCGAGACTAATGCTCGATGGATAAATGGTTTTAACCCATCAAAGAAACAATCAATCATACTCATTGGGTTACGTATACAATTAGAAGCATGCCTTTCAAACCTTGTAAAGTTATCCTCATACTTTGCGACATTCTCATCCCCTTTCTGCCTCAGACTCAAAAATTGCCTTTCCATATCTGCTCGATGGTCTCGAGGAAAGTATTTTTCTAGGAATAGATCTTTGAACTCCCTCCATTCCATATCTGATACTTCATCATCCTCCTTCATGTTCATTTTTTCAATGAACACCATTGATTAGCATCTCCAGTGAGGTGATAAACTGCCATGAAAACTTTTTCCCTTTCAATACTCCTCAAGGCATGGAATATTTTCTCTAAGGAATTTATCCATTTTCTCAGATACTATGGGATTTGTACTCCCATTGAATGTCTGTGGTTGTTGCCTCATGAAGCGATCTAACATCGATCCTCCATGCTGCGGATCAGGGTGCTCCATATGGGTAAGGTTATTATTCATAACCATAGTGAGTTGTCCCATTATGGTGATTAGCTGTTCAGCACCAGTTGCATCACTAGATCCACTATGATTATCATGAGTAGGAGGGAAATCCCTACATTGAGTGTGTGCATTGATACAGTTTCCATTTATTCCACTAGGCGCCATTTCTAAACAAAGGAATAAACTAGATTAGTTTATGAATTGAAATATATAATTCCAAACTTCTAAAACACTTAACAAAAATTCAACAGTTTATGGATATAATCCACAATAATAAAAACGTTTTCCTTGAGGAAGTATATACTCATAACCCTTCATACTAGATCATAATGAAAATGAGAATTATCCTAAGCATATCCCCCAGGAGTGTCGTAACCAAGAGTGTAGCAAGGCCCGTTGTCATGCACCAGTTCCCGTTTGAGTCTAGCACAAAGCGGTGTTTTCAGGTTTTACCCCTAGGTACATCTGTACCAGAGCCGCCTCTACCTGCTCGTATCAAGACAGGGATGTATTGCTCGGAAAACTCACAAAATCTCTACAATACCAAAATTCTAGGAAGTTCTTCTATACTAATCCTCGAAGTCTATCTTAGGGTTATGTTCTCTAATCAGAGTTTATATAAATCTAGTTTCCAAGGTCTGTACTAAAAATTATCTAATACCAACTGTAACGCCCTGAACCTAGTTACGCAGAGTCGGTGCATTATTACATAACATTGGCATGCTCACAAAGATATCATGTCTTGAAAGACCGATCAGTTTAGTATTATTGGAAACAGTATTCAAACATATGTTCAACTTTACAGATCGAAGAGAAATACAAAAAAATATATTTCATTAGAAGCATCAAATCCTCTTAGATTATGCCTTCAGGTCACTCATAACTAACTTCTTCATATCCTGGGAAAATGAAACATAAGAAAGGGGTGAGCTCTAATTCCCAGTAAGGGTAAGTAATACATCGGAGCACAGTAAATAATTGAAACCACATCCCCTTACCAATAAAAACATGGATACTTTTTTGGAAAGAATACGAGATGAGTAAATAATTCCATAATAAAACATAATCATGGGTATTCTACTAGTTGAATGACCACATGAACCATCAATATTATTTCCATAATGAGGGAATGTATAATGCTGGACATTCGGAAACATTTTGTTAAGGCCTCAGCCAAGATGTCTAAAATGATTAGGGCCTCGGCCAAAACCATAAATCAAATTGGGAAAAATCTGCGGCCAATTCTATGTCAAGTTGTCTCATGAGACCTACCGATGCATTGAGGAGCTATAGCGGGCTCCACCCCTCACTTACTAAGCCCAATAAATTCCTTATATGAAAATGTTTAAACATATCATAAACATTCGTATTAAAACTAGCATACGAAATGTCAATACTTTAACCATAAATCATGAATGGTATAAAAATAGTACATACACATTCAATAATATCACAAAACCTTCAATACAATATAGAAGTTTTGTATCATAATAAATCAACTTCAAATAAACTTAAAATCCATCAAAGGATGTTGACATAGATAAAATCAAAACCATTTTTAGAGAAATATCTTTTTATATTTTGGAATCATTTAAGAGTCAAATAATTATAAAATAAAATATTTACAATGAAAATATTCTTATAATCTGGTAATGGAAGCTTCGATGAGTTTATAACTATGGAAAATATCCACAACCACCATATAAGTTAAAAAGAGACATTCTTAACTTAATTGTGTCGAAAAGGTTAAAAATGACCCTGTTTGGAAAACAAAAGAATGATTCCTTTATAAACTTCTTATAAAAAGTCAAACAATGGTATAAATGTCTTTAACCCATATTGTGTAAAATAGTAAGGATGTTTTGAAATAAATTTTTAAGAAACATGGATGTGGATGATAAATAAGTCCCAGTAAATAATTATGTATAAACAACCTCGGATAATGAAGAGATTGTGAAATAAACCCTTACCTTGTACTTTTCCTTGGATGAAGGTAGGTTAAAATCCTATATAATGGTGAAATAATTTTTATTAAATTATACAATAATCATATATATTAATATGATACCATATATGATCTTTTAACATTGCTTTGTTAATAAAATCTTAGTATTATCGTCGTTTTGGGTGTTAACTTACTCATTTTCTTCTATATGTTTTGTGACATAAGTCATGTTTATTATGGATAGGTTGTATCTTATTCATGTCCAGAATGATATCAAGTCCTTAAAAATTATTTCTAATCATCAAATGATAATTATAATTGCATTGATACGATGGGGAATGAATCTCATCGCATTCGTGGAGACGGTAGTCCGTACATACGCACAAACGACAATATCATTATTTTGATATTAAAATAATATATAATTGGATGGTATATCATATATACAGGGTCATTATCATGTTATATTTATTATTTACATGAATTATACATCATTATTAGGCCCATCTAAATAATAATATATTGAATAACAATTACACCACAACGTGTAGGCGGTAGGCCGTACGTACGCACGTATGGTGACATGTCATTCAAGCGATGAATAGAATAATGAATTTTTTTGTTACATAATTATAATAACATCACAGTATATAGAAGATACTGGAATTATTATTTTAGAATAGAAATAAAATGGAAAGAAGAAGTTGAAGAAGAAATGAACTTTTAAAGAGGGTGGTGAAGACGTTACCTCTTCTTCGGGTTCTTCCTTTTGATTTGATCAAAAGGGATCCATAGGTTGGATTTCCCATCCAACTAAGGCCTCTATGATTAATTGAGAGAAGTTGCGAGAGTAGTTTTGCAGGGGTTGTCCAAACCAAAATGCTTTGATGGTGTGAAGAATTGGTTAGAAGTTGTGTCCTTTTATAAGGGGGGGGGCTCTTTACAAAAAACTTAAAGTATTAATTTATAATAAATTCATATTCTGTTTCTAATGGCTCAAAAGTGGATTATTCAACGTTTAAGGGGGGTATGGGTCTAAATAATTTCAACCAATAGATTTTAGATTGGTTTGGGTCATTATATTAACCTTATCTTTTAATTTTAACTCTTGGTTAATTATTACAACACTTACCATGTCACTTTTTATTTTTATAATATATAGTTAATAAACATACTATATACATCTAATAGACCCCCAAGTGGTCCATTAATGATACAAAAATAATGATATAAGTCCTTTGGCTGAACCATCGATTTTTAGAAATAGAATATAAATTAATAATATAATATTTGTTTTAAAAAAACTCATTTATGTCAATTTTGACACTACTCAATACTTGATTGTTGTTAAAGTCTTAACGACTTTATTAATTCGAAAAAAATTCATTTAAGAAATCCTAACATTCCAATTAACCAATAAAATTAGGTTATGTCATCAAAACATTCAAATTATATTTAATTTAACATTTATAATACTAATTATTTGATTTTTTCATTAATAAGGAAAATAATGCATCATTATTGTGTCATATATATTTTTACTTTTTCAGTGTCTAAAAATTATATATAAAATATAATTATGTAGGAAATAGTTTTATCTTTCTAATGAATATGTATAATCGAAATTATAACATATATAACCCTATTTAAGAATTAGTTTTCTAAAAGATATAAGCTTACGTCATTTTTTTATTTACTTTAACTTAATTAAAATAGAGTGTCCCTATCACCTACAAGTGGCCCCATGGGGTCTCACAATCGACACAAAGATGACCATGGTAGAAAATGTGTCCACCAATAAGGTTAGGACACGTTTTAGGGTAATTTATTATTATTAAAATATTATTTTTTTACCCTAATTTATCGGATTTACCCTTTAACCATGGTAAATAAAATATTTACCAAAGTAATTATTCAAAATGTCTAAAAATAAAAGTTACCTATTTACACAATTTAGACATCCTGATTCCAAATATAGAATTAATTATTCCAAATTCAAAACACATAAGTGGGAGAAATTAATTTAAAATTAATTCCCACTGTCGAAACAAAAAATGTGTTTTTAAGATATAATAACTATCAAAAGATTGACATTTGTTTATGTTATGTTAAATTGTGAAATTATGTCCAATGACCATCCTTGTATTAAATGGTAAAAATATATTCTAAATATTTTTTAAAACCACTAAAATTCATAATTTATCACTATTAATTATTTTGATTAAAAAAGTTGTTTTTAATTAAAATTTATTAATTTTCACTGTTCTTCAAAATATAAAAGTTATCCGAAAAGCACCAAAATTTCAACCTAGGAAAAATTCGATATTTTGAATCCAAAAATGAATTACATTTTGAGAGATAAAATTTATAAAATTTCAAAAACTAGGTATTACTATTCATAACGGCTAGTTTTATTGGTTGTGGTGTGTGTTAGAAGTCGAAGTTGCGTATAACACTCGCTACTGTATTATTCAAAGAGAAGCGTACCATTGAAGTTTGGGTTGTTACATTTATCCTCAAAAAAATTTATATCTGGTGAAAATATATTTTTACACTGAATAATAGGTATGTAATGGTAAACACAAATTGGGTACATAAATCATACTATAGATGTGGAGATTGAGGTGAATTATGTTTGATGTACTGCACAGGTGGAGGATCTAAATATAGCTTTCAGATCTACTAAGGTAATTGAGACAAGTTATCCAGTATATTTTTTGTTGGATTTAGTGTGTAGATATTGTAAAAATCATTATGTTGATGAAATTTAAAATTTGGAAGAGGGGTGACCTAATTTTCTCTCTGAAGTGACGAAATCTGTAAATCTACCTACTGCAAAGAAGATCCTATCTACTACTGCAACCTTTGAGGGTAACTGAAACCAAAGATATTTTTTTTACATATGATAAATTTGGTTGTGAAAATATAACTGAAAATATGTAATACTTCTCACATGTTTTATAATTCATATGATATACATGAATGATTTGAGATTAGTATGCAAGAAATCATTATTACACTTATTCAACCTACTGGATGGAAATTTTTCAAACATTTGATCTTGTTCAAAACATAACTTCTATATGGGTTTCAATTGATTATAAATTTATACTAATTGGGAAACACACCTTTAAATTTTATTTCCCATTACTGGATCATAATAATAATGAATGTGTGATCAAATCATTTTCTTTTATACCTGGAATTTCATTCATTAACGAATGGTATTTTCCATCCAACTAATTTTTAATAAAAAATAATATACATCTAGTCTTAATGAAATAAATTTTCCTTTATTAGATCCTATGGAATCCTTATATATTTTTTAATATAGCATCTACTATAGAAATTCGGATCAAAATGGATAGGACCACTATGGTATTCAAATTTGTTTATTGTGTAAGGGAATTGGTGGATGAAGACTTAATATCAATATTGATCTGTAATATAATATTAAACAAATTGGATGATGATATGTCTCTAAATGTGAAATATGAAATCCTAGATAATTCCACTATGATTTTCAAATTAATTTTCCACATAGTAATTGTATTTTTTTGAATGAAATTTTCATTTTTTCCATTAAAATGGCATTTTGAGGATTCTTATGGGATAAAAATTATGAGAAAGACATTTTAGAATATTGTGGTCTCTATTGTGGGGAAACAATACCCTTGTGAAATAGGTATCAAAAATGTTTTTAGTTTTTTCTAATGAATTACATTGGAACCTGTTCAAATATTTAAAAAATGATATTAATGATGTTCAAACTAAAGAAAAACAATTTATGACACATGAATAGAGTCATTCCTTCTTTCTTTGAATGGATCAGGTCTAATGAAATGTGAACATGTTCAGTTTGAGGTGGGAATAATTACAACAAGATATAATTTTGAAAGGGGTAACTGTTCAGAGGCTATAACTCTTGTAACTAAGGAGGACTCCAATCTATGTAATAGTAAATGAATTTGATTACCTAGGATGAAATATACATATTATAGGAAACAAATGGTATGAATAAGAAGTGGAATGATGAACATGATTAGTCCTCGGTAATACTTCCATTACACATTTATTATATAAAGTCATGAAATTATTATTGATGATGAATGATTCCAACCCATCATTCATAGGATATCTAGACGGTGGAATGACTGTTCATATCAGAATACAAATTTGATTACTTGGTCTCATGGACCCATTGACATAGAATTATAACAGAATGATTATTATTATACTTCAAATAAATATGAAAATGACATATGATGTTTTTATCAATGGAAGGGTAGTATAAGAATGTGTATAACTCTGTCAATTTATTATTTTTATTTTCATTTTCTTCTAATAATGTGGGATATGACTTTTACTATTATAAAAAACATAATAACCATATATTTAATTGATACCATTAATCTTATGAAGATAGAATTGTTTTTAAAATTTGGTTTATATTACTCAAACTAATTAAATATACCCCAAAATTTCCATAATCAGAAAATAATACATTGAATTCAGTCTTTCAAAGAAGTATCTATGTCATCAAGTTGGGATAATTGTCTAGAATAAATAATTCATGCAATTGAGGAGGACTCTAATCTATGTAACAATGAAAAAAATTTAATGATTTGGGATAAAATATACATACTAAGGGAAATAATTGGTATAACTAATTAATGGGGTGATGAAGATGATTAATTTATAGCAATCCTTACTTTACACATGCATTATCAAAAGGAAAGAAATTATTATTGATGATGAATGCTTCCTATACGCCCTTCATAAGAAATCAAGATGGTGGAAAAACTTTTCATATCTGAATCCAACAATGGATAATAGGTCTCATAGACCCATTTACATAGAATTATATTAGATTTATATTTATGATAGATCCAAATAGTTTGATTAGGATATATGATGTTTCTATTCATGAAATAAGAGTATAAGCCCATGTATGACCCCATACACCATCTATTTGTATTTTCATAATCATATAATAAAAAGGGATATTCATTTTACGATATGAATAAATAGATTAAATATAAATTCGAAAGATACCATTAAACATATGAAGATGAATTTATTTACCAAATAATTTCTTTTTAACATCTGCATTACATATACATAAACATAATGAAATTACTTCAAAAATTCCATTAATCTCAATAAAATACCATGAATGTAAACCATATAATAGGTATTTATGTCATTGAACTTATTTTAAACCATAAAACCATAATCCCATGATGGTTTAAAAAATAATTTAGTTAATCATGGATTAATACATATATTCATCCAAAAAAATTTAAATATTCCTTCAATGATTCATGATACTTATAAACTGAATAAAATTGATTGAAATATTTCTAATATAATTATATAATCCCAATACAAAAAATACACCAACCAACTATAATTAACATTTTTCATTAAGTGGTTAAAATTTTAGCATTCAAAGAGGGCATTGAAAGTGGATAATTCCACAGTTCCCCAAATTTAGGACAACAAAAAATATGTAAAATTTTAGGAAGAAATTTATTTCTCTCTATGGGAATAATCATATTTCCATTGATATTAAACACTCTATAACCAAATTATATACAGAATAAATGTTTAATATTTCTTTTCGATATTCTATTGGGATTCTATTTCAACATTTCTCACGTAATGGAAATTTAACATTCATTCCTCTATGGTGTGAATAACTCAATATCTCAGTTGAATTCAACATTCTATTATTTAGTGAATCAATGACGTTCTAAAGGTGTTGGTTATCAATAATATTACATGATAATGGATTAAAAATATTGATGATATATTTCACTATGTTTATCATCTCATTTTTTTTATAAATACCAATTTATCCAACATATTAAATATTAATATCATTTATTTCAGTTCTAGCTGTCGATGATAGAAAATTCATAGTTTGAGGAACAATAATAATATTGAAAAAGAAATTTAATAATTTATACAAAATCTAAATCATGACACAATATTTTTTATATAATCCATGTTATGTTTAACATAGGCAATTTATTATAATCATTTATTCAAATACTTCATCATGTTGGAATGTAGATATGTTTCAACCCAAGAATATCACATATGAGTGTAAAATTAGGTTTCCAATAAGGCCTATTATTGTGTACAATGTGACGATCATGTAATATCCCAATATTCTATTTTTGGATTTTTTACCCCTAGATTAAACTATTACTGAACCATATCCACCAGCATTAAAGATACCAATAAGAAATTCTAAAACACAAAATAATATTTATCATAAAAAAATTCAATATCTGATACATGGACGTATCCATAAATTCATTCATTGTGATACGCCCCTTAATGTTATTTTTTATTAAAACTCGTTCCCATGGTATCTACTAAATATGGAAATGATTCCAAATAAAATGACTATAACCCAAGTAGCATTGTGTCTATGGTTAAATTATTACATTGGTTCATAATATAAGTGATAAAATCTAAAACTATAAAATATTTAAGTAGTCTTATTGAACAAGACACATACATCAGTCCATCATTAAATCTTAAAATAGATATCAAAAAATAAATAATATTAATAATATGAATATTTTATGTCATTAAAGGATTCAATTTTATTACACTAAAGAAGGGAAATTATTTAAGGTTGAGATCAAATTTTTAGTAAGGATTATTTACCATAGAAGATATCATGAATAAATAATTAATAACCAATATTGTTATGTAAAAAAACTAAAAAATCCATTAAATAAATAACTTGACCCTATAGAATAATACGAAAGGATTAAAATATGATCAAATGGTTCTATATAAATACTCAAAAAGTCATGAATGTAATTCATGGATAATATCAATATATTATTATCTAGGATAATATTTAATGAAATCCCAATAAAAAATATACATAACAATGTATGTCATGATCTCAGAAATAATTATATATATACCAACATAAAATTTCACCAACATTGTTTAAAAAAGTTTATAAAGATGCATTTAAATACATATTACTAATTCTTCTCATGAGAAATATAATGACCGACCCACTATTATCCCAGAGTTGGTGCCTTATATTATCACATTGGCATAGATACAAGTTTCGAATCCAAAGGACCAATCAGTTTAGTATTCACAAAAAATCAATTACCTAGATGAAACATACATTATATTTAATAACATGAAATAAAACATATATAATCCTTTGATAACAGCACTAATCTCATATCTTAACCCAACATTTCAGTCATAATGTACATCTAGGAATCCAGGGAAACAAAAAAACAAGAACGGGGTGAGCACAGATTCTCATAAAGGTTTATCATATAGTAGTATCTATTATGATTAAATAATAATATAACTTATAGAATGGTGTACACTTTAAAAATAAAAAAAATAAACATAATATTAAGAATAATATGAAAAAATAAGTCATTATAAACATCCACATTGATATTATACTTGTCAAATAATTTGATGAAATATCAATAACTAATCTTATAATGCGGTAATTTATCATGCCAAACATCATAAATATATCATGATGGATTTTTCCAAGATAACATACATAAACGTGTAAATCCCAAAAATAGTTTTCTCATAACAACTACTAATGCATTGAGGGGATATAGTGGTTCATGGACATAATTTCATAATTCTAATGCATTACTAAAATAAAAAAGGTGAAACATAACTAGCATAAAAGTTTATATTAATACAATTCTTTGGAAATTTCAATACATTAATGTTAATACATAAATGGTATCAAAATAACACATATATAGTCAAAAATATCATAAAACCTTCAATAAAATAAGGTAAATTGTTTCAAAAGAGATCAAACATAATAGGACATATTATTCGATAAAGGATATAAACATAGATGAACATAATCTATTCAAATCATAAAAATATCTTTATAGAAATATCACATTTTACTTTGCAATAATATATTTAAAATACATATATTAATAGATAATTTTATTTTATAAAAACATCATTGTAATCCTTTAATGTATGTTTCATAGAATAATATCTTCGTGATAAATCTTATAGTGCAATATATATTCAAAATAATAATTATTTTTGTATTTTTGTCAAAAATGTCATAAAGTGCCTTGTTTGGAAAACAGAAAAAAGATTCCTCTCAATACATTTTATGAAAATTAAAATATTTGTTAAACAACTTAATTTTATTAGCATAATTGTAAAAAAATTGGAAATTATTTTTAATAAACATATAGATGGATGGTAAATATTCCCACGAAAATTGTTAGGGATATACAATCATGAATAAAAATGAGATTGCAATTGTATCCCTTACTGTAGGCTGGATTCCTTCCATACATGTCCAAAACACATGTATGGTGGTTATTAAAATATTAATAACTTGTACTATTGTAAAAATAATATTTATGATGTCATATATTATTCCTTTATTACTTTGTAATACTTGTTTATTATTAATTTCGTGTAAATTTATCATTTCAGGTAATAACAAAATTGTTATTTATACGTGTTTTGACTTGTAATTATTGATCCTATTACAAAGATAATTATTTATCTAAATACCTATTGTGACACATTATTATATATCAGATAAATTTTTTATATAAATATATATAAAATATAGATATATAAAATGAAATAAACCAATCATGGAGATGGTAAGTAATGTATATATATTAATGTTGTTTATATTTTCTAATCATATTGAATAGAAGAATGCAAATGAAATATATGTATGTATATATATATTATTGAATTAGAATTTTTATTTCATATATTTTATTTTTATTCATTAAATACATTTTAATAATTAGAAGTGAATGGTTAATATGGAATATGGATCTCATCGCATCTTGGAGATGATGATTCATACGTATACATAAGTGACTATATCATTCATTAATGGTTAAAAGGTATGTAATTGGATGGAATATTAATAATAAAGAATAAAAATAAAATAATATTATTTATTTATATCTTTTATATTCATCATTATATCTATAAAAATAAAATGGTGAGGAGAAACAAATTACACCAAAGTATAGAGATGGTATGATGTATATACACACAAATGGTGACATGTTTTTGTGGAATGGATAAGAGAAGAAATATTGTTGTCCCATAATCATAATAAAATATCATAATATATATTTAAGTTATATATTATTATATAATGTGAAAACTTGTAAATAAAAATAATAATAATAATTAATTTTGAAGGAGTCGCTAAAGACGATTACCTCTTCTTTAGAGAATATCCTTTGGATCTCCTCTTGGCGATAGTAGGGATGGTATTTTGACAATACCAAAACCTATACTGTGACTCTAGGGGTTTTGATAAGGGAAATTGTTAGTGTTTGGTCCTAAAAAATAAGGCTCATGTGGTTTTTGGAAGGGAGGTAAGAGGTGCCTTTTTTATAAGATATAAGAGGGGCACATTATGGATCTCTCAAAATATTAAATTATTATAAATGTATTTTTGATTTAAAATTACTCTAATGTGAGTTATTTTAGATATAGAATAAATATAGGTTTAAATCAACTTGACCAATTATTATTAGATATGTTTAGGTCGCAATATTATTATTATTTTTTTGGCTTTAACTCTTAGTAAGACCCTTTAAATGATACCATGAAAATATTACTTTTTAATATTCAAGGTTAATATTGTTTCTATAAAATGTCAAACTGACCCCAAATAAATAATGTCTGAAACATTTAACATTAATGTAATTTTTTTTTTGGAAATATATAATTTTTTATGAATTTTATTTTAATTTATAATGTATTATTTATTTTAAAAAATCATTTATGTCAATTTTAATATAATTCATTTTTTTACTTTTAAAAATTTCATAAAACTTGAAACTTTTGAATAAAAACATTTGATATATCAATAATATTTATAATTTAAGTATTATTTTTTAATTTTGTTAAATGTTTCAAATTATAATTAATTTAATATTATTAATATTGTTTATATAAAATTTAAATTAAATAAACTATTACTAAATCATTATTATGAATTCTTTTAACTAATTTAATTATTATGTAATTTTTTTTTAAAAACATGATGAATATAAATATATTATCTTTCCAATAAATATTTATAGTATAATGTTTTTACCCCTATATTAAAAACTATTTTGTTATTAATAATATGAGTATGAAATTTTTCACTTATTTAAAAATATAATATAATAAATGTCATATTCATAACTATGTGGCATGAGAAGGTAATAATTTTGGCGTAATATTGATTTTGGACAAACCCAATCATGAAATGAATTAATGAAAAGAGTTAGTGTAAATTTATATTGATAAAATGTAATTTTTACCTTTAACTACCACATTTACCCTTTACTATATTATTTAAAATATTACTAAATATTACTATTCTTATGCCCAAAAATAATAAAAAACTATTTATATAATTTGGACCCACTAATTCAAAATATGTAGTCAACTTTTGAAAATTAAAAATAACGATGTTTCAGAAATTAATTTAAAATTTATATCCTTGATGGGAGTGAGAAAATGAGTTTTTAATGTTTAAACAAGAAAATGATTGAAATTAATTTAAATCTAAATTAAATGTAAAAATAATGACAGTGAAATAAATTGGAATAAATGAATAAAAATCATAAATTTATACATTTAAACAAATAAATGATTTTGTTTAACCCTATAAATTATTTTTATGAAAAATGTAGTTTTCGTTTAAAATTCAGTATTGTCAAAACTCATAAAAACATTATTCATATATAAAAATAACAATATTTTAACTAATGAAAAATATATATCCATATTTAATAGAAAAAGTATATTT
Source organism: Viscum album (assembly GCA_963277665.1). NCBI lineage: Eukaryota > Viridiplantae > Streptophyta > Magnoliopsida > Santalales > Viscaceae > Viscum > Viscum album. The sequence continues at coordinate 603,257,415 of OY728166.1, forward strand.
TTTTAAAATAATATATATAGAATTTCCAAAAAATATATTTAAAATAGTCTTACTATTAAAAGGGGATTTACTTAATTTATAATAATATTGATTTTTATTTGAAATATTGGGGTTTTTCTAATTTTATACACATAAATTATATTAGATTAATATAAAACATAATTAATTTCATATATGACATCTATATAAAATTAATATAATTATCTAATATTAAATTATTTAATTTATTAAGATAAAAAGTCTTTATGAGCATAAAAATAGGTCATTATAGAAACATTTCTTATATATTCAGTTGATTCATATATTAAATTCTAATTAAATTTTATCCAATTAATTAGAAAGCTTATTTTTATTAGTGAATTAATAATAATTTTAACTACCAACTTAACTGCTTGGTAATAATTTCATTTTTAGTAATAATATTAATCATGGATTATTTATTATCAGTGTTTTGTGCAATGTATGATATTAAATTAATTGAATATATTAATTAATAAAAATTAAATAAAATCATCAGGTGTTCCATTATGAAATTATTCAATAAATTGTGTTCTCACATTTCGAACTAAGGATTGAAAAAATGGGTATTCACTATTGATAATAATGTAGTTGAAATCCCACATCATATTAAGCATTATTGAGACCTCCACATTAATACAAATAAATGGAAATATGAAATCCACCAATGATAAAAATACTAGGGTTATATGTATGAAAACATTTAATGGGAAGATAAATATAACTCTCAGGGTATGGTGGAGAGTTATAGTGAACATGATTAGGATAAAGCTTAAAATCACAAAGCATTAAATGAAAGATGACATATGTTTTCATTGGATTCCCCTGAAAAGAAGATACTAGGATAACATTTTTGTATTCATAATCCTTCCAATATAGTTGATTAATTAATTTACTTCATTTAATATCAACTTAAGGAAACATATTTGATAACTATTTGTGTTTTACCCTTCAATCAATTTCAACCACAAACACATATTTCTATAAAAAAAATTTTAAAAAGATTTTATATATCTAAATTCAATTGGGTTCAAATAATGTACATACAAATAATATTACATACTTTTTAAATAAAGAAATCAATGTTATACTAACTAGTAAATCACATAGGTCACATTTAGGTGAAGCACCCCTGTCTCCCTTTGGTTGCATGTTCATGTCTTGCAGTCGTACTGGATGCGACAGGTTGTCGTCTGAACTACGAGATATCCTTTATCAAAAACAATATTATTATAACATTACAGAAATAATCTTAATATTTTCCACTATGAAAAATTTTATAACCTCAAAATTTATATCAAATTATCATTCCAACCTATATACATATATAAAATATATAGGTCCAAATTATCAGCCCAAAAATTTATAAGCAATATCAAAAAATCTCCAAAATCAACATAATAATAAATTTTCTCCAAAAATAGTATTGAAAATATTATAGACATTTACCATAGCATATTAATACCTAGATCACCATAAAACCTTAATCAATATATTTATGCTTATAAACTCATAATAAGAATTATTGGATTTCAATCTTTATTTATTCAATAATTCTGATGACTATTCCAACCTTTATAAAATAATAAAGTGACATAATTATTTTATCCGTGTATTATTATTCATTATATAATGAAAGAACCCAATCTTGAACCTGATTCATTGTCTTTTTTGAGTCATATTCCTTTGATACGTGGTGAATTCTATTATGTAGTTCAACTTTCCCTTACAGTTGAAGCATTGAACAATTGAAAGTTATTTCCTTCCCATAAAATCAAGAGCATGAATGACTTTTTATCTACACATAAAACAAAATCTTTTTCATATTAACAATATACCATAGTGTCTCCTTAAATAATTATTAAATGTAAGAAAACCCTTCATTCTCTTTTTCCATTTCCCCAATTTTTTCAAAAATATTGTTTAATGATCATGCTTCTCTAGGTATCCATAATACATAGAGTAAGCTTTGCATGTCCCATTATCATATAATATTCTATACTCATATGATGATACTTCTTGGGAGGATATTTCACTTGAAAATGTTATCATTAGACCATAAATGATAAAATTATTCTTACACTTTGGATCACTTTCCTCAGTGAGTTTTAAATTCCTTCTAATATGTACTATTTCTAAATGATGACTTACAAATGGTATGATCAAATAATATTGTATGATCCTAGAAATAATAAAATAAATAAAATATATTGTAAATTTTTTGAGTATCAATACTCATTATCATAAACATGGTTTCTTTGGGAGAATATTTACTTCTAAATCCATCATAATGGTTTGTAATGAAAATTAAAACTATCAAGAGAAGTTCCCTTAGGAGTGTCAAACTAGGTGTGCAGTAAGTCCCACTATTCTATGACAAGTTATATATAGTTAGTACTAAAACAACGTGTTAGATTAATAAATAATATTATATAATTTTCAAAACCACATCTAGTATAATATTCCAACTAGGGATGTTTTTCTTAGAATACTCAAATATTCTCTACCTTAACAATACTATAGGAAGTTCCTCAATACATACCCTTGAGTATATCATAGGACTATATTTCCTAATCTATGATTATTATGCCTAGTTTCTATTTTTGATGATAATATTCCTTTGATAACAATTGTAATGACCCCTACCCCATTATCTCAAAGATGGTTCCTTAATTTATTACTTATGGAATGATATAAGTGTCGAATCCTGAATAACCTATCTGTTTAGAAGTCATGTGAAATAGGTTACATTTATGAACAATAAATTAAAATTATAAACATAAAATAAAAAATTGATAATTTTGTGAGAATTACATTAATATCTTTTATTAACCTATTATACGAGTCATAATATGCATCATAGAATCCTAATAAAAGAAAACCTATGAAAAGAGTGATATCAGATGCTCATAAAGGGTAAGATTATAATGGAATATATTGTGTGCAATGAAGAAAAGTCCTTAATGAAAGGTGTATAATTTAAACATAATCCATAAAAACATAATAATGAGACTAATATAGGATTAATAAATCCAATTTATATATATAAATATCCACATGGATATTCTACTACTGTAATAATAATAATATGTAATATCAATAACTAATATCATATTTTGGAAATCTGTATTGTTAGACATCATAAACATACCATATAGGTTTCAGCCAAGACATCATAAATAAATGGCATTAAACCAAAACTAATTTGTCTCATTAGACCTACTGATGAATCTAGGGGTTGTGGAAGACCATACCAATTAGTTAATGAGTCTAATGAATTACACATATAAAACTTGTGAAACATAACCAAAATAAACATTAATATTTAAACTAACATAATAAATTATAATATATTAACAATAAACCATGAATGGTATAAAAATAAAACAAACATAGTCAAACAGATCATAAATCCTTCAATAAAATAAAGAATATAGTATCAAATGAGATCAACCTCAATCAATAATAGGATTCATCAAAGGATATTGAAATAGAAGAAAACTCTAATAAAATCATTAAAATTTTCATTAGAGAAATACAGCTTTTACTTTAATTAAATTAATTGAAAGTCATGAATTTTTAAATAAAATATTTTATTTAAGAAGAAAATTTGAATTTTGAAAAGGATGATTGAAATAATTATGGTTTATTGATAGTTTTAAAACCACTCATGTCATACAAGATAAAAATAAACATTCTTTCTGTAATTGTTTTTAAAAAAATTATAATGTACCTTATTTGGAGAATGAAAAAATATTCCTTTTAAAACATTTTATAAAAATGTAGAACTTGTATAAATAGACTTAAAAATAGTAGGAAAATAATGAAAATATTTTTGTAAAATATATTTTAAATAAAATATCAGTGCTTGGTAAAATATTACCAAATAGAAGGTTTTGTATAAACAATCCTAAATAAAAATGAGATTGTGAAATTATTTCTTTCCTCGTGTTTGATTCACTCTGTACATGTCCAAAACGCATCTATAGTGGATTTAAAATTATTATTATATTATAATATAATGGTAAAAATATTTATAAAATCATGTATTATTTATTTATTACGTTATATTACCTGTTTATGAACAATTCCATGTCACAACAACATATTGGGTAATAAACACATTGTTTATTATGGGTATTTTGAATTATCATTCATAATCATATTAAAACAATCATTATTTACATACATAAAATTTAAATCTTGATTTAAATATCATATATATTCAGTATATATATATATAATATAGGAATTTGATAAATCATTTCAGGGAGATGGTAAGTCATACGTACAAATGAAAGTTGTTTCTTTTTTCTTATTGTATTAGATGGAAGAAGGTAAATGAAATATATGAATATATATTATTAAATTTTAATTAATATGTATTATTTATTATTTTTATTCATTAAAATTATTTTTATAATCAATATTGATTGGATAACGTGGAAGATCGTTCATGTCGCACCGTGGAGATGATGGGGAGTACGTGCGCACGAGCAACTATATCATTCCCTTAATGTTAAAAGGGTAATGAATTAGATGTTATATTAAAAATAAATAATCAAAATAATGACATATTTATTATTAATATCTATTATATTTAACATTATACCGATCCAAATTATATGGTGACTAAAAACAAATTACACTACAACATGGAGATAATAAGATGTACGTACACACACATGGCGATATTGTTTTTCATAGGATTGATAAACAGAGGAATATGATTTTCACATAAAAATAACAACTTATTAAACAATATATTTTTCTAGATTTATTTTTATAATGGAAAAACATGTGAATAATAATTATAAGTTTAAATAGTATTAAAGGAGTCACTAAAGACAATTACTCTTCTTTAGAAAACCTCCTTTGAATCTCCTATTACAGACAATATGGTTGGTCATTTAAAAATACCAGAAACTCTAAGATATATATAATTTATTTTAAAAGGTAAATGGATATGACATGGTTGATAAATAAGGATTAATTTATTGTGATACAGTAAAATAGGAGGTTATTTTTTATATGTGACGAGAGGGGAACATTAAGAAAATCTCAATATATTATATTAATATAAATTTATTTTCAAAATAAATTTTATATAAAGTGATTTATTTGGAAGATAAAATAATTTTGGGTCTAAATCCAATAATCTAATTATTTTTATAAATGTTTAGGTCAAAATATTAACCTTTTTATTGGACATTAACACTTAGTTAAGCCCTTAAACTCTTACTGTGACAAATTTACTTTTTACACTTTATGGTTAATTTAGTTTTTATATGATTACTAAATTACACCAAATTTATCATTGATGAAATATTTTACATCAATATATTAATTTTTATTTATGAACAAGTTTTATGAATTTAATATTATTTTTATAAATTATTACTTATTTTAATGTACGACAAATGAATATTTTGATGTTATTGATTATTTTCCTTCAATAAAATATCTTAACAATATGATAACCTTGAAGAAGCACATGTAATATATCACTAAAATTTATAATTTATCTTTATAATCCATTTATTTAATTTATTATGTAAATTATATTTATTTTAATATTTTAAATAGCATTTATTAGATATTTCTATAAATTAACAATTTCTGCATCAATATTACGAAAAAATGTTATTAAATTATCCATTATTTTAAAAATTATAAATAAAATTTCATGATTAAGATAAATATATTTTATTTCAAATTACTGTTTATTGTATAATTTATATTTTTTTAAACCTATATTAAAAATGATTAATTTATTAGTAACACGAGTATGAAATTTTAAACACATCACTAAAAAAATGCAATAAATGTCATATTACTACCCATATCGATTAAGAGGGTATAATTTAGGAATAAAGTTGATTTTGATATAATCCCACTCATAAAACTAAATTAAAATAACTTATAGGGAATATTGATAAAATTATAATATTATTTTTACCTTTAGTTACATGATTTACACATAACCATGGTAAATAAAATATTAATACATTTTACTATTCAAATTACTAAAAAAATATAAGAAAGGTATATAGATGATATGGACCAACTAATTAGAAATATTAAATCCATTTTTGAAATAAAAAACACACAATTTTAACTAGTTAATTTAAATTTAATATTGTTGATGTGAACATAAAGTGTTTTATTAATGTTTAAACATGCAACAGATTAAACCATAATTTTATATAAATTCATTTTAGAAATGATTCCAATGACCATCAGTTGAATAAATGATAAAAATTATCTATTAATATGTTAAAACCTTCCTATAATATTATTTAACACTATAGATTATTTGGATGAAAAATGATATTTTTAATTAATATTAACTATTTTTCATTATTTATTAATACATGAAACATGTCAAAAAAATACCGAAAAGTTATCTATGTTAAATTTTATTATAGAAAATTCAATAATTAAGGTTATTTTAAAATTAATTTATATAATCGTTCTGTACAATTATATTTGTAATATGTTTTCAACTGTATTTCTTTTTGAAACCACTTTTATAAAAATATTGGGTTTTTGTGGAAGATTGTTTTTGTTCTTATCTTGTGCCTATAAAATTAATTAAAAAAATTAATTTATAAAATATATATCATATATATTTTATTAATATAATTATATTAGAGTAATTAATTTATCTTATATTGATAAATTGACTTTGTGACCATTTAAATCATTTTTTATAAAAACATTTCCAATATATTCAGTCGATTCCTATATTAATTTCTAATTAATTTTAATCCAATGAATTAAACCATATATTTTCATAAGCTAATTAATAATATTAAAAACCCACAACAAAAAAATAATGTTATAATTTCAGTCTAAATTGTAATATTACTTTTGGTTTGTTAAAGCTCAAAGCCATGGGCAACATAAGCTATCAAAAAAATTGTATTTATTTAAAAAGAAAAATACTATAAAATTTTTGGTGTGTTACAAGACATGTCAATTCATCAAGGGGATATGAAATTATGTGCACCAAAAATCACTATATCTCTATATCAGTCCTCATATATTGATTAAAATATTTAATTCATGAACTATATTCGTTATCCATAAATATTTATATTGAATAAATAATAATGATTGAAAAATATTTCCCAGTTAATCAATTATATTCCAAAGTGAAATAAAATAATTTGAAATGATATATGATATAATAAATAAGAATATTCATGATTAATAATATTGATATTTAATGTATATTTAATTTGAATTGATAATAATAATGTGAATGTTTCATTGAGTTAAAAATGAAAATAAAATAAATCCAGAATGTGAATGTGAATACATTACCTTGTTAATTTGATAATCAACCATATGTAGAAATAATAATTATTATGTAATTACAAAATATCCACTTATATGTATATGGAAAATATAGGGTCAATATGTTTAATGAATATAAATAGTCTATACAAGATAATTAATACATACTTGTGAAAAATAGCCATTTCACATTTAAAAACACATTTAAAAAGACAAAGAAATTGTAGATTATTAGGTGAAAATTCTTATTTGTGAATAAATGTTTAAACATTTAATGAATATTTCAAAAAAATTATTTATCATTATGGTGGGTATATTTCCATCATCCATATTTTAGGAAAAAAACATTCATACCATATTTCTAGTAAAATAAAAAATATAATTTATTCAAAAAAATTAAGAAGATTTATTTGAAAATTTTTTGAAAAATTTCAGACATGGATAAATATTATTTCACAAAATAATTATAGAATAATAAATATATTTTTTTAAAATATTTTGATAATAAGTTGATATTGAAGATAAAATATATTGGACTAAAAATAAAAATTTCATCTTATTATCTTAAAAATGGTCTAAATACATTTACGTACCAAAATGTAGAAAATTGTAATTTTACAAGAAATTGTTAATTTTAAATTAATACTACATATATAAATATTGGAAATGAAACATAAAGGTGTTTTTTAAACAATGATCAAATAATTTCATTCAATGGAATTTTAGGTCTGAAAAATCCAGATTAAAATGAAATTGATTCATAATCTTTAAGGATTTGGTAACTTTAAAATCATAAACCCTAAGAATGAAATATAATTAAATGTAAAGTTAAATAAAATGTATATAAAGATGATATTTTTATAAAATATCAATGGGGTCATAAATTTACCTCATAATAATAAAAAGGTTCATGATACCAAATATGTGTCAGTAGAGGGGAAATTCATATAAAACATCATATAAATAACATTCCATTGAAGAGAGTATCAATAAATTAATTGATTATGTTTGTAAAATTTAAATCCAAAAAGAAAAATTGATTAGATGTAAAATATTATAATTGAAATACATTACATACCTATTTATATAATAATATGTATATTAATGTTGTAATATGACTCAATTAAAAGAAATGGCGTTATGAAATTCCATACCACCAAGAATCATTCATTTCAAATAAATATGGATTAAATAATTCAAATTGGAACAATAAATAAATTGAAGTATTATATTTTAATGATCTTACATATAAATGGTTATTAAATTCATTATATATGATAAATTAGTTAATAACTCTAAAATTTTCTTATATGAAATGAAAATGAGAGGAAATTTATTACTATAATTTTCCCTATAGTTGTAAATTTTTTAAAAATTTATATAATTATTTTAAACAATTTATTTATATATAATATAAAAAAAATTCATATTTATAATATAACATATAGCCTCATTATAAAATATTTTCACCAATCCGTTAATAATATTTCATTATTACCAATATTTCATGTGTTTGTTGCTTTATTTTCCCAAGCATGATTCATAAATCTTTTTTTTGTTTTGCATATGATATATTTCCATCTTATACATAGATATATTAATGTCATAAATTTCATATTTTTTCATTATATGTATTTCTTTAATCATTAATGACAGTTTAACATGGAAAATGGATCACATTACTTTGTGGAGATGGTAAGCTATATGTGCGGATGAGTGAAAATATCTTCCATTTAATGGTTTAAAAGGTATGTACATGGGTGATGAATTAATATCAAATAAATAATATTATTTCATACTTATCATATATTATAATATATAATCATTTTTTATCATCATTACAGTCTATGTGATTCAGTGACAGAAAAAATGGTATCAGTTCATGAGGTGATATTTTTTCATACAAAAAAATGATAGATTTTATTCGTATTAGATATATAATGACATGGATAGATATTTTGTCATAAAAACCTCATTAAATTATAGATCCAATTTTTATAATATTTAAATTACTATAAAATAATTTATGGTAGGAAAATAAGAAGTACAATGATGGAGTTTAGTGTATAAAATCATCTTCACTTATAGGACCCTACTTATTATATATTATTAAATACCCAATTTTATATTATTTATTTATATTGTTATTTAAAAAAAAACATGATGGTATAAAAATAATATGTACAACGAAAGAGAATATTGAAGACAATTACCTTATTATAAAAGAACCTCCTTTATATCTCTTACTAAGGACCCAACTGTTTGTTCTTTTTAATGAAAAATATATCTGGAATGTAGATAATGATTTTTTGTAGATATTTATTCATGTTTTTTTCAGGTTAAATGTCTCGTGTTGTGTCAGGAAATGATGGGAGGGGATTTCATTTTTCAATTTGGGAGGAGTGACATTTTTTAATTACCTACAATTGTTCAGTAACAAGATATTATTGACACCCCACATGCCAATGAATGTGTTGATTAATTATGTGGATGAATTCTAAGGTCTATCCACACCTCCAAAAATAAAATGAAACATTTTTTATTCATGTTAATCCCTTATTCTCTATTTTTTTCTAACATTCCCCATTTATTTCTCGCCGTTGAAAATAGTTTTTTATACAATAGTAATTATCCTAAAATAGTAAAATAAAATGAAAATTATTAAAAATTTTAAAAGACAAATTTTTTATTTTAAATAAAATTAATAAAATAAAAATTTATTTTTTGTGGAAAATTAATTTCATCATAGTCAAATATATTGCACAAAAACCTTGTTTTAACGTTAATCATGGTAATAAAATTTTACAGTCTTTATTAATCAATATGAAAAATAATTATATTAGAATCATAATAAAATATTAATTATTATGATTATATATTTCCAATCCAGTTTATAATATACAAATTATATAATTAGAATAGATTAATTTAAAAATAAACCTACAAATCAATTCAAATAATGGGATATCAATTTATGAATTTTTCAGGTTTAAGATGAAAATAAATTAATTATTATAATTGTATCCCCCATTACATTGATTAAAATTCATATATTAATATATATGATATCAAATTTTCATGAAAAAAATTTATAATTATTTTCAATTTTAATTAATTAATTTTTTTTTATCATTATATATATAAAAATGTTTTAAAAAACATTCAATTTTAAGAAAAAAACAAGTCCAATTACAAAATATAGTATAACGAAGTTTCATATCAAATTAGTTATATTAAATATAAATATGTAACAATTATTATCTATATACGATATATTTAAATAATAATCATATATTGATAGTAAATAATCAATTGAAAAAACAACTGTATTTGAAAAATCGGTATTTTTCACTATTAACTAAACACCAACCTCTCCATACAAATCTAAAATATTAACATAATAATATTTTGATGTGATGATTTAGAAAATCATATTAATTTTATCAAATGAAAATTATAATTTTTTTTAAATTAATTATTATATTTTCACATAAAATAGGTAAAATCAACTATTGAAAATTTTATTTTTGAATGATAGAATTATATCGCTAAAAGATGGAATAAAGGTCATATCTCTAAAGAATGAAGAGAGTCTCTCTCATCAAAGTTATGCCCATTTTCTAAATGGGTTCTTTCCGAGGGAGGATGATGTCATCATTAACCATTATCAGATGTTTTCACTATGCAGCAAGCAGCGTCTTCCGACTGTTCTTGACGATGACCTTGGTCATCGAGGTGATGAAATTCATCCCTCTACTAATTTTTTGGTTTCTAAAACCGATGTTAAGGGAATATCACAGGGTGGCAGAGATGATTTATCGGAGCATGTTGGTGATGAATACAGAGCGAGCTGATGATGGATTCTGACGCAGGATCTGAACCGGTGACGATGGATGGTGAGGGTGGCGAAGCCTGACTTCACCCAACAGTGTAGAGATGAAATCATGACGGTGATGGGAAGAAGGTGATTACAATCGAGAAGAGCTGACTACAGCTCAATGTTGGATCTCGTTGATCTTGGGTACCTCATGTGGATGGGTATAAGCTGACAACGATCGAACTGGCATTTTTGGGACCCTCACGGCCGTGTTCTTCCTGGTGGTGGTGTGGACACCTGATGGTGGGGTTGGTCAGTGATCATCTGGCGAAGCAGGTTTCTTGCAGATCCAGTGATGCAGGTGATGACATTAAAAGGGAAATGTGGATATTGATGACTGTTTGAGCATGACGATGACGTTGAAGCCCAGTGGGGAGGTTCATTCCCCCCGAGTTAGATCCTCATGGGATGTGAGCCAAGGAAGACCTAGGGTGGATCACGATGACCTCATGCTACATGTGGGCTATCGACCTCTTGGTTGTGGTGTTGTGTATCGGCGCGACGACTGTGCATATTACTTGTTCGGGATGCGAGATTTGACCTTGGGATTCTGGATCTTTCTGACCAGTTCTTTCCAGTCCAAAAGTGTTAGGGGGACCTCGATTATTGGGTTGAGGTAACTTCGGGTCCCATGTGTGTTGGTGATATTAAGGGGGTTGTTGAATATGAAAACGGAGTGGGGATCTCAGGACATGGTTCTTGTGGGTGCATGGTAAAATCATGTGATTGTGAACTTGGGTGGTGCAGGTGGTCTGATGACCCGGGTTGGGCCTTTGCTGGTCATCTTTGTGTTGATTTTCTATGTCTGTTTAATTTTCTAGGGATTTTGTTCAAGTTGTCGTGTGGGCAGTGTTAAACTGCCATCTTGTGTTTGGTGGCGCTTGTGCCACATTTCTGTATCGTTGTGTGTTTTACTTTTTTTAATAAATTTTGGGGATCGGGTACGCTCGAATCCCGAAATTTCTTGGTATATCACTAAAACATTAAGTGATTATTTACAAAGAATTTACCCTTAAAATTTTCATTAGTAGAATCTATATCTATATCATTATATGTTTCATAATTCCTTTAATACAATTTATACCATCCAATTCAAATGATATGACATAAATATCATATTTATGTAAAATATTATGGGAGTCATTTACTATTAGTTTTATTTATTGTATATGCTATCTAACATAATGACATTATTTTAAAATATATATGTGTTAATTTTTTTTAATAATATATAATATTTATTTATTTTAAAGTCGATTTTATGTATTTGGTCAATGAAATTTAATGAAAGTTCTTATTTATATATAAGTAAATGAATAATTATTCATTAATTTATTATAAACCATTTAGTAATTCTAATAAAATCTTATATAATTAAAAGTCTTTATTTCAAGGATTTTTCTCAAAATATTTTAATTTCTTATTGTATTAAAATTTCATTATTTCTATTGAATTTTTTTAATGAGATAAATTATTTATATAATTAATAAAATAATGTACTTTTAACCAAATTATTATAACTTTATAAATTTTTTGAATAAATACTTTTTATTCCTAGAAATATATATTTCTTAATAATGGTATTTATATGATTTTTAGATATTTTTTTAAAAATATTTTAAATTTAATCCACTCTAAATAATTTCATAATTTGAATCAAAATTCCCAAAATTATATAATAAGTTTTATATCATTTTAAGGAATAAAAATAACTTATTGCGGTAAAAATTAGGTTATAATGGTTAAGGTAAAATTTTGAAAATTGTTTTACCAAATGTGTAATGACCTAGATTATTGAAATACATTGAATTGATAATTTTAAATTATATATTTATAGATCTACCCATATCCAACTCTCTTAATTATCTAGTTTGGTGTTTATGTGAAATTACCTACCTTATTCCATAAGGATTTGGTATTTGTGGAAATTATACTCAAACACACCACTAATTATACTATTAAATAACCACATAAAACCACCCATTTCAATTTGTTACACATTCATACCTACCCATATTATCTACTTAACAACCCTCTATCATGTTTGGTTACCTCAAGTCATAAGGTGTCACAAACACTTTATTATAAAGAGGATCATTGAGAGAATATTATAGTATTAAATATAACGGTTATCCTCCCATTAATCATTCATTACCATATTTTAAACACCCATAATCATAAATATGATTTATAACTTCAAAAATATGTTTTTGAAATCATTAATCATCTACCTATGTGATATCATCACTATAAAAACATGTTCATAATAATTTTTTCATTAAAATATCTCCACTGATGGGTTAGTTGTACTAGATACATGGGTAATGTTATAATTATTACATCATAAATCAATAATAAAACATAAATATTTAATATATCAGGGATTAATTATTAATTCATTATTTTTTTCACAATTATAAATGGGATATAAATAATGATAAATATATTTATCAATAAAATAATTTTTTTTTGTTCGAGAAAAATTAAAAAAATGGATATTTTAACTATACTAAGAAACTCATCACCATATGTTTCATAAAATGTAATTAGATATAAAAATATATATAAATAATATATCATTCAACCATTTCCATTTTTAATGTGAAATTCCCAATATAAAATACTATATTGCATAATTTCAATACCAATGATCAGATAAAACAAAAATGAATATATAAACATGTATATTATTTTTATAAATGAATGATTATTAATATGTTATAAAAATTTTATATTAATGGTAAAAATAATAATAAAAATAATTTTTTATATAGATGAATAATAATACCTAATTTATTACCGAGGATATCATATTGTGCTTGATCAAGAAGAAATCCATGCTAAGGGGCTTTGTTTACACAATATCTTTTCAATGTGTAGTAAAACATATTTAAAAAATATACCCATATATTTGTTTAAATTATACAATTTATCTATTTAATAAGATATTTCTATTTTATATTTTGGTAATTTATATGATCATGACATAATTTTTTCCAATGATGGATTTCATTTTAATAATGATATTGTATAGTTATGAATAAAATCCATCATCTCTATTATATATTCATACTCAATTAATCTATTATTTAATATTAAAAATGTTTTCATTTTTTATTTTGAGATTTAAATAAGTATTATAATTATTATTATTAATATCTCCATTTAAATATTTTTAAAAAAGTAAAACATTTTCTTCAATGTGGGTTTCCACTAAAATTTACCCAAAATTATAAATTCATTTCATTTCTTTTTTATATATTATGAAATTTTTACACTAAATTTTTGTACATACTATTTATATAATTCATGGTTATTTTATAAGAGATTATCCTAAATTAAGTATTTAAAAAGTAATTATATTACTTTTCATGGATGGTTTTTTAATGTGACATGAAACAATATTTTTTGGTTTGGAAGTTAACAAAACATTTTGTGGAGAGTTTTTTATTTATCTTTTCACTATATAATAAATAAATAAATATTATATGGGGCTGTGTTTCATTTAAATCCATATAATTCTATTATTATATAATTATTTTGTAGGACTGAATTTTTGGTTTTTATCGATCACAATATTGGTTTTTGATTATGATATTCCATTAGAAAAAGTAATGTGGACCATATTTTTTGAGGAGATATTCTTGTTAATATGAATTATTAATTACTTGTGTAAACAATATGTATGGTTTATCATACTTTTTCAGTGATTGTGATATATCCCTCTATTTTATTGAGTAATTCTCTATGTCTCTTGAGATAATGATGTCTTGTGAGAACCTGGTTGTGTTTGGTTATGATAACAACTCTATGTATGGAATGTTTTTCATTACACTATGATCATAACACTATTCTTGGAAATAATAACATTTATTAATATTGAAAAAAACATTCATATACTTGATTTAATTTATCTATGTTTTCAATGTTATAGTCAACATATTATTGTTCTTCTACGTAATGCTTCTGGTATGCTCAATTACTCGGTATTAATGTCTACTGATTCAAAAAACATATTTAGTGGTATATATTTCATATCAAGAAAATCAGTTGAGGCAATATATAAATTTTACATGATCTATAACCATCATTCATTCATGAGAAAAAAATTTATATTCTCTTATTAAATTAAATCTGAATATTTTCCCATATTTTGGTTTTCTAACATGCTTATAGTCTCATAATCTTTGAATATGTGAATATTTTTTACATACTGAGATTTTATTCATTATCCTTATGTTTCACATGTACACAAGAAACTAAATGTGGTAATATTACTTATAGGAAGTAATATTCATGAAACATGAAGTACATGTTGAATAGATAATTTGAAATAAGATATTAATACAGATAGCTTTTAAATACACTAAATATTTTAGTTAATGGAATGTGTATTAATTTCTAAGATTTAATGTATATATTATGGAATTGATATAATCTAATTGTATACTATTATTGGTTCATATTAGTAGGTAGTTGATATATGATTTGTTATTTTTTGGTATTATTCTTAGAAGTATAAGGGAACCTGACACAAAGATACCATGAATGGACAAAATATATCTTTTCCATAAATAAAGGATTCAAATGTTAAAAAATCATGGGAATGATATTTTATAATCATGTGATTGTTAATTATAATATTATTGTATATTACCATAAATATTAATAACCATATTATAGTATATAGTGGTAATAATGATCCCTTAAATGATGTAGTTAATGTTATGTATCAAGAAACTCCTATGTGTTGTTATAAATGGAGGAGTCATATTTGTTATAAATGAATTTGAAAAATGAAAATGAAATATTTTTCTTTTTGATAATGAAAATGCTGAATTTCATTGTATTGACTATGATACAGATGTTTATTTCCCATTGGAAATTATATAATATGTGATTTTTATCTGATGGATATATCGGTCTATTATGAACAATGTAATTTAATTAAAATTATGATGACATCATTTATTTAGCGGTGGATAATGTAAATCCCTATGTTATAGGAAAAATATTGTTTAAATAAACTATATAAATATAATCCATACACATTATTTTATATTTTTTTCAAATTAATGATGCTTGAATAGAAAATAATCCATATAATATAGGGACCAAAATATTAAAATGTTATTCACTATTAATGGAACATTTTAAAAACATTATATGAAAAAATGTATTACATACCATTGGTTATTAAATTCCTTAGATGACTATATATAAAAAATATCATTAGTTTAATTAATAAATAACTAGAAATTAATATGAATTTAACAAAAATGAAATCTATAGATTCCAATGATGAATTGGTTTCACTGATTGGGGATTAGTGTTACACTCAATTTTTGAATATTTATCATTTTGAATTCATCTTTTCGATCGTGAAATGACTATTGATCCACTCAATGATATTTATAAATATCATCTCATGTGTAGTATTAATAATAAAGATATAAACAATAGTATTTATAAGGATAATTGGAAATTCGTACATCTTTCCATGTCGGTCATACCCTCATATAAGGATTATCAACTATAAATGTTTTATCTATTTCAATGTTTGATATAAAATCAAACAGTTTCTTCGCTTGAAACCACATAAGAAGTTCATTATATTATATCCCATAATATTAAAAGAATCCAAAATGTCATGCTCCTAAATCACAAATTAGGATTCTTCAACTGTGGATCCCACTGACAGACTCCTCCTACATCCAATCACAATTTAGAGACATCCAATACTCCCATATCCAATAAAGAGGATTCTCTTATATTAAGATCTAATAAAAATACCTCTATCTTTCATTAATTTTGATTCACTATAGGATATGGTCCTCATCTATTTAAATTAGATCATTATATAACACTTTCTCATGTACCTATTTAGGTATATTTTCAGCATGATTGTCTATTTAAAATGATTATGAATACCTCTATATGGTATGTATCCTCAATAAAAAAAATGATCGAGATGTAATTAATTCTTCAAATATTGGTGAGAAAAACTCAATTGAAGTCTTGATATTGTATACATACATTATTTTATATTTTAATTAACAATAATCCTTTTATATACTCTATACATAATCTTCATGGATTCTCAATCAATGTGCATGCGTGATAAGGTTCGTGGTATTCTAAATTTTAAATTCTAGAATACAAGCAAACACAAACATGTGTATATATTTTCTATTACGATTTTATATTATTTAACTAAATGTTTTGTATCTATAATTTTCATAATCATTTATTACAATAATTTAAACAAGAAATTTCTACTCTACACTATCTTGTGACCAACCCTAATTGGAGATAACATTTCTTATTCATGAAAGTTTCATAAAGACACTACATTGTTTTATTCACGCGAATAAAAAATATTATATTGGAAGATCATGAAGGTTAAATTTTCATCCTTTACAATTGTACTCCCTTCTATTTCATAATAGTGAAGACAAATTTTATATAATGTGTGTTGATTTTACTAACATGTTACAATCAAAAAGAATTTATATGGTATACAATATCTATCAGTGTATAAATGTTCATCATGTGGAATTAGGCGGTTATGTGTATATTTCTATCATGAGACTCATCATATAAAAAGTTCATCATGTATCAAACAATGGGTTCTTTAAAAAAATAATCTTCAAATTAGATTCCCCTCTTCCTCATGAAAGAAGAATATTCAAATATCAAGTCATCAAAATAAGTGATTTAATGGTGGTTCTGTTTCTTTGAAAATGGGAGAACTATCATGATCAGTTGCAACTGTCTCTGACTAGTTTCATCTATTATTATGGTCATGTATCAATGTTCCTTGAACTACATTATCTCCGATAAAATAGTGACATTGTGTCTCTATTGTTTAATTTGGGTGATAGATTTTATAAACACCCCTCCATTTTAATTTTCCCTAAAAAACATTCAAATCAAATATTGGAATATTTTCTTATGTGAGATCATGATGTATCCTTCATGGTGAGTATCTTTAATTATTCTCTAAATAATTATGTCAAGTATGATTAAGGATGAAAAAAAAGTTTTCTAAAAATCCATATTGTCTTTGATAGTATTTTTTCCACTCAATCATTCATTAATTATTATGAATGAATGTATAAATGTACTTTGAATCTATATCATGGCCATAGAATTATCATGGCGACCTATGTGGTTATATTATGTGGTTAAACCATAAAAAAATGTACAAGAACTTTTATATGATAACTAAAGGTGAATTTGATCCATCATATGAACGAATTGCTCCCATTGAATATATCATAGGTTTATTTTAATTTCAAAATGTTTTCAATATGGGGGACCATTAATCATGTGTATTCATCTCACATTGGAATAAAAATAAATTTTCTTGACCCTTTCTTAAAATGTTCCCCTTCTATAGGTAGATCAATGTATGGGTCTGATCCCAGCACCGACTAGCCTCAACACATTCCAAGATGCTATCCTACCACCTTTATATCTTATTAAGTAGTGCCACCACTATACTCAATTTTATATGCATGCATTATGCCTCATACCGGACCCATTGATATCCAGGAGGACCTTTATGAGTTTGATGTCCCCAGGGTCCCACATGTGTGGTTTAGGGTTCCGTGGATGGATTAAGCGATGTACAATTTTTTAATGAACTCCTTCATTAAAACAATAACATAATATACTATAAAATACCCTGCATAAAATTCCTTTATGAAAATATATATATATAAATTTAGTTTTTTTCATGGACTTATTATAATTCTTCATGTGACTAATAATTTTCATGTTTTTTTCATCCTCCATTATTTTAATTTATTTAATTATTGATAAACCCCAATAATTTTCAAATTTTATAGGAAAAAATCCAATCAATGACCCCTAATGTCTTCATGTGATTCTATAAAAATTCAACACGCATAAACACATCATCCAAAAAACCACCAAACATATTTGAACAAATCATTGAAAATAAATGTAATTGAAGGCCTATAAATCACACACTTTCTAATTTGTTGTCAATATGTCTTCACATATTAAAAAGTAAATTCATGTGATCAAACATTATCCACCATATTATATATTTTATAAAATGGATGTGATGGGGTTTTTGATGTGTTTCATAGTGAGGAATGTCATCACATGGTTATCCTTTCAATGAGTCTTGAATTATTCAATGTTATTTTAATGAGGAAAACTAATGCATGAAAAAATATAGATATACCAAAGGATGTATATTATATCCACATATTATCCCTCATGTGAAATAATTCTAATAAATTACTAATTATGATTTACTATTTTGATAAAAGTCATATTTTATAATGAAATGAAAAATCATACTCATGCATCAATAAAAAAAACATAACATTTAGGTGTAGGAAAATACCCTATAGTTTTTATAATCCTATAATAAATAAAACAATACCAATTAATTAATATCATTAATAAAATTTATATTGATGGATTGATGTGTGATTGGAATACCTCTTCATCTTGTTTTATAATTCTATTCAAATGATCCACATGAAATTTGTATTGAAGTTTTAACAGATTCAACACATAAATTCCACCCATCAGGGGATACATCGATGTCCTTAAATTCTATACATTTTACTAAAAAATAATATATTTTGGAATAATGAGGAATATTATTTGTCAATAAGAGTAACATTCATTTTGATAACTACCTCTCAACACTGGCTATTATTTTCTTACAATATCATTAATCTTTTTCTCATCTTTTTTACGTTTACCTTTTTCAAATGCAAATTCTATTCGTGAATGACTTATTTAAGATTTAGAATTATTTCTATATTTCTATAATTTATAATCAAATTTAGTTTGATGTATCCCAATAAGTAGGAATTATTTATTGATATTTTATGTATTCTTAGAGACATCACATAACTTCTCACTATTTTCTTATTAAGTCCACTTCCATTTCAAATAATATTGAATATATGTATGCCGTTTTTAAGAATATCATATCAATGTAACCCTTATAATTACATATACCAAAAACATCATTTAATCCTTCATATCCTTTTTTTCTTGAAATCATAGATGATTTTTTTTGTTCACAACATTATTACTTTTGCTAATAGTTTTATTGACAATATATTTATTTTGTTCGTCAATCTAGAATGACCTGTCACTATGTTTTCTTATATACATCCCATTTGTGTGGGTATTATCATCACATTATGAGATTAATTATTCATAATTGGTATATAACATCGCTAATAAAAATCTAAACCTTTAATTTTTTATACTCATTGAAATCTGTAAATATTCTTGTTCTTTCTTTGTACAACAATTCATTTTTTGGGGATTCCTCTTTTTAAGTGAAATTATTATATTATCTCTAATATATATCACACGAAATTAAGACCTTTTTTATTTTCAATATTAATATTATTAATCCAACATTCTAGTTCTATGGGGATAAAAATCATTCAACACCAAAAATAGCATATCATCTTTATTTTCTAAATTTGTGCTATTGTATTTTTACATTTCACAGATTATGATCAATAATTATTTTGAGTGGAGGTTTCACAAATTTGATATCTTTTTAGGGAAAGATATTAATTATTTTATTCATATAAACCTATTATGTTGGTTTATTATCATTTTTCTAACCATCAATAATTTCAAAAAATTTATTTTCAAACATATACTAGTAATGGAATCAATAGTGGTACGTAATATAACTTACAGATTTTGGTATACAATCCTATTGATATATTTTTATATGATTTTATAATGATATAATTAACATCTTATTGTCATGATCATTAATTAAAAAAATGTGTGGATATAACTATTTTACAAATATTTTGGGTTGTTTCAGCTTTTAGTGATTCCTGATTTTGAAATCTGACCATGAGTTCAAAACATATCATTTTTAGAGAATTCCTCTCAACTAGAACTATTCGTATAATGTCTTCTAAATATAATTTCAACTTCAATACAATATCATCACAAATTTTCAATTATTATTTTTAACAATTAATTTGTTCCATTAGCTTGTTTTATTTATCATAAATTTTAGTGGATTGGAATCCTATAGAAACTATTTGAAAATTTTTATTTCATTGAATGCCTTTATAGAAAAAAATCTCAGAAGAAAATTTATGATAGGTATGACATTGAAATTATACATTAGAATGAATATTGGATTTATTCCTTTATTATTAAAAATATTTGTGAGTGATTCAATAAATAAACATATTTAATATTGAATCCAATAGTTATTCATTATATTCTTCAAGTTATATTTTATTAAAGAGATGTTACTTAAATAAATTAAAAATAAATTTTAGAAATTACATAAAATCATATGTTAAATGTTATTTGTATAAATATTGAAGATCACTAACTGATGTAATATTATGACAACATGAGGTTTCTTAATTATATGAAACATAATCCATAATTATATTTCATACAATATTATTAAGATGACATTAAATTGAATATGTATATGTATTTATAGTAATTGTAATGTATATCAATATTTCATTTAAATTATAAAAAATTACTCGATTAATATCCTAAGGAGTAACATACTTTTTTTTCTATAAATTTAAAATCATACATAACGTGAAATATTTACGTCATAAAAAATATTTTGAATCAATAGAGGGTATATAGTCACTAATACCAATTATAGAGCACCAAGATGAATAATTTTCAACTGAGTGGGAAGGGGTGGGTGAATCAGTTGTATAATCATTTTATGAATTATTTTACATTTGCATTCATCCAATTGAAAATTATAAGATTCTCCATCAAATTAGTGATATATATCAATATCACCTCATGGAAATTGTAATAATATATATAGAATCACATTTTATTTATGAGATTCAACTGAACGACTAAGTCCATAATATATTGGTTATACCCCCAACATATATTTTACACAATAATATATTTATCAATTACAGTGTTCAATATTGAATCCAAAAGTATGTACTTCGGCATCCAAATAAGTGGTTATTTATAATGAATCCCAATATATTATCATAATTTACATTATATTTGTCTTGAATAATAAAAGAGACTTCATCTACTTCCGCACCAACTAAGAGACTCTATTTTTTTCTAGATATAACCGACATACATCAACTAATCCATACTGTAACTGAGAGGGTTCTACAATTTTTTTTCTAAAATAAAGTCTTCTTGAATTATTTATGGGTGATAAAATTTGTGTTGATATATTGAAATACCTACATGAGATCATTTAATCATACATTCTTGTGAAACTATTGATGTATGATTGATACATTATCGTCATGTTCCAAAAATTCTGATCTCCTGTATCTGATCAGTTTCCTCAGTGGAAAAAAAATTATTTGCATACAATTATTTCTTCAAATGATTAATACCCTTACTCAATTAATGTGTGGAGATGGTGTAAACATGTTCCTAGATATTTTATTAAAGAATAAACCATGTGAAATGTCAACCAAGTTTCTTCGTAAATTTTCTATCATCATCCATGAGTGATTTAATTCACAATGTTAAATTCTCAAAACATATGACCCATATATATATATATTATGATTTAATGCCACTTCATTAAATTTTAAACAATTATAATTTTCTGAATGCTTTCATGTATGAATATAATAATGAAAGTTCTACCAGCCAATATCTTATGAACAATACAAAATGGGTGTTCATTGTTCTTATACATTCATGTTTCACATCGAAAACACACTATTCTCTTCATGTAAATCATAAATAAAAGCTCAATAGATCATGTAATTGAACTGTACTACCTTGTATTGGGGTATATAGTATTTTACTCATTAGAGAAGATATATGGTTTATCATGTTCATGTAATTTCAGATTATTTCCTCCTTCATGAAACAATATTACAGTATACACAATCCGATGGTGTGTCATGTTGATCACTCAATACATTTAGGATACATGTATTGTGTTATCCTGAGATGCATCACCAAATATTTTCTTCTTAAAGAAGATAAGTTATTTTTTTCACAAAATTGAATTCCTTTGATATTATCCTCTCACTCGCATAAGAATATTATTAAAGATCATCTACTTCATGAAAAGGTGTTTTCATGGGGGCTTTGATCCTTTAGAAAATGAGTACTCTAACATGATCAGGAACTACTCTCTCTATATTGTTACTTCTCAATTTATATGTGTGTAACATTATTCCTCACATCTACTTAGATTAGATTACACATCAGTGTCTAATCATTGATATTAAATAATTGTCACAACTTTTATAAATTCAAGAAGCATTCATCATTTTATATAAATACATATGACATAAGTAGTGGTTTCTTTTATTATATTAGTTCATGATACATTCCTCGAAGTGAGTAACTCTAGTGCTCCATCAAATCATGAAATCATATATAAACAAGGACACATGAATATTCTTATAAAAATACATATTCTCATTATAAAATGGTTTTCTTCAAATATTTCATGAATTAAATGAAAATATAGCATTCATGGGAGTATATCGACAGAGTATCTCAACCAATGAATTGTCTTGGGGTCCTCAATAGTGATTTTTAATGGTTAACCAGTGAATAATGTCATATAGTATTTCTTAGATAAGATATTAGGATGATCAAAATACATCATAAGATCATAAATCTATAATAAGTGTTATCTTATTGTCTTGATTACGTCTATAGGGTTTAAATTCAATGTAATAAAAACAACATGTTTATGTACCACATCAAACACATATTTGATTTTATGATGTATTTTATTACAATGCATTCCATTTGGTCTCACTATGAGAGTATGGGGTATACTCCTCACACCTACTATAATAGACCCATTCTTACATGATTCACTGCTACTTTTACAGCCTACATGGTGGATCCATCAATATTATCTATGTACTCTATGGTGGATATGCCTTCTACTTCTCCAATGGACGACTAGGTCAACCTCTCTCACATTATAGACCCCATGGGTCAATCATGTGTCATTGAGGAGTACATGGTTAGCCTATGGGTTATATAATTTCATAGATAACTCATGTATTACATCTCTAACATAACAAAATTCCAAATATTCACAATAAAATTCCATCATGATAAAATATATTAGAATCAATATTTTTGAAAGGAATGATTTATTTTCTTATTAAAATAATGATTTACGTGGTTTTCCCTTCCCTCTAATTTGATGTAATTGAATACATTGAAGACTAAAACAATCAATCACTGCATCTCCTAGGATACTTTTATTAGGAATGACGTCCAAGGTCATAAAATGAATCGAAAAATACTCCAAGAATCACCATTTTAACCAATAAATCACAAATCACTTTTTGACACAACATTAACAAAAAATGATATACTTCGCCCAAAATATACCTTTTTTATTTTATTTTGAATAAGTCTTATCATATAGAAAATTTAATATATATTGTAAAACATTCTCACATGTAAATGTAATCAAATTTAAATGATATGTTGGGGGTTTCCAAAATAAATTTGGGAGGTAAATGGTATCACATGATTCTAATAACAATAAAATAATTTTTTTCATCTATATTTCTAAAGGTAAATACATAGAATAGATGAAATAGAGATATAACCATGGTTTTCTATAACATCCATAAACATCAATGAATGTGAAATCATGCTAATGAAATCATAATTCTCATTTTAATTATTTCAAAATATATGATTTTCTAATGGAGTGTGAAATCAAAAACATACTTCAATAATAAACTTTAAATCTTAGGAATGAATAAAAAAATCATTGTAGTCTAATATTGTCATCAACTAAGAACTCACATTTAATTGATATGACATGTACAATTGATAACGATGGAGAATTTTTTAATTGAATTACTCATCCTTGAATTTTATAATGTTTTTCAAATGTTCCACATACATAATTCAGTTAAGATATAATATATTCATCCAATCACTTCTCAAAATATATGGACGAATCTATATCATACATTTCCCTTCATATAAGTTCATATAAAATATATATAATTGGTAATAAGGATGAAATTTCATTTTCATTAAGAGTAAAATTCAGGATCAGAAATGCATCTCAACCTATGTTTATATTATCTCCCAATCTCATTAAAATTATTATGAACATTTTGTAAACTACAATTTTCTACCTTAGTTTCTATTTCCACCTTCAATCTATTATATTTTAATATTTTCAACAACCCCCAAATTTTTATAAAGTTTTAGTTTATGTGGACAATCAAAAAGAAATTCTTTCCTCACATTATGTATCTTATAAGATTATTCACTTGACATATCAATATTTTTATATTAAGTAATCATCCCCTTAACATCCTATAGAATATCTCATATGTAACCTATCATTAATATATCAGCTATGTGAAATGTATAGTTAAACCTACCACAAAATTATTATTTAAATTAATATCCATTTTTCTAGGTAACTTGGTTGAATTTTTTATCATAGTATTATTATTATTATTACATTTTTCTTTTTACTCTTATTCCACTGATCAGATATCATGACAGAATTATCACATTATTTCCATATCTACCAACCCTTTTGTTGTTGTCCGCCAAAAAAATTATTAGATTTTTTTAATCATTGGTATATACCACAACCAACTATAATAGGATAAACATATATTTTAGTCTTCACATATATTTTTAAATAATTAAATTACTTTTCATGTAGATACATTCAATTTATAATAATTTTTATACTTTGGTGTAGCTCATCTCTTATATCCAAATATTATCACCATAAATGAAGGCATTTTGTTTACATGAATTTTTCTAGTATTCCATCATTCCAATGAGTAAATCCAAAACATATTATCATACATAAATTTTTATATGAGGATTCTTCAATTATTTTATGTTGTGGTCTTTTTAGATTTCACAAATAGGGAATATCTCTATATTTGAGTGAAATTAATACTCATTAGGGAACTTATTATGGAGAAAGCATCTAGATTATTATTACATCAAATCATGATATGCTGGGTTTATAATCACTTGTCCCTATCGATAATTTCGTAATATTTGATTAAAAAATTATAGCAGATACTAAAACAATGATAATATAGTAAATATGTTAGTGATTATTGTGTAACTTATTAATGCATGATGTTACCATGTTGATTAGTGAATGATCTCATTTTCATCATTGAGCAATGATTCTCATTGAAAAAATAATTTATGGTATATATATTCCAAATGTATGGTAATTTTAATCGTGTTTTGAATACTTATTTTTGAATCATAAATATGTCACTAAAAACAAAATGTTGATGAAATTATTCTAATCCTAAACTATTCTTATATTGTGTTCCAAATATTTATTCATCTTCACTACCTATTCATCATGAAGGATCCTAGACACATGTAATTCATATTCAAATATCAATACCTTATTTAATTCATCATATATATGGCTTTATTTGAAATCAATAGATACGTTGTAAAATTTTTCAATTGAATGGAAGTTTTCCAAATACACTATCTCAGAATCAACATTCTCATAGACATACATTTGTAAATCTAATTTTTAATCAATATTGGATTTGTAACTTTTCTCTAATACGAATTTTGATATTAATGAACATAATCTACATATCTCTTAGCAAAACATCAACTCATTATTTTTTTCCAACATGTATTTTATGAGTGGGATGAACCATGAAACCATTAACAATGCATTTTAATCACATTTACAGACTTAATT
This sequence comes from Viscum album, assembly GCA_963277665.1. NCBI lineage: Eukaryota > Viridiplantae > Streptophyta > Magnoliopsida > Santalales > Viscaceae > Viscum > Viscum album. The sequence continues at coordinate 603,284,336 of OY728166.1, forward strand.
CATATTTTAATTTAATAGAAAATGATTATCCCAAAAAGATTCATCATTATTAATATGTGAGATGGTTTTTTAAAAATAACCACTTCTAATAGAATTATTTCATGTCATGTTATTTTTATTACCTTCAGTAAAAGATATCTCCGAGTTCACTATAATATTCTTCGTTAAAATTATTTACTATAATTTTTTTATGTTATTTTTATTCATGGAAGAAATATTTTGATTAATATCCCCATGAGTATAATGATTTTTCTCAATCTGATGAACTTCACTCTTTTCATATATTTTTAACTTTATAATAAACCACGTGTGTTTTTAGAGGGAACATTTTATATGATAGAAATTATAGAGCCCCATGCATGATTAGGATTTTTTGAGAGGGTTGGTGGATAATTAGTGGTACAAATAAAATAATTAAAATATTTATATCATATTAAACATGTAGATTTGTTTATAGTTTAGGAACTACTAGGTGATAACCATAAATCTCACATCATGTTTAGTTGTAATAATAGTGAGAAAAGAAAATGTATTTAAAATATTTGGTTGAAAGGCATACTCTTTTCCATGTAGGTGGTACAACTAACATTGATTATAGAATATTTTATTTTCATCATTTACATTTTTATTCAGAATCGTATTTTATATGATTGTGATTTCAAATATGGGGATATATATGTTGAATCCCATAGTGTTATATAAATTCATAATGGCTTGTTCTTAGATAACATAAGAGGCTTCTTCTGCTTCATCACTAATAAAGTGACTCACTCTATTTCCATATCCAACTAAAATATTTCCACTTATACAAACTACATTTAAGATGAATCTCTTACTTTCATATAAAAGTGAAATACATTTGACTTTAATCTATGTATATAAATTTTTGGATTATCTCATCATCTTTCCCTATGATATCACTAAAGCACGTTTTATCATATACCAATTCATGTGAATTATCTTGTTTATGAAATTTCTCAAATGAATCTAATAACATATATTAAATTAGTTTTATGAATAAAAAAATTCTGGGGTAATAATTCTTTTTTTTATAATGATATATCATCCTTAATTAATGTGTGTTGATATAAGATACATATATATCTTTATTTTAAACATGAATACTCATTTCATAATTTATATCCACATTCATTTTATTTTCTCTATAATCATACATATATGATTCAATTCATTGACTTCAAAATATTAAACATCCACAGAGAGAGAGAGAGAGACACACACACACATATATATATATTCATATTATTAATCTATGTAATTTCATTAACTGTATGAGTAACTAAAATTTCTCAAGAATTTCACATTTTCATAGAATCATGAAATGTTTACTATTTATATTCTTTTGAAAAAATACGAATCTTTGAATTTTACATCTATATAATTGTCTCAAAAGGTTATTATATAGCACTCGTCATGTGAATCACCAATGGAATCTCAATATATCACAAAATATTATTGCACTTCAATTTCTCATCCACTACCCACCTCTTAGAAATAATGAATATACAATGTATAACATGTGTGTGAGATTTTTTAATCTATTCTCCATTATGAAAAATTATATTTTTATAAAATAGGTTTTAGTGTCACAATGTTGTTTGTGGAATCCATGGTTGTTACACATACCCCATTATCCTATGATTCCATGTAAAATAATTTTATCATGATTCAAATGTAGAGTAACTCTCGTAAATACAATTTATATATAATTATTCTCTTTAGGGAACATGTATATGATTCATGGAACTCTTATTAATGAAATAGTGGTTTCATGGTGTCATTGTTTCTTCATATATAATAGCACTATCATGATCAATAGAAACACTCCTTTGATAGGTGGTTCTCCTTTCAATGGTGAGTATCACTATTCCTCAAACTGCATTATCTCTAATAAAAAGTCTATGTCCAATCTTTGATAATTAATCCATTTCATGAATTTTAAAAACATCTAATTCATGCATATCATTATCCATAAAACATAAAATTCAAATGGAGGAATCATTTCATATATGAATTCATAATGAATTCTTCATGAAGAGTAACTGAAATTCTCGTTAAATTATCATTTATTATAAAGGAAACACAAACAGTCTTCTTAAAATATATAAAATCATTATAATTATTATTCTATTGAAATACATCATTCTTAAAAGATTATGATGGAGTATTTAGAGGACATTGAACTTAGTAACAAGGAAATATAGTTATCATGGATACCTCAATAATGATCATTGAGTGTTCGTCTATAAAGAACATCATTCATGAGTCATCAAACGAGATTTGAGTTCAAATGTGATCCCTATAAATATTAACTGACTCCCTTAATTTTTTTTTGAATACATACAATTATTTATTATTGTTTATAATATAGAGAAAATGTAACCATGAGTATGCATTTGACATAAAACCCCATGAAAATTCTACACCCCATTTTATTACAAACAGACCCCATTGGATGGGAGATGTGAGTATGGGGTACACACCCTGCATTCACTAGCATTGAACTGTGTTGGCATGCTTATCTACTACGGTATTTTCCCACACGACGAAACCACCACTCTAATATATGCTCTCTAAAAACCCTATTCATATTTGAGCTGAACACATGAATTTAATATATATTATTTGGATCATATTATACTCACTATGTTATATGATTCATGTCTTCTAAAACTATTTATTTATTATCCCACCAGTTAGAAATTGAGTTATATCAGAAAATACCTAGGGATATAATAATTACACCCCAAGAATAAAACTATTCAAAAATTAATGTTTGTTTGAAAAAAATACGACAAATTTCATTATAGTTCGTTCAGTAAAAAGTTAAGAAATATGAGGATATAATTTGTTTATATAAAATTATACTATATCAGTTTTGAGAATCATTAAATATCATTTCAATTATTAATCCATCACATGAATATAAATTTATATATCAATTTTTATGAACACATTATGTCAATTTATTACATAAAACTAAAACATGAGAATAACATTGATCAAGTGGTTTGGGACAAAATAGTACTCTATGAAAATTCAAATTTTATGGGGAATTTTGATTTATTTCCCAATGAATCTTTGTTTATTCCTCCAAATCTTTAAAATTACTTTTAATTGAACTCAAACCATATTTTTTCCCAATATTGAAGAATCCTTGATGATTTTCCAATAATAAATTAAACACGTAAAGAAGAATTACAATATAATATTGATAAAGGTTCTATATAGCTATTTTATTCAAAATAGGGTGGACTAGTCCTCTTAATTAGGATTTGGGATTGGTTAATTAATACAATTGATGATTACTATGATTATAAGATGGTCATAATTAAAAAAATGTTTTTTCTACCTCTAATTAATTAATTGTTTGGTCAAATTTCTATTGCCAATATTTTTTAACAGTGGATCATAAATATAGATACCATTAAATTTTTGTGATATGACAGGATATATTTAAAATATCCATAATTATATGATATGGGTAAAATTAATTTGTAGTGTATCAATTTATATAAAACATTTCCTAAAAAATATTAATCAATTTTATGAAAAAAGTGTTAGAAATAACATAAAAAAATTGTTGGGGAAATTTATTGATGAAATTATAATTTCATCCTATATTAAGGAAGTACATATTTGATATTTTCAAGATTATATTATAACCCATAAACCAAGATAGTCTATATGGAATAATTATCATGTGTAAATGTTTGTTACAAAATATATCTATTTTGGGAAATATAATTAATATTGAGTATATAACTATAAATCATTCATAGAGAAGTATGATTGAATAATATTCTAGAATAACTAAAATGATATATATCTATAGTTTTCTTGGATTAGAAGGATAGTATCATTGATTTTTAATGAACATCACATGGTATTCAAATTTAAAAACAAAATTATCATGCATGATATTCTTGTTTCACTATATATATTTATTTGAAGAAATCATCCAAGATACTAATAAGTTATTTCCATTTCACATTTACTCAAAATACCCCATATTATATAAAATTATTATATATATTTTTTAAATAATGTAATTAGATGTGTTTTTTCAAGAAAAACATACAATAGTTTCAAATACTTACCTTAATTAATGTTCCAGAAGAACAATTATCGAAAACATGTTTTACATTTTCAAATGGAAATATTTTAAAAATTTAATTAGAGTAATATTTTTATAGTTGGTAGTGTGACATATATACTCATCAAATGTTCTTAAATAATATATATATATATATATATAGAGTTAAACATTATAAAATATAAATGGTTACAATGATTCAAAAATTAAATATTTTTAGAACATAAACACTCTATAATGTAAAAAAATGTAACATATAATCTCTACATAAAGTAATATATTATTTTATACATAGCGATGACTGAATGTAACCCAATATTGATGGATATTAAAGGGAAATACATGGAAATAATAAGGGAACAAAATAAATCATGGAATTAAGAAATGACTAATCATCTCTCTATTTATATATAGATCATGAAATTATAAAATGATTATCTAATGATATAAAGGATTTTGAGAAATATTTTATTTTTTATCCTTGATGAGGGAGAAGTTAAATGATTTGAAATGTGAATAATTATACCCTCAATGACATAATTGATGAAGAAACTATTTGATGATGCACATATGCCATCATTCTATACTCACATGATATGTACTATGATTTATAGAGATATTATGGAGTATTTATAGTAGGAAACCATCATTATTTTTATTAATGAGTATGAACCATGATATAAGGATTACCATTTTGTTTAAATCAAACGATGAAAGTATATATCGTTGATTCATATATCACCCTTACCAATAATGAAAATTGAACACATCATCATAGATTATTCCATAGACATTTCCAGAAATACTAATTAAAATAATTATATATGGGTTTTTGTAGATATATATAACAATAAATCATCACTATTATTGAGTATTTTCCATTGAATCAACTTTTTATTTTATTTATAAACGAATTATTTAAGATATATACTTCACCACATTGATTTAAATCTAATTAGGATTCCTGGATTAAATAAATTTTTGTGAGATTTATCCATTAATAATTGGATACAAAAATCAACAATAAAACTTCTTATTATCACCAAATTGATGTAAAATATAAATTGAAATTTTATATTAAAAAATCTTTAGAAAAATATTACCTACTAGAATTCAATGGATATTAGTATTAATAAATTCTATAGGTTATGTTATCATAAAACAAAAATTTATAATCATGAATCTAAAAGGAATAGTACCATGATCCCTATGGAGTGTCTTTGTGAATCACATTATTTTATTATTATTATAGATTAAAAAATTGACTTGGATACGATCTTTATTCTAAATTACAAAGGGGATTCAAACCACTCACTGGTATATTATTTTACAAAAAAATATTATTGAAGCGGAAAGATGATAAAAATCGATGAGAAATGTTGTTTGATAGAGGAGGAAAAGTATTCCATAAAATCTCACAATGTATAAGGGTTATATGAATCCAAAAAATTGGGAATATTGATACATGAATACAGTAAACCCGATAATACACTTGATCATATGTTGAATATTCTGTATCAATTAATGAAACACGTGAATATTTCAAATGTGAATGAAGTGTTCCATGTATCTAATTATATGAAGTACATAGTTGACCAATTACATATTCCAAAATATAGGGTTAGAAAACATGAGAATGGTCACTCTTATATGTTTTATTCAGTAGATATATTTGATCTTAGAGATATTTTATTATGAAACAAGATATGCCACTTGATCATTTATCCTTGGTGAAATTAAATGATTGAAAAGATGATATGGTAACTCAATTATATAATGTAATTATTGTGTCATTATATATTTTATATTTTAGTAATGATTTTTTCTTGTATTTTTATTTTATGGTTGGAGAATGTTACACCACATATTATAGATCAAATATTGTTGTACTAATATATCTTTTCTAAATTTCATATCCAATATGAAATAGTGAGTTGGCCAGAAAAAAATCATTATTTCATTTTCAAATAATAATTCAAAAGAGGATTAAATAAAATTAATAAAAATAAATTTTAAATGATTATCAATACAGTAATTTCAATATATGCACATAAAAATGTAATGTGTTTGACTTTAATGTATTCTACCTCAATGCCCCATGTGAAAATCTTAAACTTGAGTACAATCCATGAAAATTTTAAAACAATTAAAAACTAATTGATTTTTTCTTAATTAGATGAAGGAATATAGTAAATATTTTTTAGATATTGTTTTGTCTATATATTATAATTACAACTATAATATGTCCATTATATGATTCTTTGGTTTATATATTTCCATTATTTATTCATATATATAATTGTTATATTAAAATTCTTATAACTATTTTATAAGTATTCAATATAAATAAATATGTAATTATAAATATTTTTCAAATATTTAAAATAATTAATTATTATATATTTCATAATTATGGAATACTGATAAGTGAAATATAATCATTCATAAAATAATAAATGATTTTTTACTAGAGAATGTTTTTTATTTTCATTATATATTTTATTTAAAAGATAAATATATAATATTTCATGGATAAATTTAATAAACGATATTTCAAATTTTGTATAATGATTTTAGAATTATGTATGGGTCAAATTTAGTTTTTAAGATAAAATAAGTATATGAGATTAATAGTAAAATACATTAGTAAATAATAATAGTTGTAAAATACAACATACTATTAAAATGGATTATAAAATTACAAAATATTAATATACATACAAATATTTGAGGGAATAATGAAAAATAGATTTTACCGCTTATTTCTTATTTTCCCAATTTTAGTGACATTCAATAACAATTAAGAAATGACTATTTTCAATTATTTTACTCAAACTCATCTATAAAATTACTATTTCTCAGCTTATTCATTATAGTTGTTTGATTTTTGTTTTAATGATTATAATTTTTATATCGTAAATAATAATGAAATATAATTTTATTAATATATTTATACATTTATAAAACAATATATTATAATAGTATGGCTATATTACCTTACTCAATAATTTATTATCATTTGTTTCACATTAGTTCAGTTTAACTACTAACATGAATGAAGACATACATTTTTTTTATAATTTTCATAATTCCTGGTTATCAAAGCATAAATTAATGTGAAATTTGATATTAATAATAAAATATTTTTTTATTTTGATTATTTATTTTGAATATTAATATTTACCTCATTATTGAAATAATAAGAATTCAGTTTATAAGTAGTACATTTTAATTTTCTAAATAATAAATAAGGGGTGGATAATTTACCATCTACACGAGAAACAAATATACAACACACATGTAATGAATATCTGGTTTAAAAAAGGCCTTATAATTCATTTGTCAAGATAATTCAGTAGATATTGATTGTATAAAAAATATTTTACAATCAATAGAACATTATCAGAATAATAATTGAATAACAAAAACTAATTACTTCATATGATAAAAATAAACATTTACTTGATAATATATTTTTTATAAATGAACGTAATTGATTATTTTAAATGTTATTAAATATAAATAATATTATAAATTTCATCATTATATATTCAACTATGTTTATAAATGGTTTCAGTGTTTACTCAATAATGTCAAGATGATAGATAAAGGGGCATCACTTCACTCCCTTTTAGTATGAATAATTATATTCCATTCTTATATTATTTATGTTGTTTTTTTAAAGACCTGAAAATCTCGTGGATTTTATTTTAAATACATGGGAATTTTATGAGTCCGCGAAAACTAACGGCACAGGATTCCGAGGTCCGGTGTGCCTAGAATCAATTTTTGATGTTTTATTCCGGTAAGTTTAGTAAACGTACTAGCATGATTTTATAACATTTGAATCGGTGATCAGAATTGAAATCTGGGGGTACCTTTGAACTCATAGTGGTAGTATTTTCATAGTAATACTTTCACCTCGATGGAAGTTAGTCAAGAATAAAAGTTAGTTTTTGGGTTTTCATAGAAATTAATAAAATCAAGTGCGCATCACATTATTTTATTTAAGATTTCATGTGGTTGATTGGTAGTTAAAACCTCCTCATGGGAGTTTGAGGTGGGACCACCACACCTTAACCTCCCATGAGAGGTTATGTTGGTGGGGTCACCAGAACATAACCTCCAGCGAGAGGTTATCGCGTGGGGACCATACGAGGGCTTAATCCCCTATTTATGGAAGGGAGTAAAACCTCTTAACTCTCCCTCATTAATGAGGGAGAGACTCTTGACCATCATTTAATTTAATTGTGCCAATCCCCCCTAATTAATTTGTGCCAACTATTGTGAATTAACTAAGGAGAGACAATTAATTTAATTCTTCTTTTTGAATTTCTGTGCCAAAAAAATATTAGATAACTCAATCTAATATTATTTCATATGGAATTTGGGTGGAATTTGGAAAAAAGGAGAGCAGGGGAGGATTGGAATTCTCCAATCAAAGAATGATGAACGCCAAAGACGATCCTTCTTCGACATCTTCTTTGGACACCTACTGACGTGAAGCATCTTCCATAGCCGACGCAACTCGAGTTTGGAAGCGTACGACAGACGCAACGAACGATGATTCTCTTTGTCTATTTCTATGACCCTATCATTGAATGACAAATGAAGAATAAAAGGTAGGGGATGTACATTTGTGATATACCCATTTTCTCTTTATCTTCATCAGATAGATTGAATTTATTGCGGAGTTGTTAAAAGAATTGGTCTTCATCGTACCACTTGATGAACCAATTGATGTTGCCCTAAACACTGAGGGTGCGGGCCAAAGAATCATGGCCCGACCCCTTCGATGTTCTTCATGATGTTGAAAATTCGACGATGAAATGACAACGAGGCGACGAAGGCAGCAAGGAAACAATTCGTGCTACCCGTGGCCTCCATGAATCGCGCCACCCCCGCAGCGCTCTGGTGCTCCTATACGAGTATCGTTGGACCACGCGGGCCCGAGTCACACCAAACCGACCTCCTGGACACAACCTGGCCACCGAACTGCCTGCCTGTGGCCTCCCCCATGTCCTGCTGCGTCCTGCCCGTGCCCCGCGCGCCCTGCCCGTGGACTGCGCGGCGTCCAGCTGGCTTACCCGTGCCCCATGCGGCATGCTCGCACCCCACCCGCTCTGCCCGAGGCCTCCCCGGCGCCCCGCAGGCCAACCACACACTTCCCGGCTTCCCGCCTACCTCCCAGCCTCTCGAGCTGACCCACAGTGTCTCACGGGGCATCACTGGATGAACAGACCGCGACCTCCAGACCGAGCCTCCTCCGCAGCGACCTCCGGGCCAAACCGCCTTCGTATTCTGTTGGGTCAGGCCCAGCGGACTGGGCCCAATCTAACAGGCAGGCTCTCCAAATAGGTCGGGCCTGCCCCAACAGGTCTGACCAGGATGAACCAGACCGGTTTGGCCCAGACTAAGATTGGCTGAGTCGGTCCGACTAGGTCACACTGGACCTGAGCCCACTACCAACCTTTACTTTCTTTTGGCCAAATATTTGTCACCGGACGACCGTTTCATGAACCTTCAGTGGAGATGGTTCTCTAGGAGCATGACAGTCACTTTGAGTATACCCCTTGGATTTTGGCATAATGATTATATATGGTCAGGTTGGGACGTAGACTAATCTAACCGGGCCCCCGAGACTAGAAAGCATATAACTCACAGACCGGGCGTCCGTTTGGAGCACCGTCTATTGCGTTGAGACCCCTATGAAGAGGCATAACTTTCTGATACATCTACATGGGGATTAGTGATAGTTAAACAACCTCCTTGGAAGATAAATAGGTTTTATTGAGGCGGTCTGTAGGGAGGAGGTAGACATGGCAGAGGAGCAGGTCTTACAACTGGCGGTGGATGACATTACGAGGTGTTACAACCACCACAACTAGAAGGTCCACCCTGACTGTAGGGAGTAGGTGGACATGCAAGAAATCAGCTCTAGGAAGTTGAGCCTTATAATCATGACACTCCAAAGACGATTCAAGGTATGATCTATGTCTACTCCACCATAGCTGCAGTTCTTATAGACACAGGTGCGAGTCTCTCTTTCATTTCCACTTCCCTTGTTCAGAGCTCAGAGATTCTGACGGATCTGTTGGCTCGATCCTTATGGAGAGAGACTCATATGGGAGCAGACTCAATGATTACACACTAGTACTGGTAGTGCGATCTTACTCTAGGAGGCAAGAGCTTTGGCTGGGATCTCCTTTTAGCAGTGTCGATTCCTTACGACGTCATCTTGGGTATGGACTGGTTAACTACAGTCCATGCATAGATAGACTATATTATGCACAATGTGCGATGTTTCCACAAAGATGGGACCTGTTTCACCTTCACCGGCAATAAGGGATCCTTTTCAGCACAATACATACTTACTCGGAGGAGGGTGCATCCAATCACACATCAGTTGGCCTCCCATACCCTCAGAGCAGTTGATGTGGAGAGTCTAATCTATCTTGTAGTGGTGGACCAGTACACTGATGTTTTCCCTAATAATGTTAGAGGGCTACCTCCTCGTAGAGAGGTGGACTTCTACATTGACATGTACCCCAGGACATCACCGATATCTACCCCAGCTTATCGGTTGGCTCCTGCTGAGCTTCTTGAGATGCGGGTACTGCTAGAGGATTTGTAGGGGAAGAGATTAATCCGGCCCAGTGTTTCTCCCTCATCATCCCCGATTCTGTTCAACAAAAAGGTGGATGGGAGCTTGAGGATTTTTCCTTACTACCGTCGCCTGAACCAGGAGACCGTGAAGAACATTTACTCACTTCTGAGGATTGACGACCTCTTTGAATAGCTGAAGGGAGCACTGTGGTTCTCGAAGATAGACCTCAGATCATGCTATCACCCGCTCAAAGTTAAAGACGAGGATGTGTAGAAGACATCCTTCAGGTGTCTATATAGCCACTATGAGTTCTTGGTTATTCCCTTCAGCATAAGCTATGCTCTAGCAGTGTTCATAGGACTCATTAACAAGATCTTCCAGCCATACCTCGATCGCTTTGTCGTAGTCTTATTCAACGACATACTTATCTACTCGAGTACTAAGGAGGAACATGCCTAAAATTTGTGGATAGTACTAGACACACTCCGAGAGAACTGAATTTATGGTAAGATCTCATAGTTCTAGTTCTGGATCTGAGAGGTTCACTTTTTGGGTCATGTCATCTCGGAGGCAAGCGTTGCAGCGGATCCAGTGAAGATTGAGGCGATAATTGCTTGGGAGCCATCCATGACTGTGACAGTGATTCTGAGTTTCCTGGGATTGGATAGATATTAATAAAGTTTCATCCCAGACTTCCCTAGAGTTTCAGAACCACAATCAGACATGACGATGATGTGTAAACCCTTTGTGTGGTCGGAGAGATACCATCATATCTTCCAGGATCTGAGGAAGAGGCTGACAATTGCCCCCATCTTGAGGATTCTAGAGGAGGGCATAGAGTACATATTTTACTACAACACATCAGGGACTGGACTTGGGTGTGTCCTGATGCAGGAGTGAGTAGTGATTGCGTATGGATCTCAGCAGCTGAGAAAACATGAGAAGAATTACGCTACCCGTAACCTAGAGTTCGAAGAAGTGGTATTCGCATTAAAGATGTGGCGACACTATCTGATGGGAAAATGTTTTACTATGTACTCTAATCACAATAGTCTCAGGTATATCTTCTCTTAGAAGGACCTAAACCTGAAATAATGGCGAAGGCTTGAGTTCCTCCAGGACTATGACTTCGAGATAATCTATACTCCTGGGAAGGGGAAATTTGTAGCATATGCAGTCAGTAGGAGATTTGGTATACAAATGCTAGGTGAGGCGATGAAGCAGCTAGTCACTTTGTAGATATCCTTTGTGGATAGAGATGGAGAATCTTTCCTTTAGTCTCTTATACTCACTCCCCCACTTCTTCAGTGAGTCAGGGAGGCACAGTGTGGAGAGGTTGACAGCGAGAAACGATGTGCCCAGATATACACAAGACAAGCACCTGATGGATTTTTTGAAGGTGGGGAGCACGTCATCATCGTCAGAAAGCGTACTATGGTGCTAGAGTCACTTCAGGAGAAGTTTTGAGGGAGTTCCACACATACCCTTTTGTGGTACATCTAGTAGTGGTGATGTAGTATTAGGATCTCCGACGACAGCACTGGTGGCCAGGTATGAACAAGGCAGTAGCAGAGTTTGTCTCTCAGAGCCTCATATTCCAGAAAGTGAAGGCAGAGTTGTAACATCCCAGGTAATTAAAGAATAAATAATTTTCATATTTATTAATATTTGAGAATTAAATATGAATTTTAATTAAAAGGGGTTGCTATGTTCGATAGTGTACCCGATACGCAACGATGAGTTTCTTTGAAACTTACGTAGCACACTAGTAATATAATAATATTATTTTAAATGTTAGTTAACAAGTAGCCGTTGTACTGGTGGGAATGAATAGAAATAACTAAAATATGAATAGATATATTTTTAGATGTTTTTACATTTACCCAATAAAAGATAAAGGCTTAAAATACGGAAAGAGTTCAATTTTAGGCTTTTATACTCTAATTTTCACTAAAGGTTCACTTATCACCTTTTAATGGTGAACCATCATTAAATATAGTTTTGATCACTCTTATACTTTCTATTGGACCATATATAACTCTTCTTTAGAATCGGGACATCAAATTTTACTTTGTGTAATTTTTGGTACCTTTCTGATAAAGTTCATTTTTTTTATGAATAGTGTAAAATGTTGTATTTTACATCAAAACTGCTTTTTAATCTAATTTATTTATATGATTAGATTATGTTTTGAATTGTTTTTGAAGTGAAATTAGAATATATTTTTACCATTTTATCCAATGGTGGTCATTGGAATCAATTTCACTTTGAAATTAGACTTAAACTGGTGTCAATCTTTTGATACTTATTTTTTTTGTAAAAACACGCTATTTGCCCTGGCAGCGGGAATTAATTATTAAATTAATTAATGTGACTTATATTATTTCAATTTTGTAAAATAGACTTCATTTTTGAATTCGGAATATCAAATATAGCTTAGGGTGAATTTTTGGTAATTTTCTGAAAAACTTCAATTTTTGATGAATAGTGAAACCACTAAGTGGTAATCAAGCAAACTGATTTTTCAGTTAAATGAAAGTTTACCACTAATGTGTATTGAATTTTGAAAATCCGACATACATGGTTGTCATTAAGAAGTAAAATGTGGTTCAATGAGATTAAAATAATTTTTTGGTGAATAGTAACTTATTAAGTTTTTAATCGCTATTAGTGGTAATTAGTGTAGTTTAAGGTATAATTAATACTTTAATAATATAAAATGACCTAGACACATGTCCCAAACTCATTGGTTGTGTCATGGCCGACCAAGACAAGCCATGGCCTAACATGGGGACCCCATGGATCCACTTTTGTTGGGAAATGACATAAATTACTTTTTATTTAATGTTAAAGTGAAAATGACACTAACATAATATGTTTTGCGAAAACAATTTTTAAGTGAGGTTATACAAGTCCAAATTTTGATTATAAATATTCATTGGAAAGATAAAAAGATTTCCTATATCATAGTATTTTTTTATAATTTTTAGAAAATAAATAAATTAAATTATTTACGACATAATAATGATGCAGTGATGACATCATTATTTAACGATTAAAATAAAATGGAAAGATAATGAAAAATCTACAACCTACACATGGCCAAAACCAATTGGATGAGTGGATTTAGATGACTTATCACCTTATCCACGAATTCTATCAATGTGGGACCTTTTAAAACCGAAACACATTTTCAAATAATGTAATATTTCTTTACTTTCCAAAAGTGCCCCTCCTCTCCTCTTATAAAAGGCCCCCACCTCTACCTCATTTCACACACTCTTCAAGCCTTTGGCTCGGCCAACCCCTGCCCATTTGCTCTCTCCACATCACTCTCCTAATCCTAGAGGATTCCCTTTGGGCAGAATCCTTTCAAATGAAGCCTTTAGGCTCAAATCAAAAGGAGTTACACTTTTTAAGGTAATTCATCCTCTCATGCTCATTTGTTTTATTTTGCTTTTCCAACCCCCTAAACTCTTTTTATTTACTTCTTTCATAACAACAACAGTATCTTCAATATACTAGGATGTTGTTATAAGAGTTATTTGAGCTACACTCTCACACAACTACATCAAATGGTTAAAGAACATACGTTTTCCGTGGATGGCGAAATTATGCCTCCCGAAACGATGATTGTTCAATACTCATTTAACACCTTCAAAGGTGGCCATTATGATGTCACTATTTTTATATATGATATATATTATGTATATGTTTTCCTTAAGCTTCTGTTTTTCTTCATTTTGGTCATACTTTATGGTTTCCATTATGGGTAAACACGATATCTTCATTTTAGGAAGTGCGGACTACCGCCCCCTAAAAGTGATTTGATTCGTTAATACCATATGTGGGATGTGTAAAGGATAAAGTTAATGATATTATATATGTTATTATACTGGAGTTATAACATACTCTTATACCATTATGAATCCATTCCATGAAATATGAAATAGAAATGGAAGTAGCGTTCATGCGTACGTACGGCTTACCGTCTCCATGAACGGTGCATTTCATTTCTTACCTCTAAATGATTATGTAATACTATAAAGGCATGAATGTACTGGATATATATGACATATATGATATCTAAATCATGAATAACATTCTGAATATAATGAACCTTTGACCAAATTAACAACATGTAAGTGTAAGAGGTCTATTTTTGACTTAAGAACCAAATACCGACAAAATGAACATTATTAACTTAACTGATTACATGATGTTCATAACATGGTATAAAAGGAATAATGACCTTGAAAAAGATTCATAATCAAGTAGAGATTAACTCAAGTTTATTATTCAGGAGATTAAAGAACGGTCGGGTCAAGTCAGATACGAGGTATGGGATTTCGTCTCAATCTCCTTTCATTGAGGCATATTTTGTTTTATACACAACCTTCTTTTATACGGTGTATAAACCCCTTTGACTTTTACATTTATTCAAAAGGAATCTTTTTTATACGAAGCGTTTACTAAATGACAAAAGGGAATGTTTTTGTCGTACGTATGCGGCGACAACGACTTCTCCGCCGTCGTGACCGTTATTTGAGTTTCGGCTTCTTCTACAAGCCATTCCTTCTTTTTAAAAGAAAAATAAATACCATGTTTTACTTTTCTTTTATTTTGGTATTGAAAATGGTTTTCATAATATTTTTATATCAATGTGTGGTATTGATATCTTGTGATTGAATGGTGGAAATTTTATGTTTCCTTTATGCATGTTTTATGTGATACGATTATGTTGAGGTTCTTGGGCATTATTATGAAGAACGGGTGGTTCCGTGATAAACTAAGGGCGGGTGAGCCCGTTATAGCTCTCCAATGCATTGGGTAACGCGAAGGAGTGAAACGTTAAGGTTTCTCCGAAGAGATTTTAGGGAATATACTGTGATGGGTATTCCAAACGTAACCAAGAGGGTTACTCCCTACGTAAGAATGTTATGAATGCCTAAATTTACCTTTATGTATTATGATTTCTATGATTTATTCATGATTTGATGAGGTATGTTAAAGTGACTATGTTTTATGGGTAATGTATGATTTCACTCTTATGTATGTATGAACCCATGTTTCCTTTCCATGTTTTTATAACCCATACTGAGTTTTTATGCTCATCCCAAGTTTTTGAGATGTTTTTCACAGGTCAAGGGAAAGGTACATGATAAGATGATAGAGTCAAGGATGTGTCAAGAAATAATCCATGTTTTATTTTGAATATGTTACCATTGATGGGAATTAAGAATACTATCTTTATGTAACCACTTTGTTTATATGTGGAATGTAATGCAAGTTTTATGGTCTAATTCACTAAAACTCTAAACCCGAAAAGATCCTCAATGTGTAATCTTGTAATAACTCAAGATTAAGCAAGGTTTAAGGCTGGGGCCTTATAGTTGGTATCAAAGGTTGGTTTAGACAACTTTAGGAGTTAGAAAAGTGTTAAATTATAATATGATTGAAATGATATAGCATTTACGGATTACCATGTTGCTTCGCCTAAGATATTTCGGTGTTCAGAATGGTTTTCCGCAGAGGAAACAAAACAGCTATGTTGGGACGACATCAGGAGGAAGATAACCTTCCAAATCAGCAACCTGAGATGGTCGGAATCGGAACTGAACAGTTTGTTGCAGGGATGGCACAGTTGACTCAGGCTATAAATGGTGGTGGTATCCATGCACGAGATCAGCCAGATCAACCGCAGAGGAACATGTCAGTGGTGGAACATTTCATGAGGCAACATCCCCCATCATTCAGAGGATCATCTGACCCTTTGCTAGCTGAAGGGTGGATTAAAGCACTGGAGAAGATTTTTGATGTCATGGGGTGTTCAGACAATCAAAAGGTTAGTCTTGCTATTTACCGTTTGGAGGGTGAAGCAGATCAGTGGTGGTCTATGGTTAAAAATATCAGGGACGCTGATGAGATTGATGCTCTTGACTGGGATGAATTCAAAGGAATGTTTCTTGAGAAGTATTTTCCTAAGGCTGTTCGACTTAGGATGGAAAAGCAATTCTTGGAATTGAGGCAAGAGGAAGACTCAGTGGCTGCCTATGAAGAAAGGTTCACTCGATTGTCAAGGTATGCTCCAAATTTTATCCGAGACCTTGATAGTAAAATCAATCGTTTTTACTCAGGATTAAAGCCAAAATATCGAAGGGCATTAGCTTCTTGTGAGTTTAAAAGTTATGAAAAGCTTGTTCGATGTTCTGAGAAGGTGGAAATGGAGTTTTCCGATGACCAAGTTTTCTATAACAACCAGCAGAAGAAGAGACCGAGGTGGCAGGAGAAAGGTAAGAATTCTTCAAAAAAGTCTGATGGTAAGAAAACTAAGTTTCCAGTTTGTGATAAATGTGGAAAAAGGCATGCTGGGGAATGTCTTCTGAATTCTGGGAAGTGCTACCGATGTGGTAATATGGGACATAAGGCTCGTGATTGCACTGAAAAGGATCAAGCTGAAGGTAGGAACAAATTTGATTTACAGTTAGTGAAATGTTATAAGTGCAATGAGATGGGTCACTATGCAAACGAGTGTCCGACAAGGAGCTTGAGTGATGGGAAGCAGTTAGACTACAAGCAGAAAGGGGTGGTGAAATCCTTTGCAACTACTTCAGCAGATGTTGGGCCATCGAATGAAGTGGTGTCAGCTCCAGGGAGCTCGGTATTTTTTCGAAGATTGACTTGAGGTCGGGGTACCACTAGTTGAAAGTAAAAGAAGCAGATGTTCTAAAGACTGCGTTCCGTAATAGATATGGCCATTATGAATTTGTAGTTATGCCTTTTAGGTTAACCAATGCACCTGCTGTATTCATGGACCTTATGAATAAAATTTTCCATGAGTTCTTGGATATGTTTGTGTTTGTGTTTTGAGATTTGGGAAGAGATTGTGTGTGCCTTGTGATTCACAGTTGAAGAGAGAGTTGTTATGTGAAGCTCATAGTTCTCCGTTTTCAGTTCATCCGGGCAGTACTAAGATGTATAGAGATCTGCGGGAGTATTACTGGTGGGATGGAATGAAAAGAGATATTGCTGATTTTACTGTGAAGTGTTTGACTTGTCAGCAGGTTAAGGCAGAGCGGCAGTTACCGAAAGGGATGCTTCAGCCTTTACCAGTGCCAGAGTGGAAATGGGAGAATATATCCATGGACTTTGTTGTTGGATTACTGAAGACATCTCGAGGTAATAATGCAATATGGGTTATTGTTGATCGCTTGACCAAGTCTGCTCATTTCCTTGCTATACGAGATACTTTCTCTCTTGATCAACTTTCCCGTTTGTATCTTAAAGAGATAGTCAGGTTACATGGAGTTCCTCTCTGCATTGTATCGGATCGTGATCCCAGGATTACTTCTAACTTTTGGAAAGGCATTCAGAAGTCGTTGGGTACTGAATTAAATTTTAGTACAACTTTTCATCCTCAATCAGATGGGCAGTCAGAACGAACAATTCAGACATTGGAGGATATGCTATGAGCTTGTTCTATGGATTATCAGGGAAGTTGGGACCAACATCTTTCTTTGGTTGAGTTTTCATATAATAACAGTTTTCATTCCAGTATACAGATGGCACCATTTCAGGCATTATATGGGAAGCGGTGTCGAACTCCAGCTTTCTGGGATGAAGTGGGTGAAAGAAAGTTGATGGGACCAGAATTGGTAGAAGAGATGGCAGAAAAAGTTCAGCTGATTCAGAAACACATGAGAACAGCTCAGAGCAGGTAGAAGAGTTATGCGGATAACCGGAGGAAGGATCTATCTTTCGAGGTAGGTGATCATGTTTTTCTCAAGGTTTCTCCTTGGAAAAGTGTGATGAGATTTGGTAAGAAAGGAAAGTTGAGTCCAAGGTTTGTTGGACCATACTAAATTCTGGAGAGAGTTGGATCAGTTACATACCAAGTGGCTTTACCTCCGAGTTTATCTCAGGTACACAATGTTTTTCACGTTTCAATGTTGAGAAAGTATATGCCAGATCCATCTCATGTTTTGAGTCCAGAGGTAGTTCAGCTGGAAGAGAACCTATCTTATGAGGAACAACCGGTCCAGATTCTTGACCATAAGGAGCAAGTGTTACGGAATAAGGTGATTAATCAGGTAAAGGTTTTGTGGAAAAACCACATGATTGAAGAGGCAACGTGGGAATCTGAAAATGCTATGAGGGATAAATACCCCCACTTATTTTGATAAGTGAATAAAATTGCGATGACGCAATTCCCAAAAGGGGGGAAGGATGTAACATCCCAGGTAATTAAAGAATAAATAATTTTCATATTTATTAATATTTTAGAATTAAATATGAATTTTAATTAAAAGGGGTTGCTATGTTCGATAGCGTACCCGATACGCAACGATGAGTTTCTTTGAAACTTACGTAGCACACTAGTAATATAATAATATTATTTTAAATGTTAGTTAACTAGTAGCCATTGTACTGGTGGGAATGAATAGAAATAACTAAAATATGAATAGATATATTTTTAGATGTTTTTACATTTACCCAATAAAAGATAAAGGCTTAAAATACGGAAAGAGTTCAATTTTAGGCTTTTATACTCTAATTTTCACTAAAGGTTCACTTATCACCTTTTAATGGTGAACCGTCATTAAATATAGTTTTGATCACTCTTATAATTTCTATTGGACCAAATATAACTCTTCTTTAGAATCGGGACATCAAATTTTACTTTGTGTAATTTTTGGTACCTTTCTGATAAAGTTCATTTTTTTATGAATAGTGTAAAATGTTGTATTTTACATCAAAACTGATTTTTTAATCTAATTTATTTATATGATTAGATTATGTTTTGAATTGTTTTTGAAGTGAAATTAGAATATATTTTTACCATTTTATCCAATGGTGGTCATTGGAATCAATTTCACTTTGAAATTAGACTTAAACTGGTGTCAATCTTTTGATACTTATTTTTTTTGTAAAAACACGCTATTTGCCCTGGCAGCGGGAATTAATTATTAAATTAATTAATGTGACTTATATTATTTCAATTTTGTAAAATAGACTTCATTTTTGAATTCTGAATATCAAATATAGCTTAGGGTGAATTTTTGGTAATTTTCTGAAAAACATCAATTTTTGATGAATAGTGAAACCACTAAGTGGTAATCAAGCAAACTAATTTTTCAGTTAAATGAAAGTTTACCACTAATGTGTATTGAATTTTGAAAATCCGACATACATGGTTGTCATTAAGAAGTAAAATGTGGTTCAATGAGATTAAAATAATTTTTTTGGTGAATAGTAACTTATTAAGTTTTTAATCGCGATTAGTGGTAATTATTGTAGTTTAAGGTATAATTAATACTTTAATAATATGAAATGACCTAGACACATGTCCCAACCTCATTGGTTGTGTCATGGCCGACCAAGACAAGCCATGGCCTAACATGGGGACCCCATGGATCCACTTTTGTTGGGAAATGACATAAATTACTTTTTATTTAATGTTAAAGTGAAAATGACACTAACATAATATGTTTTGCGAAAACAATTTTTAAGTGAGGTTATACAAGTCCAAATTTTGATTATAAATATTCATTGGAAAGATAAACAGATTTCCTATATCATAGTATTTTTTTATAATTTTTAGAAAATAAATAAATTAAATTATTTACGACATAATAATGATGCAGTGATGACATCATTATTTAACGATTAAAATAAAATGGAAAGATAATGAAAAATCTACAACCTACACATGGCCAAAACCAATTGGATGAGTGGATTTCGATGCCTTATCACCTTATCCACGAATTCTATCAATGTGGGACCTTTTAAAACCGAAACACATTTTCAAATAATGTAATATTTCTTTACTTTCCAAAAGTGCCCCTCCACTCCTCTTATAAAAGGCCCCCACCTCTACCTCATTTCACACACTCTTCAAGCCTTTGGCTCGGCCAAACCCTGCCCATTTGCTCTCTCCACATCACTCTCCTAATCCTAGAGGATTCCCTTTGGGCAGAATCCTTTCAAAGGAAGCCTTTAGGCTCAAATCAAAAGGAGTTACACTTTTTAAGGTAATTCATCCTCTCATGCTCATTTGTTTTATTTTGCTTCTCCAACCCCCTAAACTCTTTTTATTTACTTCTTTCGTAACAACACCAGTATCTTCAATATACTAGGATGTTGTTATAAGAGTTATTTGAGCTACACTCTCACACAACTACATCAAATGGTTAAAGAACATACGTTTTCCGTGGATGGCGAAATTATGCCTCCCGAAACGATGATTGTTCAATACTCATTTAACACCTTCAAAGGTGGCCATTATGATGTCACTATTTTTATATATGATATATATTATGTATATGTTTTCCTTAAGCTTCTGTTTTTCTTCATTTTGGTCATACTTTATGGTTTCCATTATGGGTAAACACGATATCTTTATTTTAGGAAGTGCGGACTACCGCCCCCGAAAAGTGATTTGATTCGTTAATACCATATGTGGGATGTGTAAAGGATAAAGTTAATGATATTATATATGTTATTATACTGGAGTTATAACATACTCTTATACCATTATGAATCCATTCCATGAAATATGAAATAGAAATGGAAGTAGCGTTCATGCGTACGTACGACTTACCGTCTCCATGAACGGTGCATTTCATTTCTTACCTCTAAATGATTATGTAATACTATAAAGGCATGAATGTACTGGATATATATGAAATATATGATATCTACATCATGAATAACATTCTGAATATAATGAACCTTTGACCAAATTAACAACATGTAAGTGTAAGAGGTCTATTTTTGACTTAAGAACCAAATACCGACAAAATGAACATTATTAACTTAACTGATTACATGATGTTCATAACATGGTATAAAAGGAATAATGAACTTGAAAAAGATTCATAATCAAGTAGAGATTAACTCAATTTTATTATTCAGGAGATTAAAGAACGGTCGGGTCAAGTCAGATACGAGGTATGGGATTTCGTCTCAATCTCCTTTCGTTGAGGCATATTTTGTTTTATACACAACCTTATTTTATACGGTGTATAAACCCCTTTGACTTTTACGTTTATTCAAAAGGAATATTTTTTATACGAAGCGTTTACTAAACGACAAAAGGGAATGTTTTTGTCGTACGTATGCGGCGACAACGACTTCTCCGCCGTCGTGACCGTTATTTGAGTTTCGGCTTCTTCTACAAGCCATTCCTTCTTTTTAAAAGAAAAATAAATACCATGTTTTACTTTTCTTTTATTTTGGTATTGAAAATGGTTTTCATAATATTTTTATATCAATGTGTGGTATTGATATCTTGTGATTGAATGGTGGAAATTTTATGTTTCCTTTATGCATGTTTTATGTGATACGATTATGTTGAGGTTCTTGGGCATTATTATGAAGAACGGGTGGTTCCGTGATAAACTAAGGGCGGGTGAGCCCGTTATAGCTCTCCAATGCATTGGGTAACGCGAAGGAGTGAAACGTTAAGGTTTATCCGAAGAGATTTTAGGGAATATACTGTGATGGGTATTCCAAACGTAACCAAGAGGGTTACTCCCTACGTAAGAATGTTATGAATGCCTCAAGTTACCTTTATGTATTATGATTTCTATGATTTATTCATGATTTGATGAGGTATGTTAAAGTGACTATGTTTTATGGGTAAAGTATGATTTCACTCTTATGTATGTATGAACCCATGTTTCCTTTCCATGTTTTTATAACCCATACTGAGTTTTTATGCTCATCCCAAGTTTTTGAGATGTTTTTCACAGGTCAAGGGAAAGGTACATGATAAGATGATAGAGTCAAGGATGTGTCAAGAAATAATCCATGTTTTATTTTGAATATGTTACCATTGATGGGAATTAAGAATACTATCTTTATGTAACCACTTTGTTTATATGTGGAATGTAATGCAAGTTTTATGGTCTAATTCTCTAAAACTCTAAACCCGAAAAGATCCTCAATGTGTAATCTTGTAATAACTCAAGATTAAGTAAGGTTTAAGGCTGGGGCCTTATAGTTGGTATCAGAGGTTGGTTTAGACAACTTTAGGAGTTAGAAAAGTGTTAAATTATAATATGATTGAAATGATATAGCATTTACGGATTACCATGTTGCTTCGCCTAAGATATTTCGGTGTTCAGAATGGTTTTCCGTAGAGGAAACAAAGAAGCTATGTTGGGAAGACATCAGGAGGAAGATAAACTTCCAAATCAGCAACCTGAGATGGTCGGAATCGGAACTGAACAGTTTGTTGCAGTGATGGCACAGTTGACTCAGGCTATAAATGGTGGTGGTATCCATGCACGAGATCAGCCAGATCAACCGCAGAGGAACATGTCAGTGGTGGAACATTTCATGAGGAAACATCCCCCATCATTCAGAGGATCATCTGACCCTTTGCTAGCTGAAGGGTGGATTAAAGCACTGGAGAAGATTTTTGATGTCATGGGGTGTTCAGACAATCAAAAGGTTAGTCTTGCTATTTACCGTTTGGAGGGTGAAGCAGATCAGTGGTGGTCTATGGTTAAAAATATCAGGGACGCTGATGAGATTGATGCTCTTGACTGGGATGAATTCAAAGGAATGTTTCTTGAGAAGTATTTTCTTAAGGCTGTTCGACTTAGGATGGAAAAGCAATTCTTGGAATTGAGGCAAGAGGAAGACTCAGTGGCTGCCTATGAAGAAAGGTTCACTCAATTGTCAAGGTATGCTCCAAATTTTATCCGAGACCTTGATAGTAAAATCAATCGTTTTTACTCAGGATTAAAGCCAAAATATCGAAGGGCATTAGCTTCTCGTGAGTTTAAAAGTTATGAAAAGCTTGTTCGATGTGCTGAGAAGGTGGAAATGGAGTTTTCCGATGACCAAGTTTTCTATAACAACCAGAAGAAGAAGAGACCGAGGTGGCAGGAGAAAGGTAAGAATTCTTCAAAAAAGTCTGATGGTAAGAAAACTAAGTTTCCAGTTTGTGAAAAATGTGGAAAAAGGCATGCTGGGGAATGTCTTCTGAATTCTGGGAAGTGCTACCGATGTGGTAATATGGGACATAAGGCTCGTGATTGCACTGAAAAGGATCAAGCTGAAGGTAGGAACAAATTTGATTTACAGTTAGTGAAATGTTATAAGTGCAATGAGATGGGTCACTATGCAAACGAGTGTCCGACAAGGAGCTTGAGTGATGGGAAGCAGTTAGACTACAAGCAGAAAGGGGTGGTGAAATCCTTTGCAACTACTTCAGCAGATGTTGGGCCATCGAATGAAGTGGTGTCAGCTCCAGGGAGCTCGGTATTTTTTCGAAGATTGACTTGAGGTCGGGGTACCACTAGTTGAAAGTAAAAGAAGCAGATGTTCTAAAGACTGCGTTCCGTAATAGATATGGCCATTATGAATTTGTAGTTATGCCTTTTGGGTTAACCAATGCACCTGCTGTATTCATGGACCTTATGAATAAAATTTTCCATGAGTTCTTGGATATGTTTGTGTTTGTGTTTTGAGATTTGGGAAGAGATTGTGTGTGCCTTGTGATTCACAGTTGAAGAGAGAGTTGTTATGTGAAGCTCATAGTTCTCCGTTTTCAGTTCATCCGGGCAGTACTAAGATGTATAGAGATCTGCGGGAGTATTACTGGTGGGATGGAATGAAAAGAGATATTGCTGATTTTACTGTGAAGTGTTTGACTTGTCAGCAGGTTAAGGCAGAGCGGCTGTTACCGAAAGGGATGCTTCAGCCTTTACCAGTGCCAAAGTGGAAATGAGAGAATATATCCATGGACTTTGTTGTTGGATTACCGAAGACATCTCGAGGTAATAATGCAATCTGGGTTATTGTTGATCGCTTGACCAAGTCTGCTCATTTCCTTGCTATACGAGATACTTTCTCTCTTGATCAACTTTCCCGTTTGTATCTTAAAGAGATAGTCAGGTTACATGGAGTTCCTCTCTCCATTGTATCGTATCGTGATCCCAGGTTTACTTCTAACTTTTGGAAAGGCCTTCAGAAGTCGTTGGGTACTGAATTAAATTTTAGTACAGCTTTTCATCCTCAATCAGATGGGCAGTCAGAACGAAGAATTCAGACATTGGAGGATATGCTACGAGCTTGTTCTATGGATTATCAGGGAAGTTGGGACCAAAATATTTCTTTGGTTGAGTTTTCATATAATAACAGTTTTCATTCCAGTATACAGATGGCACCATTTCAGGCATTATATGGGAAGCGGTGTCGAACTCCAGCTTTCTGGGATGAAGTGGGTGAAAGAAAGTTGATGGGACCAGAATTGGTAGAAGAGATGGCAGAAAAAGTTCAGCTGATTCAGAAACACATGAGAACAGCTTAGAGCAGGCAGAAGAGTTATGCGGATAACCGGAGGAAGGATCTATCTTTCGAGGTAGGTGATCATGTTTTTCTCAAGGTTTCTCCTTGGAAAAGTGTGATGAGATTTGGTAAGAAAGTAAAGTTGAGTCCAAGGTTTGTTGGACCATACAAAATTCTGGATGGAGTTGGATCAGTTACATACCGAGTGGCTTTACCTCCGAGTTTATCTCAGGTACACAATGTTTTTCACGTTTCAATGTTGAGAAAGTATATGCCAGATCCATCTCATGTTTTGAGTCCAGAGGTAGTTCAGCTGGAAGAGAACCTATCTTATGAGGAACAACCGGTCCAGATTCTTGACCATAAGGAGCAAGTGTTACGGAATAAGGTGATTCATCAGGTAAAGGTTTTGTGAAAAAACCACATGATTGAAGAGGCAACGTGGGAATCTGAAAATGCTATGAGGGTTAAATACCCCCACTTATTTTGATAAGTGAATAAAATTGCGAGGACGCAATTCCCAAAAGGGGGGAAGGATGTAACATCCTAGGTAATTAAAGAATAAATAATTTTCATATTTATTAATATTTGAGAATTAAATATGAATTTTAATTAAAAGGGGTAGCTATGTTCGATAGCGTACCCGATACGCAACGATGAGTTTCTTTGAAACTTACGTAGCACACTAGTAATATAATAATATTATTTTAAATGTTAGTTAACAAGTAGCCGTTGTACTGGCGGGAATGAATAGAAATAACTAAAATATGAATAGATATATTTTTAGATGTTTTTACATTTACCCAATAAAAGATAAAGGCTTAAAATACGGGAAGAGTTAAATTTTAGGCTTTTATACTATAATTTTCACTAAAGGTTCACTTATCACCTTTTAATGGTGAACCGTCATTAAATATAGTTTTGATCACTCTTATAATTTCTATTGGACCAAATATAACTCTTCTTTAGAATCGGGACATCAAATTTTACTTTGTGTAATTTTTGGTACCTTTCTGATAAAGTTCATTTTTTTTATGAATAGTGTAAAATGTTGTATTTTACATCAAAACTGCTTTTTAATCTAATTTATTTATATGATTAGATTATGTTTTGAATTGTTTTTGAAGTGAAATTAGAATATATTTTTACCATTTTATCCAATGGTGGTCATTGGAATCAATTTCACTTTGAAATTAGACTTAAACTGGTGTCAATCTTTTGATACTTATTTTTTTTGTAAAAACACGCTATTTGCCCTAGCAGCGGGAATTAATTATTAAATTAATTAATGTGACTTATATTATTTCAATTTTGTAAAATAGACTTTATTTTTGAATTCGGAATATCAAATATAGCTTAGGGTGAATTTTTGGTAATTTTCTGAAAAACTTCAATTTTTGATGAATAGTGAAACCACTAAGTGGTAATCAGGCAAACTGATTTTTCAGTTAAATGAAAGTTTACCACTAATGTGTATTGAATTTTGAAAATACGACATACATGGTTGTCATTAAGAAGTAAAATGTGGTTCAATGAGATTAAAATAATTTTTTGGTGAATAGTAACTTATTAAGTTTTTAATCGCGATTAGTGGTAATTAGTGTAGTTTAAGGTATAATTAATACTTTAATAATATGAAATGAACTAGACACATGTCCCAACCTCATTGGTTGTGTCATGGCCGACCAAGACAAGCCATGGCCTAACATGGGGACCCCATGGATCCACTTTTGTTGGGAAATGACATAAATTACTTTTTATTTAATGTTAAAGTGAAAATGACACTAACATAATATGTTTTGCGAAAACAATTTTTAAGTGAGATTATACAAGTCCAAATTTTGATTATAAATATTCATTGGAAAGATAAAAAGATTTCCTATATCATAGTATTTTTTTATAATTTTTAGAAAATAAATAAATTAAATTATTTATGACATAATAATGATGCAGTGATGACACCATTATTTAACGATTAAAATAAAATGGAAAGATAATGAAAAATATACAACCTACACATGGCCAAAACCAATTGGATGAGTGGATTTCGATGCCTTATCACCTTATCCACGAATTCTATCAATGTGGGACCTTTTAAAACCGAAACACATTTTCAAATAATGTAATATTTCTTTACTTTCCAAAAGTGCCCCTCCTCTCCTCTTATAAAAGGCCCCCACCTCTACCTCATTTCACACACTCTTCAAGCCTTTGGCTCGGCCAACCCCTGCCCATTTGCTCTCTCCACATCACTCTCCTAATCCTAGAGGATTCCCTTTGGGCATAATTCTTTCAAAGAAAGCCTTTAGGCTCAAATCAAAAGGAGTTACACTTTTTAAGGTAATTCATCCTCTCATGCTCATTTGTTTTATTTTGCTTCTCCAACCCCCTAAACTCTTTTTATTTACTTCTTTCGTAACAACACCAGTATCTTCAATATACTAGGATGTTGTTATAAGAGTTATTTGAGCTACACTCTCACACAACTACATCAAATGGTTAAAGAACATACGTTTTCCGTGGATGGCGAAATTATGCCTCCCGAAACGATGATTGTTCAATACTCATTTAACACCTTCAAAGGTGGCCATTATGATGTCACTATTTTTATATATGATATATATTATGTATATGTTTTCCTTAAGATTCTGTGTTTCTTCATTTTGGTCATACTTTATGGTTTCCATTATGGGTAAACACGATATCTTCATTTTAGGAACTGCGGACTACCGCCCCCTAAAAGTGATTTGATTCGTTAATACCATATGTGGGATGTGTAAAGGATAAAGTTAATGATATTATATATGTTATTATACTGGAGTTATAACATACTCTTATACCATTATGAATCCATTCCATGAAATATGAAATAGAAATGGAAGTAGCGTTCATGCGTACGT
Organism: Viscum album; assembly: GCA_963277665.1. Lineage (NCBI taxonomy): Eukaryota > Viridiplantae > Streptophyta > Magnoliopsida > Santalales > Viscaceae > Viscum > Viscum album. Next base: position 603,312,261 of record OY728166.1, read on the forward strand.
ACGGCTTACCGTCTCCATGAACGGTGCATTTCATTTCTTACCTCTAAATGATTATGTAATACTATAAAGGCATGAATGTACTGGATATATATGACATATATGATATCTACATCATGAATAACATTCTGAATATAATGAACCTTTGACCAAATTAACAACATGTAAGTGTAAGAGGTCTATTTCTGACTTAAGAACCAAATACCGACAAAATGAACATTATTAACTTAACTGATTACATGATGTTCATAACATGGTATAAAAGGAATAATTAACTTGAAAAAGATTCATAATCAAGTAGAGATTAACTCAAGTTTATTATTCAGGAGATTAAAGAACGGTCGGGTCAAGTCAGATACGAGGTATGGGATTTTGTCTCAATCTCCTTTCGTTGAGGCATATTTTGTTTTATACACAACCTTCTTTTATACGGTGTATAAACCCCTTTGACTTTTACGTTTATTCAAAAGGAATATTTTTTATACAAAGAGTTTACTAAACGACAAAAGGGAATGTTTTTGTCATACGTATGCGGCGACAACGACTTTTCCGCCGTCGTGACCGTTATTTGAGTTTCGGCTTCTTCTACAAGCCATTCCTTCTTTTTAAAAGAAAAATAAATACCATGTTTTACTTTTCTTTTATTTTGGTATTGAAAATGGTTTTCATAATATTTTTATATCAATGTGTGGTATTGATATCTTGTGATTGAATGGTGGAAATTTTATGTTTCCTTTATGCATGTTTTATGTGATACGATTATGTTGAGGTTCTTGGGCATTATTATGAAGAACGGGTGGTTCCGTGATAAACTAAGGGCGGGTGAGCCCGTTATATCTCTCCAATGCATTGGGTAACGCGAAGGAGTGAAACGTTAAGGTTTCTCCGAAGAGATTTTAGGGAATATACTGTGATGGGTATTCCAAACGTAACCAAGAGGGTTACTCCCTACGTAAGAATGTTATGAATGCCTCAAGTTACCTTTATGTATTATGATTTCTATGATTTATTCATGATTTGATGAGGTATGTTAAAGTGACTATGTTTTATGGGTAAATTATGATTTCACTCTTATGTATGTATGAACCCATGTTTCCTTTCCATGTTTTTATAACCCATACTGAGTTTTTATGCTCATCCCAAGTTTTTGAGATGTTTTTCACAGGTCAAGGGAAAGGTACATGATAAGATGATAGAGTCAAGGATGTGTCAAGAAATAATCCATGTTTTATTTTGAATATGTTACCATTGATGGGAATTAAGAATACTATCTTTATGTAACCACTTTGTTTATATGTGGAATGTAATGCAAGTTTTATGGTCTAATTCTCTAAAACTCTAAACCCGAAAAGATCCTCAATGTGTAATCTTGTAATAACTCAAGATTAAGTTAGGTTTAAGGCTGGGGCCTTATAAGAGTACTTGGTACTAGCAAGCTTGGTTCAACCTTTAGAGGTCCTAGAGTGGATGTGGGATGGGATATCCATGGACTTCATGATAATACTTCCAGGTATATCCAGGTTTCATGACTTGATTTGGGTGATCGTTAAATGACTCACCAAGTGGGCCCACTTCCTCCCGATCAGAGAATAGGATTCAGTAGAGAGCTTGTGATGCCTCTACATTTAAAAGATTGTGTGGATATCTGGAGTACCTTCATCTATTGTCTCTAATCATGACACACAATTTACTTCCCAACTCTGTAAAGGGTTTCCGGAGGCTTTCGGGATGCAACTTCGTAGCTGGGAGGACCACTTACCTTTAATGGAGTTTTCCTACAACAATACCTATCACTCAACTATTGGGATGACACCTTTTGAGGCCTTGTATGGTCGTCCATGAAGATCGCCACTGTGCTAGACAGACCAAGGGGAGTCAACACTATTGGGACCACAGATGGTACGTGCTACCATAAGGAAGGTGCAGATCATCCAGGAGTGGATGAACACTGCATAGAGCAGCCAGAAGGTGTATGCTGACAGGAGACAGAGACCTCTGGAGTTCAATGATGGTGACTACGTCTTTCTACGGGTGTCACCTCGATGAGGTCTACAGAGATTTGGCTGAGGCGAAAAGTTATATCCAAGATTCATTGGACCTTTCTAGGTCCTAAGCAGTGTCGGCAAGGTGGCATACCTCTTGGATCTTCCACCTCAGTTGCACCGGGTGCACGACGTCTTCGACATATCTCAATTTATGAGACATGTGAACAACCCTTCTCACATATTTGACCATGGAGGGATAGAAATCAATGATGGGGAGACATTCACAGAAGTTCTAGTGGAAATTTTGGATTAACAGGATTGGGTCCTACGTGGACAGTCGATACCTCTGTTACACATACATTGGCAGCACGAGAACCTCTAGAAGAGCACATGGGAGCGGGAGGCTCAGATGCATTCTGAGTATCCCCATCGGTTCCTATTGTTCAAGTTGTAGCTTATGGGGAAGTAAATACTTGAGGTGGGGAGAATTTAAATACCTATAAATCTTGTGATTTTTTTAAATACATTGAAATTTTATGAGTTCACAAAAACTGACGACACATGATTTTGAGTTCTGGTGTGCACGAAATTAATTTCTAAAGATTAATTAAGGTACGTTCATTAAACATATGAGTGGGATTTTATAAATTTTGAATTGGTACTCAAAATTTAAATCTGTTGGCACCATTGAAATCGCACCGACGATATTCGCTTAAGAGCACATTCACCTTAACAACATTAGGTCGAGAATAAAAGTTAGTTTTTGGGTTTTCATTGAAAATAATAAAATAAAGTGTGTGTCACTTTATTTTATTTAAGATGCTGTAGAGACCCGAAGCTTGACGTACATAGACATTATATTACTTTTGCGGAATACTTGGTACATAAAAAACACACACACACAAGGATCGTAATAGTTTAGTGTCTTTGGAAACTCGGAACATAATCTTCTAATCGTGGTGAAAGATCTTCAATATCTCCCATAAAGATCTTCCCATTTTTTTTAATACCTAAAACCCTTTTTTTATATCCTGGGGAAAAGAAAACATAAAAGGGTGAGCTCAAATGCTCAATAAGGGTAAACAAAAGAAATATCAATCACATCATATACACAAGCACATAACTTTTGGAAATCATAACCTGCAAAAGAGATCATAATTTCATAACATGGGATAAATCATGGAAGTGAAATGTAATCACAATAATCATAACATAAAACATGAAACTTTGTGGCATTCAAACATAATCATAGAGAATCATTTCTTGTTAGTCAAGACTCATTGACAAGACTATCTTAGTGGACAAAGTCCCTTTCTGAATCGAGTAACCCTCGTTTCAGTCCTGTTTCACTGAACCGGTATAACCTACCGTTCCAGCCCTGTCTATCTCATGAGATATAAAATCTTTACCCAATGCATTGGAGGGAGATATAGGTCCCACCCATCTCATAATGATACCATTCTTATGTGTGCCACAAAATCATAAAACATACATCATTGCATAACCCATGTAATAAAAATGGGATTCTTAAACAAATGACATCATAAAAGAATTCCTATAAGATAAAGGAATTCATAAAAATATTTCCATCACAAAATAATCAAATCCATGTAATAATAGGGATAGAAACAGTACCCTTTATTATCTTGGATGGAAAATAATTTTGATAAATCACTTGAAATCCATTCTTGAGGAAAATATCATTTCTTCTTCAAAAACATTTTTTCCTTTCATAACATGTCATATGACTTTAAAATAAAAGAAGTTGATTAAAAATAAACTTGAAAACTGGTAAAGGAAGCTTCTTGGAAATAATGTTTTAAAAATCCATTCATGCTGTATATGTAAAAAAAACATTCTTCGTGCTTTTGTCGGAAAAGTCAAAAAGTACCTCATACGAAAAACGACAAAAGATTCCTTTCATATCTTTTACTAAAAACTCACCTAAGGGTAAAATAGGATTTAAACAATTGTAGGTGAATGGAAATAATATTACATATTGATGAAACATGGATGTGGATGATAAAATACACCCTAGTAAATACTTACGAATATACAATCTCGGATAAAAATGAGATTGTGATATTTTCCTTACCTTAGGTCCGATTTGCTTTGTACGTGTCCGAAGCTCCTGTATAATGGTTTAAATAATGTCATTGACTTATTACAGAATCATATTCATTGTTATTATATCATATATGGTTCACTTATGACATTATATTACCCGTTCTTTTGTAAACTCCATGTTAAAGAAGCGTTTTGGGTAAAATCGTTTCATTTATCGTAGGTGTTTTGACTTGTTGTTCTTGACATTATTATTACTTATATCATGATTTACTTACTTCCAGAATATGAAATATGATTTATATATCATATATATTCAGTATATATATATATAATAGATAGATAAATGAAATGAAAAACACCGTTCATGGAGACGGTAGTCCGTACGTACGCATGAACGCTGTTTTCCTTTCCTTATTGTCTTGAATGGAAGTAAGTAGATGAGATACATATATATATATATACATAAATCCAGTAGCTTTATAATGTCATATATTTCATTATTATTTCTTATATATACTTTATAATCATTCTTAAATGGTTAACATGGAGAATGAATCTCATCGCGTCGTGGAGACGGTAGTCCGTACGTACGCACGAGCGATGATATCATTTCCATAAATATTGAATTGAATTGGAGTGGATTATAAAATATATCAGAATCAATATGATGTTTTAATAACTATGTATAGTTATTCTTTACACCATTATACCCATCCATGTAAGTTGGTGATGGAAAATAGATTACACCACGGCGTGGAGACGGTATTCCGTACGTACGCACGCGCGGTGATTTCATTTTTCCGTAGGATGGATAGATGGTGAAATAGGGTTGTTTCATACTTATAATAACATATCAGTATATGAGTGATACTGATGTTATTACTTCATAATGAAACAACCTAAGATGAAGAAGTGGAAGAAGAAAGAAATTGAAAAGATCGGTAATGGATATTACCTCTTCTTTGGAACGCCTCTTTGAATCCTCCACTTAAGGAACTAAGATTGGTCTTTGGAGAGGACCAGGACCTCTAGGATTATTCTAGGGAAGTGTAGAGGATAAAATGGCAGGGGTTGGCCGAGCTTGAGTGCTCAAATTGGTGTGAGGAGGAGGGGGAGGAGGTGTCCTTTTATAAGGGAGGAGAGGGGCATCTTAGGAATACCTCAAAATATTATTTTATAATAAAGTCAAAATCGGTTTATAATGGTTCCAAAGGGTCTTATTTCGGAGCTAAAGTGGGGATGGGTCGAAATCCTATCAACCAATAAGATTTAGACAAGTTTAGGGTATTATTTTAACCTTATCAATTAGATTTAACTCTAAGTTAAATAATTTAACTTTTACCGCGTCTTTTTGTTTTCTTTCACTATATGGTTAATACACTAACTATAACATCCCAAACGAACCCCAAATTGTTTATTATTAATATATATATCCTTATCTAAGTCATTTGTCCGATCCTTAGATTTTTAGGAATAAAATAATAATTAATAATATAATATTTGATTTAAAAACTATTTTGTGTCAATTTTGACACTATTTGATATATGATTTTTGTGAAAGTCATAACAGAATTATATGTTCGAACCAAGTTTATTAAATCAACACTAATATTTCATAGTAACCTAGAAAATTATTGGAATTCATAAAAAGTCTCAAATTATATTTAGTTTGGTGTTTATAACATCAATTATGTCAATATTTCATTAATAAGATAATTACTGCATCATCTTTGTGTCATAAAGAAATTAACTTATTTGATGTCTAAAAATTACAAATAAAATACCATTATGTGGGAAATATTTTTAGATTTCTAATGAATATTTATAGTCTAATTTATCTTATGTATAACCCCATATTAAAAATGATTTACTTATTAAACATTGATTTTAACTATTTTAACCCTTCTTTAAATAAATTAATAATAAATGTCCTAATCTAATCCAAGTGGGCCTAAATGGTCATATTCTATTCATAAGGTTGTTTTTGGTCGAATTACACTTATCCAATAGAATTAGGACATGTGTTAGGGTAATAGTAATATCATATTTACCCTTAGTTACCCTATTTACTATTAACCGTGGTAAAAAAAGTAAAAAGTTACTATTCACCAAAATTTATTTTCATCTCATTGAACCACATTTTAGTCCTTGATATTAACCGTGTCTGTCGGATTTTAGAAATTCCATTCACAGAAGCGGTAAAATTAAGTTTTATGCAAAATTCAGTTTTTAACCTACCACTTAGTGGTTTCACTATTCATCAAAAATTGAAAGTTTTCAGAAAAATGCCAAAATTTCATCCTAAGCTATATTTCATATTCCGAATTCAAAAATGAAGTCTATTTTACCATATTCATAACATAGAATTTTCATTAATTATTTTTATAATTAAATCCCGCTGTTAAAACAAATAGCGTGCTTTTAAGAAATAATATCTATCAAAAGATTGACACTTGATTATGTCTGGTTTAAATGTGAAATTACAACCAATGACCAACATTGTATTAAATTGTAAAAATATATTCTAAATATACTTTAAAACCACTCAAATTAATAATTTATCACTATTAATTATTTCGATTAAAAAAGTTGTTTTTAATTAAAATTTAGTAATTTTCACTATTCATCAGAATATGAAAGTTATCCGAAATGTACCAAAATTTCACCTTAGGCTAAATTCTATACTCCGAATCCAAAAATGAAATCCATTTTCAAAAAATAAAATTTACAAAATTTCAAAAAGTGGTTATTACTATTCATAACGGCTAGTTTTAATAACATTCTAATAGCATATCGCTGTTTAGTGAAACTCGTTATTGCGTACTACACACGCTATCGAGGAAGGTCGCGATTACGTGTAATGCAAGGCAAGTCAAGGATGCGTGTTGTGAAAGATCCTTTTCGTGTAGCGTACAACACAAGACATTAGTGAAATAAAAAAAATATTTTTCATAAAATCTCGGGCTGTTACATTCTACCCCCCTTAAAATGAATTTCGCCCTCGAAATTCGTCGGGGTTATAAATGGTTTACTATTCGAAAGTTTCTTTAATAGAAACCCACATCGTAAAAAGGAATACCAAAACCAATCTTTAAAAACAAAAGTATGAAACGTAACGGTTACCCAAATAAACTAATCACTGGGTTTCCACATAGGTGAAAATATGGATATGGAAGAGAAATCTAACCATCATGTTCTGATGGAGAGTGGTAGAGAACATGGCTATGGAAAAGCCAGTAATCACAAATCCATAGATTTGTGATGATATAAGGTACCATCTGATTCATCAGGTATAAGATCACTAGGACAACATTTTTGGTTTTCAAGATCATTTCCCTAAAGTTGAAAATTTGAATTAGAATAAATACTTACTTTATTTTGGTACAATCTCACTGTTGTTCATGCCTTGAACAATTTCCACTTCATCTCTTAAATAAATGAAGTTGAATTTGTTATTCATGAAGTGTTAGCAGATCATGTGATAGAATGACGGGTCATTCCATCTGTCTCAAACAAAAGGTTAGCAAAAATTATATACATAAGTCGATCTATAGTGAGATTAATCACATATGGTTCCTAAAATGGACTTATACTTCATATATCATACTGATTAATATAATAAAACTAGTTTCTACTAAACAGGGACTTCCTGTAGGCCAGTGGTAGGCGATAAAGGCCAGTCGCACTTCGGTTGTGGGTTCGATTCCCACAGCCTTGTCCGAAGCGATGGGCTGTCGCCCGTCCTACAGGTTGTCCTTTTTCTAAAACTACATTACTATAACATCCCATCAATAATATCGAGAAAACTTCTATCCTAACCTATGCCAAACATAATCCATTTCAAATCTTTAGGCTTATCCATAATACTGCAATCCACTCTCACAACATAGTGAAAACGATTACCAGAGATTTAACACCATTGTCGATCCCCATATATCATAAGATATGTTTTGTTGGTCACATTCCAAACATTCAAAGTCCTTAATCATGTATTCTCTTGAAAACCTTAGTGAAAACATGAATGCAGTTAAAATTTAACACTTTCCACATACCAAAATCCTAAAAATTCTATATACTCAAACAATGATATCACTTAGTCCTTATATCAATCATGAGCTCATGAATACTATTAAACATTTCATTTTCTCATTTTCCCTTCATTATACGCATATCATCTTATTTCCAAAATATATCAATCACTTTGAATATCACATCAATAAATATTGCAATACTCAATAATACAACATTATTTCGAAATCCCATTACATAAACACTTAATCATTCCACCACATCGTTGTCATATTCAACATTGGCAATAGTGATCGCATGTGACTTCCCTTTGTCCTTTGCCTTCAGTGGTTGCTCATGTTGATCATCACTAACCCTTGGATTAGGGCATTTATTAGCATAATGCCCCTTTTCATTGCACTTGAAGCATTGAAGTGTTGGTGGTGCGTTCCCTGTAGTGTTTGATTTATTCACATCATTAGAAACCCTTTTTCTATTACGTCGACACTCAGCTGCTCGATGACCTTCTTTTCAACACTTAAAACATTTTCTACTCCCTTTAAGACAATCTCCACCATGCTTCTTTCCACACTTTGTGCATAAGGAAACATTCATCTTCTTTTCACCATTATTATGAGATTTCTCCTTGAACTCCATCTTTCGTTTTTTGTCAAAACCATGAGATGGATATGTAACACCAACTTCTATTTCTACCTTGATAGCACAACGCACAATTTCTTCATAGCTACTGAAGTCTCTTATAGCTAATGCCCTTCGAAGACTTGGTTTTAAGCCACTGAAAAATCGATCAACTTTACTTTCGAGTTGGATGATAATGCCGGATGCATACCTTGCAAGTCTTGTAAAATTCGCTTCGTATATACCAACAAATTCATTATCATGTTTCTTTAGTTCAAGAAACTCCTTCTACATCTTTGTTCGAAGAATACGAGGGAAGTACTTATTGAAAAATAAGTTCTTGAACTCGTCCCATTCCATGGACTCAATTTCATCTCTTGGCCTCGTATTCTTGATAAGATTCCACCATTGATCAGCTTCACCTTCCAAACGATATACTGTTAAGATGACTTTATCATGTTCAGAACATTGAAGAACTGAAAATATCTTTTCAGTGGTACTGATCCATTGTTCAGCAACAAGTGGATCAGAAGACCCACTGAAAGAAGGTGGACGTTGCCTCATGAAGGACTCAAAAGAATATTGTTCCCTTCTCTGCTCATTTGGAAGTCCAGAATGATTCATAGCTTGTGTAAGTATAGCAATAAGATTTTTCACTCCATCTCCCATAACATTTGTTTGTTCAGGAGGAAAATCATTGCATTGTCCATTGCATTGATCAACACGGTTCCTTCGGGTTCCAACCATTGTCTAAAACCCAAAAAGAATAGTGTGAGAGGAAAAAATCATGCTAGGTAAAACAACATAATAAAGGGGGAGTACCTTCAATATCTAATATCTTAGTTTTAATTCTATGATCGTTAGCATAATTCTAGTACTATAACCTATACGTATACTTAACCTTAGGGACATCCCTAGACATACCTTAGAAATATCTCTAGGGATCTCACTAACGTTTTCGCATCCTAGTTTCCAAAGGTTGACTAAACCTTTCCTCTGATACCAACTGTAGAGACCCGAAGCTTGACGTACATAGACATTATATTACTTTTGCGGAATACTTGGTACATAAAAAACACACACACACAAGGATCGTAATAGTTTAGTGTCTTTGGAAACTCGGAACATAATCTTCTAATCGTGGTGAAAGATCTTCAATATCTCCCATAAAGATCTTCCCATTTTTTTTACCTAAAACCCTTTTTTTATATCCTAGGGAAAAGAAAACATAAAACGGTGAGCTCAAATGCTCAGTAAGGGTAAGCAAAAGAAATATCAATCACATCATATACACAAGCACATAACTTTTGGAAATCTTAACCTGCAAAAGAGATCATAATTTCATAACATGGGATAAATCATGGCAGTGAAATGTAATCACAATAATCATAACATAAAACATGAAACTTTGTGGCATTCACACATAATCATAGAGAATCATTTCTTGTTAGTCAAGACTCATTGCCAAGACTATCTTAGTGGACAAAGTCCCTTTCTGAATCGAGTAACCCTCGTTTCAGTCCTGTTTCACTGAACCGGTATAACCTACCGTTCCAGCCCTGTCTATGTCATGAGATATAAAATCTTTACCCAATGCATTGGAGGGAGATATAGGTCCCACCCATCTCATAATGATACCATTATTATGTGTGCCACAAAATCATAAAACATACATCATTGCATAACCCATGTAATAAAAATGGGATTCTTAAACAACATGACATCATAAAACAATTCATATAAGATAAAGGAATTCATAAAAATATTTCCATCACAAAATAATCAAATCCATGTAATAATAGGGATAGAAACCGTACCCTTTATTATCTTAGATGGAAAATAATTTTGATAAATCACTTGAAATCCATTCTTGAGGAAAATATCCTTTCTTCTTCAAAAACATTTTTTCCTTTCATAACATGTCATACGACTTTAAAATAAAAGAAGTTGATTAAAAATAAACTTGAAAACTTTTAAAGGAAGCTTCTTGGAAATAATGTTTTAAAAATCCATTCATGACGTATATGTAAAAAAAACATTCTTCGTGCTTTTGTCGGAAAAGTCAAAAAGTACCTCGTACGAAAAACGACAAAAGATTCCTTTCATATCTTTTACTAAAAACTCACCTAAGGGTAAAATAGGATCTAAACAATTGTAGGTGAATGGAAATAATATTACATATTTATGAAACATGGATGTGGATGATAAAATACACCCCAGTAAATACTTACGAATATACAATCTCGGATAAAAATGAGATTGTGATATTTCCCTTACCTTAGGTCCGATTTGCTTTGTACGTGTCTGAAGCTCCTGTATAATGGTTTAAATAATGTCATTGACTTATTACAAAATCATATTCATTGTTATTATATCATATATGGTTCACTTATGACATTATATTACCCGTTCTTTTGTAAACTCCATGTTAAAGAAGCGTTTTGGGTAAAATCGTTTCATTTATCGTAGGTGTTTTGACTTGTTGTTCTTGACATTATTATTACTTATATCATGATTTACTTACTTCCAGAATATAAAATATGATTTATATATCATATATATTCAGTATATATATATATATAATAGATAGATAAATGAAATGAAAAACACCGTTCATGGAGACGGTAGTCCGTACGTACGCATGAACGCTGTTTTCCTTTCCTTATTGTCCTGAATGGAAGTAAGTAGATGACATACATATATATATATACATAAATCCAGTAGCTTTATAATGTCATATATTTCATTATTATTTCTTATATATACTTTATAATCATTCTTAAATGGTTAACATGGAGAATGAATCTCATCGCGTCGTGGAGACGGTAGTCCGTACGTACGCACGAGCGATGATATCATTTCCATAAATATTGAATTGAATTGGAGTGGATTATACAATATATCAGAATCAATATGATGTTGTAATAACTATGTATAGTTATTCTTTACACCATTATACCCATCCATGTAAGGTGGTGATGGAAAATAGATTACACCACGGCGTGGAGACGGTATTCCGTACGTACGCACGCGCGGTGATTTCATTTTTCCATAGGATGGATAGATGGTGAAATAGGGTTGTTTCATACTTATAATAACATATCAGTATATGAGTGATACTGATGTTATTACTTCATAATGAAACAACCTAAGATGAAGAAGTGGAAGAAGAAAGAAATTGAAAAGATCGGTAATGGATATTACCTCTTCTTTGGAACGCCTCTTTGAATCCTCCACTTAAGGAACTAAGATTGGTCTTTGGAGAAGACCAGGACCTCTAGGATTATTATAGGGAAGTGGAGAGGAGAAAATGGCAGGGGTTGGCCGAGATTGAGTGCTCAAATTGGTGTGAGGAGGAGGGGGAGGAGGTGTCCTTTTATAAGGGAGGAGAGGGACATCTTAGGAATACCTCAAAATATTATTTTATAATAAAGTCAAAATCGGTTTATAATGGTTCCAAAGGGTCTTATTTCGGAGCTAAAGTGGGGATGGGTCGAAATCCTATCAACCAATAAGATTTAGACAAGTTTAGGGTATTATTTTAACCTTATCAATTAGATTTAACTCTAAGTTAAATAATTTAACTTTTACCATGTCTTTTTGTTTTCTTTCACTATATGGTTAATACACTTACTATAACATGCCAAAAGAACCCCAAATTGTTTATTATTAATATATATCCTTATATAAGTCATTTGGCCTAACCTTAGATTTTTAGGAATAAAATAACAATTAATAATATAATATTTGATTTAAAAACTATTTTGTGTCAATTTTGACACTATTTGATATATGATTTTTGTGAAAGTCATAACAGAATTATATGTTCGATCCAAGTTGATTAAATCAACACTAATATATCATAGTAACCTAGAAAATTAGTGGAATTCATAAAAAGTCTCAAATTATATTTAGTTTGGTGTTTATAACATCAATTATGTCAATATTTCATTAATAAGATAATTACTGCATCATCTTTGTGTCATAAATAAATTAACTTATTTGATGTCTAAAAATTACAAATAAAATACCATTATGTGGGAAATCTTTCTAGATTTCTAATTAATATTTATAGTCTAATTTATCTTATGTATAACCCCATATTAAAAATGATTTACTTATTAAACAGTGATTTTAACTATTTTAACCCTTCTTTAAATAAATTAATAATAAATGTCCTAATCTAATCCAAGTGGGCCTAAATGGTCATATTATATTCATAAGGTTGTTTTTGGTCGAATTACACTAATCCAATAGAATTAGGACATGTGTTAGGGTAATAGTAATATCATATTTACCCTTAGTTACCCTATTTACTATTAACCGTGGTAAAAAAAGTAAAAAGTTACTATTCACCAAAAATTATTTTCATCTCATTGAACCACATTTTAGTCCTTGATATTAACCGTGTCTGTCGGATTTTCGAAATTCCATTCACAGAAGCGGTAAAATTAAGTTTTATGCAAAATTCAGTTTTTAACCTACCACTTAGTGGTTTCACTATTCATCAAAAATTGAAAGTTTTCAGAAAAATGACAAAATTTCATCCTAAGCTATATTTCATATTCCGAATTCAAAAATGAAGTCTATTTTACCAAATTCATAACATAGAAGTTTCATTAATTATTTTTATAATTAAATCCCGCTGTTAAAACAAATAGCGTGTTTTTAAGAAATAATATCTATCAAAAGATTGACACTTGATTATGTCTGGTTTAAATGTGAAATTACAACCAATGACCAACATTGTATTAAATTGTAAAAATATATTCTAAATATACTTTAAAACCACTCAAATTAATAATTTATCACTATTAATTATTTCGATTAAAAAAGTTGTTTTTAATTAAAATTTAGTAATTTTCACTATTCATCAGAATATGAAAGTTATCCGAAATGTACCAAAATTTCACCTTAGGCTAAATTCGATACTCCGAATCCAAAAATGAAATCCATTTTGAAAAAATAAAATTTAAAAAATTTCAAAAAGTGGTTATTACTATTCATAACGGCTAGTTTTAATAACATTCTAATAGCATATCGCTGTTTAGTGAAACTCGTTATTGCGTACTACACACGCTATCGAGGAAGGTCGCGATTGCATGTAATGCAAGGCAAGTCAAGGATGCGTGTTGTGCAAGATCCTTTTCGTTTAGCGTACAACACAAGACATTAGTGAAATAAAAAAAATATTTTTCATAAAATCTCGGGCTGTTACAGATTCCATGTGGGTGACTGGTAGTTAAAACCTCCTCATGGGAGTTGGAGGTGGGACCACCACACCTTAACATCCCATGAGAGGTTATGGTGGTGGGGCCACCTGAACATAACCTCTCATGAGAGGTTACCGCCTAGGGACAACATGAGGGGTTATCCCCCTAATGAAGGAATCGATTAAAACCTCTATACTCTCCCTCATTAATGAGAGAGAGCCTCTTGACATTCCTTTAATTTAATTTTTCCAATCTCCCCTAATTGATTCGTGCCAACTATCATGAATTAATTTGGGGGAGCCAATTAATTTAATTATTCTTTTTGAATTTTTGTGCGAATTTTTTTTTTGATAACTCAATATAATATTATTTCACTTGGAATTTTGGTGGATGTTGGGAAAAAAGAGATATTGGGAGGATTTGAATTCTACTAATGAATATCGAAGAACTTCAGTGATGATCCTTCTATGACTTCTTCCCTGGAAACCTACCGATGTAGAGTTTATTCCATAGCCGACGTAGCTCGGGTTCTGAAGTGTGCGATAGATTCAACGGATAACGATTCTCTTCATCTACATTCCATGACTCCATCAACATATGACAAAATAGGAATCAAAGGTATGGGATATACTTTTGTGTTATATCCCTTTTCTCTTTCTCTTCTATGGATAGAAATAATTTCCTGAGAATTTTGTAAGAAATTATTGTTCATCGTACTACTTGATGAACCAATTGATACCACCCTAAACGTGGAGGGTGCGAGCCAAACCAACATGGCCTAAACAATTCACCGATCATTTTTATGTTGAACATTCGGCGAAAAAATGGAAATGAGGCAATGAAGGTGACAATGACAAAGGCTGCGCTAACTGCGGCATCCGCGAATCGTGCAGCCCCCACGACGCTCCAGTGCTCCCGGCCGAAGACCGCTGGCCCGCGTCGGAATGAGCCATGCCGAATCGGCCTTTCTGGACACCACCCATTCGCCGGCCCACCTGTCCGAAACCTCTTGCACACCCTACCTGTGGCTTGCCTAGCGCCATGCCGGCCTGCCCGCCCCCCGCGCGCCCTGCCCGCGGCCTGCACGGCACCCCACCGGCCTACTGTGACCTACCCTTCTTGCCCGAGACCTACCGTGCCCTTCCCTTCTTTATAATGGAATGCATTGCCATTATCGGCTACCCGATGACCTCACGGCCTCTCGAGCCAGTCCGCGGAGTCCCACCTGGCATCGCTGGCCGAACAGCCCTCGCAGTCTGCTGTGCCGAGCCCTGCGACTAGGACGAATCTAACAGGCTGGCCTGCTAAATGGGCCAGGGCAAACCCAACAGGTTTGACATGGTCAACCCATACTGGGTCAGCCCAGACTAATACAATCCGAGTTGGTCCGACTGTGTCGGACCTGACCCGAGCCCACTACTGGAGTTTACTTTCTTTTGGCCATTTCTTTGGCACCAGACAACCCTTTGACGAACCGTCAGCGGCGCTGGTTCTCTAGGAGCATGACGGTCCCTTTGAGTATATCCCAATGAAGTTTAGGATAATATTAAGATATAGTCAGGTTGGGCCATACATGAATATGACCAGGCCCCTGGGACTAGAACACTTATAAATCACAGACCAAGCGTCCAATTGGAATGTCGTCTGTTGTGTTGAGACCCCTATGATGGGGTGGACCTTTGAGATACATCTACATGGGACTTCGTGATAGTTGGAGTAATTAACAGTAGATTGTGTATTAGATCTTCCATAGATAAACATTAATTTGTGAGGAAACCTAGTAGCTGGCTGAGACTTGACGACTGCAGATCGAGCGACTCAGAGCGACTCGTATGGCCCAGTGCCGAGCGCCTGGTTGTGGCGGTAGTGCCACGATAGAGGAGCGCCTGGTTGTGCTGGTAGACCCATTGTACTCGATAGGAGGAGTACCTCTGTAGGCTATGAGGGGTAGCATCAGGTTGTGGTGGCAGACCTATGGTGGGGAGTGCCTCTGTGTGAGCGCGGAAGACCCACGATACTCAACAGGAGGAGTACCTCAGTAGTCCATGTTAGTGGGAAGCACCTCTATGTGACGCAACAAGCCCACTGTACTGGATAGAGTGGGAGTTCTCCAAAAGCTGAGGGTTCAGATTGATACTATACCTATAAAAATATTCTGGATGAGTTGAGTCAGTACCTTTGGTGTTTACCTCATGATTGAGAAGGATTACTTGGTAACTTATGTATATGTATGGGCATATACCTAAGTGATGTTATCTATTGATTTAATACATTGTGGTTTATCCTTGTTGGTTTTGTGAGACCTTGAGGGTCTTAGGGTCCCTACTGAGTGTCGTTATACTCACCCATGAATGGTCTATGCCCGCACCTGGTTGTGATAGTTGTAGATAACGAACATCACTGACTGAGGATCATAGTAGTAGGACTGGACAATACCCAGAGGTTGACCTTACGGTGAGTCAGTACATGGAAGATAAGGATGTACGAGGAGTGTTTTGGAGGCTTTATGCACCTACCATTCAGTTAGGACTTCCTGGTGGGTGATCTGATAGTAGTTTACCTTTCTTAAGTAGTACTTGTTTTAGTTTCTTTGTAATTTACAGTAGGGCTTGTATTTTCGGCCCCCATTTCTTTTCAACACTTCTTTTTATACAGTTTTTACTTAGTGTTTGCTTCCATTTTGGACTCTATGTGTGTGTGTCTATAATTTATAAAGGCAATGCCTTCCCAGTATAGGGATTTACACCTTTGGTGCTAGTCGCCAGCCCCTGGCCTAAGGAAGGTAGGATTGGGGTAGTCACAACATGAGCCCCAGGGGACGAGACGTGACAGGTTCATTGATGTATCAATTATCTATTTATATATTTTTATACTACCACTTTCTAATAATTTTTTCTTACCTATAATGGTGCGATGGAAATCAATAACTCTTTTATCCTTTACATTTCACACTCAATCCAATTTTCTAATATAATTATTATATTTTCATTTTAATATTCAAATTTAATTTTTTTTCTATAATTATTTGTTAATAAAAATTAATTTTCATTAAAAAGTATTTTTGAAGTAGTTATTAATAATTTTCTTTTATTAAATATGATATTACATAAAAATAAAATATATAATTGTACTTGAATTTTATAAACTATCATCACATCCATTAAATTATTATTCATCTATATCAATTAATTATTATACTATAACTATTTAATATTTGTTTTGTTAAATTTTGTGTATTAATCTATAGAATTATACACATTCCCTCAATTGAAGATTTTATTTTATACCTTCTTATAATTGGAATGTAACACATTTTATATTCACAACTTAATATTTGATATGTTTTTTATGTGTATATTTTTAATATTCATGTCAATATAGTGGACATATGTTTGAATATATTTCTAAAGTGGTTGATTAAAGAATTATAAATTCCATAATTTTTTAAGATAAATCCTTACATTTTATGATATAATTATTTTATAGTACGTGGGTGGTGAATTAAATCCAATATTTTATGGGACGTGTGAGGATAGTGTAGTCAACTATGAAATATTGGTATTAAAAGGTGAACATAAAATATTGTTATGATATCCAATGATTATAAATTTTCTAAATTCTTATTTCATGACATGACCTTATGTAATTATTATTGTTTCATTATATATGGTTTATTAGTATAATGACTTCCTTATCTGATTTTTTGGAACCATTATTATTTTTTAATGCATGTAAGAACATTTTTTTCATTAATTGATTACCTTATATATTCTAAAATATTTGTCCCTTGTTAATTCCTCATATACTTTTCCCTCTATTGAGAATTTTATATTACAAATTTTATTATTTTTTCCATTTCCCTAGGAATTTAAATATATTATTGTATATGATATTTACAAAATGAAGTAAATTATAGATAATATCATGGGAAAAAATTTATTTATAGTACAATTATATTGATATGAATAGAATCTCAGAAAATGGATAATGTGATGTTTTTAAGTTGTAATGTTTGAAAAAATAATTGTGTCTATTTATATTATATATATTTTTATATTTGTTCACTTCACTTTATTATCAAGAAAAACAATATATTTGAGTTAAAATCTATTACATGTAATTTTATCTTTAATAAAATATATATGGAAGTGTTACATTGGACTTATTTTAGCAATGGGTCAATAATCATTGATAAAGTTGAGAACATCTAATATATGTGATTGGATAGCCTAAAAGAGCTGTTATGAAGCTTATCAATCCATGTGGTTATATATAAACCTAGACATTTTATCCTCTGATCTCACTAATGTAATGATGGAAGAATTGGTAGCATGAGAATTGTGTGACACGAGTATCTATAATGACTGTTGGTTTGAGCGGTTATACATTCAATCCATGATTAGATGAGAGATCTTTTAACATAATATAGATGTTTATAAAATGTTTTTAAAACTAAATGTTTGTATTAAATCCATTTAATCTCTCGTAACAAAGAAGATACCATTTGGATCATTTTGGTGAAGTGACCTTATCTGTTCTAGTGAATTTAAATAAATGTGGAACCATGATCCTAGGATAACATTCCCACATACTAACTTTTAATGGAATACTTCACCTGCCTGTGAAGACTCAAAATTCTATTTTTTAAAAGAACTTTTCAGGATAAATACTTACCCTATTTTATTTTGATAAAATTATAAAATGATGAAAATGAATATTAATATCATAAAATTATTAATAACATATTTTATGGGATCTATGATGACATGAATTAACTAAATATGTTATGAATAATGTTAGGTGGTAAAACTATTCCAAATATACTATATAATACTCATAGGGGACAATAATTAACTCCCACTATTATAATAATTATATAATAAGAAATATTAAATTAAATAGTGATATTAGGGTAAAACTGGAGATATAGGATGTGGATTTATCTAAATGTAAGGATTTTATATTACATATATTTTGAAAAAGATAATAAATATATACATAAACATAAAATAATATTATAGTGATTATTATTCCTAATAGATGACAAATAATTCAAATATATAATTTAAATTAATGTAATTCTAATGGTATGATTTATATTTTATTGAATTGAAATATTATATATGGGTTTTCTATAGATTATGTGGATTTCTATTTTGGGTGATGTTGATTGATAACATTAAATTAATGAGAATATGTGTATATTTTATTCATGAATAAATTTTGTTTGATGTGATGATAATAATAACATTTTTTTTAATTATGAATAGTTAATGGATGACATGTATTTCATTTTCTAATATTTGTTAATGATAACATGAACATCATTAAATGATATGGTGTATTCCAAATGATAATAATGTAGATAAATTAGTATAATGACATATAAATATTGTGATGATTTCATGAATAACTCACAATTGTGAGGATATTGATATTATTTTGGCGGTTACATGGTGATCCTAAATAATTATTTGGATGATGGTGATTTTTAATTGGGTTTATATGTGCTAAATGATAAAGATTTCATTATGTAAAATATGAGAATATATTGTAATTATGTGGATGAAATATTGTTCCACTATCAATAAGATTGGTTACTTTTCATACTCACATTACATTTTATGTGCATTATAGAATTCCATAATTTAAATATATTGATATGAGTAGAAAATAGGACTATTCTATTAACATCTCTTCCATTTAATTAGGTTAGAAATTTATAATGGAATATACCCATATAAATTTTTACTTTCAACAAATATGATGAGTTTTTATATAGATAACGATTATCCCAAGAAGTTATTCTCTTTTACACTGAAAACACATTAATTTATATAGATTACAATGATAAAAATAAATATTATTTTCCTATATAAAAACATTGATATTTTGGTATACTATTCATTTAAGAATTACCAAATCATGAGGTAAAATATATACGTAAAACTCCCTCATTACAATGTGGTTCATACTATGATATTATTTTAATTTTTAACATATGATGGGATAAGAGATATGCTGTAATTATTTTATGTTATTTTTTACATGTGTGGTGATTTCAATTTACATTCAATGGTTAATTTGGAAATGAAAATTTAGTATATATTATGTTATGTGATTTTTATCCACCTTCAGGGAAGATGAGTTCAAACAACCATTATGGGATTCATGTGATGATTCTTCAATTTGATATATCATTACAACTGTTTCAACAATATGGGAAATCATTGGAAAAAATGTATAATTTTCTTAATGATAATATTTTTGGTTCCCTCTCATAGGTCTTTGTTAAGGAGTCCTTTTTTTACATTAATATTAAAAACATGGAATTATATTTTGATAAATATATTTACATTTTGTGAGAGGGATTATATTAATTTCAATGAATAAATTTTATAAAATAGAGATGAATATTATTATGGCTATTGATGTTTTTGGTTATGATGTTAGGATTTAAGATGAGTTAATATGTAGACCATCAAAAATTTGACCATATTAGATTATAGGAGTTTTATAACTAATTTGAATTAGTATGTTTTTTATTAGTGATCACCCCATATATATTATTTTGTATTATCCCTTCTTGTATTCGTAAATAACCATAAGAATTTTATGTGCATGGTCATATTTGATGGGGGTCATTGGAGATATTGCAGCTGATGGCATCAAATCAACATTAGAGGGGAAATATCAATCATATTCATATCTAAATATCTTTTTAATTAAAAACTTCAAGAATGATTTTTTATATGGGGAGATTCATTTTACTTCTCTATATTGTATAATATTTATGATTTTTTTATATATGATTTCCATTGAAATTATTGTTAATCATTTTCACTAAGGTGGATGTAGTTTCATGTTACTAAGAAATATTACATATATAGAGGTACTGATTTTCCTTTATTTATAGATATGTATTTTTTTGTCACTATCCGGTATCCAATTAGTAGAATTATTGTGGAATTATATTTCTTATATTTTAATATATTATTTAATTAAACACCAAATTTAATTAAAAATGAGTATAGAGTAGGAGACATAGGGGACTCGAAAAGATGTATTGTAATGTAAGATTGTCTGTATTGATGGTGATATATTTAAATCATTTATAATTTGTCAACATTATTCATATTTCTATTGTATATTGGATAAAATTTATAGTAATGAATTAGAAGAAGCTTGAAATTTAAAGATTTATAATTATAATTAGTGATAATAAGAGAGGATTGGGGACCTTTAATCCATGAAGAACAAATAATTTATGGATTTGTACTTACACACATTTAGTTTTTCATGTGCTTCTTATTAGATCCTTATAATGTATATCAATGTAAATAAACGTGTTTTCTATGAATTATTGACTTATTAAACTAAATAACTCAATCAAGAGATAATAAATCACCATATATTTTATGTTAATGGTAATCATAATCGTCATATCATGGTCATTGAAAAATTAAATATAATGTATGAAATGGGAAAAAAATATTTGATCTCCATGATTCACATCCATATATAGTATAATATTATGGGTCTATTTGAATTGACCCTAATTATTATGAAATTATTCTATTACATCTCTAATCCCGCACACTCAAATCCATGTCAAAAAACATAAACAATACATTTTTGTAATTGATAATGATAAATGTGACCCAATATATTCTATCCTAACATTATAACATAAAAAGGAAATATTGGATCCATTTAATACCAAATGAATATTTGGATTTACTATTTAATTCAATTATAATAAACACATTAATAAAAATTAATCACGATATCAAATGAGTATTTTTCCACTATACCAATCATTTTATATTCCTTATGTATTCTTAAAAATATCCCAAAAAATATTAAACCATTGTAGATTAAAATATTTATAGATATTGTTCATAAATAATAAAAATTATAAAATTTGATAGGGATAAAACAAATGATATGTAATGTTAAATAGAATATTTATCAATTGAATTCCATTAGTGAGATTATGATGAATATTAGGGTATGATAACCTTATCATAGTTCATCAAAAGTACATAATAGAATACATTCTTATACATACCTGGATCCTCAATCATATAATATTGAATAATTATTTAAAAAAGGTACGTGTCATTAGAATCCATAATCGTGAGCCATGTGATATTAATCATGATCTAAGAAATAATTGAAAATCTATAGTATATATAATAAAATGATTTGGTATCATTGGTAATCTTTATATCACACTTTCATATAGAGTAGCCTCCATATTTTTAAGTTGATTTACCCACATGAATTCAAATGGAATAACCATCATAGTTATATCGGGATTATATATCTTAGATACACTAGAAATAAACATCATTATGTTACATGGAATGACAATAATCCCCAAATTTCAGTTGAAATAATACCAAATTAATTGTAGGTTTATCATAGACCCAAAAATACATTTTTATTTACCAAATCACCCATTATTAGTTTTAAAATGGAACAACCTATGAACATAATAAATTATCAAGAATTATTACAAGAATAATGTATACATTGCTTTAATTTTTTATAAAACTCATAGAAAAATATTTTATTTCACTCATAACATCAATAACTCATGGAAAATATATTAGTTTCATGAATATATATTTTTATGAATTACAATTCATCTCTATAAATAATGAGTATGGAATCAATAACAAAATATTCAATTAAGAGCATAAGTTACATCAACAGATGTTGATGTTGATGAATGAGAAAATAATTAAAATATCATTAAAATAAATTTTTAGGGAAACAATTATTGTACCTTGAATGTAATTATTAAAAAAATAAAAACATTGCGTGAAAATAAATTTCATTTACAAAAACAATAAAATATTAAAAAATAAAATTCCTATAATATAATTGTAATTATGTTAGGAAAATATTTTCATGTTGTGGATAAATAAAATAAACATTATTTTCAAAACAGTTTTAAATAGATTCTATAATGAAACATTTGGAAAAAATTTGAAAATTTCATTCATAAACCCATTTAAATTATAGTATAACAACATGTGATATATAATAAAGAGATCAATTTGTATTAGAATAAAATAATTTTTAATTATTTTAGAAAAAATGGATATGAATGAGAATGTTTCCCAATATAAAAAATAGATACATGATCAATGTCATATAAAATTGATGTTACTGATATTTCCATTGTCAGTAATGGAGGATATGGAAATTAATCATTAAAGTAAATTCATAACTAGAGAAAAATAAAATATTTTTGGTTTAGAACATTAATGTAATATTTTTAAACCATGTAACCATGACCATAAACAATCCTTAAATTAAAAGAGATTATAACATAATGAATTTTCCACTTTGGTAACTTTTCAGTTGTATTCAGAATTAAGTAAAATCTATGAATTAATAATTAAATATTATTAACATATGAGGATTCATGATATAACATGTTAATGTTGTTGTATATACAACTAAAAAAACAGGATAGTTGATTATTATAAATTAATGTCCTAAAGAATAAATGTTTGAGATGAGTAACCCATTAAAATATCATATAATTTAATTTCGAAATAATAAATGAAGAGATTATGTGTAATAAATATAATTCCTATATAACCTTTTAAAACACATAATAAAAATCTATAGATCAATACAAACATAATATTGTCATACAAAGTCAATGTAATGGATTTATTATCAAAGAGAAATGGAAGTAAAAAAATCCTAACCTCTTGGTAACATTCACGTCAAATATAATTAGAAAAATTAATTAAAATTAGAATATAAAATATCATCAATTATAATATATTAATGTTATGACATGTAAAATTTTAAAATATACACTATACAAATGAATTTGGTTTATAACATTAAATTATTTCTCACTGATTATAAATTGAGACAGACTCCCTCACAATTTGTTGAGACTTTCATTATATATTCATTGACATCTACATAATAATCCTATATAAATAGATTTATTTCTTAATAATTTTTTTTGGTTTAATCTATTACCCTTAATCTAATTAGTTTATTTATCTAATAGATTAATTAATTAATTAAGTCTTTGACTAGTGTTTTGAGGCAGTTTTAATGATAATTTAAAAATAACATTGGTCTATAAATCACCAAAAATGGAATAATTATTCCATAATATCTAGATTAATAACAGATAAATAAATATAATTTTTATAAAAAAAGTTTCTTCAAATAATTTTTTTAATGTTCATAATAATTAACTATTTTAAAATCATTGAGATTATATGTCATACACACGCATGTGAAACATTTCCATTTTTCAATGATCCTTATAGGAATAAGGTATATATTAATTTATAATTATATAATGTCACTTATATCCTAATTACCCTATAAAATCCTTGAATTTACTCATATATATAATCTAGTTTATTTGGTTATGAATAATGAATAACATCACTTCTTAGATGTAGTAGTCCACATGTACACACGAACGAAGTTATAAATTATAAGTGAAAGGAAATGAAAGAATATATATGACAAATTATATTTTTAGAATAATAAATATTTCATTAATATAAAATATATAGATTAAATCCATGACTATTACTACCAATGGGTTGTGATGAAGGAAAATGAAGTACCTATATTTGTGATGTGGTAGTCCACTACACACATGAACAATTAATTACTTTCTCAATTAATATTGGTTTTATATTGAAATTGTATTCCTAAATAACCAAATAACAATATATTATATATGATATAATGATTTTATTATTTTATAATGGATAGATAAGTTTTTTTATAGGATAATGAAATTATAAAACGTAGACACTAAGTTATGAAAAATACATATTCCTTAGAAAACCTTATTTTCATTAGCCTTTAATTCCTCTATAACTATAATTTATATAAATTTATACTTCTTTAATGATGGTAGTTATGTTATAAACATATTTGGTTTGTTTTTTTGATTAATATGGTTATTCTGTAATGATGAAATTAGTAGAAGGGGGCCCATTTATAAGAGATGTGAGGGGACTTTTGGATTTTTCTCAAATTATGAATAAATTTAAATTAATTATATTATCAAATTAACAAAATTGATATGAATAAAATGGTCACAACCCATCCTTGGGGCTCGTGCCGTGACTACCCCAAGCCCACCTTCCATAGACCCGAGGCTGGCGACTAGCACCAAAGGCGTAAATTTCGATAATTGGGAAGGTATTGCCTTCATATAAATAAACACATCCAACCAGAGTACAAGCAGAAGTAATACACTATGTATAAAATAATGTTTTGAAAAATAAATGGTCTAGAATACAAACCCAACTGAGAAGTACAACTACAACTCAATGAAAGTAGAAAAGAAAAGACAACAACTAGAAGATAGATGCAGCTCCAGGTTCGTCCACCTCGAATCCTACCTGAAGGGTAGGTACGGATAGCCTCCTCAATGCTCTCGCCTTCCAACCTCCTCCGAGTATCGTCTCGTCGTAATGTCCACCTCTAGGTACTGACTCGTCGTGAGGTCCACCTCCGGGTACTGACTCATCGTGAGTTCCACCTCCAGGTACCTCCTAGTCCTTGTACACTCGATCACTATCAGTTTTGTCCATCGTCTGCATCCAATACAACAAGGTGTTAGCATAGCCCATGAAGGGGTGAGTATAAAGATACTCAGTAGGGACCCTGAGACCCTCAAAGTCTCACTAAATCAAACAAGGATAACCACAAAGAAGAATCTCAACAGATAACCCTTACTTACGTATAAGCCCATCCATATACCTATGTTATCAAGTAACCCATCTTAATCAATAGGTAATCACAAAGGTTATGTAATCAATGGATAAATTCTACTTAGGTATATGCCGATACATATAACTAAGTTATCATGTAACCCATCTAATCCAAGAGGTAAACACTAAGGTCATTGACTCAGCTCAAAACAAGATTTTTATTCATGATATCGAAACCATGACTGCTGTAGAACTCCCCCTCTGTCAAGTACAGTGGTCCTGTCACAACTCTGAGATGATACTCTCTAACCTTAGACTGCTGAGGTACTCCTCCTGTCGAGTACCATGGATCCGCACCCAAACACAGTAGTTCTCCCAGCCAGGGGTCTGCCACACAAACACAGTAGCAGTTTCCCTAATTGCCTATAGAGGTACTCCTCCTGTCGAGTACCGCTGTTCTGCTGCCAACTACCCGGCGCTCCATCTACCGTGGGTCTCCTGCCAAATATTGGGAACTCCGTCCACTGGGCTAGTCGACACACTCCAAGTCGAATCGGTCAAGAAGTCATCAGGTCCACAGCTACTAGGTCTCCGCACTTCGTAAGGTCGTCTCTGGGTGGATCCGATCCATGAGATACTATTTGATACACCAAGTATCACAAATTCCCACATATAAGTATCAAAAAGGTCCGCCTCGTCACAGGGGTCTCAACGCAATAGACATCGCATCAATCGGATGCCCGGTATGTGAGTTATTAGCCTTTTTATCCCGGTGGCCTGGTCGGTTTCGTGTACGAACCAACCCGACCATATCTCAACTGCACCCCTAACTCTCATGGAGTATAATCAAAGGGACCATTTATCAACGATATTACCAACACCGCTGATGGTTCGTCAAACAGACGTCCGGTCTGAAAGTTATCGGCTTTTCTGTTCTAGGGGCCCGGTTGGTTTTAAGATAAAACCAACCCGACCATACTCCAACTGCGTCCAGACTTGAGATGAAGTATGCCTGAAGATCAGTCTCATCAAAATAAAACCAAAAAAGTCAACGACACATCAATCGGATGTCTGGAGCTCAAGTTATAAGTGTTTCTGCTCCGAGGGCCCAGTTGGTTTTGGGTTCGAACCAATCCTTATGTTTCCAAAGTTTGGTGAAACATTTAGTGTAATATGCTGAAACGACCGTATCGATCCAAGGATACCT
Organism: Viscum album; assembly: GCA_963277665.1. Classification (NCBI taxonomy): domain Eukaryota; kingdom Viridiplantae; phylum Streptophyta; class Magnoliopsida; order Santalales; family Viscaceae; genus Viscum; species Viscum album. Next base: position 603,339,103 of record OY728166.1, read on the forward strand.
ACACAACTAAATGTTCGTCGATTGGATGTCTGTAGCCCATGATATTGGCATTTGAACGAACCTGGCCCGATAATAGTGGGTTTGGGCCCGGTCCGTCCAGGCCCAATACCCCCTAGGTTGGCCTGAATAGGGTCGACCCGCCTTGGGTCTGGGTCTAGCCCGGTTTGGCGCAACCCAGTTCGGAAGCCAGCTGCGGATCGGCGGTGGCCGGGCAGGGCACAAAGGGGCGCAACCCCCTTTTTCTGGAAACGTCGAACCCAGTGGGATCCGCCCTAGCAGTAGGTCGGGGGGGTTACGCCCCCACCCCTTACCGGTTTCATAGAAACGGCTGGCCATTATGGTCGGCCTTTGTGTAACCGTGGGACCCCCTCGGGTCCCGCCTCTAGGTGGCACCGGCGGTCAGCACAGCCGGCCGCCCCTTTGAAGTCTGCCGTGACGCTATTCGTCCAGCGTGGCACAAAGACACCGCGCCCCACCACCGCGGCCCCTTGTACGTCCTACGCGGCGCGGCAGTGCCCCGCCCCTCCACCACAGCCCACCTCGGCTACGGCTCCTGTAGCTCTGGCGCGGCGTGACGACACCGTACCCCTCCACTGCGGCTCGGCAAGGCCGCGGTCCGGTTCTACTCCTCGCGGCACGATGGTGCCACACCTTTACGGTGATCCGACAACCAAGCGTTGACGATCTGCCCGTGATCGGCACGATGTCGGCTGGTTCTTCATAGTACGACTCCATCATCCATAATCAATTAATGAAAGGGGATGGGTCGGACTGTGTTGGTGCGGTCTGAGCCCTTCCTCATAATGATGGTATCAAGTGGCCCAACGAAACTCAATAATTGTAGAACGTTACTGAATGGTGTTAAAACATGAACATAACAACCCCTACCTCGTGTCATTCGTCGTTCGTCGGATCTGACATAAGGAAGGCGTCAGATTCAACATAGTTTGTTGCATTTACACCATGCTACCAATCCCTGCCCGGTCTTCGATGTCTCGTCAGAGAAGAGGGAACCATTGTATTCTTCTAAGAAGAGGCGTCATTCTTCGCGGGAGGAATATGTTCTTCAATGATGGATAAAGCTATCTTCTAGTCCAGAGGTTACACGATAAGATTTGCCCAACCCATGTTAAGATGAGGCTTCCAGAACTTTAATAGACATGCCAAGTATTCAAAATAATTCAAACTCTTTAATATAATAATTAAAGAGTTTGTTTCATTAATTTTGATAGGTTGGAAAATCAAAAGGAGTTAGAGGGGAGGAAGTTGAAAGGTTAGATTAATGAAGAAGAGTTACAAATTTATACAAGGGGGGAAAGATTATGAGAGTTATGGGAAGTTTTAAGGTTGGGGCTCATGTGGGCCCCACCTCACTAATATCCTCACATGGGTAGTTAGGTGCCCCACCCCAACTCCTCCATGTAGGATATAACCACTTAGATACAAAAATAAAATTGTTCCACAATTTTATTCACTTCATATATTATCCACAAATTCTAACTTCTCCTCCCGTGAAAACACAACCGTGATAAAGGTCCCCTTAAGAAATTACTGGTGCTACGAGTTCATCGGTGCCCTCAGTTTCCAATTCTAACCAACGGTTAAAAATATAAAAAATCCCGCTCTTTCGTTCACTGATCGTAGCTGAGCTAAACTTCCAAAATTGATTCTGGGTACACCGGGCCTCAGAATCAGGTGCCGTCAGAAACGGCGTACTCGCAAAATTACAAAAAAATTATGAAAAAACATTACTTGAAACTAAGGGGTATTTACCTTACTCCCACCTCATGGATTTACATCCTCGTAAAGCTTAAACACACACTAGGAGAAAAAAAGTGGTACTGAGCATGCATCTGAGCCTTCTGCTCCCATGTGCTCTCCTGGAGGTTCATGTGCTACCAGTGAAAGCACACCTAAGGAATTGACCGTCCACACAGGACCCAGTCCTGTCGATCCTCGATCTCCACTGGAAACTCTGTGAATGTTTCCCAATCATCGATTTCCAGCTCCCTATGGTCAATGATTCATGAAGGGTCTTGCACGTATCTCCTCAGCTGAGATACGTGGATGACATCGTGCACCCAGTGCAACTGAGGTGGAAAGGTCAAGCGTTAAACCACCTCACCTACCCTGCTAAGGACCAAGAAAGGTTCGTTGATCCTCAGAGAAAACTTTTTGCCTCGGCCACATCTCCGTATACCTCATCGAGGTGAGACCCATAAGAAAACGTGGTCACCATCCTCGAACTCCAGTGGTATCTCTCTTCTATCAACATAGGAATTATTCTTGCTCTGTGTAATATTCATCCACTCCTAGATGATTTGAACCTTCTATGGTAGCCTAAAAATGAGCGCACTGGTCAACCTCTACCTCAGCACCAGAAAAGATTAGTTGGAAATTCTTTGACCACACAAAGGTTTTTCCCCTTCTTAGTCAAAGATAAAAGCAGTACAACAACTCTAGAAAAAGTCTGGCTCAAACTTAAATATGGCCAACTCATTAGTGATCGACTGCACCCACTTATGTATGATTCCATACTGTGATTCCTGGGGTTTCCTTTTCACCGACCAAGGAAAAACCGATACCAATGTTGTAGGTAGACCACAAACTGTTTTCCTAATACAGTCAATCTGTGTATGAACTGTGGTTGCCCAGTCCATACCAAAACTAACGTCGTAAGTCCTCGACGCTGCCACCAAGAGGTTCCAACTGAAACTGTCACCTCAAGGGTCAGATTACACCGTTGGGGTAAGCGTGATTATCGAATATCCTCCCAAAGGTATCTCCAGACGTGAGGGTCAAGTCAACGGCTTAACCAGAAACTCTAGGTATGGGACAAGATAAGGAAGGAATGATTCTTATCAATGTCTATTATTACAATAGCTAGTAGTAGACATAGTCCACACTTCGAATCATTCCTAGAGACCTTGGGTCACACTACTTGACCTTACGAAACTACTCTCTTCCCCTACCCTCCTGCTCTCTGAGCCTGGCAGGGACTACAAAGGCAAGTGATTGTAACATGTCAAAATGTACAACACCACATGCTACTCTCCCAGCTATGATTCCACATCTACTGCTCTGCAGATTAATCTGTCCTTAACACTTCCTTTTCTTGAAACATTTTACACACCCAAGTCTCCGAGACTGGCGCCAGTTTCCTACTTTCCCACTGCTAACCTTCACTGGCTGCATCCACTCTGCCAAAGAATTCTCAACCACAACGGTTCTCTCTAGTACCCTTGCATAAGTAGGAATGCATAGATAAAGAAGTGATGGCTCGGATGTCCTTAAACACTCCTGGCTCGGAAGTTTGATCCCTGAAGCATTGATCGTATCATAATCATCAAGTACTAGGAATGGTCGGTACGACCCTATGAATACTCAGATACCGACATGTCATCCTTCCGAAGCTGTATAAGCTCTAGAAAACACTCATCCACCTTCTCAAGCTAGTCCTCAGCCGCCTGTGAGTCAGGCTCGCCTCAGAACCTGAGGGGTATTTGATGTTGAAACACAGGTAAGGAACTTAGCCTAAATGTGTCATATAACGGTACCACCAGTTGTAACTGCTGACCAACATGTAGTGATATAGCTGGAACACTACCCGAAGGTACTATCTTAGGCATCGGTTCACATACCAAAGCCTCATTTCTATACGGACCAACCTCATGGTCACTCACTAGGAATACACCGGTAGCCAAGATCACCATCTACTCTACTAGTGTCTAAACTAGGTGTAGAACTCTAGAAATCGCCTCCATCCAGTCCACTACTGCCTGAGAATCTACCTCGCCTCGTAACATCAGAGGCCTCTGCTGCTAGAACCCATGAAACACACTCTGTCAGCGTGCACCATCCACTAGTATGGCTGGTGGCATCTGTTTCCTAACGGGTGGTGGTGATACTGGTACACCACCCAAAGGTGCCAACATAGAAAGAGGGACCTGCACCAGACTATCATCGCTCAGTGGGCCATCATCGAGTACTCTCTCGGAACTCCAACTGACTGTCTGCATGGAGACATCTTGAACAGATGTGATATGTTAAAATGATTAAAACCTGGTAAGCTGACCTGGTTTGAGCTTACTTAAAGAAAACTTTTGGAAACACACACGCAATCAGTGTTTTCATGTACTAAGTTGGAAATCAGTAGTTAGGGTCCGGGTGTATGGATATGCTGGCCGCCACACCAACACTAGACTCCCTGAACTGAATACCACAATTGAAAACCTTAACACTATTTCTTCACAGAAAGGAACAATCAGAGTCATGAGTATTGTAGTAGAACTGACTCCTCTGATACCATTTTGTCACGACCCGTCCTCAGGTCTCATGCCGTGACTACCCCAAGCCCGCCTTCTATAGGCTAGGGGCTGGCGACTAGCACCAAAGGCATATATTCTGATAACTGGGAAGGCACAGACATTATATAACATAAACACATCCAACTAGAGTACAAGAAGAAGTAATACACTAAGTACAAAAGAAATTTCTGAAAATTAAATGGGCCAGAATACAAACCCAACTAAGAAGTACAGCTACAACTGAATGAAAGTAAAATAGAAAATACAACATCTGGAAGATAAAAGCAGCTCTTGGGTCGTCCACCTCGGATCATACCTGAAGGGTAGGTATAGATAGCATCCTCAAAGCTCTCACCTGCCAACCTCCTCTGAGTACCATGTCATCGTGAAGTGCACCTCCGGGTACTGACTCCTCGTGAGGTCCACCTCTGGGTAATGACTCATCGTGAGGTCCACCTCCGGGTACCGTCCAATCCTTGTACACTCTATCACTGTCTGTGTTGTCTGTCGTCTGTATCCAATACAACGAGGTACTGGCGTAGCCCGTGCAGGCGTGAGTATAACGATACTCATTAGGGACCCCGAGAACCTCATGCTCTCACTAAATCAAACACGGATAACCACAAATAAGGATCTCAATTGATATCCCTTACTTATGTATAAGATCATACTTATACCTAAGTTATCAAGTAACCCATCTCAGTCAAGCGGTAATCACAATTGTTATGAAATCAACTGATAACCACTACTTAGGTATATGACCATACATATACCTAAGTTATCAAGTAACCCATCTCAATAAAGAGGTAAACACAAAGGTCATTAACTCAGCTCAAACCAGTATTTTTATTCACGATATCGAAACCAGGACTGCTAGAGAACTCCTCCTCTGTCGAGTACAATGGTCCTGTCATGACTCCGAGATGCAACTATCTAACCATAGACTAATGAGGTACTCCTCCTGTCGAGTCCCGCGAGTCTGCACCCAAACACAATAGTGCTCCCTGCCAGGGGTTTGCCGCCCAAACACAATAGCGGTTCCCCTAATAACCTACAGAGGTAATCCTCTTGTCCAGTACTGTTGGTCTACTGCCAACTAGCAGGCACTCCGTCCACTGTGGGTCTACCGCCAAATAATGGGTGCTTCATCTACTGGTCTAGTTGACTCAATCCAATTGAAATCAGTCAAGCAGTCGTCAGGTCCACAGCTACTATGTCTCCACACTCCGTACGCTTGTCTCTGAGAGGATCCGTTCAATGAGATACTGGTCGATACTACAAGTAGCAGAAATTCCCACAATTAAGTATCACAAAGGACCGCCTCATCATAGGGGTCTTAATGCAACAGACGACATGTCAATTGGACTCCCGGTCTATGAGTTATTAGCCGTTTCGTCCCGGGGGCCCGATTGGTTTCGTGTAAGAACCAACTCGACTGTATCTCAACTTTATCTCAAACTCTCATAGGGTATACTCAATGGGACCATTTCTCAACGATATTACCAGCACCGCTGATGGTTCTTCAAATGAACGTCCAGTCTAAAAGTTATTGACTTATCTGTTCTAGGGACCCGGTTGGTTTCTAAGCTAAAACCAACCTGACCGTACACCAACTACGTCCAAACCTCATGTGAACTAATCCAAAAGTTCTGTATCATAAATATAACACCAAAAATGTCAATGGAACATCAATCAGACATTAGGATCTCAAGTTATAAGCATTTTCACTCCGAGGGCCCAGTTAGTTTCGGGTTCGAACCAATCCGTCTGTACCCAAATTTTGCCGAAACATTGAGTGTAATATAACCAAACGACCGACTCGATCCAAGGATCCCTAACCAACTGAAAGTGCATCGATCAGAGGTCTGTAGCCCAATATATAGGTGTTTGAACAAACCTGGTCTGAAAATAGGGGGTCTGGACCCAGTTAGTCCTTGCCCAATACCCCCTAGGTCGGCCCGAACTGGGTGACCCGACCTGGGTCTGGGTCCATCCCGGATGGGCACAACCCGACACGGCCTGGTGGGGCACGGCCGGCCCAGCCCCTGCGGCCTGCGGCCCGGCTCGGAAGCCGGTTGCGGCTCAATGCTGGCCGAGCGAGACAAAAATGGGCACAACCCCCCTTTTCTAGAAATGGAGGACCCAGTGGGGTTCGCCCTAGTAGTAGGTCAGGGGGGGGGGGGGTTACGCCCCCTCGGTTTTTTGACAACGGCCTGCCGTGGTGGCTGAACTTTGTGTAACCGTGAGACCCCCTCGGGTCCCCCCTCTAAGTGGCGTCGGTGGCCTGCACAGCCGGCCACCCCTTTGAAATCCATCGTGGCCTTAGGCCGCAGCTCTATTCGTCCGGCATGGCACGAGGGCACCCCTGACCACCTTGGCCACTGCCCCTTGTAGCTCCGGCGCAATGCAACGGCACCATGCCCCTCCACTGTGGCCTGCCCCGGCCGCGGCTCCTGTAGATCTGCTACGGCGCGACGGCATCGCACGCCTCCACCGCGGCTCGGCAAGGCCGCGGTCCGGCTCTAGTCCTCGCGGCCTGGCGGTGCCACACCTTTTCAGTGATCCAACAATAAAGCGTTAACGATCCTCCCATGATCGGCCCGTCACTGGCCGGTTCTTCGCAGTTCGACTCCATCATCCATAATCAATAAACAAAAGGGGAAGGGTCGGACCGTGTTCATGCGGTCCGATCCCTTCTTCATCAAGATGGTATATAGAGTCCCAAAAAAACTCAAGAATTGTAGAACGTTGCTGAACGGTGTTAAAACATGAACATAAAAACCCATACCTCGTGTTGTTAGTTGTTCGTCGGATCTGACGTGAGGAAGACATCGAAGTCAATGTAGTTCGTTGCGCCCGCACCACGCTACCGATTCATGCTCGTTTGTTAGTGTCTCGTCAGAGAAGATGGAACCTCGGTATTTTTCGACGAAGAGGCACCATTCTTCACAGGAGGAAGATGTTCTTCAATGATGGATAAAGCTCTATTCTAGTCAAGAGGTTCCACAATAAGATTTTCCCAACCCATATTAAGATGAGACTTCCTCAACTTTAATAGACATGCCAAGTGTTCAAAATAATTAGAACTAATTAATCTATTAATTTGAGATTTTGTTTCATTAATTTTGATAGGTTGTAAAATCAAAAGTAGTGAGAGGGGAGGAAGTGGAAGGGTTACATAAATGAATAAGAGCTACAAGTTAATACAATAAGGGAAAGGTTATGAGAGTTATGGGAAGTTGTAAGGTTGGGGATCATGTGGGACCCACCTCACTAATATCATCACATGGGTAGTTTGGTGCCCCACCAAACTCCCCCATGTATGATATAACCACTTAGATACAAAAATAAAATTGTTCCACGATTTTATTCACTTCATATATAATCCACAAATTTTAACTCCTCCTCCCATACAAACGCAACCACGTTATAGGTCCCCTTAAGTAATTACCGGTGTTGCGAGTCCATCGGAGCCCTCAGTTTCCAATTCTGAGCACCGGTTCAAAAGATAAATAAACTCGCATGTTAATTCAATGATCGTACTCTAGTTAAACTTTGGAAATTGATTCCGGGCACACCGGGCCTTGGAATCAGTTGCCGTCAAGAAACTGCGTACTTGTAAAATTCTAAAGAATTAAGAAAAAATTTTCCCTGAAATTATAGGGTCTTTAAAAAATATAAGATGAGGTGTAGTCTAAATCCTCTGATAAAATAAAATATTTACATGTTTGGTAAACATTTTTAAATGTAATTTTTTTATCCTTTCAATAACCCTTTTGACCATTAGTGATATATTAACATATTTTAAATTTAAGTGGATAATATAATTATGATAGAAGAAATAATAGTGCATAAACATAACATGATTGATGTAATAAACCATATAGAATAAAATTTTTAAATTATGATGATAAGGTATTTTAGATTAATTAATAAAATATTATTTATTATAAAATAAATTTAACACAAATTATTGAACTGTCCCTTTAATATGACATTTAAAACATTATGGAAAAATTAAAATTCAGATAATATGATTTTTTTACATATGTAATATTTTATGGTTATCTAAATTAATATTCGGAGAAAAAACATCCATAAAATAATATTATTATTAGATTTGTCAAAAATATTTAAAATTTTCTTTATCTCTTTGACATAAACATTGTCAGTGTTGCATAATAATTAAGGGAAATTAATTTTTAATTAAAATTTAAAAAAACAATATTGAGATGAAATAAATAATTTAAATTTAAAATTAATTCTTAAAACTAAAAAATTCCTATAAATATTATAAATTAAATAAATTTATTCTAATAAAACAAACAGAATGAAATTTTAGGATATTTATTAAATAAAATTATATAATGGTCAAAATCAATAAAATTTGAAAAAGTTCATATATTTTAATTTTAAATTTTGTGTGGGAAATATAATCTTAATAAAATAATTCATGTTTCTGGGTCATTTTTTAGTAGTTATAATTTTATATTAAAGAATAATTATCATATTTACCATTTCCCATAGTAATAAAAATTACTATCATTTATATTTATAATGTCAAAAAATAAATTATACATATTTTCAAAATTAGGTCCCAATAATTATAAATATGGAATATATATTTAATTAATAAATTTATATATTTGGAGGAAATTACACATATTATAAAATTTAAATTTCAATGAAATTTTTTTTCTAGAAGTATGTGCTAACAACAAAAAATGCACATATAATAAATAAGTTATAATGATGATTAAAATTTATTTAGTTAAAATTTATCCATTTTAATATTAACTATGTTAAATTGAGAACAAATATTAATTATATTGAATGTTTCCATTGATAATTAAATGAAAGTTTTATAATAAAATGTTTTTTCACTTTTTAGTGAAAAAAGTATTTTGAAAAATGATAATCTTTTACCCAATGATAATTTATATTTGATTATTTCCTCAATAATATATTTTTAATCAAATAATATTTATAAATTATCAATGATATTTAATAACATTATTTATAAATAATATGTAATAAATAATATTGATTAATAATAAAAGGTATTTAATGAATAAAAAGTATTTAAAAAATTAAATGTTTAATTAATAAGAATTTTAAATACAAAAAAATTGAATAGGAACATTGATATTCATTTTTTAAAATTCATATAATCATATTAATTCCGAACATTCCAAAATCTAGTTTAAAACTATAATTATTAAATAAATATATTATGTGGTTCATTTATTCATGGTGTTGTCAGTCATATATGATATAAAATATACTTTACTACAATGAAAAAATTAGGATATTAATTTCTTCTCCAATTTTATAAGTTGTGTTATGAAATTTGGATATTGATCTTGATAATTAATGTTTTCTCATATAAAGGTTTCATTCTGGTATCCGTCTTTGAAAAAATGGTCAACAAAACATCATATTATATAGAGTAAATTAAAAATACACAGGTCATCTAGGATAAAAAAAAATAGGATTTTATCTAGAAGAACATTTGTGAGATGTAAAAATATGAACATTGATAAGAAAAATAATACCCATGGACAGATAGATAGTGATAGATGAAATTATAATGAGAAATTTAACAAAAAACTTATTTAATCTATCATGTGTGAATAATCCACCAATTAATAATTAATGACTGTAAGGGGATAAATTATTTGTTCAATATCCATTTCTCTAGAATTAGGAAATTCCATTACCATATAGACTAATTAAATATGAAATATACATAATAGAAATGTAAAATATTTGTGTTTAGTCAAATTCCACATCATCTCACCTTTTTTCTAAATGATGTTTAATCATGATGAATTTTTTCTTTCCTAAAGCACAAGAATCAACTACTAATGGGTAAAAACATTCCAAAAAATGAAAAATATACAGTTCTCCTATCATTAGACATTATCCAAAAAATGGTTAAAATGTAATATAATTTTCATTATGAATAAATATTTATGAAAAGTAATATAACATTAACCACAAAATATCAATGGGGATACCTAAGGGTCGAATTAAATCACTCTATAAATAATTTTCAATAAATTTATTCAAAATAATCTTGAAAATGATTGAAAACAAAACATCAAGAGTAATTAAACTAATATTCTCCCTGGAATGATTAACATTTACCTCCAAATAATATTAGATAATCCAAATGTCTTATACCAAAAACTGTCTATGAAATAATAAAATATTATACATGATATTCTAATCATTTCTATAAATAACATAGGTCACCATACATTCACCTTAATATACTAATTTATTCTAAATGATAAATAAAAATTAATCAAAATATAATAAATCATGTTATTTACAGGGTTTTTATATACCTAAAAAAATGGATCCCAATATAGAATTAGTCACCTTAAAATTCCATCACTAAAAAAATATTGATGTCTAGGACACTGAACTTATGATCATCCATACATGTATAGACACATAATGGTATTTATAACTCTTAATATAACCTCTCATGAAAATATCATCATCTTAAATATTTTCTAAACTATACCCTAATAACAACCATAATTGTCTAAAACCCACACTCTAGAGTCTATTGACAAAAAATTATACTTTAAATTTCGAGATTTGATACTAATAAAGGTGACCCAATTTTTTCAATTGAGACCTCAAGAAATAAAAATTAATTAATGGATAACATAAATACCGATATTCCATTTTGGTTTATTGTTTTATGGAATTAGGAAAAACTCATACATAATCCACAAAAATAAATTCAATATAATATTGGTCATATTATACGTATCTTTTTAGATTTCGACTTATGTCTTCAATATCTCCCATAAATTTCTTTGAATAAGAAATCCCTTGATTAATCATAAATTATTCATTATTGTTTAAAACCTAGTTAAAATGAAATATAATAATGGGTATCCTCAAATAATCAATAATGGTAAACATAAGAATTAACAAATCAATGTTTTCAGTGAGTGTATAATAAAAATAATGATATGTTGACATAATCATAGTGAATGAGAATGCCATAACTGAATTCATACCCATCAATACATGATACATCATTCATGAAACATGGATTATTTTTTGAACAAAATAAAGAGTAGTTTTACAAAATAATCATGGTCAAATTTTACTCAATATTGATAAGTGAAACCATTAAAGACTATAGAACATATAAAGAATACATGTTGTTATTCTTGAAAATTTTCAAATCATGGTTACATATTGTATAACCTTCATGTTTATAAGTGGAGTATCTCTGGCTGTTATACATAGAATAACCATCACGATTGTAAATGGAGTAACTATCAAATTTACACCTAAAATAACTATCATTGATATATTTGTAACAATAAACATGGTCAACTTCTAATATAAATATTATAGAATGCATTAAAGGATTATTGTTGAACAACCCATCCTTGGATTACAACAAAACTGCATTCCCCTAATACATAATGGATAAACCTGTCATCACTAATTATTTTTCAATAACAATAACAAGAATAATGTACATAGAGCTTGGATTTTATTTTAAAACTCATAGAAACCAAAAATATTTCATTCATAACCTGATTAAAATTTTGTAATGAAACATGATTAATGAAAATCAATTTGTAAAAACTATAATACATTTATAAAATCTTCAGTATGGTATCTATAAATACACCCCTTGTGGTTAATTGGTATCATGAATGGTTTTTGATATTTACAAATTGAAATATAATAAAAAATTCCATAATACCATTATTGATGAAAAAAGTTGTTAACATAGAAAAAAAGTTTAAAAACTAAAAAATAATATAAAATTTTGAAAAATTGATTTTTCAATAATTAAAATGGTATTTAATAAATTATTATTAAATAAACATAATTTTTATAATGGAGGAAAATAAATTCATGTTGTAGAAATTAAAACTAATCAATCCTTTCAATAATTTTTTAGGAGTAAAATGTTAAAAATTTGGGAAATGATGAGAATATTACATTTTTAAACATCTTATTATATTAAAAAATAAAAATTATCTTACCAGAATATAAAATAGTATTTGGTTACATTATTAAATAATATATAGATACTAGAAATCACATCCTAAAGGATGGAATAATATTATATTATTACTAAATTAGATGCATATTAATATATTTAATTAAATTTTAATACATGAAATAAAAAATATAAAAAATATTAAAATTTAAATATTAGATCTCATTCAATGATTCATTTCTAATATCTAGGGAAAAAATAAAATATGGTTGAACAAAGATACTCAATAATATTTACACATATCCGAAGATATCATGAATAAATAAATCATAATAAGTAAGGAAAAATAAATATGGAAAATGAATTATATGAGCACACATAAAATTTATTCAATAACAAGAATATCATGATTTGTTATGGAATAATCAACATGGAAAGGATAATATCAGAACACACATACCCTTTAATTAATTACATGAACTAAAATTTTACCCATGAATACTATCAATCCAATAATATCATCTATGATATTTACATAATTCTTAATCATGTAAATTCATAATATTGGACAACATGATCGTAAAACATCATGAAATCTGTAATGTAACGAAATTTCACTAGATAGTTTGATGTTATATCTAAAAACCCATTTAATCATAGTTTACTAATTAACTTTATAATATTATTAATTAACAGATGATCTATAAAATTTTAGGCCCCACCTATCACTACTTCAACACACTACTAAAATATTGAATGATATAATTAATTCATAAAAAATATACTCTATCAATTAATGTCTTTAGGGAATATAGAATATTTAATGATAATATTTTCCAAGTCAATCTATTAACATTGATACAAAAATCCTTATGTATAAATGAAATAAAATTTATTAATTACCATATCTATTATAAATAATATGGCCATTAATGGGAAATGTAATATCCACTGATCACATGAATGTTATTATTTCAAGGAATTTTTAATTAATAAAAAATAATGAAGACTGTGAATGTCAATAGTTTACTTGTTAAAACTGATTAAAAACTATCATAAGAAAGGTTAAGTATGATATCATTATAACATATTCTCGGTGGAGTACAAATGCAATGAAGGGTTGTTTTCACTAATAAATATAAATTCCATGAAAACATCATAAAAAAAATTCTTTGGAATAAAATAACTTGTCTACATTGAAAATAAAAATAAAAAATGATATATACCCAAAATATATGGACTATTTTTTATATCCTTATAATTATTTAATGAATGATACAATTCATTAATATTTCATGATGGCAGAATGGTACTTTTTATATGAATTACATATATAACAATGATTCATTTACAATTTTCAATTAAATGTAAAAAAATAATATTATTTGGAAAATGAAAGGAACATTCATTTTGAAACATTTTTCCAATATAAAAAATTTTTAAAATGAATTTAAAAACTTTTATAATTTATATTTTGAAAATTTTCATTAAGAAATTGATTTGTATGTATTTTAATTTCGACATACGAGTGAATTAAATCATGAAATTATTAAAAAAAAATTTGATCAATCATTTTATATACCAAAAAGAGGAAAATGGAAATGTTACCTATAATCATTAAGAATAACTAGTGGAGAATAAAATTAAAGGGCTTTAATAAACAATAATCGTATAATTTGCTAAATTAAATGAAATAATAAATAATCCCAATTAAAATATGAAAAAAATATCTTAAAAATGGTAACATTTGAATCATATTCTTTATGAAAAGAATATCATAAAAATAAAAATTATATATCATTAAAATAAATTGATCATGATATAAAATATCCTAATATAGTTATATACATTTATAAAATAAATTTGATTCATAACATTACAATATTCATCAATGTAAAAAAATTGAGACTAATTACCTTAACTTATTTTATTCTCAAGTTGAATGTGAATTAACATCTATATTAATTAATTCAATCATTTCATTAATTAAAAACATAATCATATTAATAATTATAATTTTATAAATGACTATTTTATTACAATTTTTTACTCATTTGTTAATAATATTTTCTTAATTTCATCGTTTCTGCTGTTAAATGCCTTATTTTTTCATCAGAGATTTGTAATGAATTTTAACGACCCTAACATGCCCATTGTCCTGATACATCCCAATTTGGGCCTAAACCGCATGACTATTATTTTTCTAGTATTTGGACCATAGGAATCCCCCTGTAAAATTCCTCATGTTTGGAGTGGTATCCACACCTCCATATATAGGTGTTCCTAGTGATCCTTCTCCTTTAATGTGGTATTACAATAATCTCTACCATCATTATGATTTTTTATGTGGAATTAAAAAAGACTAGATTATAGGTAAATATAGACAATTTAGACTAGGTCCAATGTGGAAAATAACATGATCTTAGTCTATATTGGTCCATTTCAAATGGTATTAGAGCCAGTGTTTATTCGATGTGCCAATGAGGATGTTATCCCTTCCTAGGGGGAGGGGTTATGGAAATACAACATCAAAAGAGGAGGAGAATGAAGTTCCAATTTATACGATGGTGTGGATACCTATGAAATCATGTGGAATTTTCTTGGGGGATGTATGAGTTCTGAAGCTCGAGGAATTAAAAATATTGATGGGTAAGCCCCAGGAGGACAATATCATGATCGTTGGTTGAATGAGGCCACTACAAGAATGATCATGTAGTTTTGTTTAGGATATAGTTACATCATATTGAGAATAATTTTAATGTTATAAATATCAAATCTAATTATTATATATATGTTTAAAATGTATTTATGACTGTTGAACTTGGACAATAAATCACATCACATCATGGAAACGAAGGGTTTACCACTGAAAAATGATAATATCATTTACTTAATGGGATAATGGATAATGAAGTGGATGATGGGTTAATTTTCAATAATACATATCATGTCATTATTATTTTATATATTAATTATATCAACCATTATGAATATAAATTCATGTTAATGATAGAAAATGAATTATCTCATTTCATGAGGTAATAATTCATCGTTCACCCAAGTGATAAATTATTTACCATTTGATTGGGGATGTGAAGGATATATATTATTCCATTAACATAGGAACACCATAGTATATTTATTATATTGTATTTATTATATTAATTTTTTTCATAAATGAAATTTAATGGAAAAATTAAAAATTAAAATGAAAGAGTATAGTGATGATAATTAACATCTGTTAGAACAACCTCCATTGGTTCCCTTATTACAGACCCTACATTATGTCATATTGGAGGAATAAAATATTCATAATATGGGTAAAATATTTTGGGAGAGAATTTTTATTGTGGTTTTTGATCCAATTGGGTTTATAGGTATGATGAAGTGATTGGAGGAATTTACCATTTATAATTGAGGACGTGGCGATAAATGGGATTTTTTTATAAAATAAATAATACCCATGTTTCTGACATGAAAAATGTTTCAAAATAGATAATTATAAACAAATATGGGATATAATGATGAAATATGTCCACAAAATTGGATTGAGAAAACAATATGTCATTTAAACCATGATCATCTTAGTTTAACCCCTAATGAACACATTATATCCTTTACAATTTTAATTAATTTTATTGTTTTCAATATTCATTATAACCAAGAATTATGATTAAATTATGTTATAGAATTTATTATTTTTATTACAAATATATAATCCATTTTAGAAAATAAAATTCACAAAAATAGAGAAATTTAATGTAATGTAAATCTTTCAAAACATCTCCCAAAAATGTGTTTATAATAAATGCATTTATGAATCAAATAAGGAAATTCTATTAAATAATTTAATATTAATAATGATGAAAAGGATTTAGATTCATATAGTTATATATATATTCTATATATATAATTTTAATCATTATTGAATAATTTTTTTTATGTAATTAAAATGGTATACCATGGTACATTTTAATAAGACATTCAGTGAATTGAGTTGTTAAGTATAAAAAATCATATATCAAAATTAGTTAATAAGATGATTACACAATATTTAATTATTTTGAAAAATAACTAAATAATACATTTTATAATTGGAAATATATTTAAATGAATACAATTACATTAATATTACTTAATTTGACAAATAAGAAAAAATATTGTAAAATATTGGTATTTTTCACTATTAACTGGAAATTTACTCCTTTTTGAAAAACCCTAAATTTATCCCAATTATAATTACGATCTTATTATTTCAAAAATGATATTATTTTATAAAATAATATTTCTAAATCTTTTATAAATTAATTATAATTCCAATGCATAAAATAAAATATTAAACCATTTGAGGAAGAAAATGTAATTTGAAGCATAATATGTCATTAAAAAAAATTCCATTGATTATTGTTTAATTATTTATAAATAATTTAATGTTGATTAAGAATATTATATTTACATATTTCAAAATATAGTTATTTCAATTCCTACCATCCGTTTCAAATGGTTGGTTATAAGGATCATATTTAAATATTATATTTCATTACTCATTTATTCTCAATGATACATGTCATATATTTAATTGAAAACTCTTTTTATCTTTTAAAATATACTGGTTGGGTGTCGTGAATGAAATTATTGATATTATATTTAATTAAACTAGCTACAAAATATTGGTTTGTTACATCAATTAACTTTTGAAACACCTTGGGGAAGTCGTTCATGTTTAAGAAGTCATTTATGTTTAAAAAATGAATGATGATTCATTAATAAATAATAGAGGACATATAATTTTAACAGTTTAACCAAATTCATTAGATGAGGATAATTAATGATATTTGGTTAATGGAAATTAGAGACTATTATTTTATTCTATGGAACTGTGAACATTGAAAGTACTAAAAAAATATAAGGATATTATAACATTAATCCTTTTCAACCTTATTAACATCTTAATCATAATACCCATGAAATAATAACACTAAATTAATCATTAAATAACACCAACCAAGTTATATTCATGATTTTACATAACAACGAACAGTATGTGCTCCTCATAAAAAAGACAGGTTCATATAAAAAATGTATGTCCCAATGAAATAAAATTTTATATGAATTTACCATATAATAATTATATAAGAGAATTGAGAATTCACTAATGAATATATATTTTGAAAATTTTTAAATTCCAAAAAATAATTATTATTTAATAAAACCATAAATCAATGAATTTACAAAACAATTATCGAATAATAAAATCCATAAAGACCAGTAATCACCCAATGAAATGATATTAAGTTAAGAATACCTTTACCTTATATTAACAATAAATTAGAATCCCCATTGATAAAATATATCAAAAAACAACTTCAAATATAAAAAATTATGAATGATTAATTATATATCATAAAAATGGAATAATATATATTTCATATAAATTAAATTAGTGCATAACATTAAAATAATCCTTACTAGAAGGATATTAAGACATGGCCGCTGACCTCGTGTCCAATGTTGGTATATATGATCATTAGAAACTCCATAATAAACACATATAAAATATATTATTCCATAATAACATTTTATAGATATAATGTAATATAATTAATAATTTTTTATTTATACTAATGAAATATTTAATTAAATTTTTTTTTTCATGCCACGTCAGTTGTTTTGAGGACGTTCTATTAATCATTTAAAACAAATATTAGTGTGTTAAATGTGTTCAATGGCATCATTGTTCCATAATATATAGAATATTAATCAAGATACAATTATCATTTTTATACACCTATTTTATTTTCAAACAAATCAAGATAAATGGTAATTGAAAATGATCTATGTTACTATCATTGAGGTAGATGGTTGTATGTACGTAAGCGTAACATTTAAAGTTTTTAGTTTTATTAATTAGAACATGGAAATTATTATTATATATTTAATTAATTATAATTATATCATAAATAACATATTTATATATATATATTATCTATTTGATCTTTTGAAGAAAAATAAACCATATTTCATCATGGAGGTGTAGTCCACTCAGATGCACAAATGATATTATCATTTTAGTGATTGGAATGATAATAAACTATATGATATATTCTATTTTTGCATTGATACATAGGTCATGAATATAATATATATAAAATTAATACATCATTATAACTATATGTGGGAAGTGATGATGGAATACAAATTACAACGGTCCATAGGGCAGTAGTATATCTTACATTGAAACATGGAATTCAATTCATAATTTACTAAAATTATAGATACATATAGTTTATGACATAAAAAACATAACATAATAGTATTTGGTAGATACTTATTTTATTAATTATGTTTTTTATGAGTATATTATTTAGGCTGAAGAATAAATAAAATGAAACTCCACAGTTAAAAACAATAACTCTTCTTCTGAACAACCTCTATTCTGTTACTATTAAGCCCTATAAGGTGGGTATATTTTAAAAAATATGATATATTGAAAATTTTTAAATATTTTAAAATTTTCATTAGCTAGGTAAATAAAAATGAGAATTGTTATTAAGGTGTAAATAAATAATTATAAGGGGTTCCCTTTTAAAGAGAGGTGAGTTTCCCAATTAGAGTTTCATAAAATAAAAAATCTATATGATCTTTTTTAAATATAAGAAATTATGAATAAAAAAATATTTTAGGATTATGAGTCTATTTAATCATATCAAATATTATCTAGACATCTTTTGATGATATATGTACCTTTATCTTTTTGTATGATCCCATTTGACCAATAAAATTATTTCAATTTTATATACTCTTATTGGTTAATACAGTCACTATGGATGGAAAATGTCAGAAGGATTGATAATGATTAATAACATAATCCATATCCTCCTAAATATATTTTAAATAATATTTAATATAATTTTAAATCATTTTATAAATTAATTAATATTATAGACTAACATTAATAATATTTTTTTAACAATGCTTTTAAGATGATTATAAAACTACAGAAAAAAATTTGAATCAGAATAAAATTAATTAAAACATCTATAATATGAAATTATCATCGTCATAAAATTTTTAATATAATAAATCCATCTAATTATATTATTTATATTATTCATAATAATATTATTTATTTTTCAATTCTTATTCATACACTATAGGTAACAATACATTATCTAAAAATTAAAAAAAATATAAATTAAGAAGAAAATAATTCTATTTTCAATAAATATTTAAAAATAAACATATACTATATGGAAACCTATAAAATTGAATTTATTTTTAAAAATTTGAATGAGAATTTTGAATTTTCCTAAATAAAATATTATCAATATAAAAACTAAGTGCAGATGTCAAAAAGGACATATATTTTTCATTTGGATAGATACATATGGTATATAATCATATAATAAATTACATTCATGTGTTAGTGTCATTTTTGAGACATTATATTTTTTTTACCCTGAATTACATTATTTACCATTATTGTGTTAATAAAATTACTAATGTTTTTATAATATTAGAAAATAGAAGTGAATTAATCAAGATTGTAGGACAAACTGATTGAAAATATAAAATTTATTATTTAAAAATTTAATTTTTATATGTTATAAAATTTAAATTTTTTATTAATTTTTATATCAAAACTAAAAATAAGATTTAAGAAAAAAAGAGATTTTAAGCCCAAAATTATACTTACACTAAAATTTGTTATAATGTTGTCTTAGTTGGTGTTAATTATATTATAACTAACTAAAATATAGTTATGATACATTGATATTAAATTCATATAATAATGAGTCTTTTGATTTAATATTATATGTTAGTCTAAATATGTGAGTGTTTTTTCAATTCATTAGAAAATCAATCATCAATAAAAATAAGAAAATGGAATCCAATGGTAATTTTTCAATTATTATTTAAAAAATTATATAATGTTTAAAAATTAAATTTTTTAAGAGTTCCTGTAATTAATAATAGGTACCTTCTCACAATAAAAAATAAAATCTATTTTTGGGGAAAATGTGTTTGTGGTGAATAAAATGTATTTTAAAATTGAGATCTTATATAATATTCATTAATAAATAAATTAACATTGTGAAATACCATTATATCTATATTTTAAAACATTGATAACCATATCCTTAAACTTCATTTAAATGGATTTTTTATAATGTTAATTAATAAATAATAGTATTTCGTGATTCATTTAAGTCAATATTGCATATTTTATATGTTGTTTATTATAATATCCTTCTTTAAATATATCAGGATATTACATATATTTTTCAATCATGGTTTTGATTATAGAAAATTTTTCATTTATAATATCCTCACTTGAAATATGCATAAGGTCATTCAATTCAGTGTTATGATAATTTATTTCCACACATTTCGACATTTAAAACACAATCAACAATTATGAAATTTATATTATCCATTATACTTATTTTAGAAATTATTTCCACATTCATCTCTATAATATCTCCCTTGTATAACCAAAAAAATAAATGTTTATTAAAAGTTTCTTTTTATCATCATTTAATATTTATAATACTACACTATGACCTATACACATTATATAAATCATTTACCATCCACCCAAAAAACCTTTATTACTTTATTGATTTTTAAAAACCTCTAATAATCATATAAAAATATTAAAATAATTATATATATTTATAAAAAAATAATTGGATATATAAAAATTATTAATATAATAAATAGCATTTCAAATTAATTAATCATATTATTTGTATCAGTAATCAATTCATAATATTATATGAAATGTTATATGAATAACCTAAAAACCATTATATTTTTCTTAAAAATGTCAATTTATCGACATTAAGTTCGTTCCCATTACCAAAAATCAACTAAATTAATATTGTTTTTATTTACCCTATTATCAGTAAACTAATAATATCTAGTTAATATAATACATGATTCCAAATAAATATCAATTAATTACCCAAAAAATTATACATGAAATTTCCTTTCTAAATTAATATATGTCATATAAATTAAATTAGATATATTGGACACATTCATTCCAACTAATTATTATTTAGATTCATTATAACATGGATAAATAATATGACTATTATCCATTATGATTTTATTGATTACAACTATTATTATTGTAGATATCCTATAATGACTACTAATATTATGTTATATTACATTAAAAAATAAAAGATAACCAATGAAGAAGGAATAAAGGATGACCTCAACATATAAGATTATACATTATGAGGATCAGTTAACAGAGCTTCTATGGGAGATGATATCACCAGTGTTTTCATGAAATTACGTCAATGTTTATATTCAGTAGTTGTAACAAGATATGATACATTTATAAGAGAATCTCAATATTAATTATATTACTACTAAAATATTGTTCACCCATATTTCCCATGAATGTATGATAATAATACATCATACCAATATGTATTATGAAGGCATTATAAGGTTTTATATACCTAGAACCTATTATATTAAAGGTGAAATTTTATTTTTATAAATTATATAATGGTTTAATAAATTGCATTTTAATTACTGTATTATTTAATGAAATTAACATTAATATATGGCTAATATGATAATAAGATATTTTAATACAAAGAACTCAGAGGGTTAATTTGAAAAATATTTAATTTAAATTATACTAAATGTTTATGATAAATTGAATTATTTTACTAAAACATTCCATTCATATAATATTTTTACAAAACACAATTTATATATATATATATATATAACAATAAAATTTTATAATACCCCATGTGACATTTTGAGTTCTCGAAAATGATGATTTCTTTCAAATTTGTATTTCTAAAAACGAATGGATTCTTATTTTAGAGGTTAATTTTTTCTATTTCACTAATAATTTTGATAAAATATATATATCAAATTTCAAATTAGAAATTCTATTTATTTAATAGTGATATTTTCATAATATTTTAAAGATGATAAAATTTTAAGTAAAAAATAATTATGATATCAATATATGGTATGTATAATTATAAAATAATAACTTAAAAATTTCCTAACAAATTCAATAAATAGGATTCTTGGAAAAATATAGCGGTTCTCCGTAAAGGCCTATTTGTGTTTGGGTATACCCTTTGCTCGTTTTTGAAGACCAAGGTGCTACGAGGAGGCTCTGAATAATTTTGAGGAGTTATGCTAATAAGAGTTTGGAGAAGGGAGATTTCATGACATTAACCATTATACATGACATGAAATTGGGGTTTATGAATGGTATGAACTCATGTTTTAAAATAAATTAAATTACGAGGTGATATTCTTTTAGGTGGAAACTGAACCATAAGGATTATACAATGTGAAATTTGATTACATGTCATGTAATTCCATGATATAATATTGATTCATTCTTTTTTATCCTGACGATTTATTCATAAAACTATGAATTTAGTGGATTTATTTCTATAGAATAAAGACTTAGTAACCCCCCTCTTCGGCATATTGGAGATCACATCGATGGGAATTGACCATATGAATACCATATTCGATCTGTGGTGACTCAAATTGATCAAAGGTGTGTTTTTCAATTTTTCTCACAAGGATTATTCCAGTTTTATGTTTTTTACCTCATGTTGTTCATTTTATGTGTTGGTAATGATATTTCTGGATTCTAATGGGGTTTCTCTTGGTTTTTGTTAGGGTGGTTGTGTCGTACCCTAACTAGATAGATCCAATTTTTACTGGAGGGGTAATCAGATAATCGTTGCGTGTTTCATTCTCATGCAAAGAATGTCGACTCCCTTTTTTTATATGTGAATCATTCCTTCTCTGTATATTTAAATTCAATGGTAGATCTAGCATGATTTATTTCCTTGTATCACAATGAAATTATGCAAATAATTATGTGAATGGGATTAATGAATTTGTATTGATTGTATGATAATGTTGTTGTTTTGTGATGTGATATAAGTTTTCCTCATGATTTTAATTATAGTGTGATAACTATGACTTTTTGGATTTAATTTTTTTTATAGATATTGGTAATGAACAAAAATCAGTAAATAATTGAGAATTAATTGGATAAAATATTAATGAGTAATTATTAGGGAATCCTGTTATTGTTGTAGTATTTTTATGATAATTATATTGATCCAAGTTTACATGTTTAATTGAATTGGATAATATCAATCATGTTAATGGGTTTTTATAAAAGAATTTGATACATATTAAAATAATTTATAAAATAATTTTGTATAGCTTGAGACAGGTTCTTTCTTATTATTCATATACTTGTAACCTTTAAATAATGAATAAAATAATTAAATATGTTATAAGATATAGTTATTTGATAAAAGAAAATTTCATTGTAGTTCCTTAGTTTCCCGATTTCTTTTAATGATCGGGTGCCTTGTGTTATAGACCCATGAAATATTGTAGTGTGTGAAGGATGAATGACTTTATTTAAGGCCACGTTCTCGATATCTATGTTTTTTTCCCGGTGCCTATGGAGTTCTTAGGATATGATACTTTTGGCATGGGTAATAGAGGCCTTGATATAATGTGAGACTAGGATGGATGTTCCTAGAGGGATGTTGTGGTATGCGGAGAGGGGGTGGACCATTTTTGAGGTATAAATTTATGCTTGTGATGGAGTGATAAATAGGGATATTCATTGTGTGTGTTGGGGAAGTAACCATGGATAATAGAATGAGTTGAAATTGGGCTTACCCATTGATACGAAATCTGGAAGGTTGTTTGAATCTGTTGATTGGATGATAACCAGGTTGTTTGTTTATCAATATTATTTTTCCCACATCTTATAGATGATGTATTATCTTGACTTTATTCTTTTTTGTGGAACTTTTTTATGTTTTTCTATAGTACTCGGTAATATGTAAGTTAATGATGATAAATAATGAAGACTGTATTACCGATGGGGTTGGAGAATTCTGGGATGTAATGATGTGGTTATACTTTTGAGTAGATGATGAAACAATTTTCTTATGCATGGAGGGAATGGAAAATTATAATGATTCTAACGAAATATTATGTTGAAATTGTTACAGGTTTATTAATAATTAAATAATTAATTAACATAAGGTGAAAATGTTGAAAATGAATGAAATAATTTATTGTATCTCATTAAATGGTTATGTTCTTTTAGGTTATTTAGTCTTAGTAGAGTGCATATGGAGTCCATGAGATATTAGCTACAATAGATTTAGAGAATAGTTTAGGCCCATAGTTTGATTGTGATATATATTATATCATGTAATGTTTTTGTTTCCATACACTACTACACATTGTCGGTTAGGTAAACCGACCCCTAAAGGATTTTGATCCCTAGTGATGTTTTCCCCAACATCCTGGTTTGAGGATGGATGAATGACTACCCACTTCAACCATGGTCTCTTTTATTTTTAGTTTCTTGTGTTGGTATTCACAATGTTTAGTTTCCCCTGAAATGTGTCTATATATCTATAATGTCCTGTGGTTATTTCACCCACATAAATTCTGAATATAGTTTTCTAAACACTACTATGGACATCATGAGTATAGGTTATAATGGATTCATGTTCCCTACCCATTGTATGGGTAGTGATGGCTTGAGGTACAACACCAGAATTACAATAAACAATAAATAGGCCATTGTGGCTCCTAAAATATTCAATGTTACTTTTAGTTATGTCGACGTGGTGGTGTGTTTCATGAGGTTCATGTTGTTGTGTTTTTCCCTTGTGTTTTTGGGCTATCCTTATTTGAGATATATTCCTAGTACGTTCAACATTGGGGGAAAGAAAAAAACCAATTATGTGGTTGAGGGTAAAACTATATATACTATACAATATAATATGTTCTTGTATATGATACTTGGTTAGACTATCCATGGAGAGGATGGGAATATAGTATACCTGTTTAGGTGAGTAGATAGTTGATCTTGTTTATTCAATGCGCTTTAGCATGCTTTCATTATATTTTCCTTGAGAGGCACCAGGGAGGATCCTACTCTTTATACTATTATTCAAAAACTATCTATATATAAACTATTTCATAGGGTAATAGGTGTAGGTTGGATATTATTGTATTTATATCTTCCATGGGATTTTTCAGGAGTAGTTTGGGATTCATGGTCGTTGTCCTCCTTATTTTTCATTTTTTACATACATTTTTACATTCAATTGTAGTAGTTCTTAAATGTTATTACACATGTGTACATTTTTATTATCTATATTATTTTTTTATAAGTAGGATTTGGTAGGTGTATCTCTTATCTCTATATTTTTATGTGTTCACTTATAGGGTAATGTATCCTATATGTGCATTTATTTTACCCTCGACACTAGTTTCCATCCCAGAACCTACAGGAGGAGGGACCCGGGTGTCACTATCTCTCTTCTCCAATTGCTAGAAAATGAGGGGTATACTTTGTGGGGAGTGTGTCATGAAAAATGTTGTTCAAATATATGGTTGTGGTATATGATGGAGTTTGGAGTTAGGTACATGTGAGGTTGAATGGGCTAGTATGTAAAATGTATCAGCTATGTTTAGCAATTTTTGTGAACATAGGAGACCAACTTAGACCGAGGTATTTTAGTCTCCTTTTATCTAATGAATGGACCTGTAAGCTTGTAGTGGCTACAAAACGTGGTGTTTTTATATTTAGTGTAAATACATTGGATGTGATCATACATCATTCTACATTATACGTATGTTTTAATGGACTTAACAAAAGATACATTAACCTAAAATGAATAAAATATGAAAATTAGATAAGGTTATGGTCTTATATATTCCATTTTTATGATATATAATTTTTTTGGTAGGTTTTGATCAAGGTCGACATCCTCATTAGTTTTTTCCAAAATTTGTTCATCATGTTGTGCCAGTAGTTTACCATAGAGTAGAGGTTGACGATGATGACACTTGGAGGATGACACACTTTGAGATTCAATTCTAGTGTCTGTAGAGGTCTGGGAGATTTGTTTTATATGAATTCATAGAATGATGATTGGAGGAGATTTAGGTATCTTATAGATTTATCCTTCATCATAAGGAAGACACGATATCATTTTCATTGAAGATACTATGAGGTCAAGAGAGGCAGTGGGGGTTCTTTTCCACATAGATCACGAGGAATTGAAAATACCTTGGGATGAGTTATGAGACTAGTTTATAGAAGAGTTTCTTTCTTCTAACATCATGTCAGCTAGTCGCCAAGAGCTTCTGAAGATTCAAAAGGGTAAATCCATTGATCCAGTGTTTGGGATTCACTTTATGAACCTTTTCTAATCTTCTTCAGACTTATTTTAAGATGATGGCGTGAGGGTGTCACATTCAGAGGTTTCATTGCCTCCATCCAGCACTAGGTCACCCAATTTATATTGTAGTCATATCTTGAGGTGCTGGTGAAATCAAACATCATCGAGAGGATGTTATCAAAAACCGAATCATCATTATTGGGGAGTTATAATTATCTATCATGATGCATATTTGTGTTCCAATTGTCCATGATGTAGGGGAATAAGATCTTTCGATCAGCCAGGGTCTTCCCCCCACCAATAATGTGTCATTTTTTGGGGGAAATTGACCACTGGACGACATCAAGGGTATAATAATTATTTTTTTCTTAAGGATTTTATGTTCATCAATTGCTAGAGTTCCAGAACTTTATGATTATTCAACATGTGCGAGTTGTTACACATCAGGATCCTCCATTGAGGAAGTTCCATACATGGCATAAGTACCTGGTTTCGTTATTTTGGGAACATAAGAGAGAGAATAGTGTGGGTATATCATACCCTATTGATTCTCCCAATCCTCCTAGTGATGATATCGAACATGGAGGTGGTACTCAGTATTGTTAGGGAGGCCTTGGAGAATGTGGTGCTCAAATACATGCTTCGACGTTTCCCACACATGGTACTCCAAACATCATTCTAGGTACCCATCACATGCTTTATAATTTGGTGCATTCCTTGTTTGACCCAGGTGAGAGGTTTTACTTTATATAACATTCCCTCTTCTATGCTATTAAAATCCATTTAGAGAGACTTTGGATGCCCTTGGCATTGACTATTCTATTTAGAGGATGATTTAACATGATTGGTGTATGTAGAGACTATGATTTAGTTATTGGTCAGCCCCCCTCTTTGATAGATTTATTCTTATTATGGATATATGAATATGATATGATCCTTGGAATAGATTGGTTGAATTTAGGGATAGACATCATGGATCTATCTAAGTGGTTGGTTGTATTATTTGATGTTGATGGAATACTAGTTGTGTTTTTTTGTGAGCAAGACCCTTGTAAGTGTTATAGTCATGTTCCATCATTGTTATAATTGATGGTTGGGCTACTAATAAGCTTATTGTAAGTTCAAAAATTGGTTCTTCCAATGTCCATTGAAGAGTACATTGATGTAATTCTAGAAGAGGGTGTCGCATTTCCCCGTCAATGAGATATCCTATTCCGGATTGAAATCTATCAATTCAGGAATTATTTCACAAATAATATTTATATGATCAGGCCTTCTATGTTCTGAGAAGCCATGCATATAGGTCAATGTTCTATTGATGTTTAGTTTTGTTCAGCTAAGTGTGTCACTATAGGGTGCACCAGTTTTGTTCCTGAAGATGTATAATGTCATTTTGTGGTTTTGTATCGATTATTGTCTCTTGAACATGGTGACAATAAAGAAACATTATACTATTTTGTGGATTTATGATTTAGTCGATCAACTGAAGGGTGGTATTTGGTTCTCAAATATCGATTTACATTTAGGATATCATTAGATGCATGTAAATAACAAGGATATCTTGAATCCTAAATTTATTTTCTTCATGGGTATTATGATTTTGTTTTCATGTCATTTAGTGTGAAAAATGATCCATCTATTTTCATAGGGTTAATGACATCTTTGTCCTTTTAGTACCTGGATAAGTACGTGGGGGTTTTCATCAATGGAATCCTAGTGTATTCTACATATGAGGAAGAGCATGTATAGATTATGCGTGCAATTTTCTGTGTTCCGGAAATGGATAAGTTGTGTGGGATGTTTCTGAAATGTGATTTCAAGGAATGAGAAATCAAATTATTGGGGAATGCTAAATCTTAGTAGGGTATAGTTGTGAATTCGTCAATGATAGAAGTGGTGGTTTTGTGAAAATACATTAAGAAAGTTATGGTGTTTCAATGATTACTTGGACTTGAAGGTTATTACATAATGTTCCTAGATAATTTATTTTTGGTTGTGACCCCATTAACAGTGTTGACCAAAAATGATCAAGCGTTTTGGGGGACTAATCAGTGTCGGGTGGCTTTGGACTATTTGAATGATGATATTGTCTGTTCTCAAGTTCCTTATCTTCCATCATTAGGAGTTCAGTCTGAGGTTTTCAGTCAAACATCATGTGATTTGTTGGTATATATTTTGATGTAGTAGATATACATCATTCTTTTTGGATATTTATAGTTACGTCCCTCTAAGTGTCACTATGACACCCACAATCTCTAGTTATAGAATATGTTTTTCCCTAACGTTGTAGATATATTACTTTATTGGGGAGTGTTTTATGGTCATCACTTGTCATAAGTGAATAAGGTTTGTTTTCTCCAATTTTACATGAACATGTATACCTGTTGTTGGATGGATTTCATGCAATACTATGATTTTATGAATTCATATACAATTTAAAAGGGGAGTTTGGAGGCTGAAGCGTTGATCATGAAGTCACAGAGTGATGTTGTTCCGGATTTAGGAAGTTACTAGATAGTGATGGAAGACCATTCAACAATACATATAGATATGGGGGAATTTGGGGAAAAGGATGAATTTTTTATATAACATTTTATTCATCTCTGGTGAATTAGGTGGAGGAATCCTAGTTGGGGTATCTTGATGTGGAGGTTTAGATATATTTAGTTTTTATAGAGAATCCTCTAATTATTGGACTATTGATGAACAACACCATGTGTGGTTTCAGAGAAAACTTTTCCTTCCATTGGAAATGTGTGAGATGGTACTTAGAGTGTTCCATTGTTCAACATTTTAGGTACATCTTGGCATGATAAATATGTACTAGTCGTTGAGGGATCAATTATGGTTTTTTGGGTTTAATAGTGAAGTTATAGGGTTTGTGTCTTGATGATTGGTATGCTATAAGTTGAAGGATGGGCATATTGTTCCTAGTGGTTTGATCCAGTTATTAGATATTCCTTAGTGGAAGTATGAGGAAATCTCAATGGGATTTTTTAATAGTTTACCTCCATCTTAGGGATTACATGATGATATATGTGTGGTGTGGGATCATTTAATAGAATCATTCCACATTATTTTGATCAAAGATTCATGATTGGTAACGATTTAGTTGAGGTAGTATATGGAAGTGGTGGAGATACTCCATTGGGTCACGAGGATGTTCATCTTTTATTAATATCCATTTTTTACATATTGGGTATCAATAGGTATCCAATATGATTTTTTTTCTTTATTATGTTATAGAATCTCTTATTAGGCACATATGGATAGTCAAACAGAAGAGACCTTTGAAAATCGTGATGGCATGTTGCGCTCCTGTGTTCATGAATTTGGATGTCCTAGGATGATATACCTTCTCATGGTATATTATTCTTACAATAATATTTTTCACTCAACCATGTCATGGTTCCATTTGAATCCTTTTATAGAAATCTATTTAGTTATCCATTGTGCTGGAGCTGGGCTGGTGAGTCAATAATTCTTAGGCCGAAACTGTTACCGAACATAACAAAAAATGGTTTAGGTGATTCACGAGAGAAATAAGGTAGGATAAGATCATCATAAATCCTAGTTTGAACATATGAGGATAGATATGGATTTATATTATTGGGATTATGTGTTCATGAAGGTGATTTCATGTCATGTGCAGTAGCAGTGTGTTTGTGGGAGTATTATTTCTACCCAATATGTTTTTCCATTTTGAGGTGTTATCTCATGTTGGAGCTGTGATGTATTAGATAGAACCTCCCTAACATGAAATCATAATACCTAATGGTTTTTTCATGCCACATATACATTATCACCAGGATTAATCTCACATCCTTCATTGGGTTGATATTGATGTTGACAATGATTTGAGCTTTGAAGAGTTACTAGTGGATATAATGTTTAACATGTTGTCATTTTTCACGTCGTTTCTATATAACTGACGTGAAAAGGTGTAAAAATCGATATATCTTGTCGATTATTGTATAACCGACATGATAAATCGATGATAATCTATTTTTTACATCAATTAATTTATAAATGGCATAATAAATACTGATATTAGGGTTATCATGATGGTTATTTTATAAATGACATGAAATATCATATTTGGGTGCCTTATAATGTCGGTTATCAAAAGAACTGTTTTGGTAAAGAGCCATTTATAAAGTTAGTTATACAATAATCGACGTGATAAGAAATTTCTACGTCGGTTTTTAAATAACCGAGGATATAAACCTAATAAATAGTTTATCACGTCGGTTATTTTATAACCGACGTGATAATGATTTTAAATGATGTTCACACCCCATATTCAGTCATTCTATTTTTATCGATCAGGAAACCTCCAACTTGTCTCACTCACACAGAAATCATATAGAGGATTCTTTGAATCCATGCTCCCCAATCTCATTTATCCAACATCATTCACCATTTTCTTATTATCATATCAATCAGGTTGAGTCACAACACTCAAGTAAGCCCCACACGACTTGGTTTCAGTTTTTACTTTTCGCGATGCTATAAACTAATTTTTTGAGATGTCATTTTTTGATCTTTGTTCTTTATATAATGGTATGTTTCATAGTTTTCATTTTTTCATTGCTAAATTCTTTTCTGGTAAAACAATCCAATGGATGTTATATCATGAATGTTTATGATTTTTGTGTGTTTTATCTTGTGTGTGTGGGCGTACATGGGGTGTCCACGGGGGTGGGGGATGTCCAAGTTGGTTGGATTGTCTAGGTTGGTGGGGGTTGTCTAGGGGTGTGGGTGTCCATAGGTGTCAAAGGGGGTAGGGGTAGTGTCCAGGGGGTTGAAGGGGCTACCTTAGGAGGTTGGTGGTGTCTAATAAGGGTGGGGCTGGTGTCCAAGGGGTGAGGGTGCTGTCCAAGGGGGTATGGGTGTCCAGGGGTGTGTGTGTGGGGGGGGGGGGGTCTAGAGGCGGTGAGTGGGATGTCTAAAGGGGTAGGGTTGTACAAGGGGGTGGGGTGTCCAGGGGGTGTTTGGGGGGGGGGGGGGTTCCAGGGGTGATGGGCGGTCTAAAGGGTTGGGGGGTTTTCTAGGGGTGGCGGTTGTCAAGAGGGGTGGGGGATTTCCAAGGGTGTGGCAGTGTCTAGGGGGATTCCAAGTGGGTGGGGGTAATCTCTAGAGGGTTAGGAGGATTTCAAATGTGGTAGGGGTGTCCATGGTGTGGGGGTCGTGTCGAGGGGGTGAGGAGGCTGTCTAGGGGGTTGTCTAAGGTTGTAGGCGTGAGAGATGGTGTCCAGAGGGTGGGGTTGTCCAGGGGTGAGGTGTCTAGGGGGTGTCCAAGGGGGTATTGTGGGTGGTACTGTCCAAGCGGTCAGGGCGTTCAGGGGGTGAGGGGGTAGTCCAAGGGGTTATGAGGTGTCTAGGGGGTGGGGGTGTCCAGTGGGCGGGGGGGGGGGGGGGGGCAGAGGGATTGTGGGTTGTCCATGAGGCGGTTGTCCAAGGGAGTGGTGGTGTCTAGAGGGTGTCTGAGTGGGGTGGGGGTGGTGTCTAGGGGGTGAGGGGGCTCTCCAAGTGGGTGGGGGTGGTGTCCCGGTGGGTGACAGGGGTGTCAATGGGGGTTGGGGTGTCTACGGGGTGGGGGTGTCAAAGGGGGTTTGGGGTGGGTGATGTCCAGAGGGGTTGGGGATGTCTAAGAGGTTGGTGGTTCCCAGAGGGTGTCCAAGGTTATGGGGGTCCGGGAGTGGGGTTAGGGAGCTTTCCAAGGGTGTGGAGATGTCTAGAGTGGTTGGGGGATATACTAGGGGGTGGTGGCTATCCAAGGGGGTAGTGATGTCCAAGGGGTGCCCAATGGGGTGGGGGTGGCTTCCAAGGGGTGAAGGGGATTTCCATTGGGGTGGGGGTGTCCAGGGTCTAGAGGTGGTGTCTTGGGGGTGATGTAGATATCCAGGGGGTGCGGGTGTCCAGTGGGGTGTGTGGGTGTGGGCTTCCAATGAGGTATGGGGTGGGGTTGGTGTGCATGGGGTGAGGTGGCTTTCCAAGGGGGTAGGGATGTCCCGGGGGGGGGGGGGGCTTTCTAGGGGTGAGGGGGATGTCCAAGGGGTCGGTGGTGTTCTTGGAAGTGTCCATCGGGGTAGGGCTTGGGTGTGGTGTCTTGTGGATGAGTGGACTATCCAAGGTGTTTGAGGGTATCCAGGGGGTGGGGGTGTCCAGGGGGTGGGGGTGTCCAATGGTGGTGGGGGTTCTGTTTTGGGGGTGGGTGAGGGGGGGCATTCCAGGGGGTGGTGGTGTCGAGGGGGTGTCCAAGGGGTGATGGTGGCTGTCTATGGGGGTGTTTTTGGGAACTAATGTTTGTTTTTTTGTTTTATGGATAATTATAGATCAATCAGTTGATCAACCACATGATTCTGGGCATGATCATAATGATCATAACTCTACTGAAGAACATTCACATGATCCTCTTAATGTTCCCCTATCTTCTTCATGTGCTCTCATAATGACGAAGAAGAGTTGAAGGGTTGGTAAATGTGAGTTCACACGTTAACCAAAATTATCAATTCACATACTCGGGTATAGAGGATTCTCCATGAAATAGATGAGAACGATATTCCTTGAGGTTCAAATGCAGATGATTTTGTGAGTTTTTTATCATCTCAGGGTAATGGAAACTAATCATTTTTTTTGATGATTTATGAAGTGTGGATAATGTGATAATATCTCAGTTGTGGGAGATGATTTTGGTAATATTGTTTTCCAATTCATTAAATGTTTCAAGTATAATATGTTTTACCTTTTCTTTATTAGATGATATTTGATATTCTTGACACTAGAGGAGTCAGGATGAAAGGATTATCTATGGATGCTAGGATATGTAGGGATTTTAAATCAACCCTCACATCTGATTTCTTTTTCTGTCATAGGAGTCTTGAAAATCCATGTCATACTTATCCTTTAAAATACGAAGATACATGGAGACATTTTGTTTAATGTAGAAGAAAAGATTCATTTTTGGTAAGGGATATGTAAACTTTTATAATATTTTATATATAAATTATCTTATTAATGTTTTGTTAATGATTTCAAATTATTAACATACTGAAAACAATGAAATCTCATCAAGAGATCCGGTATAAAAAGGTTTACCCTCGTAGTTTATCTCAAGACGGGTATACATTATTTGAAGAACAAATGATGGTGAAAAAATTACAGAAACTAAGAGACGAGACTTTAAACTCTAGAGAGGTTTCTCGTCCATCGCCTCCATCTAGACATGAAAAATGGAAGAGAGTTGGGATGTGAAAAAGGGGAAATATCTTTCGGATGATTCCAGAATTGTAGCTGAGAGGATTGGAAAATATTTATTTTATTAATTTAAGTTATCAATATACATTATATGTTTTCAATCATTACATAAATTTTTAATTAATTAAAATTTGATTCTCATGAGGAGAAGAGCTCACTAGGGGTATTTACAGCAGCTTGAGGCATAATATTTTTTCAGTAGCATTGGGAAATCCCAAAAATCATAGTCATGTATGAGGATATCTAATAGGTGTGTTAGTAATAAAAGTGTTGAAACATTTTTAAACTTCTTCTATAGAGGGTATTTATACAAAAATCGAATCCTTGGAGGCAGAAGTTCATAATATTAATGTGATGATGGAGGAAAAGATTATATCGTCGGTATAGTATATGTTTTTAGACATGAAAAGAAAATTTCTGATTGTAGCTCCCACTCATCCAACTCCCCCGTAAAAACCCCATTAAATATCCTCCACCTTCTCATGTAGCTCCCACTACACACCTCATCCTGTGGACCCCATTTTTTATCCCACTCCTCTGCTGTAGCTTCCTACTTATTGTGTGTTGTATGTTGACGATCCTAAGAATCATATAGTTTCAAATTGGATGGTATATTGTATAGCAGTATAGTTCATCAACAACATTTAATGTTGAAGAATCATAGGGTCATTGTACATGATATTATATTTAAATCAGCTCGAGTACCATTACTAACCGATGAGGTGACGACTGTTGGAAATAGTATCGACCATTTTTTAATTTTTCCATCCATACTTACGCGACTCATTAAAATAGATGTATGTATGTTATATCTTCTATTTTATATTTTTATTAAAGTATTTTTTACATATAAAAACTTATATATATATATATATATATTTAATTTTACATGAATAATTTAATGATAAATAAATATTGACTAGACAACAATTAAGGCAATTGGATAAGACATCAAATAAAGATTCTAGTAGTCAACTGATTTTCTAAATATTCAAATTTTTTGGTGAATCATTATGAGATTCCAATTTAAGTTCATGTTTGTGGACGTGCAATAAATTTTGGAATTCTAAATAATGATATCATAGAACTTGTTACTAGAGATAAGTTGGGCATCAACATGGTGACATGTTTTTCCATGTAAGTCTTATAACCATTTACCTGCATTATATTAATTAAAAATGTATACTTATGTCTGTTTCGTATTAGGTATCTTTATAACATGTGTGAGAATAATGAGAAGACAAGTGTATATGGAATCATGGACCCACATTTAATTTCCCCTAAATCACATGCATTGGATGAGGAACAAATAATGATTGATATTGCTGAAAGATTTGAATAGAATATAATTACAAAGTGTTGGATGATTCATTTTTGGGAGAGGAATAAAACATATATCTTGTGAATATTTCCCTTTATTTTAACATAAAAAACTAGTAACATTAATTTGTTTTATCATTTATCATTGGATGTTAGGTGTTTTTTCCCATGGGAGAGAACACTTTATTTGATATTTTCAGTTCATGTCGATGTGTGGGAATATTTTAAAAATATGTTAAGAAATTATGTTTTGATGTATTAATAGTTGTTTATATTATAATGAAATTTAAATTTATCCCATTCATATTATTTTCTAACAGTGGATGGGTCTACTATCGAAAAAAAGAAAAATATTTCCAAGATCAAATTTGTAAACGTAATGGTAAATATCCTTATAGAATTTGTACTTTTTTGATGTCTTACATAAAAATAATAGTTTGAATTTACACTCAGTAAAATAGAATTGTCATGAACATCAAGGCGTCGTCGAATGAAGATGTTGGTCAAAAATCCCTCAAGGTATCATTGAAGCATTTTTGAGGTGATTGTGTTTGTTGACAAAGTGGAAATCTGTGTTGTGTTTTTTGGAAAAGAAAACCATGACATACAAATTTGTTGACAAAGAGGATTTCATGGTGGAATGTCAAGTTCATGGGATATGTTTAACAATCCATGTTCTATTTAAGAATGTCGACAAAGGAATGGATGATCTGGAGGATGTAGAAAAAGAGGAGATACAAGGTGGCACTGTTTTGCAATGTTTACCAAATTTTTGGGCATGAAAATCGACAAATGGAGAAAAGTGTTTTTGGAAATGGGACTTTCACACCGAGGACATGGAGGTTTAGAAACTTGTGTGCCTTATATTTTTCAAGATTAGAACATCAAAATATAGAAAAGGGAAAAGGGGCACCCATGTTTTAGGGTTGTTCCCACAATTGAGTTGCGCAACATAGACTTGCGTGCCGAGGGGAGACTTGTGCGCCATCGCGCATGGTGTCCAAATTATAATAAATAGAGGTAGAAACCTCCACATTCGGTATGAGTTCAACACTTAGAGAAAATCATAGCTCCCATCACTCTGGTTTGGTGGACTCTCAAGTAGTGTGTGGTCGCGCAAGTAGAAGTTGCGCACCAGTTGTTTTTTGTACGCACAAGAAAGTTTGGGAGAGAAAGGAAGGGAATCGCCCATGTTTTGGGTTGAAGAAGTTGGTGTCACACATGTGTTTTGGTGGAACTTGTGCACCATGTTTAGAAGAAGAGTGATAGTTGGTGGTTGTGTGCCAATATTGGTTTGGGTGTAAAAGGCTGTGAGTTGCGCAAGTTTGGAGTTGCAGAAGCTTGTGTCATGCAAGTGGTTGAGGTGGACTTGCACACCAGCTGTAACTCACATGTCGAGACTTGCACGCCCATCTTGGAGAAGAGCGCCAGGTAAGGCTAAAGCACGATAGTGATTCAGGGCCACGTGGAAGCTGGGAGATTTCCTAATACCTTTAGTGCATTGTGAGATTCATCTATGGGTGAAAGTTGGACTTAAACAAAGTATCCACACACAACAGAGGATGTATTCATTAGTGACAATGAAGAGACCTATAAGTCAATAAACTGGGAGTGGATCCTTTTTAGAGAAGTGAGCAATGGAAGAGGAGGAAGGTGATCCTCTCCACCGGTCATGAGCTTGAGAGAGAGATATAGGGAGTGACCCTTGGGAAAGTAGTGAGCTGACCCTAAACATTGTAAAGGCGGTGAGATTGGGAATAGAAGTGATCTATCCCAAACATTGTGAACAACAATGCGCTTTTAGTGGATTTGGTACATTATCACATCACCGGTGTATGCTCATTAGTTGTATCCCAGTGATGGTGAACCATGTAAAAATCAATGTGTGATGTGCATGATTTAGATTTTTTATACTTTTCTGCAGGAAAGAGAGAGAAGAGAATATTGATTAACATCGAGATAAGATCAATATGGGCAGTTGTTTTAATCTTTCATACCCGGATTCACCCCCCTCTTAGTGTATCTAACCTATTGGACCTAACACTTTTTATTATAGGGACAAATTTATATCTATAATTTTCTCTCAAATAGAGGTCACTAATCATAAATAGATTCCTATCTTCGACGAGAACAATTTTAAGATATGGAAGAATCGGATGAAACACTACTTCTGATCTTTGGGAATGGATTTGTTCACAGTAGCAATGCATGGCATAAACGCAAATATTAATAGTGGTGAATTATTAGAAGCTGAGAATAGAGAGTTGGATGCTGATACCAAAGCAGTCAATGCCTTAGGGGGAGCCCCATCCAATCCAATATATACAAAGGTGATGTCTTGAAAAACGTCACATGCCATGTGGGAAAAGTTATTGAATATATATGAAAGGGATACATAGGTCAGAGAGGCAACGATGCAAGTGTTGTGGAACAAGTTTGAAGATATGAGAATGAACCTGAATGAGTCTATTGATGCATTATTTGACAGGGTAAATGTTTTAGTGGAAGACATGCGAGGTCTTGGATAAGTTATTGAAGACATAAAAATTGTGAATCGAATCTTGAGGAAACTTCCACCTTGGTTTAATCCAAAGGTTTCATTTTTGGAAGATAAATATATGAAAGAGCGGACATTGGATAACTTACATAGCACCCTTATTGCATATGAAATGAGAAATGATGATAATGATGCTATGGAAAAGGGGAAATCCAAAGAGGTGGCCTTCAAGGCCATGAAAAAGCTCACCATTGAAGACACTTCGGAAGAAGAAAAGACAGATGAAGTGATGTCATTCCTCTCCTAAAACCTTCAATGAGGAAAATGAATGTTTAAAGGGAAGCTTCTACTTGCTGTTTTCGATGTGGAAAGGTTGGAAATCTTGTAGCAAGATTCCCCAAAATGTTTCAAGAAGAAAATGATGAAGATGATGTTGAAATTCCCAAGAAGAAATCTTCATCCAATGTGAAAGGGAGGAAGCAGTTGAAGAGAAATTTCTTCAAGAAGAAGTACCTTCTTTTACAAGAAATATACAGTTCAGATGAGTCTGAGGTTGAAGAGGTTGAAGATATTTAAAATTTCTATGATCGTGGAGAAAATTCTATGGTGGCAGTCGTCGGTAGTTCTCAGTACAAGAATGAATCCAAAGGTGATGATGAAGATGAAGAAGTTTAAGTAATAATAAATATACAAGCTGAGTTAGAGGCTTCTCTTGAGGAGATATAAGTTTGGAGAGCCAAAAAAATAAAGATAAAAAAGTTTTTCGTGATGCCAAACTCTATATGGAGAAGCATGAAGAAAAGAAGTATGAGTTGATGGAAGAAAATGAGAAACTCAAGTTATCAACACCAGAAAACTCAGAATCAGTTAGTGATTATAAACTCAAGATTAAAGAACAGAAAAGGGAGATCAATGGCTTGAAAATAAAAGTGAAAGATAAAATCAAATGTATCAAAGAACCTGAAGAAGATGTGGTCAGTTTGCGAAGAAAAATTGAACGATTAAGAAAAACTCTTGACTTCTAATATGGTATCAGGAAAACAAGTCATTAAGAGGAATAAAAAGATGATAGGGGAGGCTAGTAGTTCAGCAGAAATGAAGTTTCAATTGAGCTCAGATGCTAAGGCTGAATTGGGGCTCGGTCAAAAACAAAAAACTGTAAATATTGATGTGAGACCGCAAGAACCCATTCCTAGAGTGAAGATAGATTTGGGTACAAAACATAATATTAGTATATCTAAAGGGAAAACCAGCAGTGCAGAAGTGACACGTAGGAATGCTCCATACATTAGGTGTTATTGTTGTGGAAATATGGGACAATCACAAAATCTATGTTCTATAGCCAAGAGATACCGAAGGGCACAAGAAAAACAATGGCATCCAAACAGAGCTCACAATTATAGAACATCCTTTGATGGTCATTGTATTTGGTGTGGAGGATTTGAGAACATGGATTGATATTTCACATCAATCAGACAAAGGAATGTGCCAAAGAAAAACTCAAGCAGTCATAAGCAGAAAGTTAGGGAATCTTAAAGTGAGATGAGAACACAAAATATATTTTCAACTCTACAGGATGAAGCCGGTCCATCACACTATAAGGAAGATCAACTTCTCCAAACCACATCGAGTGTGTAGTCTATGACATGGATCAAAAAGAAAAAGGATGAGAAGGAAGTAGTTGCTGAAATTGCCCATAAAGATTCAGATCGTTTAAGAGTATGTATCATTGATAGTGGTTGCACATCCCATATGACACGTAAAAAGGATCTCATTACAGGAATTAAATATTAAAAAGAAGGTGTTTTCAAGGTTGGGAATGATGATGGGATGATGATATTTGGTTTTGTAAAGGCTAAATTTGGGGGAAAAATGAAACCTGTTGATGTCTTGGTATTAGAGGGTCTTAGTCATAATTTGCTTAGTGTCAGTCAACTATGTGACTCTGGGAACTCTATATGATTTACCAAGAATATGTGTTTTGTGAAAGGAAAATATGGAGTAGTTGTTCTATAGGGAAAAATAAAAAATGGAAATCTCTATCTGGTAAGTGGAGAATATGATATTTGTTTTTTTTTCAGAGAGAAAGAAAACAGGTTGTGGCATAAACGACTTGGTCATCTTTGCCAACCATCTATGGAAGATATGGTAAAGTTTGAAGCATCAAGATACTTCCCTAATCTATCATGTGATCTTACACATACGTGCGACGCCTATCAACAAGGTAAGATCATTAGAAAGACATAAAAATCAAAGTAAAAGAAGTCGAAAAGAGTGCTTGAATTGGTGCATGCTGATGTCTGTGGACCTCTTTCACTAAGAGCCATTGATGGGAAGAGGTATTAGGTTTTTTTCATTGATGACTATAACACAATGTCATGTGTATTTTTTATTTCCCATAATTCCAATGTGTTCAACTACTTAAAACAGTACCGAAATGAATTTGAAAGGATTCTTGGACAGAATATTCTAATGTTTCATACAGACAATGGTGCAAAATACACAAATAGTCAGGTGGAATAGTATCTACAAAAACATGGGATAAGGCATCATGTTTCTTCAATAATAACTCCCTAACAGAATGGAGTGGTTGAAAGGAGAAATCAGATCATCAACATCATGGACAGAACAATGCTTACAGAAAATGACCTACTAGAGAAGTTTTGGATGGAATCAATATTGACATCAGTATATATTTCGAACAGGTTTTTGTTGTGTCTGAAGGAAGGGATGACTCTATATGAAATGTGGTATGGAAAGAATCCAATGTTGAAATACTTTTGAATCTTTGAAATTAATTGTTTCATTCTCAACAAAGAAAATCACAAGAAGTATGAGTCACGAGGAGATGAGGGGATATTCCTTGGCTACTCAGGGAAAATTAAAGAATAAAAATGCTTCAACAAATGGCTGTAAAAAATTCTTGAGAGCAATGATGTCACTATAGTTGAAAATGAAAAGAATAATCAACAACCTAGTGAACAGTTCCTAAATGAAAGTGATGAGGAGGTAAGAAACTCCGAGGGAGTAGAAGTGGCAGAGGCTGTCTCAGAAGAAGATACTGATGATGAGAAAGAGAAAACAAATTCAGAATCTGCTATGAATCCAAAGAGTAAAGCTGAAATTGATAGAAAAAAAATAATTGGGGATCAGATAGCTCCAGTTCAAGATCAAAGAATGAAATCATCATAGAAAACATAATTTTTATCTCAGGTGTAGCCAAGATGTTTTTTCGATGGAACTTAAGATGAGTACTGGGTTCAGGCTATGAATGAAAAATTAGACCAGATTGAGAAGAATCATACATGGGAGATTGTTTTGAGACCATCATATAAGAATGTCATTAGGGCTAAATGGGTCTATCACAACAAAATGAATGAAGATGGTGCAGTGGTTCAAAAAAAATCACGACTAGCGTGCAAAGGATACTCCTAGATAGTGGGAATAGATGTTGATGTGAGATTTTCACTAGTTGCAAGGATAGAGACAATTAGATTATTCCTAGCCATTATTGTGAAACGGAAGTTCAAAGTGTCCCAGATGGATGTAAAATCTGAATTCTTGAATGGGGTTCTTGAGTAGGAAGTATATATTGAGCAGAGGAATGGTTTTCTCCTTCATGAGGATGAGAACAAAGTTTGCAGACTGAAGTAGGTGTTGTATGGGATGAAACAAGCACCAAGAGAATAGTACTCAAGGATTGATCAGTACTTGATGAAGCTCAGTTTCCAGCGTGGGGGAGTTGATTACAATCTCTATTTCAACAATTACAGTAATCAAAGGATGATGGTGTTGGTTTATGTCGATGAAATAATATTTGGAGGATCAGATGAAGCTTAGTGCGGACAATTTTCCAAATACATGAAAAATGAGTTTGAAATGTCAATGATTAGAGAGATAATGTTTTTCCTTGGTCTACAGGTGACACAAGGAAGGAATGGAACATTAATTTCTCAATCCAAATATTCAAAAGAGGTTTTAATAAGCTTTGGAATGGATAATTCCAAGGAGATGAAGACTCTGGTTTCTACCCAAATGAAATTATCAAAAGATGAGGATGGAAAGGCAGTTAATATCACAGAATATAGGAAAATTATTTGTTGTTTGTTTTACTTGACTGCAACAAGGCCTCACATTGTTTTTGCAACATGCCAAGCAGTGAGATATCGGAGTAATCCCAAGGGAATCCAAGTTCTTGTAGTGAAAATAATACTTTGGTATATCAAGGGCATGGTGGACTTCAGCTTGACATATAATGACAAATCTCAAACAGAGTTATTGGGATATACTAATGCAGACTTGGCCGGTTCAGCAGATGATAAAAAATCAACGTCAGGTGGTGTATTCTATCTTGGTGGATTGTGTATTTCTTGGATAAGAAAGAATCAAGATTGCATTTCATTGACCACCATGGAAGCAGAGTATGTTGTGGCCACTCAAGCATCCACATAGTTATTGTAGATGAAGCAGCAGCTTGAAGATATGGGAGTTGAAGTGATGTCTCCGATTATAATCCAGTGTGACAACTCTGGTGCTATCAATCTTATCATAAATCCAGTTCATCAATCAAGGACAAATCATATAGAGATAAAGTATAATTTTATCAAGGGGAAGGTTGAGCAGGGAATCATGATGTTGGATTATGTTCCTAAAGAGCTAGAGGTTTCAGACATTCTGGTGAAGGCCTTACAGAAGGAAGCTTTTGAGAGGCATCGACTAGCTCTGAGAGTTCAGTCGAATCCCCTTACTTAAATGAGTGTGGATGCGGAAGCCCCCTTCCATGAGGTATGATGCGTTTTCCCCTAATGTGTGGATATGTGTTCTCTACTCTGTTTCAGACCACAAAGGAGTGACCTTTGGGTTGTTTGACAAAGGGGGAGAAAATAGTGATTGTTCAAGGGGGAGACAATGTGGCTATTTGAGAAATCATGACAAATAGGGGGAGAAGCTTACAGGTGGAGTATCCAGATAGGGGGAGTATGAAATCTGACGATGCTAGAAGTGATCGATCAAAGAATACATATCATGATATCCGAGGATCCTGATAAAAGCAGAAGAGTGGTGTTGGAATGCGGTAAGAATATTTCCAAAAATTGGTATTAGTTTTTTTGTCAAAAATGGGTGTCAGATTTTTGTGATTCATTGGTGAACTTTTCATTTACTCTTGTTTCTCATGTCGAGCATTGCTCTTGTGGGATTAGAGTATGTGTAGAGTAAATCGTTGATCGCTATGGGAATTACAATAGGATAATGGTGGATGAAGAATTAACGATGTATCTTTTAATGGAAGAATTGTCAACAAACCCAAAAGGGGATTTTTTTGGGCAAAACTCCCTCAAGGTATCATTGAAACATTTTTGAGGTGATTGTGTTTGTTGAAAAAGTGGACATCTGTGTTGTGATTGTTGACAAAGCAAACCATGACATTCAATTTTTTTTACAAAGGGTATTTCAAGGTGTCATGTAAGTTCAAGGGATGTGGTTAACGATCCACATTTTATTAACGAATGTTGAAAAAGGAATGGATGATCTAGAGGCGGTAAAAAAAAGAGCAGATACAAAGTGGCGCCATTTTCCAGTGTTTACAAAATTTTTGGGCCTAAAAATCGACAAATGGAGAAAAGGGTTTTTGAAAAGGGACTTGCACGCCGAGGTCTTGGAGGCTTGGAAAAATGCATTCCATATATTTTTCAAGATTAGAACATCAAAATATGGAAAAGGGAAAAGGGGCACCAATGTTTTAGGGTAGGTCGTGCAAGTGACTTGCGCGACAGAGACTAGCGTGCCATGACATGCTCGTTGAGGGGAGACTTGCGCTTCGTCATGCAGTGTGTCCAAATGACTATAAATAGAGGTAGACCCCTCCTCATTCGGTATAATTTCAACACTTAGAGATAATCAGATCTCTCCTTGCATAGGTGTGGTTGTCATGCAAGTGGTGTGTGGTCGTGCAAGTAGAAGTTGTGCGCCAGTTGTTTGTTGCCTGCCAAAGAAGGTTTGGGCGAGAAAGGAAGGGAGTCACCCAAGTATTGAGTTGAAGAAGGAGGTTTCATCCAATTAGTTTGGTGACAATTGTGTGCCATGTTTTGAAGAAGAGCGATAGTTGATGGTTGCATGCCAATATTGGTTTGGGCATAAAAGGTTGTGAGTTGTGCATGTTTGGAGTCACAGAAGCTGGTGTCACACAATTGGTTGAGGTGGACTTGCGTGCCAGTTGTAACTCGTGTGCCGAGATATGTGAACTGTCTTGGAGAAACACCCCAGGTAATGTTGAAGCACGCCATAGATTCCGGGTTGCGTGGATGCTGGGAGATTTCCTGATACGTTCAGTGAAAAGTGAGATTCATCTATGGGTGAAAGTTGGATTTCAACAGAGCATCTACACACAACAGAGGATGTATTCATTAGTGAAAATTAAGAGAACTACATGTCTATAAACATTGAGTGGATCATTTCCAGTTCAATGAGAAAGGGATGAGGATGAAGGTGATCCTCTCCACCGGTAGTGATCCAGAGAGAGAGATAGTGAGTGACCCTTGGGAAAAAAGTGAGATGACCCTAAACAATGTAAAGGCAATGAGCCTGGGAATATAAGTGATCTAT
This sequence comes from Viscum album, assembly GCA_963277665.1. Lineage (NCBI taxonomy): Eukaryota > Viridiplantae > Streptophyta > Magnoliopsida > Santalales > Viscaceae > Viscum > Viscum album. The sequence continues at coordinate 603,383,323 of OY728166.1, forward strand.
CCAAATCATTGTAAACATCATATTTCTTTTAGTGGATTTGGTACATCATTACATCGCCGGTTTATGCTCTTTGGATGTATCCTAGTGAGGGTGAACCGTGTAAAAATCTTCGTGTCCTATGCATGATTTTTTTGTTTATACCTTACTTAATGAAAGAGAGTGAAGAGTGTCTTTATTAATAGCAAGACAAGATCAATAGAGGTACTTGTTCAAATTTGTCATACCCTGATTCACCCCCCCTCTCAGGGTATCTAACCTAGTGAACCTAACAGATGCTATTATATACTATGATTTATTTATGATATAATTACAACTGGAACACTTGTGAACAATGAACTGGTAAGATTTCCATTTAAACATTGCCATTATATTTCATTTGACTTATTCATTATACATGTTAACAACTTTCATTTTAATTTGTAGATATTTGATGTCTTAAAACCCTATAGTGCTCAGGATTTCATAAACTTACAAGTGGAGTGGTCAAATTATTTTACAGTTTGGATTGGATTTTAGTTTGTTTGTAGTGTAAAATTTAATCTTGAATATTGCCATTATAATTGTGTATTTGGTTGTTGTTTAGGTTGGATTTAGTTTTTGGGATGAAATTATATGTTATGAATGTCATATATGTGAATGCTAAATTAATATCTACTTCTTGTTTTGGTCTAGTTCTGATGGTTTTTCTTGTATGGATTATGGTCTAGGGGGGATGGTGTCCATCAGTGTGGGGGGTGTCCAGTGGGGTGGGGGGTTTCTCGGGGTGTGGGAGGGATATATAGAGGGGTGGGGGTGTCTATGGTGTCCATGGGTGTGGGAGGGTGTCCATAATGGTGGGAGATCTTACCAGGGGAGTAAGGGTTGTCCAGGAGTGGGGGGGTGTCCTAGTGGTATCTAGGGATGTGGGGGGTGTCCAGTTGGTGGAGATGTTTCTAGGGATGTAGTTTTGTCCAGTGGGTTGGGGGTGTCTAGGGTGTCGATGGGGGTGGGAAGGTGCCCAGGAGGTTGAGGTCCCTCCAGTTGGTGATGGGCTGCCCAGGTGGGGGGGGGGTGTCCATGGGGTGTACATGGGTGTGGGGGTGTCCTTTGGGGGGGGGGATTCAGGGTTGTGGGAGTCTTTCAAGTGGGCTGGGGTGTCCAGGGTGTCCATGGGTGTGGAAGGGTGTTTCAGTGGTTGGGAGGGCTATGCAGGTGAGTGGGGTTATCCATGTGGGTGGGGTGTGCGCTGTCTAGGGGGTATCCAAGTGTGTGGGGGTGAAAAGTGGGGTTGTGGGGTTTCCAGGGTGTGGGAGGGTTGTCCAATGGGGTGGGGGTGTTCAGGGTGTCCATGGGGGTTAGAGGGTGTATATGAGGGTGGGAGGGTTATCCAGGGGTGAGGGGCTGTCCAATAGGGTGGGTGGCTATCCAGGGGGAGTCTATAGGTGTCGGGGTGTCTAGTGGGGGGGGGGGGGGTTCAAGGGTTTTGGGAGGTCTGTCCAGTTGGGTGGGGGTGTCTAGGGTGTCCATGGCGGTGGGAGGGTGTCCAAGAGGGTGGTAGGGCTGTCCAAGGGGATAGTGGTTATCCCGGGGAGGGTATCCAAGGGTGTTGGGGGTGTCTAGTTCGGTGGAGGGTTCCAGGGGTGTGGGATGGATGTCCAGTGGGGTGGGGGTGTACAGGATGTCAATGGGGGTGGGGGTGTCTAGGAGGGTGGGGGGGCAGTCGAGGGGAGTGGAGGCTATCCAGAATGTTGGGGGAGGGCTGTCCATGGGTCTCCTGGTCTGTGGGGCGTTTCTAGTGGTGTGGGGGGCTGTCCAGGGGGTGAGGGGCTATTTAGGAGGGTGGGGGTGTCTGGGGGGGGGGGGGTGCTTTCAAGAGGGTTGGGCGGGGGGGGGGGGGGGGGGTGTCCAGGGGTTGGGCGGATGTCTAAGGGGGTGGTGGGGCCTAGGGGGTGTCCAAGGTGGTGGGGGTCCAGGGGGTGAGGGGGCTTTCCCAGGGGTGGGGCTGTCCAGAGAGGTCTGGGGCTGTATAGGGGGTGCCCAAAGTGGGGGAGGTGGTGTCCAGTTGGTGGGAGGATTTCCAAGGGCATGGTGGTGTGTAGGGGCTGGGGGTGGTGTCCAATGGGTGATGGGGATATCTAGTGGGGTGGGGGTGTGATGTGGTGTGTCTAGGTGTCTAGGGGGTTTCTAATGGGGTATGGTGTGGGGGTGGTGTCCAGGGGTTGAGGTGTATTTCCAAGGGGGTAGGGGTGTCCCTGGGGTGGGGGTGGTGTCAAGGGCATGATGGGGCTATCCAGGGGGTGGGTGGTGTCCGGGTAGTGTCCTAGGGGGTAGGGGTTGGGGTGGTTTCCAGTGGCTGGGGTGTCTAGTGGAGGACGGGGTGGTGTCCAAGGGGTTGAGTGGGATGTCGAAGGGGGTTGAGGGTATCTCGGGAGTCGTGGTGGTTTCTAGGGGGTGGGGGTGTCCAGAGGGGGTGGGGTGTTGTTTGGGGTGTGGGGGCTATCAAAGGGGTGGAGGTTTCCAGGGGGTGTCCAATGGGGTGGTGATAGATGTCCATGGTGGTGATGTTTGTGAAAAAATGTTTGTTTTTTTGTTTGAAGGATAATGATAGATCAATTAGTTGATAAACCACATGATTCTGGAGATGATCATAATGATAATACCTCTATGAAAGAATATTCAAATGCTCTTCTTTATGTTCCCCATTCTTCCTCATGTCCTCTCATAACGACAAATAAGAGTTTAATATTTTATAAACGTGGGTGCACACATGTACCAAAATAAACAGTTGTTCGTACGCAGGATCAGAGGATACTCATTGAGTTTGAGGAGAATGATATTCCTAGAGGTAAAAATTCAAATAAATTTATGAGTTTTGTATCAAATAAGGGTAAAATAAATGTAAGAATTTTTATATGATGATTGGAGAAGTGTGGAAAAAGACATAATATCTCAATTGGGGGAGATTTTGTTCATAAGATATTTTTCTATTATTTTCTAATTATTTAATTTATTATAGTATAATAGATTTTACCATTTATTTATCAGATAACATTTTATACTCATAACATTAGAGGAGTCAGGATGAAATGATTATCGATGGCTGCTAGGAGATGGAGGGATTTCAAATCAACCCACACTTCTTATTTCATTTATTGTCATAGGAGTCATGACAATCCATGTCATATATATCCTTTGATAAACGAAGAGACATGTAGACAGTTTGTGGAATGTAGAATAAACGACCCATTTTTTGTTAGGAAAATTTAATCTTTTATAAGAATTATTTTGTAAATGATCATATTAATTTTTTGTTAATGATTTCTTATTATTATCATACAAAAAACAAGGACATCTCACCAGGAGATCCAAAATAAAAATGTATACCATTATAGTTTAACACAGGCAGGGTATACATTATTGGAAGAACCAATGATGGTGGATAAATTAAAAATACTATGAGATCAGACTTCATGGTCAGGAGAGGTTTCTCCTCCATCCCATCTATCTAGACATGAAAAATGGAAGAGAGATCGGATTGAAAAAATGGTGAAATATCTTTCGAATGATTCGAGAATCATAGCAGAGTGGATTTTAATTTTTTTTAAATTTATTTAGGATAAATATATTCATTATATGATTGTAATAATTATAGAAATGTAATATTAATTGATATAGGACTATCATGAGGATCAGAGCTCATATGGTGTATTTACAGCTTCTTGGAGGCATGATAATTTATCTGCAGCATTGGGAATGCCTGAATATACTGGTCATGTATGAGGATATCTAGCAAGTGTATCAGTATGAAATGTGTTGCCAAATTCTTCAAATTCTTCGATTTAGGGTGTTTATTGTAAAATTTTATCCTTCTAGGATGATGTTCATAAAATTAATGTGACGATAGAGGAAAATATTAGAGTGTCAGTACAGTCTGTGTCTGTAGGCATGCAAAGACAATTTCAGACTGTAGGTCCCACACATCCACCTCCCCCGGTAGAACACATTATTTATCCTCCACCTCTGTAAGTAGATACCTCTCCCCACCTTAGCCCGTGGACTCCATTTTCTATCCTACTCCTCCACCGCATCTTACTACTTATTGCAAGTTGTAAGTTGATGATCCTCAACAGTATATAGTGGCATATGGTCTAGTATATTGTATAGTAGATACAGTTCATCATCAAAAAATTAAAGGTAGAGTGTCGTAGGGTCACTATACAAGATATTATAGACAGATCAGCTCGAGTACCATCACCTATTGAGGATTTGATGGAAATTGGAAAAAGTATCAGACATTTTTTAATTTGACCATCTAGATTTCTATGACTCATTACAATAGATTTATATATGTTATATCTTCTATTTTTTTTATTAAATATTTCTTAACATTTTAAAATTGATATATTTTTCTATTTATTTTTACATGAATACTTTAAAGGTAATGAAGTATTATATATACAATAATAAAGACAAATGTATATGACATCAGATGCATATTCTAGTAGTCTTGACTGATTGTCAAGATACTCAAATTTGTTGAAGGATCATTATGAGATTCCAAGGGAAGCTCATTTTTGTGGATGTGAAATAAATGTGGGAATTCTGAAAAATGAAATCATTGAACTTGTTACTGGAGATATGTTGGGCATCAACATGGTGCAATTTTTTTCCATGTAAGTCTTAACATCTTTTCCATGTGTTATATTTATTAAAAATATATAAATATGTCTTTTTTGTATTAGGTATATTTATAACATGTGTGAGAAAAGTTAACATACTAATTTATATGGATTCATGGACCCACATTTGATTTCCAATGAAGCACATTCATTGGATGAGTAAAAAATAATGATTTACATTCCTGAATGATTTGAACACAATATAATTACACATTGTTGGATGATACACTTTTATGAGAGGTATGATTCATATCTTTGGGAAACAGTTCATTATCATTTAACATAAAATACTAGTAAACTTATATTTTTTTTATCAGTGATCCTTGGATATATGGTGTTTTTCCCATGGGAGTGAACACATTATTGGATATTCTCTCTCCAGGTTGATGTGTGGGAATGTTTTAAGAATATGATGGAAAATTATGTTTCAATTTCTTAATAGTTTATTATATTATAATGATGTTTAAATTTATCCCATTATTATTATTTTCTAGCAGGGGATGAGTCTACATTTGAAAACCCAAAAATAAAACGATTTCCAAGATCATATTTGTAAAAGTAAAGGTAAATATCAATTTATAATTTTTACATTTTTATGAATTAAATAAAAATAATATTTTGAATTTACACACATTTAAACAGAATTGTCATGAACAAGAAGGTGTCGTTGAATGCAGATATTATATGTTATGTTTTATGTATGAAAAAATTTCAACAGGAACACTTGTGAACTTTGACCAGGTAAGATTTCTTTTTAAACATTGCAAATAATATTTCATTATTATTATTCATTAAACATGTTAAAAGCTATCCTTTTACATTGTATCTATTTTATGACCCTAAACCGTATAGTTCTCATGATATCAAACACTTACATGTGGAATGGAAAAATTATTTTTTAGGTTTGATTGGATTTTAAATTGTTTGTTGTGTAAAATGTAATTATGAATATTTTTATTATAATTGTGTAATTGGTAGTCTTTTAGGTTAGATTTAGGTTTTTTTAGTTTAAAATTTATGTTTTTATTGTTATATAGGTGAATGTTAAATTAATCTGTACTTCTTGTTTTGGTTTAGTTCTGATGGTTTTTTTAGTATGGAATCTGGTTTTGGGGGAGGTTTTCTAGGGGCGTGGGGGTTTCCAATGGGGCAGGGGGATTCCAGGAGTGTGGGATGGCGATCTAGTGGGGCAGGGGTGTCCATGGGGGTGGGAGGGTGTCCAAGAAGGTTGGAGGACTGTATAGGGAAGTGAGAGAAGTCCAGGATGGTGGGGGCTGTCCTGGGGGTATCCAGGGATGTGGGGGTGTCCAGTGGGGTGGGTGGTTATCAGGGTTGTGAGATGGATTTCCAGTGTGGAGGGGGTGTCCAGGGTGTCTATGGGGGTGGGAGGGTGTTTAGGAAGGTGGGAGGGAAATCCAGGGTGTGACGGGCTATCCAGGTGGGTGGGTGGGGTTGGGGGGGGGGGGTTGTCCATTTGTGTGGGGGTGTCCTAGTGCGGAGGGAGATTCTAGGGGTGTTTGTGGTGTATCCATTGGGGTGGGGTGTCCTGGGTGTCAATATGGGAGGGGGGTGTCCAGGAGGGTTGGACGACTCTCCAGGTGAGTCGAGGCTATCCTAGAGGGTGGGGGAGGGTGTCCAGGGGGTATCCAGTTGTGCAGGGGGTGTGTAGAGGGGTTGGGGGTTTCCTGGGTGTGGGACGACGGTCTAGTGGAGTGGGGGTGTCCATGGTTAACAAGGGGGTTAGATGGAGTCTAGGAGGGTGGGAGGACTATCTAGGGGGTGAGGGGCAGTCCAAGAGGGTGGGGGATGTCCAGGGGGTTTCTACTGGTGTGGGGGTGTCCAGTGGGGTTTGGGGGGGTTCTAGGGTGTGGGAAGGTGGTCGTCGGGGTGGGTTTGTCCTGGGTGTCCTTGCAGGTGGGAGGATGTATATGAGGGTGGGAGGGCAGTCCAGGGGGCTGAGATGTTGTCCAGGAGGGTGGGGGCTGTCCAGATGGTGTCTAGGGGTGTTGGGGGTGTCTAGTGGGGTGGTGGTATCTTGGGGTGTGGTAGGGCTATCTTGTGGGGGTTGGGGTGTACTGGGTGTCCATGATGGTAGGAGGGTTGTCTAGCGGTGTGGGGGTTGTCCAGGATGGTAGGGGGGGGGGTCAGCAGGTGGCCATGGGTGTGTGTGTGTGTGTGTGTGGGGGGGGGGGGGTGTCCAGTGGGGTGGGGTCCCAAGAGGTGTGGGGGGGGGGGGGGGGTCCATGGGGTGAGGTGATGTTCTTGAGGGTGGGGTGTCCAGGGGGTGTCTTGGGGTGTGGGGGGTGTCTAGTGGGGTTGGGGTTTCTGGGGGTTTTGGATTACTTTCTAGTGGGGTGGGGGTGTCCTGGGTGTCCATGGGTGTGGGAGGGTGTCCAAGAGGGTGGGAGGTCTATCCCGAGGAGTGGATGGTGTCCCGGAGGGTGGGGGATATCCAAGTGGTTATCCAAGGGTGTGGGGGTGTCTAGTAGTGTGGGGGTGTAGGGTTATGGGAGGGTTTCCAGGGGTGTGGGAGGGATATCCCATGGGGCTGGGGGTGTCCCAGGTGTCCATGGGGGTGGGGGTTTTGAGGATGGTGGGTATGATGTCCAGCGGTGTTGGGGGCTATCTAGTAGTGTGGGGGGATGTCCAGGGAGGTTCCAGGGGTGGGGTATGTCAATTGGGGTGGGGGTTTCTAGGGTTTTGGGAGTGTTTTCTAGTGGTTTGGGGGTGTTCAGGGTGTCCATGGTGGTGGGAGGGTGTCCAGTAGGGTGGGAGGACAGTCTAGGGTGTGAGGGGTTGTCCATGAGGGTGGGAAAGGGGAGGGGGCTCTCCAAGGGGTGTCCATGAGGGTGGGGGTGGGGTGTCTCTTGGGGTGGGGGCTGTCCAAGGGTTGTCCAGGGGTTAAGGGTTTCCCTGTGGGGTGGGGGTGGTGCCCAATGTTGTGTGGGGTCTTTCCAAGGGGGTACTAGTGTCCCATGGGTGGTGGTGATGTTTAGGGGTGGGGGATTTGTACTAGGGGTGGGTGGTGTCTAGGACGGTCTCCAAGGGGGTAGGGGTTGGTGGAGGTGTCCAGGGGGTGGGGGTGTTCAGTAGGTGTTGGGGTGGTGTCCAGGGGGTTGAGTGGTATGTAAAAGGGGGTTAATGGTATCTTAGGGGTGGGGGTGTCAAGGGGGTGGGGTATATATTATTGGAAGAACAAATTAATTTATGATTTTTGTATCAAAAAAGGGTATGAAAAATATAAGAATTTTTTATTATTATTGGAGAAGTGTGGATGCAGCCATAATATCTCTTTTTTGGTAGATGATTTTTGTAAGATCTTTGGCTATTGTTTTCCTCTTATTTAATAGTTTCTGGTATAATATGTTTTACCTCTTCTTTACTAGATGACATTTGATATTCTTGACATTGGAGGAGTCGGGATGAAATGATTATCGATGGTTTCTAAGAGATGGAGGGATTTAAAATCAACCCTCACATCTAATTTCATTTATTGTTAAAGGAGTCATGACAATATAGGTCATATATATCCTTTCATAGAAGAAGAGACTTGTAGACAGTTTGTTTAATGTATATGAAAAGATTCATTTTTGGTAAGTGAAATGTAAAATTCTATAAGAATTAATTTAGAAATGATGTTTTTAATGTTTTTTAATGATTTATTATTCATAACATACAGCAAAAAAGGACATCTCATCATGAGATACAATCTAAAAATGTATACCCTCAATGTTTAACTCAGGTAGGGTATACATTATTGGAAGAACAAATGGTGGAGGAAAAATTAAAAAAACTAAGAGCTATGACTTCAAGCTCTAAAGAGGTTTCCCCTCCATCCCCTTCATCTAGATATGAAAAATGGAAGTGAGCTCGGATGGGAAAATGGGGAAATATCTTTTGAATGATTCGAGAATCGTAGCTGAGATGATTTTAAAATATTTATTTTATTTATTTAAGTTAACTATATTCATTATATGATGGTAATAATTATAGAAATTTTTAATTAATTAATATAGGAATATCTTGAGGTGCAGTGCTCATAGGGTGTATTTACAACTGCTCTGAGGCATGATATTTTATCAGAAACTTTAGGAAAGCCTGAAAATCCTAGTCAGGTATGAGGAAATTTGATAGCTGTATAAGTAAGAAATGTGTTTCTACATTCTTCAAAATATTCCATTAAGGGTGACTATTGAATGAAATTGAATCCTTTCTAGTCTGATGTTCATAATATTAGTGATAAATAGTGGAATATATTATAGTGTCAGTATAGTATATGTTTTTAGACATGCAAAGAAAATATCAGACTGTAGCTCTCATATATACACCTCCCCAACAGACCCCAATATTTATCCGCCACCTCCAGAAGTAGATCCCACTCCCATCCTTACCATATGGACCTTATTTTTATCCTAATCCTATACCGCAACATCCTACTTATTTTGAGTTTTATGTTGATGATCCTTAATAGCATATAGTTGAATATGGGCTAGTATATTGTATAGTAGATATAATTCATTATCAAAATTTAAAGGCAGAGCATCATAGTTTCATTGTACAAGATATTACAGATAGATCATATCGAGTACCATCACCTACAGATGAGGTGATGATAGTTGGACATTGTATCGGCCATTTTTTAATTTGACCATCTAGACTTCTGCGACTCATTACCAGAGAGGTATTTTAAGTTATATCTTCTATTTTTTTTATTAAAGTTGTTTTAACATTTGAATACTAATATATTTTCCTATTTATTTTTACAGGAATACTTTAAACATAATGAAATATTGTAAAGACAACAATATTGAAAAATTTCTATGACATGAGATACAGATTCTAGTTGTCTTGACTGATTTTTATGATATTCAAATTTTTTGGCAGATCATTATGAGTTTCCAATGAAAGCTCATGTTTTTTGATGTGTAATAAATGTGGGGATTCTTAAAAATTAAATCATTGAACATATTAGTGGAGATAAGTTGGGCATCAATGTGGCGAAATTTTTTTCCAGGTAAGTCTTAACACATTTTTCCTACGTTATATTTATTAAAAATGTATACATATGAATATTTTGTATTAGGTATATTTATAAAATGTGTGTGAAGAATTAAAGGACAGATTTATATGGATTCATGGACCCATATTTGATTTCCAATGAACCACCTACATTAGATGAGGAACAAATATTGATTTATTTTAATAAATTATTTGAACAGAATATAATTACACAGTGTTGGATGATGAACTTCTATGAGAGGTATGCAACATACCTCTGTGGAAAAGTACATTGTCATTTAACATAAAAAACCGGTTTCCATAAATTTTTTTTATCACTGATCATTGGAAGTAATGTGTTTTCTTCCAAAGGAGTGAACACTTTATTGGATATTCTCTCTCCAGGGTGATGTGTGGGAATGTTTTAAGAATATAATGGAAAATTAAATTTTGATTTCTTAATAGTTTTTTATATTATAATTAATTTTAAATTTATCCCATTCTTATTATTTTCTAACAAGGGATGAGTCTAAATTTGAAAAAAAAAAACAATTTCCAATATCAAATTTGTAAAAGTAAAGGTAAATATCTATTTATAATTTGTACTTTTTGATGTATTACCAAAAAATTATATTTTGAATTTACACATATTTAAACAGAATTTTCATGAACAACAAGGAAACTTCGAATGCATAAATTATATGTTATGATTTATGTATGAAATAATTTAAATAGGAACACTTGTGATATTTTACCTGGTAAGATTTCCTTTTAAAATTTTCAATAATATTTCATTTGATTCATTCATTTTACATGTTAAAAACTATCCTTTTAATTTGTATCTATTTGATGTCCTTCAAACCTATAGTGCTCAAGAGATAAAACACTTACATGTGGAATGGTCAAATTATTTTGCTGGCATGACATGATTTATTTTGATTATAGTGTAAAATGTAATTTCAAATATTTTCATTATAATTGTTTATTTGGTAGTTGTTTAGGTTGGATTTTGGATTTTTAGGTGACATTGTATTTTTTGAGTGTTATATATGTGAATGTCAAATTTAGTTATAATTCTTGTTTTGGTCTAGTTCAGATGGTTTTTTTTAATATGGATTCAGGTCTGGGGGGAGGCTTTCTAGGGGTGTGGGGGGTGTCCAGTGGAGTGGGCGGTTTCCATGGGTTTTGGAGGGATGTCCAGTGGGGATGGGGTGTACATGGGGGTGGGAAGGTGTCCAAGATGGCGAGAGGTATGTCCAGGGAAGTGGGTGCTGTCTAAGAGGGTTGGGGTTGTCATGGGGGTATCCACGGATATGGGGTTTTCCAGTAGGGTGGGGGGTTCCAAGGTTGTGGGGGGGATTTCCAGTGGGGTGGCAGTGTCTAGGGTGTCCATGGGGGTGGGAGGGTGTCCAGGATGGTGGGAGGGCTATCCAAGGGGTGACGAGCTGTCCAAGTGGGTCGGTGGGGGTGTCCATTAGTGTGGGGGTGCCCTGGGGGGGGGGGGAGGGGCTTCCAGGGGTGTGGGAGGGTTGTCCATTTGGGTGGGGGTGTCATGGGTGTCCATGTGTGTGGGAGGGTGTCCAGGAGGGTGGGAGTGCTATCCAGGTGAGTCGGGGCTGTCCTGGAGGGTGGGAGTGGGGGGGGGGTGTCCAAGGGGTATCTAGGTGTGTGGGGGGTGTCCAGTCGGGTTGGGGGTCTCTAGGGTGTGGGAGGGCTATCCAGTGGGGTGGGGTGTCCATAGTGTCCATGGGGTTGGATGCTGTCCAGGATGGTGGGAGGGCTACCCAGGTGGTTGAGGGGTTGTCCAAGAGGGTGGGGGCTATCTAGGGGGTGTCCAGTGGTCTGGGGGTGTCTAGTGGGGTGGGGTGGGCGGGGGGGGGGGGGTGAGGGGTTAGGGGTGTGGGAGGGATGTAGAATGGGGTGGTGGTGTCCAGGGTGTCCATGGGGGTGGGAGGATGTCTAGGTGGGTGGGAAGGCTTTCCAGGGGGATTAGAGTTTGTCCAAGAAGGTGGGGGGGGGGGGGGGGCTATCCAGATGGTGTCCAGGGGCGTTGGGGGTGTCTAGTGGCATGGGGGATTGAAGGGTTATGGTAGGGATTTCTAGTGGGGTGGGGGTGTACAGGGTGTCTATGTGGTTGAGAGGGTGTCCTGGAGGGTGGTAGGGCTATCCAGTGGAGTGGGGAGGTCGAGGAGGGTCGGGATCAGGGGGTGTCTATGGGGGAGTCCAATGGGGTGGGGATTTCAAGAGGTGTGGGGGGTTATCCAGGGGTGAGGGGCTGTCCAGGAGGGTGGGGTGTCCAGGGATGTGGGGGGTGTCTAGTGGGTGGGGGTTTTTAGGGCTGTTGGATTGTTTTCTAGTGGGGTGAGGGTGTCCAGTGTGTCCATGGGGTTGGGAGGGTGTCCAGGAAGGTGGGAGGGCTATCCAAGGGAGTGGGGGATGTCTAAGAGGTTGGGGTAAGTCCAAGGGGGTATCCAAGGGTGTGGGGGTATCCAGTGGGGTGGAGGTGTAGGAGTGTTGGAGGGTTTCTAGGGGTGTGGGAGGGATGTCTAGTGGGGCGGGGGTGTCCTGGGTGTCAATGGGGGTGGGGGTGTCCAGAAGGGTGGGCATTCTATCCATGGGTGTAGGGGCTGTCCAGGAGGGTGGGGGATGTACAAGGTGTGTCTAGGGGTGGGAAAGAGTCATGTGGGGTGGGGGGATTCCAGGGTTGTGGGAGGTATTTCTAGTGGGGTGTGGTTATTCAGGGTGTCCACGGTGGTGGGAGGGTGTCCCAGAGGGTGGGAGGTATATCCAGGGGGTGAGGGGTTGTCCAAGAGGGTGGGGGGGGGGGGGGGTTCTTGCGGGTGTACGGGAGGAAGAAGTGTCAAGTGGGAAGGGGGTTCAGGGGTGTGGGAGGGATTCCGGTGGGGTGTCCATGGGGGTTGGAGGGTGTCCGAGAGGGTGGGATGGCTGTCCTATGAAGTGGGGATAGTCCAGGAGGGGGGGGGGGGGGACTGGCTAGGGGATATCCAGGTGTGTGGGGGTGTCTAGTGGGGTTGGGGTTTCAAGGGATGTGAGTGGGTTGTCTAGTGGGGTGGGGGATTTCCGGGGTGTCCATGGGGGTGGGAGGGTGTCCAGGTTAGTGAGAGTACTGTTCTGGGGGGTGGGGCCGTCTAAGATGGTGGGGCTGTCCAGTGAGTGTAATGGGGTGTGGGGGTATCCGGTGGGGTGGGGGTTTTCATGGGTGTGGTAGGGTTGTCAAATGGGGTGGGGGCAGGGGCTCCAGGGTGTCCATGGAGTTGGGAGGGTGTCCAGTATGGTGGGAGGGCTGTCAGGGGGAGTGGGGGTTGTTCAGGAGGGTGGGTAGGGGGGGGGGGGGTTCAAGGGGTGTCTAGGGGGGTCCAAGGGTGTCCATCAGGGGGTCTAGTGGGGTGGGGGTTTCTAGATGTTTGGGGGGTTGTCTAGGGGGTGAGGGGTTGTCCAGGAGGGTGGGGGTGTCCAGGGGTTTGGGGGGGGGGGGTTTCCAGTGGGTGGTGGGTTTTAGGGGTCTTTAGGGGGGGGGGGGGGTGTCCAGGAGGGTGGTGGTGTCAAGGATGTCCATGGGGGTGGTAAGGTGTCTTAGATGTTGGGAGGGTTATCCAGGGGATTAGGGGCTGTCCAGGAGGTTGGGTAGTCCAAAGTGGTATGCAAGGGTGTGGGTGTATCCAGTGGGGTGGGGGTGTAGGGGTGAGGGAGGGTTTCCAGGGGTGTGGGAGGGATGAATAGTTGGGTGGGGGGTGTCGAGGGTTTCCATGGGGGTGGGGGTGTCCTAGAGGGTGGGAATGCTGCCCAAGGGTGTGGGGGATGTCCATGAGGGTGGGGGGATGTCTAGGGTGTGTCCAGGGGTGGGGTGTCAATTGGCGTGGGGGTTTTCTAGGGTTGTGGAAGGATTTCTAGTGGGGTGGGGTTGTTCAGGGTATCCATGGTGGTGGGAGGGTGTCCTGGAGGGTGGGAGGGCTATCTAGGGGGTGAGGGGATGTATAAAGGTGGTGGGGGGGGGGGGGGGGGGGTATCCAGGGGGTCTCCAGGACGGTGGGGGTGTCAAGTGGGGTGGGGGGTTTAGGGGAGTGGGAGGGTTTTCCAGTGTTGTGGGGGTATCCAAGATGTCCATGGGGGTGGGAGGGTGTCGAAGAGGGTGGGAGGGTTGTCCAGGGTAGTGGTGGTAGTTAGGGGGGGGGGGTGTCTAGGGGGTATCCATGGTTGTTGGGGTGTCCAGTGGGGTGGGGGTTTCTAGGGGTGTGGGAGGGTTGTCTAGTGAGGTGGGGGATTTCCTAGGTGTCCATGGGGGTGGGAGGGTGTCCAGGAGGGTGGGAACACTATCTAGGGGGTGGGGGTGTCTAAGAGGGTGGGGTTGTCCAGTGGGTGTAATGGGGTGTGGGGGTGCCTAGTGGGGTGGTGTTTTTCCGGGTTGTGGGAGGGATGTCTAGTAGGGTGGGGACGAGGGCTATAGGTTGTCCATGGGGGTGGGAGGTTGTTAATGAGGGTGGGAGGGTTTTCTATGTGAGTATGGGGTTGTCCAGAAGGGTGGGGGTGTACAAGGGGTGCCTAGGTGATTGTGTGGGGAGGTGTCCAGGGGTGGGGGGTTTCCGGGGGTTTGGGAAGGTTTTCTAGTGGAGGGGGGGGGGGGGGTATCCATGGGGACCATGGGGATGGGAGGGTGTCCAGGAGGGTGAGAGGGCGGTTCAGGGGTGGCGGTTCTCCAGGAGGTTGGGGGATATTAAGGGGGTGTCCAAGGGTGAGTGGGTGTATTGTACGGTGGGGTTTTCCAAGGGTGTGGGTGGGTTGTCCAGTGGGGTGGGGGTATCTAGGTTTTCCATAGTGGTGGGAAGGTATCCAGGAGGGTGGGGATATCTAGGGGAGTGGGAGGCTGTTCTGGAGGGTGGGGCTCTATATAGGGGTGTCCAGGGGTGTGGGGTGTCTAGGGGGTGGTGGTTTCCATGGGTGTGGGAGGGTTGTCTAGTGGGGTGGGGGTGTCCAGGGAGTCAATGGGAGTGGGGGTGTCCAGGAGGGTGGGGGAGGTCCAGTGGGGTGGGGGCTGTGTAGGAGGGATGGAGGGTAGTCCAGGGGGTGTCTAGGGGGGATCCAGTGTGGTTGGGGTTTCTACGTATATTGGAGGGTTTTCTATTCCGGTGTGGGGGTGTCCAGGTTGTCCATGGGGGTGGAAGGGTGTCCTCGAGGGTGTCGGGGCTGTCTAGGTGAGTGGGGGGGGGGGTGTCCAGGAGGGTGGAGGAAATATAGGGGGTGTCTAGGGGTTTGTGTGTGTGTGGGGGGGGGGGGGGGGTGTCCAAAGGGTGTTTCCAATGGAGTGGGAGGGCTATTTAGTGGGGTGGGGTGACCAGGGTATCCATGGGGGTGGGAGGGTGTCCAGGAAGGTGGGAGGGTTGTCCATGTGGTGGGGTTGTCCAGGAGGGTTGGGGTCTATTCAAGGGTTCGGGATGTGTCTAATGGGATGGGGGTTTCAAGGAGTGTGTGTGGGCTATCTAGTGGGGTGAGGGGGTTTTGGTTTGGTTTGGTTAAATTTTTGGTAGGTTTTTTTTCTCTTTCAGGTCTTCTTTAGCAAGTCGTAGTTTTGGTTGAAATGTTTTATAGAAAAAAATGGTTTTTATGTAGGTTATTTTATTACTGATGTAAGAAATGCATGTTAATGGATTTAGACATTATTTATTTGAAAACCGATGTAACAAATGATTGGGAATGGGTTTTTATGTTGGTTATTTCACAACCGACCTAATAAATGGAATGATGTACTTTTTTACATAGATTATTTTATAACCGACATAGTATATATGTTTTCATGTCAGTTATTATTTAACCAATGTGAAAAACACTTTCAGGATAGTTTATAAAGTCCGTTATGAAAATAACCAACATTATAAACTATTTGGAGGCATATTTTATTACATTAGTTAATATATAAATGACCTGAAAATATATATACCTCATCAGTTATTTAAAAACAGATGTAATAAATCTCAACTTTGAAGCATTTTCCATATAGTTTTTTGTTGTACTGTTGTGAAACACGCTTCTAATTATTCCATTTTATGTTGGTTTATAAATAACTGACATAAAATTACTGTTTATAATGTTCCCTGTAATAACATCGGCCAAATACCAATATAAAAAAATAAAATATAACCATAGTTATAATGTTTTCTACACTAGTGATTAACCTCTAAAGATCCAAGACTACCATGAGAAGGTGGTGTGCTAACATGGTATCCACTTTGTCTATGCCTTGTGTCCGCATGTTGGTGTGGAGGTGAGTAACTGGTAATGTGAGTCTTAGTTATAGTCATAGTAGCTTTAGTGGTTTGATGTTTAGTTCTCCTATTATAAGGTTGTTCATTTTATGGTTTCAGACCTTTATTGTTTTATGTGATGGCTCTCGATTTTGTTACTTTTTTGTGGATTACTCTTATTCCATGGTAGATGAAGACTTGTGGGTTATGCCACATGATTTCAATGTTTATCTTCCTAAGGTTATATGGGTATAATATCATTTTATATGTGGTGATGACTCAACATTTAGTTCATATAGTTACTGTGTCGATCCCCTTGTGCTTGGATGTGGGTGGTGCATCTACTATTGTGGAGCGATATTTTGAGATGTATCTCATTGGGTGGATTTTTGGATGACCCATTTTCAATTTCCTATTTTGGATGGTTTTGGGATCTCAAAGAAGATAATATTTTGAGAGGTATCTAATGAATTTTAATGGATAATCATGGGTTGAGCCTTTGTTCATTTTTGAAGACGAATGTACTAGGAGGATTCTCAAAGGAATATTGGAGGAGTCCAGCTATTGATTGATAGGAGTAGGATATTTTCCAGAAGTGTAATAATTTTAAAATAAATGAATGTATGTTTTGTGATGTGTAGTAAATTAGGTTACAAAATATATAAAATAAAGTGCCTATGTTTTTTCCCATGGAAACCAAACAGTAAATATTACACTAAGTTAAAAGGGGATTACATGTCATGTAATTCCCCACTACATTTTTGTTTTAGGAATTTTTAGCCACGTGGGTTATTCCTAAACCTATGGTAATAGTGGAAATCCATATTGTTCTTGGAGAACAAACATCCCCCATGTGACTCCCCAAAAAACTAATGAACAAACCTTGTACACTACATCGTGTATGACTCACGAAAAAAAGCGCATAAGGTAATGTAATATTCATATACTTTATAATATATTTACTATGAAAAATATATTCTATATATTTCAATTCATGAAACACTGAGTAAGCTTGTAATTCATGGAGAAATAAGTCAGCGTACATCATACGCATTAACGACCATCATCTATAAGAGGCGTTACTTTCAAAAAATGACCTCCTTCGATGGCATTCTATGTACGCAATTTTTAGTCATATAGAGAAACAATATTTAATTCAAACATTATTATTTAATAATATATAAACTAGAGGTTATGAATATTATTAACTAACATATGAATGTATATGGTTCAGAAATCTAATTCATTGGTAACAAATTTATCATAATGAATATAAGAACCAATTGATTATTAAAAGGATATTATTATTGAGAAATATTTTATGCTCACAACACTTTTTTACCATAATAGAAAAAACTTATTATATTTATTGAATGATATTAATGAAATAAATATGTTACATATTCAATAAAATGTTCTTTATACATGACTAAATGATTTGGTATGCTTTAGATAAGGGATATTCAATATTTCATATACAAACTTATATTTTTATTAATTAATTTTTACAACCTATTAATAGAGATCCCATTTTAAATCAAAATTTTAACCCACTATTAAATTTAATTTTATAAAATGAACTGTATTTTGGAATTAATAATTTCAAAATTATCTTAGAATTAATATTTGGTATTTTTTTGGGTAACATCATTTTTTAGTGAATTTTGATTATACGACATTTTAGATAGAAAGTTACTTATCCTTTAAATAATTATTAATGTTAAATTATATTATAAATTTTTTTAAAGTAAAATTAAATCAACTATACATATAAAAATACCATTTATTTTAATATAATAAATCTAAATTATATATTGATTATAAAAACTTAATACTCTTTTGACATTTTGCAACTAAAACCAGTTAATCAATTTGTCTGTGAGATTATCATTAATTATAATTTTTTTTCTTCAGTGATATGAAATCTGAAAATATCTCATACACTATTATAATAAAGATAATATTTTTTCCTAATAATAAAAACTTTATTTTGGACAAAATTGAATAGTAAATGCAACTAAAAATAAATACAGTGATTAAGGTGAAATTTGTCATTGTATGGAGTAAAACCCAATGTTTAAGGGCCCAAATGACCTTGACCCTCGTCCAACACTCATTAGATGGAAATATTTCTTCAACTAAAATTCCATTAATGATTTAGGGTGGTTTTTATGACATTTTTAATGTATGAAAATGTGTACACCTAACATCTTTTTGTGAACACCATGTGAGTCCTTTTACATCCCAATAAAAGGCCACCACATCTACACATTACTCACACATCTATAACTTCATAAGATCGAAAAAACTATGAAATAATGACATTCCAACTTACCTACCATCTACCAAAAATCCCCCTATCATTATAGTACCTTCAATGGATGCCTTTGGGTTAAACCAAAAGAAGTTACTCGATTTAAAGGTACTGTATTTTCTCAATATATATTGTTTAATTTCCATTCTCCAGACCCTATAATCTACATATTATATTATTGTGTAACAAAAGTAGTATCCCCAATATAATAGGATGTTTTTGTGATGATATTTATACCTAAACATTCTGAAAAAATTATCTAATGTCAAACAAATATAATGTCTCTGTTTACGGCGGACTACGACCCCACCTAAAAATATGGAATATGAGCCTATATCTAAATAGAGTCATTAATAAGAAGATAAATGATGAAATATTAAAATGGAATCAACAACATTCCCATGTGGATCCAATGAGATAAATGTAATTAAAATCACTCTCAGGGTGGGAGCTATATCTCAAATCCTAGAATAGATGTTTTGTTGGATTTAATTGTAGGAAATAAGAGGTCAATGTCAACTATAAAACTAAAGTAGAGGATAGTTATAATAAAATGTTACATTTATGATCATTTTAAAATTATTTCTTCAAAATATAATCCGCATGGTTTAGTCAGATGGTTAAATAAGCCATGAGAAAATAATGCTTCTTCAGCTTTAGGAAGGGGGAAGCCATATGGTTTTTCCACATGGTTAGGGAAACCATTATCCAATTGTACAAATCACCACTACAATTTTTTTCTATATTTTTTTTGGTGTCCATTAACCAAAAATATCATGGTTAATGAAAATTGTGCACCTTCATGTTACTCAAAGTACAATCTCACATGGTTAAAACATACTATGAGGCCTTCCCCACATGGTTTACTCTAAGCATGAAATAATCAAATTCAACACAAAATATTGTTTCTGATCCATGGACAATACCCCGCCTCCCCCAAGAAACCCATGTACTCATTAGGAATCGGTATAAGCTCCATAAATGAAAATTATACCAAAATTAGAGGGATCCATATCTATGTCAAAAATCAGTTTTTTATAGTAAACCCAATTATAGGACCTCTTACCAAATTTCACCTTCCATGGTTGGATGGACATTTTCAGAGAACAATTCCAGACACTAGGAACATATGTTGGCCTCCTGATTCCATGTCTCATCCTGGAAATGGTTGTTCTACCTTATTGCTCATACTAGAGGGACAAACTGGCCCAAAAGAGAATTCATTATCTGATCAATGATATCAATATGATCTTACAAAAATGATTCATTAGAATATAGATCAATATTTTGGGGATAAAACATATGATACAGTTTTGAAAAACACTAGTAAAGTCATGAAACATTGAGGAAGTCATTCATAACATGGTATATAAGATGTAGTAGCAATATATTACCATTCATACTCTGTCTATTTTTTAAAAGGACCCTAAATAATTTGGTGACTAAATCCTTTGCCTTTACGTCCATCTATTCCCAATCCAGGGTGATATATACGAGGAAAGGCTATTCGAAACTAAAACTCAAGAATTCGTTTACGTTGATCAACATAAGATTTTTATCTAGACTGTGTAGTTGAAATATAATTCATGGTCAGTTGTTCCTACTCTAAATTATTCTACAGGAGATGAGTACCAATTCAGGTTGCCTCACCTTTTAATAGGCAACATAGGGTAAACAACATGGTCTGTCATAAAAGGGCACATAATAATCCATCTAGATCATCACCTAGAAGATATTATTATGGGATAAATCAATGAGAGGGATATGATTCTTCCAAGAACCATAGGAATCAAGGATTCATGCTCAAATAATTTCTTCTAAAAATTGTATCTGGCATCCTGACATTCCATCAGTGTAAGGGAGAAATGTTTTGCATAAAATCACAACAATATCCAGAGACTTTCGTAACCCATTCAAAAACTATGACATTAAATGAGGTTTCCAATATGAAATGATGGTATAATGGATCCCATGTAGTCTACTAACCTCACAGACATACAATCTTCTCATCACGTCATATGAGAAATTCTTCCAAATATGAATAAAATGGGACACTTTCTTCAGTTTCACCATAATTCCCCATAATGTTTTTCTACCTTATTGTAGCCACAGTAAATTTACTACAATGTCCATGGAACCATCTTCACATTTTCATTCCTCAATTCAAAGAGGTTTTAACATGAATACCGGTATTTGGTGCTCCATCATTAGCTAAATATTGGTGGAAACCTAGTGATGAACCCTTCCACCTGACATTTCATCCCAAGCCACCAATACAAGGATCGTATATCTTGATACATCTTGGATATTACTTGATGTACTACTGATAGAGAAATGTGGGAATCACTCAAAGACTCCTTTATTATATACATTTGATACCATATACATTGATGGAAACTTTTTATTTTTTCAATATCCATAGACCAATCCTGATTAGGGTCATCTTCAAAAACACTGTCATAGAGAACCATGTCCTCATGATCTAAAAATTACCTACTTTTAACCTTGTTAGAGAGGGAAGAGGTAGGTGTCATGTCATGAGGTATGAATGGTCATGATTATAATGAAACTCTATATACATCTTAAAAAATATATCAATTTCTATTTTCCCTATCATCCCATACAACCAGTCCTTCGATTTTCTAACTCAGTGTACCAACCACTACTTTTTTTTTCCTAGAATATAGGAAAAAAATAAAAATAATGAAGATATTAGAGTCAACTTTTCTATCTAAGATTATGTTAATGATTTTTAAGGATATATTTCAATTACTTATTCTTAATATAATCTACAAAGAGCTCACCCGATAGATAATGTCTCTAAAAACGAATTTATAACTGTAACTAGATCGTGGTTGTTAATAAAAAAGTCCCTAATGAGGCCTCAACTGAATAGATCCATACCCAATGACTTTGTCCTCAAGTGTCATCACTACTCTTAAGTCGTGGTCTGATGCATCACAAAATACATTAACACCTATGAAAGCCTTTGGAAGAATCAGAATATGTGATGATACAACCCTACCTTTAATCTACCAAAGGACTTATCATAATCTTATGACCACTTTATACATTAGAACATTTTAATGACAAATAAACACTGATGATATGGATGATAAGTCTTGTATGAAATGCATGTAGTAACCATCCATCCAAAAGAAACATTATATATCCAACTTGTTTTTACATTCTATAATGAAATCATGAAATTCAACTTCTTTTGGTTTACATAGAAACTGAATTTTTATTTAACATGACACAAGAAGTGAATTTTTTCATTCCATAAGTGGCCTTTATAAGTAATTTCATATAGTTGATTCCCTCTCAGTGCAATCATAACAATCTCGAGGATTATATCATGGTCGCTACAACTGTGATAATACACTAAGATATTGTCTATAGTGACCAGGATAAAATAATCCATCTAGTTGGGGAACACACTATTTATCAGATCAGTGAAAACAGTAGTTTCTTTTGTAGGAATGAAAGAAATAACAAAGAACTAAAATAGACCATACTTGAAATGAAAATCAATATGAGTATTGTCCAATGGACTCACTCACACAGGATGATTTTTGGATCTCATGTCAATAATTGAAAACAACCTAGGTCTTTATAAATACTAAAAGATACCATCTATATGAGGTAGTGGATACTTTTTGTTAACCATAAATTGGCTCACCTATTTATAATCAATGCACAGAAAAAGGTTTAATCAGTAATATTAAAAAATAGATATGTTAATTCCATTACAAAGTACTAGTTCATACCAAACATTTTACCTATCACTCCTCCAAACACGTCTTGAGCTCATGGAGCTTTGTTATATCCTTCTTATATTGATGAATGGACATTATATATTCTTCTAGAATAATCCTAATTTTGTAATATACCCCTCTCTCAAGAGGTATTCTGGAAATATTTTTGACAAGTATTCCCTGGAAATGATCATCAATTAGTTGTTATTGAGCCTGAGATAAATGATAATCCATCATAAAGAACTTGTAAATCATGCTGATTACTCCCCCTAGTCCATGATTCTCTAGTAATTATCATGGACATCCCACTATCCCTTTTGTACATAACTAATTCACTCTGGTGATATAAACTACCCCCTTCGGAAATATATGTCAACAAAATTGTGCTATGTAACTGAATAATATGACCCTATAATGAAATTTAATTCCATCATCTCAGGAATAAAGAGCTCCCACAAAAAAAGAATAACTAATAATCTAAAGGGACAATCCAAATATTTAAATATAAACTCTAATCGAACTCTCAAGTGTTTATATAGGGTCATCAAAACACATTAATACAATATTTTTTCCCCAATACATTATATTATAGATAAGAAAATGAATGAGTGTGAAGAACCAATATCATATTTAGAAAATTCTATAGTGAAGGATACTAGAATAGTACCTACTACTATATATGCTTCAACTTAAAGATCATCCGGTATTATATATAATGCATTAAACTGACCTGGTCCACTGCTCTATGAAACAACAAAACTATAGTGTCAAACAATTATCATATGGAACTTCTGGTGATTAGGATTCTGGAAACCACATACCCAAACACCGCCTTGTGAAATCATACTAAGGAAACTAGAACTCACTACTTGGAGTAACATAAAATAACCTGCCCCAGAAGGACTAGCTGATGCATATCCTCTTCTAAAAAAACCAATGGATTGGTTTGGAAAATTATCTATTGATTCCCTATATTATTGCATTCCCAACAATCTAGAGGGCCTCTATCACACTGAGTATTTAGGAGGACATCTTGTACAAACTTATGGAATAACATCAATTTATCGACTAGAGTTGGGTCTAGAATGTGTAATATTATCACCATATAAAAGTGGTTAATTTTTTTAACATTTTAAAAGGCATTGAATATTATATCACTATCATAGAACCCTACATTAGATTCATGAACTCCATAGCTTGGCTAGCTCTCAACATCAGAGAACAGAAGTACTCATAAAAAGAGTCCAAAAGTCAAGCCAATCCTAGCCCTAATGGAGACCATATTGTGTAACCAATTCCCTCCATAACATGGCTAAATCACACAATATGTAGGTATGAAGGTTCACCCTTTTCACAGAGGTGTCTCTAAATGCAAAAATATTGACAAGGTGGCCTCTTTCCCTGACATTGAAGTATATGGACTACCATCCCCCTACAATGTATGCAGATGCTGTTGTTAGAGCTCATAGGTCAAATCAGCCATCATAAGTGTAGGGAATGGAGAAATTTGAATTGAATTCATTAGATGTTGGAAATAATCATTTAAATGAGAATCAGTTCCTAGATTAGGTATAGAAGGTGGTTCCCTAAGTGGCACTCCTGGATATATGACTGGTAGCTTTGGGCACATGACGTTTAGAACATGGTGGTTGCCACCATCCTAGAACCTGAAAAAATGACATCACAATGGAATTAGTCTTCAAATCTCAAGAACATACCTCTGATAAAGATTAAAGTAGATAGATAACAACCCTAGCATAAGTTGAATTTAATATAGGATCACTAACCATAGAATACTACCACAACCACGTGCATAAAAGGATATGTTTTTGTATGTTCTTTAGAATAGGATACAGTGGTTCCATTATGTGATAGGAAAACTATGCCACGTCTATTCATTTATTAATTGTCATTTCATTTTAATTAATATTTAATTATTTTGTTCACTCCACTACTTTTCGTAAAAATTTCAATGCTCGATATGGATGTGCCCAATTTAAATTTTAGAAGTCAACTTTTCACATTCCATTTTTCATTTTCATGTATCCATTTAATAAAGTACATGTTTAATAAATATACATTTCTAGTGAACTCGGTTCCATATTCCTTATAATGAAAAATGAAACTCAATTGATTTTAATATATCATCTTTACTTGGTTTACTATAAATTCAAACCCATGAGGGCTCATAACAAAAAACATATTCAAACCAGAAATCACTCAATCACAGCCTATAGAATCAAAATTATATCTATAAAATCAAATATCACTCAAAAAATAATAGCAATATCAACCTGTGAATGTAGTGAAATTCACATATATGGAAAGTAAAAATGCATTACATGTGAATATTAGGTGTATACTATTATGTAAGTAAGAATGCTACTTGATATCATATAATTAGGGAAAGGATGAAATAAATTCCTCAATTTAGATAATAACAACAAATATAACACCACAAGTGATTCACCCAATGGTGAATGATATAAACTATAATAGGAAATAGAAAAATAATAATGATAATTCATGAAATATGGAATTTACCCTGGACATGGGTTTGCGGATCCCAATCATGGATTAAAACTAAGTTCCAAGAATTATTGACCTCTAATTTTTTGTCTCCAAATAGTTAAAAAAATGGAACCACTATTATACCCCATTGTGTGGTCCAAGAACCTGATTCCACTTATGGTTCCCCATGTTAGGTTGGACACATGGCATCATTCATATCTCCATGAAATATAGATGTTTCCTACTAGTATTGATAGGATAATGTGTGTTTAAGGGGATAATATTTCATCATTACCAATGATTGGTATAGTGTGCGAATATAATATAATAGGTAAAATAAATAGGGGATGAAATTTAATGTTAAATACCACATAAGAAGAAAAAATGAATAATGACCAAATGAACAACTGGTAATCATATATAAATGATTATGAGGAAAAGTCAAGTGTCTATAAATCTGGAAAACATTGATACCATGGAACATTCATACATGATATACAAAATTTTAAAAAATTGCATCAAAAAACGATCCCCGATATCATGAGCACTAGCTCAATCACCTAAAACCATCTCTATTATAAACAAGAAATAATTCAACTTTTTAAAGTTTTATGCTTCCCATGTCCACACATGAATACTTGTAGTCATCCCGGGTACCAAATGCTCCTAGATATGGTGAGATATAAATTTTTGTACGCCACTAAAAAAGATTTATATAACTTCATGCCTATGTAATATAAACTAAAATATGTGAGTGAATTTGAATATAAAAGTAAAGAAGTATAATATTGTAAATACCTATGTACCTGCTTTATCCACCATCTAGTGTCAGAACATGTAACCAATTTATAAATATCTTAAGTTCGATTTTATACCCAAAAAGAGTAGCCAAAGGTAAAAACACTGACCATTTATGAAAAAAAGGAATTTTTAGTATAGAAGAACCACATGCCAAACACAACCACTACAACACATCAAAACCAACCCCATAACCATCTCCATGATAAAAAGATTCTTCTGCAGTGGCCGATTCCCACTTCGAGCTGTCATAGTGCGTCAAACCTTTGGCATACTTCCTTATAAGGTTTAACCACTCCAAAGAAATAAATTCATTATTAAATTGTCTAGAGACTGGTCTACCATATTTACAGACAGAGGATCTAGTTGTCATTTGATTCAGTAGATAGGAGTAGTCCATCCTCGATCGTCTACGTGGAAAGACATACATCTCCTCCCGATTTGCAGATAACAGATTCTTCCCTCCCCGAACATCATCACTATATGAAGGTCTGACTGAGCCCGCATTTTCGTTTTCACTATCAGACACATCCCCCCATCTCCCATGGACCCACATCTGCTTATATTGTTCCATCTGACTTTGCTGAATCAGGTAACCCGTGTCAATCATGGAAATGCAATGTGGTTGGACCAACACCTTCTGACCTGCAGAAGACCAATTTCCCACTTCCTCATGCACTGCATCGTCATCCTGTCCTGTAAATAATCCATTCCTCACTTCGCCAATCACTTTGTCCTCAATCAGAGACTACATTCTGGCATCCATGCTCACAGTCTCCAGGTCTTGAATGTGGTTCCTCGTGGACATCGGGAACATCACACCATCATCCTCAATAGCCCATTCACAGAATCTTGGCTCCCACACATGAAGACTAACACCACATTCCACCACTGCAACGGCAAGCCTGCCATCCTCGTCTTCCATCGAAGACCCCTACATCCCATTGATCTAATCATCACTTCCACAATCCTTCATCACAGTAGTAGATCCCACAAGCTAGTACCCTTCTTTCTTGTGGAAATCAATAGGAGACATGAGATCACTAGTGACCCCTAGTTCTTCTTGCCTCTCCCATGCGGCCACTGGTGTGCTTGCTACCATTCTAGTAGCAGCATCACTTATGTCCGTAGCTCCCTTGGCAACATTTCTCCACTGAATGTCCTATTTCAGTCTATTTAGCACCATAGACAACATAGGATTTTCGGATTCAACTAGATTTTCAAGAACAGATGCCGCTCGGGGACCACGTTCAGATGCATTGCCTACCTAATCATCAATAGTAGACTTCCTCCGACTATCAATGGGTTTTACTATCCTTTTCTCTTGGTTTGGAGACCTCATACTGACAAGTCTATCATGGAACCTAACATCTAGATTCCCCAACCTATTACAGGTATTGCAGTAATCAATCCATGATTTGTAAACCACTGGCTGCATCCATCGGAATTCCTAACCCACAGAAATCCAAACCCATTCAACCAGAGGTCACGAGATATCCACCTCAACACACATTCGTGGATTGACTGGGTGACTCATCATGGTTGTTCAAGAATCAGAGAACAAGAATCGATCATCCAAGTTCCCAAGAAAGTGCATAATCACTAGATTTTTGGAAGGTAAAGGTAAGTGAGGGAAACATACCCAAATTGGGACAGAGACTGGATCACGACCCATACATAGATCAAACTTCCATCGAAGGAGAAGAAATATACACCTGTTGAATCTCCTAGGTGCATTATCCCATACCCTTATCAGGTCTTTCTCTGAGGTGAAGCGTATCATCAAATGCCGACTATCCAAAAGGCCGAAGATCGCACGATCTTGCAGGTCCCATTTTCAAAAAAGAAAACCGATCGAAATCATAAATCGATGGTCTAATAAAATTGAATCTAGCCACCAGAGTCAGATCTAGATGACTCGTTACTTCATAGAACACCAACACCGAGATTGAGAGATTAGGATTACCAAGATGGAGATCCGACACCTTCAGACTCACCGCTATCACTGGAAACTCCAGGAGATACAGAGGATTGGATAAAGGTACAAAGGGGGTTCGCGACCTCATCGGCAGGCCATCCACCCCCTTCCCACCTCCGGGAAGGGGGTGGGGGAAATCATAAGTAGGCATCGGCTAGGGTTTCATCGCCATTCGAGTCTAGCTCCACCATCCCTCTCTAATTAAGTTTGATTTTCTATATTTCAAGTCATGTGATATATATCAAGCACTGAATCCACCTCTTGATAAAAATAGTCCATGTTAAACGATGTAACAGGGAAACGTGAAATGAAAATAATAAAAAATATGTTCTAAGGTGATTACCAAGGCATCCTAAACCTCATGGGTCACCAACACAGTTGTAACTATAGCCTGCCTATAGTGGTAAGAGTGTAATCTAAAGAGGGACATCACTGTTATTCCACAATAGTGTTTCTCTAACTAAGGCCAAGGAATACGTCAAATGTAAAATGACAAAACTTATAGAAAATCCCAAAGATATATCCATGGAACCATATGCCTGTATAATAATGTTGTATAAAAAGAGTGCATCCAAGGAATTCATTAATAGTATAATTGGGATCCTATAATTTCATATTGGAAATTGACAAATAGACAATGATCCAGTTCCGAGGTGGATCTCAGCCACGTGAACTTACATCCTTGAATTGGAATGGCATCTATGAGTAGTCAAGGCATTCACTCTATAACACAAAACCATACTCGAGTATGAAAACCCCTATAATGATGAAAAATTACATATATATAATTAGACACTTATCATATAATCTAATTAGATAAGTATTCTATTTAATAGTCTAAACATTTAATAGATAATATATTTTAATCCATTTCTTTTCATTAGTGAGATATGTCCAATTTTGCATGAAAACATTTTATTAATAGATTAAGGGTGTATTAATTTTTTTTGGTTCACTGCACTACCTTACCATAGCCTGGGAAATGGGTTATATGGATGTACAAATAATATTTTCATTTAAAATCCATTTGGCCATGTCATATGTATACAATGTACATTCCAATTCAAATTAATATTGGTTTATCAAACTGATGCACCTTCCATAGGAGGGTGAATTGGAATCTATCAAGGGACTAGATGCTATCCATTCAGCTGTCATTTGATATTGGGAGGCTTAACATTAATAGGGTTAAGCCGAAACACATCTGAATGGTGGATTAATGGGTCCGAACGACATTTTAGCATAACTAAAGGAATCACCCAACATGTTGTGGTCACTATTAAAGTCGCAACATCCAATAACGAATAACATATATGGAATGGGTCTTAAAACATTTCTCTAATAAATAAAATAATGGAATATAAATCTAATAGACGGGGCCCAATGAAATTATCATCCTCATGCGACATTTTCCAACAAAAGTTAGAGGAAGAGTGATAGACCACCTAACCTAGACTATTAAGACTCTCATCATCCAGTATCAGCCTCTAGTTAGGCCTAGATTGGAATATATATGATGAATGGACCAAAACCGTATAAATATGTTATATGAGTCTGCATCTAAATAGCTTTGTTGATAGTATGAAGAATGATAAATGATTAAAAGTGAATTGATAATGTACTGATGCTGATCAAAAAATTTGAATGGTGGTAAAATCTGAATACGGAAACATTCTAGATAACAAATCCTAGATTTTATAGATTTTAGGATTGAAAGGGAGGAAATATGTGCTTTTTGTCTATTAGAAAACAAAAATACTAGCGGGGGTTATTAAATTATTTCAATGAATATAATTTTGTTAATTATTATTAAAATTATCCTTACGATTTTTTGGTCGCACTATTAACAAAAATGTGCTCCTACCATACATAGTCTATTATAGGAAGGGGAATTCATACATTTATGCCACACAGATATAGAAACCATGCACCATCAATTCAATTCAGTTTTTAAATTTTTTCTTTACTTTTCGCATTGTCGTGCGCACCGAATTGCATGGTTAGAGAAAACTACGGACCCTCCTACAACTCATTGATTAATCTCGCACGATTAAAACTAAATTTGTTTCTTACACCAAAAGAATTATGAAAACAATGTGGAGGACCATTTCCTCACAAAAAATACAGCTTCCGGACTCCAAACAAGCCCCAGACAACACTAGAAATCCTAGAGACACTTGTGGACTAATTACGAATTCATATTATGTTCATAAAATGAAATTAGACCAAAATTTAATGGATCCATATCATTGTCACAAAAACATACTTCTTAGGTTAAAAAATATATATCATTCTATTATAAATTAATATCATTCTTACATCTATTATATGTAATTTAAATATATTTTAGTCCAAAAACAAATTTTTGGTTACGGCCTTCAACTCAATTTCCGTTCATTAATGCATATTAAAATGTAATACCCCTAATTACTTATATCTTGTTGATATATTTACCCATTTAAATACAATGACATTCCTCATCATGAATAATTTAAATATTATATTTCAATTTTAATAATTTTATCTATGGGGATTTGACTTGAAATGTATTATGTGGTAATGAATTTCATAACTCAATTTCATTACATTGTGTTATTTTAAATTTATGTTTTCATTAATATTATATGATTATGTGTGTGTTTAATTTTGATTTTTTTTATTTTTTGATATCAATTTGTTATTGGATTTACATTTAATACAAATAATACATTCTATTTCTATTTCTTACGTCAACACAAAGATTATTTAAGTGTTTATTTTACAATATAATTTTAATCAGGATTATAAATTAATGAATTTATTTTGATGAAAATTATATGATAATTGGATAATAAACACATTGAATTTTATTCTCCTATGGTTATTAATTATTATTTTTACATAATAATACAATTTTCCCACTCATTGGTACATAAAATGATTTAGTAAATGTTTTTAATAAAATCTTACATTATTTCACTCTTCAATTAGAAAATCCTTATTCATCCACAATGATAATGACCAAATATGTATTCAATCATTAATATAATATTCTAAAATGACATATTGATTAATTTTTTTTTCCATTTTTTACTTTTTACCAATTTTTTAAAATAAATATTCATGTCCTTTCCCAAAAAAAAGGAATTTTTTTCTTTTTCTGAAAATATGAATGGAATATAGTTTTAACATGTATAACATGTAACAAACTTTACATCGTCGTGAGAAATAAGTGTTTTAATTAATTCATTATATGATTATTTTTTTACATTCATAATAAAATTGTTATCAAATTTTATTTGTTTGTTTTAGATGTAAAAAATGATTACCAAAGTAAAAAAATGATATTTTCTTTAAGAATGTTTTCAATATAATTGTTATGGAACTTCTATTCACAATTGAATATAATGAATTATTTTACATATAATTACCTAGGTAATTCTTGTATCAATACCATTATTAATCATTCAATATAAATATTATAATAATTTTGACAATTAAATAATTTTACATTAAAATTTTTGATTCATTTTTGTAGTAATTACATTTCCAATGAAATATTAACTTCAATTTATCATAGGATGTTACATTGAAACTAAAACTACACATTATTTATCAGGAATATATTAATTTAACAATGAATATATCATTTCAAAAAATAGAGTTAAATATTGAAATTTATTTGAATATATGTGGAAAATTAATCAAATCAATATAACTCACACATAACACATATTGGATGATAATGCACCTTTTTGATGAATTAAATTGATTATTTGATATATAATAAGTACTTTGGGAATTCTGTGATGGGTGGGTCATGGATTTTTATAGCCCATCGATGCATTTTCAGTCTCATGAGGTTAATTAGTAAACCGTAATTAAATAGTTTTCTACATATATTTTTAATGGTATTAATTATAGATGTATCATTATTCATAAGATCATTATATCCTATATTTAATCATTTCCATAATTAATTATTTAGTTTTTATTATCTTAGATATTTTGGTAATGATATTATATTGTTATGAATTTTATTCACAGTTTATAGACTAAATGGAATGTATTTATCATTATTTACCATTACATATTGATTAATCCTTATAAATTTATGATAGTAATGTTATTCAAATAGATTGTGTGTTTAGTTATCTAAATTTATATATCAATTTTTCTTTTTTAATTCTTGATAGATTTCTCTTTACGTAACTCTTACATAGCATATGCAATAAAATATATTTTTCATCCATTCCCAGGAATCCAAGAATTTTACTATGATTTATGTGATAATATATTTTATATGTAATAAATATATTCTAGAAAAGAATTTATGTTTTATTTTTTGAATTAAAATGTAATTCCATACTCAGTGATGTATCTAGATTACGAAGACTATTAGAATATTTATTCCATATGGATGTGATCATTTGTATCTTATGACAATGTTGCAATAATTCCACCATCTCTTGGCTACCATGTTTGATGTCAATAAAAAATACACATGAAATGAGATGATATTTTTAATATATTATATATCATGAAATTTGGTCAACCCTGAATGTGTGATTGTTATGTTGATGGTTTTGTTGAAATAGTTTGGGGGATCATAATGATCATGGATGTCTATGATGTGATGGAAAATATATTTTAGTTTCGTTTGGTTTCATGCCCACCATTTCTGAATTCTATTTTGTTTGGGAGATTGTACAAACCATGGAACAATAAATTGGCTATGTTGGATTCCATTCGACATATTAGTGATAGGTCGATTGGTTGGGGGGTCATGTCGACCAAGTAGAGTTTTCGATTGAATGTTATAAATGTCTTAAAAATGGGTTTCTTTATCCCAATGAGATGATATTGTGGGTGGTAACTATTTTGATTCTTGGTATTGTTCTGATTAAGGTTAAGAATCAACACGGAAATATCTAAAAAAGGCATAGTTGGTCCTAGGTATCATTATAGAACAGATGCATTGAAATTTTATTATTTTATTATTCCCTTACATCATATATCGTGTTAGATAACATTAAAGACACATATAATGGATATTTAGAGGGAAAAATTTGGTTGTTTCATGTTAAGTTTTAATCTCACCCAATATTGATTCCATTTGTACCTAGACATAAAATCTAGTTTTAGGTATATATTAGGTAAAGGGAATTAGTATTAATGTTTTATCTAAAATGTAGAGTCATTGTTAGGATATGGTATTGGGTGAACACTTGAGACAATGTTTTTAGTAATAATTACTTTTCTACCACATTAATTATTTTTAATAAAATGATGTTTAAGTCCTACCAACCTTTGGTATTGATTATAATTATACAACCTATATGACATTTTCAATTGTTCATATTG
Source organism: Viscum album (assembly GCA_963277665.1). NCBI lineage: Eukaryota > Viridiplantae > Streptophyta > Magnoliopsida > Santalales > Viscaceae > Viscum > Viscum album. The sequence continues at coordinate 603,415,938 of OY728166.1, forward strand.
TTTCTTCATGGGGTATTCTGTTATCCAGTTTTTTGTTAACACTACATTATTATTATTTTTATTTCTTATATTTTGGTCATCATTATATTTATTAATTTGTATAATATTAATTTCTATTTTTACACAATTGGATTGTATAACCATGTTTACTCAAATACCATTTCGCCTTGTTAAGAAATATTACAATATGGGGAGACATGGTCGCGTTATGTAGCATCATGGTTCATTTATTATGTAGGTGAACAAAAACATTTATACTTTAAATTAAAATCAATGAAATGTCTCTTTTCATTTATTATACTGTTAATCATATTATAGATGGAAGATATGAAGTGGATTCAACTGTTATTATACCGAATTTCTTGTTCTAAGAAACTCATGTATCAAGATTTTCCATGTTAATACTGATGGAATTATATTCATGATTTTTAGGATTTATACTTTTGTGACATAAAATAAATAGTTTTCTTAGTTTTTGTATTTCATTAATTTATCTAATGGGACAATAGGTTGTACATTCTTGCATTTTGTTAGGCATGTTGAAATCACATGAAATTCTTCTTCTTACTTATGTTTGATCAGGTTGATTATGATATAGATACATGATATATAAATTGGAAACAACAACATATATTAGATCCCATTTATATGTTATGGTGGTGTATTCAAAAAACTGTAACTTCCTTAGATTTTTTTAATCTTACATTTAGATCCATTATACAAAAACTATAATTATTACTTTTCTTGAGTTAGGGTTGATAGAGGGGGGAGGGTTACCCATACTATTAAATTTATACTTATGTGAAATTTATATAATGTGGTATGAAGTTTTTTATGTTATTGGTTACTAAAAATTTGATATTAATAACAGTAATGGTATTGATAATCTATTATAGAAACATTCCATTATGATATAAAATATATAATAATAAAGAGCGTAACACCCCAGGTAAATAAAGAATATGACATTTTCACATTTATCCATATTTGTGAAATAAATATTAATATAACTTTAATGGGTATGCTATGCTCAATAGCGTACCCAATACGCAACAATGAGTTTCTTGGGAATCTTACGTTGCACTCTATTAATAAAATAATATTATTTTAAATTGTAGTTAACGCCTAGCCGTTGTAATGGAAGGAATGAAAAGAAATAACTACAAAATGATTATATATGTTTGTTCAATTTTTTACTTTTTACAATAAATGTTAGAGGATTAAAAATGCGAATGCATCCAATTTTATGCGTAAACATTCTAATATTCTTTAAAAGGTCGATTAACCACCTTTTGATGACAAACCTATTTTAAATCCACTTTTTGACAATTTTATGGGTTATATTTGACAAAATAAAATTTTTCTTTAGAATCCGGACATCAAAATTTACTTTGTGTAATGTTTTGGTAGTTTTCCGATAAAGTTTATTTTTTAATGAATAGTGAAAAATGTAGTATTTTAATACAAAACCTCCTTTTAATCTAATTTATTTTTATGATTATATTATCTTTTGAATTGGTTTTAAATTGAAATTATATTCTATTTTTACCATTTAATCCAATAGTGGTCATTGGAATTAATTTCATCTTGAAATTTGACTTAAACTATTGTTAATCTTTTGATAATTATTGTTTCATAAAAACACGCTATTTGCTCTGACAGCGGGAATTAATTATTAAATTATTTAATGTAACTTATGTGTTTTGAATTTTGTAAAATATACATCATTTTTGAATTTGGAATATAAAATATATCATAGGGTGAATTTTTGGTAATTTTCCGAAAAACCTCAATTTTTGATGAATAGTGAAACCACTAAGTGGTAGTTAAAGAAACTGATTATTCATTTAAATGAAACTTTACCACTTCTGTGATTTGAATTTCAAAAATCCGACATACATGGTTTTCATTAAGAAGTAAAATGTGGTTCAATGGGATTAAAATAATTTTTTGGGTAATAGTAACTTTTAAGTTTATTAATCGCGATTAGAGGTAATTAGTGTAATTTAAGGTAAAAATAATGTTTTAATAATATAAAATGACCTAGAAACATGTACTACCCTCATTGTATGTGTCATGACCGACCAAGACAATCCATGGGTCAACTTGGGGACCCCATAGAGCCACTTTGGTTGGAAAATGACATTAATACCTTTTTATTTAATGTTAAAATTAAAATGTCACAAACATGTGTTGTTTTACTATAACAATTATTATATGGGGATATACAAGTCATATTTTTGACTATAAAAATTCATTAGAAAGATAAAAAGATTTCCTACATCATGAAATTTTATTTATAATTATTATACACTAAATAAATTAAATTATTTTTGACACCATGATGATGCAGCGATTACCTCATTATTTAACGATTTAAATAAAATGAAATGATAATGTAAAATCTAAGACCTAACATTGTCAAAAACCTATTGGATGGGTGGATTTCTAAACCTTATCTCCTTATACTAGAAATATATCCTTTTGGGACCTTTAAAATCCAAAAATCATTTTATAATAAAGTAATAGTTTATAACTTTCCAAGAGTGGCCCTCCCTTTCTCTTATAAAAGGCCCCCACCTCTACCACCTTACCCACACCTCTCAAGCCTATGGCTTGGCCAAAACCTAACCACTTAATCTCTCCACATACCTCTCTTCATCATTGAATCCTCACATTTGGACAGAATCCTTTCCAAGGAAGCCTTTGAGCTCAAATCAAGAAGAGTTACCCGATTTTAAGGTAATGTCTTCACTTGTGTTCTTTTGTTTTATTTTGATTCTCCAACCCTCTCAACTCTTTTTATTTTTTTATTTTGTAACAACAACAGTATATTCAATATAATAGTATGTTTTTATGTGAATTATTCTAGCTACACTTACACACACCTTCATCTAATGGTTAAAGAACATACTGTTTCTGTGGTTGGCGAATTTCTGCCTCACGAAATGATGACTGTTCAATATTCTTTTAACTCCTTTAATGGTGGCCATTATGATGTCACTATACTTTATATATGATATATATTGTATTAATTTTTTCTATATTCTTCTGAATTTTATATTTAAAACATTCCTTTATGATTTTCATGTTGTGGAAATGCGATAATTTCATACGAGGAAGTGTGGACTACCGCCCCCTCAAGTGATGTGACTCATTCATGAAATACATGGAATGTGTAAAGAATGAAATTAATGAACATATGTGACCTATATAACATATATATTATACTGGAATTATAATATATATATCCAAATTATTTTGAATTCCATTAATATGACAAATAAATGAAAGTAGCGTTCATGCATACAAACGGCCTACCGTCTCCATGAAGGGTGCATTTCATTTCTTTTTTATCTCAAAATGTTATGGAGTAGTATAAAATGAATATGTACTGGATATATATGATATTTAAATCATTAATACTATTCTAGAGATGATTTACTCATAACTACATGGACAATCATTTTCAAACAAGTTCATTTTTGACTCATGTACCAAACATCGACAAAAACTTCTGATATGAAATCACATTATTAACCAATTATTATAACATTATAATATGTGATATAAACAGAATAATAATAATTAAAATATGTCCTTAAGAAATTATAAATTGACCAACGTTTATTTTTCAGGAATATAAAGAAACGAACAAGACAAGTCAGACTTGAGGTAAGGGATCCTACTCCTATCTTTCTTTTTAAGTACACTCTTTTATGTCATTCCTTTTAAGCTCATATTTCTTATAATTGAGATGTTATTTTATATTAATCCTACTATAATTTATATGTTCATATTATTAGAGACCCTATTTTCTCTCATCAATCCAATTTTAATGTTTTGAGTGGTGTCGTTAGGCTGCCAAATTTTCGTAAGAGATCTAACCTCTCTCTTTCTTTTTAAGTACTCTCCTTTATGTCACTTCTTTTAAGCTCCTATTTTTTATGATGGAGGACGTTATTTTATATCCCTCTTTCTGTACATTATATTTTAATATGATGAGATACTCTATTTTATCTCATCAATCCTTTTTTGGATGTTTTATGTGGCGCCGTTAGGCTGCCAAGTTTTCGTAAGGGATTGTTCATATCACTTTTAGTCCCGTGAGATTTACACAACATTTTCCACCATTTACATTGAGTGGTGTATGTAACTCCAATTATTATACTCTTTGTGTAATATAATTTCATTTATGGTCATTTACACATTCATTGTATGACCCTTATTCAATGGGGTGTACGTTTCGAAAGTTACCCAAGTCTGTAAGGGAACCTTTCACCCTCCTCTTTCTAAAAGACTTATTTTGTTATGTCTTTTAATTCACATACTATTATGTTGGGATATGTTCTTATATATCATTATTTATATAAATTTAATTTCCAAGTGATGATATACCATTTTATCTCTCATCAACTCATTTTCATAATTTTAAAGTGACACCGTTAGGCTGTCAGATTTCTATAAGGGAACTTCTTAATCCACTTTCAATTATTTGGGTTAAACCTATACTTCTTGATTTTATTATGACAAGATTATGTGTGGAATCTCTATGTTGTAATTTCCATAAACATTTGCTTAGATATACTATTTCTACACATAATCATCTCATTGATAAATTCTTACGAACTTGTATGGGATATAACAACCCAATCTCATTTCATTGAGTTAAATACCTATGTCATTGGTTTTGTTTTTCCAAGATTATGTGTGAATGACCTCTGATTGTTTCACACTTAATATCTACTTATATTGGGTGTATCTATATTTCTCACACATAATAATATGATAGATTTATCCTTAATTTAAGGATACCATCTTTATAATGGATTTCATCTCAATTTACATTTCCATTATGACTTCATTGTTGTTATGCACCAATTCACTTTTATATGGTGTTTATACTATCCTTTCACATATTATATCATGAATCCCTTTATTCTCATGATATTTTAAAGCTTTAATGAAATGTTATTCCGCAATTATTTGTTTTCAAGTGCCTCTCATTTTGTTAAAAACTCTTTAAAAAAAATATCGTTTTAAATGTTTTAAAGATTCATTATTCTAAATATTTATCTTTAATGTCCATGTTTTCAAAATGGTTTTCAGTATTTATTTATATGGACATTAATGTTTTAAAATATAATTCCATTAAAATATTCAAATTGGTATGGGACACTTTGATTCAAAAATATCTTATAAATGGGTTTTAAAAATGGATTGATTAATTCAATATCTTGAAATTACTTATTGTGATTGAAAATGAAATGTTGTTATTAAAATGTTTATATTTTCAATATTTTATGTGTAATGATGGTACTTGGATAGTTTACGGGTTGTTACGTGATAAACCATATAATGGGTGGTGCCGTGAATACCAGGACGGGTGGTTACATTATAACCTCCAATGCATTGGGTATGGAAGTTGGCCGTATGGCTATTCTATTAAGTATGTGTGGAAGTAGACCGTATGGTGATTCCATTTAAGTATGTTTATGTCCCAAGTTACATTTATATGTTATGTGTTCTTTATGTGGGTTTTATGGTAATCTTTTGGTTACAAAAGGGTAAGTAATGGTCTTTTATTCCATGAATAGTTATTACTACTTCCTAAAGGTGAAAAGTATTATTTTGGTAAAGTATTCATGGTTTACCTATTGTTTTTGAAAAAACTATCTGTTTTCCTTCTTTGTGTATCCTTTACTGGGCTTTTTATGCTCATCCAAAGTTTTTTAAATGTTTTCCACAGTACTTAAAGATGAATAGGGTCAAGGATGGGATCAAGGAAAGACATGCTATCTAAAACATGGAACTAGACATGTTTCTTTTTAAGTGTTTTTTTATTTTTTGGAAACTTAGTAGAAGTGTCTACTATGTAATATTTTGAGATGTAATAGTTATGACCTAATTCCCTAAAACTCTAAACCTAAAAATATCATCAATGTGAATTATTCATTTAATTCAATATTAAGTAAGGTTTATGGTCGGGGCCTTATAGTTGGTATCAAAGGTCGGTTTAGATAACTTTAGAGGTTAGGGTATTCTTTAATCATAAGTGACATTACCATAATGGTTAGAATTTTAGAAATAGTCCTAGTTTTAGATAAAGTGAACGAGTAAGTATATCTTAGTGTTTATTTTCCTCATTAGTACATGATGGTTTCGTTGATATACTCACACTGAAATTTCTATTTTTAGTGAATGGATGGATCTAGCAGGCACCAAAGTGACAATAGGTTTGAAGGAAACTGTTGTGGTTCTCTGATTAAGAGACTGGATGAAATGGGGGATTCAATGAGGAAACTCGTGGTTGTTCTAAACCAACTATCAAGGAGTCATGATCAACCACTTGTACCTTGGTATGTTCTGTACTGCATCATGTACAAGATGACCAATCGATGTGGAAGTTCAGGTAATAATTATAAAGGTAACCATTAGGGTTTATATGATCCTTACTTTCGAGGTAATTATGGGTTGTTATATATTATGATGGAAAATGAATGTCATGAGATAAAATTGAGGATAAAATATGTTATGATTATTTTTGAAGATTTTATCTCGTTTTGGTGAATGATTTAAGAATTATATAGTTTTGGAAAAAGGACAACACACAGACCATGTGACAACCTGTCGCGTCGGACAAAGCTGTGGGAATCGAACCCACAACCAAAGTGCGACTAGTATTTATCGCCTACCACTGGACTACATGAAGTCCCTGGTTAGTTTGACTAATTCTTTTTAGTTAGATGATTTTAGGAATCAAGAGTAAGTTTATTTTGGGTTATCTATGGAAATGAATAACCTATCATGGAGGATATGTGATTAGGTTAATTACATTTCAATATGAGAATTTAAGAGCAACTGATGTTATTTGGAGATAAAAGTTAATTTATACCTTGGAAGACTATGTGGTTAAATCCTTTTAATATTTGGGTTTTAATATTTGTTTGGTTTTATTTGAATAATTTTATGGACAATTGTTTATCAAATGGTCTTCGTTGAACTTTGTATTTTTTTTGGAAAAATTTTGGAGATTAAGAATGGATTTTCTTTTTATAAAGGAATATACTTTTGTGGATTATATGATCTAATACTAACAGTTTTGGTTTTGGATTTTGTCTAAAGACATGGGAAATATATAGTTCAATTTTGTGGATTAGGTGATTCTCAAGAAGTTGATTATAATAATCTAAATGCGAACAAGTCTTCCTAAATACTCATCTTTTGGAGAAAATATGAGTTTGATTAAAGAATCTAGTAAAAGATGAAACTCTACGTGACAAGTACGTATGTTTCATTATGATTTAGTTATGCTCAAAAATAAATTCCTCAATGAATAGTAAATTAAAAGAAAAATGTTTTATGTTATCTTTTCCTGCTGGGGAATCAAATACCGTTTAACCCATCACAAGTTCTTGATTTTCTTATGGTTAACTTTCTCCTAGACATGTTTACTATCACTCTCCCTCAGAACATGACCGTTTTTTTTCCTCCATGTCCATATTTTCATACTTGGAATCCCAGTATGGGTTAAATCGTGTGACCTTTTTACTTCTCTTTCTTTATTTTAAAGTGATTGTTTTACTGACTCTTGTTCCGATGTGGGATTTTCAATGAAGTTTCCAAGCCTAATTTTAAAATTGCGAGGACGCAATTACCAAAAGGGGGGAAAGATGTAACACCCCAGGTCAATAAAGAATATGAAATTTTCACATTTATCCATATTTGAGAATAAAATATTAATATAACTTTAAAGGGGACACTATGCTCAATGGCATACCCAATATGCAACAACGAGTTTCTTGGGAATCTTACATTGCACTCTAATAATAAAATAATATTATTTTAAATTATAGTTAACGCCTAGACGTTGTAATGGAGGGAATGAACAGAACTAACTACAAAATGATTATATATGTTAGTCAAATTTTTTTACTTTTTACAATAAATGTTATATGATTAAAAATGCGAATGAATCCAATTTTAAGTGTAAACATTCTAATATTCTTTAAAAGGTCGATTAACCGCCTTTTGATGATGAACCTCTTTTAAATCCACTTTTTACACTTTTATGTGTTATATTTGACAAAATGAAATTCTTCATTAGAATCGGGACATCACAATTTACTTTGTGTAAATTTTTGGTATTTTTCCGATAAAGTTCATTTTTTAATGAATAGTGAAAAATGGTGTATTTTAATTCCAAACAACTTTTTAATATAATTTATTTATATGATTATATTATCTTTTGAATTGGTTTTGAAGTTAAATTAGAATATATTTTTACAATTTAATCCAATTGTGGTTGTTGGAATTAATTTCATCTTGAAATTGGACTTAAACTAATGTCAATCTTTTGATACTTATTGTTTCATAAAAACACGCTATTTGCTCTGAAAATGGGAATTAATTATTAAATTAATTAATGTAACTTATATGTTTTAAATTTTGTAAAATAGAAATCATTTTTGAATTTGGAATATCAAATATAGCCTAGGGTGAATTTTTGCTAATTTTCTGAAAAACTTCATTTTTTAATGAATAGTTAAACCACTAAGTGGTAGTTAATGAAACTGATTTTTCGTTTAAATGAATCTTTACCACTTCTGTGATTTTAATTTCAAAAATCTGACATACATGGTTGTCATTAAGAAGTAAAATGTGGTTCAATGGGATTAAAATAATTTTTTGGTGAATAGTATCTTTTAAGTTTATTAATCGCGATTAGAGGTAATTATTGTAATTTAACGTAAAAATAATGTTTTAATAATATAAAAAGACCTAGACACATGTCCTACCCTCATTGGATATTTCATGGCCAAAAAAGACAATCCATGGGTCAACATGGGGACTCCATGGAGCCACTTTGGTTGGAAAATGACATTAATACCTTTTTATTTAATGTTAAAATTAAAATGTAACATACATGTGTTGTTTTACTAAAACAATTTTTATATGAGGATATACAAGTCATATTTTTTACTATAAATATTCATTAGAAATATAAAAATATTTACTATATCATTAATTTTTTTATAATTTTTAGACACTAAATAAATTAAATTATTTATGACACCATGATGATGCAGCGATTACCTCATTATTTAACGATTTAGATAAAATGAAAAGATATTGTAAAATCTAAGACCTAAAATTGTCAAAAACCTATTGGATGGGTGGATTTAGAAACCTTATCACATTATCCCTTAAATATTTCCTTTTGGGACCTATAAAATCCACAAAATCATTTTATAATAAAGTATTATTTTATAAATTTCCAAGAGTGCCCCTCCGTTTCTCTTATAAAAGGCCCCCACCTCTACCACCTTACCCACACCACTCAAGCCTTTGGCTCGGCCAAACCCTGACCATTTCATCTCTAAAAATCCCTCTATTCATCATTTACTCCTCACCTTTGGGATGAATCCTTTCCAAGGAAGCCTTTGAGCTCAAATCAAGAAGAGTTACCCGATTTTAAGGTAATGTCTTCACTTGTGTTCTTTTGTTTTATTTTGCTTCTCCAACCCTCTAAACTCTTTTTATTATTTTATTTTGTAACAAAAACAGTATATTAAATATAATAGGATGTTGTTATGTGATGAATTTGAGCTACACTTACACACACCTTCGTCTAATGGTTAAAGAACATACTGTTTCTGTGGTTGGCGAATTTCTGCCTCACAAAACGATGATTGTTCAATCATCTTTTAACACCTTTAATGGTGGCCATTATGATGAAAATATACATTATATATGATATATATGGTATTTATGTTTTCTATATTCTTCTGAATTTTATATTTAAAACATGCCTTTATGCTTTTTATGTTGTGCAAATGCGATAATTACATACGAGGAAGTGTGGACTACCGCCCCCTCAAGTGATGTGACTCATTCATGCAATACATGGAATGTGTAAAGAATGAAATTAATAAACATATGTTACCTATATAAAATATATATTATACTGGAATTATAATATATATCCCAATTATTTTTAATTCCATTAATATGACAAGGAAATGAAAGTAGCGTTCATGCATACGTACGACCTACCGTCTCCATGAAGGGTGCATTTCATTTATTTTTATCTCCAAATGTTATGGAGTAGTATAAAATGAATATGTACTGGATATATATGATATTTAAATCATTAATACTATTCTGGAGATGATTTAATCATAACTACATGGACAATCATTTTCAAACAAGTTCATTTTTGACTCATGTACCAAACATCGACAAAAACGTCTGATATGAACTCACATTATTAACCATTCATTATAACATTATAATATGTGATACAAACTGAATAATAATAATAATTAAAAGAGGTACTTATGAAATTATAAATTGACCAAAGTTTATTATTCAGGAATATACAGAAACTAACAAGACAAGCCAGACTTGTGGTAAGGGATCCTACTCCTCTCTTTCTTTTTAAGTACACTCTTTTATTTAATTCTTTTTAAGCTCATATTTCTTATGATTGGGATGTTATTTTATATTAATCATACTGTAATTTTTATGTTCATATGATGAGAGACCCTATTTTCTCTCATCAATCCAATTTGGAAGTTTTGAGTGGCGCCGTTAGGCTGCCGAATTTTCGTAAGAGATCTAACCTCTCTCTTTCTTTTTAAGTACTCTCATTTATTTATCTTCTTTTAATATCTTCTTTGTTATGACGAAGGATGTTCTTTTATATTCTACATTCTGTAAATTTTATTTTAATATGATTAGAGACTCTATTTGATCTCATCAATCTTTTTTTGGAAGTTTTATGTGGCGCCGTTAGGCTGCCGAGTTTTCGTAAGGGATTGTTCATCTCACTTTTAGTCCTGTGAGATTTATTCTAATTTTCCACCATTTCCATTGATTGGTGTATGTAATTCCCATTATTATACTCTTTGTGTATTATAATTTCATTTATGTGTATTTACACATTCATTGTATGACCCTTATTCAATGGGGTATACGTTTCGAAAGATACCCAAGTCTGTCACCCTCCTCTTTTTAAAAGCCTTATTTTGTTATGTATTTTAATTCACATACTATTATGTTTGGATATGTTCTTATATATAATTATTTATGTAAATTTTATGTCCAAGTGATGAGATACCATTTTCTCTCTCATCAACTCATTTTCTGAATTTTAAAGTGACGCCGTTAGGCTGTCAGATTTCTATAAGGGAACATCTTAACACACTTTCAATTCTTTGGGTTAAACCTCTACTTCTTGATTTTATTATGCCAAGATTATGTGTGGAATATCTATGTTGAAATTTCCACAAACCTTTGTCTATATATAATATTTCTACACATAATCATCTCATTGATAAGTTCTTACGAACTTGTATGGGAAATAATAACCCAATCTCATTTCATTGAGTTAAATACCTATGTCATTGGTTTTGTTTTTCCAATATTATGTGTGAATGAACTCTGATTGTTTCACACTTAATATACACTTATATTGGGTGTATCCATATTTCTCACACATAATTATGTGATAAATTTATCCTTAATTTAAGGATACCATCTTTGTAATGGATTTCATCTCAATTTACATTTCCATTGAGACTTCATTGTTGTTATGCACCAATTCACTCTTATACGGTGTGTATACTATCATTTGACATATTATATCATGAATCCCTTTATTCTCATGATACGATAAAGCTCGGGTTAAATGTTATTCCGCAATTATTTGTATTCAAGTGTCTCTCATTTTGTTAAAAACTCTTTAAAAAAAATATCATTTTAAATGTTTTAAAGATTCATTACTGTAAATATTTATATTTAATGTCCATGTTTTCAAAATGGTTTTCATTATTTATTTATATGGATATTAATGTTTTAAAATAATAATTCCATTAAAATCTTCAAAGTGGTATGGGACACTGTGATTCAAAAATCTCTTTTAAATGGTTTTTGAAAATGGATTGATTAATTCAATATCTTGAAATTACTTATTGTGATTGAAAATGAAATGTTGTTATTAAAGTGTTTATATTTTCAATATTTTAAGTGTAATGATGGTACTTGGACATTTTACGGGTGGTTACGTGATAAACCATATGACGGGTGGTGCCGTGAATACCAGGACGGGTAGTTGCATTATAACCTCCAATGCATTGGGTATGGAAGTTGGCCGTATGGCTATTCCATTAAGTATGTGTGGAAGTCGACCATATGGTTATTCCATTTAAGTATGTTTATGTCCCAAGTTACCTTTATATGTTATGTGTTCTTTATGTGGGATTTATGGTAATATTTTGGTTACAAAAGGGTAAGTAATGGCCTTTTATTCCATGAATAGTTTTTACTACTTCCTAAAGGTGAAAAGTATTACTTTGGTAAAGTAATAATGGTTTACCAATTGTTTTGAAAAAACTAACAGGTTTCCTTCTTTTTGTATCCTTTACTAGGCTTTTTATGCTCATCACATGTTTTTGAAATGTTTTCCACAGGACTTAAAGATGAATAGGGTCAAGGATGGGATCAAGGAAAGACATGCTATCTAAAACACAGAACTAGACATGTTTTTAAGTGTTTTTTTTATTTTTTGGAAACTTAGTAGAAGTGTCTACTATGTAATCTTTTGAGATGTAATAATTATGACCTAATTCTCTAAAACTGTAAACCTGAAAAGATCCTCAATGCAAATTATTCATTTAATTCAATATTAAGTACGGTTTAAGGCCGAGGCCTTGTAAAGAGTGAGAGGATTTTAATTCCACATGATGGATAATTCAGAACCCCTTGGTTTATTAGTATTGACTATAGATGTGTAACTTTAAGGGTGTTTATTTTGGGTGGTGTTTTTGATTGGTTGGGAGACAACCAAGATTCAATATGATTCTGTTGATATGATGTAAAAATATGTATAAACCACACCTATTCATGATTAAGATTGTCCCCCAGGATACTAATAATTTGGTAGATGCTATTCCGACTATATATATTCATCTTGAGGAAACAATTTAGAATATGGTGAAGCTAATGACATATATGTTATGAGGACCATTTAAATTCTATTCAAATATCCATATTATAACTTCACATCATAGTAGTTTATCATAGAGGGAATCTAAATCCTATTTATATGATGTGTTTCTACCAAATATATTGAGGTTGGTTAGAGAATCATAGTTAATTCTTCTCACCCAATGTGAGCTGTTTTTTTAGTACACAACATTCATTACAATGATTAAAATGTTTTCACTTCTTCATTAATTGAATGAAGAATCCATGCCTATGAATTTTCTTAATTATATATGGTTTCCAATTTAGGTATAAGAGAATTTATTTTTCATTCTATATATGTTGAAGTTTTGGAATCAAGACCTGCTACAGGAGAGGAACATAAATAATGGAAAATGCTTATGGTATCTAGATTCTATTGGGAGGACACAAAATGGTCATAATGCAGAATCAAAAATTGATTTCAGGTTTTTTTGACTCTACTTTTTGTGTATAGATTTTATATAGAGGTGTTTCACCCATTCCTCGATGTGGATTTGGGTTTTTGGAGTGATAAAAATATAGATATATTTCTCATATTCTATATTATTTCCAACAACATATAATATAGAGTTTATCATGGTGGACGATTGGTCTCATGTGGTAGAATTACCTGATTTCCCAATAGTCAAAACTAGAAGAGGGTCTAGTTTTGCACAATGTTTTGGAGTGGTTTTAGGAGTGACAGAAAAGTGTGGTATCTAGAGATATACATGATATTCATTTCACAATTGATGATGTGGTTCCCAAGGGAAAATTCAATGACATCAGTTGTGTGATACATGCGATGTGATTTAGGAAGGATCATAGTGATGTTGCTCTATATAGATACTCATTATTGATCTTAAACTTGTAGGTAAAAATATCATGAAATAAATAATTGAAGGTACAGTTTAGTATATTACACCAAGTATTCTTCATTATTTGATATCGGTGTTATATAATCACTCATATCGACTTAATATACATATAGTTAGGGTTATATGAAAAAAATATTATGTCGGGTGAGGCTTGTTGATACACACTAATTGTTGTGATATTGGGGTATATGGAGATATTGGATTGTTGATATAATGAGTATTGGTTATAAATTAATATTTTGTTTTTTTTATAATTTAAATGATTCGATGCGACCCTTAAAATGAAATGAATGTAACACCCCAAGCTTCCACGGTACGTTTCCCTTCGAATAATGCGATAGCGTGTGTTGTACGCAACCTCGAGTTCTAACACACACCACAACTAATTAAACTAGCCGTTGTGAATAGTAATACCTACTTTTTGAAATCATATATATTTTATATTTCAAAATAGACTTCATTTTTGGATTCGGAATATCGAATTTAGCCTAAGGTGAAATTTTGGTACTTTTCGGATAACTTTCATATTTTGATGAATAGTGAAAATTACTAAATTTTAATTAAAAACAACCTTTTTAATCAAAATAATTAATATTGATAAATTGTGAATTTGAGTGATTTTAAAGTATATTTAGAATATATTTTTACCATTTAATATAATGTTGGTCATTGGACATAATTTTACAATTAAACCGAACATAAACAAGTGTCAATCTTTTGATAGTTATTACCTCTTAAAAACACTTTTTTTTGTTTTGACAGCGGGAATTAATTTTAAATTAATTTATGCCACTTATGTGTTTTGAATTTAGAAAAATGGATTCCATATTTGGAATCAGGATGTCCAAATTGTGTAAATAGGTAACTTTTATTTTTAGACATTTTGAATAATTACTGTGGTATATATTTTATTTACCATGGTTAAGGGTAAATCCGGTAAATAAGGGTTAACAAATAATATTATAATAATAAAAAATTACCCTTAAACGTGTCCTAACATTATTGGTGGACACATACCCGACCATGGGCATCCTTGGGTCGATTTGGGGACCCCTTGGAGCCACATGTATGTGGTAGGGACACATTATATTAATAAAGTTAAAATAAAAATAAAAATGGCATAAGCTTACATCTTTTAGAAGAACAATTTTTACATAGGGATATACATGTTTTATTTTCGATTATAAATATTCATTAGCAAGCTAAAAAGATTTCCTACATAATGATATTTTATTTATAATTTTTAGACATCAAATAACTTAAATTATTAATGACACAATAATGATGCAATGTTTACCTCATTAATAAATCATTTAAATAAATAAGATTATAATGATTAAAATATTATCTAAAACCTGTTCAATTCTTATTGGTTGATGTTATTTATAAAATTAGTCATCTTATCTTCGACCTCAATGATTTTTGGACGATTATAAACCGAATATAATTATATTATAAAGTAATACTTTCACTCTTTCCTAAAGAGCCCCTCCTCTCCCTTATAAAAGGAGACCAATTCTACTCATTCCTCACACCTCTCAAGCCACTTGGCTCGTCCAAACCCTGCCCATATAGGCTCCCCAAATCCCTCTCCTCCTCCTTGAAGCTTCCCCTTAGGCAGAAAGCATTTTAAGAAGTCCTTTGGTTCCAACCAAAGTGAGTTACCTAAATTAAAGGTAACGATTTCTCTTAAATTATTTTCATTTATTTTGCTTCTCCAACCCCAAACTCTTTTTATTTCCTTTCTTTTGTAACAACACCAGTATCCACAATATACTAGGATGTTGTTATAAGAAGTATTCAAACTACACATACACACAACTCCATCTAATGGATGATGAACATATTGTTTCTGTGGATGGCAAACTAACGCCTCACGAAATGATGATTGTTCAAATACATCTTACCGCCTCTCATGGTGGCCATTATGATGGAACTGTAATTAAATATGATATTAATGATATATATTTTATATATAAGCTTCTGTAATTCCATTTTATTTCATATCATTATTCGTTTCATGTTGTATATATATACGATAATTTCATTTGAGGAAGTGCGGACTACCGCCCCCTTAAAATGATATGACTCGTTCATACCACACATGGAACGTATAAAGGATGGTGTTAATGAACTTAAGTAACATATATAAAATATTATATTATACTGGAATAGTAATATACCTATGTATCATTTGGATTTGATTCTTTTAAAATAAAAATTAAATGGAAGTTGCGTTCGTGCGTACGTACGGACTACCGTCTCCACGAACGCGATAAGATTCATTCTCCATCGTATCCATTCAAGTATAATTATCATTTGATGATTTAAAAATAGTATCTAAGGACTTGATATCATTCTGGATATGAATAATATACATCCCATTAATAACGAATATGGCTCACATAACAAAGAATATAAAGTAAAATGAACTCGTTTACACCCGAAATAATGATAATTCTAAGATATTATTAACAAATCAATGTTAAAAGATCATATATGATATCATATTAAAGTAAATGATTCTTGTATTATTCAATAACAATTATTTCACCATTATACAGGAGGTAAACCTACCATCGACCAAGGAAAAAGTACAAGTAAGGGATTTTCTAATCTCACTTTTAATTTCGTGAGAATTCCATTGTTCACCACTTAATTATTGCATGTGGTGTATGTGTACTGCCCATGATTGTATTAATTGTGTAATATACTTTAATTTATGGGTATTTACATCATCATGGTATGATACTTCTTTCATGGGTGTATGTTTCGAAAGTTACCTAATCGATAAGGGAATTTGAGATTTCGATTTCCACTCATTTGGCTTTACGCATATTTCATTGATTATATTACCCCAAGATTATTTGTGGAATCACTATTCATTTTATTATGTCATAATTTCCACTCCCCTTCCTGTGGATATAAGTTTGATACACATAATCACTCCATTGGTAATTCTCAAGTCATTGATATGAATTTGATAAGAGTAATTTTAACTCATTCTCCA
Organism: Viscum album; assembly: GCA_963277665.1. Classification (NCBI taxonomy): domain Eukaryota; kingdom Viridiplantae; phylum Streptophyta; class Magnoliopsida; order Santalales; family Viscaceae; genus Viscum; species Viscum album. The sequence goes on from OY728166.1 coordinate 603,432,834, forward strand.
TTTGTTGAGTTAAACATCCAATTCGTTGGTATTGTTTTTACAAGAATATGTGTGAATGTCCTTTGATTGTTTTACACTGAATATCCAATCATATTTAGTGTATTTATATTTGTCACACATAATTATGTCATTGATTTATCCTTAACCTAAGGATACAACCTTTATGAGAGATTTCATCTCAATTTACATTCAATTGAGACTTCTTTTATGATATATATCAAATCACTTTTATGTGGTGTATATAATGTACTTTGACATAGAATATCATGATTCCATTTATTCTCATGATATTACAAAGTTTTTATTACCACAATTATTTGTATTCAAGCGTCTCTTTTGGTTGGAATCTCTAACTAAAATACCACTTTTAAAATGATTTAAAGACTTATTCATCTAAATCTTTCTCATTAATGTCCATGTTTTAAAAAAATGGTTTTAAGGATTTATTTATATGGACATTAAAGTTTACAAATTAAAACTCCTTTTAAAAAGTTTCAAAGTGGTATGGGACACTTTGATTCAAAAATCTATTTTTAAATGGCTTCTTGACAAATAGTGTGACTTTTAAATGTTTTCAAGAAAAGGGAGATATTTCTCTCAAATAGTTTTGATGATTATTTTCATCTATGTCAACATCCTTCATTATTCTTGATTTAGGTTAATGTGATACAATAAAATCTTCCATATTGTATCGAATGAGTTATGTTTGACCGTGGATGTGCTATTTTTATACCATTCATGGTTTGTGGTAGAAGTATTGACATTTCGTATGCTAGTTTTAATACGAATGTTTATGTTATGTTTAAACCTATTCATATGAGGAATGCATTGGACTTAATAAGTGACGGGTGGAGCCCTCTATATCTCCTCGATGCATCAGTAGGTCTCATGAGACAAACTAGTGTCCTGGCACAAGGCCTTGGCAAAATCTTATTTTTAGTCTTGGCACGAGGCCTTGGCTATGTGGTTATGATAGTCTGGCATTATGCATTACATCATTATGAAAGTGGTTATTGATATTGCATGTGATCATTCGACTAGTAGAATATCCATGTGAGTAAGTAAATGGCATTATTTCATTTTATTTATGCCATACTATGTTGAAGTTAAAGTTTAAGAGGCTTTTGTTTTAGTTATAGATTGCCTTAAGTGTTTATGCTTATTTATGCAAGCTTCTGCTATAATGTTATCCTTACTGAGCATCTGAGCTCACCCCTTTCAATGTTTTATTTTTCCCAGGATTATGAAGAAGTAATTTATGAATGACCTGTAGGGATAGTATGAGGGGATATGAAGACAAGATGTTTTTTTATGTAATGAAAAAAATTTATGGATGTATCTAGTTATTCCAAGGCTACTAAACCAATCGGTCTTTCGAGACTTGATCTTTCTTGTGATCATGCCAATGTTAAGTAATAATGCACCGACTCTAGGTAATTAGGGTCGGGGCGTTACAGTTGGTATCAGAGGAAGTTTAGTACAAACCTTGGAAGCTAGATTTAGATAAACTCTGATTAGAGCACGTAGACCTAAGATGAACTTTGAGGATTATTATAGAAGAACTTCCTAGAATTTTGGTATTGTAGAACATTTTGTGAGTTTTCCGAACAATACATCCCTGTCTGGATACGAGCAGGTAGAGGTGGCTCTGGCACAGATGTACCTAGGGGTAAAACCCGAAAACAACGCTTTGAGCTAGACTCGAACGGGAACTGGTGCACGACAACGAGCCTTGCTGCACTCTTGGTTACGACACTCCTGGGGGATATGCTTTGGTAAATTCACAAGATTAGTATAAACCATTATTAAGGGAATACAAAAAATGCCCCTGAGAATATATGTCGGCAAATAGATAGTGGATAACCTAGATTTTAACATAGGGTACCCCAAGTTAGGATATATTGTTCAATTACAAGATTATCCTATTATGTTTATTTCTTTTTACATTCTTATTAGATAAGTATTCAAAAACCATAATTGTATTTTCTTTTGTTAGTTGAAACATGGAGGGAGCAAGATCACGAACAACTCTTCTCTCTCTTCCTGAAGAACTACTTACAATTATTATCCAGAAGTCATGCACAGACGATGTTGAAACTTTTTCAAATGTCCAAGTTACATGCAAACAACTTTATGAGACATCCAATACCTCTAGAATTTCACGATTCATTAAAGGAACAAGTACCGACTATGGGATAATGTTGCGCTCTCAACTTTCTTACCACGCTAAGCGTGGGATGTACCATCAGGGTCTTTTCAAATTATTCACTTTATCTCAAAATTACGATGCACTAAATGATTTTCTAGATGCTGCAGAAGAGGGAGATCTTCGAGCAGCCTATATGTATCAAATTATATATTTATGTATTTTGGGATATACGAAAACTGATTTACCAAAACCTTATTTTGAAATATTTGAAGATGAATCAGTGAGAAGTTTTCTAAAAAAACATGTTAAAGACGATGTCTCAAAATTATATATAAGAAATACCTATTTTTTTATGATGCATCGATGCTTCCATCGATATAATCCAAAATGGATGAGGAGTTTTTGGGTAAAGGAAGTAGATGATTTTGAAAAATTCCTGAGGTACCATTGTGACACATGAACGCATTCTACCAAAAGGCAAATCCGCCTAGTCTCTCCAGAGTTCATGTTGTGATCCACATATCTCTAGTGACAAAATACATGCCTGACCCAATGCATGTACTCACCTATGATGAATTATAACTGGAACTCGATCTATCTTATTGTGGAGAGCCTATCAGAATTCTTCATACCAAAGATCAAGTGTTGAGAAACCGGATGACTTGTCTGGTAAAAGATCTATGGAGAAATCATAAGATCAAAGAGGCAATGTGGGAACCTGAGGAACATATGATGAAGAACCTATGTGGAAATAAATGGATGGTGAAATGTTTAAAAGTGTTAGTGCTCTTTATTGATGGGATTACTTTGGAATAATTTTTTCTTGTATGTGTAAACCTACAAATTTATCATGTGAAAATGATATCTGAGGAAGAATTATCTTTTCTGTTGTGGATATAGTTATAAATAACCATTTGGTCTTATATGATCATTGGGTTTGAGGAAAATATAAGTTATTATAATTTGGGATGAAAATGCAAGGTATGATATAACATTTGTGGTTAAATTATGTTATTTTGAGGAATTTATCTCATTTTGGTAACATTATAAGATATAGTTTTTGAAAAAGGACAACACGTAGACCGTGTGACAACCCGTCACGTCGGACAAAGCTATGGGAATCGAACCCACAACCAAAGTGCGATTGGGATTTATCGCCTACCACTAGACTACGTGAAGTCCCTGGTTAGTGTGACTATTTTTTTTAGTTAAATGATTTTATTGATCAATAATAAGTTAATTTGGGTTCTTATTTCTTATCAAATGAATACCCTTGGTATAGGAAAATGATTTGGTGCTAAAGTGATAAATATTATTTTGGAAGATGTTCGATTTGTTGGGAACACTATATGCCCAAGGAAAATAGAATACTATGGGGTTTCATTTGAGGATTAATGGTAGATTTTTATCTATGTTTTTATTGTGGATTTATAGTGATTTGGGTTATTTATGGAAATGATTAACCTATAATAGAGAATATGTGATTAGGTTAATTACTTTTGAGTATGTGACTTTAAGAGTAGTTTATGTCATTTGGAGATACAATTTAACATGGGAGACTACACAATCAAATTCTTTAATTCTTTGGGTTTAAATATTACTTTGGATTATATGGAAGGATTTTAAGGACAATTGATTATTGAATGGTATTTATTTAACTTTGGGGTATTGTTGGTTTATTTTTAGAAATTAAGATTAGTGAATATTTATCTCAATGAATATCCTTTTGGGGGATCATTAGATCATTCACTAACCATTTTGGTTTTGATTAATCTTCAAAGACAATGTAAATATATGGTTTATCCTACATGGATCATGTGATTCTATAGAAGTTTATTCTAGCTCTTCCAGTATGACCAAGTCTTCTTGAATACTCATCGTTTAAAAAAAAATTGAGTTAGTGGTGGAAATTTATTAAAGAAAGAAAATCTACTTAAAATTTAAGTATATCTCAAAATGTTCTTAGTCAATATCATAAATGAATTCCTCTTCCTTATGTAATGTAACTTAAAAAAAATGTTGTCCATTTACTTTCCTACTAGGAGACTAATGGTCGTTTGTCCCAACACAAGTTTGTGGTTTTCTCATTGTTAACTTTCTCCTGATCATGATTTCAATCCCTCTCCATCAGAATTTGACACTTAGTTTATCATCCATATCCATGTTTTCTTACATGGAATCCTAGTATGGGTTATCTTGGATGACCCTTATACCTCTCTTTCTTTCTTTTAAGGTGATAGTTTTATTGACTCTTTCTCCGATGTGGGACTTTCCATTATATTCCCAAGAAAAATTTTAAAAATTGCGAGGACGCAATTTATTGAAGGAGGGGAGAATGTAACACCCCAAGCTTCCACGGTACGTTTCCCTTCGAATAATGCGATAGCGTGTGTTGTACGCAACCTCGAGTTCTAACACACACCACAACTAATTAAACTAGCCGTTGTGAATAGTAATATCTACTTTTTGAAATCATATATATTTTATATTTCAAAATAGACTTCATTTTTGGATTCGGAATATCGAATTTAGCCTAAGGTGAAATTTTGGTACTTTTCGGATAACTTTCATATTTTGATGAATAGTGAAAATTACTAAATTTTAATTAAAAACAACCTTTTTAATCAAAATAATTAATAGTGATAAATTGTGAATTTGAGTGGTTTTAAAGTATATTTAGAATATATTTTTACCATTTAATATAATTTTGGTCATTGGACATAATTTTACAATTAAACCAAACATAAACAAGTGTCAATCTTTTGATAGTTATTACCTCTTAAAAACACTCTTTTTGTTTTGACAGCGGGAATTAATTTTAAATTAATTTCTGCCACTTCTGTGTTTTGAATTTAGAAAAATGGATTCCATATTTGGAATCAGGATGTCCAAATTGTGTAATTAGGTAACTTTTATTTTTAGACATTTTGAATAATTACTGTGGTAAATATTTTATTTACCATGGTTAAGGGTAAATCCGGTAAATAAGGGTTAAAAATAATATTATAATAATACAAAATTACCCTAAAACGTGTCCTAACATTATTGGTGGACACATACCCGACCATGGGCATCCTTGGGTCGATTTGGGGACCCCTTGGAGCCACTTGTATGTGGTAGGGACACATTATATTAATAAAGTTAAAATAAAAATAAAAATGGCATAAGCTTACATCTTTTAGAAGAACAATTTTTACATAGGGTTATACATGTTGGATTTTCGATTATAAATATTAATTAGAAAGATAAAAAGATTTCCTACATAATTATATTTTATTTATAATTTTTAGACATCAAATAAGTTAAATTATTAATGACACAATAATGATGCAATGTTTACCTCATTAATAAATCATTTAAATAAATAAGATTATAATGATTAAAATATTATCTAAAACCTGTTCAATTCTTATTGGTTGATGTTATTTAGAAAATGAGTCATCTTATATTCGACCTAAATGATTTTTGGACCATTATAAACCGAATATAATTATATTATAAAGTAATACTTTCACTCTTTCCTAAAGAGCCCCTCCTCTCCCTTATAAAAGGAGACCAATTCTACTCATTCCTCACACCTCTCAAGCCACTTGGCTCGTCAAAACCCTGCCCATATAGGCTCCCCACATCCCTCTCCTCCTCCTTGAAGCTTCCCCTTAGGCAGAAAGCATTTCAAGGAGTCCTTTGGCTCCAACCAAAGTGAGTTACCTAAATTAAAGGTAACGATTTCTCTTAAATTATTTTCATTTATTTTGCTTCTCCAACCCCAAACTATTTTTATTTCCTTTCTTTTGTAACAACAACATTATCCACAATATACTAGGATGTTGTTATAAGAAGTATTGAAACTACACATACACACAACTCCATCTAATGGATGATGAACATAATGTTTCTGTGGATGGCAAACTAACGCCTCACGAAACGATGATTGTTCAAATACATCTTACCGCCTCTCATGGTGGCCATTATGATGGCACTGTAATTAAATATGATATTAATGATATATATTTTATATATAAGCTTCTGTAATTCCATTTTATTTCATACCATTATTCGTTTCATGTTTTATATACATACGATAATTTCATTTGAGGAAGTGCGGACTACCGCCACCTTAAAATGAGATGACTCGTTCATACCACACATGGAACGTATAAAGGATGGTGTTAATGAACTTAAGTAACATATATAAAATATTATATTATACTGGAATAGTAATATACCTATGTATCATTTGGATTCAATTCTTTTAAAATAAAAATTAAATGGAAGTTGCGTTCGTGCGTACGTACGGACTACCGTCTCCACGAACGCGATAAGATTCATTCTCCATCGTATCCATTCAAGTATAATTATCATTTGATGATTTAAAAATAGTATCTAAGGACTTGATATCATTCTGGATATGAATAATATACATCCCATTAATAACGAATATGGCTCAATAACAAAGAATATAAATTAAAATGAACTCGTTAACACCCGAAATAATGACAATTCTAAGATATTATTAACAAATCAATGTTAAAAGATCATATATGATATCATATTAAAGTAAATGATTCTTGTATTATTCAATAACAATTATTTCACCATTATACAGGAGGTAAACCTACCATCGACCAAGGAAAAAGTACAAGTAAGGGATTTTCTAATCTCACTTTTAATTTCGTGAGAATTCCATTGTTCACCACTTAATTATTGCATGTGGTGTATGTGTACTGCCCATGATTGTATTAATTGTGTAATATACTTTAATTTATGGGTATTTACATCATCATGGTATGATACTTCTTTCATGGGTGTATGTTTCGAAAGTTACCTAATCGATAAGGGAATTTGAGATTTCGATTTCCACTCATTTGGCTTTACGCATATTTCATTGATTATATTACCCCAAGATTATGTGTGGAATCACTATTCATTTGATTATGTCATAATTTCCACTCCCCTTCCTGTGGATATAAGTTTGATACACATAATCACTCCATTGGTAATTCTCAAGTCATTGATATGAATTTGATAAGAGTAATTTTAACTCATTCTCCATTTGTTGAGTTAAACATCCAATTCGTTGGTATTGTTTTTACAAGAATATGTGTGAATGTCCTTTGATTGTTTTAAACTGAATATCCAATCATATTTAGTGAATTTATATTTGTCACACATAATTATGTCATTGATTTATTCTTAACCTAAGGATACAACCTTTATGAGAGATTTCATCTCAATTTACATTCCATTGAGACTTCTTTGATGATATACATCAAATGACTTTTATGTGGTGTATATAATGTACTTTGACATAGAATATCATGATTCCCTTTATTCTCATGATATTACAATGTTTTTATTACCACAATTATTTGTATTCAAGCATCTCTTTGGGTTGGAATCTCTAACTAAAATACCATTTTTAAAATGATTTAAAGACTTATTCATCTAAATCTTTCTCATTAATGTCCATGTTTTAAAAAAATGGGTTTAATGATTTATTTATATGGACATTAAAGTTTAAAAATTAAAACTCCTTTTAAAAAGTTTCAAAGTGGTATGGGAAACATTGATTCAAAAATCTATTTTTAAATGGCTTCTTGACAAATAGTGTGACTTTTAAATGTTTTCAAGAAAAGGGAGATATTTCTCTCAAATAGTTTTGATGATTATTTTCATCTATGTCAACATCCTTCATTATTCTTGATTGAGGTTAATGTGATACAATAAAATCTTCCATATTGTATCGAATGAGTTATGTTTGACCGTGGATGTGCTATTTTTATACCATTCATGGTTTGTGGTAGAAGTATTGACATTTTGTATGCTAGTTTTAATACGAATGTTTATGTTATGTTTAAACCTATTCATTTGAGGAATGCATTGGACTTAATAAGTAACGGGTGGAGCCCGCTATAGCTCCTCGATGCATCGGTAGGTCTCATGAGACAAACTAGTGTCTTGGCACAAGGCCTTGGCAAAATCTTATTTTTAGTCTTGGCACGAGGCCTTGGCTATGTGGTTATGATAGTCTGGCATTATGCATTCCATCATTATGAAAGTGGTTATTGATATTTCATGTGATCATTCGACTAGTAGAATATCCATGTGAGTAAGTAAATGGAATTATTTCATTTTATTTATGCGATACTATGTTGAAGTTAAAGTTTAAGAGGCTTTTGTTTTAGTTATAGATTGCCTTAAGTGTTTATGCTTATTTATGCAAGATTCTGCTATAATGTTATCCTTACTGAGAATCAGAGCTCACCCCTTTCAATGTTTTATTTTTCCCAGGATTATGAAGAAGTAATTTATGAATGACCTGCAGGGATAGTATGAGGGGATATGAAGACAAGATGTTTTTTTTATGTAATGAAAAAAATTTATGGATGTATCTAGTTATTCCAGGGCTACTAAAACAATCGGTCTTTCGAGACTTGATCTTTCTTGTGATCATGCCAATGTTATATAATAATGCACCGACTCTAGGTAATTAGGGTCGGGGCGTTACAATGAATGACTCATTATCGAGTGCACATTTATTTCTATCATTGAAATGTGTCATTCACTTATGATGTGGGTAAATTTGATACCTATAAGAGATTGTGAGATCCGTTGGATTTCCTTTTCGTTATAGAACATTGGATGCTTTTTTGAATATTTTAAAACAATTCAGGATTAATTTTTATTATTAAGGGTATGCACTAGGTGGAATTTCCACCCATAATTGAGTTGTTATAGGATGAATTTACTAATAATTTAATAAATATAACTACAAATAGAGATATTAAATTTATTATTGGGTTGATTCCATATACTAATCCCATAAACATTAAATAATACATGATAACTATTATAGAGATTTGAGTGTTGAGGTGTTTTCTAAATATCCTTGATGTGTTGGGATTCATTTTCTATAATATTTACTTATGAGGGATTTATAACTTTTCACTAATTATATGAATATATTTTATTTTTATATATGGTTTACTATGATTATTCCCAGTAATGGACAATAATAGACATAATCTAACTCATAATGATATCATATTTGACATTTTGAGATGTTATTGGGTATTTTTGAAGACCATATTGAGGTAAAGATAAAATTTTCTACTGTTGAGACATTTTTAAATTCATAATACTGATTATGGACCAATTATGATTTATATATTTTAATTCTCTTTATATTCATATTAAAAAAACTAATAATTTTTCCTTCCCAATTAAAAATGGTAGTCAATATTTTATATAAAACCTCATTTGATTGTGTTTACATATGATATTCTATTACCCTGATGCTAAAAATGTTATATTTCATTTCATAGTTAGAGGGTATTAGTTTTGTTATAAACATTAACTTTTTAGTTTTAGACTAGAGAGGATTGATTAATTTTTTAGAAAATATCTAAGGTATGTTTATTATTAAATCATCAATATTTCTAGGTTGTAATTTCATAGGAGTAATTTAAGAATTTCATCATAATATATTATATTAAATGATTCTTATGTGAATATAATGGGATTATACCAGAATTCTTCTTCTTTTCCATTCAAATTGATAACCCTATCCAATTAGAGGTGATAATCAATAGTGGAAAATGTTTTATGACATATTTATTCCAAATATGATAGCGAGGTTGATGGATGCATCTATCCTAACCATAATTCATTTCCCTATGACGTATAAATTCTTTAAGGATAACTTCGGTGTAGGGAAAAATAAAAATTATGATATGTGTGGGCATGTAGTTTCATATCGATATAGCATGTTGAGGTCACCAAAATAGAAATATGTGGCTAGTACAGTAATTTTTCTGGCTATGGTTATCATAATCAATAAATATAAATACTATTTTGATGGTGAATGAATAATGGTGAACCTGAATCATAAGAGCCTAATATACAATGTTTCTTAGTTGGATATAAATAAATGACATGAGATATTGTCCTAGAATATTATTTAATTCGACATTGACTTTTCCAACACATATAGAAAGGAAAATATCATTACTCGCCTATCAAATATGAAGTCTTCGGGTTAGTTCACAATGTAATGGAGCTTTTACTAGATGATGATTGACATATTTAGGGATATGTGTATTGATTTTGAAGAGTATTTGTATAGGGTAATCTCAATATCCATGATCCATATATGTTCAAATATTGATTGTGAACTAGATACATCTAACATTATTTCTAGTAATGATGAAAAATATATATCTTTGGGAGAAAAAACATGATTAGTCTCTTAATATAAATTAAAATCTATATTCCTAAAGATATATTGTGTAAGTTACCAGAATTATTGGGGATATGATTAAACCCTCAAACACCATGTAATGATCAATTAACCCTATGTTTACCAAAATTCACTCCCACATTCATAATTATTAAAGGAGGGCTAGGATGAAAAATGAAACAAATTTGTCTAGGTTAAGGCTGATAACCAGTATCATAATCGTCTCCTTTATTAATTACCCCTTTATGGATGGAATGGGTATACTCTCTTGATATAATTAATGATGATTTTTCTAATGGAATATAATAAAAATGTCAACACAGAGGTTATCATGGACTATAAAAAAATGTTTACAATTTCTACTTATCCGGTAGACTATATCTTTTGACGTGTGGGGAGTGATATATGTTTGTGAGATATTGTATGCACATGAGGTTTCAATGATTTTATTATAAAATTAAGATAGTATATTCATATTGTGTTTCACATATGTATTTTAGAAGGAAGATGATATAAAAATTCAAATGAAAAAAACAAACCATTCTTTGATAGTATAACAATCTGATCATATGATCTACTAGCACATAAACTTTTAACATTTGACACTCAATTTAGATTTTATTCATGATTCAAGAGATATGAACATTAAAATGGTAAAGTATAATGTTTACTATACAAATAATTGAATTATATATATATTTTTTATATAAATAAATATTTATCACAAGAGTTATTGAAAAAGTTGATCTATGAAGACTAACACAAATATTATATTAACAATGAAAAATATACGTTATATTTTTAGACATGGTAAAGAATTCGGTTCATTTATTTTTAATATCATACCATGAATTTCAAATTTTAAAATAAAAAAATATTATTTTTATATATTTTCCATATATATACGGTTATGACACTTCAGGATAATATGAAAAATGATAGTCTATGTTATGATGACATTTAAAATAAGTATATTTGGTTTGTAATTCTAGAACACATTTAATTTACTGAGGTAAAAGCCATCATGTGATGTAATATTTGATATTAAGTATGGGAATGTAATGGATGGAGATTAAAAGAGATGTTTTTGAAATAAATCTCCCCTTTATTAAATAATCTTACACCATTATTAAGAAAATGGGACAGAATAAAAATATATATCTATTTGTAGATGTTTTTTATATAAAACTTCCCAATTTTATTCTGCTTCCATGTCTAATTATGTTCATGTTATAGGGGTGATTCAATGGGGGGGGGGGGTCAAAATGATGATCCATGAATATGATGTGATCATATAGCATCAAAATCAACCCATCAATGAATGTCTTCTTATTATTTTATTCACTTTTTAAATGTGTAGAAAGTTTATATGATTTAAAATATTTTTAATCAAATATCTATTTATGTGAAATTAATCATTAAATATTATCATAAAATTTCCTATGGATTTTAAAAAGTAATAAAATCTTATTTCCTACTTTTTATGTGATAGTATTTATTAATAATATTAAAAGATATTAACCATTTTTTAAAATTATTTTTTTTTCTAAATAATTTTAAATGATGGCGAAAATGTTTCTATGTGTGATCTATAAAAATGAATTACAATAAATTATTATTAAATAGAATATTTATTTTTCCCATATTTAATGCACAATTAAATTCTTTTAATTACCTGAAACATATTTTGTCTAAATATGATTATTTAAGGATTATTATATCTTGTAAAGAATGTGGTGTGTTTAAAATTAACGAGAAATAATTAATTTATTTACATTTATTTAAAAATTTTCTAAATATGTTAATTTTATTACACTAGTTTTTTTCATCCCCTAACAAGTCAAGTAGATTTGATTAAATAATTTTTCCATTTTGTGGATATATGATGAGGAAGGGATTACATATGTCACTGATTTTTGTTTCAATACAATTAATGGGATTTTTTATAGTTACATAATATATTTTCTGTGTTGTATTTTTATCCCATAAGAATTTAAATATTTATTTCATTGAATGTTTGGTGATGGAGGATGATTTGATAAAATGGGGGGAGAAGATACTAAATGTCATTTTGTGTAAACAATTGGAATTCTACTATCAAAAAATACATCGATTGATAGATTATGAATAAAAGATATAATTAAAATGAATGGTTATTTGATCATATTTGAAATAAAATTGTTGATTCTTGTGATGTACTGTAGAAAACATTGTTGTAGAGTTGGATGAGTTTTTTATTGAATAACATGTATATTTTTTAATAGTGGAAAAGTTGGATAAGCTATTATGAAAACATTTAGGGATATATATATAATTATAGAAACAATTCTCAGTGGTAAATATCTTTAAAATGATGGGTTTATGATTCTTATGTGATGGTATACATAACAAGGAAGTGATGCTTTAGTGATATGTTCCCAGAAAAGCTCATATTCTGATATAATACATTTCAAGTGCATTGAGGTACCTTAGAAATATTATTAAATTCAAAAAATATTGTTCAAGTAATTATAATTTCATTTATATTATTGGGATACCCCTGAGCTGAAGTGAAGTGATTCTATGATTATTGCAAGAGTTCCGAATATAGTGGTACGAGTTAGAAAATGGTTTGGTAAAAAATTTACGTAAGTGAAATTTGTACACCGTAAAGATAATTATGAAGAACCTAGTTTATAATTTACATTGGAATGATAATATACCAAGGATGATTGAAATTATCATAAGAGAAATATTATAATTATAGACGCTAAAAAAATAGAAAAATAATGAGTTTAAAGGAATTTTTCTATGTTCGTAAGGATTATCCGAAACATTATTACAATAATTATGGAATTTATACAGATAGTCCACTTATATATATGGATTATTATGTATATTATATGGATGATAATAAATGTCATGAGGAATATTCATATATTTCATTAGGATTCATTCAATGTTCAAAAAGATAATAGACATACCCTATAATGATGATTCCAATGATTGAATGTGTAATTACATAATTTATAATAATTAGATGAGACTTTGAATGATCTGGTACCCACATTATAAGAGTAATTGTTTTTGTATATTTAATAAATAGATTATATCATCATATTCATTTTTTGACCCCTAGATTTTCATTTCTGACATCGTAAAATTCATTTACTCTAATATAATATATCATTAAAAGGATAATACCGAAACCATGAGATGAGTACAAAAACTTTGTCATAATAATTAAAAAATTAAGAATTATGATATTAAAATTAAAAATTATCATTTATATTTAAGAAAAAATTAGATAGAAAAATTTTATTTTAAAAAATATTTTATACTTTCAAGAATAAATTTTCCAAATATAAAGTATAAATCATAATATTTTGTTGGTATAATTCATGGTAAAAATATCTTAATCATTTTTTGATAAATTAATCATGGTTCATTTTATATTTGATTAAATTAGAATAGAATTTATAGGTAACTATTTAATTAGTTTTTTAACTTCATAATTTGAATCTATAAGGTCAATACGGGTGATCCAATGTGAATGAAATATTCGAAGTAATTAAATTTGTTGATGATGAAATTGATATTTTATAATTTAATAAAAAAATAAACTAGGATTCACGATATATTTTATGAATAATGATCTTAATTATTGAGGAGGATAAGATAAAATTGATATAATATTATCGAATTAGTTTAAACCATGTATATGCTTCGTAAAATCACTCCTGTTTCTAAGGAAAGATGCATGCTACAAAAGTATTGATGTATTTTTATTTTCAAACAGTAATGGATATTCAATTATTTTTTGTATATATATTGAATAAAGTTTGGATGAATTTTATGTATTCTATTATCTAAACTAGACGGAATACTTAGCAAGGTTATGGAAAAAGATAAAATTAAAGAAAATGTATCCTAGAAATTTGTTGGTGATATGAATTAATGTAACTATAATATTTGCACCCATGGGAGAACACACCCATTTAAAAGAAGTGTAAAATATTTGGATATTATAATTCGAGTATTGGATAATTTTTTATATTATAAATATAAATAATATATTTTATAATTTGTGAAAATAATAAAATTGAATATGTGGTAGATAAAATAGCTTCATATTTGACCATTGATGTAGTGAACCTAGACGCTCACCATGAGATGAAAAAAGAGATCCTGATACTAAATTTATGAATATACATATTATGAATATTGAGTAAAAAGAAGAATCAAAACTTATTATGTTCATTTGATGCATTTTAATTAAATATTAGGGGTCAAATTTGATTATATATTAATAGATGAATTGTAAAAAAAGAAACATTGTTAATGAAAGGATAAATGGATGTGTTTATTTATATTTATGTGCTTGTATATCATCAAATTAATTTTGGTATTTAGGTTCATTAAATATATTATTGAGAAAATACATTAAATTAAATATACCAATGATCTTGGAAAAAGGAAATTTTATAATGATCGAGTTTAATTCATTTTTTCATAAATATATACATATATACAATGACTCTATTGAAGAATAGGAAGATATCATTTATCATAGTGACATCCCAGGTGAGATTACTGAAAAAATTCCCCAATTTTAACATTGAAATCCAATAATGGAGGTTGTTTCTTGTATTAAAATTTTTATTAAGAACATTATAATAATTATAATGATTCTATAATGATAATAACTAACTATCCTAAGGATGTAGGTGTTGAACATTCCATAGGGTTTTCATTAGATTAAAATCAAATAATATATATATATATATAGATGGGATAATAATAAAATCAATCCAATATAGTAATCATTTTTAATCACTAGGGATGAAATTTATAAAAGAATACTAATAAATATTCACAAAAAGGATTAGGTATATTATATTGGTGAAAAAAGTTATAAAAACATCTTATTATTCTATTTACATACAATTATACATCCCACATAGTGGTTGTATATTGGGTAAGAGATAAAGTGATTCATTTATATCCTAATTGGTATATATTTTGAATTACCAAAGGTTAAAAAAAGATTATAAAGATATTTTTAATTTGTATAAACTTTTTGGAACCTAATCACCCTAATAATTTATTATTTATAAATGATATTATTATATTTCAATTGTTTCAGTGAATAGAATGTGTTATATGATCCTTTGGAACACACTTATGTAATTTAAAGGTGATGCATGATTCAATACCAATGGGATTAATATTTTGATATCTTTGGAGTCATGATTATACCTTCCCATGGTTCACCAAAGAATAGGGAAAAAATCCTTCCCACATCATCCTCTATGGTGATAAAATATAAACCATAGATTTAACTTATATGTTCTAAATTTGTTCCTCTCATAAAATTTTAATTGTTATAAAATATCAATGTTCTATCTTTTTATATTTAAATGATTCTTATACATGTTTTTTATTTAACACATATTTTGTATATATTTTATTAATTATAAGAATATCTATAGATGAAATGTTATGTGTCTTTTCATGATGATATAAATGGGAATGTTTTGACATGTGCATTGAAAATTAATAAAATTCAATAGAGAAGAATGGCATAGAATAATTTAACATGAAAAGAACACAATAATTAAATGTAATATCGGTGAAAAATACATTGATATATTTTCTATTAGAATGAATGAAAATATTACATTTGATAAAAATAGATAAATTTGGGATAAAGATGTGTCAAATGAATCACGTAGTGTTTTCTATTATAAATTCATGGATCATTTAAGGAATATTGTTATTGATGAATCCCTACACAAGTCTATATTTATCATGGTATGTTATATGAAAAATCATCTATATAGTCTTAATATGATGAAATGGATAACAAATTTTTTATGTCTGTATTAAGATGAATCACTTTCAAAAATATATTTGATCCCAAGTTATAACTTTTCAATGAATTTTTTTTCTCTAATTAGTGCGGAATTTAATAATACTATTTGTAGGAAAATTGAATCTAAGAATGATTTTATGGATGTAATAAAGTAATATAATAAATGAAACTCTCTCGATTATTGTAATGGATTGTCATCAATTATTTTGTGTACCAAAAATAAAGTAGAATGATCGTTTTTTACTAGGGGAAACAAGACAAATCATGATAAGATATAGAGATTTTAAAGACAATGTGTCTATATTGAAAAATAATTAATCAAAATGTGTAAATTCATAACAATAAATATCTATAGTATGGTGAAAATATTAAAATTTAAAGAAAAAACTCATATTGAATCTTTAATATATTTTGTAATAATTTTGTGGGAACAAAAGTTTCTAAAAATAATCTTTAAACATAAAATATTGAAATTGTATAAAATGACCTTGTTATCTTTTGATGATATATATTCTAAAATATATATAAATACGGTAGAATAATGTCCTCATAAATCTATTATATGTATTTTAGATTTTTATTTATGTGTTTACGTTCATATAAATCCAAGAAAAATATAGGCTATTAAAATTTCCAAGGGATCCACTGCCTCAAAGAATGTGTCTATATAAATGTCCATGACTATCATCTCCAATAATTAAATCTAAAATTGTATTATACAATCTAAAAAATTTAAATTAATGTAATCAATCTATTGATATTCTAAATGGAAAATAAATATATTTTTTGATATTTTATTACTTTTGTATATTTTTGTGTATAATTGTTGATTATTGTACCATCATGTCACTATATAGAGATAACATAATGCCGATATTTTTGGAAAACAGATATAATGTAAGTTGAATAAATACCATATTAAATTTGGATTTATTGGAAATTAGATATCCATAAATTATGAACATATTTTAACCTCTTAATATCTTATGTGATTATTAAAAAAATATGTTCATATAGAATAATATTTAACCTTTGTAATAATAATGAAAAAATCATACAATTTTCTAAAGAGAATAACATAATAGGATGTGAATAATTTGAGAAAATATGTCAATTATTACATTGAGATAATATCAAATTAATGATTTTATTTGACTAATTCAGGAAATTTATAAAGAAAGGAAAAATAAGTGTCTTAATAAAGATAAAATGCATATAATATGTCTAAAAAGGTGACAACATTTACCACTGTAAATTGTATATAAAAATCATCATTGAACGAAGTATGATGGACTTGGAAAATTAATCAATCCATGAAATAAATAATATATTTGGACTAATAGAATATGTCCTTAAAGATGTGTTTTATGGAGTACCTATAATTTAATAAAAAAACTATAAAATTAGTTTTCGTGGGTTGTAGTAAATCATTCATCACAACAATAAAGTTCTTGATAATTGTTCTTAGATATGAATAATTATTTCAGTTAAAAGGGATTGAAATTTTCATCTATTTAGTAAAAAATAAATTTCAACATATGATTTTATAAACAAGACAAATATTTTCAATGTTTGTAAATAATTCCTAACTATTTGGAGAACTTGTTTCTAATTAATAAAGATGATAATTAATCATGCGAAAATTAATACATCATTAACTAATTTGTTGAAAATGGTTACTCTTGTACATAATAATGTTTCGTAGGAAGGGAAACCAATTCTAACCAATGTATTTAATTTTGTAAGAATAATTATGTCTAATGAAATCATAAAGTGTAATAGACATCCATGATGAAAAGTGTTTTTAGGATGATATCCAACTCTAAACCACCATTCTACCCTATAGGACATACTATAAACCATCATTATTCATATACATAGATATTTGTGAAATATATTCTTTGAATTCATTGTGATACCTAATAGTTGATTACTAATTCAATGTTATGAACATTATACAATTGGGAAGTTAATTCATAATTGAAAATTTCAATAGGTATAATGTTATCATCATGAATCATTCAATTTAAAATATACTAATTAATATCAAACTCAACCAAGTATCATAGGATCATGGAGATTATTTATATGTGTAAAAATCTGATATAAATATTGAAGATGGTAATCACATGAGATGGAGATATCAAAATTATGAATCATCAAAAGTTTTATTGTATCATGGTTGATTTTTTAGTTTTTGATATCCTGTAGTAACATATTTTTTATCTATAATGGTAAATTTATCATTATAAATTTGGATTAAATAAAAAAATTTACCTATAGAGTTGTGATTTTAAAATAAATAATAGGATAAAATACAAATTACGAATGAAAATTTATGATTAATTTTATAAAAATAACAATAAGATTTAAATATTTTCTGAAAATTAATTTGTACAACCCTTATGATGAGATTTTATAGTTTATATTATATTATTGAAATTAAATTTACAAAGTTTTTTTTTTAATTGATAAATTAGTTTTCTATATTAGATAAGGATAATGTTGAATTATAGTTTATTAATAGATTTAATATTTATATAAATAATTTGTTAATACTCATCCCTAAAACAAAACAAATTGATTAGCCCAATATGTTTGAGAATAAAAAGGAAGAAAACCATAGGGTTGAATATGATTTTATAAATCATGGAAGATGAATAATTTATCCAAATTTCCCATTAGATAATTTATATATTAATTTTTGTTTGTTAATTTAGAAAATAACCATACATGGAAAATGAAGAAACTATTGAAACCACCATTATAATGTAAATTTTTATATATAGAAGAAGAAAAATGGGGGGGATAGAAATTCCAAAATTTTTGGGGTAGTTTTTTATCCATCAGCATATCAATATGTAATTCATGGAGTGATAGGTGAGGGAGGATGAATCATCCCATTATAGAAGAAAGAGATTTACACAATATTTTATATATTAGAGTGAGACTGGTCAATAATATTACCTAGTGTGATATTCAATAAGTCACAACTATAAATATGATTATTGTTAAGATGACATTATTCTAAATGAAAAGTGATGATTCTTATAATTTATACTCTAAAACAGTGTTTCACGGTTGGTAGAGTAGGTTACAAAATAACTTGGGATCTATACATTAAATAAATTTAAATCTATCAGAACTATTATGAAACACATAATGGATTAAATAAACCAGGTGAAAAGTATATTTAATATTATATAACACTCTGATGACTGTTTAAATAAGAAAATGTGAATTTTGAAATAATATGTGATTGTATTTTAATTTTTTTAGTCAAAAATTATTTTGTATATTATTATTTGTATAGAGAAATGAATAAGATTTCATTTAAAATAATATCACAATTTTTAAATTCATTTGATGTTATATGAGATGATTTTAAATGATTCAGATGCCCCTAAGTTATTGTGTTGTGTCTGTATGATTATAAAAATAATTTTTTAATTATATAAATAGGTATTGAAAATGGAAACATAATTGATTTTCCATAATGTTCGTTTATACTCCAAAAGAGTCATTATGAATAAACAAGGTGAAAATTCGCAAAGGTAAGGGAATTATGTAATGATGATTTAAATTTACATATGATTTATTTTTATATTGGATAAATCCCAATAATTTAATGTCGTGAGTTTTAAATGAATACATTGATGAATTTTAAGGGTAATTTGATATATTGTAAAGGTGATGAGTGACTTTTAAGAATAATTTTTCTTTATGAATGACCATATAGAGTCTCAAAATTTAACTGAATAATATGATTTAATTAAATATTTCATGGATGACTTTTATACATTGTAATATTATTTATATGTCAAATAATTGGAAAAATTTTAATGGATGAAATGTTTATAAATTTCTAGAATAAATATTATGAAGAAGGAATAATTAATCAGAATATTATAAATCCATATTTAAATATTAAAATTCTATATTGATTAATGAATCCATTATATAAAACTATGATTTTATAATATTAAATTATAAATAAATATTGATATCTCTTTTCAATTAATCTAGTATTTTAAAAAAATAAAATATTCAAAAACTGATCAAAGTTGAATGAAATATTCATATTTATTAAAATCTGTTAGTGATGGAACTACTCTATAATGAGTTAGAAAACATAAAAACAATTTCTATTGTCATTCTATTTTTTGAATGTATAATAATAAATAATGAATAGAATAATATCTTGTTGATATAATATATAATAATCATGATGAAGCACAACTAGCTTTTAGTATTACTCATTCTATAAAGGTGGGTGACATGTCGAAACAGTATCAATGTAGTATTGTTTTAGCATATTTTTTAAGTTATACTACTTTTTTTTGTAATTAATAGACTATATTTTTTATAAATATTATTAATTATATTGGATTCACTAAAATTATTATACATACATATGTAAGAATATGACTAGAAAATAGAATATGGTATTTCATGAGATTTATTAGAGACAGGAAGTTGATATGAAAGGAATATTCAAGGTCGTGGGTGAAACCCCATTTGATAAGGTTGAGGAAACTAAATAAATTTCATAGAGATAAGGTTTGTGAATATTGTTTCCAATTTAAATATATAATACACTATATTTAATGATTCAATAGTATAAATTCAAATAGGATGTTGTATAATGTTAATTTGTATTTGTCTCTCAATAAATAGTTCTCGAGATCTCATAATTATTAAAAAAAGAGTACAAGATATATAACATATAAAGTTACATATTATATATTTTAGAAATGAAGAATATGAAGAAATAATTATGTTGATATGATCTATTTTAGTCAAAGAAGAAGGTGAAGCATAAGAGGACAAATGATACCCATAATTATATTGGATTGAGGTAGTGAGAAAGATATATGAACCAATTAGTTTTTGGGTGTTTATTGTTAATGTTTTTCATAAAATTCTTTATTAGAATTCAAGATTTACAAACACATAATTGATATAATATAGTGAATTTAATTTAATGTAGATTAATGAGATTGGGTATTTTATTGAGACTGAGTGCCACACTATTCTTCATAATTTCTGAAAGGATTTTATGGACACTTTTTATGAAGGAGTTCATTTAATTTGATGATTCTAACACAGGGAATAAATTTTTGATCAACATAAAAAAGGTTTAGAATGAGAAACATTGATTATTGGTGGTTCTAGTGTGAACACTAATGTGAATAATGTTTTATGTTGTATAATTACTATGTCAAGAATATTGATTATTATCCTCTGGTTATGAATGTAAAAAATCCTAATGTTTACCCATAGTAAAATAATATAGTTATGGTCTCCACTGGAGCATAATTCCATCTCACCTAATATTGTAAGAAATATTATACAATCCTGATAACATAATTCACATATGGTTATGTACTTATAAAAAAAGAGTAGTTTTATCATGATAGTGTGAGACCATATAAAAACACTATTTGTTTCACATTAAATTATATTCTATATTGAATTTGTTATTGTATGTTCAGTAAGGGATATAATTTTGAATCATATGTTAACACGAAACCTGGGATCAATTACAAAATTTGTTAAAATCAAAGAAGATTAATTTAAATTTTAAAAAGTCAGTGACAGTCAATTCAGAGCCTCTCCACATTTCACTTGACAACATATGATATTAGTATAATTTTAAATTACACATACATGGTTTTTTCTTCTTCATGATTAATTATAATAACATTATCATAAATAAAATTTTTATTCATAATTTGTTTATCACTAGAATAATGTATTTATTGAATAATTTAACTAATTTAGATACATTTTCAAACTATAATAATGAATTCAAATCATTTCTCAAAAATAAATTTTCATTATTATGAATGTCATATAATTCATAAGATTCCATATAATCCTTAATCAACTTCTTCCATGAATGTTAATCCTCTTTTGTATTTAACTTTAGTTCAAGGGAGATTCTGAGATTCTGCAATATATTATTACTAGAGAATCCATGGTTTTGGAATTATGTATGTGTTATGGACATGAGTTCAATGTGTAGTTTCTAGAATGAATGGATGGAGATAGATAAGTAAATGTAATCTGGATAGAAATTAACCCGTTCTTATTTAATGATGAGTTTAAAGGTGACTTTCTTGCCTATTATTGGCGGTGGGAATAAAGGAAATGGTGTTATTGGCATCCACAATGGAAATATAATGGTCTAGTTATATGAAATTATAGTTTATAAAGAATATTTTCATTTTTTAAAATAACATATGTTAATCTAATGAGATTTAAAATTTACAATAATTTATCATACTAGTTCCCTTGAAATCTCACCATATAATATTTCATTTGATTTAGATAATGTATACAAGCCGGACCAGCATTCCTGACTCATTTTTTTAAAAAATATCTATATATTTAGATTCGGTACATATAAAAATGACCTAATTATAAACATTCTAAACATTTAATGGGAAATTGAATTATTGGATCACTTCAATATATATATATATATGTTTTGGTTGTTATAGAATTATAATTTTTTTTTGGCATAATTAAATTTATTTATAAACAAATTTTTCATAAAAATATATTTTATATATGTATATTGTCTTCACATCATGTAACGCTATATGAAAAAAATAAAAAAACCAGACATCAAATCCTAGGGGAAAAATAATGTTGAACCCAAATGCTCATTAATGTTATACATAATAATTCATAAAAAAATTTCATAAGTTATAATAATATGACAATAAGTGGTTGATGACATAATCCATGTAAATTAGTATTACATAGGATAACTCATACCCATTACAACATTGATCATAATACTTGTTATATGGATGTACTATTTATCCAAGTATAAAATTAATAAGTATAAATAATTATCATCCTTTTGATATTAATCTGTATCAAAATAACCATTATAAGCTTCTAAAAAGCATAAATATAACACGGTAGAATCACTGAAAATTTTCATCATAGACCAATTACAAGAAACATTATAAGTGGAATAACCAATATGGTAAATATTGATCATAATTATATAGGGAAAATAATCATAAACCAATGAGTCAGAGATATATATCATTCTAACCTATGCTCATTTGTTTTATTGCTCGGACCCACCATCATGAGCTATATTCGGTTTACCCAATGTCATAAGAAATTTCCATGAACATTATCATAATCACAACAAAAAAGAAATTTTTTAACATCCCAATAACCACTGATCCTTGAAATCATTATTTACCAGGACAAAAGAAATTGATTCCCTGATAATCTAATAATCCATCAAGAAAAATAATAATTAAGGTATCATTAAAACATATCCCTTGTGGATTTTATTTGAAATACATGGTTTTTTTTCACTAATAAATATAAATATAGTTAAATTATTAATAAATATATTCTTTTGTAAAATAATATTTCTAAATTGAAAAATACTTTTAAGAACTATAAATCCCCATAATATTACAGAAACCCATTTATATTAAACTAAATATTGAAATTTATAATAATAACATAATATAAAATATCATTCATGATGGTGGGAGAACCCATGATTGTTGTAACCATAAAAAAATTATTTTAATACATTACTAAATGGGGTCAAAATATACCTATGTTGAAAACGATAATGATATTCCTTCTAAACCCTTATAAAAGACTGTCAAATATCAGGTATTACATATTTATAAAATCATCTATATTTAGGATATAATATTCATAGAAACACTTTATAAAGATGGATATGGAAGGGAAATATTATCATTCTAAAAGAGATATATGATTTGTATCACATACAATCAATAATCTTGATGATTCCTTAATAAATAAAGGAGGAAATGGAAAAATTAAAATATAGAAAACATTAATAACTATGGGAGAACCTAAGATATTTATTATAAGAAAATAATTGCATATGATTTACCACAAATAAATGTTTAACAAAAACAATATAAACAATTAATGAGATTGTAACATAAATAAATCACCATTTTGGAATAATTTGACTGAAATTAATTGAAATAAATGACATAATATGGATTTAAAAAACCATGAATTGAATGAAATAATATGATAATATACACTATACAGAGTTATTTAAAGCACACTTTGAAATTATCATACAAAAAATTATTCTTATCTCATTAAAATTAGTTTGAGAGAAAGAAAAATAATGTAAAGGTAACTGTATTTAATGTGATAATTAACACATAAGGTGATTATGTGAAAAAATTAAAATCCATATAAAAAATTTGAAATATTTAATAATATCATTTAAGTATTAATTCACACATAATCCTAACTTTAACACATTCAATGATGTAGAAGTATAAATCTGTCAAGGGAAATTGAGTCAAGAAACTCCATACCACTCTATAACATTAAATTCAGTTCCCCTTGAATAAATAATTTTAATTGAAGAACAAATAACATTTAGTGGAATTTATTTGTGATATTAAATTTAAAATTGAAAATCAACACTTCATATGAAAATATTAGTTTAATTACCTTAAAATATGCCTCAATAAATATAAATTGAGATGAAATCCCTTCCCATTAGTCCAAAACCTCAATATATGTTCTTTACCTTTAATAAAATAAATCAATACCAATTATTAAAATATATATGTACCTATAATTGTTTTATTACATAATCATTGATACATTTTTTATTTTATTTCTATGTCATATTTATTACATTATTGGTTAATTCAATGCCATTTTGTTTAAAGGTAATATGTTCATAGTTCAAAAATGTCTTCACATTGCTAACCATTATAAAATATGAATGCGTTTCATAATATAAATAATAATAATAATGAGAATAATATCATTTTTAACATTTATTATACCTTGAAGACCCAATCTTATTGATGGTTATTTGAAATAAATTACCTTATAATCATATTGATAGTTTGACTTATATATGCATGACTAAGGTTTCCACATTTAACTGAACATGAATGATAATACGAGTGTATTATTTAGTCATTACATATTTATTATTATTTTATTAATATAATATTTTATATTTTAATACATTGTGTATATCATCCATGTTATTTGGGGATAAATAATGAATCACATTATATCAAAGAGGCATTAATCCACACGTAAACAATATAAACATTACCATTTATCACTGTAAATAAATGTAAGAGAGTCATATGATATATAATCATGAAAAAGGAAAATCATTTAATTAATATCATATAAATACATTAATTATGTAATTAAAAATAACCTTTTTTGATGGTTATCGAGGACAAAACACACCACTCCATGGGGGTGGTAGTGGACACATATACATGAATGATGATTTTCCCTATATGATTGAAAATGTGATGAAAATGGGTAATAAAATTTTCATACTAACACTTTAGTATATATTAGATAGTTAATTTATTATACTATCATGTTATAATTATATATTATTGAATTATAAGAGATAATAAATTTAAAGAGGTTGGGTTGGATGATTTCTTTTTCTTCGATAGGTAACCCTTATATATTATTTTACAAACCCACATAAATTGAATTTAAAAAGGCCATAACCTAATATATTTTAATATTGAACAAAGTAAGATAATTTTATAGGGTTCGGTTAATTATGATGGCATAATGTTGTGTAAAAAAAGTGAAATTAGGTCTGTCTATTAATATGAGTGGGGAGGGTAATTTTTTTGAAATAAATAAAATATTATAAAATAATAACTTTTTATATCATGTAAATTGGTTAAATTTTTTTTTTTTAAATAAAAGGTTATTTTTTTCTTAATATAATCAATAATTAAAATTTAAAATGTTTTTAAATATTATTTTAATATTTTTCTTATATTTTTACACCTCAGCCAACAAATATTAACCTTAATCATGGTAAAGACTTTATATAAATTAAAATGTAATATTTATACTTTTTATGTGAAAATATAACAATGACTATTAAATTATAAAATTTAAATCCATTTCCCCCTTCAATTTAACAATTTCATGATTTGTTGAATTTTTTTAATAATTTTTTAAAATTTTATTTAACATAAAATAAAATTAATTTCAATTTTGATGCTTTTCAATTAGTTTGAAACAAACAATTAGAATATAGTAATTAATTTATAAAATAAAAATTTCAAATATCTTAATTATGAATTTTTTATTATTAAAATATTATTAAAAATTAAATCAATAAAAAATTATTACATTTTGAGTTTTCAAAAACATTTAATTGATTTTTTAATACCTGAATAAGAATTGATCCAATACTAATAGAGTATTTAAGGTAACCTTTTCATGAATAAAAATTAAAAATTAAAATAAAAAATAAAATTATAATTTCTCTATAAGTTATAATTTTATAATCAAACATAAATATTTAATCCATTTCAAAAAAATTAATAATAATAAAAACAAGAGGGTCATAATTTTTATTTTAACCAATTCATATAAAATTACAAAGTTAATAATTAATTATTAATTGAAAATAGACAAATATTAAATTTCGGAATCCTTGTTAAAGAATTATAATCATACAATGAATTTAATTAGCTAATTTTAATGAATTTCATGCCGTATCATGTTATTTTAAATAATAATTAACTCATTTTACCATAAAAATTATAACAAAAAATTATTGTAATTACAATTTATAGTGAAAAATATTATGTTGATCATATCCAATAATTTTAAATAATCCAAAAAAAATCTCGAAACCATTTAATCAAATAAAATTCACATACATGGAATATTTTAATTTAATATTAATCAGAATATGTGTGATAAAAAACAATTTTCTAGACAAATTCCCTTTTATGTATATAAATGTTCCTATATGAAATGGAATTACAATATTGATTCTAATATAAATTTATAGGATTTATTTTTATTCAAAATAATATAATTATATTTTGAATCTAATATAATATATAATGTGACTTTTTAAGTACATAAATAGAAAATACATTTTTAAGAGAAATTTTATTTTATTTATACATTGAAAAAACCTACATTTTTTAAAATTTTCAAAAAATCATCCTATTATAATTATATCCTTGGGAATTAAAAAAATATATCTTTTATAGAAATAAAATTTCGATATCTTTTTGATATTAAATAAAACATTTACACAAATAAATATATAACTAAAATTTTAGAAGAAAAACTATTTTTTATTTATAAAATGACATTAGTAGAAACTTTAGTGATTATATCCTATTAAGTAGTCAAAAAAGTATTGATAATGAAAATTATATATATATTATTATTTGGTTAATCATTTCTATTCCAACTAATTTAATATAGATATTAACATGTTGAAATTTAAATATAAATATTTTATGTGTCTATCAAAAATAGAATTTCTTTTTCAATATGATATAAAAAATAGTACTTTTGAAATATTAGGATATTAAATTCTCCCCATATTTAAGAAATCTTATCCAAAAATTGATTTGGAGATTCAAATCCAAGGGGGTGGCATTTAAAAATACCATTTTGGAAAATCGATATTGGAATTTTTTTAGTAAATATTCATTTTGAAAAGGAGAAAACGAAAATTATAATTTTAAATGGAATAACACATATTGGGTTACCAAATAAGATAACATTAGTGGGAGTGGAGATTATGGACATGGTGGGAAAAAATAAGGTTCAATTAATTATGAATAGTTTCATTTAACACTGATAAAAATATAGTTAATCAACATGAGAAAGTCAATAACTACCAAACCATAATACAATATTATGTGAAAAAGAAAATACCTTCATCAGAAATGATGGTAATAGGATTATTTTTTTACTTTTCATAGTTGTAGACAACCTTTACAACCTAAAATATGAACAATAGTAAACAAGGTAAGTTGAATTTCTGATGTTCATACATTATTAAATTTCGACCACAATCATAATTTTTTTCTCAAAATGATTAGAATTCAAGATTTATTTTTCATTTTAGAATAACTAAAATAACCTTCTAATAGATCACATAAATTTAAAAAGTATAATATTTTCTTCTTTAGATATAATGAAATTAACTAAAACTAAAATGTGAGTCACATCATTAGAAAATAAAAAAAATAATAAAGATTCATATGAAGAAATAATATTTTAATATCCCAAATTCCACATTAACACAAATTTTTCCATAAAGATATTACCACAAAAAAATTAGATTATATACAAAATAAAACCAATAAACATAACATTATAAAATGTTTTGTCCATAAATATTTTATCATTCCCTTTAACACACATCTCCAAAAATAAATTAGTATTCTTCAAAAATAATACTTCTCTTTAACAAATATGATACACATATGGGTCACTTACTCACTAACATAATAAAACATCACCAAAAAATTAATTAATCATCTTAAAATCTCATCACTAAGAACATCACAATTTTTTTATAATACTTTTTCATTATGATAATGATTAATCATATAAACACATAATGGTATCAATAACCCTTTATTTAAACATACATTTAAACATCCTAATCTAAATTGTTATCTAAAATTTTCCTCAAACCCAAACATTAACAGCTTAAAACCTAAACACTTTAATCCAGTGATAGATGCACAATTATTACATTGATTTATTTTATAATGGTAAAAATGTCTAAATTTATACAATTAAAAACTTAAAAAATATATCAAAAAAATTGGATCACTTATATAACTAAGAACAATTTAGGTATTGTGTTTTTGATAATTAGTAAAAACACATGCATAATATTCTTGATGCCTGAAAAAAATAGTTTAAAAACAAATATATAATCTCTAATAATAAATTTAACATATATTAAAAATTTTATAAAAATATATATAAATGTTTTATTTACCACCTTGTTAAAATGAAATAAAAGATGGGTGGGCTAAATTTCTCAAAAAAGGGTAAAAATAAGAATTATCAATTTAATGTCACTAGTGATCATAAAATGTGAAAAATGGTATGATTACATAATTAATAATCCTTAAAATAACATAATATAATTCATACCAATCAGAACATAAATCATAAAACTAGTAAAATGGAATAATTATACAGCAATGGAAATAATCATGGGAATCAAAAAGCAGGATCCTTGTAATATTAATCTTGATCAACAGAATGATAAAAACTCATAGAATACAAAAGAAAAAATAATTTATGTCTTGTACAATTAACTTCATTGAATATTATCAAGATTATATTCTAATTAAATAATCATTATGGTCAAATTGCATCTCAATTATCTAGAGAACATCATCATTACATATTTAATTTGAAAAAAATATCATCCTCATCCATTATCTTGAGTTATATCAGTCACACCCATCATAATATGTTTTATAGGGATAGCCCTTAATTATGAATGTTTACTAGTAAACATATCATAAGCATAACACATGAAATTTTTCATTTTTAAACAAAATAAAAACCATTGTTCTTTTATTTCATGATTCATCCATGGAATAAAAACATGTTCCTTGAAAATTTCATAATCCATGTAAATAAATAACTAGGTTGATGTCATTAAAATATATCTACATAGATTATTATCTAAAATAAAGGTTTATTATGTTTGATGAATATAAATATCATAAAATTTTTTCTTATAAAAACATTTTATTGAAAATAACCATTCCCCATAAAAAAATAACTTTTAAAATTTAAAAAACCACTATATGTTTTGAAAATGTTTTTCATTTAATGTATCAATGAATATTTATATGTATATATTCAATGAAAATAATGTTAATGAAACCAAGAAAACCAATTCATTCTATAAATGTTAAAAAGAAACATTATTTTCAATCATTTTTAATGACAAAAAGTTACCCATGTATAAAATGATAAGGTACATCATTTTTAAACCATTTAAAATAATGTCAAAGACTATATAACATTATAATGGAAAATCAAATATGATTAAGAAATTCTATTTTTTAAAACATTTTTTTGTGAATGGTTATGTAAGATAATTATTCATACTGTAAAAGATGATAAAAGATAAATATAAAATAGATAAATCATTTATTATGTTTTTTAATCAATATTGGTGGAAATATAAACTAACCCTGGAAACAAAATTACAAACTAGATGATAAAAACGTTATGTGGATTATACAATACTATGTTTTCCAATAGGTATATATTAATTGACATTCTAGTTTGACCTTTTATTATATCTTTGTAATATTCCATAGGGAACTACGGAAGGGGCCAGAATCATTCAAGGATTATTTGGAGGCAGAATCAGAAGATTTTTTGAGAACCATAGGCAGGTTCACAATTAGCCTATAGTAAGTGGTCTCCATGTCTCCCCAATAATAGGATAAATATTGTTTTAACCATGAATATTAGGCTTTAATATGATGAAAATCCTATAAAAATCATTATGTGAATCTATCCAAGTGTGCACAACATTTTCCTAAACGAGTACATAGGCCGTGTGAGCTATGGGTGCAAAAAAATTAAAAACACATAGTTTTTGTTTGATTATACTAACCATTTTCATGTGTTATGTGAGTTGTGTCTAATGGGTAGTGTGATCCAAACTATTGTGACACAATTTTATAATTTTTGTGATCAAAACCTAAGTCCGTAAAAACGGTGATTTTATGATTTTACATTAATTATACTAAACCAAAATCCACCCATATTCTTCACAACATACACAACAGACCAAACATTATGCATCTCCCGTATTTCATCCATGTATTATTTATGATATATATTCCATATATTATCATTATTTAAATCCATTCATTGTTTTTGAATCCAATCGGTGTGTCCATCTGTGCACATAATTAGTTTCATAGGTTATTTTTCTATCTTGGATGTTATAACCATGAATGTTCATATGCATATTTTTAGAATATATGTATTGTTTCTATAATTTCTCTATTTCTAAATAAAATATTAAGATAATATTATATAATGACTATTGTAATGTAATATAGTAGGAGGAAATGTGGTTTTTCATTAATGTATTGTTTTTATACCATACTCTGTTATGCGTCACACTAGATATCCTGAATATTTCCTTGTAAATTTGTAATTCATAAATTAAAATGATAGTCCTTTCACATGATACATGATGTTGTCCGATGTTAACAATGTCGACACAAGACACCCCTTTGGATGTGTTCTTATATATGCATCTACACTATTATTATCATATTATGGAAAAACACATATTAAGGTTGTTATTTTATTAAATTATGATTAAAAGATTAAATTGAATTAATTAACATGTTAACAAGTCTATGTCAATTGAAACATACTAAACTGTGATGTATTCTAATGAATAATTTGAATTAAATTAAATTTTAAATAGTATAAAAGTATCATATGGTGAATAAAAACAGATGGTAATGGTTGGATGTTATTATGAACATTATATAATATAATACGATGAAATGACTAGGGGATTTCATGGATTCCTTATCTAGGACTACCATGAAAACCCATAGTATTGCACTTTATTCAATGATTAATTTATCTAATGTTGATACCCCTTTTGAAATGATCACTATCTTATATTTATGTATTCAAGGACATGGATCCATGTACTCGTCCGTTATAATTTCTCCTAATATTAGAATTTCGTGAATTTTATCCATAAATTTAGTTGGATAACATAGATTACAGGACACCATGGATAATTTTGTTGGTCTCCATTCATGTATGGCATGATGAAACATGGGACTTATTCCAAGTGATCAATAGAATTATTATTATAGGAGTGCAGTTTGAATGGTAGACCCATGAATTAAGCTCATACAATTGATTCCAACGTAACAAATTCCTATAGTGTGTTGGTTATACCTTCTAAGGTCATGGAGTTCACCATTATGATATTATTCATGGATTCCCTATTTATATTAGTCAGAATCCATCAAAATCATTTTTTATGTATATATATATATATGAAGAAACATGTTTATATCCATTTAGAAAAAGGGAATATTAAGTATGGTCTTCTAGTTGTACCATGAGGAATAATATATTCACTATGGATATATATATATATGTTATGACCATAAATATTTATATCGAAATAGTATTTATTTTAAATTCACTAGACATATTATATTAGGTATTTTTGGGGGGGCCTATTGATTTTTCCTCACACCCTATTCAGTCCTCCATTTGGTACCCTGATAGGCAACATGAATTTTGGTAGGGATAATGGGATGTTCCCAGTTATGGAAAATTTATTTTCACTACTATGATCGAGTATAGAATCATAGGACTGAGCTAGATCATGATATTTTTTAGACATTAATTTTTTTAAATTTGTTATAATTTCTATATAATGTATTCTTGTATAATTACTTCACTATCCCCTAGCCCTATATTTGTATTGCATCTAGAAATTATTTCATTGAATATGGTGTATTATTTCTTTTATCTATT
Organism: Viscum album; assembly: GCA_963277665.1. Classification (NCBI taxonomy): domain Eukaryota; kingdom Viridiplantae; phylum Streptophyta; class Magnoliopsida; order Santalales; family Viscaceae; genus Viscum; species Viscum album. Next base: position 603,465,462 of record OY728166.1, read on the forward strand.
TATTATTAGTGCGATGGTTGAATACTTTTTTTCCCACTTTCATTTTTATGGTGATTAATTATTTTCGACCGTTGTGATTCACTCTGACAATCATGATTTACTCAAAACACTATACCACATTAGACTATCTCTATAAGTAATTAAACTCTATCATAAAAGGAGGGATTCCCAAGTACATGTGACTATTGTTTCTTGTCACGTATCAGTCAATATGGCTTGGGACATCATTATTTTGTATCAGAGAATTTATCTTTTTGAATTACTAATTATGGATGGTTGAAAGGATATTATGAAGTGTTTTTATTTGGTAATCATCTTGTTCATCGAATAAACTATCTAAGTTATAGGAAAATATACATTTTCTATTAAATGAGAAATTTGGTTGTTTTCTTCTATTATGTTTGTTTTATTTTCACCATAGGGGGTTTCATTTTAATTTTGATTTAAATATGAATATGGATCATTAACCATGGCTGAGTACGCTAATAAAACACTATTCATGCATCATTTTAGGCACTTGATTTGTTATATGTAATATATATTTCGTGATATATTTATTTAATATCATAAATTTATTGTATTATTTCATGAATTCCATGATTTTTATACTTCTTATTGTGGAAATTTTTTATTAAAAATATATAAAATAATTGTTTATGTAATGTTTATTCATCAAATTAAAAAATCTGTTCACATATAGCTTAATGGAGGAATATTAATAGACAAATTATCACATAATTGATCCATGTAACGTTAGATACCTGGAATGAAATGATAATTTATTTCATTTAAATGGAATGAAATTTATATTTGTAAGTGTTTTACGATAAACATTTTGATAAGTTATCCATATAATTGAATCATCGTGTATGAATTCTTATGTTAAAAGAATTAATGTAATGGTCTGGAATCTGTTACATAATGTACTTATTGTTACATACATTTTATTACTTTATAACGTGGTATTGGTAAGTCATATTACCATAACATGATATATATATATATATATATATATTTGTATATGTAATATTTGATTTCTGAGAAGTGAAGAGTTTTTTATTGTTATATGTGGTTTAAAATGGTATCTAATATATAATTCTATTCTAATAATTTTTATGAAAACTCTATATTGTGAAACCCTATTGTGAAATAAAAATCCTTGAACCATAATTTATACTGGACTCCTTAGTGTGATGTTGGGAGTGTTTCTTATCTTCCTTAGAAACCGTTTATATAACCCAAACATATCTTTTGGATGAGTAAAATGGTTGTTCAATTTTTATAGGGGATTTGTAACTATCAAATTCTATTATTTGAGGAAATTTATATTTTCAATTAGTATATTAAGGAATGTTCATGGAAATTTTTTATATATACCTCCATTATGGCATTAGGTTTAGTGGCCAGAGGGTAGTGAAAATGATACTCTGGAAATGCAGGGACTAAACCCACCAATATTATATATTATAATAAAACACGAGGCTCCACCAATTTTACCTATTCTGGTAACTGATGTTCATATTTGAGATTGTTTTATATATCTAGTATAGTCCATGACTAAATGTATATTACCTATCCAACCAATATCAGTGCGTACTCAGAATTTTTATCTTCATCATCATCCTATATTTATAGGGTATGGAGTTCCCCATGATAATGAGTCATAACTAGAGACATTTATTTTGGTCATAGTTGATCTATAAAAATTTCAATAATGTAAATTGACTATCAAAAATAAATTATTATAGAATCTTCCAAGTGGATGTGTGATGAATTAACATAGGAAGATCGACATACAATTATACATTATAGGGATATCCAATCTATACTATTTTATTAATTAATTAATGAGAAATTGAGATCCAATCAAGATAATGGTTTTTGCATCAGCATCCAGGCACTCAATCCGTGATGGAGGATCCACACATTTTTCAGATCTCTAACATTTTATTCTAACTATTCTTGGTGAATAGTTTCACACAGATAAGAAATTTATTAATAATATCATGTATTCCATTAGATCACTACCAAACATTTTCCTTTTAAGGATTTCTATAAGGAGATTAAAACAATCCCTCATCCACGAGTGTATTTTATGGTTGGTCGAAGTTCAATAGTAAGTTAGTTCTAGAACATGGAAGGGAAGATAATTTTATTATTGTAGGATGTTTCAATATATGTTTTCTCATCAGGGAAGTGGTAGCCTGAGTATCTGCATAGCTATCAGTATGGTATTCCATCAGTGTGGAACATTGCTACACATGAAGGCCCAATGAAATAGAGAACTTGTATAATGTCAATCATGAATAATTATAGTCTATATTTACTGTTTTATTGATGTTTTACTCTATTTATTAATGGAATATGTTATATAAAAGATTCTACTTTTGGAGATGGATTAGTAAAACTATGTTAAGATTGAATTTGGACTACTACATGTCTTTTAGTCTATGGAGGTGGATGAGGTAAATGAATCCAGACATCTAATTTTGATTAACAATATGGTGATCTTGCTTTAGGTAATTAGGTTGAATCCTAGTATCATGTATCAGGAATGATATAAATATAATAGTTTAAATCTAAAGAGAGTAGTTCTAGTCTATCTATGGTCCATGTAATGAGTTTGGTTGACTTAACATTAGTATGTGATATATTTTAAATATTCAACGTTAAATAATCTATTTCATTGGGTATCATTGAAATTGTATGACTTGAGATTGTAAACATTTTTAGTGTGATGAATCTCAATACTCAATTGGTAATGGAATCAATATGTGTATTCATATGTAATAAATATCCCCTTTAGATTAGAGGATATAATTTCTTCCTGAATATTTTCATTCTTGAGATGAGATGTTTTGATATCATTCTAAAAATGGTATTTTATGTTCCCTTTCTAATCTATATTGATTGTTCTCATTGAAATATTTCATTCTCCACACAAAAGTGACATAAGTTTATTTACTAGGTTGTATGGGGTATATTGGAATGTAATATTGGACTTGAGAATCGTGTGATGGGATAAGTTTCAACCTATATTTATAGTTATATTAAGAGTGATTATAGACCAAATGAGATGTAATTACCACATATATTGTGCCAATTTAGGGATTTATTCTATGAAAAATTGTCTCAGATTCAAATTTTGAGAGTTGTAGAGTCTAATATTATGCTTGATTCTTCCGTTATTCAGTAACTACCCCTCATTAGTAGATGGAATATACTGGATATCATGAAATATAAAGATAATGATAGGACCTGAGAGACATATTTTTTATACAACCCATTACATCACATTGTGGTTATTTCATGTTTTCACAAAGAATTTAGATCAGAACCTTTGTCTTTGTGTGTAATATGGAAGGTTTAATTATCTTATCGATATGAACTAGTACCCACTCACATGAATAGATGACATCTTTGATCATCACTGAGGAGACATGGTCTTACCAATGACAGATTTAAGGTTAGAATATCGTCAATTAAAGGTTAGAACCTAATAAATACCAAATTAAATATACCATAGTATGTGTAACATGTATTTTAATTTGGTAATGCCACTAAATCTCACTAATGTGATATAAAATTTATAAGGATGACAAATCTGTTTTAACCCATAGCTAGATTCTATTGTAGTGGTTTTCATGATAGATATATTAGTATATTTTAAAATTTTATATGATCATGTAAACTACCTTGATATCATAATGAATATATATAGAGCACCAGATATACCCCAACATCACAAAATTTATCTTTAGGATTGATATTTTTCATTTCATGGGTTATATTATCTATGAATAAATAATATCACTGGATCCCATGAAGGTGAGAGATAATGATTTTTTGGTGTATTTAAAGAAAAAAATTTAACTAATGAGTTTTTTCTGGAATGGATTGTTATTATACGAATTTTATTCATATTTTTAATGATTTTTTGTACATTATAATTCGTGAAAAACAAAGGCAGTTAAATCCTATTAATCTGATGCTTATGAATTTTTATCAGAAGCGTAAATGTATTTTGTTCTCTGTAACGATTTTAATTTTACTAGTGCTAGGAAAAGGATATAACTTTTATTTTGATACACCACTCCTTAGGACATGAGCACTTTTAATGGAAGTGGATCATGTCATGTAGAATGATACTCACTAGTTGAAGCCTACCATATCTAATTATCTGATACATGATCCTGATCTAGTTTCAGTAGATATTTCATTGAATAGTTTGAGGATATACTTATTGGGATAATGAATTATTGTATAAATGAATGTATAAGTATTAAATAAATAGTAGAATACTATGATTTAAAACAAATAATGTAATATTTGGTTGAAGATCATCATTTCCTAATTTTTGACCTTGATTATATGTATAATAAATGTAATGTAGGTGTTGATGATCTTAGTCAAAAGACTCTAAAAAATTATGATTAATATTTAAATTTGGAGTTGAAATTAATGGCACATCATTTTTAGAATCATATTGACATTCAGGAGATCCATGGTTAGCATATTATTAATTCAATAGTAATTACCTCATCACATATAGATCCTCTAGATATGGTTCATATTTTTGACCATCAAGTCTTGGTTTTGAGGGAATGTGTTTTTGGTGATGACACACAACTAAGTTGGGTCAATATAAAGAATCAGCATTTTTGTATTCAAGGACATCTACAAGTACCTAAAAACACATTAGAGTAGATGATGCAATAATATTATGACATTAAATTGGTAGGGGAGGATGTTCTACTATGAATATGAATCATTGATGAAACATTATAGTATGTACAAAGGTTGAAAATGAACAGGGATATATCTAATTATATTAAAAAATTCTACAAAATTTTTCACCTCCATTAAATATAATTTTCTTTGGAAATATTGTCTTCTTTCATGATTCACCATGATTGGGACAATGATAGATTGGAAACCAAGGGATTTTGGAACCTAGGTTCGTTGGTACATTCACGATCATTAATATAGTTGGGTTGGTAGAATATTAGATATATATAAATCATATTTATCAATCCATGAAATATATATTCAATATTCTTAAACATTGTCAATATTTTTCTAATAAATCATATACTTTAGATTCTAAATATGTAATGTTAGAGACTGATGAAATTTTTGAGAAGTAAGAATTTCATATTATTGATCCTCACATTATATCACATTATTTTTTGTTAACACCATTGGTTCTGATGTTGTGGAAGAACCTCCATGTATAGGATGAGATAAAGGAGTGAGAGGCCCATGTAAGTGCTCGGTGTTTAGATTTATTCTTCGATGTAAATCAAAGACACATGGAAACTTGGGGATGGGTTTTTGTAAGAAGGGGAGGTTTTAAGAACTAGATTTTCAAAGAGGTACATATTATAAAAAACATATATTTAAAACTATTAATAAATATTTATAGTAGTTCCTATGGGACTATGGAAGTGTTGGAGAGTTTCCAAAACCTATTTAGTTCCATGTTCATTATTTTTTAGAACCATATTGTGTCTTATTTTCGGGGTGTCATTATTTATAACAATTCAACTCAACCATGCTACCCAAATAGGAGGAGAAAAGATGGTTTATTAATTCAAGGTATTCCATATTCTTGTATAATTAATTCATTACAATACAGGTTTATGTTTTATATTTTTAATGTTGATTCATTAACAATGTTCATATTTTGTGAAGGTTTTTCAATGTAGAGATTGAAAATGAATTTTGTTGCATAGTTTGTTTAGATATGCTCATAAAACATTATAGGTGTTGATCATAGAAAACAGTATACACAATTATTTTTCTAGGTTGGCATAAACATGCGGCCAAACCAAGTTCCCCGTTAAAATGATTGATTTTAGGATTTTCCCATACTTATTTTTACCCAAAATACCACATCTTCATCTATATTATCTTCATTGACAACATGTAGGTGTGGACCCATATATCTTGATAATATATATTGATAGATCAATTTAGTTTGAGCTCATAAGTGACTCGAATTCAACACATTGGATCTCCCTTAGCATGTGTTTCGTTCCCCCTAATTATTTTCCCTATTTATCACACCAACATGGTTTCAATATTAATGAAAACTCATATTTCATATATTTTACTGCTTTTATACTTCCATTAATTTCTCAAATTCAATATCAAATTTGATTTTGATATCAAAAATGAAGTTTTCTATCAATATAGGGTAGTTGTCCTAGTATTTTCCCCAAAAAATCTATTTGTTTATATTATTCCTAGTCATGTTGCATACAAGAATTCACAATGGTTTCATTGAAATATTATTATTAATAAATTAATTTGAAATTGCATGGTTGAGATACTCCCATAGACCCTCGACATTCTATGTGGCTGTGGACTATGACTCTATCCACCCATTTGAATGTCTTTATATATGTACCATAACACTTTTACATGGATAATAACACTAAACACCCTATTAATTTACTATTTTCTTGTAACTTAGGATTATAATTACATAAATAATTTAAATGAAAAATGTTATATGATAAATTTCAATGGACATCCAATTCCACTTTAACCTTTTTATCTATGAAATTGTACAAATTTTAAAGGGATTTAAATGAAATTTGTAATGTTATAACGGTATAACATGGACCATAAAAACATATGAGTATTCTTGGCACATAAATTGATTATTAAATGTTTTTATAGAAATAATTACAAAGGGTATTTCTTCAATTTCCTACTTGGTACTTCCATGAATTCGTTGTCGAAAATACACGATTCATTATTGTGTTATCAAATATTTGATACCCATCATAGACTTGGTCATTAATTTATATTGATGACTTCAAACACATTAATCCATGGACTCATCCGTTACTCTGTCATTATAAATTATAATTACTTGGATTATAATCTTTTCCTAAGAATTATATTATAGGATAAGGACCACCTTAGATTATCTCCTTGGGATTTAATAAATTCATGTACATCCCTACTATTCAAACTTTCCATGTTCTATATATTATTATTATTATATTTGTTCAATGACAATGGTACACCCCAAGTTTACAGTCATACCCCGAAATCAAACATCTCCATTGTGAATTGTGATTTGGTATGTCCTTATGAGGTCATGGATTTAGTAGTTATGATATTATACATGCATTCCTCTACTATATAAAATAGTTACTAGGAAGAATATATTATGTATATATATATATATGATGAAATTTTTTAGATCATTTTAGCTTATGCAAATTAATATACGGACGGTATGATGTCCCTTGTGAATCCTAGGATTAACATGGGTTATATTTAAATCATTAATATATATTTGTTATACAATACCAATATTCATTTTATATTACATTGGTAGATTATACTATATATTTTTTGTGGTTTCCAATAGGGTTGTACTAAATCCATGTCTGGGGTATTGTTTAGAAGCTAGGCATAGTTATTGGATGCAGGTTGGCCCAAAGATAAGATCCCCACTATAGACCCTTGATTTTCATTATAATGATTTGTTAAAGAATAATAGAACCATAATTGTTCTCTCCTTGATATTGTACTTTATATATTTCCATTTTTTATATTTTTTTGTGTCATGTGTTTTTGTATATCGTAATCTAAGTTACCCTCACTACCTATTTTCATAATGAATCATGAAATTATTAATTTTTTATATGAATATGGGTATTATAGATTAGTTATAATTATTATTAATTAGATTTTCTACTTATATTATTACTAATATTAGGTTTCTACTATATTTTTTACTACCGTGCTCCACTATAAAAATAAGATAATAATATCAACATCATACAACTACAGGTACTCACTACATGTTGGAGTCGTCTTTTATATGGGACGAACATGATGAGGCCATATGTCCATAGGGTCAGCTACGTTATCAGTGGATCATTCATGTAATGTCACATGGTTTATGAAATTAATATCATATTATTTACCCAAAAAAACCTTGGACATAAACAATCTTGAAACAAGTATACTGTAACATAGAGCCTTTATCTCTTTTTTAAATTTTGAATCCAAATTCATTTATGGAAATAATATTATATGGATCTATAAATACATATAATTTTATAAATGAATGTGAAAAAATTAATTCATGTTGTATTATGTACCCTATACACAGATTTCATGACACCCAACATGTATCATATCTAATGAAAATGAGATCCATAAAAATCCTATAAAATATCAAAACTTTTAAGTGATAATTTATCCATGAAGTAATTATGTCAGCATAAATAATTCAATATATATTATGTGGGAATATAGAATAAAACTGTTAAGGAATATATAGACACATAATAAAGACATGAATTATAAATTTAGTTGAATTATAATCTAATGAATTGAAATTGAGTAAAGAAAATCATTATAACATTATAACAACCACTTCCAATACCCTTAAATGAAATAATATTTATTGAAACGTAAAATACTATCGATTATGAAGGATTCATGTTATAATTTAAAATCAGGAAATTATATTCACCATATAAAATAAATAGTAGTCATAACAGTAAAAATAAACCAAATACATTGAAATTGATATTAAATTCATTATTACGAGTCTAGATATAACATGTATTATCATTAACTCATAATAATAATGAATATATTATTTAATTATTAACAAATTTTTATGGGTCGGTTAATTTTACATTAATCCATTTATTTTATTTATTTTGTTAGCATACTTAATTTATTAATTAGATTAATCTATGGGCTATGTTTGGAGAATGTTCAGCACATAGTGGGAAATTCCTTTGGTGTTTTAACTATGGTCATAGAGGTAATTTTTAATTCATAAATAGAATAATAATCATAAAATAAATTTTTTTATTCATTTATACTACATTTAAATCCAATTGGGATATAAGGTTATGAAAAATGAATTACAATAAAATCATAGAGATGTTATATTATACATATTCATTAATAATGTCAACATTTTTCAATGAACATTAGTGAAATAAGGTAAATATTATTTTATGATTCATGATTTATTAAAATAAAATAAATAACATATTGAATCTCTAAATTAATCACATATATATATATATATATATTCCTAATGATGTGGTTGTGAAATTAAAATTACTTCACTTTATAGAGCTGTTATTCCACACGTAGAAATGAATGATGTTATCATATTTCAACAGATGGAAATGTAAGAAAATATATCATATATTATATTTCTATAATGATTATTATTGCATCAATATGATACATATAGCTAAAATCCATCATAACAAATATCCATCTGATGTGGTGATGCAATAAAAAATAAATCACCACACTGATGTGGTTTTCCACATATATGCAGGAATAATTTTTCCTCAATTGGGTGGAAATTGAAATTAAAGGATATAACATTTTCATAATAATACATTATTAAATAGTAGATATTAATATGTTTATATGATCATGTATTGATCATATTTTAGGGGTGTTGGAGAACTAAATAAATTGAATGTGGTTGGGTTTGACAATTTCCACTTCTTTTGTAGGCCTCCATTAAATCACATGGTAATGACCATAATTTTGATATAATTAATGAAAATAATTGATCTTATATAATTATAATTTTTTGGTGATAAATATTGATATTGAAAATTATATAATTGGAAAATACCTGAATTATTAAATTTGTTTTTGGAGGACATTATACTACTTTTGAGGTGGTTTCACCATAATCCAAATAATCATGCCACAAAATGACCAGATGTTCTATAGTGAATATTGATACAATATAGTGCCTTTATGGAGATAAGGATATTTAGATTAATGAAGTGATAGATCATAATTGGGTCTACCAAGGTGGGCTATATTGTATAATTCCCCATTGAAGGGTGTTCGAGTTCTGTTTGTGTCTTGGTTCCACAACATTGTTGTGCACTCTACCGTATTATTATCTTCCTCCAACAATACCATGAATCCTAATGTTTATCCTGAATTGTGGGGTTGACTTCCATCAAACCCTACGTCCCATAGGTACTTACCAATATCATTGACACCACCCAATTTATAGATTCTCTTCCGTCATCCAATATTAGACCGGCCTTGTTGACCTCCTTTGATGATGATCGACCCCACATATGTTTAGTTGTATTCCTTATTATTGAATCTTCTTTTCCATAATCCATTCCCCATGAAATTTATTTACCAAACTGGTTGATTGATATCATTATGGGGGATACTTTTTAGGTTCGTGTGATAATGTGGTTCAATTATTGACTCCCCGAATGGACCCTGAAAAGAGTTTTATCATCTTTTGTTTGGATGTTACTAACTTATTGGTAAATCATTTACACATGTTACCGTACTATTATTTATGTGTTTTGTTAGTTATTATCATTCTTATACATGATCACATGTCAGTGTGTATATGTCCCACGATACCCGTTGTGATATTTCATTTCATAAGTAATAGTAGTTTAGATTATTTTCCATGTTGTTTTTGACATCATGATGTTACATGTTTTGATATATAATGAAGATAAAATGTAATGACTACTTATATGTTTCACCCTATATGATTTTTCACCATTAAATGGGGGTTTTTAGTGATACATAAGATTAATATACCATTGTGAGATGTTTATCCATACTAGGGGTGTTCTCCTTATTATTGTTGATGTTGATGAAGGAAATAAGTATAATGTGGAGGTATGCGGTACATGTGGTTCCAATTTGAGGCTGTAATCAAGGTTACCTTGTTTTTATATGTGACATGATCCATGGGGTATTATAGTTGCTAATAAATTCAACTAGGGTACAAATTATTCATAAGGGATATATAACACTATGAATCATGTACACATGAAATCATGAGGACTCTATTCATTGTCTAGTTTAATTATTATCAAATTCATCTACTATCATCCTCATATGTTGTTGGATTAGGTATGATTGAGGTGTTCATAGTGAATTGGATAATTCATGACCACTAGGTTTTGAAGTTCATTTTAATGTTAAAATAAATTTATTATTATTTAGGAATATAAATGAAATATTGAGCACATTAATTATGGACAGATAGACGTTGTCCTACTCTGTGTTATACTCACACCCTCTATAAGAATTTTTGTGTGATTTTAGATTTAAATAGAGATACTGGGAAATGAAATTGACATATAGTGGATATATATGTAGATGAGGATGAAAATAGAAGTGGACTGGGGTGGTCACAAGTGGACCCCCATAGTTTAAATTTATTTATATGCTTTTATGATTATGGATAATATATCCACATTTTTTTGTTTTATAAATTTGAAATTTATTCAAATTGTTAAATAATTCATGATTAATGGTTGGGTTTTCTTTTTCTTTTTATGGATATAAATTATCCTAGGACATGATATAGAGTTTATTATATCACCATTGATGGACTCAAACACTCATATAATGTTCAAAACAACTTATATACAAGGTGGTGCATATGGGATTATGTAACACTACCACTATACTTAGTGGATCAGGTAGTGGATTTACAAATTGGTATAAAATTACCATTAATGAATAACATGTTCTTCATTTTTCAATAATTTTCAATATGTTATACATGAGATAGTGGATTTGGAATCCGGAAAGTTTATTATGAAATTGCATAGCCAGCAATATGCAGTGGAACTCCTAGTTCCCATTATGTCTAAAATTATGGTTTTCTATTATATTTGATTAAATTCCTCATGGATGATAAACATGATGATGATATATGAATTATGATATTTTTGGGTGTTTTCATTCATCCTGACTTGGAACATAGGTATGAAATGAATATATTTATAACTTTGTTCTATATCAGAATTTTTCATTAATTAAATTCATTGATGTATGATATGTTTTCAGGATAGTTTATTTGATTGTGTGATATATCTATGTTGTCATATATATTATGATATATAATTATTGTAATTAATTAATTAAACTAAAAATTTGGTTTAGTTATTGTACATTTTGTTATGTTGACTAATGAGTGGAGACATAGACATGGTAATGATAGGGTTTAGAGCATGGTTAAAGGGTATACTCCTAGGGAAACCATGTGAGATCATTTATAATTATTATAAAATAGGATTATTATTAATATTTATTCTATATGAGGTTACTTTCCTTGTACATGTTTGGAGGGACTGCTCGCTGGGCATGGTGGTCCTTTGCATAGTCCCACACCTACCCCTTTTGTTCAGGTTGTGGTTCCTTCTAAGCCACCAACAATGACTACAGTTTACTATATAAAGGAATTCTAACTCCATCATAACCCAAAATTTTAAGAATCTATAGGATGAAACGATTTACAGTATTTGGTGGACATCATTGGGAGAGTAATCATCCATGTTTAGAAAAATTCAGAAATGATGGTGAAATTGGTAGTGTTCTTGTATTAGGGACCTATTTGTCTTGGTCGGGAGTTATTAGTCATTATGGGTGATGTGATGTATAATCATAAGAAGACATAAATTTTTTTAGAATTTCTTCCCAAAAAATAGTTATGATGAACCATTAATAGGAGTTCATTGATATTTGACATGCCCACATCATAATATCATTATACCCCAAGATTTAGTATGATCATCTATTCCACATCTCTTCTAAATTGTAATTAGTATTACAAGGGTAATAATATCAAAATAAAACATTAAATTGACCATAGAAAGAAGGTATAGTGATTTGAACTAACTTTATACCTATAAATCATGTATAAGGCCTTAGGATTTGGATGGATTATATATTATGAATGTGTAACTAGTAGCTTTATACCATTCAAAACAATGATTGTTGGACCTAATACTATTACTGTGAGTTCTGATTTCAATGGTTGGAAGTGGAATAACATGGACATTAAGTAGACTAGTCCATGCATTTTTAGAAGAGTTTGTTCTTTTCTGTTCCATCTAGATGTTACCCGTAATGATTAAATAGTGATATGTGTAGACAATATAGTCAGAAATTCCTATCCTTCCATAGTAAATTCCAAAAGTTTTTCCAAATATTATATAACTTGTATTCATGCATAGGGATTTCATCTAGGTGGGGTAAGTATAAATAAATTGAGAGATGTATTGTAATAGTGGTTCAATGTAGTAAATATAAACAAGATATTCATCTCAACAATATGGCCATAGGGTTTGAGTATTTTCATATATGTTATGCATCAGACCTCATTTGATGGTGGTAGGGTCCATATATAGTTTGAGTAATGGTTTTGATAATTCTGACCTTATTTTTTTTACATTTTTGACAATTCTCTCATTATTTCAATTCAATAATAGATTACCTACTAGTTAATATATAATCCAAACAAGTCTCTATAGATAGATAGTTGGTCAAAATGTATTATTTTTTCTATGAATTTTTTGAGCTTCCAATAGGCATCATTAACTATACACATATGTGGGAGTTAGGGGTTTTGGGGAAGATGGCCTTGGTTGTGATTATCTGCATGGAATCAATATCTCGAACATAATATTACATTGAATTATAAAATAGATGGTTTTATTCTAAATTCAGAAAGGGGGAAATAAAGATTATGATCATATATATGATGTGATAGAAGGAAGAGTAAGACCTTTACTCATTCAGCTTAGTGAAATCACATAAAAAACAATAGTCTTGGCTCTCTCAGTGTGAATGATGACATCCTTATGATATTTTCCTCAAGTCATATATATTTATAAAGATGATTTAATGAATGATATTGCAAGACATCCACCAAATAAGGTATTTGAAATTAATATTGAAATCATTTCAGGTTTATAACCCATTTGGATTCCCCAAATCATATGGTGTGAACCATGATGAATGGGATCAAATTACATCTGATGGACACAGAGGATAACAAACTTATTAGAAAAATTAATTCTTCATTGGTAACACCTATATTATTCTCTAAGAAGGTTTACGGTATTCTCATTCCTTATTTTTATTCCTCGAAGGGAAACTAGGTGACATTTATGGTCTAATATCCCATTAAAAGATTTATTTTTCTTTTTTGACCAGCTTCCAGTAACTGGTAATTCACTGAGATATATCTTTGATCAAGAAATAATCAATTTTTTTTGTTAAAGAGGAGGACCTTTCAAATATAGTTTTTCAAAGAAGGTATTGAATATATGATTAAATATATATCGTTTTCTAGATATTGAACTTATCGGTAGTGTTTATTTATTTTTTCAAAACAATTTTTTACCCATACATGGTATTAATCAACATAGGGTTAATATACAATTACCTAATTTACTCACTTACACCAGATTAGCATGCTAGACCCCTGGATGTTCTCTTTCATAATCTGTGAGGACACAATCATTCAGAAATTTTTTTATTTGTCACATTTGGATTCAATATGTGTTGTTCTATGGACATGTAATTTCTCTAATAGTACTATTAGGAAAACTAGAAAAGGTGAAAGAAGTGATTAATGGGACATGTACATAAAAGTTGTTCAAGATAAATTTATTTTTAAAATTACTATGATATTATATTTGTTTTATCTAGGATATTTTTCAAACTATCAGCATCCATGAAATATATGGTAATGAAATGGGTAATTTTTTAGTTTTGGGAATAATAAATAATTTGTTATTAGATAAATAGAAGGTTCATTTTATCTCTAGTGTTGAAACTCCCTAATCATGAGACTGGTTATGAACATTCTTATGATGTGTTGGGAGTTTCCCAAGAAATGGATTTGAGGCAATGAGAGAAGTTAGTAGCCTATCTTCCACATCATCAATGCACCGATGAGAGATAATAGCTTATGTTTGATTAAGAGATGAAATACGAGATCTATTATCTATAGGGATGGTAATACAATATATTTGATGATGTGATTTTGGTCTATACAGTTCATATGGGTATTTTCAACATATTTATATAGAGGTAAAATGACTGGAGGAAGTGGTAATGGTAACATACTCTACAAACACATAACATTGTGATGATGTTTGAAAGAAATCGTTTTTGTGGTTTCTCTTATCTATAAGACCTCAGTTGATCAAAATTTCAGTGGGAATAAATATAAGGAGTAGTGGCCCTTAATGAGATTATTGATTAATTGGTGGATGAATGATTCCAAACTCAATAGTTCTTTGAATTATTATCCCATGGATATCTCATCATATTATTTGGACCATGTAATGACCAGGAAGTAGTCATAATAGGAGTGTGTTGTGATGATAGAAAAAAATAAGTGGAGGTGATTCTATGCCCTACCTATCATTAAGGATGATATATATGATCCTTATATATAAGATATTCGATCTGAAAACTTCCATCAGGGGTGAGATACTATTATATCAATATACTATAATATTGTATGTTAGTGCTGTTGATTTTTTTTTTCAATTATATTGTCCAAAACAATAATTTACTTTTTTTTTTATAATTTCAAAAATATATTTCAAGGACTATATTTTATTTTCATGGAAAATCAAAAAATACAAAAGAATAAATATATTTTCATGTCATTGTGAATTTAATGTAAAAAAAAATGATTAACAATATTCCAATATCAATGTTTATTATTTTTTAATATAAACTCATTCATGAAAAATAAATTATTTTACCAAAATTCATAAATTCATCATTCTGAATGATTAAATAAAGTTTAAAAAATTTCAAATTGAATAAAAGTGATTTTATTAATCACATAAATGTAATGATGAATGAATATAATAGAAAAACCTACTATGTATTTCTATAAACAAAGAGAAAAATATCAATAATTATATGTCTCTAATGAAGAATAACTAATTAAGGAAGTACTATTTTGAGAGAGGTGAGAAAAGATATGGGAAAAAATCCGTCTAGGAAAAATCTAGGTCTAATTAATCCATTTGACTATATAGCCTCTGAAAATAAATAATCATGAGAATAAGGGAAACTCATACATAATTTTAATTATTTCTTTGAACATCTCATTAATCAGAAAAAAAGATGAGGTATATAGAGAAAATATAATCTAGGATTATCCCGTTGATAGATTCAGTGGAATAAATTTTTATAGAGTATATAAACTAAAAAATATGGTTATTCTATGGTTTATTTATTATACATCCCAATAGCTACCCATTGTCCAGTGACACCACTTGCTAGATAGTTTCTACGGTAGAAATCTTATTTCCATTTGATAGCCCAATGGAAGGAATGTCCACTTCACTGGCATGTCAATATACCACATCTATCCTCACTTTCATTAGGTTTAGGTCTACACCACCACAAAGGATTTGATCATTATCTGACCCCTTCACCAACCAAAAATAAAATATTCTTACTTGTATAATATAATTCAAATGATTCATAAATAATCTATCATTGTAAAATTCCCCCTTTTATAACACTTTTTTTCACCGGAAATCATATATTCTGATTAATTGAATATGTCGAGGCACGAAAAACTCTAATAGTAACCTTATGTGATGAAATGATGAATTAAATGAAAAAAATTACCCAAAAAAACGAACATGCACAACATCTAGTAAGAATACGATATATAATATAGATAAAACTCTATGAATACCCACACATGCCGCCCAAAGTCTCTATGAAACATGTTATTGACCTAGGGATGTGAGAGAACTAAATATGAACTGGAGACCTAGGACATGTATCTCAATTATTTAATGATTCACTGATATGTTTATCCAATTTTTGGATATCATACAAGAACACATCACTTCAACCAAATAAATTGACCTTGATCCCACAGTACATAAAACCATTAATGTGAATAAAATTAAATAACTTATGGAAATTCACACCTAAATCATCTTATTACTTCCAAAGATATAATTCTCCCAATGATCCATACATAATCCATTCATCCAAAAAAAAACATACATAATTGATGATGAAATATATGTAATAAATGTAATAAATAGTAAAATAGTGTTTCAAACATATATCCTCACACCTTGTTGAGATCAATTAATTTGACACCAGCACCACTAGGTGTCAGGACCATTAAAAATTCAAAATGTTCTATTATCATGATTACAATTAAATGTCAAGAAGATTCTGATTGAAATATTAAAAAATACAGTTCACAATTACAAATAATAATAACTCAATAAAAAATAGACCAACATATAATGTTTGATCCCTAACAAAATAAGAAAATTAAAAAATGTATTTCACTGAAAATAACCAACCCAAATGGTTTCTAACACCAACCATAGGAAGAATCCAATAGAACTGAACATATTTCATTTCAAAATACCACATCAAAAACATCAATAGGTTTCGTAAAAAATATTTCAAACCATACCAAAAAGTACTACAGACTTCAAGGTATTAGTGAATATTCATTCAAGCACATCCATAATGAGAATCAACGATATTTCAAGAAACATATCCATCATCATGATACAAAACATGGAGTGGAACAGAACATCCACAATTTAAGTAATTAATAAATATGAGAATTATATTAAAATTACCACAAAAAACATATTATTTAAAACAAAGATAAGTAAAATTGTATTTAATCTGACATTGAGGTCAAAAAACAAAACAATCATCCTCTTCCACCATAAAATCCTTTACTATGTGAAATTTATTCACTATGAGACCCATATATTCTTCCTAATTAATAATATGTATATCTTTGGTTGTAATTAATATTTATTTACTGCTGACTGAAAGTTCCCCATTGGGCATCACAATATAACAATCCCACTAAGGTGTAATAAAAGAAAACCATGATCATAAAATTCTACAGATTTTAGACACACCATCTAAGAGTAACTTGGTGCTCTCCATTATAAGAACAAGTGATACCTATTCATTACCTAAAAAAACAATACCTTTTTTAAAAAACTATTGAATCATCGAATGAGATATATTATCCAAATCTAAACACTAATATGGAATTAACCAGATATATTTATATTTGAATCTCCCCTTCAAATGAAAAATATATTTTGTGCACCTATAGATAAGTGATAGAACAAACCATAGATATGATAAATCCATGGTCTGGGAAAATATCACCTATGGAATTGATAAATTTAAGTGATTCATCACCAATAAGTTATGGTAAGAAATAGTAAAAGATGGAATATTTCTTGGAATACACTATAATCCATCATTCACCATTGATCATAAATATTATATCAGTAATAATACCCACCTTCATATTATTTTTATATTTCCACTTAATGGAGTGTGACAAGGTTAACATGATATATATACATTCTAAATGGTCGAGAGGAATCATGAATTCCTTAAACTCTTAACTAGTGAGCTCTAACAAGGGATAATGAGTTTTGAACATCATCAAATCGGTAGTCTTGAGATTAAAACGAGTTTTATAGAACTTTAAAGAAACTTCATTGAATTAGGAGAACTCTAATGGCATTCATAATATTTTTGAAAATGATTCCACAATTTGTGATCATGATCCACATGATAGAAGGAATTTTGTTCCACCCCTTGAACTGTAATCTTGGAAGAGTCATTAACATGAGAATCCACTTTCGGAAAATGAGTAGGAAATCATTGAATATAGAACAAATAATTGAACATTCTATCATTTATGGAATAAATTATGGATACATTTCAAGACATCATGAAACAAAGTCTCATCATCTCATGGATATAGGTAAATAAGAAATAAGGATAACAAAAAATATCTATAATGGTTCCAAAAGAAATTCTATTCGGACATCCCTACTACATTTAGGTCAAGAAAAATATGTTCAAATTTATAAAATACATCACATTAATTAAAAATATGAAATCCTTATTTAAAATCATTACATTTTAAAATCCCTCGCCAATACATGGAACACATTGCATGGATTCAAAAAATAAATCTAGAATTCCAATTTCAATATAATTTCCACATTATGTCGATTATAAAAATGATTTCTACTTTATATATTCAGTTTTTGACATTATAGTGGAATATTTCAGATGAAATATTTGAAATAAACAATTTCATGAAAAAAATTGATAATTGAAATCAATTATCAATGAACATAAATAGGAAAAATTTTAAAATTAAAATTTCGTTTTATGGTTGTGTAATAAGTTTTACAAAATTTATTAAATAGAAAATACTAAAAATGATTATTTAAAAACACACTCATATTTTCCATTCAAAATAATGTGGGATCCCCTAAAACTCACCTCACCTAAGTGAATTCATTTTTAATGAAAATAGAGAATGTGGTACGCTAAGGGTGAGATTTGGACGAATTATATATATATATATTGAATTTTATGGAAAACCACAAATGAACATTTAATTGTTCTTATATTGAATTATATATTGACCAAAAGGAAGTATAAATGATTACTAAATAGTGAAGGTGCTCTGTAGTTTTTTCAGCTATATAATATTACCCAATACCTAGAATTGATTTTGAAAACCAATAATGTTCACATATGGAAATAAAATATCTTCATCATTGAGAAAAAAATAACAGAAAAGAAAGATTGAAGCCCACAAATTCTTTAAATGTAAAATTAAAAAAAGGTGGTGGTCAAGCACCTTCTTGTGAACTCCCTCTTGGGCACTAACATGATCTTAATCAACATTTAACCAATAGTCATCTACTAGAACATAAAATAAAATATTTAATGTAGTCAATTTTATAAATATTACCTTGTTTTTAAAAAATTTCAAGGACCAACATGAAGTACTATTTTGGCTGACATAAAAACAAACATCTAATAGCCCAAAGGGAATCCCCAGTCCCCAGTGGATTTAGATAAGTTCTGGTGAATCTATAAAAAATCATTTGATTATTCTTTAATGCTTCAAAATATAATATAAATAATTGTATCCTGAAAACAAATAATTATATAAATAAACTAACACAACCACATTATATTTCACTGAGATGACATAATGGAAGACTAAAACCCAAACAATAAATATATACTACCTCATCCCATATCCTTGTGGTCGTTCATCACACACTATATCCCAATCCAAATGCCCACGACTATCCAAGAAAAAACCAAGAAATTATTAATAATAGAACAAGAGAAACTATTAAGGTGCAATACCCATGTTTCAACATTTGTATTCATGTTCATTATGAATCATTTATCATGTAATAAAATTTAGAGGGGATTATCAAAGAATTCCCAATAAAAGATAACATGTTAACAATGTTCCAAAAAACATTTAGAATAACCCAAATGGTAAAACAAAAACATTTTCAATTAAAGTAAACATCAATTTTAACCATCCTATAAATATCATCACAAATTCCTACTTCCCTAAAAAACTGATTCATGTTGTGAAAATTTTCACTTAATGAATATTTGGAATAAAATAAATTCATCCCATATATTTTTTAAAATATCGTTTCAATAACCAATTTCAAAACCACTAACTTATGTTTCATATTAAATAGTCCAAAAATACATTTCAATGAAAAATTAAACATTTCGTTCTAATTGACATAATATTAAATAATTAATAGGCTGTAATGAAAACAAGGAATCACACAACATTAAAAAAAATATCCATGATTAACCATAAACATGTCTCATTTTAAAAAATTATTTCGTAATATGAAATCATTAATGAAAAAATAGATTTTACAAAAAACACTAAATTTATGATTTAAAATTATTTAATCATTCCAATACAATTTCATAAAGAGTAAAAATTAATTTACAGAACTCATGAATCACACTATGAATTAATATTATTTATATACATAAATAGAATATTCAAAGTCAACCCATAATAAATCTGAGATGGTTATTCAATTAAGAACACTATATCCTTGAATTGTGATCTTGAGAGATGTGAGAAGACATTCTAGAAACAAAATTCCTTCCTAAAACATTCCATGTCAAAAAAATCCATTATATTAAATAATATATAGTAATAAATAATCAATAAAATAAAATTGATATAATTCAATGAAGAGAAATACATAATGACATAGAATATCAATTTTCAATTGAACATCAATATAAAAAGAGATTATTTTTGGATAAATAACACCATTATAAATTTCTATATAGACTTGTTGGTTAAAATTTGGTTTGAAGGATGAGAGGAAATAAATAAATCAAGGACTTGAGGGTGTCTTTATAATGCTACCCAAATTCTAAATCAAGTCCAGTGGCACCACAAACTAGTCGATGGGCCACCTACATCTTCACTTGTTTCATGTTCATGTTTACACCCAATCAACGACCCAGTTCACCCTCCATCCCATTGGACCTCCTAAAAACAATATAAAGAGTGTCAAATCGATGAATGAAAAAATCGGTACATGACATTATGGGATATCAAATTCACAGACACTATTTGACATTTTGGTTTTGATTATACATATAAAATTCATTGATAAAATTTTTGAGGACCCTTTATCTTCAATATATATATTTTTTATGTTGTGATAATTTTTAATTATAAATATTTTTGTAGTGTTTTTATTAACAATTTTAGATATTATTTTTATTATCATTACTTATATAATATTTAAAAATTATTAATGAATGTTGATTTTCTATTTTTATTTCAATGTCTCCATAATCCTTTTATGATATTATTAAACTAAATAAGATATATATATTATATGGTTATAAAAATTTTCAAAATTGTGTCATGAATATTATGCAAATGAAAATCTTTTTTTGCACCTGTCAGGATAATGTAAATTTTATACATAAAATAATGATTTGATAATTTTATTACGTTAGGTAAATAATATTTATTAAATTTGTTTTATCAATTAATGAATGATAATTTTGTCAAAAAAATTCTATGAAAAAAATTATTTTCGTGATATAATTCATGGATATCTTAAATATAAGCTTAACATGATGTAAATTTTATTTATAAAATAATATAAATTTAATACATTACATGAAATATTTCAAATATATTGTTTCAAAATGGAATAATTATTTTATGTTGGTTGTTAGTGTGGATAAAATGTTGTGAAAAACACACTGAATAAGAAAATTGTCTAAAAACAAGATAAAAATGAAATGTTGTCTATGCATATTTTTATATGAAAATATAATGAAATTAAATAAATGGATCATTTATTATAACAAATTTCATATTGTTTTTTAATACTTTTTGGGGTTCAAATATACTAAATGGGAATAATTATGGTTTTTACACTTATAAATTTTCATAGTTTTCATATACAATATAAATAATAGAAACCCCCCAAAAGGTACCTATTATATGTATTTTTTTTAAAAAATATAAGAAATAAAGTAAATAATTTTTTTACCATTTCTACATTTATATATTTTCATTACTATACATATTTCCCTGATTTTTTTTGATAATATGAAATAGATTTTTCTCAGGGATACATTTCTTGAATATAATATTTTTTAGTGTTTACAAACATTAAAAAGTTATATTCCCTTATAACATATTTTTTTTATCCTTATAGAATTTGATAAATGTATAAATTAATGACATATCATTTGGATGTGATATTTCATAAAAAATTATCATTATTATTTTATTCAAGAAGTTTTATTTATATATAATATGTTCATATGATACTAAAACCAGATAAAATAATCAATGGTTGGAGGTAAAATCTAATACAATAATATGAAATTTATTTTTAATGTGTAGAAATGAAGAAAATTTCATTTAGTTTTCATTTAAAATATTGACTATATGTGTATGTTATTAATTTTAAAATTAATATTTAGTTATAAAAAATATTAATATATTGAATACATTGTAAAAACATTGATTTCAGTAAAATTTTAATAAAATCATTTAAAATCATCAGCAACTTATATACAAAATCCAAATTTAAATCAATGATGTTACATGATAAAAAATTAAAAACATTGTTCTCATTATTGATTATATGATTTGATAGAAATTTGTGAAACATGATCAAAAAATTGAAAATGTTATTTATTATCATGAAATAATAAAAATAATTCTGTAGATATTTAGAAATTTCATAAGAATACATTGCATCATGTCAAATTTTTTTGATAGAAATAATATAAATCTAATTTTTTCTTTGAAAAAATAATATCATTGTCAAAATTTTGGGTTAAATTTATTATATTACAATAATAAACATACAGTCTGAGGAAAAAATTAAATAATTATATTTTATTTTTTTATTACATTAAATAATTAACCTCTCATCATTATGATGAATTGTGTGGTTGGAATGACTGAAGTTATGTGTTTGATATTTAAAATTTTAATTTTAGTTTAAAATAGGCATGGCATGTTCAATTCTATAATGACAAGTTCATATATATATATATAAATATTATTAATAAATCATGAATTATTATGATGAGTAGTGTGTTGAGAATTACATAATGTTATGTTTTGCAATTTTTCGTATATTTTATGTTTAAAAAATTAAACAACCACACAAAATAAAGAAAATGATATGAAATTATTTTCAAATACGAGGATGAATATTTGTAATTATTTGTTCACATTAATATTTAATCCTCATTTCACTATAATATTCACAGTGTGTAAAAATGATAATTAATTTTTTTTCGTTTTGATAATGTAATCTATGTTGGAAACATATTTCACTTGCTTAAAAATAAGAAAAGATCATTATTTTGAGTGAAAATATAGGAAACAAACCTACAAATAATTTTGGAACTACATGATTTATCCTCACATTTTACAAACACTATGTTATTTGAATGTATAATATGTATAGTCTCAATTTTGAGAGGTTATATTAGTTTATAATACATGTCACATGTGAAAAATGAAAAAATGATATCAAACTATTATGAAATTATATGAAATACATTTGGGATATATTTTTTTAAAATAATAATCATTAACACTTCATTCTAATGAGTGATGATATAAGAATGAAAAAAAGTGTATTTTTATATTTTAATTGTTATCTGAGTAAAAAAATAATTGTAGTGGGTTAAAAACAAATTTTTTAATCTCAAACTGTAGTGAAATAAAATAAAAATAAAAATACAATTTTGTAACATATATATTTGAATCACACATCATCAAGATTTTGGGAAATACTAAAATGACTAAAAGATTGATTTTCTATTTTAATGATTTTTCAATGTTATAATAGATAATCTTGTGTAAAAAATGAAGTAATAATGATTTATTTTTTGAAAACAATTCCTCTAATTATTAGAATTAAGTTAAAAACCACACATCATTCAAATATATAGTTTGAAAAAATGATTGGACATTTATTTTCACAATTTTATTTTAAATTTTAATTTAAGATAACATGACTCATGCTCAATTACATTTAAATGATATTTAATTTTCAAGAAATTATATTAAATTTATATACAATTTTATTATTACTTTTTTAATGAGATGACTTCATTATAATGTTTTTTATCTGAACGCCCAATAAATAATTTTCATTATTTTTTAAACTCTATATTTGTTTACCAAATGTGTCGTACACTCAAAAATTGAGAAAAACATCTTGTATTTTTATAACAATTACCGACAAGAACATTTCATATTTTATGACATTTATTAAAAAAATTAATGAGATTCTAAATTATTATGTGACATAAATTATCAAAAGAACATTTTTTATATTTTAAAAGTCTTATCTATAAGAAAAACAAATTTATCTCCTGGAAAACAAATAAAAAGTTTTCAATTTTTGTGAAGCCCATATGAGAATATATTTGAATCAGTTTTGAACTTAGGATTAAAATTAAAGGAATTTTATGACATGGAGTGGTAAAATAGGTGAGAAATTGATAGAATCAGTAAAATAAGTAATTATTTTTAAATGATACATTACATGTTTGAAATAGAGAAAAATATTTTGGATCATCATGAAACTATAATAAAATTGTCATTTTTTAACAATTTACATGTGAGACTGAACCTCGTATCATTTCTATGTAAAATTGGTCTAAAATTAAATGGTTAATTATTATATTTTTTTGGTTATTTACATTCAAACACACAGGTCACAATCACTAAAATGTCCATGTTATATTTTATTTTCATGAAATACAATGAAAATGCTATGTCTTAATTTTGTACCTGTAATAAATAAATAATTGTAATTATAACTTTCAATTGACATCGATTTAATAAAATTTTACATTTATGATTCTAAGGTGAATTTTATTTAACGGTCTAATCATATGGAAAAAAATTAATAGATGCATTAATTTGATCAAAACACTAGTAATGTGGTCAAAATTTCATTTGGGGCCAATATTAATAATCCTATATTTATTTTGATTCAATATTAGGTAAAAATAAGTGATGAAGTTTTTTTTCCATTTTGATGTTACTACTGAATTAATATGATATGTAGAACCTTCATAACTTGGAAAATGAGTAATTTTAATGATTAATTTCTAGTAAAATATTCATGGAATATTTTTTTTCACTCGCGAATTTATATCATTTCGTTCTAACTAATTGTGTGATAAGAATTACCCAATGAGAATTTTTCCATTTCTAGAGTTACATGGTAAAAAAAATATTATTCATATTATCAAATGTATTAAAATGAACTTAGTTGTGAGAAGAACATTTGAAAAAAATATATTTTGGATTAATTTACAATCTTTTATATGTATTTCATCTTCAAGATATTATTTTGTTAGTATAATATATAAAAATATATTATTTTAAATTTAAAATATTATTTTTTATTTTTAATAAAAATATTATTTATTATTAATAATAAATTATTCTTCACAATTAAAAAAATATTTATTTATTATGGATTAATAAATTTTTTAGTTTATAATATTACATAATTATTTTTTTCTTATGAATGTTTCTTTGTTTAGTTTTCTATTTAATTTTTTCTTAATTGTTTCAGTTATAACTAAATCAAAAATTTGAAAAAGTTATTATATTTTAAAAAGAATATTAATTGAATTATTTTAGTATTTCTTATTTTGGAGGAGAAATACATCAATATAGGTTATGTAATATAGAGTAGTCTTTCTCTATGATAAAGAATTATTGAGAGGGACATCCCATCATAATGTTTTTACAGAGATATGGAGAGGAATCGTTTTTCACATGAAATGAAAAATATTTATTAAATCCATTAAATAATTTTATAAATCCAAAAATTAATATTTTATGGTAGCTGACACCAATAAAAATCTGAACTACCCAAAATACATATCTCAATTAGCGCACTGTGAGACATAATTTTTCATTATTTAATACATATTATAGGCCATCAAATCAGTCATAACATCCTCATGGTTCGAGATCATATAGAAGTAAGTAATTATTACCAACACATAAAATATTTATTACGGTAACTAAAATGTTTAATATAATTTGTAATTAGAATCTATCATCCTAAAATGATAAAGATGATCAGGCAATTAAAAATATACACTCTCAAATTAATGAATTGAGTGGGAAATTATATATTATAATCTTCTTATGAGGAATATTGGATGTTATTGATAATATATTTTCCACTCATGGTGGATATGAGATGATTATAAGAAATAATTATCCTTTAAATGTGGATATATATTAGCTTTTAGAATATTATATCCTCACACCAGGGATCCTAGAGGGTAATATGAATTTATTATCATTACACAATAATGAAAAGATGGTTGTATAAATCATTTGGGTGAGTGGCCTTGGGAAATTCAAATATGGGATTATCACAACTAAAACTGTACATGTAAAATATTTTCTTTTATATATGAATGTATGTATTATAACTTCACCCTAAGTGAATTCTAGTGGTTTCAAATAAAACAAAGTATCCTTAACATTTTTTATCTTCAATAGAATGACTGTTAATTTAATATTCGTGTTCAAATAATCTGATCAACCAAAATTCTAAAAAATAATTTTTTACAATGAATATAATTAAAATATTTTAATATAGACCACTTATATTCATTCACCCGATATTATAATTTTTCAAAATTAAAAAATATATCCATAATATTATAGATGAGAACTATGGCCATTATGTCTTACGACCAATGATAATTTAACAGTTTTTATGATCATTTATCAATTATTCTAAGGGAGACTCCATTATTAGGTATTGACCATGACAAAGCCCCGGACAAGATTCAATTAATGAAATTCGATTATGTCCATTTTTTGTTAAATCTAAGCTTATTGATATAATCACCAAAACTATTTTAGTTTATTTACCCTATGAATATACCAAAATACCCATAGTGGGTATTCTTATGTAAAAACAGGTTATGTATCTCGACTATACTATTATAATGGTTTAATTTTTTACTTCTACAATTGAATAATGGTTATTAAAATCTAATTATTATTATTATTTATTTTAAATAAAATATAATGGGTATACAATGAATATGATAAATAATATTCTAGAAAAAAATATAACATAAATTTATATTATATATATATATATGTAATTTCAATTGAGATATAAATTTATGATAAATTATAGAATAGTAAATAATTTTTTTTTCATTAAATATTCTTATAAATTTTTTAAATATAAATTATAAAATAATTGTATTATATCCTGTAAAAATATTATAATGATCATAATGTTGATTATGTTATAAAAATTAATTTCTCTGTAATATGATTTTTTATTTAATATTTAAATATTTAATTCTGAATTTTATTTTATAAAATAAATATATGCTTTAAAAATAGCATTTTGAAATTGGAAAAGTATACATTTTTTAAAGTTTATGATCTAATTATATTTTTTTGATAAAAATTAAATACAATATTAATATATGTTAATTATTATATAATTATAATAAATTAAAATGGATGCAATAATTTAAATAATTTTTTTGATATATGAAAGTTTTTCCTATTAAAATATTTAACTGTAATGTGATAACATCATTTTTATGAAACCAATAATAATCCTTTCGAAATATAAAGGATATTATATTAATTTTAAAAAACACTTTTTGAACCTGACTCACATATGCATTGTTAATTAAATTATATTGATGATTTTAGTTTTTACAATTATAAAATATTAAAACCTACTCTTTATTTTAAACTTACTTGGGCCATAACCTTTGAATATAAAATGGTTTTTTATTTTTTTATTAAATTGGTTTCCAAAGCCAATTTTTGGAAATTGATAAAAAGATATCCTTTATTGTTCTATAAATACCGAGAACTTTTATAATTTCACATCAATGTAAATATAATAATAATGAATTTACTACTATATCCCCTCTTTGGTTCCATCCTAAGATCAATTAATAATTTTAAGAAACATTTTACAGACATTATGATGTATCATCTTGGTGAAATTATTCTCTCCGTCCACATTTTAATACATGAACTTCATTTGTTACAATGATTCTCATTTATCTGTCACCAATTTTATAAGTGTTGATGATAATTCATCACCTTCCCAATGATTTCTTATTAATGGGACAATACCCTTATCTATTATTAACCCTTTACGTAATCTATTATATTCCCTTATTTCAATGTCAAAAATATCCATTGAAATTTAATGCCATACCCCCAGGCGGTGAACTCCCAACCATATTTTCATCCAAGATTATTCACTTGCATATAACTATCATTTATTTATTTTTTTCTCTTTAAATAAATACATTATTTTTTAGACATGTTGTTGAGATGCTTAAAGATTTTATTATGTAATACATTCAATGTGTCACATGTAATGATTTTTGTATAAAAAGTGTTTCCTGATACAACACTAATGAATTAGGTAATGTTTACATCTCATGAGGTACCATGTATAGTGAAAAAGTGCTTCTAATATTCATAATATGATTTCATGTCACATTATATAGACTTTACATATTCATATGACATTAACTTCTATATTGATTCCACATTCCTATGATAACATGTTTTTAGGATTTCATTTTCTCATACCATTTCTCCATGTTAGTATAATTGATTCATAACTATATATGATATTATGATATTCCACTTGTATCAAAAGTATAATCCTTCATTATTTTATTATTGGATTAATTCCCTTTAGGGAATTTTATATCACCCATTCATTTTGTATTTCCCCTTGTTATCCATAGTAGTATTACATGTTCAATGAAATATATGATAAAATTATAAAATTTTAAACAATTGATGATTTATATTATTTGGAGTTAATTTTTATTATATTCATTGTTTCATACACATTGTATATATATTATTTGTAATTATATATTTTTAATGTTATGTTAAAAACCCTGAAATAAAATGAAAATGAATTATTGGTTGTTATATTTTATATTAGAGAATGTTTAATTTTTTTGTGGATTGGGAAGGATAATAAATTACTAAAAACTAAAGGGATATTTCTAAATATATGAAAACATCCCAAAAGTATTCTAAATTATATAGTATATAGTTCCATATAAATTCCATCTATTTCACTATAATGGAAATTGAATGCTGTTATGGAAAAAATGCACAGTGAGTAATGAACCCAAATACTGGCTAATAGTTTTCCTGATCTTAAATTTTTACACAAGGCATGGTCCTATAACTATAAACATAGATAGAAACGTTTATGTAAAGTATCAAATGATTCATATTTATTTTAAAAACAATTTTAAAGGATTTTAGTTCTATGATAGAATAATAGACATCACAAAAAATATATAACATTGTGTAAAACTTATTGATTCCGATGATTGGGTATATATGAGATTTATTATTTGTTATTAAGTTCAAAATTTTTTATTTAGTGAATTATTAATACTTATAAAAAATCATAATTATATAAAATTTAATTAAAAATAATTAATTTTTTCAATAATATATATGATGGAAAAAGTGATGATTTTATTAATAAAATGCAATGTTTGATTGAAGCAGGAGTTTAAAAAATCCTAGATATACTGGTGAAAGTAAATCATATTATTAGTAATAATATGTTTCTTGTCAAATGAATTACATCCACTATAAAAAATATCTTTTTTCTGTGGTATATTAAATGAAAATTCTTAAAAAATTAAGTCGACAATCTGATCCCATAATTATAGATAAATAGAAAAATTCATTAGGAAAATATTTTCAAAAATAAAACTTGTTGAGAAATATAATTTCAAAATGGATATTTTCCACCTAGAGGGAGAATATGAAAAATGGTGGAATGTGGTAATGAAAAAAAATCTTATTAATGAAATTGAATTAATTGAGTGGGTTGGATTGAAGAAGATATCTTAATGGAATAAAAAAATAGAAAATTCAAAATTTTTAATGGTTTTAAAATATGTAAATATGTTCCAAAATAATGATAATTGTGTAAATCCATAGTTTTGGAAGTCATGGTTGTTAGAGACATTAAATTGTGTGTAGTACGTTTGGACATGTGTTAAAACTTGGTTATAGGGTACCTATTACCGCCGTTTCAAAAAATCTGGCCAAAGGATATTCTATCATTGATTCAGTATATACATGGATTAAATGTTGGGAATATGATATATATTACCATGATTTCAAAAAATGTGGTCCTATGATAAGAATCCAAGGATTCACTACAACAAATCTATAAACTATATAAATATCCTACCCTATTACAAAGATTTATAATTGGGAAATATTTAAAAAAAGTCAATCTAGGATTTGACAATGTGACATAATCTATATTATGATGAAGTATTTACCACTACACTACATACAGATATATGAATATATATATATATATATACATAATAATTTATATAAATATATCTAATTATATTTTTTCATATTTTAAAAAATAAAAAAATATAATTAAAGGGAAGGTCTACTTACAAATTAATAAAACATTTTTCTATAGATGATGTCATGTGTGAACTACTTCCATGATTATAAAAATTGTGTCTACAGTTGATTCCATGATTGACCGACTCTCAAATATTTATAAAATATGGTTAAATGGGATGGGTTATTTTTTTCTTATTTCCGTGTTCAAAAAAAAATTGTTTGTATGTGATTAAATTTGGGACCTATTTCCAATTCATGAAAAACTGTTGCCATTGTTGATTCTATGTAGAAGATTTTGACATAGTTCATTCCAAACTGGGGAATGAGGTGTTCACACAAATTTTCTAGGAATTTTCATCCCCCACTTTCTTGCATCACCACATTAAAATTGATTTAGATAATCATGTCTCTTGGTTTATATATATTTATAGTATCAGTAAAAAAAAATAGAAATAGATTTTTGAAAATGGACATACAAACACAGTTTGAAAATAACTATGGTAATAAACTACTTATTACAGTGGGATTAAAACCAATGTCTATATAAAAATGTTTGTAGATACATATTGTAGTTGTTATACATTCCCTATTCTCTATATCTTAAAATCTGGTGTGAGTTCCTCGATGTTAAGGGAAAATAAAAAATCAATTAGGAATTCTAAAGAAAACATCACATGTGTTACACAATATGCTTCAGACTTTTTTAATATATGGTTAATGTAAGGTTAACTATATCATTATTGGATTTATCTTGAGTATCAATTATTCATTAGTAATTCATGTCTTTTAGAGATCTGAGGATATTTTCCACCGTTCCCTCAATGATGAGGTGGAGATAGGGTATTCATAATGATCTCATATAATTATTGTTACTAATATATTTTTTCATTTTAACTCTTTAGGATCATTGGATAATCCATTTTGATATAACTCAGTTAAACAATCAAATTTTAAAAATTATGTGATAATAATAAATGAATATTATTCAGGAAGTGTTGTGATTCTTAAAATTTATATGAGAGGTTTATCCAGATAAATAATGAAAGAGGATAAAAAATTATACATATTGTTTGGAGAAAATAAGGTTTTGTTCAATCATTAGCATACAGTCTAACGTTTTATCTTTTTGAATTTTAAAAATAAAAAATATCATTTCTAATTGAATTGATTTTAATGATAATAAATTAAAAAACCTATGATTTTATAATAGAATATATGAGATTATGAAATTAAAATTATTATGTATAATTCAAATAATAATGCGGTGAAGATACACGTGTTATTCATTCAAAAAAAGAGAACATACTATTGAGTTTTGGATATACGCATTCCTTAATTTCCAAAAAATTAAGCGAATTACACAAAAACCAACTCTAAATATAATTATCGAATAATTTTTAAATACAATAAATTATAAAATTATTGTAGTAGATGTGTATGAATCATCCCTAATAAATGTTTTATGTCTAAATATTAACTAAATAATGTCCTTACCCATTATAAAGGAATTTGATTCAATATTTTTAATTGATTATATGTCCATGTATAAAGAAACCATCTTTTCTAGTGCGAATGGAATAACATTACATATCCCAAATAATTCTCAAATTATATTAGATTGTATGTACTAGGATGATTCACTTTTGGAAAATTACTCTAAATCATTTTTATAATTTCACTATAATGAATAATTTTTGAAAAACATTATTGAGGAAAATGAGTTAATATCCAAATAAATTCCTTAAATAATTATAAAATCACATACTTATAAAAGAGGTTTAGTTTTATATGTAACAAAAACATAGAGACCTGATAATATACAAAACTCAATATATAATGGATACTATTGAACTTAAATCACTAACAAAAAAGATAAAAATAGATATAGATAAGTTCTTTATGTGCCCAAGTGCTTCACCATAAGGTGATCTAGTCCTCAACATTAAAAATATTAATGGTTCAATGTTTCTATTTATTGATTATCATGAATTCAAAAATATCATGACATATATATTTATCCCTTACTATACTTTAGAATATTTATGAAATTTATTTTGATGCATGGTGTTGACTAGGAGTGAGAATATTTGGATTTAAGAGCCTTGATATTGATATAATAATAATATTTAGAATATTATATCACGAATGGGTAGTGATACAGAAATAATAGAATTTCGTCCATATATAGTGTCTGATTGGAAAACTGTGATCGTTATTGAATATCAAACACATGTTTTACCCATGGTGTGACAAAACATTTTTCAATGTGAACAGTTTTGTTTATGTTTCAGTCTTGGGAAGAATAATTAAATTAATTAATTTTTTATGAAATTACTAAGATGTATACAAAATCTATTAAAACCCACCTATTGTAAACACCTAGGGTTATATAAAAAAGCAATAGCGATTTGGGAGGACATCATAAATGAGATCATTGAAGATGAAGACAAGATCAATTAAGAGATTAATAAAGATAGATTATTTATACCTATAAAGATAATTGATATATCAAACATCAATATCAAAATATTTAAATCATAAATAAATCTAAACGAGAGCTACAATGTTTTTTCTATTTTTTTATTTCCAAGTTTTATTATCCAATGGAAACATGAGTCACATAAACCAATAGATTGACTCATTCATGGATCATTATTGGAGGTTTTTTTATCTTAATAATATTTTTTAGAATTAAAATTAATTTATTTTGTTTCTTAATTTTTCATTATAGTGGAAATGATGTGAGGCCAAATCCAACAATATCTCTAGTTTTCTCCTCTATTTTTATTTTTTATTTTCTACCACAACTCGTGATGCCATAATCATTGGTATTCCATTTTGATGATGTTTGGGACAATACCTAGTGGTGGTCATAGAAGAATCTATATACGGTGTAAATTATCAACCCCATGGGTTTAATCATTTCATCGATGACAAGATCAAGGTGTAAAAAAGAATATAAATGGTTGGGGTTCAAATTGATGATCAATAGTCCATGGGTTGACATCTAATTGTGGTGTTGTATAATTGTGGTTGTTTCCTTATAGGATTATGTCACTAGACTATGGACATCAATAGAAAATTATGACCATTAAAACTAGATGTTTGATCATGGGAAAAAATCATGGTGGAATAGTTAGTGATGGAACCACGAGCTGAACCACATGAATAATAAGGGATTCTGAAAAAAAAATTGTATGACACAACATGTTTTTCATGAACATACAATATGTATTAATAACTTTATAGAAAAATGTTTCTCTTCATCGGGAAAAATATTAAACAACATATGGTGGTACAACACATTACATGACCCTTACTGTTCTAACTCATAGTTTATATATGGTACACACCTAGTTAGTCATGTGTGTGTACACACCATGTTCATCTAATTAAATTCCATTTACACCAGTGAAGAAGGATCAACTTTTATAGGTATTTCATTACTAGGAGCCCATGTGGACCCACATTCCATGTTTGGAGGGGAACAAATTTTGTGACATATTAGTTACACATTCATTGGTTGATATCACACACTGATTAATAGACCAGACCCTACAAGTCCTGTGACACATGGAATATGTTTTGTGCTTCAAAACCGCACTCAAAAACAGATAATACAAATGATCATTCCCTTAAATATTATGATGGGTTATTTCACACATCTAGACAAAATAGAATTCAGAGTTTTATTCCACCATAAAAAAACTATTTTACCCATAAGAACATGACATATATTTTAAAAAAAATACATTTCATGTGGGAATGTGACCCGAGATGATCTTAGAATTGTGAGACACATATTACTCCCTTATGGGACAATCATTGTACTCCATAAAGGTTAGGTTGGATCCTTTATTATTATTAGTTCATGTTTTATACGAAATTAGGTGAAATATCTTGAACCTTTTTTGTGCTTACTTTTTTCATTTGGGTGTTTCCCCTCGGTTAGTCACCGTGATTATACAATGAGACATTACATTCAGAGCATAGGATATGGGTTCCCAAATTGATATTATTATTGAATTGGGTTTCATGAATAAATCTATGGGGAATGGGGTGGTATCCTTTATTTTATGTTATTTCTTATACAGGGTGTGATAAATTTGTGTGACCAACTTATGAGGGAATATGATCAATTATTTATATGGTTATTTCATATTGGGGTCCAAGCATCACCTCTGATCTTTGGTTGTGATCCAAAATGTGTGTATCAATGCCCATAGAGTTTTAAAATGTACTTATATAGAGATTCTTGATGATAATAATCTCTTATATGAGATCTATTAGTGATAGCATGGAATATGTATTGGGATATAATGGATGAGTGTTATCATGATGTCTTGAGCAGAATTGTGCTCCTGGGTTTTTAGTTGAGACATCATTTATACTTGGAGTCTATAATGGTTATATATGCATTTAAAATATTGGTATGTTTTTTATTTTTGATTAAAATAGCATTTCTATGAGTAGCTGACTACTCCCTTATAATTTATGTTGGGTGACATTGGTTTATCCTACTGGGCATTATTATACTCACCCATTCTTGGGATATAACCGCACATGTTGTGTATTATGAATAAATTATTACTCTATAAAAAATATTGGGAGGACTAGGAGTTTGTGGATAAATTTGTCTTCAATCTAGATGATGGTGATAAATGTTGTTACATTTGACAACAAACTCCACCAACATAGCATACTTGATTTCATTTCTATTTTTGTTGTCCTATTATTTATCCATTTATGATTTCTGCTATTTTATAAATGTAAAAAATTAAACTTACCCATTTAAAATATTATATAATATTCATTTAAATTATATAAATCATTTTATAAAATAAAATTTATAAATCTGTGACAATATAATATTAAAATAAATTTACATAACCACGTAAAAAATGCTTTTTAGAAAAATAATTATTTTATTATGTATATTTATTTATATTATTAAAATATACTGGATACTTATTTTAAAATCATAAGATTATTTATTATAAAAAATGGTTTGTTTGATTTAAAGGTAATCCAAAACATATTATCCCACAGAAATACATTCATTAATCAATGCAAAGAAAATAATGTTTTTATTTAAGTGTCATTTTAATTAGTTCAAAAAAATTTGGAAAAATGATTCATATGTTAAATTAATATTTTTAAATATATATTATCATTCTACAAGTTCATATTTTATTAAATATATGCTTCTAAATCTTCTCATTCATTCTTATATAAATATATATATATATAATTTACTTTTTTTCTGAAACATATATTTTTCTTGCACAACCCAACATTTTTCAAAAAAAATTATTAAATACTTTGATTATTTTGGTTAATTAAATTTATAAAAGTGTTTATTTTTATTAATTTTCAATTATAAAATATATAAAGTCAATCTGAAATTAATTGTATAAAATATTGTGAAAAACCATTTTGATAGATAATTAAATTTTCAAATATTAACTATTATTATTACTATTCGTTCTCAATTAATAAATGATTTATTTGTAATATATTTTTGATCCCATGAATTTATTTTATTATTTTAATATCATAATATACATAGTTTTGTTAAATATAAAATAATTTCATTAAAATAATATTTTAATCATAAAATTATTTTCATATATATTTTACATATACATTTTAATAAAAAATTTCAGTTAAAATTATAATTGCATTTCTCTCAATACCATAATGTGGTTACTCTTATTTATTCCATGTATTAAATTTTTATATTAAATGTATATAAAAATATCATGCTCCATTTTATTTTCATTTTTCATGTGTGGAAATCTATTCCACAAATTTACTTTTATAAAGGAAGCTACATATAAAGATAACATCATATTATATAAAGGGATTTAAAAATGACAAAAACAAGTCTATAAATAATTTCAGGTAGTGTGGATCAACCATATGTCAACCCCAATCAATTATTTTTTATATTTTGAACTTACATAAATTTTTAACAGGTGAGATATTTATATTATGATAAAATGTTTAAAAACTGGTCATTCACACAACTTATAAAAATGTCATATCAGCACCCCTTCAAGGAACACTTAAAAAGTACCCCCGAAAACACTACACGTTTTCCATCCACTATATTACTCTTTCACTCTCAAGACCTTATTGAACCAATATATTATCTCAAGGCCATCATTGATAAGGAATACCTTAAAGGAAACCCAATATTTCTTACTTATGTTCAATATTGCTACTAAAAAAACTACATCCATCTTTCAATTTTATAATTTTAGAAAATATAATAAATTATTACAACATTGTATTTACTGAACTGGATCCTTTTATTTTTGTTAAATAAAAGCTCTCTTTCATTTTTCATTCCCTTAGAAAAATGAAACTGACATTCATGTGTTTTTTGGACTACCACCTCGATGAGACAACATACTATTATCCTCACTACCTTAAAATGATGGACCTAAGTATGTTGTTAGAAGATAATTATTATTATCATATAAATATAGTTATTGAATGAAATACTATAGATCACATTAATGTTGTTATTAATAAGGTCTGAAAATAATTTCATCATTTAAAATAATTATACTAAGAGGATAATATTTTATTATTATTTTTCATTTTTTCATATACATTAATTATAATATACCTTACATCAAGTTATAATATATCACATTAATAAAATCAAAATAATATCATTAATGTATTATTATTGTAATGTTACAACAAAACCACCTCATATTCAATTATAAAAACTGGGTATGCCCATATTGGGGATGGGTAAACCATTTAACATAATAATACTATGATTTATTACAAGAATGAAATTACAAGTATCATATGGTATAAATGTGAAAATAAAGATATTATTATTTTGGATATGATATATATAAATATATAAATATATATCATTATTTATGAAAACAAACATCAATCATCAAGAATCACTAATACAACATTTTTAATGATTTAGTCATCAATAATAATGACAATATCTCTCATAAAATGAATTTTAAATATGATAATTAATTTTAAATCATCTAAAAAATAAATTTTAAATTTATATTAATTTTTAATTTTGAGTTGCATAATAAACATTAACACTGATATTATGAATGTATTGTAAATGATAAAAACTATAATCACCAGATATAGAAAATATATAGATTTATTATAAATAATAAATAGTGATGAAAAGTATAAATTAAAATGTATATGATTATAGTTCATAATTAATTGATATATATTTTAACGTCTATGATAAATTAATTTAATGTACATTTTTAGATTTTGGGAAAATATGATAGGGGTTTCCCTCTCATACTCCTCTATTTGAGATAGGATTGGTATCATGCAACTATTTTTTATAATTTGCGGTATATAATACCTATTTTATATTTTATATCATCAAATTCCATTACCCAATTCACATTATGATAAATTAAATCATAAGTCATCTAATATTTTTTGACTGGGTTTCAACTAAATCCATAAATCAATTTTTCTTTTGCACCATAATTTCAATTCATTGGAACTCATGTTATATTCACCACCAATTTCATTTTATTAGATGCATAAATTTCTTTAGAATACTTTAACTAACTCACACATTAAATCTCGGCTATTTCTAATTCTATCTTCTTTACCCTCATCCTATTATTTTTATTAAATTGTTACCAAATCTATAGTAAAAAACAATATTTTCCATAGTATAAAAAATCCCCATGTTCTAGTAATGTACAATGTTCGTTGGTTTTCTAGAAAATATATCATAGTCTAGATATTATAGAGAGAGGGTATTTGAGGCCAAAATAAATTGAGGGGTAATCACCCCAAAATAGATTGTCTAAACATTGACTCAGTCATCACTCCAATGCATGATGAATTAAACTGATACATTATACTTAGCTAGACATCCTTGGGGTTTTTTGAATATTTACATGCACATTATGAACCACTATAATTGTTATTTCCTAGCTTTAACTTTCTCTACTACCAATTAATGATATTGAATCAAATTTAAATATTCCTTGGATATCCCAACATATTGAAAGTACACTATCCAAAATATTCCATTAAAAAAGGTCACTTCATTTTGCATTGATAATACCACCATTGATTCTAAAATGATAATGTGATGTTCTCATAAACATACATTGAGTTACATTGAATGAGGAAGGAATGTGGTTTTTATATTTATCAATATATGCATATCTATGTTTTGTTCTATATGTGGTTCTAGAGGTTATTATATGAATGGTCTGGAAGACTATTATTTTGAATTTATTCGACCTAATCATGTGAATGTTGTCTCCTAGATTTATATACCACCTTGATGCATTTATTGTTTTCATGATGCAAAAGTGGTTTCATTTTATTATATATATAATCCCATAATTTTATTGTCTTGTGGAAAAAGAATTTGATAAAATATTTTTTTGTATGAAATTATGAATTCCATCTGAATGATATCAATTATTATTATTATACGTAATTTTATTTATTATCATGGTTATAGAATTCCCCAATTTTTATTGGTTATGGATTCAATTTACTATTTATTTTATTCAATCTCACTAAATTAATGTTTATGTTATGACTTATTTAAATGTATGATGTGACTTAATGAGAATTTGAGCTGAAATTGTTTTTTCTACTTCCCTCGAGAAACCTATAGGATGAATATGTTTAATTTTTTCGGATGTGATGGAAGGGATAATTATTTATTCTCACTATGATCATTTAATATCTTATGTTTTTAAATGTATTTTACAAAATTATGTAGTTTTTATAGAAAAACAAAGTAGTGTATACTTCACTAATACTTCTAATTTATTCTAATATGTCAATATAACTACTTGATATGGGTTTTTGGATTCCGTGTTGTCTCTATTTGTTTCGAAAGATGTTTATTAGAAACATTAGGTACTATATTTAGACGATCCATGTTATATAAAATATGTTCAATGAAATATTATAAATATTTATAAGGAACAATCTATATAATGTAATAGGAATTGTATACTACTACTCAATATAATGGGACAGTAATGTTTATGCTGTTAAAGAATGATAGCGACTAACATGAGGAATGGGAATCATAACAACACTTGAAATCAATGTATGGGTATTTTCCAATAACAAATTAATGATAGGGGATTTTATTTGAATTTTTTCAAAACCATTTTATTTAAGTTGACCATGGCTATGAAAAAAATATAATCTGCATATAGTGACATTTTGATCCACAAAATGGGGTATCTATGTTAAGAAACATTATATAACAATAATCTCTGGAATTTACTGGATCAAATAAACCATTAGTATTTAAAAAGTGGATCGATTCCCAATAAAACAACATTATTTATATATGATGTAGTGAACCATAAAAATCATCATGTTAGTCTATTAGATTATAGGAGATTCAGAACAATGGTGATCAATATTTAAAAAAACTATAGAGGAATATGAAACTGAGTAAATTAAAAGATTAAATTTTTAGGTAAGATTAAATGATGAATTACCTCCTCGTTTGAAGGAAACTAAAATGAAAATAAAATTACCCAATAATATTCAAAAGTTTGGGGAATTTTTTTATAGCAAGGATAATATTAAAAGGTCATTTATAATAACTAAGGAATATTTAAATGGATTTTAAAGGACTATTTTTGGTTTTTTAAATTACGTAAAAATGATCCTCTAAAAACAATTGGTATCTTTGACATTTTCATCATGAGGTTCTATTTTATCATAGGCCTTTAATATTGAAATAGATTTCTTCATGATATATTTCATCGATGTAAAGAAAGAGAATAAGAAATATTTTATTTATTATGGAATGAAACATATGATAAAAGAAAATATTATACACAATCCATGATTTTTTTGATACTATATTAATTGATTTTATTCTCATGTTATAAAATTCCATTATTGTTTTCCAAGAATAACTACCTATTAATCCAATATAAAATGAATCTGGGATCCCCATTGAACTCAATTTTTTTGAATGGGTTCTTTCATAACCTCTATATATACTATCACCATTATGGTATTTGGATTTTAATAATAATATACATGTGTTTTTTGATAAGGGATTTATATTCCATAGGGTTTCACTATATAGAGACCCTATTTTTCATGAAAAATGATAGTTTAATGAAATGGTGTATCATTTATAGTGAGATAATTTCAGTTAATATAATTAATAAGTATATGTCATAATGAGTTGACGTATTATTTGATCATCTTCAAAGATCCCAAAATTATTCAAATATCAATTTTTCTATGGTTATAAATAGTTAATGTTGTAGAATGATGATATAAATATAATGTAATTTACAACAATTTAGGGATAATATTATTTTATAATAACACCTTTTAGACTATCTAATGCACCATAAATCCTTATAGAACCGATGAATAGATTATTCAGTGATTATATTTATTACATGGTGGTCATATTCATTGTGGGTGTCTTGAAAAAAATCATATTGTTATGAGGATAATTAGAGTAATTTAAAAATAATTATATATACCCATATAAATATTAATTATATTAAAAATATATTAAGTGTGATATTTGGATCTATGATGTTTATTTTCATGGAGAGATTTTCTCCAATGTTTAAATTTCTATTCACCATTAACAAAATTATTTAGTAATATAATGGACAATATTTAAGAAGACAGTTGGGATTTTTTATTTCTATTACATATCAGTTTAATACTATAGGTATTTTAAAAATATTTACATCATTTATAACCCATTAACCATGTTAGAATGTAATACTATTAAATTAACATGGTTAAAGGAATGTGGGAAAAACTTTTAATAATAAATAGAATATTTACTAATCATTGGTATTAGCTATACCATCATGTAAGAAATAATTTATAATATATACTTTGGTAACAATTAACGGTCTAGGTCATGTCCTTATATAGAATGATATGGTTATTTGTTATGCCTCACAGAATGTTAAAATCCATGAATACCATTATTTGACTCTTAACATGGATCCATAATGGGTAATAATTTATTTGATATCCCGGAGACAATGTATATATAGTGAAATATGTGAAATATATTTATGTAACACGTGAGTTTGAATTATAACTTCACCATGAAAGAGCTCAAAATTTGGAAAAGTAAATGATTTGAACTACTTGAGGACTAAGATTTCGGGGTGCACTACCTCTTAATGAATGATAATAAGGTGGAATATGCATTGAATAAGAGGTAAAATAAGGTTTTGACCAAGATGGTAATTAATAAGTATCTTATACATATAGATCATGTAAACATGGATAAAGATATTACATGGAAACAAGAACCATCCCTCATTTTCCTTGAAATTATAATTCCATCCTCCTAGAAAAAAATTCTGAAGATCTATTACGATGAGGAAAATTCGTAAAGGAAGAGTCAATATATTACACATGGATTTTTTATACAGAATATCTACAGAGATGGAGTCTTCTAGATTGTGATGTGGTTGTTTTCTCTATATACATTTAACATTAAAAGGGAACTACGATATGATGTTAAAAGATAATATTTCACTATTCACCATGTTGTAATATATATTTATAGTGATTAGAGATGTTATTTATAGTATGATGGTATTAATTGGGAAATTTTTAACTATGTGTCCAGAAGATTTGAATTTTACTAGGTGAATGATAACATGAATCATTTGAAGGGATTCCTGAATCCTCTAACTATTACTATATTGATGTGGGACATTTCTTCAATATAAATTATTATTCAACTCCAAAATAATTAATGTACGTATGTGGTTTTGTGTGTCATCAAGTATTTTATTCCAAATTCAATACATTTCATGTACATCAGATAATATTAACCACATGTGCTCTTTCCCTAAATCTATGTAAATAAAATCATTAAGATTCATGGGTAACCTCAATCGATTATATCAGATCACGAACTATATTTGACTGCATAATTTTCTGAGTACATAAATTGGTATCTCAATTATGAGATTTATTTTACAACTATACATCATCCACAGATAAGTTATTATAATAAAAGGACTCTCTAGAGTTTGGATGACACACTGATATAATGTTATCTTGAACTTCAAGTTATATGGGATCAGAATGTACTATTGTTTAATTTTTCAAACAACAATTGATTATATTTGAGTATCCAGATAAAATTATAATATGATTTGAACAGGAACAAGATTCATAACATAGCCTCTTGTGATGAAGTTAGAGAAAGATTTCTAGTATTTAAAAATCACGTGGAGTTGTTAAATGTTATTGTATTGAGTATTCATGATCATTTTAAAGTAGCTCGTTTTAAATTAAGAAGCGGTAAAGATAATAGAAGGAATTAAATGGAATTTTAAATGGTGTGTCAAATATTTTTGATGAATTCCACATGTAAGGGTTTTTTATAATTTGATTGAATGAATAATTTATGAACATGGTATATTTAGATATTTGAAATTTTAGAATGGATTGGAGTGGAAACTTACTGATTGGTTTTCCAAACTATCCTTTGTAAAGTAAAAAACATCTTTTATTTTCTCATATAAGGGAATTCTTATTAGATCCAACAAATGTAGTCTTGTTTGAGGCAGAATATTTAGTGCATGCCCTATCATATAATGAAGAACCAATCTATATTATTGATACTGAAAAAAATTAAAATCGAATAACTTTATTGGTTTAATCCATTTTGTAAATAGAAAACATGAACAATAAACCCAAGAACCTGAAGAAAACTATGTGAAAAGAATATACACATAGATTTATATAGGTTGTGTACACAAAAAGTTTGATGAAATTACATATTAGGAGGGGAATATAATATCCAATACCGTATAATAACTGGTAAAAATCATATCCTGATCTACATTGCACTGCTCACTCTAAAAAGGCTTTATTCCTAAGTATATTGAAATGTTTATTTTTTTAATTTTATAAATTCATATACTTATTTTACCAATACCACAAAATTTTTTCCTCTATTAGTACATATGTACGTAATTGACATTTTTGAAACAATGTTTTTAAAAACTATTTATATTACAATTTGAATTATATATTTTTTGATATTAATTTTACACTAGAGTCCCATGATAGGAATTTTAGAACTCATGTTATATATTTCTCATAAATAATTTTAATATATTATTAATTTATCATATTTAAATTGATTTATAACAATTATAGAACATAATTAAAAATTGATTTTTTGTTTTTAATAATTATGAAAAATATACATAATAAGGATGATATTATTTTTATCAAATAACATGATGTTACCAAAGGTAAAAACTATCTCCATTTATAAAATCTAAAATTGTAAAAATAGTAATTCATGTGAAAATATTATTTATATATTTTAAAAATAATATAAAGAATTGATTCTATGAGGTGTTTTGAGGAATTATGACATCCACAATCTATTATTTATTATTTTTTAATCTACATGACATGTTTATCATATACATCATGTATGTTATGTTTATATATTAATGAAAATTCAATTTCACAATATAATAAAGGTATCTCTAACCAGCCAATAAATTAATTTCCAAAATTTTTATTTCTTAATGAAAAAAATACATTTATGTTATTGTCTAGACTATTCATTCTCTACATTGATGTTATGTTCATAAGATATTATCCTAATCTCTTCTGTTCTAATGAATCCTCAATGATAAAACCATATTTATAAACATAGGTCCAATCTTCCCTCAATCATATTTT
Source organism: Viscum album (assembly GCA_963277665.1). Taxonomy (NCBI): domain Eukaryota; kingdom Viridiplantae; phylum Streptophyta; class Magnoliopsida; order Santalales; family Viscaceae; genus Viscum; species Viscum album. The sequence goes on from OY728166.1 coordinate 603,509,869, forward strand.
CTTATTACCAACCAAATTATAATTTATTTTTTCCACATATTACTTGATAAATTCAATATTTTCATTATAATTAATTATATTAAATTCTGGAAATAAACCCTTACCATATTTTACATTTATGATGTGGAAAATGAAACATTCATTCATACATTGTACATAGTACAACTATCATGACACAATATGATTAATTTTACATCACTGTAATACAAGGATGAAAATTTGAATTAAACTACCAATACGATTCTTTTGTTATCATTATGGTTATGTTATAATAAATTTTTGGGGCCAATTATTGTAATTTCTCTTGAATTGTCATCTTTATTTTATTCTTTAAAATGTGATGTATTAATGGGATAATATTTTAAAAAAATTATATAATGTTTTTATATTTATTAATCATTATTATACTTCCTTATAATTTTGGATATATCCCAAAAATAAAAAACCAATTAACATCATTATTCCTCAAGTACAATTAATTACCATAAAACCACCATATAAAAATTCATTGGACCAATTTCTGTTAATTTTCTGGTCGATTGAACTATGTAATAGTGAAATAATATGAATTTATATTACAAATTACTCTAGGATAATAATTACTAATGTAATATGACTGAAATGTGTAATGGTTTTTCTTCTGGAAATTTTTCATCGATATTAAGTTCAATTATTAAGAAAACACACTTTGGTCACTAGGAATCACTAAAACAAACTTTCTACTGATTTCATCATCAAAGAGAAAGAAAAAAAATGTTTGAATATAATTTGAATCAATATATATAATTATAAATAATTCATAAGAGAAAATATAATTATCTAGAAATAATGAATATAACATATTAAAGAACATAGAAACTATTATTTTGAATCTAATAAAAATGACCAAAAATATATACGCTAGATATAGAAAATTAGTTGAGTGAATATACAGAATAAATATTTAATAAGAGTATTAATAATGATGGATATATTATGGTTCTTATTTAGGTGAATAATATATCAATGTTTGTTGTACCTGAGTTTAATGAGTATTCATGGATTTCATGATAATAGGTAAAGGTTTTATATAAAAAATTACCTTCATTGAGATATGATTTTTCTTAAACAACAATTTTACATTATTTGATGTATATAATAACTATTTTAGATGATATATCATAAAATTTCATTATTTATGGTATTTAAGATAAATTTTAATCTATTTCTATCATTATAATATGATTTAATTTAAATGAAATCTATATTTGCGGTTTCACATTACAATTTTCATTCATTAAGATTAATATTAAATTTACCAAAAAATTCATTTCACATGGATCAAATAATTTCTTGTATGTCAATAATAATATAATCAAAAAAATTATTGGCATCAATTTTCAATATTTTTATCCCACATAAATTATTTTGATTCGAGAGACACTAAACCATTTAAAACATAATTATTTTTCATCATCGGAAAACCATAAAACTTTTTTGTGAAGTAAAATTAAGTTTCGTATCGTAGAAAATAAATCACATTTTATATATTTGAACATTGATACAAAACTCGATCATATTTACCTTGGTGGAATAGATAGACTAATTATATTATCCTTAACTCAAACATAAATCTAATTTATGATGAATGGGACCAAGACATCACATGAAGGTAGACAGTCCTGAGGTATATACATTATAATATTCACCCTTAGTTTATAATCCTTTTTGAATGATATTTCAAACCATTACCTTTTTATTATACAATATTTACCAATATAATCCATTTATTTTCTTCAATGAAAAAACTAAAACATTATATGTATCCCTGTAACAATATTTAGTTACAATTGTTACTTCATGTAACATTGATGACACCACATATCTTGTATGTTGATTAAATTATGATCATAAATACATAAATATTTATCTTCTAAAAAGGGATGTATTTTATTTTCAAATTTTTTATTATATCGATAGACATGTTTTATATAGTATTAGGTTCCTAAGGGAATAATATGAAATTTTTATATAATTCCCATCCTTTAATGTAACACAATCTTTAGATAAATCAAGAATTCAAAATGAGGATCTTTTCAAGTATACTTTTTTTGAGAATTATACAATAACTATTTAACAACATCTCAAATATTATAATATAGGCAAGTCTAGTAAATATCCATTTTTTATAATCTAAATCATTTTTGAATAAAACATGTATTATTTTTCAACATAAAATTCTTCATAAATTCATCTTGTATTCATCCATTCTCTTAACCATCCTTAGACCCTATAGAAAAAATTTCTAAAACATGGGATGAGCACAAAAATAATAGTAAGGGATATATATATAAGGAATGAAATATTACTCCCTAAATATATTAAACTCTTAAAAAAACTCATAAAAACGTACCTTTCACCCAGAAAATGTAAGTTTTTAATCATACCTCATGAATTGATAAGATTCCTAAAAACGAATTAGAAATCATAAAAAATAATTATATTGTATAGAATCCATATCATATATACATTGTATCATTCACATTTATATAGGGAGTAACCCTCATGTTTACATTGGGAATAAAAATGAAAATAAATTCACAAAATCTATTACGAGAAAACTCATTTCTTAACTTTGTCTCATTACCAATAACATTGGAGGGATATCATGAAATCACCCTCCATACATTTACCAAATTACCACCTATATACTTAAACAATTCTAATGAAAAAAAACATAAACATAACAGATAAATAATACCTAAAAGAAAAATAACATTTCTATGTTGCTATATGAAGATATCATTTCATTATATTAAAATAATAAAACCATTATCAGCCCCATTTCCAATACCAAAATACCTAAAAATGGAATATGATATTTTTTCCTTTTAAAAGAATTATGTCTTATAGAGGCATCCAAATATAAAACAATGGTCATGATGGTGTAATGGTCGTTGCTTCCATATACATTAAAAAAATTCCATTTTTCATTTAGTAAAACACTTCATTGAAAAATATTCCTTTAAAATCACATTGAGTGAAAATAAAATTAAATTGGGTTAATTTTAATCCATATAAATGAAGGTTGTGTATATTATCAAGATAATCCTTAATAAAAGGATATTTAGACATAGCCCCTTACTGTGTGGATGAATTGTCTCGTAAATTATTTACATTGTTGAATAAAAATATTAAATTAGTTTATAATTTCTTAAGAACCATTTTCAGGTTCATTATTTCTTTTATATCACTTTTTACATTGTTAAAAAAATTAAATAAATGTTTATGTTCATATCAGATATTTTTCAATATATAGTACATGAGTAAAAAATGAACATATTTTTTTCCACTACTCCATGTAGAGATAAATATTTCATAAATAAATAATATTGATGAATTTTTTTTTCATATTTATAAATAAAATATACTATTAAATCAATCCATAATGCGTTGGTACGAGAAAATAGCAATGTTATAATAATTGGGATGGTATGTTGTTTATATGCATGAGTAACATTTTCTATTTTTCATTAATAGTTATGGGATTAATTTATATGTTTTTTAATATTTCTATAATAACCATAACATCATTAAAATATTATTAATAATTTAAATATACTTATATATATCATAAAAGTGGTATAATAAATAAAAACAAGTCACATCGCTTCATGGAGGTGATAGTTCACACGTACGCACTAACGACGTTATCATATTTATGTGCATGTAAAGTATAAATGTAATTGATATATTATTATCATATAATTATTTTTATGTCATGAATTTCAAATATGATAATTAATTCCACTATTTTAACTGGTCATGAGTGATGTTTATGAAAAAAATTAGATCAGATTGTGGAGGTGATAGTTGACACAGACGCAAGAACGATTAATTATTTTCTCATTTACTGGAAGTGGACATAGATTTAGGTGATCATATTTACATAATAACATGTAATTATATTAATTATATTGGAGATATTTTTTCCTCATGTGTAAGAGATATTTAATAGAAGTGTAAGAAGAAATTAAATAGAATACATAAATAAAAACATTCCCCTAACTTCAGATGATCACCTTTCATAACTCCCTAATACCTCTAAAATGTAATTGTTTCCATAAATAAGGGATCAAGAATTTGGGTATGGATACTATGTAGTGTTTTGGTCAAAACATGGTTGAACCAATTTTTTTTGGATGCGTGACTAATAAAGAGTAATTTGTGTTTTTATAGGAGAGGAGAGGGCACCCTAGGAATTACTAAAATTATTAAATTAATATAAATTTATTTTTGATTCCAAATGGGTCCATGAAGATTTAGTTAAAATATTGGATGTGTATGTTTTAACATATAATAATCCAATAAAAATTATACATGTTTTGATTAATTTTTTAATCCTTATCTTTTTATTCATCCTTTTCTAACTCTAATAGTTTTATCAAGTAATTCAAAATTTGAGAGTTAAAATAATTACCAACACTCTCTAAAAATCCAATTATTGAGTCATTAATTATATTTTCTGACTTATATAAACATTATGGTAAATTATTGAATTTTTATAAATTTTATATCATTTAATTATAATATTTTATATTTTATTATATGAATTCTGAAAAATTTTAAACTATTCATTACATGACTTTTTTTATAATATCATAACAACATGATTCAATAAAAGTCAATACATTAACACAATAACAATGTGTCATTGTCATCTAGAAAATTCTATGATTTAATCAAATATTTCAAATTATTTTTATGGTTATATTATGAATATCAATTATTTGATTATGTCTCTAAAAAATCAATTATTGCAACATCATTTTGTCACAAATAAATATATTAATTTAATATATAAAAATTATAAATAAATTTCCATGATGTAGGAAATAGTTTCATATTAATATGAACTATTAATATTCTATGATGTCACACATATTAGAAAATATAAAAAATGTTTTATTAAGAAATAACATATTTATGACATATGTTACTTTTTTTTAAAATTAAATGTTATAAATGTCATAATCACACATATGTGGCTTCCAAAGGTTACTGTCACGATCCCCTCCCCGCAAAGTGTACCCCTCCTAGGAGGGAAATGTGATATGTGAGATAATGAACCCGAGTCCCGCCTCTAGTAGGCCCCAGGATGGAAACTAGCACTGAGGGTTTAGTAAACACACAAATGGGAGGTATTACCCTCTAAGAGAACACGTGGGCAAGAGAGAGACAAGATAGACACCAACTAACCCCAAATCAAAATTGAAATATAAACGAATAACCTAGTGCACATATTTAATATCATGAAATACTACTACAACTGGAAGGGGAAAAGTAGAAGTACCCAAAAGAAAGTGTAAACAAAATGCAACCACAAGCCCGAACAGCTCCTGCAACTGCAAGCTAGTTAAAACTAGCTTGATCTCCAACCTACTCCAAGTGACCTGAAAAATAGTTCATATATACATAGGGCGAGTATAATAGTATACTAATTAGTATCCTCCCAGATTCCACTTGGGAAAAAGTAACAAAAATCATGCCAAAGCATAGTGAACAACAAGTGAAACTAACTAATAACCTAAAAAGGTATACTATGTTCCCAACCTCACCATGGATACTCTCACTAAGTAACACATACAAGAGTATATAATATAAAAATGAATATCAAGGGTAACCCCCTACTACTTCCTCACTAGTTTTCCACTATTCCCTAACGTCGCACGTCCTATGAATCTCTTTCTAAAAGGTCTTGCCCACAGACACGTGGGAAAAGCACCATAACATGCACCTCGTGCAACCAAATCCCCACATCCACATAAGCAATGTAACTGGGTAGTTTCTTGGAGCCACCACATCCCACATAACTTGTATCAAACATCAAGTATTTTTCCTCAAGTCATTGAAACCCTTACCCCGAGTAAGGATCCTCAAGCCATCCCAGCCTATTCACATTACACCTATATTAGTACATAGGAAACTATATCCAGAATATATGTGTGTGAATAACCATAAGACATTACAACCCTCTACACACATATATAGAGAAAAGTAACCGCTATACCAACCATCACATGTAACTACGAAGAGAAAAGAGCGGGGCCAATGGGTGGACTAGGGTATAGAAACAAAAAGAAGTGCATAATATACTATATCTCACAACCACACTATGGGAATAACCAACCCTTAGACTCAACTGCAGCTAACGTATCTCAGACACCGGGCTGCCACTTCTAAGACATGGTATCCTATAAGCACACAACCATTTAGAGATATTTAATTCATTATTTCATACAGTTTTTTATCAGTTTCACTTTACATTAATTAATTCTTTAAAAATTAGTTAGGCAGTTCCAATTCCACATTATTGTTTAGTTTCCCTTACTGAAAGGGTGGAGTATAGTATAGAAACACAAAAGGAACAGAATATACAATATCTCACAACTACACTATGGGCATAACCTAGACTTATACTCAAATGCAGCTACCATCTCTCGGACTCCGGGCTACAACTTCGGAGACTCGGTATCCTATAATCACACAACCATTTAAAGAGGTTTAATACATTATTTCATTACCACTTTATCAGTTTCAAATTAAATTATTTAATTCTTTATAAGTTAGTTAACCAGTACCAATTCCACATTATTGTTCATTTTCATCACACCCAAAGTACACTATCCCTTTAAAATTACTACCTCATCTTTATGATCGAGAAACTCCAACCCAAAGGGTTAACATCTTTTGTCCAATTATTCATTATAGAATTACTTTTTCATATTCATATGAATTCTAGAAAAACATTTTATGCTACTAAACATAAGTGGGATCAATATGGTGAGTTTATGTACTACCCATCGAGTCTTTTCTTCCTATATAAAGAGTGTAAACCCATCCTCCCATGAGATGCTAAACATGAAAAGCATGTGGCATACCCCAAGCGTATTCACCACATTTAGGATAAGGGTAAGAAAGACCAGCTTCCTTTAGCAGTGGGGTAATATAAAGCAGGTAATCAACCATTAAGAAATAAAAAGAATCCAATATTCACATCCATCCCGTTCCATCAAACTTGGTTTCATCCCTGACACCCACATGCATAAACCGATGCATCTTTCCCCTCTAGGAATCATATACTACCACAAAAAAAGGCGTCCATGCCCCCACATATCAAAAAATCCATCTAGGCTCACATCACTACATAATCAGTTGGAGAAAATACATTTCAACAGTTGGGATCTTATCCCTTTAACAAACAATAGGGTAACTTTGAACCCTACAAGGAGTTATCTTTTATCAATCAATCAGTTCTTTAATCCATCTTACATTAACTGATTATTATTCTTTGGTTCCAAATTCAGAAAACCTAATCAGTAAGCTGTCTCAAATAATTAAACATGACTACTGCAACAATTTTATTAATAAAAAATTATAACAAGAATAACCAGAATCATTTACATGCCTCTTTATCTTTAGAAAAACCATTATTAATTAATTATTTCATTAAATTCTTTACCAATTTCCATCAAGAACAAAATTCTAAAAAATGAAATCATTAATATCACACTATCTAGAAAAACAAGAGATACTAACATAAGACCGATATCAATTTGTTTATTAGGTTCAAATATTTATTAGGTCAATTCCATTGTGATCTAGTGGGATAAGACATGCTAACAATATAGTTTCACATAAAATAAGAGAGAAGCAATGAATCCCCTACCCTAAAAAGTTCTTGACATTCTTTATATGAGAACAATCCACACAACTGGTCACGATCCTCGTCACGAGACAACATCATCCACCCGAGAACTCCACGGTACGACTGAACCAATGAAACCCAAGAAAACACCATTAGAAGAATAGAGATTACATGCTATAATATAGAAAGGAGAAACAAGAGAAGATGTCCCCTAAAAGAATGTTGATAAAACTTACCTTATATCGAAGATTGATCGATACAGCTTGGTTGCATCAAAATAGAGCGATACCAATCCAAGGAGGATTGTTTGATTATGCTACTCCTATGAGAAGGAATGGGATTTTCGGGCATCTCACACCCGAGAATATTGAGAAATAATTTGGGAGGAAGATATCTTGTCCCATTAGAAGATTTAATGGAGGGATAATTTAAGATACGGTTAATGTCCCATTAAAATAGGATTGCATTAATCCACCTTTTTTGACCATTTAAAAAAATCTCAAGCTATAGGAATAATTAATATAGAATTTATAGCCTTTGAATCAGCCTTAGAGCCCTTAAAACGAGGATTTTAAATGCATTTTACATCAACAAAAAAGTCAACGGCGAAAACTATAGGACGATATAAGAACTATTCACGAACATGAAATTTGGTAAAGGAAAAACATTTTACATGAACCACATCATTGAAACCTCACCATTTAAAGATTACAGTTCTAGAAGCATTGTTCATGAACCTCAACGTTGAAACCTATATATTGGAACCTCACTATTTTGCAAACAGTGTTAATGATCCTCACTGTTGAAACCTCAAAATTATGGAAATATTGTTCGTGAACCTCACTGTTGAAACCTCACCACTGGAACATCACAATTCAGAAAACACATATCATGAACATCATTGTTGAAACCTCACCGTTGGAACCACACTATTCTAGAAACACTGTTCATGAACCTCACTATTGGAACCTAACCGATCTAGAAACACTGTTCATGGACCTCAATATTGAAACCTCCATGTCCTAGAAATACTGATCATGAACATCACTTTTGGGACCTCACCATTAAGGAAACACGATTCATGATCCTCATCGTTGAAACATCACTGTTCTAGAAACACTGTTCATGAACCTCACTGTTGGAACCTCACCATTCTAGAAACACTATTCCTGAACCTCACCATTGAATCCTCACCATTGGAACTATTCATTGTGGTTCACTGATGACATTATTCACAAAAAGTGAAAATTGGCAATGTGCTGGGGATATGTCACCTTGACCACCCATAACACCTCAAACACCGTATTTTCACAACGGAATGGGCCAGAGAGGTGTGATCCATTAATGTTATAGTTTGAGCATAATGATGGTTATTGTCAATTATAACTAATCCAATAAGATTATTAAAAGTTTTATGGTAATTTTATAATATAATAATATTAATTTTACATTTAATTACACTATTTACCATTAATCGTGAAAAATAAAATACTAAATTTACTATTCATAGAAAACATATTTTGATCCTATTGGAAGAAAGTTTTTATATTTATAATAACCATATTTGACTATTTTATAAATTTAAATTCATATATGTTTATAAATTATGTTTAACAATAATCCAATTGACGGATCGAGAAGAAGAGTATTTTATGTGAAAAATTCAAATGTTCACATTGTTCTTTATTTATTTTAAATTTTAAATTGTAGACAATGAACTACATTGAATTAATTGATAATAAATAATCTACTTATAACATAAAACTAGGTAAAATTATAATATAAAGATATCAATAAATTAGAGTGATATTCAGTTTTGAATTAAAATTCATTATTTTCAATATTAATTAAAAATGAATATAATGATAAAAACATCCCAAATTCAACCAACGTCAATTTGGATATCCCTAATTCAAATAAGATGTATATTTTTTCAAATATAATATATATATGTGAATAATTATATTAAAAATGGTTTCTCTGTGAAAATTCATTAAAACTACCTTAAAAAAATATTTGAGTATTTTATGCATAAAATTGTATTTATTTTTACTATAAGCCTCTAATATTTTTTGGAGTAATGTAAAAATATTTTATAAACAACTTTAAACATAATATATTCAGTTTTATTCTTTCTTGGTAATATAAAATCATGGTAATAACCTGTATATAAAATTAAAATATCAATAATGTATTACTTTTTAGTAAAACTGAGTCTTGTTTCCAACATAACATTTTATAGATACTTATTGTTTTTTGTATGGTATGAAATCAAACATAGAGTCTCAATTAAAGTAAAATTAATATCTACTTTATAAATAATAATAGATATAAAAAAATTATTCTATAATTACTTGGGATGTTATATCCTTAACCCCCTTTTTGAAATTTCATCCTCGTAATTTTATTTAATTATCAAAGAAGGGAGGGTATTTCTCACACATTAAATTTTCTGATTCCCAATATTCATCTTCATGAACATTTTTTCCATAAATAATTAACATATTGAATAACTATATTCTAACACACTTTCTCTCTGATGTCATGAATCTGTACTGGTAGCTCATCATAAAAAATATTCACTTCCAACTAATCTACTAATATAATAAAAACATGAGATTGATTTGGAATATAATTTCATAAAACTAAAACATGAAAAAATGGTGTACCAAGGATAAAATAGGAGTTAAATCCAATTGATGATAAATTTCTACCTATTTTTCCATGTTTTTATTGGGCCCAATATAGCATTGAAAAAACTTCTCTTTCTTACAAAAATTTATCATAGTTTTCCATAGGGAACCTTTGAGAAATACATGATAACCTAACTCAAAAGAATGATTTGTCCTCAAGTATTTATCATAACATTTCTACCTGCTCTGGTCAACCCTCATGTGTTTCTAAACCAAGAAAAAAAATTCCATCTCTTTTACCTATTTTGGTTCTATAAATTTTCTATCACCTACATCATCACAAAATCTATATTTTGACACTAAATTCCATATAATTACTCAAATGATGAAATATATATACTGAAAAAAATCTTTTATTATAATAAAACCCAACAAAATAATAATTTTAACCAATCTTACATTGTATTCTATTGAAAAATCACAAATCATATCTTACAATGTGATAATTTTTTGTTCAGACTACTCATATGATTGTGGATAAAATGTTCTACTAAAATTTAATCAAGTACCCAATGAAATATAAAGGACCTTCCAAATGTTAAATGCCTAATGTTTAACAAGAAAAAATACAATTAATTGGGGAACTCCATGTAACCTGACTATCTATTTAATTAACATCTGTGAAATTTTATCTATAAATAGATTATCTCAAATATTAATAAAATGAATATATTTAGTCAATCAATAAAAAATAACCCATATCACATTATTACCTAGAGAATTATTTGATAATATAACTTTCAAATCCATGGATATATATTCTCTTTTACACTCTGAGACTGTAAAAGGTTGAAGCATCCCCTTTGGAAACTGCCACTCTGATTTAACCAAAAAATAACATAAATACATAACAATAAAGTTAGCAATATATTTTTCCATTTCATCCCACCAGTAATACTCTAAAAAGTCATTATACATCCTAATGATATCAAAATGAACTAAAAATAGATATCTATATGTATCACATAACAACTATTTCATTAATTTTAAACCATAAGGAACACATAATCCATTCCCAAATCTCAAAACCAAATCATTATCAATCTTAATTTAAGGAAACTTACCCTACTGAAAGAATTAAATATTTTTATTCAATTCATTGTCATCCTTCCATGATTACATAATTCAATCAAAGAGAGATGATATCACTGAAATAAAAAATAATGGAGATTAAATTTTGATACTAAAACCATCCATTCCAATGTTCAGAAAATCATTGAATAAATGATCGTGTTCTAAATGTAACATGGTTAATGTATCATTACTTTTTTTGTCTGAAAGTATCGACAACCTTATATGCTTTTCCCAGATGGTAATTAATTATGGATTTATAATCTATGTTTAGTTCTAACCATCTTATTTGTCTCATGTTAAATTATTTATATGGGAACATATACACAATTTTTTTTGTTTAGTACATATTTAACATTTTACTCTATATAGATTATGCCTGAAAATTTTTAAAGTAAAAAAATAGATTCTAATTCTAATACATTTTTATGGTAATTCAAATCATTAGGTTTTGACAAATGTAAATCATAACCAATTACCTTATAATTATTCATTACTAAAAAACCATATCATATCAATGAAGCCTCACTAATGATAACAAATTCTCCATTTATAGATGTTATGTCTAGATCAAGATCACTAATCAATCATATTGTCAATTCCAAAAAAAACCATCAAATTATTCTTTCTTTATGAACATAAAACCATTTATAATTATTATAGTTAGTGGGATACATAACCATTGAAAATTTTCAACAAACCTACTATAATATCTTGTTACACTAAAAAAACAATGAATCTCAGATATATTTGTGGTTCTTGGCCATTCATTGACAATAGTCATTTTATCAGGATCAACAGATATGTCATCTTTAGAAAACATTTGACAGAGGAAATAAATTCTCACAATTAAAATTCACTCTTTTATAATTTCCCATAAAATTTCATTTCTTATATGGTTTTAAAAATAACCCTTATATGAATTTCATTCTCCTCTTTACATTCATAATATTCCAAAATGTAATCAATAAAGAAAACCAAAAACAAATCTATGATTTCATGGAATATTTTATTCATATTTTCAATGAATATATTAGGTGTATTAATTAATCCATAAAACATAACAACCTATTCATAATGGCCATATTTATAATGAAATGATGTCTTTAGAGTTTTTTATCCATTACTTTTAACTGATGGTATCCTGATCTTAATTCAACCTTCAAAAAATATTCTTCTACCAAATGATGATAAAACAAATCATATATATGTAGTATTGGATACATGTTCATACCACTGTGGTTATTATGGGCTCTATAATCAATGAAAAGTCTCATTGAACTATCTTTGTTATGAAATAAGATAGGGGAACCCCATGGTTGAGTACTAGGTTGACGAAACATTTATCGGAAAAGAAACTAAATTGATTCTTTAAATCTAAAATATAAATTTCATCTAATTCATATGGTGGTTTTGAAATTAGGTTAGCTTCATGAATTATATTAATAGTAAATTCAACTTCTTGATCATCTAAAACACAAAAAAACTCATTAGAAAAAACATCAACATAGCAATTTACCAATGGAACATCATCAATCTAAAATGTTCTGTTGTTTTCAAAAATATGTGAAAGGTTACATTTATTTTAATATTTTTATAGTTTCTCAGATTTCAAATATGTTATCAAATGTAAGAATTATTTCTTGTACACAAACATAAATTATTTCTTTAAAGCAAACTTTTTAAGAATATAGTCAATCATAGCATGGTAAACAAAATTCCAATCCATAACCAGAATAACATTAAAATATACTAGTGTCAAAACAACTAGTTTTTAAAGAAAATAATATCAATAGATAAGGACAAGAATATTATTATAATTTCTTTTTCCCTCGCCATTTCCCCTAGATCATTTTACCATATGTTTTTGATACATGTCATGAGGTTTAATTTCAGATTACAAAGAAAATTTATCTCAAAAGATAGAATGGGTATACCATGAATCAAACACCATGTTGGCATAATCTATAAAAAGAATGTACATGATAGCACTTAATTTGTTTGCAAACATCTGCTAAATTAGTTGTAAATTATTTCCCCTCACCTTTATGCTTATAAGATGACTGTTTTCCATCATTCATGTTTTTTATTGAACACTCATTTCCATAATGACTCATCTCATTGCACTTTAGATATTTTTATAACTACAAATAATATATTTTTTACCACTACCATGATCTTTTTTATTGTTTTTATGATCTTTATATCCCATTTTATAACATTTGAAATACTTATGATAATTTAAAATGCATCCTCTACTTTTCTTTTTACCAAAATTTTCACAATATGTAAACTTAATTTTCATAACATCATACATTTTTAAATAACTATGGTCAATCTTTTTCTACATCAACATATTGTTATTTCAAAGAATATATGATCTTTAGGAATCTCTATTTCCACATTCTTAAAACATCAAGAAATTAATACATAACATATTTAATCATTGGAATCTTACACCCTTAGATATGTTGGAATTAATCAGGGGTAAAAAATTACTTTACTATTAAGATATCCGACAAGAGATTTATAATATCTTTGAAATAGAGTTAATTATTCATCGTAAGAAACCATTGATTCATCCTCTGACCTCAATTGAATGAATTTTTTTTTCATTCGTAGGTCGAACTTCCTTAGAAAAATGTTTCTCAAGAAATATATTTTTGAATTTATCCTACTCAAGAGCATCAATCTCCTCAATTTACATGATATTATTAACTATATAGTACCCCTAATCGGATTCACCTTTGAAAATATAAACATAAATACTAACCTTTTGAATTTATAAACAACCTTTGACATGAAAAATCTTTTTCTAGTGATTTTATCAACAATTCAGCTTACATGGGGTTAGATGATCCCTTAAATGATGGGGTATGTGGAATCATGAAATGATCAAAAATAGAAATTTCCATCAATAGTTGACCAGGATAATCTCATGGATGTATAACACTAAAATTTATATCCTAATTCAATTGTTCTGTCACTGCAACTAATATTCAGTTATGATTCAAAACATCCCTAGTTGATTATTTTAATGCTTTCTTTCCATTGAATGTTTTCCTGACACAATTTCCTCGTTTCCTCTATGAAAACCATTCTGAAAAAACATATCTTAGAAAAAGCGACATTGAAATCATAAATTTGATATATCATTTCAATTTTAATATAATGTAAAGATAATTTTTGGATATCTTATTAACTTTATCCTATCAACCAAAGTTATCTAAATCATCTATTGATACCAACAATAAGACCCTAGATATTAATTTTACTATATATAGTGTTTAACCAAGAATTAAAATTAGAGATCATTAAAGGTTTATAGATTTATATAATTATTCCATTAATATTAAATAACATCTCAAAAATAAAAAATTATACAAGTCTAATCAAAATACATTTTTTATAATGTAAACCATTTAAATATAAAACATTAATACTTTTTCTTGATAATATTATTTAAAACATTCATATTTTCATCATCCATTCTCCTAACAATCCTTATAATCTATGTAAAACATTTTAGAAACTTGTGTTATGCACAAAAATCATAATAAGTGATATAAATAATGAATAAAACCTTTAGTCCATGAATATTTGAATCTCATTAAAAAATTATCCCAAAATAAAATTTTTCACCCATAAAACATTTGTTCCTTAACATTCATTATGAAATCATATGATTCCTAAAAAAATATATTAGCAATCACAAATCATATATTAAACATGCATCATTGTAATCATACATACATTGTATCTGTCACAACTATTTAAGATGTAAATTTCATTATTACAGTTAGAATAACAATCATAGTTTATTCTCTATATCTCTTAGGAAAAGCATATTGTTTTACTATTTCTCATTACCCAATGCATTGGAGACCTATCACCGGCTCACCTGCCTTCAGTATATCATGGAACAACCTATATACTCAAAAAAGTCATATGAACCAAAACATAGGCACACCACGTAAATCATGTATAATGGAAAAAAATAACATTTCTAAGTTGAATAAAAATATATAGATTCATGATAATGAAATAGTAAATCCATTATTAAAACAATATTCAACACAAAAATACCAAAAAATGTAATATCGTATTTACTATCCCTTATATTCATTAAGGCTTATAGGTGAATCTAAATGTCAAATAATGGTCATTAAAGATAAAATGTCATTATGACCATGAATAATAAAAAACATTTATTTTATCATTTAGTAATGCACATAATAAAAATTATTCCTTCTAGAAACAAGTTACTGAAATTAAACCTCAATGGAGATATTTATACCCCATATGAAAGAAGGTGGTGCATATTTTCAATGAAAAGAGATTGAGACAAAGTCTTTTACCATGAATCTGAATCATCAAATAAAATCATTATATTCCAGAATAATAAACATGGGTTAATTAATAATATCTTTATAAAATTTTCAGGTTTATTATTTATTTTATATTACTTATTACAATGTTATAAAAATTAAATAATTATTTATGTTCATATCCAATAATTGTTGATATTCAGTAATTGATTTGAAAATGATCACAATTTCATGTAAATAACACATGTGGTTATAAATAATTCACCTCTATAATATTATTCATGATGTTATTATAATATTTATAAAATAATTATACCTTTAAATCCTTCCATTATGTGTGGCTATGAAAAATAAACAATTTTATAATCATAGAGATGGTAAGACATATGTACGAATGAGTGGCATTTTCTGTTTTTCATTACTCATTATCTAAATATTTTAGAATTTTTTTATCTTTCTGGAATAATAATAACATCTTTAACATTATTTTAATATTTTATATTCAATTATATATATCATATAACTGATATAATGAATAAAAATGAGTCTCATCGCATCGTGAAGGTGAGAGTTCACACGTACGCACGAATGATGTTATCATTTTTTCTCATTGAAAGTAAGAAAATAATTGATATACTGTTATTATATAGTGATTAATATTATCTAAATATCAAATATTAAGATTAATTCCAATATTATACCCAGTCTTGAGAGATGGTTATGAAAAACGATTTAGATCAGTTTGTGGAGAAGGTAGTTCACACGTACATATGAACGATTACTTCCAATCCCATTTGAGGTAAGTGTTGATGGATATAGGTGATAATATTAACATAATATCATATAAATACATTTAATATACTTTAGTTTCTATTTTTTCATCTAATAAGTTTATTTAAGGGATGTAGAATATGTAATTAAATAGGAATGACTAAATAAAAACATTACATTTCCTTCGAATGATCACATTTAAAAGAACCTAATCACTTCAATAAAGGCTATTATTATTAAAATAATGCATAAAGAATGTGGATAGGGATTCTAGGAATGGTTTTGGGAATATAGTTTCTGAATTAAACCGTTTTTAATGTTTGAGTAAAAGATGGAAATGGGTTCCTTTTTATTGGATAGGAGAGGGGCACCTTAGAGTTATTAGAATTATTAATTTAATATAAATTCATTTTAGATTTTAAATGGGTAAAATATGATATAGATATAATATATTATGAGAAAGGTTCCAAATAAATTCATCCATTGAGAATTTTAATGGATTTAATAATTTTTTAATCCTTATATTTTTTATTTAATCTCTTGAACTCGGACCGTTAAATCACGTAATTTAAACATTTAGAGTTAAAATAATCATCAAATCATGAGAAATGGCCAATTAATGAGTCATTAATGTAATTTTAGAGTTATACAATCTTTTTGGTAAAATCTTTGATTCTTAAAAAAATTTCATCATATTATTAAATATTTTATATTTTAATATATGAAATATGTCAATTTTGACACTATTCATTACAATACTTTTTTAAAATGTCATAACAACATGATTACATCAAACAATATACATTAAATCAATCCTAACATGTAATAGAAATATAAAAAAATCATGTATGTCAATAAATAGATCAAATTATATTTATTTTAATATAGTTAATATCATTTATTTCATTATTTTTTTATAAATCTATTCTTACATCATCATTATGTAATAATTAAATTTAAATATTAAATTAATAAAAATTATGAATATATAACCATGGTGTTCATAATTTTTTTATATTTCTATGGTATATTTATAGAAAAATATATCACTTATATAACCCCATATGAAAAAAAAATTGTAAGAAGATACAAATTTATGACATACCTTCCATTAAATTTTATTTAAAGTAATAAATGTCATTATCACACCAACATGGCTTCCAAAGGTCACAATTTCCTCTCAAGGATGATTACAGTCAATAAAAACTGATACAATAATATTGGTACACGTGTTAGGGTAGTTTTATAATATTATAATCTAAATTTAAGCATTAATTACCCTATTTACATTTAACTACGGTAAATATAATACTAACGATTCTTTTCAGCAAAAACTATTTTAATTTTATTCAAAAACATTTACCATATTTTGTAATAAAAAATAAATCCAATTTTTAATATTCTATTCTCTGAATTTTTAAATTAAGTTTTACACTAATTCTATTGAGGTATTGAGAAACCTTGTTTTTTAAGTAAAAATTTCAAAATATCTAATTTTTATTGTATTTTATTTTACAGAGAAATTGCATCCAATTAACTAAAAAAGATAAAATGATAATAAATTCCATTAATTATACCTTAAGACCTTGTCAAATGATACTCTAATGATATAAATAAATTAGATGAAAATTTATTTCTTAATTAAAATGTAGTATTTTTACCATTCATTAAAAAATATATATTATTAAAAAAATATCAAATATTAAGAAAAAGTCATTTTTTGTTCGTATTATAAATAATAAGTTTACTATTTCAAATAGAACATATAAAAGTGATAAAAATTATATTTTAAAAATGATCTCCATCAAAAGGCATAAAAACTACCTTTTAAAAATATTGAAGTATTTATACATAAAAACAGATTTATTATCATTTAAAGTAACTTCTATTTATTGGAATAATGAAAAAAACTGATTAAACATGTTTAAAAATAATATGGTTAGATCTTTTTATTCCCACCAATTCAACAACTAGGTTATAACTACCATTTATAATAATAATATTACTAAAATATTATTTTTTGATATAAATCATTATTGTGGGAAATATAATAATTTTAAAAAAATACATTGTTTTGTGTCAGGTATTATATTAGAAATATAATCCCATTGAATATAAAATTAATATCTAATTCATAAATATTAATTATTATAAAAAATACTTATTCTATAATTATATGTGATGTTACATATTACATGACTCTTATATTTAATGAATTCAACTTAATATAGTTATTTGTGAGCGCTATGATTATATATCCCCTCGATGCATTAATAGTTATCTTGAGACCATATTTTTTGGGTTTTCATTTATTCCACTTCACAAAATATGATTGTGTATTTCTAATATTATTTGATAATGTGTATTTTATTTGTGGCATTACGCATTCCATCATTACGAAAACAATGATTATTTTTATCCATGTTCTCATTTATTTTCAAGTATAATGAATGACCTTAGTTTCAATTTATTTTTGATTCATATTTTTAATTAATTCCTACCATATACATTTTATTATGATATTTTTTTCAAATTTTTTGTTGATTACGACACCATATGAATAATTTGAGCTCATATTATTTATTTTAATTTCCAGAGGAAATATAGTGGAGGAATATGTGTAATTTGTAATGATATAGTGAATGAGATATTATGGATCTTATTATAATTCCATATAGTATCTTATATATTAAAATGTGTTTCTTGTATATGCCATTTGTAAAATTAATACTAAAATGATGGATCCTTCATTAATTCTTTTATTTTATACTGATAATGAAATATAACAACCAGATCTGCATATAAAGTGTCTAAGATGTTATAATATATATTATTGATGGATTATTTTAGGTTTTTTGTAGATAATTAATCCTAGGGAAATTTTATGCATATCATAAATTCATTTCATTTCTATTTTAGGATCACTGAATATGAATTTCATCTTGTAATTCCTTAATGAAGGATATTCATTTTACCCACTATTTTGATTATTATAACATTAATAATTGAATTAATTTTTCACACCACCCTTGAACCGTTTTCAGTAATTTAAAGAAAAAAATGATTACTCATCTTTTTAAAAAAAACTTGTTTTATGAAAATAAATATATAACTTATCAACAATGACTTTATAGAAATTGGAATAGAATAAATAGACATAGTGGACTCAATATATCATAATGTAAAGGTATGTTAAAAATGATTTGGGGGACATAATCTTGTATTTTTAACCAATCAATATATATATATATTAGGAAATTACAATCTTAATGGGAATTGTAATATATAGTAGAAATTATTATATAGAATAAATATTTATTTCTATGTCTAATCAATATATTTTACTCTAATACCATAATTTAAAACCCTTTAGTTTAATCTTCAGAAATTATATTCTTATCACATATGGAGGACCACGATAATGGAAATAAAATCGCACAAAGAGAAACAAATATATAAAATAATATAAATTAATGAAGTATTTTTTAGAGTAAAATAAATATATATCAATAAATTTATTTATGCTAGATTTTATAGTCATTATAAAACCATCTAAACATTATTAAACTATTCTCAATTATCCTATAACCTCTTATGAATATGGGTAATATCCATATCAATAGTTGTCTATATGTGATGTGTAATTTGATGTGTTATTTAATTGTGGCTAGCACTTTAAAATAGATATTATAAATAAATTATAGTTTTTTTTCAAATCCAAAATAACCATTTATTCCAAAAATGAAACATTTTTGGAATTAATCACTCTATAGATGATTAAAATTATTACAAAATGAGGAAATGAATTTATTTGGATAAGGGATGATGTCTAGGAAGGATACATGTTCGATTTCTACACAATGATGGGATAAAGTTGACTATATAAATATATAATTATATATTTTAGTTCCACATATTATCAAGTAACAAGCTAACTTCATATAATATATGGTTGATAAATAGTCTATTTTTGGGAAATCATAGCTTTTTTAATGAATTCAAAAATTGAATTTGTAAAGCGGTACACAGTGTTTTTTGAAATATGTTTAAAACACACATAATCACATCCCAAAAAATGTCCAAGATTATATCATCATAGACTCTAGCTAATATAATTTTCTTTAGATAAAAAAATTACAAATCCATATTATACCACTCATGCTTCATTGTATAGAAAAATTACCATGTCATATCTGTAATTTAATTAGAGGAATTTCTATGTATATGGAATGGAAAAATTTTATTTTGTAAATTAAATCACATACATTGAAGAAGAAAACATATGAGGTTGTAGTCAAGGTCACTTATAAAAAAGAGTTATTCTCATTCCATTTGAAATGGTATGAAAGTAAAAAACATGTATCTAATTTTTTTTAATATGGACTTGTTAAAAAGAAAAAAGTTATAACGATAGAAGAATGAACATTTATATTTATTGAAATCTAATTGGAAATAATTTTTTTTTTAAAAATATTTGCAGAATTTAATTCTTCAAAACAATATATCCCTGCTCTCCAAGGATATAATAACCCCACCTCGATAGACTGAACTTGTATATGAATTCAATATAAAAGTATGCACGAATATCGTATGAATCATCAAAAGTGTTTTTTTTTCTTTTTTATGATATTTATTTGTTATTGTAATATTTATATATAAGTTCAAAAATCCATGTCAATTTGATCATATTATGTATAATCATAAAATTCAATTAAAATATTATATATTCTAACTTATTTACCAGAATATTTAAATATGAATTCAGTTTAATATTATTATATAGTTTTTGAAGAATTATATTAATAAACATTAAAACATTATATATTTTTTAAAATAGAGTTACATGGTATTTAATTTTTTTATGTTAGTAATTTATAAAATATAACCACTCATTGTTTTAAAATTAAGTAAATTCACATTCATAGGAAAAATATAATACATCACTATAATATAAATGGACTAGTGTAATGTTATTCGAATATAAACAAATAATTTTTACATAAAATAATTAATAATATATATTTCCTTGGATTATTTAATTTCATATATTTTTAATCATTCCACCATTTATCTAATATTTTTAAATGATTTTTGTTTTTAAGTGTGTGTAAATTAATATGGTGACAAACATTAACTTTACTTTGTCTATATACTATTGAAACATGTTTGATTTGAAATGTCATTTCATTACAATTATTTTTTCAAATATGATGATTGTATTTAAGATCATGTTTTTAAGTATTATTTTACAAAGATCCAATTTTAGATTACCTTATGAATAATGAATTTAAAAAGTTAGTTAGAATACAAATTATAATGGTTGGAATTTATTTTTATTCATCATTTGATAATTTGAATTTGATTTAGTATTTTGAACATTGGTTAAATCAGTAAGGATTTAGTTTATATTTAATCATGTAATTGTGTTTCTAGAAAAAATATTGATGAATAAATAATTTATTAACATTGGAAATATAAAATTTTCCTTATTCATGTACAGATTAGAAAATTTATTCATATTAGTTTATTAATGATGGTGAGAGTGATGACAGTTTGGTTTTTTAGGAGGGTTGGGAAATTTTTCCATCACATTACACTATTGAATTAAAAAATAAAATAACAAATAAATAAAATTTTGCATCATCATAATATTTGTAGATAAAAAATAAAATTTTATTCAATATAGTGATATGATAGGATAAATACACATGATAATAATGACATTTTCAAGAAATATATATAAATATTTTTAATGTTTCATCTTGAATATAATATGAGTGGAATTAAGGGTTGTATACATTGAAAGAAAGATACTAAACTCAGGGAATAACCAATAAAAAAAATTTTGTCATATTTTTTTTACTTTATAAGAATGAATTAAAATTAAAAAACATGTGTTTTTTATGTTATTATAAAATGGAAATTTGAATTTTATTAGAAGATAAAAACAAGAAAATCATTGGGAGGAACACAATTGATTCCTTATGATATTTATTATTAATAATTTTCTCATATTGTCACCATTAATATAATGAATTAGTATCATTTCTCACACCAATATTTCAATTTCAACTTAAACGGAATCATTTTAATAAAATTTCATGAGAACCTTGACATGTATATTTTTATATAGTTGATTAAAAATGACTTAAATCTAGAGTTTAAAGCCATAAAAACTCATATTTAGTCCTAAATAGTAAAATTTCTCTATAGATCAATGCGTTCTATCTCTATACCACCCCATAAATTAATCATTGTATCCATCTTATAAATAAAATATCTGTCATGGGATGAGATAAAAAAACATTATTGAGTAATAATGAGGATTATTTATAGAAATAGTGGTATTTTCACCACATATAATTACTTTATACAATGATTATCCCACTTATAGACTATGGAGTTGTATAAAAATATCTGGTGGAAATTCACTTATTCTTCTCCCTAGATTAACAAGAGTTTCAACTCCCCATTATTGTATAGAAGAGAGTACATGAGAGAGATATATATATATATATAATAT
Organism: Viscum album; assembly: GCA_963277665.1. Lineage (NCBI taxonomy): Eukaryota > Viridiplantae > Streptophyta > Magnoliopsida > Santalales > Viscaceae > Viscum > Viscum album. The sequence continues at coordinate 603,532,942 of OY728166.1, forward strand.
ATTCATATAAAAATGTAAAATGAAATTAGGATAATCATTTTGTATGAATTATGACCATTTAATTATGAACCAACGTTAATATACACTTATAATGTATCCCTAATGCCCAATTCCCATATATACTATATAAATACATCAAATTTAAGGTATTTAGATTAGTTCCATGTAGATATAAGTTCATGGTGAGTGGCCTCTTTGTGGATAGTGAAGCCTTATGGTTCTCTTACTTCATCACAAATTCTCTACCAAATTTGTTATTTAGATCCTATCTTATAATCCATTTTCACATTCATTGATCAACATCAAAGTGGTTTACTATTGAGTGATACTCTAATTTTGTTAGAAATTTCTAAGAAGGGTATGACATTTGCATGTAAGTTTTCTTAGTAGTTTATATACTTTATCAATGTCCAATGTTTATTAGTAAGAGACAAACATATAATATTTCAATAATAACTATTTTATTGAGATAATAAAATGTTTTTTGAAAATCTAACTTTCTATGATAACATTGTAGGTATAATCCTTCACACATTAATATAATTATTATTGTGGTAAGATATATTGATTGTGAGTTTCACTATGTGTGGTTTGGTATGTTTATGTCAACTTATTGAAATAGCTTTGTTGGATTTTCATTTTTTTAACAACACTGCAAAATATGATTTTCTATTTATTAAACATCATAATAGAGCATCATGATCCCACTACCATATTTTTTGTAATTATTTATATATCAACAATGCATGGGGAATTTTTTAATTTTCTATACTGATTTCATCTGTGTGGCCTCTATCAAGTGACATTCGATGTGTGCATAAGTTATATAGTTGATGTTACATATTAAACTCCACCACTGATATGTGAAATTTATGGAATCCTTTAGTACTTAATTTTTAAAAAATCATCCAAATAACTTTAAAAAATTATTTTCCATCATCATCTAATTTGTAAAGACCCAATCAAATGATTTTCAACTTATACTAGAATATATAGAGAACTTTTTAACATATAAATAAAAACAATTTAAATTAATTTATTTAAATTAAATATTAATATAGAAATATAATTGAAATATTTGAATAATTATTTTACACCATATTTTAACAATATCTAAAATATAATTCAAAAAAAATATGAACTGAATAACAATATACAAATAAATTCTTAGTGATTTATAAAATAAATTACCGAATGAGATTTAATGTAATTTTAGTTTCAAAATACCCATGTAAATGGAAATATACACTATGGAAAATATGTTTAGTTAAATCAAATGATAATGATACATCCATTTCATGTATAATTTCAGTTGTAAACACTAAAATACCGATTCCAACATAATTATTCCAGATCTTATCATTTATCATATATGATATCTATAATCTATGTGTTCTTTTTACCTAATACACGTGTGTAAAATAATTAATATCCATTAATTCAAACTCTATAATGCAATATACAAAATGTTTCCCACACTAATAAAATATTAATTTGTAAGATTAATTTATAATTCCCAGCTTGGGAAAGTTTCACTATAAAATTATTAGTTTACCTAATAATATATAAAAAATCATCGTTTTATATTTTAATTTTCTAATTCAATGAAATTTTTAAATAGGGTAAAGTATGGTAGAACATGTTTAATTAAAAAAATAAAAATTATTATTTTTTAAACCATAAATAACCATTAATGTTTTATATTAATGTCCCTCATTTGAATTAACATACACATTCAACATATATTTCACCACAATGACTTAATAATATCAGTTTAACATATTGGTTCTATGAATAATAATAACAAATTATTATATATTTCTCTATATTTATTTTTTCATATTTTATTTATACTATATTTATATAGATATCACAAGTTTTTCCTGAAAAATTATATATATCCTTGAATTTAATGGAATTTTGAGGACCCACCTTCAATATAATTGATGTCAGATTCAAATATCATACAACATAGAAACGATACACATAAAAAATATATTCCCTATACTTTTTAAAAATCATAACTATTAAAAATATATATTTGAAGGATATGTGAGGATATATTTCTTGTGATGTAGATAACATACCTGCTATAAATGTATACTATTGTTATTATAATGAAATCTATGTGCAGGGAATGTTTTAAAAAATAGTGATTTTCAATAGGTAATACAATATTTTTCCATGTTAAATGTTGTATAAACACTAAATTTTATAAAAAGATTTAGAATTAAATATTATTTTGTTCTGGTTGACATTAAAAAGATAATGTAATATCATAAAATATAAGAATTTGATGAAAATTGAAAAAGGATTTAAATCCTCCCAGGAATGTGAAATATAGAAATGGATAGTTCTTGTTCAATGGGATACAATTTTGAGTGGAATGATATTTATTATAATGAATTAAAACTATTAATAAAGTAACTCATTTTGAATCCCACAAGAATTGTATTATCCTTTAAAATCAGTCTATCCCAATTCACTAAAATAATCCAACCATCTTGATAATTCCATTTAGATAAATGTCATAATATATTTACCTATTTTTTATATACCCTAAAAATGAAATGTAAAAATAATAAAATTTCCCAAAAAAATATCTAACTATCCCCCACATGGTAATATTTTATCCCTTATTAATGTTAAAAAACATAGAGAGAAATCATGATATTAATTATATTTAGGTGTAATATATAATTATCACTAAATTCATTCATTATATTATATAATGGTATAATATATAATAAAATATTTTTTATATAACTATTTAATAAATTTTAAAACAACTTATTTAATCATATATATAATAATGATATAGAAAATAATATTGAACGAGAAATAAATATTGAGATTGATCCTAAATTTTTTTTTTCTTATAAAATATATAAATATTAAATAATATATTATTTTATTTAAGTTGGATGTTACTTCTATTATTTATGTAACGGACATGACCTCTCCGGTCCATTCCTTTGTGAAAATGCGGTACTAGAGGTGTTCCGGGAAGTCAATGTGACTTGGGTGTGCATTTGGGTGGACTTTTGAGGAAAGTTAAAGGTTAATAGCTTTCACATGGTTGGCGCATGGTTTTCCTAAACCAAGCGGCCAAACCGTGCAAGGCTAGTCCTGAGGGCAGTGGATAGTGCACAGTTAGCACATGGTTTTCCTGACTGTGCAGACTAACCGTGCGAGGAGGGGTTGTCGAGGTAGAATCTAACAAGCAGTTAGCGCATGGTTTGTTAAACCGTGCGAACTAACCGTGCAATCACTTAAGGTAAGATCCTAAAATTTTGGATCTAACTGGTTTTTCCTTTAATCTCCTCATTTTAGACCTTAAGTGGCCATAACTCGGGATTACCCTTCCTTTGAGGTGGAAGAACCTCTCCCAAGCATTTTGGAGGCGATCTAGAGGCTTCTCTTCGCGAATCAAAGCTGCTTTCTCAAGGTAAGTGATACTTTTTGTTTGGTTTCTTAGATCTACCTAGATCTATTCCTCCTTTTCTCTCGGGATCTTAGATCTATGCCCGTTATGGGTAGATCTAAGTGTGCGGATGACGTTTGTGATGATCTTTGGCCTTGGATGAGTTAGGAGAGGTAATATAGGGAGGATCCTTGGTGAATCAGCCCGGTCTCCTTGGGCGTACTTCGACTGTTGTGGATTTCCCCGAAAACATTAGAGGTAGGGGATTCGTGGCTTCTCTAATTTTTTATGTGAAATCGTAGAGTTAGCATGATTTATCCCTTTGAATCACAATGGAATTAACCTAATTAAATACTTGAACTATATTAAAAGAATTGGTTTGATCGCTTCTTGTTGTTTCTTTGTACCGTGATAACGGTTTGCGTCATGTTTTGATTGATAGAGTGATATCTATGCTTTCTTGGTTCAATTGATTGTTCTTTATGGAAATTGATAAAGAACGTAAAGTTGGAATTAAATGATAATCAATTGGCTAAAGATAATGAGGCATATAAATGAATTTGGTTGTTTTTGTTGTGGTAGTTGTTCTAATTTGATGTTAATCAAATTGGCATATTAAGCATGTTAAATCTTTTGTGGTAGATTACTTATTAGGTTTTATAGAATTGGAACCTACGAATTGAAACTGTTAATTCAAGAGGGATTAATGAACTGGTTGGTTGAAAAAAGATAACACCTTGTAGGGTTCTTAGTTACCCTCTTGTTCGTATGGCCAAGTGCCTTGTGCTTTAGAGCCATGAGTGCTCATTACATATGAAGGTTGGATGCCTTGTTAAAGGGGCAAGAGCCCATTTTATGTGATTATTGATTTCTGGGTACTTGTGCAGTGATGTTACCCTAGAGGGGTGTTGTGTTATGTAGAGGCAGGGAGGACTTGTGGTTGTGGCAGCGGATGATGCATAGAGTGGCAATATGCATCGGTTTATGTATGCGGGGTTAAGGGAGGACACATGTGATGATGGAATGGGATGTATGTGTTTGTTGGATGCATGGTGATTTTATTGAATGTTTATCTACTTTAGTTTTCCCAACTGCTCAAGGAAGATGGTCTTTCTTACCCTTCTTCTGAAGGAGGTGAAAACACACATGGTATGCCACATGCTTTCCATGTCTAGCTTCTCGAGGGAGGATGTGTCTACCCTCTTGATATAGGTGGCAAAGACTCTATCGGTAGTTCATCTACTCACCGTGTTGACCCCCCTTGTGTTTAGTACCATATTATGTTTTTCTATAATACCTGGGAATATGGGAATGTAATTTCTGTAATGAAATATTGATTAAATGGTGATGATCCACAGGGATGGAGATGTTGGAATTTAAAGGTGATGTTAAATCTTTAAATGAATAGTTGTTTTTGAATGTGATGCCAATGAAGTTTGATGTGGTTGTGTTCATGGTTAATTAATGTGAAAAGATTTAATTAACGTAAAGTGGAACTGATGGAAATTGGAATGAAGTAACCTAATGAAGTTCTTTAATTGGTTCTGTGCTGATAGGATACCCAGTCATGGAAATAGTAGCCGAGAGTCCGAGAGACGTTAGCTATAGTTGAGACTAAGACTAGGTTATTCCCATAGTGTGGTTGTGAGTTATATATTCTTTAGTTTTTGTGTTTCTATACTCTACTCCACCATGTCAGTAAGGGAAATTGGCACCCTAGGGATTCTAAGCCTTGGGGGGGGGGGGTGTTTTCCCCAGCATTCTGCTGGAAGGTGAATGACTGACTACCCGCTTTGACCCCGCTCTCTTCTCTTGGTAGATACTAGTGCCATTAGTCCCATCAGTTAGTTTCCCCCATATATGTGTGTAGAGGGCTGTAATGGCTTGTGGTTAATCACACACATATATTCTAGATATTGTATCCCATGGACTACTATAGGTGTAACATGCATTGGCTCTGATGGCTTGAGGATCCTTACTCAGCGTATGGGCTGTAATGTCTTGAGGTATAATACCCGACGTATGATACACATCATGCAGGCTGTGGTGGCTCTCGGAAATTACCGGGTTACTTTTGTTTGTGAGGATGTTGTGGAGCTTCGCCCAGGTGTCTGCGGGAAAGCCTTTTTGGTGCATGTGGTGCAGATTGTGGAGCTTAGCCCTGGTGTATACGGGCAAGCCTTTGGAGAGGGATGCACAGAACGTATGTCATTGGGGGAAAAGCAGAGAACTAGTGGGGAAGTAGTAGTGGGGTACCCTTGATATCCTTTTTATATGATATATTCTTTTATTCATTACTTGGTGAGAGTAGCCATGGTGAGGTTTGGAACATAGTATACTTGCTTAGAGGAAGAGTTACTTTCACTGTTGTTCACTGTGCTTTAGCATGCTTTCTTTACTTTTACATGAGAGGCTTCGGGGAGGATCCTACTGAGTATACTATTATACACACCCTACACATATATAAACTATTATTCATGTCACTTGGAGTAGGTTGGAGATCAGGATGGTTACTACTATCTTGTGGTTAGAGGAGCTGTTCGGGCTTGCGGTCGCTGCCGTTTTACTATATTTTGTGTACTTGGAGTTTTCCCTTTCAGTTGTAGTAATTTTGCATTCCACTTCATATATGTACATGGGTTTATTTTATATTTTAGTAATGAGTTGGAGTTGGTTAGTATCTATCTTATCTCTCTCTTCCACATGTGTTCTCTTAGAGGGTAATACCTCCCATATGTGTGTTTATTATACCCTCGGTGCTAGTCGCCAACCCGAGGCCTATTGGAGGTGGGACTCGGGGGGTCATTAACTACCTTTTCACATTGCCGGCCCAGGAGGGGTACACTTATTCAGGAGGGGTTGTGACAGAGTGGTATCATAGGCTCTGGTTGAGGGATTGGATGGAGTTTGGAGTTAGGCACATGTGAGGTTTCTTGGGTTGGTAGGGCAATGGTGTCATTCATGTTTAGAAAGTGCGGTAAACACTAAAAACCGGCAAAGACATTGGACTTTAGGGCCCCCATTGATATTATGTGTGGACCTTTAAGTTTACGATGGATACTAAACAAGGTGATACTAGTTGCTGGCTTGAGACCTAGGTAAGGATCATGCATCATTCTTTTTTGTGCCTGTGTGTGAATGGGTAGACCTTGGGATAGGTTAACCTAAAACGAATGAAAGAAAAAATTAATTAATTAATGTTGAGTCTTCCACATTCCTGGATTAGGAGCTCTAAGTGTTTGTTATTTTGCAGTTACGGCTCTAGGTCGACATCCTCATCAGGTTTGTGTAGAAGATGCCCAGTAGGCTGTTCCAACAGGTCAACGCAGTTTAGAGGTTAACGAAGATGACACTTGGAGGAAGACACTCCAAGAGTTTCAGTGCCAGAGTCTGTAGAAGTATGAGGGATCCATTTCAGATACAGTCATGGAAGACTGGTTGGAGGAGGTTGAGATAGGCTTTTGTTTGATCCATGCTTAGAAGGATCACTGCATGTCCTTAGCTATGCTGATGCTGCGTGGTGTGGCGAGGCAGTGGTGTTTCTTGTTCCTCGGGGATCGTGAGGAGTCAGCGATCACATGGGAGGAGTTTCGGGATAAATTCAGAGTCGATTTCCTTTCCTCAACTACAAAGGTGTCCAGTCACCAGGAGCTTATTACCCTTCGACTGTAGAGCTCCAATGTTCGGGATTTTGGAATCCATTTAAAGAAACTTTTATGATATGCTTCAGACCTGTTACTAGCTGAGGAGGTCAGAGAGAGGAATTTCGAGGAGGCTTTACATCCATAGATCCTGCGTAAGGTCACCCCATTTATGCTGAATACATATCTCGAGGAGTTGGTGAGGGCAGAGGTCGTTGAGATGACACTAGCCAGGACTGGATCATCACAATAAGGGTATTGTCATGATCCCTCATAAAGCAAGGTTGTGGTTCAGGGTTCTCGATTTTTAGGGAAGAAGAGTTTTCGTTCAGCTGGTGGTAGGTCACATCCCTTCACATCTCGTTTCTCCATATGTAGCAACTCTCCAGACTATTCCATGAGATCAGGCTCTTTTTATCTTATGGTGGTCATGGCCATCATCAGCGGGAGTGCCCGACCTTTTAGAGCAGTCATCGTGCACTAGGCACTACACTCTAGGTTCCTCTGTTGTGGCAGTTTATGCCGAGGCAGCAGTAGCTAGTTACACCTGCTTTAGATCACCATAGGGGAGATGGGGTAGGCAGAGGACAACTCCATGATGCTCTCTGTCCTCAGAGAGAAGAGCGCGACCATGGTGGTGGTCATCATCAGGGTCAGAGAGGCCGTGAAGGAGGTTGTGGTCTGATTCATGCTCTAGCGTTGCCAGCACCAGGCGAGCCAAATGTTGTTAGAGGTACCCAGTTCTTTTTTCTACCATGGTGTATGCCTTGTTTTATTCAGGAGTGACACACTCGTTCATATCACCTACCATTTTCCATGCTTTGGGACTTGAGGTAGAGAGTCTTCTAGTGCCCTTGGTGTTGACTACGCCAGTTGGAGGTTGAGTTGACTTGATTGAATTATATAGAGACAGTGAGCTAGTGTTGGGGAAACACCACTCTTGGGAAGATTTCCTATGATTAAGGATTCAACCATATGATGCCATCCTTGGCATTGATTGGTTGTATTCTGTGCAGGCTATCATGGATTGCTTCAGGAAGAAGGTCGTCTTCATCGGTACGGATGGAGAGCAGGTGGTGTTTGTTGGTGAGCGAGATCCTCAGTTGGGTTATAGGCGCATTCCATTCTTATCGGCCATGGTGGATTAGATGACGCTGAGTTATTCAAGTGTTCGGCAATTGGAATTTCCTATGATTATAGAGGAGTACCTAGATGTCTTTCTAGAAGTGGTTGTAGCATTACCCCCTCAGTGAGAGATAGAGTTTGGGATTGAGCTACAGCCAGGAGCGTCTCCTATATCTATGTCTCCATATAGGATGGCCCCTTCTAAGTTACCAGAGCTGTGTATACAACTTGATGGTCTGTTGCAGTGCAGTTTTGTTTGACCAAGTGTGTCCCCATGGAGTGCACCAGTTCTTTTTTTAAAGATGGCTGACGGCAGTTTGCGGTTGTGTGTCGATTATCGTCGCTTAAACAAAGTGACAATAAAGAACCACTACCCTCTTTCATGGATTGATGATTTATTCAATCAAATTAAGGGTTCAAGTTGGTTATCAAAGATCGAATTACAGTCTGGATATCATCAGATGAATGTGAACGATGAGGATATTCCGAAGTCTGCTTTCTTTTGTCGTCATGGGCATTATGAGTTCATTGTAATGTCATTCGGCATGACGAATGCTCTGGATATTTTCATGGGATTGATGAATTCTGTGTTTTGTGAGATCCTAGACAAGTTCTTGGTAGTCTTCATCGATGACATCCTTATGTACTCTACAACTGAAGAGGATCATGTAGAGCATCTACGATACGTTTTGGGAGTTCTTCGTTGACAACAGTTGTTCAGGAAGTTGTCGAAGTGTGAGTTTTGGGCTCGAGAAGTCTGTTTCTTGGGGAATTTTGTGTCTCAACAGGGAGTAGTTGTGGATCCATCGAAGATAGAAGAAGTTCCATCTTGGGCAGCCACCAAGACAGTTTCAGAGGTGCGATGTTTCCTTGGTCTCGCATGCTACTACAGGAGGTTCTTTGCCAATTTCTCATGGGTTGCGACTCCTCTGACATCTTTGAACTAGAAGGATCAGCCATTAATATGAACTGATCAGTGTCAAGAAACATTTGAGTATCTAAAAGAGAATTTATTAAGTGCTCTATTACTTTGTCTTCCAGCTGAAGGAGTTCAATTTGACGTTTTCTGCGATGCTTCATGTCTGGGGTTAGGTTGTGTTCTTATGCAGCAGAGGTCAGTTGTTTATTCTGGGACCCGGCAGTTACATCCCCATGAACTCATATATTCCACCCATGATCTCAAGTTGGCAGCTGTGGTGTTCTCTCTGATGTTGTGGAGACATTACCTCATTGGTGAGCGCTTTGTGGTTTTCACCGATCATAAGATTTTGATATATGTTTTTTCCCAGCGTGACTTGAACTTACGACAATGTCGGTGGATGGAGTTCATGCAAGAATACAACTACAAAATATCGTATAAACCAATAAAGGGTAATGTTGTAGATGATGCCCTGAGCCGAAAGTCACGTAGTGATGCTGTACGTGAATATGGTGATTCCTGGAGAGTTATAAAATAACTTTCAGCATTGTATCTTGATATGGAAGAAGTTGGAGGTAGAGGTTGTCTTTTTCAGATGACGGTACAGTCATCCCTGGTGCAGAGGGTGGAAGAGTCCTTGTTGGGGGATCTTGTGGTGGAGGTCTGGAGAGACCGAGTCGTTTGTTGTGAGGCCCCTGATGGTTGGTCTGAGGATGAACAACATAGATTGTAGTATCATGGAAGGATTTTTGTTTCCTTGGTGATGCTCGAGATGGTTCTTAGAGAGTTCCACATATCATCTTTAGCAGTACATACTGGTGTGACAAAGATGTACCGATCCTTGAGGAGTCAGTTTTGGTGTCCTGGGCTGAAGCATGCAGTTGGGGTGTTTGTGTCTCGTTGTTTAGTCTTCCAGAATGTGAATGCTGAAAACTGTGTTCTTGGTGGACTTATACATCCATTAGATATTCTTCAGTGGAAGTGGGAGGACATCTCAATGGATTTTGTTACCAGTTTACCTCAAGCTCCAGGAGGACATGATGCTATTTGTATGGTATTAGATCATTTAACAAAATCGGCCCACTACATAGTGATCAAGGAGTCGAGCTCAGTGGAAGATTTGTTGAAGAAGTATCTAGAGGAGGTGGTGAGACTTCATGGAGTCCCATGGATGATCATTTCTGATCTAGATCATCATTTTACCTCCAGGGTGTGGAGAGGTCTCCAGCATGCTTTTGGTTCTCAACTATGCCATAACATTGCTTTTCATATGGTCAGACAGATCGAACCATCCAGACTTTTGAAAACCTATTATGCTCTTGTATTCTAGGCTTTGGAGGTTCATGGATGATGCACTTACACTTGGTGGAGTTTTATTAATATAATAGTTTTCACTCCAGCATCAGTATGGTGCCGTTTGAAGCCTTGTATTTCCGGCCTTTCCGTTCTTCATTGTGATGGACTGGGGTTGGAGAGTTAGCAATTCTCGTACTAGAACTAGTTCAAAATAAAACAGAGATGGTTCTGGTGATTCGTGAGGGGTTGAAGGCAACACAAGATTGTTAGAAATCCTATGCCGATCAAAGAAGGAGACCCTTAGAGTTTAATGTTGGGCATTATGTTCTTCTAAATGTGACTCCCCGTCATGGGAAGTGAATGATTGGTCATTGGAGTAAGCTTTCTCCCCTCTTTGATGGGCCATTTGAGGTGTTAGCTCATGTTGGATTTGTGGCGTATCGAGTAGCACTCCCCCCTCAGATGACTCAGATAAATGATGTTTTCCATGTATCATAGCTACGTCGTTATCTTCATGATGACTCCAACATCATCGACTGGGGAGAGATCGATGTTGATGATGATTCCACCTTTGAGGAGCGACCTATGGAGATCCAAGACCGCATGGAGAAGGTGTTCCTCAGGCATTTCATCCTTTAGTTTGTGTCTTATATTGACACAGTGTCATGTAGGAGAGTACATGGGAACATGATTCACAGATACATGCTCAGTACCCAGGGTTTTTTAATGTTTAACTCTTTCATGTAGTGACAATTCCTTATGTAGTTATGGGACCTTCATGTTTATGAGATGAATCCCTTTGTTGCTTTGGTGGCTTTCACACTTTTGAGAGTTATCTCGGTGGGTGCTTGTTCAGACCCTGTTTCGTTTTCTCTTTAGGTGGGTTTTGGATTCTCGAGGAAGATAATGTTTTGTGAGGTATCTAATGTAATGTCTCAGACCTCTCTGGTCTATTCCTTTGTGAAAATGTAGTACTATAGGTGCTCCGGAAGTCAAGGTATCTTGGGGGTGAGTTTGGGTGGAATTTTGAAAAATGTTAAAGGGTAATAGCTTTGGCACGGTTGGCATGCGGTTTTCCTAAACCATGCGGCCAAACCGTGCAAGGCTAGTCTTGAGGGAAGTGGCTAACACAGGTTTAGCGCATGGTTTGCCTAACCGGGTAGACTAACCATGCAAGGAGGGGTTTTCGAGGCAGAAGCTAACACACGGTTAGCGCAAGGTTTTTTAAACTGTGGGAACTAACTATGCAGGCACTTAAAGTTAGATCATAAAATTGGGGATCTAACTCATTTTGCTTTTAATAACCTCGTTTAAGCCCCTAAGAGGTCATACCTTGGTATTAAACTTCCTTGGAGGTGGAAGAACCTCTCCCCAAGAGTTTTGGAGGCGATCAAGAGGCCTCTCTTCGCGAATCAAAGCCGATTTCTCAAGTTAAGTGATCCTTTTTGTTTGGTTTCTTAGATCTACCTATATCTACTCCTCCTTTTCTCTTGGGATCTTAGATCTACCCCCGTTATGGGTAAATATATTTGTCTGGATGACGTTTATGATGATCTTTGGTATTTGTTGTGTAAGGATATGTGATATAGGGAGGATCCTTGGTGAATTAGCTTGGTCTCCTTGGGTGTTCTTCGACCGTTGTGGGTTTCCTGGAAATCCATTGAGGTAGGGGATTTGTGGCTCCTCTAATTGTTTATGTGAAATCGTAGAGTCAGTATGATTTAGTCATTTGGATCACAATGGAATTGACATAACTAAATACTTGAACCAGATTAAAAGAATTGGTTTGATCGCTTGTTGTTGTTTCTTTGTACTGTGATAACGGTTTGCCTCATGTTTTGCTAGATATAGTGATATCTATTCTTTATTGGTTCATTTGTTCGTTCTTGATGGAAATTTATGAAAAAAATAAAGCTGTAATTAATTGATAATCAATTGGCTAAAGATAATGAGGCATGTAAATGAATCAGGTTGTTGTCGTTGTTGTAGTTGTTCTAATTTTATGTTAATCAAATTGGCATAGTAAGAATGTAGAATCTTTTGTGATAGCTAACTGATTAGGTTTCCCAGAATTGGAACCTATGAACTGAATCTGTTTATTCAAGAGGGATTAAAGAACGGTTTGGTTGAGAAAAGATAATGCCTTGTAGGGTTCTTAGTTACCCTTTTGTTCATAAGGCCAAGTGACTTGTGCTTTAGAGCCATGAGTGCTTATTACATATGAAGGCTGGATGACTTTTTATAGGGAGAAGACCTCATTTTATGTGATATTTGATTTCCTGCTTCTTGTGCTATGATGTTAACCTGGAGGGGTGTTGTGGTATGTGGAGGCAGGGAGGCCTTGTGGTTGTGGCAGCGGACGACACCTAGAGTGGAGAGATGCATCAGTTTATGCATGTGGGTGTTAGGGAGGACACAAGTGATGATGGAATGGGATGGATGTGTTTGTTGGATGCATGTTGACTTTGTTTGAATGTTTATCTATATTACATTTCCCCACTTCTCAAGGAAGTTGGTCTTGCTTACCCTTCTTCTGAAGGAGGTGAAGACACGCGAGGTATTCCACATGTTTTCCTTGTCTAGATTCTCGAGGGAGGATGGGTCTATGCTCTTGCTATAGGTGGAAAAGACTCAATAGGTAGTACATATACTCACCGTGTTGAGCCCCCTTATGTTTAGTAGCATAGGATTCTTTTCTAAAATGCTTGGGAATATGGGAATGTAACTTCTGTAATGAAAGATTGATTAAATGGTGATGATCCACAAGGATGGAGATGCTGGAATTTAAAGGTGACGTTGAATCATTAAAGGAACAGTTGATTTTGAATGTGATGCCAAGGATGTTTAATGTCGTTGTGTTCATGGTTAATTAATGTGAAAATAATTAATTAACGTAAAGTGGAACTGATTGAAAAGGGAATGAAGTAACGTAATGAAGTTCTATAATTGGTTGTGTGCTTATAGGATACCTAGTCTTAGAAATAGCAGCCCAGAGTCTCAAAGATGTTATCTGTAGATGATACTAAGACTAGGTTATGCCCAAAGTGTAGTTGTGAGTTATATATTCTGTACATTTTGTGTTTCTATATGCTACTACACCCTGTCAGTAAGGGAAACTGGCACCCTGTGGATTCTGAGCCCTGGGGGTGTTTTCCCCAACATTCCGATGGGAGGGTGAATGGATGACTACCCCCTTTGACCCCGCTCTCTTCTCTTGGTAGATACTAGTGACATTGGGCACATTGGTTAGTTTCCACCATATATGTGTGTAGAGGGATGTAATGGCTTGTGGTTATTCACACACATATATTCTGGATATAGTATCCCATGGACTACTATAGGTGTAACGTGTATAGGCTGTGATGGCTTTAGGATCCTTACTCGGCGTATGGGCTGTAATGGCTTGAGGTATAATACCCGACATATGATACATGTTATGTAGGATGTAGTGGCCCCTGAAAACTACCTGGTTACTTTTGGTTGTGAGGATGGTGTGTAGCTTCACCCAGGTGTCTGCGGGCAAGCCTTTGTGGTGCACGTGGTGCAGATTGTGGAGCTTAGACCAGGTGTCTATGGGCAAGCCTTTGGAGAGAGATGCAGAAGACGTATGTCATTGGGGAAAAGTGGCAAACCAGTGGGGAAGTAGTAGCAGGGTACCCTTGATATCCGTTTATATTTGATATATTCTTTTATGCGTTACCTAGTGAGAGCATCCATGGTGAGGTTTGGAACATAGTATACCAGCTTAGGGGACGAGTTAGTTTCACTGTTGTTCACTGTGCTTTAGCATGCTTTCTTTTCTTTTGCATGAGAGGCTTCGGGGTGGATCCTACTGAGTATACTGTTATACTCACCCTACGCATATATAAACTATTTTTATGTCACTTGGAGTAGGTTGGATATCAATCTTCTTACTGCTATCTTCTTGTTGGAGGAGCTATTCGGGCTTGCGGTCGCTGCCGTTTTACATTCTTTTGGGTACTTGTAGTTTTCCCTTTCATTTGTAGTACTTTTTCATGACATTTCATATATGGACATGGGTTTATTTGATATTTTAAATCTGAGTTGGAGTAGGTTGGTATCTATCTTATCTCTCTCTTCCGCATGTGTTCTCTTATAGGGTAATGCCTCCCATCTGTGTGTTTATTATACCCTCAGTGCTAGTCGCCAACCCGGGGCCTACTGGAGGTGGGACTCGGGGGTCATTATCTTCATTTTCACATTGCCAGCCCAGGAAGGGTACACTTTTTGGGGTGGGGTCGTGACAATTTACACCACCTTGAAATATATTTTATGGAATATACCTGGGTAAATGTGAATCTAAAATCATATTTTGATGATTTATGCATTAACATTTTATAAAAAATGTTATGAAACTATCTATCTACATCAATTTTCCCACCTTGCATATGCGGACTTTTGAAGGGTACGTACGTTTTATATATTCCTCAGCTGTATCTTTTTCTTATGATCATTAAAAATACTGACTTATAAATTTAAAGAGTTCCACATTTCATTCCCAAATAGGTCTTGCGATTACATCCTTAATGATTACCACCCCTTACATGGTGATTTCTTCTTCATCTCCACTCTCAAAAGTAGTCTAATAATAATCAAATATTGTAATATTATAATAATGAAAATTATTTACTTATTTATTTTTTGTAAAATCTTAAAAATATGGATATAATATTAAACTATATTTCCAGATTATCTTATATTGGTTATTTTATTCTTCGTATAATTCTTATTGGTTGTGAGATATTGAATGAGAATGTAAATAATCTCCCAACA
Source organism: Viscum album (assembly GCA_963277665.1). Lineage (NCBI taxonomy): Eukaryota > Viridiplantae > Streptophyta > Magnoliopsida > Santalales > Viscaceae > Viscum > Viscum album. The sequence goes on from OY728166.1 coordinate 603,548,141, forward strand.
TTTATTCTTATTTTCACCCCACATTCACAATATCTATGTGTTGAGGTAGATTTATTCTTATTATACCAATCCATATTCAATTGTGACTTAAGTATACTCTTCATAATTAATTGTACCAAATTGGTTCTATAACTTTTTTTCGGTATGCATGGATAATAGTGGTATGATATTTTATTAAAACGATTATATTCTTTAATAACTGATTATATTTTTAATGAATAATATGTATTACCATTTTTTTGTAAATTAATAATTATTTTAAAAAATTATTGAATAAATAATTTATAATTGGAATTTTAGAATTATAACATTTGTGATATTATTATTCCAAATATTTTTGGTTTTTAGGAATTGGATGTGTTGAGAGTATGATTGGAGATGAATAGTATAAGGTGTGTGAGTTTTTAGATAATTTTCTAATTTTAAGAATGGATCATTCCCTGGAAATATGAATTGATATTTGATTCGCTGGATATATGAGCGAATTTGTTTAATATATTGAATCCTGTTATGGTTTCTAATATTTAGGAGTGAGGAGATGTTTTACAGTTGGGAAATTTAGTGCTGAAATATATAGACCCTTATGGTTTGTTGGAAAATATTATAAACAAGAAAATATTTTTGGATATCAAGATTACAATATTATGGTGAATTTTGTTTAATATTATCTTGGTTTCTGGGATCTATTGTTATGGAAATAACATTATGAAATCAACGGTTTTATATTTCGTTGTTTGATTTATTTGCGGGGATTTTCACACGGGGATTATATTACAATGTGACATAATTTGGAGGGGTAATTAGGTATAAGGAGGTGTCTAGGGATTACATTTTTATCTCTATATAATTAATATTTTTGGGATGTTTGTCCCTACCATGCATTGGAATTCCATTTTTATAATAAATTTTAATTGGTATACTCCCAATTCATGTTAGAAAATATTCTATTATCATCATATTAGGCCACCATCATGGTGTGATTATGAATTTCACATCTTTATATTTTGACTCTTTAATTTTAATATATATTAATGTTTCCATTTTAATTTTCTCAAATTAATTTATCCTTATTTGATCTGAATAAATTTTATATCTCATATTTGATGTTTATTATACATCATTTGGTTTCACTCTATCCTTTTCAACTTGTGTGGAAGATATTTTCCTATGAGATTAATTTTTGTTAATTTATTGAATCATTTAATTCATATCTCTTCTTGATGAACATGAATGTCTTTTTTGTTTTGTGTTGATGATTTTTCATAATGGTGTAGAGGTTAGTGGTTGTTCATAGATATTTTGGTGGATCCTTACAAGATCAGTAATACATGATCATAGTTTTATTATTTATTTTTTAGAGAATTTTTTTGACACATATGTTTAGGTAGTGAACCCCCAATCCCACTTCTTATATTCTTATTTGTATTTGGAATTCTTATTCTTATTTGTTCATTGGGAAAATCCTTGGAATAAATATTTTACTGATAATTAATTATTTTAAATGGAGTTTCACGAAAGGTATGATAATAAGTGAAATTTATTATTTGATTATATTATTTATGTTTTATTTAAATGTTTCATGATATATTCTTTTGTGGAGCCAATATTGGTAGTTTCTATATTATTTGATCAACATTAGAAATTTAGAATCACCTAATGATGGAATAAAATTATATGAATGGAAATTAACAAAAATTGATTTCTTTATACAATTTTCATTTAATATTCATTATTTATTAAGACCAGAATGTTAGTTTTTTCATTATTTATGATGTATGTGGTTTATTGAAAAAAATTATTTTTCAAAAAACGATTCAGAAATTTTTTTCTTACTATGATTAGAACATTTTTTTCGAATAAAATTATTTTGGATGGTTTGGGGTGACATTATCATGAGGTTTATATGAAATATGTTATGATCATTTCTTATTGTGGTGATGTTTTAGATCATTGATAATGTGAATAAATAATGTGTTGGGAACAACACAACAGGTTGGATTTTTGTTTTTTTTGGTTCGATGGAGATTTTATTTTTGTTAATATATGTTTGATGTAGTTTTTTTTGTGGTGTTTTATATTCCTTTTAATTTAAAATTTAGTATTATTAAATAAATTAATAATGGGTTTATTGAGTCATATGTATGGATGTACAATTATAAAATATTTCAGGGCCTAGAAATTAATAATTCGACGGATTCGAAATTGTTATATCATGATATGAACAATAATACATATTTCATTGTGGTTAAGTGAAATATTGTTGACTATAAAAATTAAATTATATATTTAATAAGTATTTGGTGGAAATTATTTTTTAAGTATGTGATTATTGTTTTGGTTAAAAGGGAACCTATAATTTATAACAAAGTGTTAGAATGGAATGATGTAGTTAATGTGTAGATGTTAGGTGGTGGTTTTATTTTGGTGTTTATTGAGGGTTTCTGAATAATAATAATTCTTATAATACTTGTGCATTTTATTAGTATTATTATATTTAGTATATATTGATTTATTTTCTTATTATATATAATTATTCGTGATATGAAAAGATCACAGAATGGAGGTGAATAATCTTTTTATGATTTCTTTCATTTAATTGAACCTATCCAACTGGTTAACATCATAACACTATCAATTTTAATAAAAAATCATCACTTGAGTATTTATTATGTTATGTTGATAATGAAAAAAAAATTATAGGTTTTACCTTAATGTGAAAACCTTTAACATTCATCATTGGTTCAAATCCATAATCAATGATTCTATACTATAATCAAAAGTAGTTACACATGAAATCATCAAAACCACATAAACAAAATTTACAATTATTTTCCTGATCTAGATTCCCCCTAAAGAATAAAACATCCCACCACTCAGAAAAAATAGTCCAAACTGTACAATACAACATTCCATTGTGTATGTGGGAAGATTAATTTATTTAAATTACTAAAAAATGTTTGATTGTTTTTAAAATGTTAAATTTTTATAAAATTTCTATACCTGTAATTTATGTACTCTATATATTATTCATAGAAAATATTCTTATTGTAATAAAATTTTAATATAATTATTTCATTAAAGAATAGTATAAAATATGATTCGTTATAAACTCTAGCTATATAAATGATGCATTGTGCCCTATAACATAAAATACACTTTAAATAACATGATAAAGTGATATTTAATTCAAAAAAACACCCCACCATAATTAAGAATCAAAATTTACCATGAGTTATTCAGATATATATATATATGTGTGTGTGTGTGTGAGTTGTAGAGGATCTGTTCCCAACCCTTGATGATTTTTAAAATAATCTTATACAATAATTCTTTACATACACATAAAATATTTCATTGAATAGCCTCAAAAAACATTTCCTAACCCTTGAACACTTTAACAGTTGGACCAAACAATGATATTCTAGATAAAATGTTCACCATGTATTTCTTGATTTTCTAAGAGTTTAATTAGAAAAACATATTTTATGTAAACAAATGTTTTATTCACTATCACATACTATCAAGGCATTGGATTAATTATAATATTACATAACAAACTAATCCTTATACAATAGTTAGGTCACTATTGTGATTAAAATTAAAAACCAATCTTATAATAAACTGTTACTAGTAACTTTTTCATGTTTACATACACCACTTATTTAATATAAAATAATATTTTATAGTGTATGATTTGAAAATTTGAATTTACAATCAATACATAAAAAATTTCTTTAAGGCTACATATATTTTTTGAAATCCTTTTTACATGAGAAATTATAACCATGTAACTCATAATATCATAGAAAATTCTTTTTTCATGGTTTCTACATATTCATCACATATGTAGTATATGAGAAATATTACTTTGTTGATATACTACTTTGAGTTTGATGATTCTTATTTGGGGATGATTTCCACACCACATAGAACATTTAAGTTGTTATATGAGAAATTCATGCATCCTGTAACCAATATCACATTATTGAGAGTAATAAATGTTATTGTTTATATATTTTTTCATGAGTATCTATATTTTTTTGAAACAATGAAATGTGGAAATATAATCATTTTCACATATCATTCTTTCATGTTGTATTTCACTCATTAGCAACCTTTTTCACCTATTAACTATTTAATGAAAACCCACGGCACTGACCCCATTCCATATAATTCACTTCATAACACCCAACAACATGGTGTTAGTCCTCTATTTATCCCAATAAATGTGAAAATATTGTTTTCCCTATTCTCTACATATTATGATATTGCTGGAAAATTGCATAAAAAATTTAGCTTCAACTGAAAAAATCTCTTTGCCAAAAAATATTACATATGATATATATTAATCACCGATTATACTTTTAGGGTTACTCGAATAGATTATAAAATTCAAATTATTCCTAAAGTATTCTTATTTTTTCAATTTCTTCTTCCTCATTTTTTATCCAACATTCATTGAAATAAAATATAATAAATGATCACTAATATTTTAACGCTTACATGTATAATTTTTTAGGATTTTAAATGATCATAAATTAATGATAAATTGTTCATTACTTCTTATAACTGACAATTCATAATGACATTTCCAATTTTTAACAATTTTATTTTAATAAATATCGTCAACACATGAATTTTACATTATGACCAAATTTTAAATAATATAAATTTGATGTTATAAAATGAATAATGTATTATAATAAATTTTAAAATATTTTAATATAATATTCATATAATAAGAAAAAACAAATTTAATGAGGGTGTATAAAACAAGGATTGGGGATCCGATGAATTCAAATCTCATGGTAACCATAGTAAATGTTGTTGACACCATAGATGGATAAAAACACAAGGGGGTGTTTTAAGTGGAAGGTGATTAAGATTCAATAGTTTTGATAATCAATATAGGAAAATTGTTATTGCTTAATGGATCATGTATGGTGATTTCATGAAATAAAATTTTAATCTTTAACGTATTTAATTTTTTGAAGGTATGTCAGTTAATTGGTTGGTGAGGAAACAATGGGATGTGACTAAAGATTAAATCTGCATCCAAAACTCATATATATATAAGAACCTCGCTATAGATCCATGTTTCTATGGGACTAATTTTTATGATGGGTTTTATTAATAGGTTTTGGAGTATAGTGTTGATGACGTGTGTCAATGAGGCTTACACGACCCACAGAGGAAGAAGGGGTTAAATTATATAAGTGATTCATGGAACAACATCATTTTAAAAATAAAGAAGTATAATTGACCTAAGGACTAATATCAGTTACCTAATCTAATGGGAATCAAGTTTTTTCTAAAGAAATAACATGATGAATAATGATCATATATCTGAGGAAAAAGTAGTAAAATTTAGTTTAGTTATTTTTAGAAGAAATCAAATTGTGTAGTGTAATGACTCCAAGTTCATCACTAATTATTATAAAGAAATTATTGAGGAGGAAATTTAGGCAATGTGTACCCAGGATGAGTTTGATAACAAGGTTGACCTGATTATTTGAGTGGAAATTAAAAATGTACAATGTGAATGCATTAATAAACAATATCTGTAACACCCCGAGATTTTATGAAAAATATTATTTTAATTTCATTAATGTCTTGTGTTGTATTCTACACCAAGATTACCTTGCTCTATACACAACACTATATTATGTGGCAGTATACGTAACACTATTCTTGGATCGTGTTACACACAATTTTGATAAATGTTATTCTACACAACATTGAGTATATATATATATATTAAAAGAATAAATGAAATATGGTTGGATTCTGTTATAAAAAACAACGAAGGATTCTTTCACAACACGCAACCCTGACTTGGCTTGCATTACACGCAATCGCGACCTTCCTCGATAGCGTGTGTTGTACGCAATACTGGGTTTTAATAAACAACGATATATTGTTATAATATTTTCATGAACTAGCCGTTATGAATAGTGTTAACTAAATTTTTAATTTTATAACATTATTATTCATCTTACACATTTCTAGAACATGGTATAAGAACAAAATAAATTTTTCGGGTAAAATAAGTATTTTTAGAAAAATACAGTTTTGCCGCCTTTTGATGGAACACCCACCTTAAATATAGTTTTTGACATGTTTATATGTTCAATTTTACAAAATAAAATTCTTCTTTTGATTCAGGATATAAATATTTACATTAGATAAAGTTTTGATATTTTTCCGATAACATTCATATTTTAATGAATAGTAAAAACATGCTATATTTTAATTAAAAACAACTTTTTTCATCGTAATATATTATGTGGTTAAATTATAATATTGAATGGTTTTAAAGTATAAATAGAATATATTTTTACCATTTAATATAATGTATGTCATTAGCATTGATTTTACCTTGAATTCGTAGGTTAAATCAATTCAATCTTTTGCAATGTTTTAAAGAAAAACCTGTTTTCTTTCGACAATGGGATTAATTTTAATTTAATTTATGAAACTTTTGTGTATTGAATTTGGAAAAATGGATTCCATATTTGGAATCAGTGGATCCAAATTATGTTAATAAGATACTTTTTATTTTTGGGCACTATGGATAGTAACTACGGTAAATTTTATTTACCATAGTTAAAGGTAAATCTGGTAATTAAGGGTAAATATAATATTTTAAAATTACCTTAACAAATGTAAAAATCTTATTGGAGGACTAAAAGACGACCTATATCACCTATGTGTCGGATTAGATTCATTTAATTAAATTTTTTTCAATGAAAATAATTTAATTATTATTAAAACCAAAGAATGCGACAACATGTCACTTTCTTAAATCTTATATGTATAATAATTTTAATCTAGTGATAAACTTCATGAAACATCAAACATGAATAGTCTCCAGAAATATAATACAATTATCTACAACATAGGAATTTATTTAGAATTTTTTGGGATTAAATAATTATCTTTTATTATGACACAAAGATGATGTAGTAATTGTCTTATTAATGAAATATTGACATAATTGATGTTATAAATGCCCAAATAAATGTAATTTGAGACTTTTTAAGACTTACACTAATTTTCTAGGTTCATATGACATGTTATTGTTGATTTAAGTAACTTGTTTCGAACTTATCATTCTGTTATGAATTTCATAAAAATCATGTACCAAATAGTGTCAAAATTTACATAAAATAGTTTTTAAAACAAATATTATATTATTAATTGTTATTTTATTCCTAAAAATATAAGGTTCAGCCAAATGACTTATATAAGATTATATATATTAATACTAAACAAATTGGGGTTCTTTTGTCTTGATATAGTAAGTTTATTAACCATATAGTGTATGAAAACAAAAAGACACGGTAAAAGTTAAATTATTTAACTTAGAGTTAAATCTAATTGATAAGGTTAAAATAATAACCTAAACTTGTCTAAATCCTATTAGGTGAGAGGATTTTGACCCATCTCCACTTTAGCTTCGAAATAAGACTCTTTGGAACCATTATAAACCGAATTGGACCTTAAATATAAAATAATATTTTGAGATTTTCCTAAGGTGCCCCTCTCCTCCCTTATAAAAGGGCACCTCCTCCCTCTCCCCCTCACACAAATTTGAGAAATCAAGCTCATCCAAACCCTGACAAAATCTTTTCTCCACTTCCCCAGTATCATCCTAGAGGTCTTGGTTATCTTCAAATACCATCCTTAGTTCTTTAAGTAGAGGTTAAGTGAAGGCGCGTCAGAAAGAGGTAATATCCATTACCGATCTTTTTCAATTTCTTTCTTCTTCAACTTATTATTCTTAGTTGTTTCATGATAAAGTAATAAAATCAGTATTTCTTATATACTGATATGTTATTATAAATATTATACAACTCTAATTAACCTTTTATCCATCCTACGGAAAAAGGAAATCACCGCGCGTGCGTACGTACGAAATACCGTCTCCACGCCGTGGTGTAATCTATTTTCTGCCACCACCTTAATTGGATGGGTATAATGGTGTAATGAGTAACTATATATGATTATTATAAAGTGATATTTATACTGAAATAGTATACATACACTTCAACACAAGTTCATGATCATGGGAACGATATCATCGCTCGTGCGTACGTACAGACTACCGTCTCTACGACGCGATGAGATTCATTCTACATGTTAACCATTTAAGAATGATTATAAAGTATATATAAGCAATAATAATGAAATATATGACATTATAAAGCTACTGGGTTTATTTATATATGTATTTCATCTACTAACTTCCATTCAAGACAATAAATAAAGGAAAACAGCGTTCATGCGTACATACGGACTACCGTCTCCATGAACGGTGTATTTCATTTCATTTATCTATCTATTATATATATATATATATATACTGAATATATATGATATATAAATAATTTTTTATATTCTGTAAGTAAGTAAATAATGATATAAGTAATAATAATGTCAAGAACAACAAGTCCAAACACCTACGCTAAATGAAACGATTTTACCCAAAACGCTATTTAACATGGAATTTACAAAAGAACAGGTAAAATAAAGTAATAAGTGAACCATATATGATATCATTAAAATTAGTATGATTATGTAATAAGTAAATGACATTATTTAAATCATTATACAGGAGGTTCGGACACTTATGAAGCAAATCGGACCTAAGGTAAGGGAAATATCACAATCTCATTTTTATCCGAGATTGTTTATACTTTGGAATTTACTGGGGTGTATTTTATCATCCACATCCATGTTTCCTAAATATGTAATATTTATATCCTTATACAATAGTTTAAATCCATTTTTACCCTTCGGTGAGTTTTTAGTAAAAGATATGAAAGGAATCTTTTGTCGTTTTTTGTACGAGGTACTTTTTGACTTTTCCGACAAAAGTATGAGAAGAATGTTTTTTTAACTTATACGGCATAAATGGATTTTTAAAACATTATTTCCAAGAAGCTTCCTTTACAAGCATTCATGTTTATTTTTAATCAACTTCTTTTAGTTTAAAGTTGTATGACATGTTAAGAAAGGAAACATGTTTTTTAAGAAGAAAGGATATTTTCCTCAAGAATGGGGTTCAAGTGTTTTATCAAATTATTTTATATCTAAGATAATAAGGGGTTCTGTTTTTATCCCTATTATTACATTTATTTGATTATGTTGTGATGGAATTATTTTTATAAATTCCTTTATCTTATATGAATTGTTTTATGATGTCATGTTGTTTAAGAATCCCATTTTTATTACATGGGTTATGCAATGATGTATGATTTATGATTTCATGGCACACATAAGAATGGTATCATTATGAGATGGGTGGGACCTAAATATCCCTCCAATGCATTGGGTAAAGATTTTATATCTCATGAGATAGACATGGCTGGAATGGTAGGTTATACCGGTTCAGTGAAACAGGACTGAAACGAGGGTGACTCCGTTCAGAATTGGACTTTGTCCACTAAGATAGTCTTGGCAATGAGTCTTGACTAATAAGATATGATTCTCTATGATTATGTGTTTATGACACAAAGTTTCACGTTTTAAGTTATGGTTATTGGGATTTCATTTCACTACTATGATTTACCCCATGTTATGAAATTATGATCTCTTTTTCAGGTTAAGATTTCCAAAAGTTATGTGCTTATGTATATGATGTGATTGATATTTCTTTTGTTTACCCTTACTGAGCATTTGAGCTCACCCTATTATGTTTTCCTTTCCCCAGGATATAAATAAAGGTTTTAGGTATAAAAAAAGAAGATCTTTATGGGAGATGTTGAAGATCTTTCACCACGATTAGAAGATTACGTTCCGAGTTTCCAAAGACACTAAACTATTACGATCCTTGTGTGTGTGTTTTTGTTATGTACTAAGTATTCCGCAAATGTAATGTAATGTCAATGTACATCAAGCTTCGGGTCTCTACAGTTGGTATCATAGGAAAGGTTTAGTCAACCTTTGGAAACTAGGATGCGAAAACATTAGTGAGATCCCTAGAGATATTTCTAAGGTATGTCTAGGGATGTCCCTAAGGATAAGTATACGTATAGGATATAGTCCTAGAACTATGGTAACGAAATTAGATTAAAACAAAGATGTTAGATATTGATGTTACTCCCCCTTTATTGTGATTTTTTCCTCTCACACTATTCTTTTTGGGTTTTAGAAAATGGCTGGAAACAAGATGATTCACGATAATGGGGGATATGATGGAAAATGGAATGATATTCTTCATGAGCAACCAAATGAAATGGGATTTGGAAGTCCAAACATCATTATTATGCCGAATCAGAAATCTCATAATATGATCAATAAAGTAAAATTTGGTAAGTTTTCTGACTCGGCTAATAAGAGAAAGATGGAGTTTTATGATGATCATAGAGGAAAGAAAGTTCAATTTCCCCTATGTAAATCATGTGGGAAGAGGCATCAAGGAGAATGTTTCAAAGGAACTGGAAGATGCTTTGGGTGTGGAAAAGAAGGACACAAAGCTAGTATGTGCAAAGGAAAAGGTTCAGTTAACACTAGGGATGAGGATAATGGTATTTCTACGACATCAACAATGGTTAAATGTTTTAAATGTGGAATGTACGAGCATTATGCAAACCAATTCCCTAAGGGAAAGTCTCATGAAGAGAATCAGTATGGTCGTATGGGTAGTATTTATGTGGATGATGATGAAGAGACTACAAATTATATGTGAGATGAAAGAATTGTTGAAGCTCGGTCAATGGTTTAAGAATGTAGTGGAATGATTACATGTGTATCATGTGTAATGTTGTATAAGTAATCTCATGCTACTATGGAATAAAGTGACATATATGGATTGTTACATTGTTGTCTTTCCTTGAGTTTTGAATGTGTATGATTAATGTTACCAGTATCCATGAAAGGTTATTCAGATATTTTTGGAATGTAGATGATATGCGCATAATGAAGGGATAAGGAGAAAATTAAATGTTTGATAGTATTCATGAGCTCATGACTGATATAAGGAGAAGGATATATCATGGTTTGAGTATATAGATTTTTTGGATTTTGGTATGTGGAAAGTGTTAACTTTTAACTGCATTCATGTTTTCACTAAGGTTTAATGGGTATTCATTCTTCAAGAGAATACATGATTAAGGTATTCACATTTGACCAACAAGATATATCTTATGATATATGGGGGATAAATGATGGCATTCACGTGATTGTTCTGTGACATTTCAAGTAATCATTTTCTTTATACTATGAGCTTGGACCGAAGTATTTTATATAAGCCTAAATATTAGAATGGATTATGTTGGACATAAGTTAGGATAAAACGTTTTTCGATATTATTGATGGGATTTTATAGTAATATAGGTTTAGAAAAAGGACAACCTTCAGGACGGGTGACAGCCCATCACGTCGGACAAGGCTGTGGGAATCGAACCCACAACCGAAGTGCGACTGGCCTTTATCGCCTACCACTGGCCTATAGGAAGTCCCTGTTTAGTAGAAAGTAGTTTTATTATATTAAGAAGTATGATATATGATGTATAAGTCCATTTTAGGAACCATATATGATTAATCTCACTATAGAATGACTTATGTATATTTAATAACTTTTTATATCCTTTTGTTTGAGATAGATGGAATGACCCGTCATTCTATCACATGATCTGCTAACACTTCACGAATAACAAATTCAACTTCATTTATTTAAGAGATGAAGTAGAAATTGTTCAAGGCACGAACAACAGTGAGATTATACCAAAATAAAGCAAGTATTTATTCTAATTCAAACTCTTCAACTTTAGGGAAACGATCTTGAAAACCAAAAATGTTGTCCTAGTGCTCTTATATCTGATTAATCAGATGGTACCTTAGATCGTCACAAATTTATGGATTTGTGATTGTTGGCTTTTCCATAGCCATGTTCTCTACCACTCTCCATCAGAACATGATGGTTAGATTTTTCTTCCATATCCATATTTCAACCTAAGTGGAAACCCAGTGATTAGTTTATTTGGGTAACCGTTACATTTCATACTTTTGTTTTTAAAGATTGGTTTTGGTTTTCCTTTTTACGATGTGGGTTTCTATTAAAGAAAATATCAAGTAGTAAACCATTTATAACCCCGGCGAATTTCGAGGGCGAAATTCATTTTAAGGGGGGTAGAAAGTAACACCCCGAGATTTTATGAAAAATATTATTTTAATTTTATTAATGTCTTGTGTTTTATTCTACACCAAGATTACCTTGCGCTATACACAACACTATATTGGCTTGCAGTATACACAACACTATTCTTGGATCGTGTTACACACAATTTTGATAATAGTTATTCTACGAAACATTGAATATATATATATATATATATATATTAAATGTATAAATGAAATATGGTTGGATTATGTTATACAAAACAACGAAGGATTCTTTTACGACACACAACCCTGACTTGGCTTGCATTACACGCAATCGCGACCTTCCTCGATAGCGTGTGTTGTACGCAATACTGGGTTTTAATAAACAACGATATATTATTATAATATTGTCATGAAATAGCCGTCATGAATAGTGTTAACTAAAATTTGTATTTTATAACATTATTATTCATCTTACACATTTCTAGAACATGGTATAAGAACAAAATAAATTTTTCGGGTAAAATAAGTATTTTTCAAAAAATGCAGTTTTGCCGCCTCTTGATGGCGCACCCACATTAAATCTAGTTTTTGAAATTTTTATATGTTCAATTTGACAAAATAAAATTCTTCTTTTGAATCAGGATATAAAAATTTACATTAGATAAAGTTTTGATATTTTTCCGATAACTTTCATATTTTAATGAATAGTAAAAACACGCTATATTTTAATTAAAAACAACTTTTTTCATCGTAATATCTTATGTGGTTAAATTATAATATTGAATGGTTTTAAAGTATAAATAGAATATATTTTTACCATTTAATATAATTTATGTCATTTGCATTGATTTTACCTCGAATTCGTATGTTAAATCAATTCAATCTTTTGCAATGTTTTAAAGAAAAACCGGTTTTCTTTCGACAACGGGATTAATTTTAATTTAATTTCTGCAAATTTTGTGTATTGAATTTGGAAAAATGGATTCCATATTTGGAATCAGTGGATCCAAATTATGTTAATAAGCTACTTTTTATTTTTGGGCACTATGGATAGTAACTACGGTAAATTTTATTTACCATAGTTAAAGGTAAATCGGGTAATTAAGGGTAAATATAATATTTTAAAATTACCCTAAAAAATGTCAAAATCCTATTGGATGACTAAAGGTAGACCCATATAACCTAAGGGTAGGATTACATTCATTTAATTAAATTTTTTCAATGAAAATAATTTATATATTATTAAAACCAAAGAATGTGACAACATGTCACTTTCTTAAATCTTATAAGTATAATAATTTTAATCTAGTGATAAAATTCATGAAACTTCGAACATGAATAGTCTCTAGAAATATAATACAATTACCGACAACATAGGAATTTATTTAGAATTTTTAGGGATTAAATAATTATCATTTATTATGACACAAATACGATGCAGTAATTGTCTTATTAATGAATTATTGACATAATTGATGTTATAAATGCCCAAATAAATGTAATTTGAGACTTTTTATGACTTAAACTAATTTTATAGGTTAATATGACATGTTATTGTTGATATAGGTGACTTATTTTGAACTTATCATTCTGTTATGAATTTCATAAAAATCATGTACCAAATAGTGTCAAAATTGACATAAAATAGTTTTTAAAACAAATATTATATTATTAATTGTTATTTTATTCCTAAAAATATATGGTTCGGCCAAATGACTTAGATAATATTATATATATTAATAATAAACAACTTGGGGTTCTTTTTTCTTGATATAGTAATTTTATTAACCATATAGTGTAAGAAAACAAAAAGACACGGTAAAAGTTAAATTATTTAACTTAGAGTTAAATCTCATTGATAAGGTTAAAATAATAACCTAAACTTGTCTAAATCCTATTGTATGAGAGGCCTATGACCCATAACCACTTTAGCTTCGAAATAAGACTCTTTGGAACCATTATAAACCGAATTTTACCTTAAATATAAAATAATATTTTGAGATTTTTCTAAGGTGCCCCTCTCCTCCCTTATAAAAGGGCACCTCCTCCCTCTCCTCCTCACACCAATTTGAGCATTCATGCTCATACAAACCCTACTGAAATATCTTCTCCACATCCCTAGTATCATCATAGAGGTCCTAGTTATCTTCAAATACAATCCTTATTTCTTTAAGTGGAGGTTAAGTGAAGGCGCGTCAAAAAGTGGTAATATCCATTACCAATCTTTTTCAATTTCTTTCTTCTTCAACTTATTCTTCTTTAATTGTTTCATGATAAAGTAATAACATCCGTATTTCTTATATACTGATATGTTATTATAAATATTAAACAACTCTAATTAACCTTCTATCCATCATACGGAAAAAGGAAATCACCGCGCGTGCGTACGTACAGAATACTGTCTCCACGCCATGGTGTAATCTATTTTCTGCCACCACCTTAATTGGATGGGTATAATGGTGTAATGAGTAACTATATATGATTATTATAAAGTTATATTGATACTGAAATAGTATACATACTCTTCAACACAAGTTCACGGTCATGAGAACGATATCATCGCTCGTGCGTACGTACGGACTACCGTCTCCACGACGCGATGAGATTCATTCTCCATGTTAACCATTTAAGAATGATTATAAAGTATATATAAGAAATAATAATGAAATATATGACATTATAAATCTAATGGATTTATTTATATATGTACTTCATCTACTTACTTCCATTCAAGACAATAAAAAAAGGAAAACAGCGTTCATGCGTACGTACGGACTACCATCTCCATGAACGGTGTGTTTCATTTCATTTATCTATCTATTATATATATATATATACTGAATATATATGATATATAAATCATGTTTTATATTCTGGAAGTAAGTAAATCATGATATAAGTAATAATAATGTCAAGAACAACATGTCCAAACACCTACGATAAATGAAACGATTTTACCCAAAACGCTCTTTAACATTGAATTTACAAAAGAACAGGTAAAATAAAGTCATAAGTGAACCATATATGATATCATAACAATTAGTATGATTCTTTAATAAGTCAATGACATTATTTAAATCATTATACAGGAGGTTCAGACACTTATGAAGAAAATCGGACCTAAGGTAAGGGAAATATCACAATCTCATTTTTATCCGAGATTGTTTATACTTTGGAATTTAATGGGGTGTATTTTATAATCCACATCCATGTTTCCTTAAAATGTAATATTTATATCCTTATACAATAGTTTAAATCCATTTTTACCCTTCGGTGAGTTTTTAGTAAAAGATATGAAAGGAATCTTTTGTCGTTTTTCGTATGAGGTACTTTTTGACTTTTCCGACAAAAGTATGAGAAGAATGTTTTTTTAACTTATACGGCATAAATGGATTTTTAAAACATTATTTCCAAGAGGATTAATTTACAAGTTTTGAAGTTTATTTTTAATCAACTTATTTTAGTTTAAAGTTGTATGACATGTTAAGAAAGGAAACATGTTTTTTAAGAAGAAAGGATATTTTTCTCAAGAATGGAGTTCAAGTGTTTTATCAAAATTATTTTCCATCTAAGATAATAAAGGGTTCTGTTTTTATCCCTATTATTACATTTATTTTATTATGTTGTGATGGAATTATTTTTATAAATTCCTTTATCTTATAAGAATTGTTTTATGATGTCATGTTGTTTAAGAATCCCATTTTTATTACATGAGTTATGCAATGATGTATGATTTATGATTTCGTGGCACACATAAGAATGGTATCATTATGAGATGGGTGGGACCTATATCTCCCTACAATGTATTGGGTAAAGATTTTATATCTCATGAGATAGACATGGCTGGAACGGTAGGTTATACCGGTTCAGTGAAACAGGACTGAAACGAGGGTGACTCGGTTCAGAAATGGACTTTGTCCACTAAGATAGTCTTGGCAATGAGTCTTGACTAATAAGATATGATTCTCTATGATTATGTGTTTATGCCACAAAGTTTCACATTTTATGTTATGAGTATTGGGATTTCATTTCACTACTATGATTTATCCCATGTTATGAAATTATGATCTCTTTTGCAGGTTAAGATTTCCAAAAGTAATGTGCTTATGTATATGATGTGATTGATATTTTTTTTGTTTACCCATACTGAGCATTTGAGATCACCCTTTTATGTTTTATTTCCCCCCAGATATAAATAAAGGTTTTAGGTATAAAAAAAGAAGATCTTTATGGGAGATGTTGAAGATATTTCACCACAATTAGAAGATTACGTTCCGAGTTTCCAAAGACACTAAACTATTAAGATCCTTGCATGTGTGTTCTCGTTATGTACTAAGTATTACACAAATGTAATGTAATGTCAATGTACATCAAGCTTCGGGTCTCTACAATATCACATCATAACACATAGATTCAATGAAATGAAGAGTTTTTTCGAAGAGTTTATCTAATCATGGGGCTGGATGGCCTATTATTTTGAATACCACATCATGGATGACCTGAATATAAAGGTCAATGCAGTCCAATAAATTATATACTAAGGTTATGATTCTAATAACATTAAACTTCATTTCAATTAATCAGTTATTTCTTATGGTGTAGGATAATTCTATGTCTTTCACATGGAAGGTTTCACTCTTTCCCATAAAATATATTTTCATTAAAATGTAGTTAATTTTTAGTCAATCCATCTAAACATGGGGTCTTTAATAAAAAAAATTCATTTATTTCAAATATATCTACATAAAAATTTCAATATATTTATATTTTATTATATAACACTATGAGAAACATTAAGAAAAATATTTTCCTCATTATAATTTTTTATAAATATTAAGACTACTTCTTCTGCCATTTCTATTATGAATCATAACCATGATATATATTTTGGGAGATGGATTACATCACATATGAATTAAAAATGACAAATATTAAATAATGTTTTATTATATATTTGTAAAAAAATGTATTAATAGAGATGGGAAAACCCAAAACTCCATGTTTACCATTTAGATGTTATGTATGTGATTCCACATTAACAGTAACACTATTATTTTTAAAGGGAAAACTATATTTAATAGTGTATGAAACAAAAAATAATGAATATAAAAAACCATGAATATTTAAATAAAACCATTAATAAATATAATTATTTTTTATCAGTATGAATAATATTCATTAAATTAGGAAATATTTATAGAAATATATGTTCAATTTTATTTTCAAATTATAAATAAGCACTCATATCTCTAATAGTCATTTATTTTTCATAAAAAAATGTTTTCTTCAGAATATGAGTTTTATTTTCATTTGTGTGGATAATTTATAAATAATTTTAAGAATATTTAATTTTTTTAATAAAAATAATACCATTTTGAAATGATCATATCTATATTTTATTTTGGTAAATATTAAGGATTGTATATTGAAACTAACTTTTTACTGACTATTGAAGAATAATTAGAAAACTATAATTTTCTTAAGAAACTATGAAATTTCAAATTACTATATTTTAATTAATATTATCAATATTATCATGTTATATATTATCTAATTATTATTATTTAATCCAAATTTATAATTAATTTTCTTATCAATGTATTTGAAGAAATTAAAACGGTTTTTTATGAAAATTATATCAATGAGAATTATATTTCTCTATATTAAATAATGATTTAATTTATCAGAACCCCCATAACAATGTTTTCTTAATAAAATGAAACATCCTTAAATGGGGAATTTTATTTTGATACATATTTTACTACTGAAAAATATTATTAAACTGTGATCCTATAATAATGTTTTTATTTTCCCTATAATTAAATATTTTTAGGTTAAATTACCGACCTAAAAAAATATAATCCCCCCTCATATTGTAAATGAATCCATTTATCATGTGTATAACAGACTAGTACACCACCAAATGAGATAATTTCTTTTCCATCACCACATTCACATATATATATATAATTTTACATTCAATGACATCCAATTATTTTTATAATATATTTATACCTCTATAATTATAAAATCTTATATACCTTATTAATTTCAATTCAATATAGTATACAATAACACCTCTTTTTTGTACGATGGACTACCTCCTCACGAAGACTGGTAATTTTTTTCAATCACACATTACAAGGTTGGTAATAGATATTAATTTGAAATTTATATTTGATTTTTATCAGATTTAAATAATTATTGAGATTAAATATATCATATACTATCCTAACATAATTTCTATTCAAAAAATTCTAAAAAATTTCAAGTGTACGAATGAATATTACCTCAGGAAGAAATGTTACTCATTTTTATTATCATGTTAGAAGGATTTTTTGTTTAATAGTATATAAATAAATAATATGATTTTTATTGTATAATGATCACACTAAAAATTTAAACTAACTCTTATATTCATTCTATCACGATCTTTGAAAAAACAAATCTTTACTCATGCGTATGTATGGCGTAACATATCCATGATGGTAATGTAGTTTATTTTTAATAGCAATATTACATGGTTATTTAGAGAATTATAATTTTTGAATAAAGTTTTTATTATTGAGTTCATACCATTTTGGAGATGATAAATTATTAATTATTTTGACATTATTTTCCATACAAAAGTGTTTTGGACATATGATCTTTTTATTGTCAAATCTTGTGATATAAAATTGGTTGTGTTTTAATTGAACTTGAAATTTTAATAATTAAAACCAAAGGAGACATAATATTCAAAAGGGTTAATAAAAATATAAATAATTTACATAATTATTAATTTTTGGATATAGATAACATATGTCACAAATTAGGATCGTGGTACAGTAATATTATAACCCACCATATTCATCGGTTTACAAAAATTCTTTCTTTAACTCACTTTATCATTTTTTGAACATAAATAATGATTCAAAATTATTTAAATATTTCCATCAATTATATACCCAACATATTATATATTTATTTTATCGGTTAATATATTCTTTATAAACATTTCTAAAATTTCTTCTTATAATGAATATCATCTGATTATGTTGTGAAATGGATTGTGGAACCAATTTCATTACATGGGCAATTATAATGTTTATTTAAAAGGATTGATATCCTTTTGTGGAAATTAAATTCATGTACATGAAATTAATTTAAATTGTGCACCCAAAATTGTATATCCCTATACTGGGACTATGTACAACATGCGATGTTGTCTTGAAAGTTAGGGTTGACATATGATTATATCATTATTTATGTCATTAAAATATATCTATATTCTTATTATATTATGATATTATCTTATTTATGTAATTTATAAACATTATTACTAATGTAACTTCACTCCGATGAAATATTGTCATAAATTTCAATTACATGTTACTATTATTTATTATACTTATATCCTTACCAGTATTTTTAGCATGCCACTTTCCTTCACGTTTTCCTGAGGAAATCACTTTTAGATTTTGTATCATAACTTGACTTTAGGATCTCTATTTAGTGAATAAATTATGTGTGTCATGTTTTAGTTTATTTCGATTTATAATGAACCATGTCTTCCAATGACACTAGTCCTTCATAACCCTTCTATTTTATTAATGAATATTTTTTAAAAAAAATAACGCTAAAATATTTATAAAAGGAATAGGTCTATATTATTCTTTTTAGAAGAATGTTTTAGTTATCCATTGGAAACTATTATGAAAAAAACTTATTAATAACCCTAGGGATTCTTTTATGGATAATTCAAAAGATAATAAACATTATAAAAAATAGAGTCAAGTACTTATGAAATAAAGAGTGAGTGGTATTTGAAAAATTACATCCCTACCTCTATACTAAAAGTGGATGCAGTTCTACCACAAATGTAAATATGATTATTAAATGTGAAAAAATTAAATTGATATTTACATGGTACAAAACACATGACAATACTACACACTTGGTTAGACACTCCCATGATATATTATTTGAAAATTCAATGACCCATTACAAACAATTATGAATGGAAAATTTACCATAATATTATATATTATGAAATATATAATAAATAACACATTATAAAATCCATAAACACTTATATCATGTAATTTAGTTAATTTATTATTTATCCATTTACAGAAAGTTGTTTCATATGTACGTGTTTAGTATTTTTTTAATAATCTTAATAAATTCATCTTATAATTCTTTCAATAGAAAACAAATATGAGAAACTATGTCATTGACCATTGTTAAGGAAATGTGATAAATTCATATATTACACGTCAATCCCAATTAAATCTTGTTTAAGAAATATGATGTGATAAATTTATTAGATAAAACATTTTTTCAAATAAAACACAAATCATGAGAAACACCTGAATCTACTTATGAAATAAGATGTTTAAATTGATACCATTATATAACAATGGCCTTCAAAGTTTAGTGTATATTATAATTATTTAATTATTGAACTATAGATTATTTACATTAAATATATCTTATGGATCATTTCATTTTCTACGAATTAGAAGTTCATGTTGTCTTGTAATCAAATAGTGGGAGAAGATTGTAAATTTGGATGTTGATAACGTCATATGTCTCCTGAGAAAAATATCAAATATATAGAAAAAAGGAATTATATAAAATGTTTTTCTGACAAATATTTTAATCATGCGCTTTGAATTATAAGGTACAAGTACTTTCATACCCATGAGAAAAAGAATGACTAATATATTTAGGATTGTGTCCAAAAATCACTAGACATGGATGATATGACACTGACGTTGTTATATACAAAAAATTTAATTTCAGTTTCTTGGTCGATGGGCTATTTCTATGTCTATGAGAATGTTTGATAATTCGCGATTTTTACAACTATGATGATATTTTACCATGGGTCCCCAATTTTAGGATGTAGATCATCAAAACTCAATGGTCCAAAGGGGATAAATAGTGGAAAATAGATTTTAACTCTATTGGTATGATGGAAAAATCATATAGAGGAATGAAATATAAACATTCCACTAGTAGATTGTGGTGGTATAAGCATCCTATAAATTTTCTATTGGTGAAAAGTAAACAAATTAGGTGCGAGATGGTTTGGAGCTTTGCAAATTATTTTTTATGGAAGAAAACCACCCATGAAATGGATGAAATGAATTTTCAATCACATGTATATCCTTTTGTCTAAATGTACAACTACAAAGAACATAGACACTATGTGAACCAATGAACTTTTCCAGGTGTTATTGATGACAACTAATGAAAACCACCCCTATGAACTATGGTGAAATAGGGATCCTATAACATTAAAAATGATGTTGTAAATTCCAAAAAATGAAGTGGTTATAGGTATGGAAGTCATTCATTTATGAATATAGAAAATAATTTTTCATTATGACTCTATAAATGATTTTATATAACCCATGTTTGGTAAAAATATTAAAGTGAATTATCAAACTATTGAAGTTGAGTTATTAGTGAAGATGATGAATGGATAATTTATTGAATACCATGAGTGTAAGTCGTCCCTTATCAATATTTTCATGACGAAAACTGCCAAAAATACATTGTTATGAAATTTTTTAGAATTTATTGTAATAATAGTCATGGATTGTATTTCCATATATTTCACCAATATAAAATTATACTAGAACGAAATCACCCCCAGATATTGAATCAATATCAAATTTTATACAAGTGTATGGAGGCGGTGAATATCCTTTTGGTTAATCATCTAATGCATGAAATTTTTTCCAAAAGAGAAATAATATATCTGTCAATTCATTGAGAATAAGGGAATGATAATGCTTTAATAAATTCCCATTATGAGGGATAATATTGACTTATTTCCAAATGATTTATTTGGTCATACTCCTAGACGAGAGGTTGAATTTTACACAAATAATATACCTTGATAAATTCCTATATTTATGACACTAGATTTAATGAAAATTGTTCATCATTAAAAGTTTTACAATCATATATAGAATAATTTGGATAATGTGTTTGTATTTAGAAGTAATTAATTGTATGGTGAACCAAAAAACATTGTTGCAAATCAGGAAGTATGAATACACAACTTCATTGATTATACAGAACACAATATATCATGATTAAGAAACATTATCCCCTAACATGGATAGAATTTTTTTTGAACAACAAATTGGGGCTCATTATTTCACTATGTTGGAACTTTTTTCATCATATCATGAGTTAGATGTTTTGAAAAACAACATTCTTAAAACACCCTTTAGAACAAAGAGTGGATAGTATACATTCATATTGATTCCTTTTAGACTCACTAACACTTAAAAACTATAAGGACCCATCCTTAAACATTACATAATCATGAATTAAGTGAATAATTAACATGAAGGATCATTTCTGGTTTAGAGTTATCAAGAATTATTCTATAACTATGTTATAACAACATGAATATTACATGTATACACCACTACCCGATATCCATTTTTCATAAAATAAAAACTCTTGAAAAATTTATACAAGTCTAGTTCCATGGTTTAGACCGCATGACTTTTCCTTAATCTCATCCTTGACCCTATTCATTTATATGTCTGGTGGAAAACATTTCAAAACATGGGATGAGCATAAATATATCAGTAAGGGTTATAAAATAAGGAAGGAATACATTATCCAATCAATAAATAAAAATCAACAAAACCAATAATTTTTAATCATAACATTCTGTACGAAAACATAAGATTTAGGAATAACATGAAAGAATCATAAATCATAAAGGTGACATATGGTATTCATAACATACTTACATTGTTATTATCATAGAAAAACAGGGACTCACATTTGGAATACCCATCACAATACATTCCCTAAATATATTTAGAGAACATTATCATTTACCTCCATCACATTACCCAATGCAATGGAGAGCTATCTTGGGCTCACCAAACCTAGGTTTATCACAGAACCTCCCATATACATAAAAAATACCCAATAACCATAAAATAATAATATCAAATAACACACATATAAAGGAAAGAGAATATTTCCAAATTACAATATATAAAATAAATATATAAAAGAACAATTCTTTATCAAAACATTTTCAAATATATTTTAAACATTTTGTAAACATATTTTTGAATCAAAGTGTCCCATACCACATTGAAGCATTTAATGAATTATCATTTGAAAATATTAATGTTCATATAAATAAATCCTAATTTTTTTTAAAACATGGAAATTAATGAGAAATTTTTATAATAATAAATCTTTAAATAATTTAAAATGATATTTTAGTTAAAGTGTTTTTAACAAGATGAGAGACTCTTGAATATTAATAATTGAGGAATAAGATTTAATCATAACTTTATAATAACATGATAATAAAGAAATTCATTATATAATATTATAAAGGATAGTATATGCACCACATAAGAGTGAATTGGTACATACCAACAATGAAGTCTCAATGGAATTTAAATTGAGACAAAATCCCTTATAAAAACACTACCCAAGGATTAAAGATAAACCAATTACATAACAATGTGTGAAAAATACTAATAAACTAAATATAAGTGGATATAATGTGTGGAAAAATCATATTTTATTCACACATATTTGTAACATGACCTAATCAATAAGTATAACTTTAACTAAAAGAATATTAATTTGGTGATAAAATTCCCTTACAGAAATTTGACAGCCTAACGACATCACATTAGAATTCAGAATATGAATTGATGAGATAAAAAAGGGTATCTCATTACATGTATATATAATTTACTGAAATAAGGATGTAGAAGAACATATCCAAACATAAGAATATGTAAATTAAAAGACATTACAAAAAGAAGTCTTTTAAAAAGAGGAGGGTGAAAGGTTCTGTTACCGATTTGGTATCTTATGAAACATAAACCCCATGAATATTGAATAATACAATGAAGATTTAAATACCCATAAATTAATGTATATTAAAAAATGAATAAAATCATGGTCACTACAAAAACCACACAAAAATAAAATAGTTGCAATATAGAATGAATCTCACGGGAATAAAAGGTGAGATGAAAACCCCTTACCACGTTGTAATCAATCGAGTCATATGACCACAAGTTAATAACCACCAAATGATTAACAGAATAACATGAATACAAATAGGATAATGATAATATAAATCAAATGTTAGTACACAATACACCACATGTAATGAATTTGTGTCGAACAATGGAAATCTCAAGAAATTAAAAGTGAGATTAGAAACCCCTTACCTCGTGTCCGACTTGACTTGCTTGTTCCTTGTTTATACTAAATAATAAACTAAATATATTTCTACATGATTAAGAATTATTTTCATGTTTATTATTATTTTTATATCACCTATTACTATCGTATATAAATTATGTAATCCTTTTAGTTAATAATGGTCATTTAGTCGATATTTGGTACTTGAGTAAAAATGGAACACCTTATAATGAAAAGTTATTCTTGTGGTAAAATATCCATTATCTACAGATTGATATTCATGATTTGGATATTCTATATATCATATATGTCTAGAATATTTTGGTATTTATAATAGTACATAAAATTTGGATATAAGAAATGAAATGCACCATTCATGGAGATGGTAAAATGTACGTACGCATGAACGATACTTTCACTTCTATTTAATATTTTAATAAACATTAAACATAATCATACATAGGTATTTTATAATTCATTGATAATATCATATATAATACCATTAACTAATTCTTTTATACATATGGGATTAATGATTCTTATATCTTTGAGGGGGCTGTAGTCTGCAGTTCCTCAAATGAAATTATTGTGTTTACCCATAATGGAAACCATAAAGATATGAATAAATTGAAAATACAGAATCATAAAGAAAAAATAAACATAATAGATGTAATATATAAATATAGTGTTATCCAAGTGTCCACAATGAGAGGCGGTATTAGAGAATTGAACAATCATTGTTTTGTGAGGCGTTAGATTGCGATCCACCGAAACAGTATGTTCTTTACCCATTATATGGAGTTGTGTGTGTGTGTAGTTATAATACTTCTCATAAAACCATCCAAGTATAATGTGGATATAGTCTTTGTTATAAAATCAATGAAATAAATTATATTAGTGGGTTGGAGAAGTAAAATAAAATAAAAGAACATAAAAGAAGACATTACATTTAAATCGGGCAATTCCCATTGGATTGAACCAAAATGGTTTTTGGAAGTGCCTTCTGCCT
The DNA here is from genome assembly GCA_963277665.1 of Viscum album. NCBI lineage: Eukaryota > Viridiplantae > Streptophyta > Magnoliopsida > Santalales > Viscaceae > Viscum > Viscum album. Next base: position 603,573,462 of record OY728166.1, read on the forward strand.
ATGTTTTGTATTCTAGGAGGAGCAGAGGGATGTAGAGGGATTAACTGGGAATAGGTTGGATGATAAAAGGGTCTTGAGAGGTGTGAGGAATGAGTTAGATGTGAGGGATTTTTATAAGGCGGACGAGGGGCTCTTTAGTAAAGTGTGAAATGTTATTTTATAAAATAATTATTTCTGGTTCCTAAATGACCAAAACATATTAAAGTAAATGAAAAGGTGACTCATTATTGAAATAAAATCATCCAAAAAAATAATTGGATAGGTAAACAGTACATCATTTAAATCATTTATTAATGAGGTAATCATTACATCATTATTGTATCATAAATAATTTAATTTATTTAATGTATTATTTTTTTATAACATGATTTAGGAAATCATTATTATCATTAAAATGAATATTTTTAGTCGAAATGTTATCTTATATAACCCTATGTAACAATTAATTTACTAAAAGATATTTGTTTGTGTCATATTTCTCTTTACTTTAAATTAATTAATCTAAAGTGTCATTATCACTCCCAAGTGGCTCCATGGGGTCCCAAAATCTATCGAAAGATTCCCATGGTCACCCATGGCTCATAAAATATGGTTATGACAAATTATAAGGTAATTTTGAATTATTATAATATTGTTTTACCTTGTTTTACCTTATTTTCCTTTAATAGCAATAAATAAATATCCAAAGTTAATATTCATCAAAAAATTATTTTCATCTTAATGAACCAAATGTTACATGAAAATAAAAAACATGAATGTATTATTTTCGAAATAAAAGTAATATATGTGGTGAAATTTCATTTAAATGAAAAAGTCATGTTTTTAGCTATTACATAGTGGTTTCACTATTCACCAAAAATTAAAATTTTCAAAAAAATGAAAAAAATTAAGATTAATCTATATTGATATTCCAGAATAAAAAATGATGTCTATTTTACAAAAATCAAAACATATTAGTTACTTTAATTAATTTAAAATTAACCCTCGTTGTCAAAACAAATAGCGTGTTTTTAATAAATAATATCTATCAAAAGATTAACACTTGTTTATACCCCATTTCAATGTGAAATTTAATCCAATAAACAACATTTATTAAATGGTAAAAATATAATATAATAATAATTTAAATACAAATATAAAGATAATCTATCCATATAAATAAATTATATTAAAAGCCAGTTTTGAATTAAAATACAGCATTTTCGACTATTCATTAAAAAATGAATTTTCTCAGAAAAATACCAAAAAAATACCAAAAGTAAATTTTGATGTCATGATTCTACAGAAAAATTTTATTTGGTTAAATATAACATATAAAAGTGAAAAAAATGATATTTAAATAGGGGTCACAATCAAAACTTGGTAAATCGTCCTTTTAAAGAATATTAGAGTATTTATGTTTAAAATCAGATTTTTTTTTCTTATTTTAGGAAACTAAAATTTATTGGATAAATGTAAAAACATTTAACAAACATTATTAATAATTTTTTTAGTTAGTTATATTCATTCCCTCCATTGCAATGGTATGGTGTTAATAACTATTTAAAATAATATTATATTATTACTTTCCATTATGACCCAACAGTGTGTGCAACATAAGATTTCAAAGAAACCCATTATTGTGTATTGGGTATGCCATCGAACATAGAAACCTATTTATGGTAAAATTCATATTTAATTCAAAAATTATTAAATTAAAAAAATTATAGTATTTCATTGTTTACCTACGATGTTACATCCTTCCCCCCATTTGGGAATTGTGTCTTCACAATTTTAAAATGGGTCATGGAAACATTATTGAAATTCCCACATTGAAAAAGAGTCATTAAAACTATCACTTTAAAACTAAGAAAAAGTAGTACAATGGTCACCCGATATAACACATACAAGGATTCCATGTTGGAAAACATGGATATGAAGGAGAAGAAAACCCTCCATGTTCTGATAGAGAGTGATAGAAAACATGATTAGGAGAAATTTAACCACTAGAAAATCAAAAAAAAATGATGTGTTAAACTATTATTAATTACCCAGTTGGAAATGTAAACCAACAACGTTTTTGTTTTATGTTTTATTTCATACTTTTGAGGAATTTATTTACTATATATAATAAAAACATAAGGAAATATACATACCTTCATTTAGAGTTTAATCCTTAAATAAGTTTCTACCAAAAACTATTCTTTTCTCCAAATTATGTGCAATAAAAAATCATGGTCACATGAAAAGCACAAGAATCATATTCTGGAGAATCACATAATCTACAAAAGAAGAAATGTATATTTCCCTTGTCATTAGATGTCACGTAAAACCAAATTAGCTAGTATGAGATCATATTTTACCCAAAAATGGATAATGGTTTATAAAAATAAATACTACTATTAATATCCAAAATTCAACAAAAAGTACCCAAAACTCAAGAAAGACCATTCAATACACAATTGACCTTAAAATCCATCAACATAATCTAAACAAAGATTGAAACCCAAAACTAAAAATGATTTAATCACTAAGTCATAAATAGTAAATCATAACATTTAACTCCAGAAACATAGAATACTCATAATGTCTCACACAAAAGGATAATTAACCAAATCACATATTCTCTATTATAGGTTAATCATTTCCATAAATAACACAAAATCTCTATATATCCACAATATAAACATATATTCTTCCAAAATAAAAGTTCAACCAATACTCCTTATATGTAATCCCATATTATTCTAATCTTTATAATCATATAGTGTTCCCAAAAGAGATAATGTCTTCAAAATCACTATTTTCACATAATATCAAAATCATTTTCTTATACTAAAGATATCCATTTGATAAAAAATAAGAACCCAAATCAACTTATTCTTGTTCATTAAAATCATTTAACAAAAAAATAATAAGTCATTCTAACCAGGGACTTCACGTAGTCAATTGGTAGGTGATAAATTCCAATCACACATTGGAAGTGGGTTCGATTCCCATAGCTTTGTCCAATACGATTGGCTGTCCCACGGTGTGTATGTTGCCTTTTTATAATACTAAAAATAACCTTAACGTGTTTTAACCATAATGGTTTCATTATAACCCTATTTTTCATCCCCATTCGTTATGATCTCAACATCTTAATTCTTGATGTCTTAAATACTTGGTCATTGTTTTATTTCACCAACATATGATAAAATAAATTTATCATCAAAATAAATAACATCATACCTTGATCATGGTGTCCACTTGGATTCATCGTCATATAGTTCACATAGGTAGAAGTTTCATGCATTTCAACAATGATTTAGAGATCCTTCATAATCATTTTCTTACTTAATCCAAATACACCTTGTATAACATGGGTCATATGGGTGTACAAAGAAAAACAGTTTTGGAAAATAATCTAGTATGACACATAATTTCAAAACATCTTATAAAACATGATTTCTATAAAACAGACAAACAAAATTGGATTTGAAATTTATAATTAATGGTAATTTTAAAATAACATAGGTATGGGATGATATACTATATTATAGAAGTAAATATAAATAGGTTGTGCGATATTCTTCCCCTTTAGCACCATTTTCAAAATCATAATATGCTTCAAAATATTTTAATAAGGTTACATATTTGAAAATGCCTAAATAATATTTAACTTTCCTGAAAATATGAATATATTGTGAAAATTGGATTTTTTTAAATACAGCCCATGATCCATGATGGAAACGAGGTATAGTGGAGGTGTTTGATATCTTAAACCAAAACATTCAAGTGAGTTGTATGCTGGAATAACATTCACAATCATCTGAACATGACTTTTCAATAATTATTGCGAGCAAGTCATCCGAAAATGGTAGGAATGTCATTGGAGATCCTCATCATTCCATTTTTAACTATAATTCCTTGAGGTTAAAATGTTATAAATCAAGGATTTAACTAATATAATAGACAAAGGGACTAACCATATGTCTAAAAAAAACTACTAATCCATAAAATTGTCTAAACCGACCATTGATTGAGTCTATAAGGACTTGAAATTAAACATTACGCAATCTTGAATTATGTCAAGAATTAACATTGATGATCTTATCAGGTTTATAGATTTAGAGAATTAGGATATAACTATTACATAAAAACTTGAATATTACATTTATACACTATTACCTAGTATATTTTTTTCATAAAATAAAAACTCTTGAAAAAATGATACATGTCTAGTTCTATGTTTTAGACATCATGACTTTTCCTTGATCTCATCCTTGAACATATTCATCTTTATGTCCTATGAAAAACATTTTAAAACATGGGATAAAAATAAAAGGCTCAATAAGGTTAATAAAATAAGGACGGAAAACATTATCCCATCAATAAATACAAATCAATGGAACCGATACTTTTCAATCATAACATATCTTACGAAATCATAACATTTATGAATAACACAAAGAAATCATAAATCATAAATCATAAATTGAAAATTATGGAAATAATAACATACATACATTGTAGCAACCATAACTATATAGAGAGTCATATTTAGAATTACCATCATATTATATTCCCTTAATCTATTAGGAGAAACATTAATGTTTACCTCTGTCATGTTACCTAGTGCATTGGAGAGGTATCTCAGGATCACCCGCACTGGGTTTATCATGGACGCACCAATATACATAAAAAATTACCAATAACCATAACATAATCATAACACATAACAAAAGTATAATGAACAATAACATTTCCACATTCCAATATATCAAATCAAGATATTGAAATAAACAATGCATTATCTAACCATTTTCAAACCCATTGAAAACATTTAATAAAGAGATTTTTGAATCCAAGTGTCTCATACCACATTGAATAATTTAATGAATTATCTTTTGAAAAGACTAATATCCATATATATAAACCAGAAAACCCATTTTGAAAAAATAAAAATTAATGAGAAATATTTTTAAGAATAAATATTTAAAAGATTTAAAACGTTATTTTAGTTAAAGAATTTTTAACAGAATTACAGATACTTGAATACAAATAATTGATGAATAAAATTTAATCCGAACATTATAAAATGATGAGAATAAATGGATTCATTATATAATATTCCAAAGGATAATATATACACCACATAATAGTGAATTGGTGCATAATAATAATGAAGTCTCAATGGAATGTAAATTGAGTCGAAATCCCTAAAAAACTGTATTGTTAGATTGAGGATAAATCAATTAAATAATAATGTGTGACAAATATTAATAAAAAAAATATATCCATATATTATGTGTGAAAAATCATAGGATATTCACAAATATTCATAGCATGATATAACCAAGATGTAGAAGTTTAACTCAATGAATTGAAATTGGGTGAAGAAGTTCTCGAACATAAGTTTAAAATCCAAATGGTGTCACATTAATATTAAAAAAATTATTTGATGAGGGTAAAAGGTATATCATTACATGGAAATAAAATTTATAGAAATAAAAAATTAGGAGAACATATCCAAACATAATAAGATGTATATTATAAGACATTACAAAAAGAAGTCTTTTAAAAAGAGGATGGTGAATGTTTCATGTACCGATTTGGTATCTTATGAAACATACACCCAATGAAAGAAAAATAATAAAATGAAGATGTAAATACCCATAAATTTAAGTATATTACACAATTAATACAATCATGGGCAGTACATAAACTACCCAAAGGTAAAATGGTTGCAATATAGAATGAATCTCAAGAGAATAAAAAGTGAGATGAAAACCCCTCACGAAGTTGTAATCAATCGAGTCGTATGAACAAAAGTTAATAAACATCAAATGATTCACAGATTAAAAATAATAAAAATAGGATCATGATAATAATTATAAAATGTAATTTTACAATACATCATATGAAATAAATTAGTGGTGAACAATGGAAATCTCACCGAATTAAAAGTGAGATAAGAAACCCCTTACCTCGTGTCTGACTTAACGTGTTTGTTCCTTGTTCTTCCTGAATAATAAAATAAAGTTAATTTCTATTTTCCTAAGATCAATATTCAAGTTTATTATTCATTTTATATCACTTATTAAAATTTTATAGGAATTACTCAATCATTTAAGCTAATAATTGTTATTTAGTCGATATATTGTACTAGAGTCAAAAATAAACACCTTATAATGACAAGTTATTAAAGTGGTAAAATATCCATTATCTCCATAATGATATTTATAATTTATATATCATATAAATCATATATATATACATTATATATATAAATTTATAATAGTCCATAAAATTTGGAGATAAAAAGTGAAATTCTCCATTCAAAGAGACTGTAAGTTGTACGTATGCATTAATGCTACTTTCATTTCTATTTCTTATTTTAATGGAATTAAAACATAATGATAAATAGTTATATTACAATTCCATTATAATATTATATATATTATCATTAAATCCATCCTTTATACGTCACATATATGGCATTAACAATTCATATAACTTTGAGGGGGTGATAGTCCGCACTTCCTGAAATAAAATTATTACGTTTTCCCATAATGAAAAAAATAATGGAATGATATAAATAGAAAATATGGAATCATAAATAATACATAAACATAATATATATCATATATAAATAAAGTGACATCATAATGTCCCCCATGAGAGGAGGTAGGAGATAATTGAACATTAATCGTTTTGCGAGGCGTTAGTTTTCCATCAACAGAAATAGTATGTACTTTGTCCATTAGATGTAGGTGTGTGTGTATGTGTACTTCTAATAAATTATATAAAAACATTATAGTATATTTTGGATAATCTAGTTGATATGAAATAAAGTCATAAAAAGAGTTTAGGGGTTGGATAAGTAAAATAAAACAAAATAACTTAAAAGAAGACGTTATCTTTAAATCAGGTAACTCTATTTGGATTGAACCAAAGAGGTTTGTTGAAGTGACTTCAACCTATGTTAAGGATTCTAGGCTGAGGAGAGAGATGTATCAAGCTTAATGGGGTAGAGTTTAGTCGAGCCAGTGGGCTTGAAAGGTGTGGGTAATGGGTTATAGGTGAGGGGTTATTATAAGGGGGAGGATGGGCTCTTTAGTAAAGTGTGAAAATATCATTTTATTACATAATAATATTTGGTTTCTAAATATCCAAAAATTATTAAATTCAAAGATAAGATGACTCATGGGCGAAATAAAATCATCCAATATGAATTTTATAGGTTTTTTATATTATTTTAATCTTTATAACCTTATTTATTTAAATCATTTATTAATGATGTAAACACTACATCATTATTGTGTCATAAATAATTTAATTTATTAAATTTTCAAAAATTATAAAAAAAATCAATGATGTAGGAAATAATTTTAACATTATAATGTATATTTATATTCGAATATATAACTTATATAACGCCATGTAAAAATTGATTTACTGAATGATATTTGTTTGTATCATTTTTGTCGTTACATGAAATTAATTAATCTGAAGTGTCATTATCACTCTCAAGAGGCTTCATGGGGTCCCAAAATTGACCCAAGGATGCACATGGTCGGCCATGACTCATCCAATAATGTTAGGATAGGTGATAAGTTAATTTTTTATTATTATAATATTTTTTACATTGAATTACCTAATTTATCATTAACCATGGTAAATAAATGTCAAAAGCTATTATTCACCACAAAAATATTTTAATCTTATTGAACCACACATTACTTACTAATAACAACAATATATGTCTAATTTTCTAAATTAAATTCACAAAAGCGGTACAATTTCATAATATGAAAAAGTCTTTTTTAACTACTACTGAGTGGTTTCACTATTAATAAAAAATTGATGTTTTTTAGAAAAATACCAAAAAATCAGCCGAATATATATTTGATATTCTGAATTAAAAAATGATGCCTATTTTAAAAAAAATCAAATCATAGATGTTGCATTAATAAATTTAAAATTATTTCCCCCTATCAGAACAAATAGCATGTTTTTATGAAACAATATCTATGAAAGGTTTGACACATGTTTATGCCAAATCACAAAGTGAAATTTCATCCAATAAGAAAATTGGATTAAATAGTAAAAATATAATTTAATTATACTTTAAAACCAATTAAAAAGATTATATAACCATATAAATAGATTTTATTAAAATGATGTTTTGAATTAAAATACAGTACTTTCCTCTATTCCTTAAAAAATGAATTTTATCAGAAAAATAACAAAAATTTACCCAAAGGTAATTTTTATGTCCTGGTTTAAAGGAAGAATTTAATTTTCTCAAATAGAACATATAAAAGTGACCAAAATTAGATTTAATGAGTGTTCTCTATCAAAAGGCCGTAAATCGACCTTTTAAAGAATATTTGGGAATTTATGCTTAAAATCATAATCTTTCTTATATTAATCCTCTAAAATTTATGGTATAATTGTAAAAAAATTTAACAAACATTTATAATAATTTTTTATTTAGTTTTATTTATTCCCTCTATTACATCTGTTATGTGTCAATAAAAATTTAAAATAATATTAGATTATTATTTTTCAATATGACCCAATATTTTGTACTATACAAGATTTTAAAGAAACATGTTGTTGTTTATTGGGTACGCTATCGAACATAGAAACCCCTTTACGGATAAATTAATATTTAATTCACAAAATATTAATTAAAAAGTAAAATGTATTATTTTATTATTTACCTGGGATGTTACCAAAAGAATTATATATTTAATTCATATAATCATCAGTTATTTCCTAAAAAAATAATTTTACTGACTATTGATGATATTCTGATATACTCCATGAGTAGGGATGATAATGAGTAGTATTTTAATACTATGCTAAAGGAATTGAGAAAAGAGAATCTATATTAAAAGTATATTAAATGAAAATATTTATAGATGTATCATTATATGATAGTATTATCAAAATCAATGTAATATATATGGACACTTATAAGAAAATATAAATTGTGGTCTGGCATAGACATACGTCTGTATTGGAAATCCATATATTTTCTAGACTACCTGGTGATTATGGGAAAATTTTTATGAACTTTTCATGATTTCTTATCCATCTATCCAAGTTTACCTGGAATAGAGAAATGTTTTTCTATTCTAGTCAATATCATGTGATATTTAAATAGTTTATAACATCACAAATCACAATAACATTTCTTACACTTCCCTTATGTGGGAAATTTTTTTAGAATATATTTATGAATCAATGTATGGTTTTGGTTTTGTACTAACTCATAGTAATAAAGTGATATAATATGCATAAATGATGGTAAATTTTATTGATAATAATTTTCCAACACATGATCAAGTGATTTATATAGTGATATTGGAATTAATAATCTTAGTGACATTATCAATGTGGGGGTGATGTGTAGAATATATATAAATCAAAAGAGCATCGAATATTTATTCAAACATAAGGAACATATAATACACAAGTGAAGGTGGTTAGAGTAGATCATTGACTGTGAATTCTAAAACCCTCACCATTATACGAAAGAAAAAAAAGTGTAATATGTTCTATGATGGAAGGATCTATTATATTATCAATGATTATAATTGAGAATAATCAAATATTCTTAGAACAGAAATATAGATATGGGGGTAGTAAATGGTTCATCATATTATAATGTTTAACCAATATCTAACCCATTGATTCTTGAGAGATTCTTGGAGTCCATGAATGGGGATCAGATTTTATTATAAATTTATAGAATATCTTAGAGATCGACAATAATAAAAATGAGGTAATATTGTTTAAAACCTAGGTATTTGTCATATGAAAAATATAGTTGATGAGGGAGCATCGAAATAATTCATATAACTCATTAATCTATATTCATCTAGGAGGTACTCTGTTTGAAATATATTTAATGAAAAATTTTGGGTGGGATAACCTAAAGAGGTATATTGTAAAATTTTATCTCAATTATTGGAATGCCAACAAGTCAAGGCCAAACTATAGAATTAAAAGGGTATTGTGTAACTTTTTCCCATACGGATATTTAAATGGTAATAAAAAATTATATATTTCATCACATCAATATCCAGAACAACTAAAAGAAATAAATATATCTTGTTGGTAGTCTATCACCTTCCAATGTACAAAATTTTTATTTGTTAAAGTGATTTTTTTTCAATTGATGAACTCTCTATGATTTATAAAAGAGACCTTTTATAATTTCATTGTGTTCCAATCTATTTTGTATATAATTAAATTCATAGTTTTACCTCAAGGTTTTGAATATGCCTTTAGAATTTGGGGGATAAATAAATCATCTTAAGTACTTCTTATCCCAGTCAAACATAATTCTATTCTGACAAAAACATACAAACACTTGAGGATGTGAGGAGATCTCACTAAATGGTTTTACAATGATATTGGGATCATCAAAATCCACTAGTAGAGTTCCCTGATAAAAATATCTACCATTTAATAATTTAAATGGATTGTTATGATGATCTTTATGGGATGTGATGTCAGAATATAACACTATGGGATGACGTTTGAGAGAGGAAACTAATGGTACATTATCATTCCCAAATGTGGATAAATATTTCCAAACCCATTCTAAATAATTTGAATTCCATTCAATGTTTATAGTAAATATAGGTAGAAAAAAATTTACGGGACCTAATGTACAATGATTTAGATAATTTTTTACATTATATATAACTATGGTATACTATAACGATGTTTATTAGTGATTTAAAAATTAATCCAGGATACGTCATATCCATTAATATCATTGATCACATCAAAGATGTGGGAAATCAATTAGGACATGCACCTAATCTATCACATAATCATGATGAGTTCTATGACCCCATATTGTGAAACTACATACATGATTTAGAATCATTATTGAATATCGAGGTGTTTTTTTGGGATAAAGATCTTTTATATTAGGAGTATGTAGTGAAGATCATAGATCATTGAGAAAATGATCTATGAAATAAGTCATCTAATCATGTTAATGTGTTTTGAAAAAACAACGAGTTTGATGAAGCCTAATGGGAACCAGAAAAGGCCTTGAAGTAGATGTTCCCTCACCTATACTAACCATAGTATGTGATATAATATTTTTATGGATATGTTATTTAAGGATGATGAATTTTTCACCCTGATTTTTTGTAACCGAAAAATTATGTTTGATATCATATGCAACTTGCAACACTAAACCCAAATAAATAATGAATATTTAAAGATAACAATTATAACCTATATTTTATGTTAAAATATATGAATCAGAATAAATAAATTTGTAAATAGGTATTAATGGTCTATTCAATGTAAAAAATAAGATATAAGAAAACATTTATTTAATGTCATTAATTCTTAATAAAATATGTTTTATTCAACAAAATTATTGTTATTGATTTTTTATGAAAATATAATAATTAATATTTAAAAATATTAAAAATTGAATAATATTTACTGAAAACAATATTTTTAATCAATATATAAGTATTATAATATTGTTATATTTGGTTATTTTACAGAGAATTAAATTTTTTATTGAATATTCAAAATACTTATAAAATTGTCATTTATTTTAATTAAGTAAATTAAATGTTAATTTTTTTATTATGAAGAATATATATTTTTTAGTAAAATTAATTAAATTTAAACCATATTTATTTTTTACATTATGATATGTTTATATATATATATTATAATACAATTTTTTATAAAAATAGTTTCAAAGTGCATAATGTTTCTCTATATTAAATAACTAATATAACCGACAATTAGGAAGTATTTAAATTAAATTTAATTATTATATAACTGTATCTATGAAATTAATTTATTTAATTATGATTAGTTTTCCTATAGTTAATTTGAGATGTTCATTTTCATTAATAATTTATTCGTCAATTATAAATATTTTGACTTGTTTATGGGTTTAATTTTAAATTATGTTGTTCTACTTCTATGAGTTAATATTAATTAAATGGAATTTAAATATGGAATAAAAATAATATATATTATCTAATTTTTTCAACTAATTTTTTGACCATAAAGAAAAGTCAAAATATATTAAATTTGTTACCACAATTAGTGTAATATTAGATTAACATGGGGTAAACTAAAAGGATATGTTCTATAAATTAATCAAAACATCACTTATACCTATTGAATGGTGGAAATGTATAATTGATTTAATAATCATACCTTTATAAATCTACAATGATTATTCCACTCTGCCCCACTTATGAAACACCACCCCTCTCCTAAACAATTTACACATCCAAACCCCATTGGTTGTGAATATACATACATAAATAATTTAATTACTCCGCTAAAATCATCCTATAATTTTTTATGTGACCTGAAATCAATAATTATACTTTTTTTTGGAAACCGAATGAATTATTTAGAATAAGCTATAACATCCTAGAAAAAATTATTTAATTTATTTATTCTTCAAACTTTTAAAAACATTGTTATACCCGGAAAGGATAATACCCTCTGTATATTACATATATTAAGATTTATTTTTTATTTTCATTCCTTAAAACCATCTCCTTCTTCAACAAATGGGATGTGAAACTATTGGCCATGTGTTTGACGGTTTACCACCCTGTGAACATACATATCCTTTTTTCATCACTAATTCTCATGAAATGATATAATGATGTGATTAAGGAATATATATGATATTTATAATATAGATATATTTCAGGTATTATAAAATCACATATAATTAATTAAATTCATTTCTATAGAGAATATTATAGCATCACTCATGTGTACGACGAAGTACAATTTTGCACATATATGTTATTTCTGTTCAATTGCACTTTACTTGAAAGGTATTAAGGAATAATTTTATATTTATATATTATATTAATGAAATATTAATAATTAAGGTAACTAATAAATAAAATAATTTATTGCATTAACATCCTTCGTATAAATGATAATGTTATTTGTGTGTTAACCCAATCAAAAAGCTATGTGGTTTCATATTAATACTGAATCACATAGATAATATGTTTAAATGTATTTAAAGAATTAATTTTATAATTATTATATTTTAATGATAAATTAGTATTTACCTACCTTCAATTTAGATCATTGAATAATATAAGTATTACTCATATTTACGCATGGCGTACAGTCTCTATGATTATTACTATGTTTATTTTTCATAACTATATTTAATTGTTTTTTTAAAAAAAATTTATCTATAAAAATGAAAATTATATATTTTTGACCATTATAAATAATATAAATTAATAATACATTATATCTTACTCAACTTACTATAGTTATTATGCATATTTTATATATTTACGTTAAAATGTTGGATGTAACGTTAATTGACTAACTAATTGAATATGACAAGAAAAAAATTAAAATTCCAAGAATACTAAAATTAAAAAAACGTTATTAAGAAAGGAAATAATTTTCCAAATTTTATTATTCACTATAATTAAAAATGCATGTGACAATTTGAGCTCAAATTAGCAAATCATTCTAACCCACCCTTTTAATGAAGTTATAAACATTCACTCTCTAACACACATTCTCAATCAATAATGTCATGGAATGCCACAAAATCATGTACATATGTCTCTCACATGTATAAATTTTTATTATATCTTATTTATATAGTGTAATACATTCTTTATGACAACCCCTCAAATGTATTCATTAGGAAATATATTTTGACTATGTGTTGAAAAATTGGTATGCAACCCATTTCTTTCCTTGGGTAATTATTATAAATAAGGATTAAGATTGATATCAGTATGTGGATTGAATATTAATTTACCCGAAATTAATATTATAGTTTTTATCATGATTATATATTTTCCAATGGATTTTTAAATGTTTTAGATTCATTAGACATTATTTATGAGATTAGGGATTGAACCTAATCCATTATGAGACTTTGACTACTATGTGATGTTTTATTAGCAGTAATCCATCGCATCTCATTATGTCATTGATTATATAAAATCCAAAATCCATTAATCTATGTAAATTAAGATAATAGGATTTTTATGTTATGCTTCAACTTGACTACTGTAGAACCTTTTATGTATATATATCATGTTATAATTTTGACTCAGTTGTCATTCTTCCTAATCATTATAATTACCCTATTCAGTTTTTTTTCTCACCCATTTCAATCCTGTGTTATAAATGGTATACAATTTATATTTATAATATCAAATGTATTTTATGAGATAACTATGGAGAATAAATTAAGGATCACATGTTTTGGTTTTTTATGTTGTATTCTAAACCAAGTAACCCATAGACAAAATGACTTCATAATCCTTTTGTTTTATAATTTATTTTAATGATTATAATTCCTGTTATAATATGGGTAAAAGGAATTGGTCAATATATTAACTTTATTATTCCTTGATATATACACATATATGCCTCAAAATATGTATAATATGACATAATTTAAACCAAATTGACTTGGAACATATAATTGAATGATATATAACACCCCTTTGTCATTTCATATCCATAATCCATTACTGCGCCTTTATAAACATAAATATCATAATTATTATTGATGTAGAATGGTATGATTTTTTGACCTAATCATACAAATTTTGTAAATCATATAAATCTTATATAATTACAAATACTCTTGTTCCTCATCTTTGATCCCAAAATGGGAATCAGTCAATTCTATATCATGGATGTTAGATCATTCCATGATAATCATCACATATTCTTGAATAATTTATACAACACTCATCAGGATTCCCATTTATTTCTAATCCTTAAACTTCCAATATATCAATACTAATAAGGTTAATAAGAGAATATAGGTATCCTCTTTGGTCTTAAAAAAATAGAAATACAATGATTTTTCTCACTATAGAGATCATTAATTCCGTTTTCCCATCATGTGGATATTTCATCATTCTCCTTTTATAATATTGAGTCTCTATCAGTTATAATATAAATTTATCTCATTATATAATTTGTATGTGTGGTTTTTTAGTCCTCCCATATTTCATAATGAAAAATTATTCATTTAGTACTTTCATCATATTTTTAACTATTGTTTCTATGTTGGAATGTTGGCCAAGCAGTCCTCAATTAAAATAAAACATTTATTGAACCTTCTACACAAATTCTATTGTATCTTTGGATAATAATTTCTGTAAAGCCTCACATAAATTGTTTTCCCATAATGTGAAATAAATTTCATCACATTTTTAGAATAATATTTATTTCCCTATATCATTTTCCAATCGAAAGGGGAAAACATTATGATTTTAATATTACAAACCCCATCATTTTTATAGTTTTTACCAATATTAATGATATGCATATAAAATCATGAATTCTATTAATTCAAACTATAAATAATCATCACATTTACTCTATATATATTTTAACTATATAGGATAGTTAGGTTGTCAAATACACTATGACCATTTTCATCACATCTTCCCTAAAATTATTCTATAAATATATACATGTTTTTCCTATTTAGATCAGATATATTAGTGGTCATTGAATTAATACATTTAAATATATTATTATTATCTTAGAAGATCTCATATTATATTAATTCTTCATTTATTGAAGGTAATATTATAGAACCAATAATAGGATTTCCCTTGAGACCCTACATTGCATGTAATGTCATATGAAACATGACCTTCAATACAAATTATATTATTTTCCTAAAGAATATTTTTTTTCATTTCAATATATTATGAATGTATTGGGAATTAAATAAATTATTTTATTAACATTTTCCACTGGTCCATTGATATTTAATTTATTTTAAATTTTTATTTTTATTCCAAAATATTTCAGATTTGGTCCTCAAACGAGCACTATTAGAGGTAAGAATTTTAGTTTCATATTAATTGGGATTTTAATTATAACACCTCTATAGAACCATTTTTCATGACTTGGTGATGATTATAATTTATCCTTAACAAAATTATGGATTCCTTTTTTAAATATTCATTAAAACACATTGATATTCTAGACAAATTATTTTCACCATGATCAATTCTCTTTCTCAGAGTGTGATATTCCATTCTATTTCATTTTTCATCCTTTATTTAATAATAAATTTAGACATAAACATCCTGATCTCCTAAAAATAAGATGCTTAATTAATTACATATTCATTATCACATATCTATCTTATCCATTAATTTAATCAGATTCCTCTTCTCTAACATTATTTATTTTTTACTCAATACTAGATTATAACTCTATTTTAGCTATTTTTTCTCTTTCATAGACTCCATCTATTTTCGTATCAAAACAATTTTATTTATGATCCATAATTAAACATCATTATTAGACAAGATTCAAGATGATGGGTAATCTTATTTTTTAATTTCCAATCATTCATTATTTCATAGTACTTGAATACTTAATAGTACTTTTACCCATTTATAATTCATGAATATATCATCCTTGCTGTTTAATTTTGATTTTGAAATATTCAAATTTAGGAAATTTATGGAAAAAATTTCAATTCCATTAATATTATAAAACCCTAAGAATTACTTCAAATTATATTTCAACCTTATAATCATGAAACCTTGTGACATACTGGAAATCAATTATTTTCATCATCACCTTTCTCATTTTTAAAATATCTTGATACGAAAACATCATCATCAATAATTTTTGGTATTATAATAATCAAAAAATCTGTAACATCATTAATAATATCATTATATAGTGAAATCAATACCATTTGAAAAATTCATGAGAATATTATATAATTCATCAAGATTGAAATTAACTTTATCTTCTGATAATGAAAATTTAGTTCAAACTAATATCAATTTTTTTTTATTTTTCTTCATTAAATTTTGATATATTTATGTTTTCTCTAAATCAATAGTTGTTAAAAATATTTTCATTTAAAATAATATAGTTTTCATCTATATTTTCACCATAGTCCAAATTAATTTATTAAAACCACCTTATCAAAACATATAATTTTTCCTCATTAAAATTCACATTGTATTAATGAGTTCTCCCTAATTTGTAAACATTTTATCAATAATTTTACATTCTATAACTTTTATATACACCTTTTATAAAACACATATACAAAATGGAATTTTTTAGTTTATAATCATATTCTATATTTATTTTCTTATTATATTATAAATTATTATTCTAATAATGAAGTGGAAATCCATCTTTAGTTACATTTATTACTTCTAGTCGAGGATATAGAAGATAAAAAAATATATTATTATTATAACAATGATATTTATCACCATCATATATAGGTAAAATCTTTATATTATGTATATATATATATATATTATACACACTCAAAAATACTTTAATCTAATATAGGGGTCCCAAGATTGATCAAATACTTATTGAATTTCCTAAATATTGATACTCCACTAAAGGGGGTGATTGAATTAGTGATATGGTTCTCTAAATTCAAAAGTAGTTAAATTTTTATACCTTTAACAACCCAATTGAATGTATTACAAATTCTCCCTAATCAATCTAAAAATAATAATAAACAATTATTATTACAAGGATCAATCTCAAAGTGAGAACAATATCCTTATAGTGGTCAGTTAAACTATACAATCATAGATTCTCCCCAATATTAATAATTGAATTCGAAAGGGATATTTCCAAACCGAACCAAATAGTCTAACAATATTTGTGCTCTAGATTTCTACCTGTGGATATATAAACACATTAGAATCTACAATATATTTAAAATAATATATAAAACCATTCTTTTATATTCTGGTTTCATTGGAACCAAATTATATAGATCCTACCATTCAAGAATCGGTGGTCAACTAATGTTATTATTACCAATTTTTTAATATATTTGACAATTGATTGTTAATATCAGAACGTTTTGTCTCTCTAAGTGAAATATGATATTTACTAATCAGATCATCATCAATTCACTAAATTATCATGATTTCAATTTATATTCTCCTCTCAAATCACTCTAGGATTCGTTTTATTTTTACTCTCTTATTTTTTCCCCAAATATTTTTTCTCATGAAACTAATTTTCATAATTAATTTTAAATTATTATTTTTATTTAGAAAAATATGTTTAATTCTTTTTTTCTATACACTTCATTCCCATGAGGCTCAAATACTCCATGTAACAACATAGTATGTGATATTTCTTTCCTTTAAATATTATTCATTTAATATGATTCATCCATACGATAGTTAATTTATTCTATAAAATTATTAATTGTATATTTAAATTTCAATAGATATTTTCACAAAATCAAATGATCTGAAATGTTAATATTTATAAATTATATATTTTAAAAAATTAGGTCAACAATATATATCACCTAATATGTGGGATAAAATAATATCTTGGGATATAAATTAAAATAATTTTATCACTGTAGATATGAAGAAAAAAACTTATGTAATTGGATATATTTGAGAAACATGTATCATTCTATTGACTTAAAATTGAATTTAAAAATTTATCCATTTATCATTATAGAACAAAAAATATATCATTAAACTACTATGGAGAACACTAGCCTAACCATTAACATTTTTTCCTCACATAAACATTTCATGCACTGCATAAAATAATTATTTCTTACTTTATATATATTAATGGTATTACAACACTATGACATCATCATTGAGCAAATTATTTGTGTTCATTATCACTTTATCTCTAGGAATATCTCCCCCATATACTTTTCAATATCATCTTACTAACAAAATAACTTTGTGGTAGTGATGAAAATATTTCCACCTACCAGTATATGAGATATAACATCCAACTTTTTGCATGTGGAAATATTCCACATTAACACTATGAACTATCATTAAATAGAAATTCGTTAGAAAATTAATATTTTGAACTAAATATATATATTTTGGAATCATGGTTTCAAAAAATAAGTATGGGATGTTTTTATATTACTGATTTTCATCATTGTGGAAATATCAAAAAAAATTCTCATTGTAGTTTATTGATTTTTTTAATCGTTTCACAATGATTGTATATGATAAATGATATTTCATTATATAAATTGTATATCTATATTATAGTTTTTTGTCACCAGTTTCAAACACTAAGTAGAACTCCAAATACATTTCATATGATTTCTCAATGTTATGTAAACCATCGAATGTGAAATAGGTAAATTTTATACAATCATTTCAATTTATTAATACAAGTAAAAATATATTTTCAATAGATTAATATTGTGTACATAATTTTTAAATATCTCATATATTATTTCATGTGACTATGACTTTCTTATTTACCACGTGTACCTCTCAGCCAGATGATGAAAACGCAAGGTACTAACCATATTTCATTATAGTTATATAGTGGTACTCCACCTTGCACTACACCACATAGTCTCATCTATGAAATTTGATTTTTTTCACTTCAATACATATATTATAACTGATATAATATATATATATTCCATTATTCTAAAAGATGAAAAATTATTCATCAGTTATTAAATAATTAATTTAAAAAATATATATTATCATATCATGTTGTATAGAATGTGCATCCCATGACTAGAATCCTCACATTTCATTCACAAAAGAAATAGTTTTTTAATTGTAAAAACTAAATTAATGAAAAAAAAGAATTCAAAAAAATTGTTTCATGATATTTGAATCACTGTGGAATATCATAATAACTAACATGTTTTTATATTACAATGTTATCCATTTAAATAAACCATTGTGAACCGTTTATGGATTGGACGCTCTATTGTCATGTTAAATTATTCCTTTTCCAATTTTTTATATATAAGAAACACTTCATATATTAGAGAAACATATTGAAAAATAAATCATAGTAAAAATGTTCCTTAATGAAAAAAATATATAATTATGATCATCTATTATTTATAAAAAACTTCTCTTGTTGGGAATCATTATCGATACACATATGAGGTTTATAGTTCCAGGTGTTTCCCATAAAATTAAAAGATGTGTTGATGATGGTTGAATAATCCATCATCCAAGATCTATCATTGAGATATTGTTCAGGATATGATAGCTCATGGTTAAGAAATATATCCATGCGTTATAATGGATTAAGGTTTGGAATAATATGTATACAAATACGTATGTATGTTGTGATAATATTGTTATTATGTGGGGCTATGGTGGGGAATGTACACTAAAAGAAAACAATATGAGGTTAATGTCATTTAACATTACAATTTGATTGGGTTGTTTTGTGCATCCATTATGTGGTGAAATTGATTATGGTGGTACAATTGGGTATATTTTCATGGTATATGTTATGATGTTATGTATATGTTTCTTTATATAGGATATATATGTTAGTATAGGCTTGTGTAGTTATGGAAGGGATGTCGAAAAATGATGTATTATGTAAGGTCAATATGTAAACATGATTATTATGGAATTGTTTTTGGGTTATCTTCTTGATATATAATCATCGTTTTTTATTATACATGGATGTGATATTTTTTGAGTGAAATTTTTTTGATGATTTGTGCTAATTGACCAGGTTTATATGAATTTTTGATTACTATTTATTCATTTTGTCATTATTAGTATTCTTCCACAACTTCATCAATGGTTTCTATAGGGATCCAACAGATTATATTTTTATGTTCACCAATATATATAAATATATATATCTCTTTCTGTGTGTATGTGCACATGTAAAAAATCTAATTTATGGGATTCACTACATGAAATTTTTTCTTAACAAAGGCACCTATAGAAATGGCTTAAAAAAGAGTTATTATATATATCACCATTATGAAATAATGGGTTCACTACTTACTGGGGAGACGTATTGGGGAAGTGTTATTGGATATTAGGAGGGGTCATGAGGTGCAAGATGCTAATGGGGAACCATATGGAGATCTCTCATATGTGGCGGGATGGGAATATGGTTGCTGACTTTCTAGCTTTGATGGCACCCACGAATCGAAGTATGGTTTCCATCTTTAACTTGGGATATTTTCCTATCGAGGGAATGCAATTTTTTACTAATGATTCTATGAGTTTTCACTACTTTATACCACCACGATCATGCAATATGGTTTCATTGTATTCAGTGGATGACTAAAATCAATAAAAAGTTTATTTCAAGTTCAGTCAATCATTGGTATAGTTAACCTATACACCATTTTCGTCAAACAATTGGTATAACTCCATAAAATTTAGTCCACCTTTTCTATGGTTTTTAGAAAACAATTCCTTTAGGATATTTATAATAATAGTTCAAATAATCCATTGGTTTATGTCACATGATTTTGAGGAACCTATTATTATATTTCTAGAAAACCATATTTTTTATCCCACAAAAATGGATTATAGAGCCATTTTAATAAGTTAAATAATTATTAATATATTTTTTATGTGAAATAAAAAAAAAATTATATTTAATTTTTTTAAATATAGATATATATATATATAATTATGTACAAAAAAGTGGTTTTAGGTTAGTGGGTATGTGGTTGGTGGATAACAAGGTGTTCTTGCATTCAAAAATCATGGTGAATTTTTAACAATAGATAAATGAAGATTTTCATAAATCCATTATTATCAGGATATAGAAAACATTTTCCAACCATTTATATAGTTATCTATAATAGTGTTTTTTACATATATTTGTTATCACCTTATATTGATAGGTTATAACCAATAATATCCCAAAACCCATAGTATATGCTAAAAAATATATTGATAGCCTATACAAATGGTTCTAAATTTTTGGTAAAACCAAAATTTATTATATTAATAGATATTAAGTTATTTATTAGGGATGTACTATATTATGGAAATCATTTGTGTTTGTGATGTAAAATTAATTGGGGTAACCATTCATATTTTATTTAGGACAGATTTTTATGTATTATATTTTCCTACACTATGGTAATATAGATAATTTATTATAGTTGGGATTCAATGGTAACTCCCATCATCAGTACCCTAAAGAGTGGTTTCGAAGGGGGTTGGTCATGATAGAGTGTATTCATTGAAATTGGTGAGATTTAGGATGGTTCTTTTTGTTTGAAATTAGTGGCTAATGTATAGGTGTGGTAGAATAATTATATTAATGGTAATTAAATTTTGAGGAATCAAGGGATAATATTAAGACATAGGCATTGAGGATACACTATGATATGGTCTACGGAGCATAATCTCACTAAATATACTATGGGGAAAACGTCCAGATCTGTGTTAGAGACCTAGTTGTGGTATATGTATCATAATATTTTCACCTATGATTGAAATGTTTTTATTCTAGGAAAAATATAAAATTAAATATAATTATGTAATTTTAGATGAGTTCAATGTCTCGAAATTATAAAATCTACATTGTTCTTATTTTTAATGAAATTAATAAGTATTATAAAGTGGATTATAGGATTAATCATGCATATTAAAATTGATATTTCATCTTCTGTATTAAAAAATTGTTTTATGATATATTATTTGTTTTGGGATTATACTATTTATATGAGTAATAATAATATTTACACAATAATTCTCATAAGTAAGAACATTATTCATTATGTATTTAAAATGATAATATAAATCCTTGACAGTATTAAAATTGACCTAATGATTTTTGTGAAAAACAAATAATTTTTTTGGATCCCTTGGTACACTCTTAATATTTAATGATAAATCCATAATATCTAGTCCCATTATATTTGATTCGCATGATTTCATTAGTATCACGTTTTAATAGTTTTTTCTAATTATATGTGTTAGTCCAGATTTATTAATTAGTAGTCATTCCAAGCTAATATTGAATATGCAAAGAGGGTGTGGGGATTTGCCAATATATTTTATAAAAGAGTTTGACTTTTCAAAATATAGAATAATTATTATAATATATTATGTATGATATTTTGTGAATATTATTAATAAATTTTATTATTCGTTGTGTTGCATATGTTTCGGTTTCATAGGATTTTAAATTTTTATTTTGAAAATCTTGATTAAATAATAAACATATTAAATATTATTCCTATAATGTTTGAGTATCCAGTATCATATAATAAATTATAACATACCATTAATTAATTTCAGTGATATAGAATTCTTGAATAATTGAATAATAATTTTATAAAATAGTTTTAATTTGTAAAATTATTATTTTAATAATATGTTATATGTTGTTTCATGTCATGTTTTACATTTACTCATTATATTTACTTATATTTTTTCAGTTATGGTATTTTTATTTTTGATGTTTTATCATAAAAAAGATTTTTTTGGTGAGTTTTTTTCTAATGAATGTCGTTTCAATTATAACATATGTGTTTTTTTTAAAATTGTTGTTTTATGAAGGGATATGGTGTGATATTGCATCAAATATACTTATAGTATCATCCTTTTAAAATGATTTTTATATGGTTATTTGATGGGATATAATGTGTTTATTTGAATTTGTTGGATTAATGTTTTTTATTCATATGGAATGATATTTTTTTCTAGAAGTAATTGTATTTAATAAATTATTTCCATTAAAATAATCTTTTAATATGATGAAATTTATTTAATATGGGTTTTCTATCCATGGAATGAATTGTTGATGTTATTTCATGAAAGAAATTGTTTTTCTTATTTTCTGGAAGCAGTAATTTTTGTGAAAATAATGTGCGTTTTCTATTTTTCACTAATTTATTTACTGGCAGTGTTTGAGTAATGAGGATGATGTATTTTTGGATTTAGGGATGAAATTGATGCTAGGATATGATGCTGATTTATAATAAATGATGAGTTGATTCAGAAATTATGTGTTCCTAGAGTGAATAAATTCTCTACTATGATATTTATATTAACTTCTGTTTATATATGATTTTTTTAATTAACGTTATATATTTTTATGCTGAAGATGATGAATTTTCATGTGAGAATAATCTATGAGTTTGGAATTAAATGTAAAATTATTATTCATGGGCCAATGTTTTATTTCTCTATAGTAGAAAGAATTTCTAATTTTCTTAATAGATGTATTTGGTTTTTATTGAAGAATGATTATATTATTTAGAAGATTACATTGAGTTTAAAAGGATTCCAAATCAATTTCATGTCACATTAGTAGTTGGTCTGATTCATCATGTTGAAAAAATGTTGTGGATGATTATTTTTCATCTTTTGATGGTGGTTTCATGAGAATATTTTCTAGTGATATTAAAGGAAATGATTATATACATGGTGTGGATGTTATAACTACTGAATGGATAATTAGGGTTCTATTGAGGGGAATTTTGAGTGCTCAAGCATGGATCACACTTTAGGGATGATGGCCAACATTTAGGTCTACCATGAAGATGAAGTCATATAGGTAATATGTTTTATGTCTCCCATGTGGAATGTTATTTGATGACATGTGTGTTGGTTTTTAGTATGGACATTGTATGTAGTTTGTTGAATGTGAATTGATAATATATTGAGTAATTTTCTAGTTCCTTTACATTAACGAGGATGACATATAAATTTATTGGGCGTTTTGAAGTTCATGGTGGAGTATAAAGTAGTGGTATTTGAGTCATTAATGTTTTCAATCATTGTTTTTGATAGATCATGTTTTCTTATGTTGTAAAAGATAATTTATTATAATTGTAATTTGTTGGGGGGTAAATGTTATTAGTTCTATATGGCTGATTTTGTATATTTTCATATGTTATTGTTTATTTTGTACAGTAGTATGGTAAGATCTTTTAAAGTGTCCATTTATGTTAAAGAAAGATAATTTTTCATAAATTATGATTATATTATGTGTTAGTTACCATATATCATTCATGAATTACTCATATAAAAATAAATTGATTTAATTTTCCACCTGTATTCATTATGGTTTTCATTTTAGTTTCTTAATGTGGTGTAAAAATTTATTCTTGATTTTTTGTTTTAATATTATTTTTATATCACATTTTTTGTATTTCATTTGTTGATGTAAAATTAATAAACAAATCTTGTTTCAAGATTTCATAAATCCAAAATATTTCAAAAAAGAAGATTGGTTTTGATAATTTTAAAATTTCATGTTATTCATACATGGATTATTTTATACTATGATTCACACAGAGGAACATTTTTTGTTTTATGTATCTAGTAAATGTTGTTAAGGGGTTGGATTTATACATTATAATGGATAAATTATTACTATATTTTCTTAAAATAAATTTGTGTTTTTAGAAATGATATTATATTTTAAAATATTTCATGTGAGTTATTAAGATTTATGGAATCAATTAATATATAATATATGATACTATAATATTGTTTAATTTTGACGTTGTTTCATGAATAGTTAGTCAATGGAAATATATTGGAGTTAAATTTTAATTAGGTGTGTTTTTTATCTATATAATGTAGAAGGCCCATTGTGAAGGGTGTTATATAGATGATCCTATAAGGTTATTAATTTTTTTCTGTTAATGTGTGTGTACATGGTATAATCAAGAATAATCCTCATTAAAAATGAATATTATTTATACATATTAATATAGTGATTTAGTTTCCCGTGTATTAGGTTAATTGTTTTGGAAAATAATCATTAGAGAGTTATCTAAAATGAATGTACCAACCATTTTGGACCTCTAAAATAATATTTTATTGAATTGTGTGTGTCAACATTCAGTTTGGAAGAAAATAATATATCAGAAAAAGATGTTTCATTGGAATTTTAATTTATTTATATCTACCAATTCATTATCATATTACTTACAGTTTTATTGGATTGAAGTCAGAGATGAGTTGTCATAGTCTATTTTATTTCACTATGGTCAATATAGTTGATTTATAAGATGTTTAACGATGAGGATCATCAGTCATGAAATGTTGGGGTTCTACTTGTTACATTTTATTGTTCTATTTCATAATAATATTCTAGGTTATTAAATAAATAGTATATGGGTATTTATGGTAAATTATTTCATTAGTCCCATTGCATCATGGTAATTGGAATTCTTCTATGGAATTTATTTCTACCATTTTCCTTAAGACTTTTGATTTCTAGAATGTTTTTTATAGTGTTATTTTTATTGATTATTTCTCTTTAGGGGATTTATTTTTTATGATATGCAGGAAATAATTTGAGTAATGATTTCTTAATGTTTGGAATTTATAAAATATATATCCTTTCTTTGTAATAGATATCTTTTTAATAGTTAGTTTAAATGGCATGACTCTTGATTAATTTGGGGATAAAAAAAATAATTTTAATATTTGGGAACAATTTTATCATCACTGACACAATCACAAAATGATTGTATATAATTATATATTAATTATAATTTTAGGGAACCATTTAGAATCTCCATAAATTCTTCAACCTTCATCTAACCATTAACATATTATGGATCATATATTATTCTCATTATTTATCTATTAGTGTTTTGATATCCTTCAATTTATGTTATAATGATCATGAAATTCGAGGAGCATTTTCCAACCATTTCTCTAATAACAATCATCTTACTCTATTCTTAATGGTCATGGTAGTTTTTTTGAATTATTTTGGTTTTGAATGGTTGATTATTTGGATAGAACTTATCATGAATCATTTTTATAGTATATTTTTGTGATATTTGTTTTGTGAAATCATTGATTTCTTTTTACACTAGTGATGTTATTGTTGAATCTCTTTTTGAGGTAGATTATTTATGATATCTCTTCATATTTCACATACTTTTGTTGAATTATCATGCCTAACATGTACTTGGGATGATGGTTTGAATTGACCTAAAAAAGTATAAGTAGTCAGGTAATATATATTTGAATGGATGGGTTGATCACATGTGCTTTTTATGATTTCATGTTATTGTATATATTTTAATATTTTTATTGATTGAAACATTCTATTGAGGAATCATCATTTTTTCAAATTTTTATCCAATCTATAATTTTTTGATTATATAAATATATTAATTAATTATTGGAAGAATTTTTTTATTTATATTAATATATTTTATGAAATTAAAATTAAATGAACATGGGGGAATTAAAAAATTATGTTTGATGTGGATTTACATTGATTTTATGTGGTCTAGTGATTAATTTTTTTCATCTATAGTTTATAATTTTTTCATTTTGTGGTTCTATGTGATTTTGGTATTGATATTTTATGTTAGTGTTGGGGTGAAGAATGATATAGATTCTATGATGTATTTTTGGTTAATATTTTGTAAAATATATAGTGGATTAACATGTTTCATGTTAGAAAAAAATGTTTCTAAATCATTGAATGGTGTGGAGTTGAGGTTTTTTTCATTTATATGATAATTTGGGAGGACGATGTTATGATGGTTTTGGTTTTTTTGGGTTATATAGTAGTCTCCATGTAATATTTAAGGTTTTATTTTATATTAAATTGATTAGGGATTAATGAAATGATGTATGGGGTTGGGTTATGTGGAAAGAAATGAAAAGATTAAAAATAATCAGTGAATTGATGAGAATTTTTTTTCTTGGTGATGTGAATGATAATAACTAAGTAGAAGTTGATAAATGAAATTATAACTAATTAAATAAGATATTATTTTATTTATAATATATATTAAGTTAATTATATAAAAATAATTATAATGTGTCTTGGAAAAATAATAATACAATAGATATTGATGTGATATAATGGGGATTTGAAATTATTGTCTATAAATTATGTAGTGGTGGTGTAGTCAGTTTCTATTGTTGATATATTTGACAGTTTATATCAATGTTTTTTGGTTATAACTCTTTAGTTGATGTATGTTTCATAAAAAATATAATTATTTTCATAGTATACCCATAACATTGACTTTTATGATTTTAAATATATTCTCTCCATTTTATGTAATTTCTTGAACCTCCTCCTGAGTAGGATATCTTTAAGAATATAGTGGTGATTTTTTGGTTCATGGTTTCATTTCCATCTTCTAAAATCAAATTTATAAATATAGATAACTACTATAAAATACCTTGTTTCACTTATACACACAGACACACAGACATAATCTATCCCTGTATTGATAACAATTATAGTATGGTCTACAATTTTTCTTTGTTTTCAATTATATATATATTCAGAAATTGTTGTGGTTCTGGATTCGTGTATATTATATGTTCTAACATTTTTGTGATTTAGGTACATGGTGGGGGATGTATATAGAATGTGGGGGAACAAAATTTAAATCCTCTATTTTTATATTACCCTACTATGATGGGGTTGTTATGTTCAATTGTGACTATGTGATATTTTTTGTTGTAGTAATTTTGGATATGAGTAAATGATAAGGGTTTATGGATTTATGGTTTTAGGTATGATGTAAATTTCCATTATGGATATATGGATTTGAGTTGTATGGAAGAAAATGTAGACAGATATAGGTTAGTGGGAGAGATTGTGTGAATAGTGAAGTGGTTATCAATTACCTTCTTGGTATATTATTTTGATTAAAAATATTGTTATATAGTTGACTGCGATATTGGGTGAGTAAAAATTGGTTGGATTAGTGGTAGTAAGCCTGTTAAAGGTTTTATATTGTCTTTTTTCATTATTCACTAAGGCTTTGGTGTTCATATTCCACATTTTTGTGAGAGGTTTTTTTGATATTCAAATGGAATATACAATTATTGTCACCCTTATATTTATATATAATTGATTGTGAGTTTTACTATATATTTAAAATATTAATTTTGTGGATAAATCATTACCATACATTCTCATGGTGACCATTTGTGTTTATTTTGTAATATCCAGAAATTTTACTGTTAGGTATTTTTTTATGTACTAAAATTTAATGAAATGTGGTATTATTGGTTATTTACTGTTTATTTAATAGATTATTTTTTGGATGTATCGAATGTTCCTTGTATTTATGAATAAAATTCAACCAATATGTGCGTTTTCATACACTTTCTAAAATTATCCAACCTTTGACTTATTTGAGGCTATATTTGGGGACCACTCATTTATTTACTGTAGGAATGTTAGGGAATTTAATTGGGAAGTGTCAAGTAAATAATATATTATGACAAAAATTATTCATTTTTAATTTATTTGATTTGATAAAAAATATATTTTCATAATATAAAAGTTAAACATTTTTATATTTATCCAAGAATATAATTAAAGTGGAAATGATGACTGTCTCTCAATATATCTACATACACAAATCAGTGTATTTTACTTTTTTAAAAAAACTTTTATAAATAAAATAATGGAAAAATAAAAATATTGGTATTTTGGAAATATATAGTGTAAATATAAACGAGATATGAACTTGAATGAATAGTACTAATCCTTGAAAGGTGCCTCGGAAATTCCATAGAAAAATTACGTTGACTTATTTTATTCACTCATTTACACTCTCAATGTAACAAACCATAATAATTTATCACATAACATATCATGTTTCATATTTACAGGTAATCTGTTCATTACAACCACATGTGTGTTTACCATTTTATCATTCATTTTCTATTTATTGAAAGCATACATCAATACAGAATACGATACCTTATAAAATCATATATTTTGGCTAATTAAGAAGATATATCCTCTATTTTAGGACACCAGTCATAATGTCATTCCACTATCTACATATAGAATCCTCTATTTAAATTAAATCATATTGCAGGGAATCATTGATAGTATAAAAAACAATCATTGATTATAAGATAATATGGTTCATCACATCATCCAAAAACATTAACATATCTCTAACAGAACTCAAAGTGAAAATATGACACCAACATGTCACAATATAAATAATTATATTTATTTATAGAATATTTTTAGTCTCTAGATTTTATTTGGATTTGTGTGTGTCTCAATAATTCATAAGGAATAATATTCTATAAATATAGTAGCATATGTTATAAGCTAATGTGATGAGGTCTGCTGGGCTAAATTATTGGGATAAAATTGAAGTGATATGCAATGTTTTTGAGGATACATGTCATTATATTTAATATTTTTTTACATTATCTCCATGTTTATTTTTAAGGTTTTTGGACCCCTTCCTCTTTCATAATAATGCATTAATGTATATGGCATTCCGGTTGTGCTCTTCTACCTTAATCAATATACACCTTTGTATAAATTCACCTTCTCTATTGATTTTATGATCTCCATTATGGTTCATTTCATCCTTCTCATTTAACTATTATTCAAACCTAATTTCCCTTAAATGTTGTCTTCTCTAAAAACCTAAATTGAGGTGTGCTTTAAATTTAGGGCTTCATTGATCTCTAGTGGTTACATCATTACCCAATGCATTGGAGCGCTATCAGGGCGCACCCTTAAATTTGCCTTTATTATCATGTGAGCCACATATATCATCATCAAACATTTCATAAGTAACCCATATAACATAAAATAAATGGGTTTCATTTCATAATCATAACGTTTTAAAACTGCTTTAAAGACAAGATCTTTACGTTACTTTAAACCCACGGAAGGGAAGAGCGAGTTTCATGTATGTAATTCCCAGAATTTGAAATAAAACATTTTGATATATATGTGAATACCCTTGTAGAAATATGAGCTTTGAGTATTCACTTTATAACATAAAAATAATTTTGAGAAAAGAGAGAGGCATTTTGAGACGAAAATTCTGCAGCATAACGGCTAAGTTTCGGGGTTTTAGAAAACATTGAAATGAGAGGGGACATGGGTCACCCACTCATAAATGATCCATAAAACAGTAGGGTGAAAGAATAAGAAGGAAATATGGACATGGTAATGAAATTTTAGGGACATAACATTTGAAATGAAAAACATGGAAGGGAAAAAAAGATTAGATTTCTCTTACGAAAATTCGGCAGCCTTACGACGTCACTTTACTTCAAAAGAAAATGATTTGACAAGATCAAATAGGGTCCCTCATCATATGATCATAAGAGATAAGTACGATAGATATAGAGATCATACCCCAACATAATAAAAAGGAACTTGAAAGGCTTGACATGAAAATCGAACTTGAAAAAATGAGAAGGGTGAAAGAATCCCTTAAAAATTCGGCAGCCTAACGGCGTCACTTAAACTTTCATAAAACGAAATGATGAGATTAAGAGGGGATCTCTCATCATATAAACATGAAAGGGAAGTAAGAGGAATATAAAAGAACATCCTCTCACATAAAAACATGGAGCATAATAGGAATGACATAAAAGAGATTACATGAAAAGAAAGAGAGGGGTCGGATCCCTTACCTTAAAACGCGATTCTTGAAACTCAAAGGATTGGACCTTGAGGGCTTGGGGGCACCTTTGGAGGACTCTTTGGAAGGTAAGAAGACCCGAACTTCGTTGGGGGAGAGTTGGGAGTAAAAACTAAAGGAGGAAAGGGTGGGTATTTATAGGGAAAGCGAGGGGACAAAGCATTAATGGCCAAGGGACACCTCACATGTGCTTTTCTCAAACCCATGTGCTCTCCCTTGGCATTTATCATGGAGTTAGGCCACATGGGGCCCCCAAAACAAATAATTCATCACCCTTGGCCGGCCAACCCTCAAAATATCTCATGACATCATCATGACACCGTTATGATGTCATTAAACATACCGAAACCCTAAAACTGTATTTTTACTATTCACTGAAAATTCAACTTTCTCAGAAAAATCCCAAAATTTTACCTTAACCAAATATCAATGCTCTGATTTCAAAAATGAAATCCATTTTATAAAAATAATTTTCTAAATATTTTTAATTTAATTTTTAAATAAAAACACTATTCATCGAAAATTCATTTTTTTTCAGAAAAAAACCCCAAAAATTACCATAACATAATATCGATGCTCTGAGTTCAAAAATGAAGTCATTTTTATAAAAAATAATTTTCCAATTATTTTTAATTAAATTTTTAATTAAAAAACACTATTCATCCAAAAAAACTAATACTTGAATAATAATTTAAGAAACAGTTATTTAACCATTTTATTGAATCACATTACTTAATCAAGGTGTCTAAATTATATTAAAACTTTCTTTGAGTGAAAATTACTAATCCATTTGGTCACATTACAAATCCTAAGCGAAAAATCACTATTCATAATTTACTATTCATCAAAAATTAAGTTGATCTTATTAGACTCCAAATTCCTTACTGAACACTTTTGTAGAAGACCATTTTTTGAAAATCATTACACATCATTAGTTATTTAGGGTTTACATAAATATTTTAAAATATCCTTTTTTCGAAATTCATCAATAAAATACATTCTAAAATTATCTAGACATTTGAAATTTCACAAACATCACTAAAGGAAGAAATCTCAATTTATTCACCCGAAAGGATTACACAAAGAAGCTAGGGTCTCATCACATAGCCCCTTATAAAACTGGCATAAGACCTAAGTGTAAGGTGTGCTATGGTGAGAGAATCTGAGGGAGGCTCAGATAACATTGCCCTAGTAGCAATCTCCACTAACTTGAACTTCTCCTGCAAGCGTTTTCGTTCAATCTTGACACGCTGGATCTCGGCTTGGGCTTGGTCCAAAGCGAAGCCCATAGATGTTACCTCCTTCCCAAGCTCTGATAAGTGGGCTTCGTAAGGGTTGAGTCTACTGGATGAAGCCATCGACTCCCCTTTCTGCATTAACCATTAACATCTTATTAAATCATTAAGAGTAAGTTAATATAATACTCAAAAAGATTGGGTCGTTACAAGTTCTTTGTGTATGGGTAGGAATTTTAAATTGTAATTTTCCATTGTGAATGTTTAATTTAGTATAATATCTTTCAATAAATAGGGATATCTATATGATATTGTACATAGATAGTTTTGATCTATTCCATTTTATAATATAATTATATGTCCAAGAATTTTCTAGATAAAGAGATGGAAACCCAATTTATTGGGATAACCCTTTAGGGGTAACACTAAAATTTATATTGTCTAATATTTATATTATTTATATTTACCAAGGATTTAAATTTAGTTTAATCTTATATTGTTCTATATCATCTATTTCCAGTAATCATATTGATTTACCAAATAGATTGTTTTTTCGATGTCATTATTAATAATGTGTAAATTTCACCAAGTGCCATAGTTTTCATTTGGTATATTATAAAAGTATAAGAATTTGGAACTTCTTTCCTGTATCATTATATGGGATTCACACTCAAACCATTAATTAAATGTGGGACATATAATTGACACTAATGAATTTTATATCCATGTGGTTATCAGTTTGTAGATATTTTTGTTAATTGATAGTTAGGAATGCCAATGGTTTCCTCATTAGAATATGATGAAGGGATAATTTTTGTAATTATTTATATCTTTTTAAGGGGTTTTTTTATTATTCATTATTTAATTGGTTAGAGTGTATGATGTTGTGTAGTTTCCTTCTCCTGGAGTATCCTTTTTGTAATGTCTTGTAGTTCTCTTGTGTGTATGGGTTATTTTGATATTTTCATGAATAACTATTTTGAACTATGTTTTGTATTTCATATTGCTCAACATAATATTAGGTTTAATTAATGGATTATTGATTAAGATACATTTAGAATGTTTTTGGGTCACATGGAAGTTTGTTTTCTAGTTTATACTAGATTTAATCCCAGAATTTTTTATTTATGTCACCAGGAGTAGATGTTTCAGGATTTTGACACCAAGATACCCTCCATTTTGTATTGAAACCTATTGTTTAATCTAGGTTAATACATTTGTTGAATGTTTATATTGCAGTGTTTCTTATATGTTCTAGGATGTGTTTTATTGTAGACCATGTCTTGTGATCATTTAGAAATTATATGAGGATGTTCTTATTTTATGTATTATATATGGTTGTTTTTTGTAAAATTTTTATTCTCAATATCTTGGATCTAGTGATTACATTATTAGATTGCAATAATATTTATATAATCACTTATTAAGGGACTGAATAGTTTATTAGTATTAGTAAACTAGATAAATTAATGACATTAAAATGATGCATTGTTACATAAAATACATAATATGTTTTATTTTATAATTACATAATCCCCCACCATTTAAACCTATATATTGGTCATAAAGCACTTTATCTACCTTGGAGAAAATAAAAAATAATAATTGGGTTTTCTCAGACTATTTGTATGGATAAGTATACATAAGAAGACATCATTAATAAATAATCATAATCAATATGGGAAGGAAAATAATTGAATCAATTTTTATTTAATAAATAATCATTGAAGAATATGAATGAAAAAAATGAAGTTCATATAAATCTATATAAATAAGAACATAATGTGAATCATATCCTTGTATGTTATTTAAAATTGAATAATGTTGGAGAAATAACTATTCTCATAATGAGGGAATTCATAATGTTGGACATCTACAACATACTATAAGGACATTTCTAAATATATTTATAATATTTGGGCAGAATCTCTTATAATTTTCCCAAATGATATGTTTCGTGATATATTTTGATTTATTAGGGGGCTATCTATTATATGGACTCACCCATCACTAACTAATTTATATGAATTATTAAAAAGAAATGGGGTTTAAATAGTAAAAATAATCATTTTAATATAAAGACTTATACACAAAAGGATAATACGTACCACTATCAAATTAATTGAACCATAAATCATCCATTTAAATATGGTTAATGGTAATAAAAATGTCCATCTATAGTTAAACTGATCATAAACCATGCTAATAAAGAATAATGTTATTATCGATAAATCATATCTTGAGTGGATCATAGTTACAATAAAGTGTAAATGTCATTGATTAATATAAATACAATAATAATTTTATAAAAAACATTTTCATGAAAAATAAAAAAAATTACTATTAAAATGTATTTTTTTAATAAAAAATCTTAAAAATATATTAATAAGATTATTCATCCAAAGTAACCATTGAAACATATATATTATTATTCAAAACCCTTAGTAGTCATTAAAGATGAATATTATATTCATGTATGACATGTTAAAACAAATATTTTATTCACATTTCTAGTAAAATTCAAATGATCTTTGTTTTGGAAATTATTTGAAGATTCATAGAAAATATTTTTTAAAATAGAAAAGAAATGTGTACAAATGTGTTTTATAAATCATTTTAAAATAGTATAATTTTTAAAAACATTGATTTTTATGAAATGCTTTTTTCCCACAAGGGGTGAAAGGGTTAAGTTTTTACTAAATTTTTTTTTTCAATACATGTAAATACCAAATAGAGTGAAAATGAAAGAATTTTATGAAATGCATCAGATTAAAAATAGTAAAACTAAATATATAGGATTTATGATAAAAAATAAATATTTTTCTTCCTTGGGATACTTGAACATAATTAATATTTAATAATAGTAAGATTGTGAAATAATCCATTTATACTTTAGTATCATTCGAATCATAATGAAAAGGAAAAAACATCACAAAATGAATCATTTAATACCATTAAATGAAATAGGTACATGATATGAAATATCCCATGTGGCAGAATATACACAACATAATAGAATAAGAGGTTAATATGGAATATGTCCCACCAATATAAAATGGTGGTGAGGAAACCGTGACATTAGGTTATACTAACTTCGTATGTGTATAAAACTATAGTATTATAATTTTTTTATTATCCCTATATTACATAGGTATATAAATTTATATCATTATATATAATATTTACCTATTTCCTTTCATCACCATTTTTTGACAATTCTTTTTAAAAATCAATGACCTAGATGATAATTTCCGCATTTCTCATATATATTTTAGTATAATACGTTTTGTCCATTTAATATGATCTTGGATAAATAATATAAATAAATTTATCCATGACAAAAATATATAATATATTCCTTTTATATGAATTTATATTAGTGAATAAAATTTAAAGAATGAAAATACATTACACCCTTAAAGGAGAAAGTAGGTCGTTTGTACGTGTGAACATTGTATAAATTTTTCTTAATGGAAAGAATGGAATGTAAATTATTAATAATTTTTATTTATAAAATATTTATTATGTTATTTATATATTTTATAATATTAAAATAAATCTTTTATACCTTACATGTAAAAATAAAGTGAAAAATATTTTACATCACTATGTAGAGGTGATAGTGCACATTTATGCTCATGTAGTGACATTATTTTCTAATATAATGGAATGTAAAAAGTGATATATGATATTATATTTCTATATTATGTTATTTTTTAAAAAAATTTATATATTCATTTATTTTTAATTTATTATGCTTTATGTAAATTATAAGAAAAAAATTATTTACCACTCATAGTTATGAGGTAGTCCACCATGCACAAAAGTGGCATTGTCATGTCCCTCAAGTAGTGGAATTTTTACAAGTATATGTGATATTATAACACCAAAATTATAATACTTTTATAAATATCATATAATTTTTTTAAATCAATCATTATATCCAATATCAAATTATGATTAAGGAATAAAAACTATATCGGTTCATGAGGGTGTACTCCTCCATAAACATGATTGAGGGATTCATTTCAAATTTAATATTAGTGGAATTAAAAATGGGTTATTCCATTAACATAATAACATAAAAATGTATAGCTGATACTGGTTTTATTTTTTCTTCATAGTTGATGAATGTATGAAGAGGTAGGATGAATAAATAAAATATTTAAAAATGTTTATCAAATTTACATTTTTTAAATATATTCACATTATATTTTTATATAAATCATTCATATGAGGGATTCTTAATAATAAAATATGACCTATAAAATGTTTACAGAGAATTTAGGTATGTATTTCAGTTGGGATTATCCATATCAATGGGATTTGGAAGCGTGACGATGTGTGGATATGGTGTCCATTTATAAGTTAAGGAAGTGACACATCGGAAGTTTTCAAAGGATGACATTATACCCATATTGTTATCATTACAAAATACTCCAAAATGGATCAATATCGAACATAATATATTTTAGTGAGTAAATATGTCTATAAAATGTGTATAAGAAATGTTGTAGGTAATTTTTATCCTTTATCTTCTTATTTTAGCACAATACTAAACCCTATTTTACCTTGAAAACATTAATTCATTTTTATTATTTAAAATATTCATTATGGTCAAAAATGATGATAAAAATATAAGATAATATAGATAACGATGATTCAAAATATGAAATAAATGTTACCAAAATAAATTCAGATTTTTAAGAGAGTTTAATTTTAAATAAAAATACTGAGGTGGCTAGATAGTGGTTAACCAAAAATTAAATTCTAATATGTATAGATTGTTTTCATATCAAAATTTACAAAGAAATTTATTTAAATGCTACAAATTATTTTAATTGTAATATAGGTGAACTTATTTTTTTTAAAATAAAATATAAATTTAATTTGTATTTATATTAAATAGAAAGGTAGTTTACAATAAATATTAATATCTTTGACTATTAAATAGTAAATTAATATAATTATTAAATTTTATGAAATTTACCATAATATAATTTATAAATTCATAATTGAAAGAAATGATTAATTATCTAAATAAATCATCTAAAATGGGTAAAAAAAAATTTAAAATTGTATTTTAAATGCGTGGATAATCATCCATTGAGAAAAAAATAGTTTATCAGAAAACCTTTCAGTCTATTTTGAATTGTTGTTAATTTATTTATGATCAATGAATAACCATTTATATTATTTTATACATTTGAATACTGGATTATTTAAATAAATTCCTTATTAATATTCAAACCCATCATTTAAATAACTATGTTATAATTTACATATTTAATAATAACATATTAATAGTGCATCATGTTATTTCTAAACCCAACATTTTAGGAATAACCAGATATTAAATATTTTGAATTTTAAAAAAACATAAAAAATTCTAAATGTTTTATATTCTACCCCCGTAAAATTAATGTTTTCCCCAAAATTTAATATTTTTTTTGAAATTTTTTTTTTTGAAATTTGAAAATTACATTTTCTAAAACCAATATCATAAATGTGGTTAATAAAACATCCTATTTATAATAGAGAAAGGGAACATAGAAGGTCATCCTGAATAACACATTACTAGGCTTCCATGTAGAATGTCATTGGTAGAAGATTAATTGATATAAATGAAAGAAAATAATAACCCAGAAGGATGGATATAGTGTCATAAAAATATGATCATGATAATGGTATCCAACAAAAAATAATAAATTTTTGAATAATTAAAAGATAATTAGTTCATTAGAAATTAATGTATGTGGAAAAACTTTTATCCTCAATTTCATTTTTCTTATATTTAGGAATAATGATACCATTATTATTTGGAATAATATAAAATGCACTTATAATTTCATTCTTTTTTAGTTCGTCAATAAATTTATACATCATCTCTTACATGATTAAATTAATATCATGATGGAATTTTTATTCCCAAATCATTATGTTTAAAATTTAACAGATCATTAGATCAATAAATGAATAAAAAATCATTCCTCCATGATCTAGATATTTTCCAATAAAAAACTTTTTGTAGTATTTTCCAACAATAACCGGAGTAAAAATTAATACATTTGATAAATTATTATGCATTATGCCAACCCAAAATATGTTTGACCACATTAAATGTCCAAAAATATTAAAGGTAGGTCACCCAATTAACATTAAATTCACCAAATGAAAATCCTCTCAATGTAACATTATAAATAATTGAATACCATTGAAAATATAAAACCATTTCAAAAACATGCATTCATCTAAAAATAAAATCAATAGTTGTCAAATATATTCTATATGTACAGTAATGTTGTAAACTACGTAATATATAACATAAACTGCCAAATCAGTAAACCATTATCAAGGTATCCTATAAAATGACATAATCACATATTCATTGTTAGTTTCAAAAAATATATCAAATACTAAGGTTCATCTTCTACTATAAAAAACCAATCCATTATAGGCGGTTTTTAAGAGGGGGTTTTCATAACCCCGTCAAAATTCATTTCCAATGCAATTATAGGGGTTATGCACATCCACTAATAAACATCGAATATAGAGGGTGTTATAAAATATATATAAATTCTTTTCTGGTATATATTACATGGGGTAATGTTTCTCTTGATAATTGTCGAATTTATAGGGGGATATAAGCCCCCTCTAATTTCATAATTTAGAATGGTTATTTATCCCCTGTAATTGTTTTATATTTTTGTTTTAATATCTATTTGGATTGTGGAAAGGGTTTGGATCCCACTCTGACTTAATAAAATAGGTGGGGATCATAACCATCGTTAATCAATAAGATTAGTTGCGGTTTACAACCCCCGATAATGTATTAAATAAGAAGGGGTTTAAAATCCCACTATAATGTATCTAAATTAGAGGAAGTTGTGAACCCAAGCTATTTAAAAGAAAAAATTCCCTATTATATATATATAATTAAACAATATATGTAAATGTATTTAACCACATTATGTGAAAATATTATATAATATATTTATGTGATTTTATTTATTTATATTTATATTTATACATAAATTTAATTTTATAGTATTATTCACATTAATATATATATTTTTTTAAAAATTTAATTTCTTATAATATTATTTCAATATAATATAAAACCATAAATATATTAGAAAAATATAATTTTTTTACCAATATGTTATATAAAAACACTTTCTTGGCGTTTTCATAATCCATAATATTATAAAAAAATATATTTTTAAATAACATGTTTATTTTATTCTATTATATATATATGTTATATTATGTGATATAAAATTCATACAAATAAATATATATTAATGTACACAATATTATACAATTATAAATACTAAAATACATATATAGTAATGTGCAGAATAATATTAAATATATTTATTGAAATGAATTGTATAAATATTTGATTAAATATTATTTCTTATAATATTAATTTTAAATAACTTACATATTAATTATAGATTATATACATATTAAATATATATAATATTATAAAAATTATAGAAAAATAAATATATATTAATGTACATTATAATAAATATATGTATTGAAATAAATTATAGAAATAAATTTCTAAATACATTATATAAAATTATTATATAAATAGTTATATATATATTTATTATGTTAATAAGAATGTTTGTAATATATAAATTTGTATTTAAGTAGAAAAATAAGGTATATAAATATATGTGTATATAAAAAAATAAATAGTATTATAAAATACATTTACCTAAATGTAAGTAAATACACATATAGAATATATATTTTATATAAATGTATACACTTAATATGATATAGATATATTATAATATAAATATATAAATTAATAGTATAAATATATATATATATATATTATTTCATATAAAAATATATAAAAGTTATATATTTATATATATTTAAATATTTATTGAATTATTATTTAATTAAATATGATTCATTGTATATATAAGTAGAATAACAATTTTTTTAATGAATGAAATAAATATTCCTATGATGTTTAAGAGAGGTATATTTATTCAGTAGGTACCATGTTCGATAATGAGAGGCCCTATATTTTTTTAAAGAAATTTAACGTGGTGGGGAATTGCATGTATAGTATGTGTGGTCCTACCACTCGGCGTAATTGGAGGGTTGGGGTCACTTTGAAATTCTAGTGCTCGCCGGCTTGAGCGGGGAACTGGAAACACAAGTTAGACTTGGGTGAGAACTAGACTGAGGCACGAAGAGGATTGGAGGTTTAGTTGGTTAATATAAGTAGGGTGGTACTGCTGGGGTGGTAATGGATGGGGGATTAAATAGGGATGCTAGGGGGATTTAGAAAATCGAATAATTTATAAAGAACCTATTAGAGTTGATTTTTTAAAGCACCTCTTATAATGGTCTCAATTAGAGGTGGTTGAAACCCCCTCAAATATTGTTGTCAATTTGAGGGGATTTAAAAACCAACCCTAATATGAGGCATAAAACTATACTTTAGGCGGTTGAAAACATTATGTAAAATGATTTCCAGTTTATTAGGGGTTAAAACCCTCTCTAATTTTTCATTTTACATTAAAAAATTTGTGGTTTAAAATTCCCTCCATTCATGCGACCACTAATTTCAAACTAGTTTACCAACGCTTAGCAAGAACATCCACTAATTAAATTTGGTGGTCACATTAGTGGCAGTTATGAATAAAAAATACTAATGAGTATAAATGAAGTTTTAACTCATTATAATTTAAAAAATAACCCCTTTTAATAGGGGTATTTTTTTGGTACTATTCACTCAATAATTTGTTCTACCAAAAGGTAATTTTTTCACTAAATCACTTTTTTTAGTCATTGGTACCATTCAACATATTCTCTCAAATCCTTAATGAAAAATTAATATCGTGTAATCATTTTATATTAAATAATTCTTATAATAAAAATAATATTTATAAAAATAACACTATAAAATAATTTTATAATTCATACGAAATCCAACTAATAATTACACATTGTTTGTAGTAAGGGGGTAAGTGTTTCCTTGGTCCTTTACCTTCTTCTTAGGAATAATACATTAAATCCTGGGGAAGTCATACGTGTCATGTAAAATCACTAAACAGTTGATTAATTTATCATTGGAAAATTCATTCATACCCATGAAATCACATGCATTGTGTCTTTTCTCTCTACATTTATCGAAAACTCTCATTCCCATTATGAAGTCATAGGGTTGTTTCTTCACAAAAAATATCACATATGTGAAAATCATACTTCCATATCATAATGTTAACCATATTTTTATCTATTATCCCTTTATGAAATTTATTTCCTTCTAATACATAATAAATTTAAAATTAATTACATGTTTTGATAGAATGTTTAACTATGTCCAAATATTAAAGGAATTATTATGAGACAAATTCCATTAGAAAGATTATATTTAACCCATAAATGAATCAATCAATCTGTCTATTTGTATTTTTTACTTGGTCTATAATATTACATTCTAATATTGAAAATTTTTATTCATATTATGATACATATTCTCTTCATTTTCCTTATACATATAAAATGTCTCTCTATATCATCTCTTTGATCACGATGAAAATACTTTCTTATTCTTCGGTATAATCAAAACACAAATAGGGGGAGAGTCAGTGGTTCCATTTTTTATATGAATGATTATCAACTATTTATTTATGCATTCTTGACATCTATAAATTTTGTGATTAAATATCCCCTCCACAAAATATCTCTGCATCAACATTCATATATGAAAAAATTAATTATACCATAGAAAATGATATTTTTGAGGATCCGTACAAGGATATAATTTTTTCCATGTTGGATATTCCCACAATCATGGATTTATCCTCTATCATCATTCTAGAATAAAGAGAAATATGAAGAAAAACATTTCTAAAATAGGAGTGGAAACTATTATATATAGTTTTTTATACCCCCCCTAACCCATGTTTTTTGTATCCGGATACTTATTAGCTAGTTGTAAACACTATCTAGAAACAAGTTTTTTCAGTAACTTGTACGAATCCATATTTACAAGAACCATTTTTCTCTTTTTTCTCTAAACCATTTTAGAATATTCTTCACATTATCAAAATAAATGTTGATCAAATACACCATTTTACAACATTATTTTACTGGATATTATATCTAAAAGACGTACATAGACAAAGTTAGTCTAGTCCACCTTCGTCTGATAATCTATTTCTAATGGTCTGTATCTGATTTTGATTTGTCCCATTATTCTTTTCCCTTCCTAATTCAAATGGGTAGGAACTATATAAAAAACTCACACTTTCATCATTTTACGGAACTTTTTCTGATGAACCTCAATCTAATTGATCACTATTTAATGGGATAATCTCTGATATAACTTATCACACTGTTTAATCTTGATCTAATAGGGGATATTATCCAATGGGTTTCCCTAATCATAATCATGAAGAAAATCTTAAGATGGGATCCTCAGACCTTCCATAACATTTTCATATTATTAGAGCTTCAACACATGAACAATTATAAGTATGAATGTACTATTCACCCTTCTATCAGCATCCTGTGATGGTATAGGTAGGAAACCCAAATATTCAACACACTCAATGAAATTCACTTATCTATGAA
Source organism: Viscum album (assembly GCA_963277665.1). Taxonomy (NCBI): domain Eukaryota; kingdom Viridiplantae; phylum Streptophyta; class Magnoliopsida; order Santalales; family Viscaceae; genus Viscum; species Viscum album. The sequence continues at coordinate 603,616,494 of OY728166.1, forward strand.
TTTCATATTGATTTAAGATTCATGTCGAACAACTTTAACTCTTCTAAACACTTATGGAGGCATCCTAAATCTTCAATATCTTTATCATAAATTTAAACATAATAATATTTAAAAACAATTATCAGATCTGATTGATTGACATTAATCATTATTTATTTTGGCACTCGAGCTGATTTTTCATCCTCAGTCTCAATATGATGAAATTTATTATATAAAATGATTCTTAAGGTCTTTCCAATGTAAACCTTATATGGTAGATTTGTATTCTATCACATTGAACTATGAATTCTTTGATACAAAAGAATTTATAAAAATACTACAAAAAAGTATTCATTCTCATTCATCGATCAATTAAATGATTTCAATTATAATGATGAAATCCCCCTTTGTCTATGTTCATGTAATGGAAGTATTTTTCTTCAACTGTTGTCAAAATTATGTTCTAAAATTATTTATATATTGGTTTAAAACATAATTTCATGATCTATCTTGTTATTACAATCCATTGTATAGTAATTCCAGTCATATCATGGGATGATTCCCTATTTCATATTTGATGTATTACTATCTGGATCTCATTTGATTCAATCCCCTTAATAAATAGATATTCCTCTGATATAACTTGAATTTGTTTCATTAAGGATACCCACAAAATATAAAAATAATTATGTTGTAATCCCCTCCAATAGATCTATAGAATATTTTGGCTAGTGGACTAGTGTAAACTGTTAAAATATCTGGTTGATCAGTTAATTTAATGAATCATTATGTTTGGTGATCAATTTCTAATGGTTTATTAGTCTGACTAAAAAATAGAATCATCATCTCATATTTTGTACAATTCGAAACATACATTAATCAAACTCAAATTTTTATATGCTTTTACCCTGAGAACTATCATGATTTATGAGAACTCCATGATCAGAATGCATCATCAAATTATCCTGGAATAGAAACAATGTTTAATCAAATGGGTCCTATATTCTGTGTCTAAAACTATATTCCTTTATAATTAGTTAATCTAATTCTATTGTTCTTTTGTATATTCATCTGTATGATGGTGTTATCTAAGTAACCAAAACTCGACATTTTTCTTATCATAAATCATATTATTCCTATTAAATTAAAATATAACCAAAAAATAGCACTGACAATATCACCATCATGGTTTTTTTAAATACACACATAAAACTCAAAAAAATGTCTCACTTTGTTTTCTTTCCCCCTTAAAATAATTCTTCCCATTTTATAAATCTTCCCCTTATTTACATTAAAATTAGAAATAGCTACGTTTCATTATTACCCCCTTAAAATAAAAATTCATCTCTATAGAAACATTTTATAACATGACATTCTTAATAAATTTCCTTTTTATAAAAATACCTAAGTCTAAATTGATGAACCTAATGTTGCAATAAATATTTTCAAGTCAAGGTTGTCATTGTTTCAAATAACATAACATCCAGGTAATACTAATTCTTGTTTCATTCACCATTCACATATCTGGGGAAATTTGAGAGAATTTTATTAATAATTTATAAAGCACCTATCTTAATAAATATACTATAAAAGGTCAAGTGTATAAAACAAAACATTCCTATTATCACTTCTCTAATAAACTTATTACATTATTTTTTAAGAAAACTAAGAGAATAATTTATCATATTCCTTATGTGTTATCATTCAATTTACTTCATGTTAGTACAAATATAAAAAATATTTTGAATATAAGGAGGTAAAATTGAGTTTCTTAGATTGAAACATCTATTCAAAGAATCTACAATTAATCATCACTTGTTCATTATATTCTGGGATTTTTCATTGGATGTGTTTTCTTCCAACTGGGCATCATTATCATATTTTTTAATATAATTCTTCTAATGTATAGAATCATTAGAATAATTTCTATACTCTTCATAAACTTAGTAACATTAATGTTATAATGTGTTTGTAGATACTTATTAATTCCATCCTCTTGTTCTCAAAATATATTCACAAAAAATTTAATAAAATTCCCATATTTTTACCATATCTTATATTTTTATGAAAATTAAAATAAATATCAATTTATATATATTTACCAACTTTTTTTAATTGATTATTAACATTTTTTAACCATTTGTTCAGTTTATTTTTACAATCTTTCTAACTCTCTATCCATGGTAACACTTTGTAGAAAAATTATGAAGCACTAATTCTTTTTTGACACATCATGTTTAAATTTCTCAACTTAATAAACATAATCATATTTTTTATATTATTATTCCTCATTGTTGAGACATCCCCATTATTTAATTTATGAGTTTCCTTTTTCAGTTATAGCAATCTGTTAGATGATTTTTGTCTTCTTTTATCACCATAAAACCTCTTGATTCATACGAATTTCTAATTAGAGACATATTTTACCAATATGATAAATATCTATGTCTGGTAGTTATCTGACACCAATAGTGACCTATAAATATTTTGTTTTGACTAATTCTCAAATTTGTTAGAATATTTTTGTTTTTTCATGATAAATATTGCACCACTTTACTTCGGGAGATACTTCTCTAGTGAAATTTATTTCTAGGTGAAATAATTTATTTATAAATATTTGTATACCCCTATTTTCATAATATTACACATATCGCCTTAAAAAATAATACCATTGTGATGTATTATATAATCTTTCTTATAATACTTGATATTTTCTGAAGCAGTTGGTGAGTTATTTGGAATTATTTTTCTTTATTAGTCAAACTATTATAATGATCATTAATCATAATTTTTGGATTAAACAATATTAAAAAAATTTTGGTTACATTTTTCAATAGGGGTAGATTCTATAATTTTATATTTTCACATCCATTTAATTTTTCTTCTTAATTTTTCACCCTTATTTCAATATCACCAATATATAATTCATTTTATCTAATAAATTTGATATTTGTTTATACATTATTCATCTAGTAAAAACTCTAAATATTTATACATTTTAAATCATTATTCATCTTTAGTCATTCTATCATTATTTGAGTGTTATGATAAACATCTTCTTCAAAATTATCTTTTAGAATCTAGTTTATTAACATTATCTATTCACTATCATCATTAGTACATGAATAATTAATTACATTTTTATATTTAGAAACGAAATTAATTTTATGATCTTAATCATATTATGAATTGGTTTCATATTTATTTCTTCTTCTCAAATAACATTCATTCTTACTTAAACAAGGAAATCATTCCATAATTTTTTTTCTCTATTGTTTCCAATATTAATTTTCATCTTAATTGGACTCATACTCTTAAAAATTATTCCAATGAATATTATATGTAAAATTTCATTTCCCTGCCCAATTCTAAAAATAGAGGGTTTTAATTTTCCAATTCCCCTAATTATATATTATAGAAAAGAGGGAGATAATGTTTTTTGAATTATTTGGATTCTTCCTATACCTTAAAATCTGTTGATTTTTCCCAAAACTTTATATCATTGTATTCCCCTTTTTAAAAATTATTGGAAGAAAACATCACCCTCATTCATTTTTTAAATATGGTAATTCTTCATATCATATCCCACAATAATATTATGAATATTGTTAATATATAAATATTTATGGTATTCTAAAGTAGAATAATTGGCATAAAACATGTCTAGAATATTTCTAATCAATTTTTTTACAATTTTACAGTTGTTTAGCTTATCATAAAAACTTCTGATTTTAATCAAAATTTTATTTACACTCAAAATGTATCCATCAATATTTTAATAATAATCATTTTTAATATCTTCAAATATACATCAACATATTTTTATCACATATTCATTTACATTCTCAATCACTTTGAGACTACTTCTCAAATTATCTAACATTTTAATTGTTCTTTGAAACTTTATAATGTTTTTATAATCATTTTTTATAAGAGGCCAAAAAAATCATTCTGAGACTTCATCATCATATAAATCATTATTATCATCATATAACATGACAACATGATTGATGGCAGAAAATAAAACTATTTATAAAACTATAACTTCAAAAAATAGGAATAATATGGTTCTCCTCATATTTTTCTTATTATGATATTATTTTTCATCAAAAATAGAAAGACCAATATTTTTTAATGAATTGAAATTATCTATTTTTAGAGATTGATAATTCAGAGAAAACCACACTCTATAAAAATTATAATACCCATGTTGGATAAAGAAAACTAAGGGGGTGGGTGGTTAATAATATGTTAATTTTTTATTTTAAAACAAATATTAACTACTTAAGATTACATTCATAAACATTGAAACATTTATAGTAACAATACACTCATCAAAATATCTCAACTTCACCTTACATATGAAAAACCATTTAATAATGGAGTAGCACATCTTATTTACAATTTTTTGTATAAAAAAATATTCCAATCCCTATTAGATAGTACAAACCACGTGATTTCTTTTACTAACTTCATTATGTAATAAAATGAAAATATACATCCGTTGTATAAATTGAAACTTTTCTGTAATATTTGGTTATAACATCCAACTATCCTTCTTCCATAGACTTATATCCCAGATATTTATACCCACAAAAAATAGTATTTATTTTGAGTATATTTTATGGATCCCCCATTAGAAGATTTTCATTGTTTATTATTTTGATATCCACTTTATAATGTCCATCAATTACTCCACAAGAATACTATATCAACATCACCTATGATCAAATTTATGGTTTTAGAAATTCATTCTAGAAATTCATCAAAGAAAAAATTAGTCCAATCATCCTTATTTTAGTAATATATCTCTAATGGAATTATTCATATTTGGTATTTCAATTATGCATCTTATCATCTTGTTTCAATAGAGTAAGAAGTCAATTCAGAACTCATAATTGATTTTTTATGAAACTTCAACTGATGAATCTATCTTTGATGGAAGTACATCTAATGGGAATTACTCCAATAGAACTTATCACTCTATTTGATCTCGCTCCAATGGGGGATTTGATGAAATGGACATAGATCACCATTAACCTAAAACAAATCATTCTTTTGGGATCCTATTACCTATCAAAGAAGTCTTAGATATTGAAATATTTGAATGGTGGATAATTTCATGTTACAACGTATAATAAACTAATTTGGTAGGAATATCATTATCATTAATGTGGGAAAACCATTTCTTACACCCACTTAATGAAATTCATATATAATCATGTTTCATATTGATTTAATCATCAATTATAACTTATTAAACAATTATAATCACTTCTTTGAGATACTTGATTCTTCTTGAACATTAAAAACAAATTAATTTTTCAAATTTACAATGAATTCTTTTGTCTGATTGATTGTGTCCAGTCATTCATTATTTTTTGACTGTGATTGATGTATCTTCCTTAGTCTCAGTCTGAAGGAATTTATTACAAAAAATAATTTTTATTGTATTTTTATGGAAATATCATATGAATGAACGGTATTACACCTATTAAAACTCTGCAACCATTTCTTTTGACCTGCTAATGAAACTACAACAATACGTTCTTCCTAATTCTTATTTTATAAATTGAATGATTATGATTAAAAAGTTGAACTTCTAGTCTATCTATGCTCAGGAAAATAAATCAGTGTCATGAAATATGGTCAAAAGGAACTTATGAACCCAAATTATTTTAGGGGTCATGCAATTCCAAATGAATGTTTTCTTGATACCTGGATGATGGATCATCATTTAGGTAAGGATTATCTATCATTCTACATTTCTCATTTTATATATAATTGTCTAAATCATGTGGTATTCATTCATCTCAACAAATCTACTCTACTTCTGATATAACACTACATCTGATTCCATAAAGATACCAAAAAAATTAAAAATAAAGCTGCTTCATAATCCCATTTAATGGATTGGGGTCATACCATGTTTTATGGATTATTTTCAATAGTCAATAGAGTCGGTTTATCATGTAATTTGACGAAATGACCTATCTGATGATCTGTTTGTCGTGGATTTATTATTTTGATTGAAAATTAGAATCTTCATCATCTTCCATTTTAAAAAATGTAAAAGATATTTTCAACATCCTCCATTCTATGGATGTGTTTAAAATAATAATATTACTTATTTATGAGATCCCAAATATCAGTAATGAATCCCCAAAATCTCTTGGAATGGAAACTGTTTCTGATCATCTCTGTTCGTAGTTTTGTGTTCATAGTTATGTTTCATCATTTTTGTCTCTAGATCTCTGTTTCATTTCTAAATTATATATCCAATTCTCTATAACTGTCTCATATGTATCAATCTAATGGGTTCATTTCCAAAATAAAAACTCTACCTTTTTTTAATATCAATCATATTACACATATTGAAAATAAAAATCCACCTTTTCTTAACATCAAATATATTTCACCTATTGAAATCAAATATAGTAAAAACCAAACATGTATGTATTGAAATATTAAATGAATATAACCTTAAAATCCCCTTATTCCCTGATTTTTTTTTCATCTTGCCTCTTAATGTTTTGAATCAATGACAACCAATGATCCAAATATACAGAGAGATGATAAAATTTTATGAAAACCTCATCACTTTCACTACATACAAAATTGAAAAATAACTTCACTAATGAAATAATCCATTTCTCATCGAATTATAAAAATTTTAGTCTCATTTAATTATAGTGGTTGATGACACATTAATCATTATAGCATTGTTTTAACACATGATGGAATAACATGTATCTCTCTATCGGAAATTTTATCTCTCCTAACCAGATTTTATTTTACCAATATATTTATTATTATTCAATTCCAACTACAAAATCATCTCCATATTCATTATCTTTCCCAAGATGGAAACCCTTATATGTTGTACATGTATTTATACAGTTCACATTCTATCCTCTAAGGTCCATTTCTAAACACTGTAATAAACTATAATAAATCATAAAATTATTAAACATAATCTATTACCCAAATACTAGAGAAATATATAAAGTAAATTGAATAATTTATTCATTGATAATCACAGAATCATAAACACATATGATTTGGGGAAACATCGAATCATAATTTTTTTTTAAAAATACATCACAATTTTTTCAATGAAGATTTGAATTATCCTATTATTATGCCCTGAGAGTGTCAACTCAGGTTTTCAGAAATGCTTACCGTCGTGTAGTAGGATATTCTTTAGTCAAGACTGATTCACCTTTAGAATAATTAATACCCCTACATGTATCTGTGATATACACATGTCTACATGTAGTATCCTCATAATGATGTATTTCTAAGAGAAACAACATGATGTATTCTTTAACAAAAAATAACTAATTTTTTTATACAAAACCTTTATCTATAACATTGTATTGTATTTTCTATTCTATTTTGTTTCAATATCTTTTTCCCAATTATTCGACAAAACATATTAATATATAAACTATAAATACTTATACGCCTATAGTCCAGAGCCGGTGGTTGAATCATTTTATTTTATTAAGATATAATGAATTAATAACAATGAGACAAATAGTTTTGTATTCATTATAGACTATATACATTCATAACATTCACATTAAAATTAAAAATGTAAAATGCATAATGTATTTTTGGAAATCTATTATTAATCTCAATGTATCATTTCACATCAATCATAATAAAATTCATGGAATATTATGTAAAATAAGATATAATAATGGAACAAGCTAGGATAGAATGTAAGGGTAAGAAAATGGTGAAATATTTCATAAATAAATAAAAATAATCAAATTAAATGTTATATAACTAAAATACATGCGATTAAATCCTTAATATATGTCTAATATGGAATAAATTAATGATGAGAAAATAAATCCAAATAAACAATCACATATTTATTAAACATATCTTTGGATATAATAATAATTAAATAATTATATAGAAATAATTGATCTCATTATGATAGAATAAATAATGTGAGACTACAAAAATATACTAGAAAGAACATTCAAAATATGGATTGATTTTTTGGGTAGAAACATGTCCAATTTGGCCAACTTATATGTCTCATGATACATGTAAATGACTTAAGGGGATCTTTATAAAAGGGTGTCACCCATCACTTACTATGCCGTTGAATTTTTCATATAAGATGGGTGAATTAAAATAAATATAAATATTTTAATTTAAAAATGATATTTCAAAATGATTATACTTACCCAAATCAATGAAAACAAATCATAAACCATCCAACATAATATAGTGAATGGTAATAAAATTTTACATATTCATTCAAAAATATCATAAACCATCTAATAAAAAAATATCGATGATTTAAATACAACATATTCACATAAGATCATATGTATAATAAATATTCCATGTCTTTTATGAATAAAAATATAGTAAGAATTACATTATTATTTTTGGGGAAATAAAAATTTAACATTTAAAATTGAAATTATAAAATATATGTCTCCAATTTATAGTGAAAAAATCATTCTAAGAAAATAAACTATGAAAATTATTATATTATCATTATAAAATAAGTCTTTCATAATGGATTGATATTTTTTTTCATTCCATACACATTAAAATAATAATTCTAATAAAATTGTCTATAGAAGCTAAATGAGGCATTTTTGGAAAATAACTTGGAGATTAAATTAAATAAAATTTGTAAAAAATTAAAAATATATTAATATTTCATTGATAAATCATTTTAAAAAATGAGAATTTTTTTAATGATATGTTTTTAAAAATATATTTTTATAAATAAGGATTTTTTACTGATGTGAAAATTAAATATTGATTTTCTAAAAATATTCTCAATAATTATAAATACCAAATACTGAAAAAATAATATTACAATAAAAGATCATGGATAACTATATTATAATGAAATATATTGGTTTTATAATATAAATAAAAATTATTTCCCCAATAAAGGCTTATAAAAATAATACATAATATTTTTGACATCGTGAAATAAACCCTTAACACTTTGGGATCATTAGAATCATAATACCCAAGAATTAAATAACTCCAAATGAAACTTCAAAAAACATGAAGAGAAATAGATTCATATTATAACATATCAAAATGGGTAGTCTATTCAGCACAAAACGAATAATTGGTGAATATGTAATATGTCTCATATAATTAATAGTGATATGAGAACAATATTACCTCATAATAGACTTATTTTATATGTGTCTAAATATAATATATAACAAATATTGAGCTTTTACAAATGAATTACAATACCATACTCTAATACAACATAAAATATATGATTTATGTATATACTGTTATAACCATTTTTTAAATTTCATTTTTAATATAACTTTTTCAGTTGATAATTTCTTCATTATTCATGCATTCTTCGGTTTAGTAATATTGACCCTTTTAATTTTAGCATGGAGATATCATATATATAATTAAAATCATGACATAAATATCATATATATTCATTGAATATGCATTTATATTAATTTTTTAATGATATATATTCATAAATGGATTGCTTTATTATTGAAGATGGTATGATATACATACTCTTGAACAATGTTTCAATTTTAATAGATGGATAGAATAAAAGGTAAATAAAGAAAATGTCATCTTTCAAAAATAATTATAATATAATATAGAGAATTCTAATTTATAAAATGCATCCTTATTACCATCCATGAAAAAATAAATTGAAATACATTTCATATATCTATGAGAATGTGGCAGTCCACATGGTGAACATGCAATGTCGTTGAGATCTATTGGGATGAAAGGTAAGTAGTTAAATATGATATTTTTTTTCATATATCTTTTTTATGTCATAAATATCAAATTATATTCTATTTTATCACTATACTAATTTCTTTTAAATCATAATATAAAAAATGAATCATATCGCATCGAAAGGTTGTAGTCCACCATACACACGAGAGATGTTATCATATCCCCAAATGAATATAAGTTAATATAATATATGTGATATAATAATTAAATTATTATAAAAATTTCATATAATTCATATAAATATGTTTAATCCAAAATTATATCTATCCATGATATGTGGTCATCAAAAATAAATTGCATTTGTTCATGAGGAAGTAGTATGCCATAAATATGTTCAACTGTTTTATTTACCAATTATGAAAAGTAGATAATGACCATTTTTATGTTGTTAACATAAGAACATCTGATTATATAGGAGAAAAATAATTTATAATATTATCATAGTTGATTAATATATGAATGAGGTGCAATAGTAAATAGTACAAATAAGCATGTTCAAGAGTTTTACCTCTACTTTTGAGATCTTATTTAATTGTATTCAAAAATACATCCAGGTATGGATGACTAATAAAATTATAGAAGCTGTTATATGTGTATGGAATTATTTCTTTCATTTGGGTAAGTATGTTCCGAATAAAAGTGTTTTGGAAGTGTAAATTGTGTAAGAGAGAGTGTGGAATTTTTTAAGATTGAGAGAGGACACACATTGATTTTTTTTTTAAAATATAACATGATACCCACTTTTACTTCATTCCAAAAGCCTCAAAATGATTTATAATGTATCCTTAGATATTATAGTTCCTAATATGTCATTAAAATGGGTTTTGGATATGATGCATGTTTTTAACCTTATATTCATTGTTTATAAACTCTGTAAACCTAGTTTTCCCTTAACTATATTAATTAATTCTAACTTATATTCACTGTTCTTGAAAGTTAAAAAATTATTTTGACCTGAATTTATAAAATAAATTAATATGATTGCAAATATATAATCCATTTATTTAAATTCAATACAATGAGGTTGTTGAATTCAATTTAAAATTAAACTGGATAGATGATGAAAGGGTGGTTTTCCAAAAAGAAAATTATCGATAATATAAAATATTTTATTATAAAAATTCAATGTAAAATTCATTCCAATATTATAAATTACATATATTGAAATGTAATTGAACTATTTTTACTTTATAATAAATTTTACATAAAATTTTTCTTTAAAAATTATTTAAATGAAAAATAAGCTTTGAATAAAAATAGTGTTTACATCAATTAACTAAAACATAAAATAATCATAAAATTATTAATAATTCAGCCAAAAAAATATTTTACAGGTAGATTTGAAGTTTATTTTTTCACATAATGTTTCTAAAAGTGGTAAAAAGTAATATTAAATTTGGTGTGAAAATCTAGAATAATATTCAAATTAGAAGAAATACAGTTTTATAGAAAACATTTATTTATCATTAAAATGTTTTTAGTTTATTTATAATAAATATAAAACAATTTAATTTGTTATATTCATATTTTAACTATATATTTTTTCATAATTTAGTTATTTCTATTTACTCCCTCCATCCTGGCGACTAGTTAAGGGTTTTCATCTTTGCGACTCGGTGTTGATTCTGCGCCGGAGTCCTTGGTCCGACGGTTCGAGACCAGCACTTTGCCCATCGGTTTGGGTGTTTGGAGGTCAAGCGTTGCTTCTTTGGTTTTCTCGGATGGCGGCATTGGGAGCTTGGTTTGTTTAGAGATGATGAAGCTGACGTCGAGAGGGTTTGTCCGACAAAATCTTGTTCTTGGAGTTCGGTGTGTGTTCGTTTGAAGCTGGTATTTGCTTGAAGCTGGTATTTGCTTGAATCTGGTGATGTTCTGTGCTGTTTGTCTATTTTGATTTTCTTTTTTGGGTGATTTCTGGGTTTCTGGTGATGTTATTCCTCTCGCAATCTTCTATGCGAGTGATTTTTGGATTCCACAGATGGAAAGGGATGGGGTTTTGTGTCGTGAATGTGGCCGTTTTCGAGCCACGATGATGGTTTGTAAAGATGGTGGCGGGGTCGGAACCTCTCCAGCGTCCTCGTTCGCCGAATCTGTTGGTTTCGCGGTGTTGCCGGAGGATTTCTCGCCGGCGTCGAACGATGGTGGTGACGTTGATGGGTTCGATGCTCGAGGGCGTGAGCAGCTCGAGGATGCATGTAAAGGTGTGCGGATTGATGGCGTGCGGATCGAGGACAGCTATCTGGTTTTCTTGAGGGTGAAATTTGAAATGTGAATTTGACTGGAAGTTGCAACGTGGTCTTTAGAACCGGTGATGTTTTGTATCGGGTACCGGCAACCCTCAAACCGGCCATGAAAAAATGAAAAAAAAGTAATTTGCTCTAATTTGTAATATGTGTTCTATTTTTGGTTTTTGATGGATCATAATGAGTTTTTTTCAATTTATATTGAGGATTTACTTGATTTGTGTATTTCTACATCATATTATCCATAAATAATTTTCATATTATCTCACACCTATTTTTCATATATTAATGATTAAAATTTAATTAGATATACCTTTGTCAATGGCCTTATATAGTCATAAAGTGTCATCTTGTAGAGAATTATTACAAACCTATATCACTATGGTAATTTTTATTTATTTTTTGGACATTTGTTAATTTTAGACATTAATTTTGAAATCATATGGTTTATATTGTTGGGGGAGCTATAGGTATAGTCTGTAGAAAGTTTCACTTTGATTGAAGGTAATGATATATAATTTAAATTCATTATATTATAGGAAATCTCAGTTGAGGCCATTCCACAATCCACAATATTAATTATGTAGATTAATTAGGAGGTATCTTCTCCTCATAGATGGATGTGCATTCCCAAGGATTCATAGGATCATGAACTATTGAAATTCCTGATAGAGGATATTCCCTCCACAACAAAGAATTTTATGTATCAGTTGTCAAGTGGCTCATGTCTATGGGTTGATCCAGGAGAGAGAGCATTATGGCGCTCACCTCTCCCATCATCATGTTGGGTGTGTAATGGTGATAATCATGACACTATCCTAGTTTTCTATAGTTTGGTGGGTTCTTATATTGTTGATCTATAATGTGGACTTTGGTGATGCATAATGAATTTCCCTGACCAAAATTTTAATCATTGGTGTATTAATTATTTTCCAATGATGATTTTAGGGGGTTTTCCACTGTTATAATATCTTACTCATAGTTTTTTGCACATTGATTGATCAGAAAGATTTTTCCTCTATATATATTTAATCCCTTAGATTTTGGACCCTTCCCTATCAATTCAATGTTTTTTTCAAGGTTAGTTTATTCCTTCTCCTTCTTCTATCATTACTTATACCATTTTCATCATTTTTACTTTCTACCAAGAACAAAAAATGGTTTGTGTTTTGATTTTAGGATTTAATTAGGATCTAATCATGGTTGTATTGGGTTTTTAGTGACTGTGATGGGAGTTTGGGTAATTTTTTTAGTATATCTATGAATTATATTTTTTCCACTTTATTCCTCATAGATTAATGCATTTGGTTTTATGTTGTCTTTTTATATTAAATTCTATTAAAATCATTGATATATTAAATAAAACTATCAAAATTATGACTATAAATATTACCCATTATATGATTGAATGTTGAAATAAATGGTTTCAATTCCTAACATGGAATTGACACATTCATAGTGTTCCTGAAATTGGTGTACTAGCAACTTCTTTTGAATTAATTTGTTATGAAGCAGTGTTCAACACAATGTTTTTTTGATAATTTTTTTTTACATTTTATTATTATATTGTGCACTGAGAATGTTTATTGGATTTAAAGAAAGTTAGTATTTCGATGTATTAATATTATATTAGTGTTATTTGTGAAATATAAATGGGTTGCATGACACAATTCAATTTCAATGAATTCTTTCAAAAAAATGGTTTTAATTTTTTTAACGTGGTTTGGAATCCTAGAATCATTTTCAATAGTCTATTTGCATATAATTTTCAAATAGATTTGATTTGAAATTGGTGTAACCAATTTGTTTAGATCCTTAATTTTTAATTTGAACTTTATAGTTTTTGGAACCATGGTGATTTTTTGTTACTAATTATTACGAATGGTTTTAAAATGGTATTTTAGGGTGTTTTGGATGATAGATAGGGTGTATTTTATTTTTATAATGCTTCATTTATGTAACAAAACTATAAATATTTTGGGGAATTTCATCTTTTGATGATACTAGGGTATCCATATGTAGATAAGTGTATGTAACATATGTGTGTTATGGTACCATTATATTAATAGTCTTTCCAATTCCATTGGAATGCTTTTCCCTCTTAGGGGTCTATTATTTACTTCTTCACCTAATAGGGTTCTATGTTAGATGATTCATTATCACATAGAGGGCCCATATAGGTATATCTAATGAGTGAAGTCTACTATAATTCTTAAAATAGATATGTGATTTCCCACTAATTCAAGATCATTTTGACGCTTATTTTGAGGATCATGATGTGTAATATTATTACTTCTAGAAGAAATTGAATGTATTGAATAATTTTGCAATAAATGATTATTTTTCTGGCTTCATAGATTATTTTGTGCCTTCCACACCTTTGTGATTGTTTTGAACCTTTGTGTGGTATTTTTATCTTCATGTTTTCTATTATTATTCTCACACGTTGAATAAAATTATTTAAGAAATACTGGTTTTATTGACTAATTTTAATGTGTTGTTTTTAGGAAAGATGAGCCCAATTTATTTTTAAATGGTTTTAATTTTTTTTAAATTTATGGGATATAATATAACACTGATTTTATATATTAATGATCAATTTAGAAAATTTATAAATTAAATAGAAATTTAAAATTATATAATGTGATATGAAAGGAACTGCATAGAGAATTTGTTGAAATATTACAAAGAAAGTTTGGATCCCAAACTTTAAATATCATATTGTGTGTATCTTCATCTCATATGTTTTTTATAGGTCCCTTATATTGTATATCATTAATTAATTATTATTTTATTCTGAAGATAAATGTTTTCGTTTATAGTGAAATGCTATGGATCACAATGTGGGTTTTTAGATCACTCGACTTCCATTTTACTTTTTATATATAGTATCAACCACTATGACCTAGAGTATGTGCTTTTCAAAGCTTCAAAATTTTTGTTAAATGTAATTTGTATACATACGATGTAAAATATTTATATATCAATTTAGTCAGTATTGGAAGATTATTTCATTATGCCTTTTTTATTTGTATTATTAACATAGATTTTCATATATTCTTTTTTGCATGGTTTTCCACCATCTTGATAGGCCATGTATGATTTTTAATAGTTTATAATTATTTTCTATTAATTCATATATGGTTAAAATAATTCCAAATATAATATTTATATTTCCATAAAAATCTATTTTACTTTTTATAAGGATACATAACACCCGTCAGGCCTTATGTAGAGCCAATTTGGGTACAGGTTAAAATGTAGACAATGTCATTTTATTGGAGCATAATTCGAAAATATAAATATCTTATTGAATAATCCAGGTAAAAATTCTGTTTTTATCTTCCTAGGACTAAATGGATTGTATCCGGGACATGATGATGGTTATAGGGGTTTTGAAAAATAAATCACATAAATATTTATATAATAAAAATGAATCATGTAAACATGAAAGCTAAAAAACATTATTCCTTTGATTAAGACTCAAGGTGTTGGAACCTTTGGTAATCTCTCTCTGGAGGTGTAACCTCATACATGATGTTATATATTTTATCTGTAGATAAATAATATGTTGAATTTATAAATTCAGACATAAAAAAGAATCACTACAAATAAATTCATATTTATGACAGGTCATTTGCGATGTGGAAAGGTCCCATAAAAAATAGTCTATCAGAATGGACAATTTGCAATAGGACCCTAATCCCATTGAAAATTATTAGTTAATTAGAACGGGGAGATTATTTGCATCGAAAAATGTCTGGCGCGAGTTGTTTTCCAAACCTAGGAAGGAGATTTGCTGTGATATTTTATACTTGTCCCAAACACTTGACAACGTTTTTAATATTGGCGATGGGAGATCTATCTCATCACAAATAGTTTATCTACTGCATAGTATTTGTGATGGGCTCCATCAGATATACCTTTTTAACCACCACCCCTATTTAATAGGGGGTTAGTTCTTACGATGACTTCTATCACAAATAATCTAACTTATATATACCCTCATATGTTTTTTCTGTAATTCCACACCATTTCCACCACTTTTCCCCTCTCTACATAAAATATTTACCTAATTTTTTAAAATGTTTAATGTTTTTAATTGTAGAAATATACAAGACATATATATTCTGAAAGATTTTGTTTAAAGATATTATCTATATCTTTTATTTTTTAGTTAATTCATTTTGTTTTATGATGGTTATTATTATTGTTAATTAGATGCTTTTAAATTAAATTACAATTCGATTGTTTTATTTGAATTACTTTTTTACAAATAATTACGTTTGAATAATATTAATCAGTATTAATGAATATTTAAATTGATTATTATTAATTAGAATTCATTATTATTAAATAAAAAATTACTAATAATTAGTCATGATTGGTAATAATTAGCGAAAATTAGATATAATTAGCCATAATATGTGAAAAATGTCCTTAATAAGTAGAAAATTGAAATAAATTATAATAATTTGTGATAATTTGTAATAATTAGTAATAAATAAGATTAATTAGTAATAAATATTATTAATTAGTATTAATTATTAATATATAGTATGAATTAGTAATAAATAGGCATAAATGAACATAAATACTAAAAAATGCTAAAAATTAGTAACATTTAGTAATAATTACCAACAGTTAACAATAATTAGTCATAATTTGAAATAATTAGTAATAATTAGTAATCAATATCAATTAATAGTAATTAATAGTAATAAATTGTAATAATTTGTAATAAATACTAATAATTGGTAATAATTAGTAACAATTAATAATAATTAGTAATAATTTATAATAAATAGTAATAAACATTTATAAATACAATTTAATAGTTATAAATAGTTATAGATTGTAACAAATTGTAGCAAATTGTAATTAATAGTAAAAAATAGCACTAAATACGATTAATTAGTATCAATTAGTATAAATTATATATAAATATTAATAATTAGTAATAAATACTTGTAAAGACATATAATGTCTAATAATTTGTAATAATTTTTAATATTAACTATTAGATAGTAATAAATAATAATAAATAGTAATAAATAGAAATAAAGAGAAATAGATATTAATAATAAGTAATAATAAGTAATAATAAGTAATAATTAGTAATAATTAGTAATAAATATGTATAGTTAATAATAATTATTTGAAATTACTAATAATTTGTAATAATTAGTAATAATTTGTAATGATTAGTAATGATTGATAATAATTAGTAACAATTAGTAATATATAGTATTAATTAGTCTTAGCTAATAATAATTAATAACAATTATTATTAAACATTATTAATAATTAAAAATTTGTAATAATTAAAAATAATAGGAAATAAACATGATTAATTAATAATATTTAGTAATAATTAATAATAATTTTTAATAATTACTAATAATTAGTAATAATTTGGAATAATTGGTAATATTTAGTAACAAATAGTAATAATTAGCAACAAATAGTAATAATTAATAATAATTAGTAATAATTAGTAATAATTAGTAATAATAAGTAATATATGTGAGTATTTGGTGATAAATATGAATAATTAGTAATAATTACTATCAAATGTGAATAATTTGTTATAAATATGAACAATTAGTAATAATTATAAATAATTATAAATAAATAGTATTAGTTAGTAATAATTAATAAAAATAATTTACAATTTTAATTAATTAGTAATAATTAGTAATAATTAGTAATAAATTGAAATAATTTTTAATATTTAAAATAAAGAGTAATAAATAGTAATAAATAGTAATAAATAATAATAATTAGTAATAAATAGTCATAAATGTTAATAAATAGTTATAAATATTAACAAATATTCATAAATGGAAATAAATATTCATAATTTATAAATATTTGTAAGAAATTTTAACACTTTCCCGTGGATTGAAGGCATCTCTTTTTCCTAACAAATCATCACCAGGAAACATTACCACAATGAATTCACTATTGAAAATCTCATATGATGTAGAGGATATCAATTTTCATAGGCATGAGAGTGGAGTGAAGCATTGTGAGTCCACCCTGCTTTTTATATTCGTGGATAGAAGAAATGATAAACGCATGTCACATCAAATTTTTATACTAATTTCAGTTGGATAATGTTGAAAGGTTATTATCGATCTTGAAAAAGAGGCTATTTTTCCTGACACATAATCTTCTTCCAACCTTGAATGACTAAAATCACTATGAAATATCTACACTGATGTACAGATTCCCAGAGCCATATGCATGAGAATAGAGAGTAATTATTATATATTTTAAAATAGGCACTATAAATAACTATGAAATAATAGGTATTATTATAAATTTATATCAATTGAATTTAAATTTCTTATCATTTTTTATTGTGTTTTTATTATATCAAATAATTCAAAAAACAAATTATTTTATATTTTTATAGAAATATAGAATAAGTATTTCAACCAAAAATCATTATTAGATGACGGTGATGGGATAAATCATTACATGAATTCAAATGGTAATTTTTTAAATCTTGTATATACTGATGGTGTTGAAGCATTCTTATCATTTGTATCATCATTAATAGAATTCATTTCTGAAGGGGTAATTAAGTGTCCTAAAAAATTTATCTCTATGGTTATTTAAAAAATTAGATAACATTGGGGGTCATCTATTGATTATTTGTTTTCAACTATTTTTTTACTATCCAAATGGTGAAATATGTTTTGGAGAAGATACTAATAATTATCTTTTAGATCCACCATAAATTCAATATTTAGTACATGATGTTGTAGCTCTATTTTTTTCAAAAAATTGGAACATAGGATGATATTAATTTAACTCATGAGTTTGAACCATCATAGTTTAATTAGTTTTTGATGTCCTATGAGGATAGATTATATATACCTTTCAAGAAAGGAAAATTTTATGCTGTCTAAAAATTTATGGCGATAAAATAAGATAATGGAATATCAATATGTTGTTTTGATCAAATATTTTCTTTGGTTAAACCACTATTACATAAATGTAATGTGTTTCCTGAAAATTCATATAAGATCATTAGGTTGGTTCGTAATCTATGTATCATTTATCAAAAGAATTATACATGTTCAAATGACTTCAAATTATACAATGGTGAAAATGATTTGTTGGATAGTGGTCCCACATGTAGAAAATCAGGGTACAAAAATGCTCAAATGGGGAAGGATGGATTGATTATTGTACATCAGTTGTGGTATTTCCTTCTTACACTTAGATAACAACATTAATTTTTTTCATAGAACACAATGACATTGATGTCATTGAACAAAACCAATATTTCAACTAGTAAAAGCTTAAATCATCCATATAATGGTGGTTCATGGAAAACATTTGACCATGTGAATCCGTCTAATTATTTAGAAGCTTGAAAAGCATGATTGTGTCTTTATACTAATGGTTTTGGTCAATTTGGTTCTTATATTGGTCATTATTCATTTTGGTATATCGTTATAACTTCATACAATTTACCTAATTGGATGTAGATGAAGGATCCATATATATTTTTAATCTTATTAATTCCAAGAAATCCCAAGACGAATATTACATTTTAATTGAATCCATTGATTGTTGTGTTAATTCATTAGGGAATAATGATGATAGTATATATAATTTTCCATAAATCATAATTTCCGGCAGAATGATACATTGATGTGGAAAATCAGTGACTTCCCAGCATATGGTATGTTTTTTGGATGGATTAAATATAGTCCAAATATAATATCCATAATATATGAGTGACAATTAAGTGTTGAAGCACGTTTATGGAGAAACATTTTTTTTCTGTCATTGCAGATTCTTTCAAATTGATCATCTCATTAAATGGAAGAAAAATTATTTCAAAAAAGGAAAAATTAGAAGTGATGGACCTCCAACAATGATATTAAGTATAGTGTTAATATCAACTGTTTCTTCATTACCTCCGATCATGTTTAGAATAACTATAAACCAATAGAAAACTTATGATTTTTAGAAACATATCAACTGGAAAAAACATAAAATTTTTTAGGATCCGACTTGTTGGTATAATTTGTTAGTATACCACATGTTTGATGTAATAAATTTTGAGAATAACTAATATGAAAATTTATTTCATAGAGTGTTGGATATCCCAGGTAAGACAATAGATAATGTAAATGGGTGAGTAAATTTTCCAAAAATTACCGGTGACAAGAACATGAACTATTTCAAAAATTTCTGATCATATAAGTTAAGGAAACCAAAATAATATTATAAAATTTACAAAGAATATTGATTATTATTTTTTAGTGGATTTACAATTTAAGTATTTATGATGGTTAGGCTTTAAATTTGGAAATATGTGTGAAAAATGGTTATATTACCAAATTAAATAGTCATGACTGTGATGTTATAATAGAAATAATTATACCTATTGGATTACTAGGATTGATGAATTCAATGATTTGGAATGTGATAACATACATATATGATTTTTTCTATGAAATTTGTGTAGCGACAAAAAAAATATGTTGCACTATGCAATCTATAAAAATATGTTGTTCAAATGTTATGTAAACTGAAAAAGAAATATTATTGAAGGATTTCATTGACAGAATGAAACATTTGATCTTACATTTTCCATATGAAGGAAAATGGGGAGGTATGGAATTTTTTTAATGGGTATACCCACTCTAGAGATTCATGATATAATAGAAGAAAAAATTACATAATAATGAATCAGTTGAATGATCAATTGAATAAACTTATTTGCAAGGGGAAATTTATTTTTTAGGATCCCATTGATTTCAATATGAATAACCCTCAAAACATATCCACATAGGCTGTAATGAGGTAAATGTAAATTATGAAATGAAGAATCAATTAACCTTTGTTAATCAGCGAGAACATGGAATCAGTTGAGTTCATAAACAATGGTTTTCAGATGACGAACATCATATAACTCTTATATAGGATCTGTTCTACAGTGAAGAAATCGCACCATTTTTTATGTTATATTTCGATCATTTATTATGTTTTTTTGTTACTATAAATTAATATTATTATATTTTATATTATATGATAATCATATCAAGATACAACATCCACAAATTACAGTAGCTGGTCTTGAATAATTGTTTTAAATTAAATACCTACTGGTTCCAAAAACTTGTGACATATATTATTTATGGTTTAAAATATACTATGTATTTTATACATTGTATATTGATAATTATTTCACAAAAAATCAGGTAACTCAACGTGCTGATTAAATTTATAATTGATTATATGTATTGAGTAACCAACCATTAAAAATAGTTAAATTAAATAGTGTATAAGCGGTGAATTTTTTTTGATATCATACACATGAATATGAGGAATAAAAGATAAATATTAGTTTTATATTGAACGAATATCATTATAGAAAAACTAAAGATGACTATTATGGCATATAGGACAAATGTATTGAATTGGGTTATCTGGGATAGAATTATATGGAAATGACTAAATATCACTAGTTGGATACAGAGAGAGACTTTTGTGTTCATATGACCCATGGAAATTTTTATATAAATTATAAATGTATTCCTATAGTAAATGAACCATTTTTATTAACTCATCTTGAACATACATTTTATTATTAAAATTAAAGTGCTACTATAAGTGAGTATGGTTATTGGTGGAGAATAATAAAAAATAAATTGTGTGAAAATCATTTCACTCATAGTAAATATGGTCCATTAGATGTGAAATGAATTTATATTTTTCAAGAGACTACTCAAAATCCTTATTTTTAATGACGATACATGAATAAGGATGATGACACCCAATAGTTAAGGTTCGATGGGGGCAGTTATGCTTATGGTTTTACAAATGAATTTTAAATGGCATGAGATGATGAAACTGAAATTTAAAGGGAAATTGATGTTGTAGAGGAGGAATATGAAGACATTAACATGGTTAGATATATAGATGGAGATATAGATGAACAATCCTATAGGTAAATGATGATTATAATCATATATAACAATCTATATAAAATAGTGGTTTTAAATAGTTTGATAACAATAATCATTTCATTTTTCAGATGGATGAGGATCTATCTCATCAGTTATAGGAAGCTGATCAACAATTGGATGATTAGGATGTTGGATAATTAGACCCTCAAACAATTGCCAGTCTAGGGATTACATGGAGGGGCCTTTGTCTTATGTGATTAACGATTCATGACCCTATTCTCATGAAATATCCACATCTTGCCTTTGATCCATGCATGCAGAGGAATGTTTACTTTTATATTTTATTTATATTTAATTTATTTATTTATATACTATTTTTTTCATTTTTTTCTTATTTTCACCAATTTTTTCATTGAGTTGATGGATATGTGTGTTCTATATTGCACAATTGTTTTTGTAATGCATTATTCACATGGGATGAGATTCCAATATATGTTTAGAACCACATGTTTGATCATTAGATTGTACAAAAATAAATAATATTTTTATCGAAATTATTTTAATTAATAACATCATATTATAAATTATCTGTAGGGTTTATGGTATCCCATCAATGAGAGAATGTATGATGCTATCTAGATAGAATTGGTGCGATGGTACAAATGAATATTGAGAGTAGTTTTTCTATAATTTTAAGAGGATATGAATGTTGAAAGCATGAGTGATACATTTGTTTGAGACATTATGGGCCCACCGAATAGATTACAGGTCATCTCATGTTTGGAATGTTTTATATTAATACTAAATAAGTTTCAATTTTCAGATGATATTATCAGTAGATAGAAAAAACTAGGGGAGTGATGTGGTTTTACATTGACCATGTAGTCATAAATTCTGTAAGCATATAAAACATATGGTAAGTAATTTTTTTAAAATAATTTATGTAACATTAAATGTAACAGTTTATTTTATATTAAAATAGGTAGACGAATATCCTAATGTTTAGGAGTTCAACATTTATAGGTGGATATACAGTGATCCATTTACTAAATAGATTTTTCATGATATACAGAGCCAAATTATTGTTAGTATCATTTCTTGTCGAGTTTTAAAAATATATCCCAAAAATTCTATAAATGTATTAATTTTAAATTTCAATTGATGAAGTCATATGAGGTCATGATGTCTTAGAAACATATAGAGGGATGGGATGGGACTGATGATCAGACCATTTCCCACCAATTTGATCAGGAAGTATAGATGTGGGTGACCTAGTATGCCCTCACTAAAGTATGAGTTGTTCATATTATCTCTCAATTGACACATGAGAATTGTTATGGCATCATTGTGATGACAGCATCCATCTTGAGAGGAGCTCATGGAGAGCCATCATCATCTATCATAAAGTACCAAGTTAAACCGCGAGCTCATAGTGAGCCTATAGAGAGTAAGTTTTGAGAGAAGGAGGAGATGCCTAAATAGCAGTGGAAGGATATGCATTAATGGAAAGAGTAGCACGAGGAGCCCTGACAATAGCATCACCAGTAGTCGGAGGAGAAGTGTCGATGGCAGTAGCAGTAGCATGACCAGATAGAGTACGTACGACGTCAAACTCTTGGTTTTAGAATGGTGTTCTCTCCACCATCTTCTCCTACTCCTCCAGAGGACCCTCCCCCATAGTGATATATATTTTTTATGATAAATCATTTGATTTTTTTAAAACTAACCATTTATATTACTATTTAGAACATTTTTTATATATATCTGAATGTTGAATTTATTATTATTTACATAATTTTTTATAGTTTTATTACTTTTTTATTTTTCTTAATTTTCTAATTTTATTATTTATTATTTTTAAATATATATTTAAATATATATTTTTTATTTTTTTCGAATATTGATTTTCAATTATTTTAGTGGCATTAATTTTATTATTTCATTATTATTACTGATATTATTGGAATATATTTTGTATTAATATAATTTTAATATTATTATTATATAATTAATATTATTAATAATAATTAATAATAATTTTTTTAATTTATTTATTTTATTAATATTTTCATTTTTTTCCTAAATATTAATATTATTAATATTAATTTATTATTATTATTATATTCAATATTATTTATGTTATTAATATTAGTATTATTATTATTTTCTAATTTTATTTTATTATTACTTTCTATTATTATATAATTTTAATTATAAATATTAATTTATTCAATTTTAAATTTTAATTTTTTTGCTATTTGCGACGAGCGTTTTGCGACTCGAAGTACCCATTACAATTACGAGAATAGTATTTTTGAAGGGTCAATATCCCATCACAAGTATTATTTTTTTCTTATAGTACGTCACAAAAAATTCATTTCGTGGTGCCCTTTTCGACAATGGGGCATTTACAATGGTGTCCCATCACAAATATCTCATCTACTATGATTGAAATATGAGAAAATAGTGATTCCTTAAAAATAAATTATTTAATTTGGTTATTATAATGTACACAAAAAATTAGAATGTATAAATATAGGTCAGAACATCAGGAATTATATGTTGGAAAAATGAATGAAATGTAGTATGGTTGTATATTTTTTCTTTATTTAGATTATTTTTCTGGCATGGAAGGTAGGTAGATTGAATAGATTGTGAACCTGAATGAACCCAAGCCAAAAATCAACATTAATTATTTTAGAAAAATAGTGTTCAAGAAGAATTCACGATCGTTAAAACTTCCATGAGATCATTGTTATTTGAAATTCCACTAGTGAATGTCACCATAGTTTATCTTATCTTTTGAATTACATGGATATATTAAGGTGATATGTAGGTTAATGATATTATGATATTATCATGTGGTAATTAATATAATAAAGTATCTATATATATCACATATAATTTATAAATTTCCAATTTTTATAGTTATAGAAAATTAATATTTGTTTTTAATACTAATTGACAATTTAAATTAATTAGTATAATTGAAATATAATAAGATCATATTATGCTTAAAATGTAGTTTAACGAAAATTTATTCACAAAACACATTGCATTTTTTTAATAACAAAAATAAATATATTAAGGATGAATGATTCCAAATTGTTTGTTTGATATGCATATTATATTATCACTAATTTATTTTAAATATTATAAGAAATAATAATAATAACTGTTACTCTATGAAAATCCATTTCTTAATAAAATAATATAACATTTTATTTTAATAATCGATATAAAAAATAAATTCTTAAATAATATATTTCCAAATTGTCAAAATTTACAGTGCTTTTGAATCATCACTAAAATATTACATTAGGATGATTTTTAAAATTTTTCCTAAATTGATTTTTTAGAAAAATACTAAAAAAATATAGCTATCTCCCGTACACTGGTTTTTATGAGTTAATAATAATATAGGTATCACTAAAAAATAAAATAAAATATATTTATTTGGTAAAACTATTCATTTAATTTATAATATTGGATATATAAAAGGTGTGTATAAAATTTTTAAATATATTTAATATTTTATTTTATATTAATATTCATGTTATAAATTATTGTTTGTGATTCCATTGAAAAAATCACTCTTTGGTTATTAATAATTTCATTAATTTTATTAAACACGTTATTATTGAATATATTATATTTAATATAATTTTAATACTAAAAATTAATCATTATAAAAAAATAATGATATACACTTTATGTGGAGTAATATTAAACAAATATTTTATCACTCTTGAACATTTTTTTCTAAAATTATTTTCTTATTAAAAATGTTCTTGTTAAATTAATGTAATAGGGTAAATTATTATATTTTTAATAAAACCAATTTTTTAGAATAAATAATGAGATACCATGGTAAAATTATAATAAAACGAATGACAAAACTAAGGAGAAAAAGACTGAAATCAATGAAACTATATAATAAAATTTTTTGGGTATGATTTTCATTACAAAATACTTATTAAACATCCCATATTTAAATATTTTTCAGTAATGCCCCTTTAACAGTGAATTGTACTTTTAAATTGTTATAAAAATTCCACTCCCAAAACATATAAAAAGGACCTTAACAACCCTATTTATACATACAGAAAAATAACCTTAGTTTATGGAAATTAACCAAATCAAGCCATCATAATCTTATACATGGTATATATGTATTTCTCCCTTTTAGGGACAACCCCTAAGGACTAACAATTTCTATATGAGTTATTTCATGGGGAAAGTTAAAAAAATCATAAATCACTCATGTTCATTAATTAATATTTCATTATGTATTCTTACACTACCATAAATTCTATTATAACATTATAAAATTAAAAAATATGAATACTAAGTATATTGAAATTTTATTATCATTATAGGCTATTTTTATCTATCAACCACTATTCTCTTTTCAAAAAATAAAAAAAATCATTCCTTACATATGGCTGAAATACAAACTTCATGAATAAATTTTTTATTATTCATCAACAATTCTCAATGATGGTTATTTTAATTTGTATTTACTAAATAAATATAACATTTTAGTCATTAATTTGATTTTTAAATTTGAAATATGTTCCTAACATTTTTTATTAAATGGAAAAAATGGTGTATTTGTGTATCTATAGACTACTGATTCCATGGAACATCATATTTCATTTTTCATAACCACACTATATTCATGGTTATAATAATTTATTTTATAAATTTAAATTAATTTTATGAAATTTTTCTTAAAATATTTCTATTATAATTTAATTACATATTAATGTACAATCATTTGTTCATAAAACATTTATCAAAAACCAATTCATCACTAATTCCAAAAATTGTAATCATTACTGAATAATAGTCGTAATAAATATAAAATATTATAAATAATTAGAAAACAAATATTTAATCACGGATCAATAAATAATGATCAACATTGACTCAATTATTAGTGATTTACACCAACTTTTTAACACATGTGATTAAAAAATTAAATCAAAATAATTTGATGGTAAAAATAAACCATTGTTTACTAATAATATATATATAAATTTTTATAATTAATGAGTATCTAGTGTAATATATAAGAGTAAGGTTCTAATATTGGTTATTAAAATCCCTATGTTAATTATACAAGATGATGAATTACATTGAGATAATTATTTATTGAATATTAAGGAATTTTCAAAATTCTTTCTCTTTTATAGTATCACAATAATTATTTGATACTTCATGAGGTAGGGGATTCCATTCCATGGATTCCATCTTGGAAGCAAATAATGTGCCAGATTCACTATAAGAAAATGAGTGGTTTGAGACAATTAACAGTGGGTTAGAAAATGAAATGACAAAATGGTACTGGTGAAACATATTCCAATGATATATGAAGAATTATAAAAGATGGAAATTCCAGTATCCTAGATGTTTCATTTTCTTCAATGAAGGGGATGCCACTATTTTACTTTTTTTTATGGGTTGAGAGTCAAAAAAATGTAATACTAATGGGAATTATTTCGGACATTTTTTACTTTATAAATGTTATCTTGTCATGTTCTTGTTTATTGCATGGAATAAAGACCATGTGTGTATTGGACCCATAATAAAGGATGACTCGGTGTTGTGGATAAGGCTTCTAGACATATCAGTTATAAACACTAATGTCATGATTGTATTTCATAAGAAATATTCCATTATTTTTTCATTGATATCCAATCCCCAAAACATGTTATTGAAGATATTGTTTTATGGTTTCTTTTTAAAATATAGTAGTGTAAATATGGTTGTGTAGTCATTAGAGAACATGGAAGGATGTTACATGTTTTCAAAAGTTGTTCTCAAGGTGTTTCTAGATTATCAAATGTCAAATTGACAAGAATGTTTCATGAGAGGAGTTCATTTATATGCGATATTCAAATTTGGGTGGAATAATGTTATGGTTCCTTAGAGTACGTTTTAGTTTTTACATCCATATGAATGTCAACAGAAGATAGAAATGATATTAGTGGTGTTTTTGGAATATAAATAGTCTTCATTTATTTATGTTTCATGTAGAGTGTTAGATTCATTAGGTGGAGATTGGGTCCTATTATAAGGATACTAAATTTTATTACATATGTTGAACTAGGATACCTTGAGGGAATGTACCATAGGATTTCATTGCAAGATATATCAGGTAACTGATAACTCATGTTCTTAAAATGAGATATAAAATAAAGCTTCTATTTTTAGGTTCATGTCTATGGAAAAATTCTATATTTCCCCTATTATATATGATATATCAGAACGATAAAAAATATAACATCATCTAAATATACAAAAATTCCCATTATGATGATCAGTAGATAAGGGGAAGGACAATCATTTATTAATGTGGGATCTAAATGTTTCATCACTAGACCAGAAGTAGTTTGATAAAATGGACCCTTTTTCTATGGTTTGGGAATGCTAGATTTAGTGGGACTTCATCATGGCGATGATAATTGACATTAAATAGGACACTGTTACTTATTAAATATTTATTATGAAGTTGTTGATAGAGTTCGGTGTACGAAAAATCTCTTTGGAGTTGTAGAATCTAGATAGGGGTGTTTTGGACACGAATCGAGGTCTGATAAATAGATACCATAGACATGGTACCCAATATTAAATATTCTATAAAATTTAATTGAATTCAAATATTGTAAAATCCATCCTTATTTTATTAGATAAATTCTATATGGAGGCATTAATATGAATTTCACATTGTCAGTTGAATAATTAGATCTTTGCTCTAGTATATTGAGGAGATATAACTATATTGGTATAACAAATATTTTCATTATTACACACTTAAACATTATTTATTACATTATATATTCACTTTTACAACATAGAATATCAATATTTCTAGTGTAATTGTGGATTATGAACATTACGTAACAAATTAAATCATGAAATACATAACTTTATTTAAATATTATTTTACCTATCCACACACATTCATTCGTACTCAACATTGCATGGGATAACATGACGACATAGATAGGAAAATGGTTTACTATAATGAATAGTAATGGAGTAAATGAGTAATAACAAGATGAATAAAGTTCATGTTTGTGAACTGTAATATCAACAGAGCATAAGAGAAACATGAACAAAAAGGCATGATATAACATTATTATCATAACATTGAAATGTGTACACAACATTTTTCATGATTTTAGAATGAGCCAAGGAACATTGAAAATGGAGCATGGGTAAACCATAATTTATATTGAATTAGAATTAGTAAACCCTAATTTCACTCAATGTATCCTGATACTAAACTTTACCAAAGTCATTGGATTGCTTTTAGGGCACACCCTTATTACTCATTTCATTTCATGCATATATCTGTCGAATTGAAAAAATAATATTGATTCATTAAACATTATCATTTTTCAAAAATAAATGAATTTTTATTTCATAAATAAAAATATATAATCAATAAGTATGTTTTCATAATGGTTAATAACCTTGACTGTGAAATGGGTATGGTATTTTTAAAGCAATGACATTGGCTTAGAAAATCGTGGTGCAGTTTTGGAAGCATAATAGCGTGAAAAAAGAATTCATTGAAATGGTTTATTAGAGATAAAGGGATATATAATAATATGTACAAAGAATTAACTTTATGGGTATCTTAATGATACATTTCTCTGTATATTTAATGTAATTTTGATTCATAATATAAAAAAATTTCATGAATGTAATTGAGAAGAGAGAAATTCCTTGTGGAACATCGGAATTGTAATGGATGTACATGGGAGGAATTAATGATAGGAAAAGATGTATCTTATCATTAAAAAATTAAAAACTATTTATGGGGGGGGGTTCAAAATCATACCCCATAATTATTAATTAAAAATACAAGGTTATAGAAACATTAAGAATTGTGGAAAAAATGATAGATGAAGAAATCCCTTATGGAATTTTGGCATTGTAACAGGTGTACATAGGAGGAATTAATGAGATATAAAGTATTATATCATCAATAAAACATAAGGAAAGAATTATAGGGTAGGTTTGAAATCATACCCCATCATTGGTAATTGAAAAAAGGGTATAACAACATATTGAAATTTGGACCAAAATGTGAATGGAAGAAATTCCTTAATTAAGATTGTCATCCCAAAGTCTTGGGAGAGGCTTGAGAAAGACTTTATTGTGACTTTGGGCGCCATTGGAAAATTTTATAGAGATGATTCCATGGTAGGGACGTGATTCAATGGTTTTTAGTGGAGAGAGGGGGAATCTTCATTGAGTTTATATAATAAAAGAGAGGGAATTCATTATTTTTTTGGTTTTGGAAACTATACAATAATCTAATCAAAACAACAAACCATCCCATGGGTTTTTCCTATGGTTTTGTCAAAATGGTAGTGTAAAAAATTATTTTATATGGAAAATTTCCTAAATTCATTAAATATTAATCATTCTTATGTGGACGTTAGTCACACTCTCAAGGAAATTATTTTAAAAGATAAAATGTTTTATATGTCTTGGAGGGTCCACTAAGGAACAATAAATTTAAACCTAAAAATCTAAAATCACATTACATTAAAGTTAAAACATATATTTTCTGAACAAACCATTAATATTATTTTATTACATAACTATTGGGCCATTATGGAGTCATAAAACACATTATATATTAAAAAATTATTTAATTTTTACACAAAAATTCAACTATCTTAAAATATTATGAAAAATTCACTTTTGGATAATTATGATGTCCTAATACCAAAATATTATACATTTTATCTAAATAATATTCAAAATATGTGTTTTTTAACTTTTGAAATAAAAACATACATTTATAAAAAATTCAAGGGTTCTTTCAAAAATAGCTTTCAAAACTTACTAATAATTACAATGGTATTATTAGTAATTATATGATCATTGATATTTAATATAAAGTAATTTAGTAATAATATTTTATTAAAATTATCATTAATTGAAAAATCCATTAATTCATCAGTATATATTTATTAGTTTTGAATTATCTGAAAATATTATGTGTCCATTAAAAAAACATTTACAAGGTAACAATATTAAAATGAATGTATATTCTTTATTACATAAAAAATAATACACATATTATATTTTTAATGTCATGTTACAAAAACACTTATAACACCCACCTATGACCGATGGGTATGATATTTGATGGTGACAGACTCTTGGGGTGACTCGGTTAATATCACTTGTGTGGTAATCTCAATCAACTTCCACTTCTCCCATAGCCAGTTCTGTTTGAGCTTAATGTGTTGAATCATGGCTTGGGAATTTTCCAATCAAATACCAATGACGACACCTCCTTTCTGAGATTAGACCAATGGGTATAAAACAAAGATATTCTACTGGATAAGGCCATTGACTCATTTTTCGGAGTGAATGAGATTTGTTATAGCCCTATATTTATACTAATCGTGTGATCACTGTTCAATGATAATATAATAAATGGAAAAAATTCTAAGCAGTATTTTGAAACCCAGAATCATAAAACTACAAAAGTTAATATGTTATTAACTATTTTAAATAATAAGAAATTTAATTATATCAAGAGAAACTTTCATTGATAAAATTATGGTTCATTACAATCTTCCCCCCTTAAGAAATTTAACCCTCAAAATTCCATTTTCCCACACTATGAAAGATGAGGGTATCTCTACCTCATCACTTCATCGGATTCAACATTTCTTCTTCAAACTTTTGGTTTTTCCACAACACAATGATGAGAGAAATAGTCAAATTTTGTAGAACTTGTTACCTACAATCTATGATGATCACCAGTTTCCCTTCATAGGGGTGGTAATTCTCTAATGGTACCACCTATTGATTGAGTACATGAAATGGGTTAGGTAAGTACTTCCTCTAGAGTGATACATTGAATATGTCAGGTACATGAAATAGTTTTGGTGTTTTTGCTAGTCGATAGGCCACCATCCAATGAAATCAATGATATCCAAAGGGCCGATGTACCTCAAAATTTTATTTCCATTATTCCCAATTCTCAAAAATATCTTCCACTGTGATATGTAGAGGAAGGACGTGTCTCGGACATCCAACTCCAAGTCTTGACAAAGATTATTAGAATTGATATTTTGTCAACTCTGAGCGGCTTGAATGTGCTTCTTGATAGTCTTAACCTTCTCCACCATTTCATCGATCATTTCTAGACCTAGGATTTTTCAATCCCCATGTTCATCCAAACACACTGGTGTTCTATACCACTTCCCATAATGGTCTTCATAAGGATCCATTTGGATGCTTGAGAGGAAACTATAATTGTAAGATAACAAAAAAGTGGAATATAATTATCTAATTATCCATTGAATTCCATTGAGAATGCTATCAATATTTTTTCATGTGTTTGGATAGTCCGCACAGATTTTCCATCAGTTTGTGGATGATAATCTGTAATGATGATTCGCTCAGTATTCATATCATGGTGTAGAATCTTCCATAACATTGATGTTAATCCTGGATCTCAATCAGACAAAATAGAACATGGTACTCTAGGAAGCCCTACCACGTATATGATGTCTATCAATGCCTTTTGATCCAATTTGAAGTCCTCTGGGAATTGTAATAAAGTGTCCAGTAATTTTGAGACATTCCAAAACAACCCTGATATCATTATTTCGTTTGGATGTCTTTGTAAATCCAGTGACAGAGTCCATGGTGATGTTCTCCTATTTCCATGCTGGTATGGGTAAAGGATTCATCATCCCCTTAGACTTCTTTCTATCATCTGTTACATTCTGACATATTGGAAACATTGACGAATACTCAACGATCTCCCTCATTATGATATCCAACCAATAATGCACTTGGAGAACTCTATACATCATTATTTTTCATGGGTGAATAGATAAAGTCAAACTATGTACATCGTCTAAATGTTCTTTGTTTAACTCCTGAAATTATAGAACGCATAATGTTTTCCAAAAAATCACAATTCATTCTTCATTAATATTGAACTTATAGGATTTCCCTTTTCTGAAAGTTTCCACTTTCATCTATATTCCCACATCGTCTATTTGAGCATCTATTAACCATTCCAAAAGAGAGGGTCGATCAATCATTTGGGAAAGTATTAATGATGTTCACTTGTTTATGATTATCATGTCCATATTCATAAAATCTATGAATATTGGATCCTTTTAAATTCTCATCAATGATAGAATAGATGGGTCCTTTTTTCATAGATCAGCTTCCACCTTATTCTCTTTTCTTTGGGTGGCTATGGATTGATAATTTATAGTCTAAGATAAGATCTAACCATCATTGTTGGCACATATTCCACTCTTTCTGTTTGAATATATACATGAGGCTTTTTTGATCTGTGAATATTTCACACTTCACACCAATGAGGTAATGTCCACAGATTCTTAATATGAAGATTACTACATCCAACACTATATCATGTGTTGGATCATTTTTCTCTGGAACATTCAATATCCATAAATCATTGGAAATGAATTTGTCTTTTTACCTAAAATTACAACATTGGGAGACTTATAAAATTATCAAAAATAACATTCCCAGATACATCAACATGTTATAAAACACATATATAATTTTTTACTCTAATGATTTAATATCCCTCCTGCTGGGGTCTAAATGTTCATAAAAACATAAAAGTTATACTAATAGGTAATGAATTTAACTACATTACGACATAACCAAATTTTTAGTAGTGGTTACAAGTAATTCATTCACCACTATCCATATTTGCATAGTACATCTCATGCTATCTTGATCATAGAGATTTTTTATTCTCATCATGCTTTTTAGCTGTTGCAATAGAGTATTTTCATGGTTAATGTCTAACTTCTCCACATTTATTTCATAGAACTAGTTAAGATACCATAAATGGGACATTGTTTCCATCAATAAAATTATCATTCCATTCATGTAAATTTGATACTTTGTGTAATTCCATTCTTTATATAAAACATCTCCTAGTCCCTTTGTGACATTTCCTTTGGTGCCTCCTTCCACACTTGTTGTATGATGGAAATTGTTTATTCTTCCCCCTGTCAACATTATCAGATGGACATTCATGAGATTTAATCTTCTTATTCCTTAATTTCATTAGGGAATTAATAAAAGATCCAATTATTCATCGTGATTTTTGATATCTAGTTTTGAACAATCACAATATGTCCTACCTGAACTCCCATTTGATTGGGAAAATCATTAGGAAATTCATCACGTTTCCCTTATCATTGGTAGTTATCTATATTCTTCAAATTTCTGGACATTTCGTAGAATAAAAGGAAAATTAGGGATTTGTATCATAACATTTTAAACTCATAATGAAGAATCCACTAACATAAAATTGATAACTTTAAATTAAAATTTCTCCTTAACTTATAAATTTATATACTTCAATATATTTAATCCATGATCTACTTCCCAAAATATATTTTAAATGGATTTTTTTAATCCATTAATAATGGTCCTTATTAATATTATTAATTTAAAAATGAATATACCCTGGGATATTTGTAACCCAATGTGCAGCAAGGCCCTTTGTCATTCACTAGTTCCCATTCATGTCTAGCTCTATGTTTTGTTTTCAACTTTAACCCCTAGATATATCAGTACCAGAGGCGAATCTACCTTCCCATATCGATAAAGTTATGTATTTACTTGATAAAACACTTTCTCAATACTAACCAAAATTTCGGAATGTATTTATTATAACTTTTCTTTTACCTATGACTTTTACAAGGGTTTTCTAATCCTAATCCCAAAAATAACTAAAGCAATCCTAGAATACCAACTATAACAAACCTTCTACTTATAATACATTTAATCATAAATTATTACATAAAATATTCACATGATAAAACATATATGATCGATATGTTTGGTGACTTTGGGATTAAAAAAATTACATAAAAACATAAAATAGGAAATAAACATCTTTATTGAAAACATATTTTAAATGACCACAAACATTCCTTCATACATAGAATTGCCTGGGATAACCTGATGACATGTATAAGAAAATGGTGATATATAAAGCACAATAAGGGATTAAAAAAGGAATATCATAAAAAATATAATGCATGTTATGTAATATGAATATCAATGGAGCATAATAGAAACATTAACCAAAAACCAGATATAGCATGATATCATAACACATAAATGTGGAGAAATCATTTAACATGATTTTAGCTTTATACAATGATCATTGCACGTGGATCAGGAGTTAATTAATATTTCACATGAATTAACATGAGTAAACCGACATTTCAATTCACATGTCATGATTCTAATATTTACCCAATGCATTGAAGTTTTATCAGGGCACACCCTTCTTAATCATTTCATTTCATGCATAAGTGTGAAACATGGATAACTTAACATGGATGTGTTAACCATAATTTTTAGTCCCAAATAATTTAATGTGTAATATATATATGATACAATATACTAAATAAGTATGTGTTCATAAATTTGAGCACCCTTGGTAGATAAATGTGCATGGTATTAACAACACAATGACTTTGGCTTGAAAAATCACAGTGCAATTTTTGAAGCATAACATTGTGACATAATAATTAATACAAATGTTTGATTAGGTGTGAAGGGGTATCTAATTATATGTATATGATATTTACATTAATGGGGTCTTATTTACACATTTCCCAACATTTGTATGGGTTTTCAATTCATAATATAAATTAATATCTAGAATGTAAATGATGAGAGAGAAATTCTTTCCAGAAATCCGGCATTGTAAAGAGTGTACATGGGAGGAATTAATTATATAGAAAGATATCTCTAATCATTAAAAAATAAGAATGGAATTATGGGGAAGTTGAAAAATCATACCCCAATATTTTTGATTTATAATATAATGGTACATAAACATAATAAAATGTGGAAAAAAATATCAAAGGAAGAATTCCCTTAAAATATTTCGGCATGGTAATACGTGTATATTAGAGGTATTATTGATAGATAAAGGTGTATGTCATCAATAAAATATAACTTAATATTTATAGGTGAGGTTACAAATAATACCCAACATTTTGAATTGATAAAAGGTTAAAACAACATAATAAAATTTGGAAAAAATGAGAAAAGAATAAATCCCTTACTTGGAAATATGATCCCAAAGGCTTGGGAGAGGGTTGAGAGAGGCTTAATTTGAAAATGGGGTGCCATGTATAGTTTTGTTTGGAGATTATGTCAGGGTAGGGACGTTCTCTAAAGGATTCGAGTGATGAGTAATGGGATCATGGATGAGTTTATATTGGAAAGAGAGAGAATTCTTTATTTTTTAGGTTTTGGACAACAAACATTAAACTAAACAAAACAATGAACCATCCTTTAGTTCTTGCCCATATTTTTTTAAATTTGAGTGTAGAACATTATTTTATATGGAAAATGGCCTAATGTCTTAAAATTTTAGGATTTCATATGTGGAGATGAGTCACACAATCAATTAAAATTATTTTAAAAGTTAACGTTTTTTCTTGTTTTTGAGGGTCCACTAAGGAAATATCAAATCAACCAAACAAATGTAAAATAACATTATTTTAAAGGTAAAATATATATAGTGTGAACATCCCATTTATAGTAATTTATTATGTAACAATTAGGTCATTAGTATGTAATAAAACACATTATATATTAAAACGATATTTATTATTTACCAAAAAATTCAACTGTCTCAAAAAATTATGAAAAATCCCCCATTGTATAATTTTGATGTCCTACTTAGAAAAATAATATTCATTATTTATAAATAATTTTCTATTTATGATAATTTTTATTTTTAGAATAAACATTAACATTGATAGAAAATTCATGGGTTTTGTCAAAAACAACTTTCAGTCCTTAATAAAAATTACAATTGTATTCATAAAAAATAAAAAATATTATTTTTAATACAAATTAATTTATTAATAATATTTTATTAAAATAATATTTGTTTAAAAAATAAATTAATTCATAAATACAGACTTATTAATTGAATATTAACTAAAATAAAATTTCTGCATTAAGAAAACATTTACCTGGTATCTATAATAAAATGAATTCATGTTATTTAATATATAGAAAAATAATGCACATTATCATAGTTATATGATCTTGTTAGATAAACCCTTACATCACCCACATTGGACCGAAGGGTAAGGTGTGCGATGGGGACAAACTCTTGGGGATGCTCCTAAAAAATCACTTTGGTGGTAATCACTATCAACATCCACTTTTACTATTGGCGGTTTCATTTGAGCTTAATGTGTTGAAGCTTCACTTGGGATTAGTCCAGATCCAAGCCCAACGATTCCACCGCCTTTCTGAGCTCTCAAAAATGGGATTCTTAAAGAGAAAATATACTCGATGAGGCCAACGCTTCTTTTTTCCTGTGTAAATATGATTTCATAAAGCCAAATATTGATACTAATAATGCGATCACTATTCAACGACTATATTAGAAACTGTTTCTATTCATAAATGTATTTTAAATTTCATAATCATAAAACAAAGGAAGTTCTTAGGTATCATATGAGATTTTGATAATAATACATGTAATTAAATCAAGAGGAATTTTCATTAACAAAATTTTGTGTTATTATAATCTTCCCTCCTTAAGAATGTTTTCACTCATAATGTTCTTTTCCGACACTGAAACAGATGAGGGTTACTCTACTTTGTCACTTCCACTGATTCCCGCAATGCCTCTTCAAAACATGTTGTTATTTCACAACACCTAGAAATGGGGATTGTCTTATTTTGTAGATCTTTTAAACTATGATATAACATCTTCACCATATTCACTTCATATGAAAGTTCATTCTCCAATGGTACCGTCTAGTGATTGAGTACAGGTGATGGGACATGTATGTACTTCCTCAACAGTGATACATGGAATACATCATGTACATAGGATATGATCGGTGTGAGTGATAGTCGATAGGGAACTAATAAAATGTGATCAAGGATCTAAAAAGTGATTATGTACCTTGGACTAATCATTACCTTCTTCCCAAATCTCATAATTCACTTCCTCCTAGATATATGGAGGAACGTCATTTCCCCGATATCAAAATCAAGGTCTTGACGACGATTATCATCATAGCTATTTGGTCTGCTCTAATCAGCTTTAATGTACTTCTTACTATTCTTAACCTTCTCCAACATATCTTTGACCATTTCTGGACCAAAGAGTATTCACTCCCCAGCTTCATCTCTACATGTCAGTGTTCTACACCTCTTCCCATAATGGGTTTCATAAGGAGACATTTGGATGAATGAGTGGAAACTGTAATTGTAAAAGAAATCAATAAGAGGAATATGTTTATCCCATCCAATTTTTATGTCCATTGAGCATGCTCTTGACATTTCCTTAAGTGTATGGATTGTCCTCTTATATTGGCCATCAGTTTGGGGATGATATTTCGTACTGATGTTTAGCTCAGTATTTAGAGAATGTTGAAGACTCCTGTAGAACATAGAGGTAAATATTGGATCTTGATCAGACACAATAAAAAGTGGTACTCCATGCATCCATTTCTCTTATATAATGTATATATGTTCCAGTTTCTCCAATGAGAAATATTTTTGAATTTCAATTAAGTGTGCTGTATTTTTAAGACGATCCACAATAACCCAGGTAGAATTGTTTCATTTGGACGTCTTCAGAAGTACATTGATAATTTCCATGGGGATGCTCTCCCATTTTCATGCTGGTATAGGTAATTTTTGCATCATCCACTTAGACTTTTGCCTCTCAGACATTACAACTGAACATAAAAAGAACATGAAGGTATACTCATATATCTCTCTCATTATGTTATCCCGCCAATAATACTCTTGGAGATCTTGATACATCTTTGTGTTTCTTGGGGGAAGGCAACAATTCAAACTATTTTCATCGTCCAAATGTTATTTCATTAACTGAAGACATGATGGAACACATAGTCTTTTACAAAATCTCACAATTACTTCTTCATTAACATTGGACATAGATGATTTCTCTTTTATTATAGTTACATATTTCTTTTGAATTACCACATCATCCTTTTGAGTATTCTTCTACCATTCCAAAATGATGTTTGACCAATAATTTATGGAAGATTGAGGATGTTCCCTTATTTGTGATTCCCATGCCAATATTCATCAAATAAAATAATTTTGGAAAATTTTCAATTCATTTCCAAGATAGAATAGCTGGGTCCTTTCTATATAGAGGATTAATCACCTTTATCGCTTTTCCAGTGTAGTAATTGGTTGAAATGTTATAGACTTTGATCTAATATTATCCTCTTCATTGGTGTATATTCAACTCTTTCCGTTTGACTATATACTTGATGATTTTGTGATCCATGTATATTTCACACTTCTCCCCATAGAGGTAATGTCACCCAATTTTTAATACAAATATTACTACAACCTACTATAGATCATATATTGTATAGTTTATCTCATGAACATTCAATTGCCTTGATGTATGGGCAATGACTCTATCTTTTTTACAAAAATTACATAAAATGGAAACTTATAAAAAATTCATAAATAACATTCCTACAAACATCAACTTGTGATACGAGAAATAAAGATATTTATTTCCCGAATCATTTAATATCACTTATTTTGGGGACTACATGTTCTTAGAAAACATAAAAGTCATACTAGTAGTACATGAATTGAAATGAATTATGACATACACTACTTTGAAGTAATGGTTACATGTAATACATTCATCACTATCTATATAATCCCAGTTCTTCTTGTGCTCCCTTAATCATGGATATTGTTGATGATCATCATTATTATCTATCATTGCAATAGATAATAGTCTTAAGTAATGTCCAAATTATACCCATTTATAGCATATAACTATGTAAGATGACATAGAGGTAACATTTTTCCATAAATAAATATTTCTATTATTTCCTAGAAATTTTATTATTTATGGCCAACCTTTTCACTCATAAAACATCTCTCGGTCCTTTTGTGACATTTACCTTAGTGCCTCTTTCCCCACTTGTTGCATGAAGGAAATTTTTTATTCTTCCACATATACACATTATCAGATGAAATTCCATGAGATTTCATATTCCTATTATTTGAATTTCATGGGAAATCAACAATGATCAAATTGCTAATATTTATTTTTTGTAGTTGGTTTGGCATAATAATTAATAGTATTACTTGAGCTCCAATTTTAATGGGAATCACTTTGGGTCATTGATCAAGATTCCATTTTCATTGGATGTTAACTATATTCCTCATATTACTGGCCATTTCCTAGAATAAAATGAAAATTAGGGATGTGTATATTTAAATTTTTAACACATAATGGAGAATCCAATGACATTTAAGGGATAACATATAAAATTCATTTATCTCCATAACATATAAAGTTATAGGCTTGAATCTATGTTATCCATGATCTACTTGCAAACATATATTCTGATAGGATTTTTATTATTCATGTAGAAATTGTTCATAATATGCTAATGAATTTACCAAAGCATATCCCCGGGGAGTGTCGTAACCAAGAGTGGAGAATGGTCCATTATTGTGCACCAGTTCTAGTTCGAGTTTACCTCAAAGCGGTGTTTTTGGGGTTCAGCCCTAGATACATTTTTATTAGAGCCTCGTTATCCTCCTCATATCTTTACATGGATGTATATATCTGATTAACCACATAATCAATACTCAAATAATTTTTTTGGTATTTTTATTATAATTAGTCTTATCCCTAATGCTTTCACTAGGGTTTTTTAATCATAATCACAAAAATAAATAAACCTATACTATAATACCAACTATAATAGCACATCACATTATTAATCATTTTAATATAAAATATTACATAAAATAATCACTTGATAAAGCATAGAATATTGAGAGTTCTAGTGTATTTTGGGATTATGAACATTAGAAAAAAACATAAAACATGAAATGAAAACCTTTATTAAAAATATCTTTTACATGACCGCACACATTCCTTCGTACATAGGATTACATGGGATAACCATAGGACATGAAAAAGAAAATGGTGATCTATAAATCCCATTAAGGGATTAAATGAGGCCTAATAGGTAGAATACATTTCTTATTAGAAGTAGTAATATCAATGGATCATAAGATAAACATGAACATGATGGCATGATATAACATGATTATCATAACATAGAAATGAGGAAAGAACAATTTGAATGTTTTTTTTCATGATCTAAGTCACATTTCACATGGATAATGATAAAACACTCATTTTAATTGAATTAAAATGAGTTAACACACATTGAAAATGATTATCATGATATGATTCTTCACCGATTGCATTGGACAACTATCACAGAAAACCATTCTTAATCGATTCATTTCATGCATAAGTGTGCAACATGGATACCATAAAATGGATTCATTGAACATCATCATTTCTTCCACGATAATGGAATTTTGGATTTCATATATGAAACTATATAATAATTACATATGTGTTAATAATGGTGAATACCCTTGATAGAGAAATGGGCATGGTATTCACTACCCAATGACATTGGTTTGAAAAATCACGACTCAATTTCCGAAGCTTAACGACATGACATAAGAATTCATAGAAATTTTTGATGAGAGATGAAGGGGAATATCATCATATGTACATTAAAGGGACATTATGGGTTCATATATATTCATGTCCCAACATGTGTAACGAAGTAACGATTTATAATATAAACGAATTTCTTGAATTTAAATGAGAAGAAAAGATTTTTTGACGGAATTTCGGCATGGTAACAAGTGTACATGGGGGGAATAATTAAAGAGTAAGATGTCAATAATAATTTAAAAATAAGGAGGGAATTATAGTGGTGATGTGAAATCATAACCCAATATTTTTAGTTGAAATTATAAGGGTATTAGAACATAAGAAAACACAGACAAAAATTTGAGAGGAAGAAATCCCTTATGGAATTTCGGCAGGGTAACAGGTCTACATAGGAGAAATTAATGAGTATTAACATGTATATCTTCCCTAAAACATAATTAGGGAATTATAGGAGGGGTGAGAAATCATTCCCCAAAATTTTTAATTGTAAAAATGTAATAACAACATAATAAAATTTTGAAAACAAATGTGAAAGGATGAAATCAAATACATGGATGTGTGATCCCAAAGGCGTGGGAGAGGAATTAAAGTGGCTTCATGGGAACATGGGTAGCCATGGGAGGATTTTAGAGAGAAGAGGTAATGGTAAGGATGTCTAAAAATGA
The DNA here is from genome assembly GCA_963277665.1 of Viscum album. NCBI lineage: Eukaryota > Viridiplantae > Streptophyta > Magnoliopsida > Santalales > Viscaceae > Viscum > Viscum album. Next base: position 603,658,705 of record OY728166.1, read on the forward strand.
TTTTATTAAAGGGATGTGTGAGATTGTGTGGGTTTATATAGGAAAAGAGAGAAAATTATTTATTATTTACGTGTTTGACACCACACATTTAATAAAACTAAACCATAAACCATACCATGGTTTTTTAAAAAATGGATTAAGTAAATTTTATTTTATACCTCCATTGGCAGATATTCTTAAGATATTAGGCTTTATTATGTGGAGGTGAGTCACACTCTCAAGGAAATATTTTTAAAAGTTAGAATGTTTTATAAGTATTGAAGGGGCCACTAAGGAATTGTAAAAATAACCAAAAAAATCCAATATCACATTATTTTGAAAGTAAAACATATATTGGATGAAAATAACACATATAATATTTTATTACATCTCTTTTGGGTCATTATGATGTCATAAAAACATTATATACTAAAATGATATTAATCTTTTACTGAAACATTCCATTGTCTCAGATAATTATGAAAAATTCTTTGTTTGTTAATTTTGACATCTGGATTACAAAATAAAAAATATGATATTCTAGATAATTTTCATAATATGTTAATATTTACTTTAAAAAATTGAAATTTATAAAAAATTCAATTGTTTTTTCAAATGCATCTTTCAATCATTAATAAAAATTTCAATTGTATTCATAAAAATTTTATGATCATTTTTATTTATATAAATAAATTAGTAATATTATTTTATTATAATACTATTTAATTCAAAATTTCATTAATTCATTAAAATATATTTTTTAATTGAATATTTACTAAAATTACTAATTTTTATTTAAAAAATATTTATAATGTAATAGTGATAAAATGAATGTATATTCTATTTTTATAAAAAATAATGAACATAATCATAGTGCTAATGTATTGAAATTTAACCCCTTATAACACCCATATAGGACAGAATGGTAAGAATTGTGATGGTGACAGACATGTGGGGTGGATTGGATAACATTTCTAGGGTGGTAATCTCTCTTAACTTCCATGTCTCCTATAGGTTGTTACATTCGAGATTAAAATGTTTAAGCTCCTATTGGGATTGGTCAAAGGGGAAAGTCAATGATGCCTCTGCCTTTACGAGCTCTGAAAAATGGTATTCTAATCGAGAAATTATACTAGATGAGTCCATCACATTCTTTTTCTATGTAAATTGGATTTGATAAAGCCCAATATTTATACTAATCATGTGGTGACTAGTAAACAACTATATTACTAAGAGTAATAATTCTTAAAGGTGTTTCGATATGAAAAATCAAAAAACCATAGAATTTCATATGTTATATAAACATTTATAATAATATGATGTTTAATTACATCATGATGTATTTTCATTAATAATAGGTTGGGTCGATACAGGTGGTATCTTGGAATATTAATGTATCTCGGAGTTGAGAAACAATAAATAACTATAGGAAAATCATGATTGGATGTTGGGACTATTTTCGGTAATGGATTGAACATGAAAATACTGTTCTAGTGGAAAATTTTTGGACTCAACATGTAAAAAAATCTCATCCCATTATTTCTTTGTGTACATCCCCATAAATGTAGTGAGTAAAATTTATTAAAGGAGAAATTTCTCTCAACAGTAATATCAAAGTATTCTCCCTACATCAATAAATGTTTTCTCATGACAATTTCTCAATTCCCTACAATTTTACTTGATATTTCCAAAATCTATAACATCTATAGAGTTATTTTTTCTCAATAACCTTCTAGATAAATTTATGAAATACATAAAAGGGAGAATGATTTTTTGGAATCAATCGGTCTACTTTTGAAATAATGTTATGAGATACCATTTGGTTATGATTTAAAACCTTTTTTCTATTGGTTTTCATAAATTTATGATATTTTGATATCATTTCTCACAAATTTATAAGGTTATTAATTTTTTGGTCCTATATCTCCCTAAACATTATTTTTCATGGTGTTATAACTCATTAGATAATTAATAATGGAGATTTATAGATTTTTTTCAAAAGATATTGTGTGGTATATCTAGTATATTTCATCCTCCAAAAGGTGGAATTATTAGATATGATCACACTATGATTATAAAATATATATTGTTCTATGAAATAATTACTGATTATGAAATTATTTCATGATATGTTAATATTATATTACTTTCATATGATTAGGCATCAAGAATGATGTTTTTCACCACAGACTCTTATATCATGTTAAGTGTCTGATTATTTGAGATTACATGTCATATAATCAGAATATTTGGAAAACTGTTATTGTTAAATGTTGTTTTAAATAATATTTTATTCTCATTATAATTTTTTATCATATTATTAATTTTTAAAAATATGGTAAATTTTAGGTGGATTTATTATTATTGAGCGTCATACCACAACCATATATTATAATTACATTCACATGATTATGAATATGAATATAAATTATGATATTTTTATAGTGGTTTTATTATTCAGAAAAAATTAAAAGTACTAAATTATATATTGATAGTCCTAAATGAAACATAACATATGGTTCTTGGGATTATGAGATTATTTTATATATTTCAGGTAATTATTATTAAAAGTATATAAAATAATGATATATTTAACTTACGATGCTTCACTTGGTTTTAAATAAAACCTACAATGAATGTGTATATTGAATCAGACCTTCTAGTGTGGGTCTAGTGTTCTTTATTTGGAATTTGTGTAGGTTATAGATATTGTTGTTTTTCACACCCACCAAATAAGAATCATATAAAATTACAAAGGAAGGAGTACCTGGATATGAGATTTACCTTCCCCACAAATGTAAAGGAACTAGTATATGTAGATCGCATGAGCCTCTATGGGAATCATGTTCGCGTGACCATTTGAGGGTCACATGATGAATTCATGTGCAATACATAACCTATAAAAAATCCTAAGGATCCCCCCTTAAAACAAACCTTCCTATACTTATGAAGGCTCTCTAGTAATCATAATGAGCACCCCCCAGCCACATGGTTATTCATTGGAGTGTTCCTAAAAATACATCAAATATTATTCTAAGAATATCATAGAATAATATTCAAAAAAAGAGAACTCAAGTGGTATAAAATATGATTTCCATATAATTTTGTGGAATAATATAATTACATGATGGTATCTAAGAAAACTCTCAAGACCCCAAAAACATTGTAGTAAAAAACCGAAGAGAAAAATGGGAGGTGAAAAGTGGAATGCATGATCGCTGAAGGAAATGATAAAGGACCCTATCTGTAAAGAACATTGAGTTCCTAGAGAGAGGTTTGCATCATCACACAAATTCACTCGGACTGTTGATCCTCTCTACATGGAATTCCATGGGTATGTCTGGGAAACATCGTGATTCCCCTTCAGTGCACTCGAAAAAAACTGATAAATGTTTCAACAAATTGCTAGAGCACCGTCATATGATCCATATTGGTAATAAGAGGAATTCTAAAAATTGAGTAAACATCGTAGAAATGAGTCATAAAAATTTTCATAATACATGAAATTATTAAAATAACGTAATGTTGGTAAAGAGGGTGGAATGAAGAGCTATCTCGGTCACTATGAAACATCTGAAGTGCCTAATAAATCCACACAATGGTCCCGTGAGACCCCAATCAATCAATCCTTTTCTCACGAAATTCCCTAGACAAGTCATGAAGCTTCTCATCGATGTCATTCAATCGGTGTTGGGGACAACTGAAGGCCCATTAGAATGTATGTAGGACTAGACAAGAAGTCTATTAACATGCCTATAGGATTAGGAAATTATTCATTAATTTTCTATAATCAAATAAAAAAATCCTTGTTGGAAAAGACTCGTATCCATAGAAAATTAGGCGACACACTCCGAAACCCCATCACAAAGGCTAACGAAACCACACATAGCAAGTCTAATTCCCCAAATCCAACCTATATCTCCTAAAAATATGATGTAAAAATCAGATATCATCTACGATGGGGAGGCATAAAAATTACCCACCATAGTATGAAAAATAAACTAGTGAATACCTGATAGAAACAACTGAGTGAAAAAAACCCAACAATCGAAGAAACATTCTCAGAGCAACTGATCATTCTACCGTCTAGTCTTCAGTCAGGTAATATTCTAGCAAACAGTTTCAGAAATCGTGCACCATACATAAGGTAATTAACATGATTATTAATATAACATTCAAAGTGCCAATGGAAAGGAATTTGAAAATACTCACATGTCTTTCATGTCACATGAGACTCAAAATAAACTTCTATTTAATTGACCTATGGAATTTTCATTACCCAGGAAAGCACCAATATCATAATTGGATGACATAATTGAAATATATGTTCACCAACACTCATTCACATTGCACGATTCAGTTTAGGTCATTTGATAGTTCTAGAACACACCTATATTTTGCGACATTCCTTCAGTATGATATTTGGGACCTGTAAAGTCCTCCTAATATTTCAAATATTGTAATACGGTCCCCCAAGGCACAAAACATTAGTCTCATGAAACCCTCTGGGTCAATATTCTAATTCTTGTGACCTCCAACAGATACAACGCCTGAATAATATAATGGGCCCAAATCATGTTATCCATATCTCACAATTTTATCTGGGCATGACAACTATGCTCCCGCAAAAACCTTTTGAAATGAAAATCAAGACCTGAAACACCCCTTAAATAAGTCACCTAATATTTTCAATTCTCTTTAGACATGCCATCCAGGTCTCATGATGACCTCTGATGATGTTATCAAAGTACATGAAATCATTTGAATCATGTTGCAATGGATATTGTGACACCCACATATGTGTTGAAAAATGTCATGTGATGGCTTCTAGTACATGCCAACTGGAACATGTTGTGTCTGAAGAATAAGTCATTTGGAGCATGTGATACCCACTTTAAAAAGGCAGCCTAGTCATGTGATGGATCCAATGAAATATGAATTGGGTCATGCATCACACTCTAGGAAAGTAGTAAGGGAATCCTCAGAGAATAAACACTAATACAAATAGAAACCTCTGAGTTTAATCTACGATCAATAGGGAAATATTAGTGTGTAAGCCTCGATCAATAGAGAAACCTCAGTGTGTAAGCCCAAATATTATGGGAACTACGAAACAATATGATTCTTATAATATTTAGTATAGGTAGGCTACATTTTTGAGGTTTATGCTCCATACTAATCTTTTAGGTTTATCCTACTATCAAATCCCATATTTGGAGAAATGACATTGATTAGTTTCTAACAGTTTTTTCTAAAAATGAGAATATCTCAGAAGAGATTAGGGCGTTGAACTAATCATATCATTTTAACTATTCACCCCATCTTTATATGGTAAACCTCAGAACATAGGACCCAATTACCGACATAATATAGTATGTCCTTGATCAATAGGGAATCAATCTTGGTACCGACCCCTAGCATTCTTGAAAACTTATGGATGGTCATAATGACCCCGAGTTTCATTTTATACCTTATCATATGCGCATGTTAGGGGATAAGTTAACTATAAGAACACTGATTCCCTCCATACTTAGGATACGATGGAAACCATCTCCCAGACCAATATCTATAAAAAAATCCATAAGGGGTGTCCTAGTACACAAGTACCGTTTCAATATTTCATAAGGTTGATTATTTATTCCATATTGTTTCTCACATGTAGAAAAAATCAAGTAGGATTATGGAGACATAATGAATAATTAATTATGAACAATGAATTTCCATTAACCATGTAGATTATAGTATTTAATCCCAAATGAGATATGTTGTATTAAAACCCCTCATAATTGGGAAAATATCCTGTTTCCATTACAAAATGATTGTTTGGACTACAATGACTCTGATTCCTTCAATGAACAGGTTATGAAAGTAGTGTCACTAAGTCCCAAAGTCAAATATTTTGTGTTTTAGTACCCTCACATATGTCATCTCTCCATGATTGTAAACTGCACAGGATTAATGAACTATGTGGGTTTTGATTTCTACAATGATGAGAATATGTTGGAAGCCCCATAATGGCTCAATTACCTCCTATGAGTACATACTCTATCCTCACGTGGCAACACTTTCTAAACCATTCGTTCAAAAAACATCATAAAACAATTCGATATTGACTACTACCTGTATGGACGAAGAACATCAAATACATACCAATTTGTTCACTATTGAAACCACACTCCCATTAGTTCATAAATGAGGTTCCCTTTCATTGTTGAATGATTGAATTAAACAATGAGTCATCTTTTCAGGGAGACCAGACCTATATCAGTATTAGGAAAACATACATGAACATATCACAAATCTATAAGATTTTCATAAATTTTGGAAATATGTACCCCAAAATGGTGGTATGATCCTGAACTCCCATTTTCCCAACCAATGTGAGTCCCCAAGAGTCACTTGGCGTGAAAACCCAGATGACCAATGATCTATGGGAAGCAAGTTAGAACAAAATGATTGTAAAGATTTAATCACTTCCATGAAACTTGATTCTATGTATATAAAATGATACATTCACTAGATATCCCATGATAGATACAATATCCTTCAAAAATTCACTCCCTCATCAATCTACTAACTATGTACATAGTGACTGCACTGAACAATAAGGTTCCCCATGCATTCTTCAGTGATAGAACTGCATTTCCATCATTCTTGAATATCTTTCCTTTAAATCTATAATACATTTCATTAGAATAAAAAATATTTATATTGTTTAGCTGATAAGAATACCATCTACAAGAAATATTTGACACACTATATAGGTCTTTGCAGAAATTATAAACAATAAAAATTCAATCATTAGTGATGACACCAAAGTTATGTAAATTTCAGGTGAATCATAAATTCCTAGAATTATGTATAAACATTGGCATCTTTATTATAGTCCAAGATCCCAAATAAACCATAAAACATAAATTCATAAACTCATGTTCATCACACATGGTGAAATCACATAACCATTAAAAACCTAATCAAATGGAAATGATCCTTTTAGCTAGATATAAGGAATTTATATATATAATTTTTTTTAGCTACATAATTGTTCAATATACCTCACGTCTTATTTAAAATATGTAACCAACCAATCCATCACCTCCCCAAGAAGATGACTTGAATGATATAATTACAATTTTGAGTCAAAATAAACATTTTATACCTGAGAGGTTACTTGTTCTCACCTACCATAAGGCCTCAAGCATACATCCCAATAAGGTAAAGGATATTGACTATACAATGGGGTCTAATAGTTTCATTGGAGGGGTTGTTCCCTCTTTGTATATTTTAAAAATAATTGATAATAATTCTATCTCATTAACATAAGAACCATCATAGTACATTTGTTAGTCCAAATTAAACCACATCATGCTATAATAAATGACTTGAAATCACACATACTTGAATAATCATGCTCTAAAAATAAGTGGTCATCTACTGGGATAACCATTAATACAAAAAAAATACATGGCTCCTCCTGCAACTATGACGTGTACCGTTGAACCAATATCAACAATAGACAAGATACTCCAACCCAATCTTGAGACTCCACAAGTGATAAAATTCCTGATCTAATAGAACAATTCCTCCACCTGATTGACTAATAAATCTACTATGTAACAATATAGAAGATATATTATGTTAAAGAACACTAAGGTTCCTTTACATGGGGTGAACAATACTTCTCAATAGGACACCACCAATGGTGAACCAATAATCTAATTTCATACCGTGTGAATCCCCAATTGATATTCAAATCCATGAAAAATAAAATATACATTAGAATATAATAAATAAACATGGGGTTAAATTAATACAAATATAAAATCCAACATTGAGTAATAGTATAACAATCAGGGTTAATCTTACCCTTCCCTGGACCGAACTAGTGTATTATTAATTTGCAACTCACTTTATAAATTAGAATCATACATGTCTTATATATCTCTATAGGTTGTACAAGGAATATTAAATGAATCATTCCCAAACAACATATCATAGGTTGTAACTATTGGTACTCACACATCCACTCTTAGAAAAAAAGGAATTGGTTTAAAATTTTCCATTGGGTATAATCATCCCTAAAATATCCTCCATTTAATATCATATATAGGCTCTCAATGTATCCCTTAAATTATAAAAAAACATGAGGCCCCCACTTTATATAGGTTAAATGTATATTGATATGTTGTACATGGTTCTCCCTAGTTATTACCATGGTCTTGAGCATGATCTTCAAATGAAAAAAAAATGACATTGAGGCCAATGTAAGAGTATGAAACCATACAACGAGTTCCTCAAACACATCAAAATCATATGGTTACAAAAAAGGAGAAAATTATCTTTACCAAAATCTACAATATCTACTGATCCAAGGTTTACAACAAGCATCAAAGTGAATAAAAATTAACATGAATTCCCACATAGTTTTCTCAATATTTTAGATGAACACCTCAAGTGAATGATACTATAATAGGGTCCTCTCAATAAAATAGAAATCATGAGGAATATCCCATTGCAAGAAATACTCAACAGACCTTCTTGTTATAGAAACCATTATCGGGTGTCCCTGCACCCATAATGGAATCCGTATGATATAATAACACACAAGGGTATTCTAACCCACCAAAAATTTTATCCACTAATAACATGATTAGAACCCACCACTCAAATCCATTCATGAGTGTCCCATAGATTAGTATAATAAATAACTTGACGAAACCGAGATGTAACTATTATCCCATAATGTAACCCTACCTAGATACTTCTACCAATGTGATCCTTAAACCAAGGATCTAGAAATCAATTATTTGTTTAGAATCTCAAACACAAAAAATTGAGAGGAAGGATAAAAATACTAATATAAAACATTAATTGGCTCCATTATCAGAGACCATATCAAGAACCTAAAAATAGAATCCATTGGAATACTCCAAATAGAATGATAAACATGATCATAACCCTCACTCAAGATTCATACCTTGATATCCCATTTGATGGATAATTCTAAATCATAAAAGAAATTAAATCCTATTAAAAAATTGTAAAAAATGAAACATAGCTACAACTAACATCCATATGATTAAATTATATCACCATCGTGATCTATATGAAAAAATCATTAGAATGGACCACTAAAATGTAAAATTCTATCAACAGTGTTATAAATACTAAAAACACACCAAGGAGGGAAATATAAATTTCAGGCACCTAAAGAACATGATGTGTACCCCAAAAACCCCAAAAATCCCATATATCATAGGTCACTCCGAATGTAGTTATTCAATGTAAGAAATTTAAAAATTCTATACTTGATAATTTATGATCAAAAGAAAAATCCCGATAATTGGTTATAAGAGGTTTAATTTTTTACATTTTTTTTTCAAGTTCACCATTTTTTATTTCATCCAAAAATACCACATGGGGATGTAATGTCATTTTATGGTGTTAGTGGTATATCCATAATACAAAGATATAATTGTACATATTTTATTTTCACCATCAATAGTAACATATATTTAATGGATTAGATATTATTTTTTCCTTTATTATTGTGACATTGGTTTTGAGCCACACAGTGTGGTACTCTGGAGTGTCTTATCATTCAAGGAGATGGGTGTTGTTTTGAAATCAGGATCAAATGCATAGGATTGGAATTAAATTTATCATTATGAAATTAATCATAATTCATGTAGTTATATTTCACTTACAAGGACACATTAAACATTTAAAGTGTATGCGATAAAGACCATACATTTCATTTTGACATCATGTGGTAAGGAAATATAGGTGAATGTTTTGTAGTCACTTTTTATGTGTGACTTTTTCTAATCTATGTTAAGGAACCCTGATAGGATGTGGGATCCATATTATAACATTCCCTTCTAAAATGTGACCCACAAATAAAGGTGGTTAATTTGGGGTGTTGGTTTTTCTCTTCGAGTTGGCTTCCAACTTATGCCATTTATATGTGGATCAAAGGGAACATAGTTTTGAAGTGAGGACAGACACCTATAGAGGCCCTTTGGATGTTTTTATCAAAGGGGAATATGTAAAATTTGGATATTTAATGAATTAAGTTGGGTCTTAGCCAATATTTAAGGATTTCATGGGGAATGATTCAATGAGGTTTGTCTTGACACATGGTTATTCAAAGATATGGTTGGTGGTTTCTCAAATGTATGATTTATGGTGACATGTTTTGGTATTATACAAAATTGAATTCCTATAGTTTTGTTGGGTCATTCACATGGATGTATAGAAAAAATGGTTGGGTTTTAGGGTACACCATATATAAATATTCCCATTTTTTGGTATCATGCATATTTTATGATTACATCCACTAATTCCACATGAGTCATAATCAGTGTGAGAAACAACATGAAGTGATGGATATGAGAAACCAAAGAGTATTCATTGTCCAATATTTTATGAGGACACAACCTAAATGAAGTGGGAAATAGATTGTGAATTGATGTGTTGTTACCCTCCCATAATTCTACCCATGAATGTCACATCTAAAATCCCATATAGATGCAGTCCATGGGTATAGATAAGGAGGATGAAATAAAGATGGAGAGGTTTTGTAATAACGTATAAGGGATTTCTCTAGAATATATTCCAAATAACTAGATCCTAGAGAAGATATGAGTATAATACAGTAATACACAAATGGAAAACCATGAATGTTCATCATCCTCTTCTATGGGAACTCGAGGTCCCTCATTTTAGAGGTAATGATTTAAGAACATGGAGTAAACCTTCTATTTGATACCATGATATCCATGAAACTAATCCCAAGGAAAGGGTCCTCTTGACCAAGGGAATACATATCTACATGCACAATGAAGACCCTACCCAGCAGGTTAGACATGTATGAGACACCTCATACTAATGGACTGCATATCCAAATGGAAAACACAATATTGTAATTCATACCATGGTCTTAGTATATTAGAGGATATAGTAGAGTTTTAAATTTTATCCCCTTCCAATGAAGGATCCAATGGAATGGAATATCCTCTATTAGTGGAATTAAATAGGGGTTGATAGGTGGCTCATGAATGTAAAATATGATATTTTCATGGAGGTATCGTATAGGGTTAATCTATGTAGACTAGAACGGCTTCATACACATCTGCCTATATGAGAGAGAGATGTATTTGTGATAGACTACCTTAAAAAATACTCATATTAGAGGAATTTCTATAAGATCTAGGTGTCTCTTCATGTGTCCATAAAAGGGCCTCACACATGTCCGTAGTTTGTAAAGGTACAATCACACTAATGTTTTTCAATTAGGGGAGAGGGTTCCTTGTGTTGGTGTTTTGTATTTCCGGACCAACAGGGGAACTAATTCCATTAGATGAGTTTATTCTCACTTCTATCATAATTTTTGAGCTAAATAGAATGTTTCTATGATAATGGGATAAAGACATTGGAAAACATCGAATCAAGGATTCTTCAGTAATTTATTACTACTTCAAATGAGGATCCATAGGGTCATATTTATAGGCAGACATAGGACACTGGGTGAAGAGGATGGTTCATGCAGGTCTGGCGAACCACCTAATTTTTAGTTTTGTCCAGTTGGATAATTCTTAGGACTAGAACACAATATAATGTTAAGGTATTTCATATGTGATACCTCTAAATGATAAAGCTATTTAGACCTCTAGATCACTACTGTATGTGAAATTCAAACATATATGATGACACAATTATATAGCCTAGGGGATGATCCTTCGAAATCCTAATCATGATTAGTTATTGGATGTTGTTTATGCCCCTCAAGATTGTCCCTTTACTACCATCATAGGACATCATTAAAAACTGAGATTATCCTTTCAATCTTTTATAGCCTATTTGAGGAGGTTTTTGGTTGTGATGCATACAACCCACCTCTCATTCACAATCCATGCTCAACATGCAATGGGAGGTTCATACCACTATACCATTGTATTGGGAAATGAATCTATGAAATATATATCCAACTGTGTATGTGAATTATTTTTTAACATGGAAATAATATCTGATCCTTCATTCGTAAAGATGAGTTTATTCTCAAACTATTTATTTGGTGTCTATGTGAGGATCACACCATGAATTTTTTTGAAATGTGTATAGAAAAAATTTCATGGTGTCAATAACACCCCTATTATAAGATTCATTACTAATGAAGTGAATTTAGTTATATGGTAAAAATAATGAACGTTGATTCCCTCCAATCCAATTCAGTGAAATTTCATGTTATCTCAATTGTGAGAGGATGCTCTAATTTTTTATAATACATATGCCCTAGAATGCATAGTTATTCTATTTCAACATATATATAGACAAACTGAAAACCAATATGGATTTTTTGTCATTGCCTTTATTTCTTTATGAGTAAAATATTTATATGACATTGTAGGTGAGTGATTGATTTTTCATAGGATCCCCTTTGCAGGGTTTAATCCTAAGATTTTTTTTTCCTTTTATCTTTTCATTTCTATATTATTTCCTAAACCATGTAGATCATAGGTCTATCGAGATGAAAGTAAAATGTTATCTAGATTTCCCTTTTAATGTCTCCAACTTGGAAAGTATTATATCTCTTTTCATTATTAGTTTAATGTCACTCAGGATATACAAGTGTGCCTATTGTTTAACACTGAACAACTTTGACAATGAATTTTGGAATGATATACCAAACTACATTTATTTTCCTAGAGGGTCATGACATTTTCCAAATACTAAATTTGGAATTTGGTGTAATGATTTCATGTTTTTTTTTGGAATTAAAATATTATTTGAAGAAGGTATGTGAGGAATGGCAACCTAAAATCTTGGAAAACTGGTTTTCCCCATGTGTTTTTATGGATTATGAAAAGAGATGAGGTATCTTATAAATGACCAATATGATGATTTTTTACAGATGAATTTTTTATGGGTGACATTATGTAAATCAAAATGGTTCATATTACTACATAATATAATTGTGGAATACTTTGGATAACATTCCCTTAATGTAGGAGAATAATGAAAATACAATCAAGGAATATTACATCATTTTCAAACAGAGGCATCCTTATGAATTCTTACATTCTACTACAAATGTTGATGATTTTTTTTAAGAGTCATACTTCTCAAATACACGATTATTGATTCTTCAGGGGAATGTTTTATCTTTTTGGGGATATGACATTGGTAAAAAATGTTTAATATCATACAATGATGACATTCAAGGAAATAATTTAAGGACCTTTTTAAAAGGCTAAAATCATAATGACTATCCCTTTCATAGTAATACATTAGGGAATGTGCAATAATTTTCAGGATAAAAGTTGAAAGGTTTTAATTTGTAATCTAGGGGTGTCGAGATCTAAGTAGTTATATTATGAAATGGCTTCATGGAGATAGAGGATGTCTCTATTTAGAAAGAATGTACAACTAGTTGAAAACCCCATTATTGGGATACATTATTAAAATCCAACATTACCATGTAACAACATAGTTAGGAAAATCGCAACCTATGGTTTATAAGCCCATTATTTAGGCATATTATGAAAATACCACTGGGAAATGTTATATTATAGTTAGATATGTTAGTTCTCAAGAATTATTAAATTCTATTTCCAATAGTTAAATGATAAATATGGATATTCGGATTTCCTCAGATAGATATGTAGATTTATGGATAGAAAGTTACTAAATACTGAAGGTGAACATCAGGTCAAAATTACCAAAAAATGGGGGACTAGGATTCATAACTTGGTCTCACTCAAACATAATGAACATTGATATTATATTTTTATTTAATAAGACTAAGAACATACAATTATGAAAATGGGGAGTAATATGAGGCATATCATATCATTTTTGGTTCATTATACTTTATACATAAAATATGAAATTGTATACAATGATCGAAGGGGTTATCGAGTCAAGATAAATGACCTGATATAATAATTTGAGGGATGATTGCGGACCACGGTAAAATATTGGGTCCAAGGATTATTTCGTTGGGGATTAAAGATATAGAATACGATTTTATTGAGTTTGAATGTACAACTATTTGATATAATCATATATTCGGACACATTACAAAAAGCGATCTAGGACATGTTACAACATCATAAAATAGTGGAATACTTTGGATTGATAGAAATTTTGGTCAGAGGCTTATGTGAATCTAACTCAAGTGTGTGAAAACATAATCTAAGAAATGAGATCTCTTATATTATACATTCTATTTCTGGTAGTTGGAAAACGATTACGATTTTCTGATAGGGTTGAAGATTAACTCGATGATGTGAGGAAGGAATATGTCCAACCATAATGGTTGTTTTGGGGATAATATTGGCCAAGAAGCATGTATTAACTTTCATAGATGTGACTCATATGTATAAGGGGAAACCATGTTTTCTCAGGGGAACCCTAATTTATGGAATCCAAATTAGTATATCCCATATAGAACATTTTTATATATAGGTGGAAGAATTTTTCATTACCCCATGGTTGGGTCTAGAACATCAATTCTATGTATCACTAAATATATAACTAGAATTATAATCTGTGCACCCATAGTTATTAAGGAACCATGATGTTTAAATTCTTTTATTAAGGACATCATCTATGATGATTAACATTATGTGGTAATGACCCATGTGACATGATGTGAAATAGAAATATTGTTGATGTACTGGGGAATAATTCCCAAGCATCACTATATAGATATATATAAATAGAATCAATATGCACATTGTTTTATAGAGGATTCCAAATTTAAATTAAAATTTTCATCATTGTAGGTACATTGTTTTTTTATACAGTCACAATAAATTGGTGAAAACCCTAGTTGGATTCTATCAGGTAGATCTGACTCATACATGAGAGATTGGGGGAATTTACCATATTATTGTTGGACTAGGATGTAAGATATTGGTATCACGATGTATCTCATTGGAATTAGAATCAATCCATACATAGTTCTTAAGTAACCATGTAGTTTTATTTCCTACTACAAGGACATCTATTGTAACATTTATTTTCATTCATCCAGGACCATGATAAACTTGATGTGAATTAATATACCTTAATTATGAATGTATCTTTTCTACAAAACTCCTAAGATTCCATTATCTCTGCTCCGTTCGATAAATAAGGAGTGGTAAAGGATTATTACACCACACATAGGTGATATGAGTAAAGGATAGGGGAATTTATATTTTATAGTGTTTGGGTTTTGATATATGATCTGGGAATATAAAAAAATATCATTAGAATTGGAGTAATTTCACATTTTTCTTGTTAATAGATCCCAGTGTAGGTATGACCTAAACCCAAGGAGGGGGAAGTTTTCCCAAAATTACATCTAGACCAATGATTGGATATCCAGTTTTGACCATGTATCTAATTTTAATGAGATTCAAGACACACATTGTTCTTAAATAATATTTGTGGTGGGGAACCAGCACGAAAGATCATGATCCTCCCAAAACCATATAAAAATTTTGCAATATTTTACATTATTCAACAATGATTTAAACCGTATAGTTTTTTATCACATGGAAATGAAATTGTAAATTTTTTTAGCATATTGTTTCTAGGATGTATATTTGAAATGATTAATGTTTTATTGTAAGGAAAATAATGTCCAATACATTTTAGTAATTTGAATAAGACCATATAGTGTGCCTTTTAGTATTTTTCATATAAAAACATGATTATATTTAATTTAATGTCACACAAAAAGGACATTGGTGTCATGTATTTTATTATAATGAAATGTGGATAACATATGAAGCATTCATAGTCATGTGATAAAATTATGACTATATAGTTTAAAATCGTTAACCAAATATGTGTTTCCCTTTTTTCACTCTGAGTACTTTTTGGGAAACAAAATATTGGTATTGGCCATAATGTTATCTCTATTAATCATGGTCAAGGAATAAGTTTACATATTGTGGAAATTGTGTATGGATTATGGTCTCCCCAAATTTTACTCAAGCATTAGAGGCATCATTCCTAGTATCATTAGAGTCCTAAAGAATAATTGAAGTTATCCATGGATGAATGAATGAAGGCCAACCTTCTTGATAGAATCATGCACTATCTAATTTTTATGGACCATTATCTAAAGTATAGAGTGAAATATTTTATCATCGAGTCATAATATTTAATCAAGTGTATTCTGGGATATTTCATTTGTGGATTTTTGTTCCCAATTAGAAACACAATGTGATGGAAATTGAAATTCAATGGGTCAGACTACTTTAGTTCTGTATAAATGAAAATATGGTATTGATCATGTGGTAGTATGGGTACTGGTTTTCTTTTCCCATAAGGTATGAATGATCATGTGAGGATTTGCTTTTTGATATTTATCCACCACCATTTGGAGTATATATAATAAGTCCTTATTTAATCCCTTTATATACCTATTAGTAGTTTCCAAATAGATGGAATATTCATTGGATTTGATGTTATATTCCAAATATATCCTTTCCAACATAGTAGAATAGAATTTGGGTTTTTTCAATTAGTATTATATGAGGGAACAAAATTAGGTAATGATGTCGATTTCATGAAGCTAATGATGCTTTTGGCCCTGGATACTTTTTTGGGTATTGCATTGTCCCATTTATAGAAGAAGTTGATAGATGTGAAGATGTATTGAATCATCATAGCCATGTAAGGATTATATGGTCTAACCATATACATTCCCTATATGGAATATTATTGGGGCTATTTGGTAGTATTTAGATAATTTAGGGGTTGATTGATTAGGTTGGAATGAACAAGTAAGGAATGACACTTTTTGTTAAAATTTATGCAATCGTGACTCATTGAGGACCCATTATATGAAAACATCTGAATTTAATGGGAATGCATGATCCCTGACTAGTGGGCGATGTAGTATATGATGTGTAGTTTATTCATGAAATAAATGGTTTGTTATCCATTGTTTCATCTAAGAAGGACTTCATCAAATACATGATTATAGATGAACGCTTTAGTGATCTAGGTCGTTCAAAAGAGTGATGTTGATTTCTCACCATCATGTTATCTCTTTTTTTAATATATCTATTGGAGTTATCAATTTTGAAAGTATCCCATAATGGGTATCATAAACTATGTGGTTCATCCATATTGTTCTATGACAAGACTGATTTCTTTGATCTATTCCATACTGACATGAGGAAAAGGGGAGACTGTTTGGATATAGACAAGGTCAATGAAAATTTCAACTCAGTTTGGATCTACCTAAGCCATTGTATTAAAACTGGTGGGATCAGGTGATATTTATTAAGATTTTCAAATTCATTCTAATTGTAATGGGACCATTTATATGTACCCTATTATTCATCAACTTGGTGAAAGGCCAAAACATTCCTATACATTTTTCTATAAATTATACGATATAGACAAATTATCCATCGAGTCCTCTTAATTCTTTATGGTCTTGAGGAGTTTAGATGGTAAGGATTGATTCAATTTTCATGGGGTTGACTTTTATAATGCAATGGAGTTTGACGAAGAGTATACATTTTCATGAGGTTACACTGAATGAACAATTTGTGGGGTCTATATTCAGAGTATTTTGTTGCATCTTTTTTAAGACTATCTCATGATTATGTAGATGGGTAGATTTTTTTGTGACATAAACACAATATATTAAATTTATCATTGAAAAATATTCCCATTAAAGGTTTCATGATCTGATTAATGATATATTGGTATGTTGCAACAATATTCTTCAATCCAATGGGATTACCAGAGAGTATAACACTCTCAAAGGGGTTATAATTGGGGTAGATTCTTGATATTTAGGGGCCATCCACATTTCATTATACCCTATATATTTATCCATGAAAGAGTTGTCTTCATAACAATCCATTTTTAAAATTAATATCATAGTGATTGGGAAAGGGAAATTATCTTTTGGACAGTGCCAATTGAGATCTATGGAGATGGTGATGACTCTAATATTCCTATTATAATTCTTCACCAACTAGATTTTGAGTATGAATTTTAGTTACTGAACATTTAGTATGATGTGGTCCTTGACATTATTGTCCACTTCAACTTCAATTTTTGAGGGGTGTGTGGGGTGTATCCTTTGGGGTACTAGTTTGATTCCCTAGTGGCCTTTTGTAAGGACCATGTGATCTGTGGAATCCATGGGATGAAGTCCTAGATCATCAATGTAATTGTAGGATAACATATATTAATGGTCCTTTAGGATGAAGTGATATAACTCTTATTATTTGGAATTCATGGTCTCACTAATCAAACATGGTCATGGATCTTTTTTTGTACCCAGATTTATTTCACTATATTGGTCAATAGTTTTAGAGACACATTTCCAATAATATGGAAGGGAATACCTTTTTACATTTTCTTATTCCTCCTCCCCATATATATACTATTCTACCTTAACCAATAAAGCTGTTGATGAAGAAAATGTATCTATTATAGGGGATAAATCAACATTATGACTTTTTTAAGGCAAATCATCTACATCTAACTAGACTAATGACATGATGCCTCTTTGATGTTCTAGAAGGGATATAATAGAAAGGTAATTTGAATCATTATTTTCTCTTAGTGACATGAAAATATCTCCAGACCCATATAATGATAAATTGATTTTTGGATGTTCAGGGGTAGGCATGAAGGAATTTTTACCCAGACGTTTGTAACTATCTGGGGAGATGATGACTTTTCCAATACTTCTGAGTTTAGATTTCACAACATATATCATGGATGTATAAACATATGGGATTGAATTCAATCCCACTTCTTCTATATGATTAACGGTATGTACATAATACTGTAACATAAATTATGGGATTTTACAATGTCATTTCATGACCATTTAAAGCATTGATTCAATAAAAATTGTAAATCTTGAGGTGTTTCCTTTCTAGATGATAGAATCCTAAATCAGTATGTAATGATTAATATTATTTAGTTGGGGATTAATTATTGTGAAATTTCCCAGTTGGACCATTAATGAAATATTTTGTGACACACGCGATATAATCACTGAATAAATGTATGATATAAAGTAACCATGGTCTTCTGAATGGAATGGTGAATGTTTTATATATACCTACAAAAATGAATTACATATTAGATATGATATCGTAAAACTCTATTTGTGTCATCATTTCATTAAGAGGCCTATTCTCTCTCTTTTCATAACCATGTACCAGTATAGTAGATGGGGACATGTGGAACCCATTATAAATCCATTAGTGAATTGTTTAGACTGGAAAGAGGTTGAATCCTGATCCATTATCAATAACGGATCATTATATATCAAAATTATCAATCATTCCAAATACATAACAAGTTTATATCTATTATTGTACAATTGAATATTTTCCCTGGTATGTGAAATAGATGATTATCATTAATTTCACATGATATGTCTCTGCATGATATAGTTCAACCATAGCAGCTTCATCCTCAAATTCTACAGGGCTTGAAAAACCATATATGAGTGCTTCATATAGGTATTTTGATATAATCAATTAATCCGATATTAATAAAATGGGTGGTATAGGGGATAATTTCATTAAGATTTCAACCTTTTGGTCTGAATGTCTATGTTTCCCAGCCTGGGGTATTCTTTTCAATGAAATTTAGAAACTAAAGTACATTATTTAGGTGTATTGTTATTTTGATCTATATTTAATGGAACAACCTTACATGGTGTATTAGGTTCCCCCACGTTGATTATGATAAGGCAATGAAATACCATCCAGTCAATCTTTCAAGATTATTATTTTTTGGAAAACCCTAATATGTGTTAGGGGAACATTACATATCATTTTTATATCATTGGAGTGCTCTCCAATGATTATTAGGGGAATAAATGGTTTGATCTGGGACATGGATAGATTTGTGACTCCTTAAACCAACATGTCTTCCCCTGCATCATCTAATATAGTGCCATCTTCCATTAATTCACTAACTTATTGAAGTTAATTTAGGTTTATAGTCTCACTAATTACCCATTAATGGGTTGTTTATATGGATAAAATTAATGGTACTGATTATCACCTCTTCGTTTGATGAGGATTCTTGTTTGGGTTGTCAAATCATGTTGTACTATTTTCATTGTTGGTGCCTATTTTTTGGGACTTTGGATTTAATTCTGTGACGATCGAAACAATCAAAATCATTTTTATAGGTTAATTTTCCATTTTTTAAATCTTTTCCATGAAAAATGATTCATTTTTTGGAATATATAATTTTGAAAGACAGTGGTGCCTGTGGATATGGCTGCACTATAGTGGATGTGGCCTAGGGCATAGTTGGCTATTTTAATTGTGCCCAGATGCTAACATGATTCTGGTTAGTCAACATTCGGACAATCCAATAATTGAACTTCAATATACCCTTGCTATTAAAATCCAATCATACAATCTCAACCTTTATATTGGCAGAATAAATAATTTCTACTTTTTTGGATGGTGTTCCATGAACTTATTTCTTGAATTCTACCATCACGAGCAAGATTTCTATGTCTATTTTATTATACATTGTAATGCTGAATTAGAAGATAAAAATCCTACAAGGACATTTCCAACATTTAATTGATCTTTCTGGAATAATATGGTACCATATATAGGCCAGTACAAATAATGTTTTCACATTGCATCTAAGTTTAACATCATATAGTTGTGTTGGGGTACTCATAATGGGATCAAAGTGGTACATGATATGTGTCAATTATTTCATCCGGACCCTAAATTCATTTAAAATTATAATGATAGCGCTCCCAATTATTGGTGGGGGAGTTTTATCAACCCATTCATGGTTAGGATTATGCTTCGATTATATTAGTGCTCTCCATTCTTCCTTATATACCCATTGATCCATTATAGAATCAATATTAGTGATGATCTTTTGAGGAATATTTGATTGAAGAGGAGCATGAATATGATAAACAATATATGGGGTTAATTATGGATTCCCAGCTAGTATTTATCATCGGTAAACTATACATGAATTCATGTAAGGATGAGTCTAGACCATTTTGGTTTTATACACAATTTTGATATGTCCCTATCTATTGGTATTGGATCCAAATATTTTTTTTATCATTACCACAATTTGAGAGGATGTTTCAGTTCTATTTTGGTTACAATAGTGAAAAATCATTATTTAAGTTATCTTGTATGGAGTGTGAGGTGAGGATCTCTCCTTAGAACATATCTAATAAGAACACTACACCCGATTATTTATTCATATTGTTTTCCTAATTAGATCATTTCATCATCTTCCTATAAATAAATTACTAAATTATATGTGTTTTATATTATGAAATAGGTAGGTGAGTGAGAACCCTACCATTACCCTTTTAATTAAAAGATTCTCTATAAGGTGGTAATGATGGATTTTTTTATTCAATTATCAAACTTTGGGAAAGATTCAGGTTCCAAATATGTACCCCTCCTTAAATTATTTTGTTGTGTAATACATTGTGGACAAAAAATTCCCACTGTTAGTCCTCAATATTGTCCTCATGTTCTACATTGAGGCGGTGTTAATGACATTCGCCAATGTGTAATGAATTGAATGTTCATTATCAGTCTAGTTGGAATACATTGCTCTTCTATGACCCCTATAAAGAAATTTCCTCTCCTTATCAAGTCATCTTGAAACCATTGTATGGATGGAAAACATAATGGAGTTTGTAGAAAATTTGGTTGTGTGTGTCCCTTGTGAGGATACTCGACCACAAGGTGGGATGAAGTGTGAGGAATAATTCTATTTAATTCCCCTTATCTAGAGAAGAGATCCATTAAATGAGTATAAGGTTATTAAAAGGATTATATCTCCTTTATAAAGGATAGAGATATTCCCTTTCAAATTTAACAACTATCAGTGTCTAGTTTATCAGACTTACAGATTATGTTAACCCCCCTTCCCCCATGGGGGCTGGGATTAATTGAAGATTTTTGTGTCTATTAATACCATGGAAACCATCCCAATTTTTCAAAGTTGTGTTTGAACATAGGTCTTGGGCATCATATTGTTTCCACCTGAATGTCCTATTTTCGAATACAAATGAATGATATATGATTTTTTTTCTTGAGTATTGACTTATCTTATGTGAGACGTCTACTCAATAATTATATATTCTTCATGAAATGATCATTCAATGGATTTCTATCTTCTATACTGACATTGGTGAGTGTCAGTTGTGACATATTTTTTTGTGAGCATATCATTTTATGTCAACAAATTTCATTTTTTGTAGTCATTCCGAATTTATGATATTGTATGATGTCATAGATGAAAAAAATTGTTTATGGAGAACTATGAAATGTAAGACTCCAAGTTCTACCCATCCATTGACATGAAAAATGAATGGGGTATCTTTGATTAGCTGATGAAAAAATTTAAAAGTATTGATGCATAGACATGGAAGGTCTCCTAGATGCTTCCCCAATTTTGGATGACATGCATCCAAAATAGCCACCATGTAAATTTGGGCTTGTATACCATTGATTGCCATTAAGTTAATTTGTTACTCTTTTTATAATAATACAATTTCTCTTAAATATATTAGTGTTTTCCATATATTGAGGTATATTTTATTAAAATAATCTTCTAACATTACCTTTTAAATGTTGACTTGGTGAGTGGATAAAGGAAAAAACCATACAGGTATTCCATCTTTAGTTGGATTTGTACTCATGATCATCATGTATTATTTATCATTTTATAATGGTTCCTCATCATGGTATAATGAAATTGGACTCTTCCGAATGGTTTTATCACAAACTTAAATGTTTTCCGGGTCTTCCTCTATTATGTTGGAAATCATGCTATCCAATGGTTGCTTAGTGTGTGAGAATCACCTGGGGATATCTACTAACAGAGAAAGGATTTCAATTTTCAGTGATGAGGAATCAGACATGACTAATCTTTTTTACATATGTTACTCTTTTTATAATGGATATAACATCATTAAATCAAAAGGAGAGATACTCCTTTGGCTAGGTGAAACACTAATGTAGAGAGAAAATTTGCAACAAATGTCATCATGGTAAGGAATACCATTATGGATTGACATCTAACTATAAAGAAAATCAATAAAACATATACCCTAGGAGGACCATTAGGTTCTATGAATGAATGTTTATTTCCTTCATACTATTTGATCTTCTGGCCACACAGAGGGATACTGTGACTCCCATGGAGATATTGACTGATGAGATCAGTTATATTATGAATGCAATGACCGTACCCCCATGGGATCATGCCATGAAAACCCAAAGCCCATCTTATAAAGGCCTCAGGATAGTGTCTATCAAAAAAATGGACTACCCCAAAAGGGAATACATTTCCTTTCATCCTGTACACACACAACCCATAATACAGAAAGTAAGCTGAAAATGGAACCAACCACAAGTACTAGTACAATCGAAAATAAATGATGCAAAACTACAAGCATAGCTGAATGGAATGTACATAAAAAGAAGTTCAAGACTCTTATGTATTTCTCCAAGGATCTTACCTGAAGGGTAGGTATAGTTCATTGTCATATTTCATTATAGCACACCACATCATTCAATCTACCTTCGAGCACCGCCTAGTCCTCAATCTTCAAATTTCTAGTCAATGCTACCCATCAACTTCACACAACACTATTGGTGTGAGAGAATACGATGTATTGGTGACTATATAAACAACTAGGAGGGAAACTAAGGCCCCTGAAGGTCTCTCAAAAATCGACAAAGGAAATTACCACAATGGAAATACCAGATATTTATTACCACTAATCATGATCTAAAATACATAGCACAAATTGTAAGACACAAGTCACAAAAGTTATAACCTAAGAAAAAAAGTAGATATGATTAATCGTAAATCTGGAGATTTTTATCATATTGAGAGGATTTTCTGCTGATCCATGAAGGTTCTCTCTAATACTGATCCATGACGAGTTACTCTACTGCTGATCCATGATGGGTCACTCAATGATATATCCACGATTTTTTTACTACCACTAATCCATAATGGGTTGTTGTCATGATGATCATAGATGGTATATATTATGATGATCTAAAATGTACTTTTATTTTGTATATCCACGATGGGTCGCTCTTATGTTGATCCCCGAAAGGTCTCTCTTATGTTTCAGCTGTCGCCAACCACTGGATTCTCGCACAAAGCACATTTGATTTCCAGAGGATCTGATCCTCAAGGAATCAGTCATACCTAAACTAAAAAAAATTCCCACATAGATTAACCAATAGTACTATCTCATTATAAAGGACCATACGTAATGGATAGTGTGTCGAATGGATGCCCGGTTCGTTCGATATGGAAATTTTTGTAAAATGTGTATGGTTGTATTCGAGTCCGATCCAACATGGTCATATGTAAACCATATAAAAAAACACATTTAAAGTATATTGGAATATCCAAATTGTCTCAAGGGTCCTCGTTCCACTGACAGCATGATAATCAGACTCTCGGTCTGCATGTTATTGACGTTTTTCCCAAAAGGGGCCGGTCGGGTCTGGGTATGGCCTGACCCGACCTAGTCTACGGTCCACTGACCTAACCTAGACCTAGACCAACCTTTTTCCTTACCAAGACATTGCATGATTCTGCATCCAGCTCCCCAAAGTGCCATTCAGTTCATCGTGGGTTCTTTGATCCACTATGGTCAAACGACCATTGCCTGGCAGTAATGCCATCAGCCAGGATTTCCACACATTTTAATCACCTGCATGCTTCCAACTTGCCCGGGCGGCCAGCTCACAGGTCGCCCCTCCAAGAGGCCACGGAAAGAACTATATCTCTATGTTTCCCTAACAAGATTTCCATACCACACTGTTGTAGTGTCATGCCGATGGATGTGTTGTCCCCCTCCGCCCGCAGACGCCACCGGTGCCAGCACACTAGTGGTTCCTTCTAAGGGCCACATTAATTTCTCTGGTGGTCTATTTCTAGAAGTGTCTAGGCCTACAAGACCGTAGATATTCCCAAAAAATATGTTTAAAACATGGGAGTCTTGGTAATTATTTTTCTAAAAAAATATTAATCCTAAATAGAAACCAAAGAAAAATATAACCCTCCCACAAGAACAAAATATTAGTGGATCTACCTCTTCATGAGTCAATTCCCAATCATAGTTTACAACATTAAAAGAGAATAATATAAATCACTATGAAAGTATAAACCCATACCACATTTGATGTTCATTGCTATAGGTTTCTATCCTCAAGGGATCAAGAGTTCGACTTCATTCATTTCTTTCCGATTACGTTAATTGAGGTACTTCGATGTTGATGATGTTCTTCCAGCATTGATCATTCATCTTAGGAGAATAAACTCCCCAAAGGCTCGTTAGAGAACTACCCACAGTATAGTTCTCTATTCTCCAATGCATTGGCTACTTAAAAAGGTAACTCGTCGCTTTGTTTTTGTTATGTTGTCACATTAATAAAATAATGTAGTTGTTACGCTGCATCATAAAGATCCATCAAGGGGGTTCCTCTAATGCACCTCATCGTCACCTCATCACTGTACCATAGTTCTGTCATCCACAGGGGCTAATATAGCTATTAAACCAAGATCAGATGATTAGAATAACAATAGGACATTAAAAAAAATTCAATTTAATCATAAAAAGGAAGTGAAGTCCTCATTCGGTAGAATGTTTTCACACAAATCCCATTTTGCATAGCTTGGAATGGAGGTGGTGTCATTGGGCTTCACTCATGACCCAGACCAAGACGATCTTCAACATGTTAAGATCGAATATAACCACCTACAATAGAAGTGGAATTTGATAGAGATCACCTCCCGAGCGATGTTATCAGATCCACCCCACGTGTCTGTCACCATCGCAAAACATTTCATTCAGTCTTATATGGGAGTTATAAGGGGTTATGTTATGATACCCTAGTACTATTATTATGTACATTATTTTTCTATTGAATAAATAGTACATATTCATTTTATTATTGTTACTTTGTAAATATTTTTTATATCACCAATATAATTTTAAGTTAATATTCAATTAAGCAATCTATTTTAGTGAATTAAGAGATTTTTGAATTAAATAATATTTTAATAAAATATTTTTACTAAATTACTTTTTTTTAAATATTTATGATCGTATAATTATTATGAATACCATTTTAATATTTATTAATGTTTGAAATATGTTTTTGTCAAAACCCGTGATATTTCGATAAATGCATGTTTTTATATTAAATGTTAAAATTATCATATATAGAAATATATTTAGAGAAAATTAATATTATTCTTGGAATCAGGATATTGGAATTATCCAATGGTAAATTTTTCATAATTTTATGGGAGTGTCGAATTTTTGGGTAAAAATTAAATACCATTTAAATATATAATGTGTTTTATGAAATCATAATGACCCAATAGTGATTTAATAAAATACAATAAATAGTAAATATGGTCAATAAATGTATTACCATTAATATAATGTCATTTTTGTCGTGTTTTATTTATTTTACATAGCTTTAGTAGACCCTACAATACTTATTAAACATTTAAGCCTTTTAAATTGATTTCATTGAGAGTGTGTCTCTCCCCCAAATAAACAACACTAACATTTTATGAATAACAGACATTTTCCTATAAAATAATGTTTTAGATTCCCCTTTGGAAAAAACCATGGGCAAATACCATGGGCTGGGTTGTGGTTTTGATTAGTTTAATGTGTGGTGTCCCAAACCTAAATAAAAAATAATTCACTCCCATTTCCTATATAATCCCACCAAAGATCCCACTTCTTCTTCACTAAAAGCACATGTATCATGACCACACTCTGAATTCCACTCTATAAAATCCTTCCAAAGTGCCCCAATATCCCACACTCTGCATTCCACTCTCAAGCCCCTCTGTATCCATTGGAATAACAATTCCAAGTAAGGGGTTCTATCCTTTCCCATTTTTATCCATGTTTCTTAATATTATTTTGCCCTTTAATTTTCAAATATAAATGTGGAGGAATAGTTTCACACCTCCCCCAAAAAAGTCATATTTATTATTGAATGATTCAAGACTATTTTTCTATCTCATTAATGCCACCCATGTTCACCTGTAACCGTGTCGAAATTCTGTAAACAATTTATCTCTCCTCATTTATATTCAATAAATTCATCTATATTGTGAATCCAAATTCCATTAATTATTTTGGTACATTTACTTATATCACCCCCATACATTCCATTTCATGTAAATATGATGAGACACCCTTTTATCTTTCATTAAACTTTTTAATGATTTCCTATGTCACACTTTTATGATACCGAAATTGTACCTCCATTTTTCCATCCAAAATCCCTCTGTATTGACAACCATACACATTTCTCTATCTAGGTTCTTCACCTTTATTCACATTTATATATTTATGTAAGAGTTTAATTTATGAATTCAACATTCCATTACTATTGAAGAATTTATGATTTTTAATGAATCTATGGTGTATCATCTTCTTCACACTTATTCATTTAATGAAATCTTCAGGAAGGGTGCACTCGGATAGCACTCCAATGAATTGGATAATGATTGGTATCAGGATATATCAAGTTATATTAGAGTTTACTCATGATAATTCAAGGGAAATTAGTGTTTACTCATTCATATCAATGTTCAATGAGGCTTTACTCATTCTACTTTTCCAATGAGCCTTAACTCATGCAAATACCATATTATGTGTTGTTGCAACATTTTCATGCTATGATAATCAGATTTATCGGGCCTTTATGTTCATGTTTATTTTATGCTACATTGATATTTTTATTTCCAAACATGTATTGTATTCTTAATTTTATTTCTTTTTTACACCCTTACTTGGAATTACATGTCACGTTTTTCTTATGCATGTCCTCAAGTTATCCCATGCAATGCTAGGTATGTGGGAATGTAGTGGTCAGGTAATGGAATTTATCAATAAAGTTGTTGTGTTTCACATTTCATGTCATTATGTATTGTATATAATACACAAGGAAACTATACCTCTCGATCTTCCATGTTTTATCAAGAGAAGAGTTTATGTAATAAATCCTTATTATGTGTGTAATAAAATGAAGGGTTGTTATAGTTGGCATCAGACGATATGTTTAGTCATTCTGGGGATTAGGATTAAAAACCCCTTGAGAAATCCTTACAGATAAGTATAAGTATAGTAAAAACATACCTATGTATTTTGATTTTTTACTAAGTCTTTTATAGAGAAGATACATCCATGTTTGGATACGGACAGATAGAGGCCGCTATGATATATATGTTCCTCAGAGTGAATACTCTGACAAGAAGTTTCAGGAATGACAAATAGTATACTTGTACACGACAATAATCATTGGTGCACTTTTGGTGATGACACTCATTTGGAATATTATTAGGTAAATTTATAACCATAGTGTGAACCATTATTAAGGGAATAAATAAATTCCCATAAAATTTTATGTTACGAAATAGATCAAGGATGACCTAGATTGAAACATAGGGCATCACAATTTTGTATAATCTATTCATAAAAATGTTTATCCTTCTATGTTAATTTTTTTTTACATTATTATTAGAAAAGTATTCAAACCCCCTAATTTGATTTAATTTTTCTTAGTTAAAACATTGAAGGAGGAAGATCAAAATCAAATCTTCTCTCTCTACCTGAAAAACTAATTTGAATGATTATCCTGATGTCATGTATAGATAACATCGAAACATTATCAAATATCTAGGATACATGCCAATTACATTATGAGGCATACAATGCCACTATAATTCCATTCTTATTTCAATGATTAATTACTATATATTGGGGAATCTTGAGATCTTATGTTTCTTACTAGGCCAAGCATGGGACGTACCATCAGTGTATTTTAAAATTCATCGCATTATTTCAAAACTATAATGCACTGAATGATTTTCTAGATTCTATAGATGAGGGAGATATCTGAGCATCCTATATGTATCACATTATAGATTTTTTCTTTTTGGGATATACAGAAACTAATTTACCAAAACACTATTTGGACATATTTTATGATTAAACAGTAAGACAGTTTTCGAAAAAAACATTTTAAAGATGATGCCTCATAATTGAATATAGGAAATACCTTTTTTATGAAACAACTATGCATCAATTGATATAATCCATGATGGATGAAGTGTTTTTGGGAAAAGGAAGTAAATGATTTTGAAGAAATCCTATGGTTACACTGTTAATAATGGACACATTATACATAAAGGAAATGATAATTGTAAATACTGAAGACCTCATGAAAGATATTAATGATAATTACACTCACATATTTTTCTATTAGTTTTTAAAACAAATTTTGAGGGCGAAATTTCTGAAGGGGAGATGATTGTAACGACCCAAAAATTTATTAATGAAATTTATTATTGATATAATTAAATGTCTTATTATGTAAAATCGTTATATAAAATATAAAATTCATTTGGAAATGTTTTTGTATTTAAAAATACCATTATGAAGTTTGATCGTTACTAATATAGTTTTCAAATAGTGATCACATGATTTGAATAAATATGGAGCTTTAATAAATCAAATTTACACAGAAAAAAGAAATTATGGCCTCATCTAGTAGAATTGCTCTATAAGAAGCCCATTTGTCAGATGTCAGAAAAGTGGTGGCATCATTGGGCATGGATCTTGACCAAGCCCCATAAGAGCTTCATCAAATTATGTTCGAACAGAACTACCTATGGGGGAAGTGGAATTTGATAGTGATTACCACCCGAGAGATGTTATATGATCCTCCCTAAGAGTATATCACCATCGAAAACCTTATCATTCAGTAGTATTCTGGTTTTATTAGGGGTTATTTAATTTGACCCAAGTACTATTATGATGTACATTATATTTTTATAGAATAAATAGTATACTTTCATTTTATTATTGTTACCTTGTTAATAGTTTTTAAGCAAAAGTATTATTTTTAGATAATATTCAATTAAGAAATATATTTTGATGAATTAATGGATTTTTGAAATAACTTATAATTTAATAAAATATTATTAATTAAATAAATTTTATTAAATATTATTGATTGTATAATTATTATGAATACAAATGTAATTTTATTAGGGCTTGGATGATTTTTTTGTCAAAAACCCTGAATTTTCAATAAATGTATTTTTTTAAATGTAAAAATTTGAATATTTAGGAATTTATTTAGATAAAATGAATATTATTTTTGTAATCATGACATCAAAATTACCTAGTGGTGAATTTTTTATAATTTTCTGGGACAGTCGGAATTTTGGGAAAATATTAAATACAGTTCGAATATATAATGTGATTGATGACATCTTAATGATCCAAAAGTTATTTAATAAAATAATATAAGAAATTTGTTAAGAAAATATATTTTTTACCATTAAAATAATGTGATTTATGGATTAATTTATTTATTTTACATTACTTTAGTATACCATCTAAGACATATAAAACCTTTTAATTTTTTTATTGATTTCCTTGAGAGTGTTACTCACCTCAATATAAGAAAATCTAATATTTTACAAAGTTTGGAAATTTTCCTTATAATATAATTTTTCCATTCCACTTTTTCCATATCTATTAGAAAAAACCATGGGATGGTTTATGGTTTTGATTAGTTTAATGTGTGGTATCTCAAACCTAAATAATAAATAATTCCCTCCATAATCCTATATAAACCACCAAATCTCCCACTTTCACTTCAATCAATGACCTTGGAGCTTGATCAACATCTAGTATCCTCTCGCTATAATCCTCCCAAGGTTACCCAGCTCCTTAAAAGCATCTCCCAAGACCCTCCAAAGCCTTTTGGATCACATTTTCAAGTTTGGGATTCCTTCCTTTCTCATTTTATCCATGTTTCTTAATATTGTTATACACTTTTATTTTCAAATAAAAAATTTTGGGGTATGAATTCCCAACTCCCCCATACATCCTAATTTATGTTTCTATGATGAGGGACCCCTTTTTTCTCTCATTAATATCTCACATGTACACCTGTTACAATGCTGAAATTCCATGCATAATTATATCTTCTCATTTACATTCGAGAAATTATTAGGTATTATAAATCCAAATTCCATTACATATGTTGGGACATGAATCTATATGACCCATTTACTGTCCATTTCATCTACACATTAAGAGACATTATTTTATCTATCATCAACATTTTTATGATGTTTTATGTCACATCATTATGTTGCTGAAATTGCACCGCCATTTTCAAAATCAAAAGTATTGTGTAGTGAGTACCATGCCAATTTCTCTATCAAGGGTATTCACCATTATGAACATTTAATTATTGATGGAATATTTTCATGTATGAATTCCACATTCCTTTAACATGTAATAAATTATGATATTTAATGAATCTATGTTTTATGATATTGTGGAACACTTTTGCATGAAATGAAATGCTTAAGAATGGTGTGCCCAGATAGTTCTCTGATTCATTGGGTAATGATTAGTATCATGATTAATCTAGTGAAATGAATATTTACTCATGATAATTCAATGAAATTAGGGATTACTCAAGTTAATTTTAGTTCAATGAGGGTTTACTCATGCTGCGTGTGCAATGAGCCATGGATCATGCTAATACCATGTTAAGTGTTGTTTCCACATTTCCATGTTGAGTTAATCATGATTTGAAATAAATTTATGGAAATGTTTCTCTTATTATCTATTAATATTCTTATTTCCTAACATGTATTTTATTAATCATGTTATGAATTGTTTACTCCCTTATTAGGCATTATTGGTTATTGTTTTCTTATGCATGTCCTTAGGTTTTCCCATTCAATTCTACGTACGGTGGAATGTAGTGTTCATGTAAAGGAAGATTTCACTAAAAATGATGTGTTTCATATTTTAATATGTTATGTAATTTTCCTAATCCCCAATGAAACTATACCTCTCTATCATACAAGTTGTATCATGTGTAGTGTTTATGTAATAAATCATGATTGTGTGCATAATAAAAAATAATGTTGTTATACTTTACTTCCCAAAAAGACAAAATAATGGAAAATAAAACAAGTGGGGTACTAAGAAAGATGTTTAGCCTCCTTCTCCCATGTACTCTCTTCAATATTCTATTGATTCTATTGAATACGCACCAGAGGAATCAACTGTCCCTAAAGGACCCAATTCTATTGATCCTCTATCTCCACTAGGAACTCTAAAAATGTCACCCCAGAGTCAATATTCAAATCGAACCACTCAATTATGTTCAATGATTAGTGCACATACCTCCTTAGCTGCAAAATGTGGAAAGCATCATGAAACTGATGAATCAATGGGGGAATAGCTAGGTGGTACCCCACCTCATGAATTCTTATAGGAATTAGGAATGGTCTGATGAACCTCTAAGTTAACATCCCCCCATCCAAATCCAAGAAATCCCAATCAAGGTGAGACCCAAAGTAAAACATGGTCACTATCCTAGAACTCCAAGTATCTCTATCTCCTATTGTCATAAGATTATGTCCGCTTTTTGCATTTCTCATCCACTCCAAGATGATCGACACATTCTGAGAGGTATCCTGTACCAAATCTAGATGCCTAAGTGCTGACTCCCATGGGCCACTCTATTGTAGATGTGATCTACATGTCTTCCCATACAAACCCTCAAATGGTTCAATTCCAATGGTGGTGTGATATCTATTATTGTAGTCCAACTGAACCAGTGGAATATGGTCCTCCAAACAGTGAAGAAATCCTATGACAGAGGCACAAATCATGTCCTCCATGTTCTAAATGTTCCACTACATATGGCCATTTTTCTGAAGGTTAGAGGCTATGATCTATTGCAGTTGAGTCTCGAACACCTCCTATAGTGTATTCCAAAACTATGATGTAAAGCAATCGTTGCGGTCTGAGACGGTCATCAAAGGAAACCTGTGACATCCTACAATCACCTTGATGTAGAGGTCTCACAATCCCTATATTGATCACATATACTATATCAGTAGGTTATGGGACGAATTGGTAAGTTGGTAAACAATCACCTAGATAGAATCATGGCCCTGGATGTGCATGGTAACCCTATCATGAAGTCCATGGAGATACCATCCCACTAAACTTATGGTGCCTTAAGTGACTGTATAAAGACTACTTTGACCATATGATCGTCCTTCACTAGAAGACAAGTGAGGAATAACTTTACCACCTTTTTTTATCTCTGGACACCAGTACTGATGTCAGAGGTACTGGTACATCATCAGCACACCAGGATGCACTGCCAAGATGATGTATGGAACTCCCTAAACATCTCCTCTCTTAACATCACTGGAATTATGATTTTTCCTTTGAAAAGAATGATGTTCTCCCCACATATCGAACATCCATATAAAGCATGTTCTGAGGATCATTGAGCAAGTCGAGCCTCAAAGTTAATATCCAGAAGATGTTCCCCCTAACTCGCTAAAGGAGTGGGGTGGGACAATAATTGATAATAGGTAAGATTTTATATAATCATCCATGAAGGATATCTATATTATGGCTTGTTTTTCTATTTACTACTCTTCAGTAAAAATCCAGACCTCCAGATGAGTGTGTCATCCACCACATTCCCTTTCGCAAGAGTACATACTATCTCAACATCATAGTCCAAGAGGAACTCTGGTCATCGTAAATATCCTATGTTCATGTCCTTCAATGAGATGATATACCTGAAACCCTTGTGGTCAACGTAGAAAGTAAACTACTAACCCATCAAGTAGTGTTGCCACATCTTTAAGGAAAATAAAACTAATGATAACCCTATGTCATGGGTCGCACTACGGAAGATCCATAATGGGCAGCGCTATTATTGATCCAAGAAGGGTCCATGTCATACTGATCCACAAAGGGTATCTATTATTCTAATCGATAAATGGTTTCCATTATGCTGATCTATGTATATTCTCTCTTATGCTGATGCATGAAGGGTTTCTCTTATTCTTCACATCACTACCGCCCACTAGATTCCTACATTTATCACACTTGATTTCTGGAGGATCTTCTCCTCAAGGCATAAATTTTACCACAACTAGAACAAATTTCTACATATATTAAACCATAAGACAGTATCATCTTAAGTGTCCTAAAATAATAGATGGTGTGTCGTATGGACGCTCAGTTAGTAAGATATATAAAATTTTGTAGAAAGGGCCCAATTTGATTCGAGTCCAAACCCACCAGGCCATATGCCAATAATTGCCAAAAATCATGTAGAGTATCTTAGAAGGACCACTTCATGACAAGGTTAATCATGTTGTAAATGGAATGTCAATTAGACACTCATCCTAAAAGATATTAATGTTACTCAAAAATAAGGATTGTTGGGTCTGGGTACTGTCTGACCAAACCCTGGTCCGCCGACCTGGGTCTGGTGACCCGACCCATACTAGGACCGACCTGGGACTGGCCCAACAGATTGGTTTTGGCCCATGGGTCCGCCTAGTTTATAATAAGCGGACATGATGGATTCCATATATGTCTCCCCATTCCACATTGTGTTCACCGTGGTCGAGCGACAGTGGCCCTACAATGATGTGGCCAAAAAATCTAGCTGACTATTATTTCCACACCCAGTCATTGACCACTTTCTTCCAGCTTTCCCAAAAGATCCTAATGTGGGACACCCTTCCACACAACAATGGTTGGTGTTGCATCTCCACACCATCATGGGGCCCCGATGGGAAAGTCGTCTTCCTTTGCTAGCAGCCAGCACCAGCATGCCGATGCATCCTTATTTGTGCCTACATTGTTTCTCCATTGGACTATTTCTTGAAGTGTCTGTTCCAATGGGACCATATACCTACCACCATTAAATTGACATCCTTGATCTCTTCTTTCCACCATTTCAAGAATTTTTCCTCTGTGATCTCCAAACGATGATGGGATAAGGCCTTATTCATGTCGGCTCACACCCTCTGCGTTTGATGTTTAAATCAATGTAGGCTACTGACTTTTTTTTCAACAAAAAATTTTAATCATGAATAGAAACACCAAAAATATATCACCTTTTTTCATGAACAAGTGACCTGCAGATCAATGATTCCGTGGGTTGATCCACATTCTTCTTTTATAACAAGAACATGGATGAACATCAGTTTCAAAGAAATCATAGACCCCTACTTCATATGATGTTATTTTTTCCTATATTTTCATCCTCGCGGGTTCAATATTTCTTTGTTCTTTATTTCATTATGGATTCATTCATCGGGTTACTTCAAATATGATGGCACTCTTCCAGCATTCATCATACTTCATAATAGAGGAAACTCACTATTGGTTCATCAGAGAATTTCCCAAGGATTAATTCCAAACTCCACAACCAATATTCCAATTAAAATGGGTAAACTTCACAATTTTACTGTTATTCTGTAATGTTTCTTCATTACACTGTATAATTTAGGTAACTATGTAGATGTTATGCGGAAACATAACAATTTGGTATGGGTGTTTCTTTAATGAACCTCATTGTCTGATAATTATCGTACTGCAATGACATCGTCTACCGCTCAATGGTTGAGAAAAATTTAAATATCTTTTTCGTGTTATTTATTTATGAAAAGTTTGAAAAATAATTTTGTCACCCAACCCATATTAGTCAAATTTAAGTACTTATTAGGTGAATCCTGATGTTCAGAGTTCAATGGTGTCCTTTGATTTTTGATCTGAGCTCCGGTAAAAATGTTTAAAAACTCCTCTCGCACATTTACTTATGTGAACTAAAAAAAGATCATAATTTCATTCTAAGATCACTAGGACCTGGAATCACGTGCCAACAAATCATGTGGTCTCAATATTATTCCATAGAATTATAAAAATCACATTGAAATTTCAGGACATTAAGATAAACATGAATGAAGGATTCATGGTGAAGGGTCTAGGGAGGAACTCTGAAATTACACAAAATCTAACTGAAATATTTAAATGGGAGTGTAGGATCCTAATCTACCATAGATAATCTTCTAAGGGAATCCTAAACTATAGTGCTATGTAAAGTGGGATCACATATCAACTCTTCATTTTCTAGTTCTCTCTATTGAGAATTATTTTTTGTTGAATTCTTTTTTGTGAGTGATTGGATACACATGCTAGAAATTGTATTTTTTAGGTAAAAATGATATTTATTAATGTCTCATAAGACTAGATTAATTTTCCAAAATTATTCTCAAATGTTGGTAGCGGTTTGTATCTGCCCTAAATTGGTCATTTTAATATGGGAGTTACCTCGAGTTGGAATGGGGGATGAACCTGATTCCTTTTTCCTTATATAATTGGTGATATTTACCAACACCCTCTATGATGGATAAAGAGGTGTGTATCTTCATTTTAGTGAAATACTAGCGAGTCACCTAATTTATAGGGATAAATTTGTGTATCTACCCCTCTTCCATGGTCATTTTTATTATGATATAGTTTCATTTCTGTAGGTTGTCGGTATGAATTTTATTAGGCCATTTCACCAATTTTATAATGTTATTAGTGAACTTAGAAGCTGAAATGGGGATAGATGCCCACTCTGTGGCTAGAGAAGGGGTGCATTCCTAATCTTATCCACCATTTCCTTCCAGTGTATACTAGTTGTTATGTGGTTTGGAGTTGAGATTTTGGTTTTGGCCTTATATAGATTTTATTTTCTAGATGACTTCTCTAGATGTTTCCAAACAAGATTATTTGTAGTCTTTATTTGTGATGGAATGTGTGTGAGACTAATCATATTTTTCCAAATAAATTTACTAGTATTTTTCCTTGTACACTACCATAAAATGATGATTCCATGACTAATCGGCACGAGCAGGTGTTTTTTCCTACTCATAATTATTTCCCATAGTTTGACTGACAGATATTATTGGCCCAAAAACGTGTTTATTCTTGGTCACAATTTTCTAACATATTTTTCTAGGATTCTCTGAATGCTGCCCAAAGAGTCTTCTGACAAACATGATTGGTATGAGAATGTGTTTATTCATACTCACAGTTGTCCATCAAATTTGATTGATGTGATTTTCCAATGGGGAATGAGGTGTATAATTATTCCATGTTTGTCGGTTACTACCCCTAAAAGGGACATATTGTATGACAGGGTTTTGATGAACTTTTCTAGAATCCTGAGGATGGAACCTTCATCATAATGAGGGTTCGCATATATTTGGTGTCGATGGTAGAAATTACTGGTAGGGGCCATTTCCAAGGTACCTTCTGACTTCATGGTGAGGATGTTTATGTCATTTTTATCCACCTTCAAATGATAAGGTGGGATCTAATTGTTGAATTTAGATGATAAGATCCCAAAATGGTTGAACATGGTGATTGGTTCCATCTTCTTTTGAACCAATATCCATTGTTGAGTATATGATTTTAAAAGTGTTGTAATTTGGAGAGGCTTTTGAGTAGCCTCTAGTGGAGGGATGGTACCATTATATCAGTACTCCTAGACTAGTGAATTTGAGGCATATAATTAATGAATATGGGTTGGGGATGATGTCCTATACTTTTAAAAGGTTCTATCCTGAATATCATCTAAGACATTCATGTTTTGCGGCGGGTATGAATCCATTTTTATTGAAGTGAAATCTAGTAAAAAGTGCCTATGATATAGGTGACAATAAATTACAAGAAAATACATTAAAATTTGTATCTCAATAAATAATCGCATGTGTAATTTATTTTCTTTATAATTTCTCTTTTATTTTATGATCCAATGTTTCCTTGTATGTGGGAAACATCATCATTTTGTTTATGGATTCACATCAGGATCACTATCTTAATTTCTGTCGAAAATCATGCACTTGAAAATTGATTACAGGGGGTCTAATTTTTTAAAACCATTAAAATTAGGTTCAACACTTTTCCATTCATACATTAATTCCATGTTGGGTTGGAAATGTGTTTTTTGGTGTTGTTAGGAAAACCTTTACAACAATAACATGTGCACACATCCGTTATGTGTTGTTTCCAATTAGAATTATTCATGGAACCAAAACTCCAAATGATTCTAAATTCCTTGATAACTCATGGACCATTATTTTAATGGAATGTGATCATTAGGAAACAAAAATAATGGTACTTAAGAGCTAACATTATTTGATAGGAAGGGAGTTCAGGAACATAATTCCATTTTGGGGGGAATTGTTTCCTACTCCAAGACCCTACTAAATATTTATGATATATTCTTGAATCAATAATTAATTACCAAGTATTTCATGGGTCTGTCATTAATTACAATTAAATTATTAGAATGCATGGAACAGAATATAATTTTTATTTATTTGAGGTTCATCATTTATTGATTTATCTATATGTATTTCTAGTTATCTATAAATGGTACTATTTAATGAATGTATTGGGTATTAATTTTTCATTTATTATTGTGATGATGGTTTTGATCCACATAGTTTGGCACTCTTGAGTGGTTCATCATCAAGGGAGGAGGGTGTTATTTGATTTTTGGATCAGTCTCATGTGATGGGATTTCTATATGTCATTTTGATTGGAATTAGAACCCATGTAGTTTGGTTCCACGTATCAGGACACATCATTCCATTATGGTCATGTTATAAGTACAAACCCATATTGTATATCATCTTATGGTAATGAAATCTAATATAAATGTTCATAGAAAAATCATGGTGTGGGAAATATGGCACAGTGTCCCATGGAACACAGAAGGTATTTGGGTTTTTAGTTAGACATTCCCTGTTGGAAATGTTACCCATAGAAATTTAGGGTTTATTTTGGGGGGTTGGGTTTGGACCTCATGGTGTATTCCTAGGTATTCCTTTTGGATGTAAATCAAATCCCATGTTATTTGTTTATGAGGAACCACAACTTTGGATTCCCCCTAGAGGTTTGTCTTGTAGGGGAATATGGACCTTTGAGAGAATTAATAAAATAATTTTGTGATTACACTATATAAGAAGATTCCATAAGGATTGGTTCCAAGGTATTCCATAAATTATGGTGATTTGGATGTTTCATTGGGTCTTATACTAAATAAGAGGACCAATTTGTTATTGTATAGTGATATTTTTGGGATTTAAAACAAATAGGAAGAATAAATTTTAGTTTGGGCATAAAATTCATATGATTCACAAAAGGTTGGGTTTTTGGGCATACAATATACTGTTGGATGTCATTGTTTGGTTTAGGATTATGTGGATTTCATGATCATCAATATCCTCTATGAAAACATGATTCTTTCTCTATTTAAAAAAATAAATATATTCGAGAAACCCAAAAATATAATTTTTCTTAAAGGGGATGATGACAAGAATTAATGTTATATGGAAATAGAGTGTACTATGATGTTCCCATCCCCTCCTTTAGTGGTTCCTTAGAATGTCACATCCAACTACCCATCTGGATTGATCCCATCGAAATGTATAAGGACAAGGGAATGAATTAGGGCAGGTCTTGAATAAATTATATGGGATTAGTTTTGAATGGATTCCTTAGAACTATTTCATATGAAAGAGATGATGATAATACACTAATACTCAAATGGAAAATCAAGTGTGTTCCTATACACCCTCACATAGAACTGTAGGTCCATTTTTTTGAGTGATTTCTATTTATGTACATGACTTTATCCATTATTTGTGTGACAATGAGGTCCCTAACACTTCACCCAATCTTGGGGTACTCTTTAATGAGGTAATGTGTGTCTCTATGAACCCTGCTAACCCTACCCATTTGTTGGGCAAGTTTGGGACACCACCAACTAAAGGAATGAATATATAAATGGTAGAAACTCTCGTGGGCCTTGGGGAATCTTCTCCTTTCACTCCCACGACGACTAGGGTTTATTCTCCATTCACATGCTCCTCCACTCTCTAGACATCTCGTCCTGAGTCTTCTCTCTTTGATTCGTCTCTTTGGATAGGTAGGATCAACACGTCGATGTTGTGTTGTGTGCAACTCGGCCAACAGATCTACTTGTGTGCAGATGTGACTTATTTTCATTGAGGTTGACGGAGGGTCTGGAGTGGCCTAGAGAGGGGGGGGGGGGTGTTTCTTGTTTTCTTTATGTTTTTTTTAATATGTTGATGGATCTATCTTGGTGGTATCCTATTGAGGATGGTTTTGCTAGGGTTTATCTAGTTCCCGCCTCATCCCTATGGTGGATCTTCTACAAATTCCTCAGGTGTTCTTTGAAATGATCTTGTAGTTCTTCCTTCTTGTTGGGGTGATACGCTTTGGTCTTCCACGACACTTCTAGTCTGATCTGTGGGCATATGAACGGATTGCGACGATTGTAGCTTTGTTCACAAACACACTCTATGGAGCGTTCAAGTGTTTGCTCTAGGTTTTGAGTTGTTGTCCTGTGGTGGTTTCTCAGCACGTGGAAGTCTTCACCTGATTTGCGGCGGCTGAGTACTTTGAGGGTCTGTGTGGGTTTCCTCCAACGATTGGGATGGTTGCAGTGTGGTTTCCCTTGTTATATTATCATGGATCTGTTTTATTTCTGTTGTAGAATGGTGATTTTTACAGGTTTCAATGGTCTTTGGGATGGAGGCCCTGTTTTTTTGGCAATGATGATGAACACTGGTGTGTGGTGTTGGTTTGTTGGATCTACTTTGATGGTGGTGACAATGAAGCAGCGTGAGAAATGTTGTTTGGGTTTTTGTGTTCCATGAATGTTTGTGAGGACAGTGTCCATACCATATTTTCTCAATTCTCTGACGACGGCTCCGTCATCTTCCCTCTTTGAATGGTGATGCGTGGTGTATCGGCTTATCTCGCCTACA
Organism: Viscum album; assembly: GCA_963277665.1. NCBI lineage: Eukaryota > Viridiplantae > Streptophyta > Magnoliopsida > Santalales > Viscaceae > Viscum > Viscum album. Next base: position 603,699,460 of record OY728166.1, read on the forward strand.
GTATGATTGGTGGCAAATTTGGATTTTGCGTTGTCACACTCTTCAAGGTGACTGCGCGGCTCGATGTGGGCATGTGGATCGGGGTGTTTTTGAATTTTGAATTTTTGAAGTTGATTGCTTTTTGGATGATTTTCTATTTGGTAGTGAGGATATCAGTTATCCTAAACCGGCTTTATGAAAATTCAAAAAATGATTTGAAATAAGAAAAATTAAAAAAATAAATAAATGGTAGAAACCCTTTTGTGCCTCTTAAAATGGAGATTATAGTATAATCTTATGTAGAAGTTTTATTTTGGTCCCCTTTGGATGAGGGACCCAATGGAAGGGAAGAACAACCATTAGGGCCCAGGAAGATGGATTTTTGGGTGTCTACCCTAGGTGAAGTCATGCAGAATCATGGTAGTGTCAACCATGGTAGACTTGGGAATACTGGATGGTATTCGATCAGGTAATACTATACGATATTGAAATATATTTGAGATAGAATATCTATGAAATGAAATTTGTTTCAAAATTTCTATAGCCTCTCTGTGTCTCGTTAGGTATCCCTAGCAGGGTCTCCAACAGGTCCCTAATTTGGAATATAACCTTCACACTAGAGCATGTCAAGGAGGGGGAAAGTGTTTTTTGTGGTGATATCTTATATTTTAGACCATAAATGGAATTTAATACAATTATCCCTATTAATTTCATATTCTATCAAAATTATTTTGATAAAATTGAATTGTTTCTAAGGGCCTTGTAAAAGGACTACGTTTAGAAGAGATTCGATGATGCTTCATGATTTTTTGTCTTTCTATGTGAGGAGACTTACGGTCCTATTTATAAAAAAACATGGGAACCTTTGTGAATAGGTTAGATCACAGTGTTTTTCTCCTAGGATAATGCATAGTTTGGACATGCAGGTTAGCATGTACTTACATAATGCAAGATAACACAATGGTATGTCCTATGTTGTGCTGCTGGTTGACCCTGATATCTAGACCCGTGTAGCACCACTAGATACCTAGGTCAACCTTATGAATATACATTACCATATAATACAAGGGATGTGCCCTTACACCACAACTCAAAATAATTTTTGGGATTTAGTCATATCCCTTTTGGATGGCCCCTACAATACCTTAATGTGACCCCATTTTAATTGAAATATCATGTATTCTCCTTTTGATCCATGCCGAGTTTGTTATGGGTTGTGATGCATACAACCCCACCTCTCATTCCTAATCCATGGCTTATATAAAGAGGGAGGTTCTCCCCACCATTCCATTAGATTATGAAATGTTTCTGAGAATTATTCATCCCCCGGTGTATGATAATTTATATATAACATGAAATTAAATTATTCCCATTCTTGCACGAGGAATCATTTATTCAAAAACCCAATTTTTGGTGTATAGGTGGGTATCACTTCCTAAATTCTTGGGATGTTTGAATAGTAAAAATTTTATGGTTCTAAGAATGATTTATATACAACATGGGATATCCTAATAAGAACCAATCCATGTTCCAAAGCATGGTCTTTGACCATCAATTGTATATAGAAACACACCACATACCTTGAATGGTTTTCGTTCCTGGGCCCCACACAACCAATTTTCTGGACATATGGTGTCAAGATGAATATTGGGGAATATCCATAGACACTAAGACATGGAGTGTCCAGAAAAACATTACATCTATAATATTCATCTATAACTCAAATTAAAGGAATAATCTCTGAAATACATTTTTGTAAATGGTTTTCTCCGGGAGACATCCCTTTCAATTTTCCAATAACGACAATTCCACCATAAACGATTGTATATTGACCCCCAACAAGGGTCCCAAAAAATTAATATAAGGAATTAAAAATAGAAACCAATAAATATAAATTTACCTCTGATAAAAACAAACTAATAAGACAACTTTCAGGCATATAACATTATTCCTTCCTTGGTGGATGAATGTGACAATGAATCTCTTCTAAGCATTCATTTTGATCACGAAATTAAAGATACTATTTTTGGTCTTAACCCAGACAGTGTGCCCGGACCAGATCGGTTCAATAATGGTTTTTTTCAAAAACATTGGGATATTATTCACAATGATGTTTGCAACCTTGTTAAGACCTTCTTTAAACATGGATCTCTTCCTCATGGAGTTAATGCTCAATTCCTAACCTTAATACCCAAGGTCGAAAATGCCTCTGAGACCCATCAATTCAGACCAATTTCCATGATTAATACTCTCTATAAAATCATCACCAAACTTATTACAAACATACTTATGCCTATTTTCAATAAAAGTGTTTCTTGGAATCAATTTGGTTTCATTAAAGGTAGGTCCATCCAAGATTGTATTTGTCTTGCCTTTGAATGTACCAGTTGTCTTAATAAAAGCTGTAGAGGGGGATGTGTGGCCATTAAACTTGATATCAGGAAGGCCTTTGACAAAATTTATTGGAACTTCATCTTCAATGTTCTAATTTCATTTGGCTTTCATGATTCTTTCATTAGAAAACATAAAACTTTATTTAGCTCAGCTTTTATTTCGGTTCTGATCAATGGTACCCCGAGAGGTTTTTTCAGTTGTACTAAGGGTGTCAGATAGGGTGACCCTCTCTCTGCCATCCTTTTTGTTATCGCTGAAGACTACTTAAGTAGACTCCTCATTTACCTGGTTGATCAAGGAAAGCTCAAGCCTATTCAAGCTGCCAGAAATCTAAATACCCCTACACATATTTTCTATGCTGATGATATCATCCTATTTCTCAAAGGTGATCAAAAGAATATTCATGCTCTAAAACAAGACCTTAATCATCATGAAGAGGTTTCTGGACAAGCGATTTCTTGGGATAAATCTTATATTTTCTTTGGCAAAGGTTTCCCTGCTAGATGGAAATATAGTATCATCGCTTCTATTGGTATCAAAGAAAGCCTCCTTCCTTTCAATTATCTGGGCATCCCTCTATTCTGGGGTCGTCCTATAGCAAACTATTTCACCAATATTACTGTTAAAATTATTAACCAACTCTCCACCTGGAAGGGAAAACTGCTCTCCATGGCTGGTAGGATATGTCTGGTCAAATCAACCATTGTTTCCAAAATTGTCTACACTCTCATTATCTACAATTGGCCTACCTGCATTTTCAAAAAGATTAACACCTATATAAAAATCTTCATTTGGACGGGGATCATTTTTGAAAGGAAGCTCGTCACTATCCCTTGGAATTCTTGCTGTAAAGCTCTTGATAAAGGTGGAATGGGTATAAAAAAATCTAAAGCTTTTCAACAATGCTCTCCAAGCCTACCTTACTTGGCGTATCATTAATGGTACCTCTAAAGCCTCTAAGTTCTTAAAGCATAGATTCCTTCCTAAACTCATGAATGGGTATTTTAGTTACATCAACTCTTTGATCTGGCCCTCTATCAGAGACTCATTTCACATAATCATGGAGAATTCTAGATGGATGGTTAGTGTGGATTCTTCTATTAATTTTTGGTGTGGAAATTGGTGTGGTAACCCCTTGATTTCTTTGCTTCCTACAAATACCTCTCCTGGGGATACTAGTCACTCTATAAAAGAGGTCCTGCGGTCCCATCGACATACCCTCCCCGATAATATTACTCCGATTATTGATAATCATCCTTTCTCTCCCCATGGTGACTTTCTGGTGTGGGAACCGGCTTCAAATGGCATCCTTGATTATAGATCCTTCTATAATCATTGCTTCTCTAGAGAGGATTCTAATTACCAATGGGTGAGTCATTTTAATAAGCCTTGGATAAAACCTTCTAGGCTCACCCTTATTTGGTGTATTGCTCACAATAGTATTCCCACTGATACTTGTCTTCAATTATTTAGCATTCAACTTTGTTCTAAATGTTTCATGTGTAATCAACATAGGGAGGATGATAACCATCTTTTTCTGTCCTGCGCGACTGACTTTGCTTTATGGATATACGTTCTGAATCTTTTTAATTGCAGATGGACAACTTTTGATTCTATTTGCTCATTTCTTAAAAATTGCATTAGATATGATGCTTCTCTACAGATCAAGAATATCTTCCTTGCGGCAGTGGCGGAGCTTCTGCATGTGATCTGGTATGCTCGTAATGATTTTATTCAAAACAACCACTCATTTAGTCTCAATGCAGGTAAAACTCAGATTCTTATTGCGATTCATGAAGCCGCTTCAGTCCAAAACGTTTCTTGCAACAACTCGGTTGATGACTTTGTGATCCTTCGACATCTCTGTATTTCGGGCATATATCCAAAGCCCAAACGCTTCTTTGAAGTTTTCTGGCAAGCCCCGATGCCAGGATGGATTAAAGTGAACGTCGATGGAGGTTCCAAAGGAAATCCTGGCCCTACAAGTTGTGGTTTCATCTTCAAAGACTCATCTGGTCAATGTCAGGGCTATTTTTATGTTGGTTGTGGTCTCTCTTCATCGCTTGAGGCTGAGATGTTGGGTGTCATCCATGCGGTTGATTTCATGCTTCAAAAAGGCTAGAGAAAGCTCTAGATTGAAAGTGATTCCACCACTATCTTCCAGGCCATTTGGAACGGCACCACTCATCTTGCCTTCCCGCTTACCACTCTTTGGATGAAGTGTCTGAACTTACTTCACGGGATTGATCATATTGCTACTCATACATACCGTAAAGCGAATGCTATTACTGACTCCCTCACCAACAAAGGTATTTAGAAAAACATGACTTGGATCGACACTCTTCCTGCTGACTTATTACCTCTCTTTGAGAGAGATTGTAAAAAAATCCCATCTTTCCGATCTTTGTAATCCTTTTGCTCTATAATATATTGTGCTTTGGTCATTGACCGAAGCATTACCTTTAAAAAAAACATTGATGATTCAGGATTGGATTAATATATGACCTCCACCATAATCCAATCCTAGTCTACACCAAATATGATGTGATATAATTATCCCTATTATAATATTTCCATTAATCCAAATGTGGCAGAAACATAGAGGAAAAACAACATATTTAAAAAAATATAATATGAATTATTTTAAATAAAAAAAATTAGTCATGAAAATGATGAAAAATAATAAAAAAAGTACCTGGGCACGGAATTAATTCCTATGATATATTTATTCCTCACCTTAGATATCCCACTTGTTTAGAACACAAACACAATGAAATAATATCAATATAATTATATATTTAAAATATATTGCCACTCACCCATACTAGAATTATTTGATATTTATTTAATTAAATTTTAAATATTACACAAAAGTCCAAACTACTCAACATTTTACCAAACTCCATCATAATGGAAAAACCTCTATTTTGGGACCAACCGAGTGGTAAAAATATTTACTTGAGATAATATCATAGGATAAATGAACATTTTTAAATGAAATACTCCTTGTATTAAAAAAAATAAAATTTATCTTGATTTTATAGGTTAATGATAATGTTGGTAATCATACACTCCCCAATATAAATTGTTTTTCCTTCTATCAATAAAAAATAGTCAACTATTAACCATGGTATCTACCTATGAATTGGTGTAACTAATTTAATATCATTCATCCAATTACCATTCCTAAAATTCCAAAAATCTCATCCTAGTCTAAGTCACATATAACCGTGAGTAGTCTAATATTCCCACCATAGGTGTGTCCTTATCATTTCCCCTATGTACAATCAAAAAACCAAATAGAAAATATTGTATACATCAAATAATAAAATTAAAAAATATGAAAAAACAAAAAAATCATAAAACTAGTGAATTATCTATACAAAACAAATGTTATTGGATCTGTAGGGATGAAAACATATGAAAAAAAATCATAAAAACAATTTTTAATGTAAACTGATGACCGGTAGTATTCTTCCCACCATAATTTATTATTTCAATCCAATCACAAGTAATAACCCCAATAGGTACACTCTTTGTAAACCACTTTTTTTCCCCAAGATCCAATCAATTAAAATGTAACCACACATTCCACAATAGAAAAAATAGCAAACAAACTACCACTATGATAATTAATAATGAAATATTACTCACACTCACACAATAAAATTACTAACGAATTATGGTTAACATAACTAAAACCACACACCATTCCCCTCCCACACATGTATGTTCTATCAAAAACCGAACCAAAACTACTGGAAAAATAAAATACCATGAGTGAATAATAATGCTCTAAAAGTGAAACCTAATGCATAACCAGAAATGAGAAGGGAGTAGCATTCAAACTATACCTCCAACTCATGTAAACCATGAGAATAAGAGAATTCATAGAAAGAAATTCTCAAATGCAGAGATTTATTATGGATATTCAGACCTTGTAAAAACAATCCACATATTCCCCACCATGGAAGAACATCCCACTCACCCGAACTATCGATGATATTCAAGACATGGGTGACAGTGCAAGAAATAAAAAACCCTAGGAAAGGATATCTACGTCTCATGATAATCATACCCATGGAATTATACAAGCTATAATATTATTGAAAATCAAGAAAAATTGAATTATATTTCAGGAAACGTATCAAACATCTATCCACTAATAGGGAACTTAGAGCCTACGCCAACCCATATCTCTATACATGCATCCCTGAATGAAGGTATTACATTTCCATCACTATTGAGAATTATTTCATTGGATCTTCCTACCCTCTAATAAGATGAAAATATATTCATGTGGTTCAATTGAGTTGAATTCAACTAAATATATTTATTTGATCTATTATAAAGGGTTTAATAAGAATTATAAATAATTTTCCTATAGTAATTAGTGAAAACACCACAAATCGCAATATTCCTTGTGAATCCTACATTCCATGAATGTTTCTTCAACAATAGATTTTTTACCATAGGGAAAAGATCCAAAACCCATAATAAACCATAAATAAATAAACTCATGCTCATTAGAATAACGAATATCAAAAAACCATACAAACATAAACTTATAATTGTAATCCAATGCCTTGTAAACATGGACAGCCTATTGATAATTTCCCTCATGAAAGAAAAGCATGATATCAATCATATGGGTTGAAACATACTTAAATTACCTATCCATCGAATCTCAAAATAATAATAGAACATATGATCTAATAATATTTCATTATGATGTGGCTCGGTTCTTCTTGACATTTCACACAAAATGGGCATCCTAAAGGCCTCAATAATTCATCCCCTTATGCACGAGGCATCCATGTAGTGGTGAGTGTCTAATAGAAATAATGGAGAGACTATAACCTATCTCTAGAGTGCAATAATAATTGAATATATTGAAAAATAACAAAAAACATATACATTGGAGTACACCTAATAGATAAACTAAAACAATAACATATTATAAAATATTAATTACTGCCATATACAAATGAATGTTTATTCTATAATAAAGAACCAGTCACCCATCATTCTAATAAATAAATTAAAAAATAGAAAATATAAGTACAATTCTCCAAAAATATTTATTAAAAAAATATACCTTGTCTATATAAGATATGATGTGATTCATCTTGATCCTAAGTGTACACATGCATGTAACTACTAAAAAATCCACAAATGTTCATGAACTAATTAATTGTACAAACTATGATCTGACATAAAAGAATATATATATATATATATTTATATATATATATATATTGTTTCTTGAACAAAAAAGCATCACTTACATGAGGTGGTAAATAAATCTTAGTAGGGAACACTCAATTGTGATCCTATAAAATTTAATCATTAAATGTTAATGAAAAAATTATATTCCATGAATTTTTGAATCAAAATAGATTACGAAATTAAATAAATAATCCGGGAACAACATAGAAAATGTAAAAACCTCCAAATTTGGGTTCTAGTCTGACATTTAATGTAAATATATCATTGATCTCACCCTGTAGAGATAATTTAAAAAAATTTCTCAGTGTGAAATTTGAAATTGGTTGCATCATCCAAATGAATATAGGATCTAGAAGAAATAATAGAGTCAATCACCACATATATCAAAACCTAGGGCAAAAACAATGGTATTCAAAAGATAATATGGATTTACTGGGCTCTATGACCTTAATGGAATGATCAACAATTGAAATTGGAAACCTAATATCACTAAGAGAATATTCCATGAACATGGATGTCCAATAAAAATTGTTGGATCTATAAAATTAATTTGGGTACAAAAACTTGTGTCCTAGGACCATAAACATTTTGGACCACATAATCTCAATCTAGAGATAGGTTAAATTATCCACATGTGTAATGAAGGGATGTGCCTGTAACACCCCAAGCTTCCACGGTACGTTTCCCTTCGAATAATGCGATAGCGTGTGTTGTACGCAACCTCAAGTTCTAACACACACCACAACTAATTAAATTAGCCGTTGTGAATAGTAATACCTACTTTTTGAAATCATATATATTTTATATTTCAAAATGGACTTCATTTTTGGATTCAGAATATTGAAATTAGCCTAGGGTGAAATTTTGGTACTTTTCGGATAACTTTTATATTTTGATGAATAGTGAAAATTACTAAATTTTAATTAAAAACAACTTTTTTAATCAAAATACTTAATAGTGATAAATTGTGAATTTGAGTGGTTTTAAAGTATATTTAGAATATATTTTTACCAATTAATATAATGTTAGTCATTGGACATAATTTTACAATTAAACCAAACATAAACAAGTGTCAATCTTTTGATAGTTATTACCTCTTAAAAACACGCTTTTTGTTTTGACAGCAGGAATTAATTTTAAATTAATTTCTGCCACTTCTGTGTTTTGAATTTAGAAAAATGGATTCCATATTTGGAATCAGGATGTCTAAATTGTGTAAATAGGTAACTATTATTTTTAGACATTTTGAATAATTACTGTGGTAAATATTTTATTTACCATGGTTAAGGGTAAATCCGGTAAATAAGGGTTAAAAAATAATATTATAATAATACAAAATTACCCTAAAACGTGCCCTAACCATATTGGTGGACACATAACCGACCATGAGCATCATTGGGTCAATTTAGGGACCCCTTGGAGCCACTTGTATGTGGTAGGGACACTTTATATTAATAAAGTTAAAATAAAAATAAAAATTGCATAAGCTTACATCTTTTAGAAGAACAATTTTTACATAGGGTTATACATGTTGGATTTTCGATTATAAATATTCATTAGAAATCTAAAAAGATTTCATACATAATGATATTTTATTTATAATTTTTAGACATCAAATAATTTAAATTATTAATGACAGAATAATGATGCAATGTTTACCTCATTAATAAATCATTTAAATAAATAAGATTATAATGATTAAAATATTATCTAAAACCTGTCCAATTCTTATTGGTTGATGTTATTTAGAATATGAGTCATCTTATATTCGACCTCAATGATTTTTGGACCATTATAAACCTAATATAATTATATTATAAAGTAATACTTTCACTCTTTCCTAAAGAGCCCCTCTTCTCCCTTATAAAAGGAGACCACTTCTACTCATTCCTCACACCTCTCAAGCCACTTGGCTCGTCCAAACTCTGCCCAACTAAGATCCCCACATCCCTCTACTCCTCCTTGAAGCTTCCCCTTAGGCAGAAAGCATTTCAAGAAGTCCTTTGGTTCCAACCAAAGTGAGTTACCTAAATTAAAGGTAACGATTTCTCTTAAATTATTTTCATTTATTTTGCTTCTCCAACCCCCAAACTCTTTTTATTTCCTTCCTTTTGTAACAACACCAGTATCCAGAATATACTAGGATGTTTTTATAAGAAGGAATTCAAACTTCACATACACACAACTCCATCTAATGGATGATGAACATAATGTTTCTGTGGATGGCAAACTAACGCCTCATGAAACGATGATTGTTCAAATACATCTTACCGCCTCTCATGGTGGCCATTATGATGGCACTGTAATTAAATATGATATTAATGATATATATTTTATATATAATCTTCTGTAATTCCATTTTATTTCATATCCTTATTTGTTTCATGTTGTATATACATACGATTATTTCATTTGAGGAAGTGCGGACTACCGCTCCCTTAAAATGATATGACTCGTTCATACCACACATGGAACGTATAAAGGATGGTGTTAATGAACTTAACTAACATATATAAAATATTATATTATACTGGAATAATAATATACCTATGTATCATTTGGATTCAATTCTTTTAAAATGAAAAATTAAATGGAAGTAGAGTTCGTGCGTACGTGCGGACTACCGTCTCCACGAACGCGATTCATTGTCCATCATATCCATTCAAGTATAATTATAATTTGATGATTTAAAAATAGTATCTAAGGACTTTATATCATTCTGGATATGAATAATATACATCCCATTAATAATGAATATGGCTCACATAACAAAGAATATAAAGTAAAATGAACCCGTTAACACCTGAAATAACGATAATTCTAAGATATTATTAACAAATCAATGTTAAAAGATCATATATGATATCATATTAAAGTAAATGATTCTTGTATTATTCAATAACAATTATTTCACCATTATCCAGGAGGTAAACCTACCATCGACCAAGGAAAAATTACAAAGTAAAGGATTCTCTTATCTCACTTTCAATTCCGTGAGATTTCCATTGTTCGCCACTAAATTATTGAAAGTGGTGTATTGCGTACTTCCATTTGATATATATTATCATGATTCTATTTATATTCATGTTATTCTGTAAATCATTTGGTGGTTATTAACTTTTGGCCATACGACTCAGTTGATTAATGTGGTAAGGGGTTTCTTATCTCACTTTTAATTTCGTGAGATTTCTATTATTCACCACTTAGTTATTGCATGTTGGGTATGTGTACTCCCCATGATTGCATTCATTGTGTAATATACTTTAATTTATGGGTATTTACATCATCAGGGTATGATACCTCTTTCATGGGTGTATGTTTCGTAAGTTACCTAATCGATAAGGGAATTTGAAATTTCAATTTCCACTCATTTGGCTTTACACATACTTCATTGATTATATTACCCCAAGATTATGTGTGGAATCACTATTCATTTTATTATTTCATAATTTCCACTCCCCTTCCTGTGGATATAAGTTTGATACACATAATCACTCCATTGATAATTCTGAAGTCATTGATATGAATTTGATAAGAGTAATTTTAACTCATTCTCCATTTGTTGGGTTAAACATCCAATTCGTTGGTATTGTTTTTACAAGAATATGTGTGAATGTCCTTTGATTGTTTTACACTGAATATCAAATCATATTTAGTGTATTTATATTTGTCACACATAATTATGTCATTGATTTATCCTTAACCTAAGGATACAACCTTTATGAGAGATTTCATCTCAATTTACATTCCATTGAGACTTCTTTGATGATATACACCAAATCACTTTTATGTGGTGTATATAATGTACTTTGACATAGAATATCATGATTCCCTTTATTCTCATGATATTACAAAGTTTTGATTACCTCAATTATTTGTATTCAAGTGTCTCTTTTGGTTAGAATCTCTAACTAAAATACCATTTTAAAATGTTTTAAAGACTTATTCATCTAAACCTTTCTCATTAATGTCCATGTTTTAAAAATGGTTTTAAGGATTTATATGGACATTAATGTTTAGAAATCAAAACTCCTTTTAAAAAGTTTCAAAGTGGTATGGGACACTTTGATTCAAAAATCTACTTTTAAATGGCTTCTTGGCAAATAGTGTGACTTTTAAATGTTTTCAAGAAAAGGGGGATATTTCTCTCAAATAGTTTTGATGATTATCTATGTCAACATCCTTCATTATTCTTGATTGAGGTTAATGTGATACAATACAATCTTCCATATTGTATCGAATGAGTTATGTTTGACTGTGGATGTGTTGTTTTTATACCATTCATGGTTTGTGGTAAAAGTATTGACATTTCGTATGCTAGTTTTAATACGAATGTTTATGTTATGTTTAAACATGTTCATATGAGGAATGCATTGGACTTAATAAGTGACGGGTGGAGCCCGCTATAGCTCCTCGATGCATCGGGAGGTCTCATGAGACAAACTAGTGTCTTGGCACAAGGCCTTGACAAAATCTTATTTGTAGTCTTGGCACGAGGCCTTGGCTATGTGGTTATGATAGTCTGGCATTATGCATTCCATCATTATGAAAGTGGTTATTGATGTTGCATGTGATCATTCGACTAGTAGAATATCCATGTGAGTAAGTAAATGGCATTATTTCATTTTACCTTTGCAATTTTATGCTGAAGTTCAAGTTTAAAAGGCTTTTGTTTTAGTTATAAATTGCCTTAAGTGTTTATGCTTATTTATGAAATCTTCTGCTATAATGTTATCCTTACTGAGCACCTGAGCTCACCCCTTTTAATGTTTTATTTTTCCCAGGATTATGAAGAAGTAATTTATGAATGACCTGCTGGGATAGTATGAGGGGATATGAAGACAAGATGTATTTTTTATGATGTAATGTAAAAATTTATGGATGTATCTAGTTATTCCAAGGCTACTAATCTAATCGGTCTTTCGAGACTTGATCTTTCTCGTGATCATGCCAATGTTATGTAATAATGCACCAACTCTAGGTAACTAGGGTCAGGGCGTTACAGTTGGTATCAGAGGAAGTTTAGTACAAACCTTGGAAGCTAGATTTAGATAAACTCTGATTAGAGCACGTAGACCTAAGATGAACTTTGAGGATTAGTATAAAAGAACTTCCTAGAATTTTGGTATTGTAGATATTTTGTGAGTTTTCCGAGCAATACATCCCTGTCTGGATACGAGCAGGTAGAGGCGGCTCTGGCACAGATGTACCTAGGGGTAAAACCCGAAAACACCGCTTTGAGCTAGACTCGAACGGGAACTGGTGCACGACAACGGGCCTTGCTGCACTCTTGGTTACGACACTCCCGGGGGATATGCTTAGGATAATTTACATTTTCTTTGCAATCCAATTTAAGTAATATATACATAAGATGAGAGTAAATAACCTTGGTTAATCCTAATATGTTTCAAATTGAGAATATGGTGACATTTTAATCTGTAAATGATTTTACGACTACTATTACTCACATAATGCTTTCTGGTTTTAGTCAATGGATGGATTCCAAGGAAGTCATAGTGACTTTGAGAATGATGTACAAGGTGGGAACGGTGGTGGCAATGAGCAACAAAATGGAATGTTGATAGGCGTAAAAGATATCATCTTTATGCCAAATCAGTTTTCCAAAAATATGATCAACAACATATATATTAACCAACTCCCAGACTCAACAAGGAAGAGAAAGGTGATAAAAGATAAGAGCTCCAGCAATTGAGACCATGGAGAAAAGAACCCTCAATTTTCATCATGCAGGAAATGTGGAAAGAGACACCAAGGAAATTGTCTCAATGTGACAACGAAATGTTTTACGTGCGGGAAGGAAGGACATAAAGTGAAGAATTGCCGAAGAAAAATGAAGAGTACTATGGAAGAAGATAAAAATGGTCCCAAGAGTCCATTTGCAGTCATTTGCCATAAATGTAGGGGACCTGGCCATTACCCGAGTGAATGTCCTATTCTATAGGATATTTTCATGGTCAAAGAAGAAGCTCTGCGGAAATAAATGGATGGAGAAAAATTAGCACTACTTGTTGATGGGTTTACTTTGGAATAATTTTCTCTTGTATTTTGTAACCCCGCAGTTTACCATGTGAGAATGATATTTGAGGAAGAATTGTCTCTTCTCTTGTGGATATAGGTATAAATAACCATTTGGTTTTATATGATCATTGGGGTTTGAGAAAATGATAAGTTATTATAATTTGGGATGAAAATGAAAAGTATGATATAACATTTATGGTTAAATTATGTTATTTTGAGGAATTTCTATCATTTTGGTAATATTATAAAATATTGTTTCTGAAAAAGGACGACACGTAGACCGTGTGACAACCCGTCGCGTCGGACAAAGTTGTGGGAATCGAACCCACAACCAAAGTGCGATTGGGATTTATCGCCTACCACTGGACTACGTGAAGTCCCTGGTTAGTGTGACTATTTTTTTTGTTAAATGATTTTATTGATCAATAATAAGATGATTTGGGTTCTTATGTCTTATCAAATGAATACCCTTGGTGTAGGAAAATGATTTGGTGATTAAGTGATAAATGTTATTTTGGAAGATGTTCGCTTTGTTGGGAACACTATATGCCCAAGGAAAATAGAATACAATGGGGTTTCATTTGTAGAGTAATGGTGGATTTTTATCTACGTTTTTATTGTTGATTTATAGTGATTTGGGTTATTTATGGAAATGATTAACCTATAACAGAGAATATGTGATAATGTTAATTACTTTTAAGTATGTGACTTTAAGAGTATTTGATATCATTTGGATATACAATGTAACATGGGATACTACATAATCAAATTCTTCTATGTTTTGGGTTTCAATATTAGTTTGGATTATATTAAAGGATTTTAAGGACAATTGGTTATTGAATGATATCTATTTAACTTTGGGGTATTGTCGGTTTAATTTTAGAAATTAAGATTAGTGCATATTTATCTCAATAAATATCCTTTTGGGTGATCATTAGATCATTCACTAACCATTTTGGTTTTGATTAATCTTCAAAGACAATGTAAATATATGGTTTATCCTGCATGGATCATGTGATTCTATAGAAGTTTATTCTAGCTCTTCCAGTGTGACCAAGTCTTCTTGAATACTCATAGTTTAAAAAAAACAATTGAGTTAGTGGTGGAAATTTATTAAAGAATGAAAATCTACTTAAAATGTAAGTATAGCTCATAATGTTCTTAGTCAATATCATAAATGAATTCCTCTTCCTTATGTAATGTAACTTAAAAAAAATGTTGTCTGTTTACTTTCCTACTAGGAGACTAATGGTCGTTTTTCCCAACACAAGTTTGTGGTTTTCTCATTGTTAACTTTCTCCTGATCATGATTCCTATCCCTCTCCATCAGAACTTGACACTTAGTTTATCATCCATATCCATGTTTTCTTACATGGAATCCTAGTATGGGTTATCTTGGATGACCCTTATACCTCTCTTTCATTCTTTTAAAGTGATAGTTTTATTGACTCTTTTTCCGATGTGGGACTTTCCATTATATTCCCAAGAAAATTTTTAAAAATTGCGAGGATGAAATTTATTGAAGTAGGGGAGCATGTAACACCCCAAGCTTCCACGGTACGTTTCCCTTCGAATAATGCGATAGCGTGTGTTGTACGCAACCTCGAGTTCTAACACACACCACAACTAATTAAACTAGCCGTTGTGAATAGTAATACCTACGTTTTGAAATCATATATATTTTATATTTCAAAATGGACTTCATTTTTGGATTCGGAATATTGAAATTAGCCTAGGGTGAAATTTTGGTACTTTTCGGATAACTTTTATATTTTGATGAATAGTGAAAATTACTAAATTTTAATTAAAAACAACTTTTTTAATCAAAATAATTAATAGTGATAAATTGTGAATTTGAGTTGTTTTAAAGTATATTTAGAATATATTTTTACCAATTAATATAATGTTGGTCATTGGACATAATTTTACAATTAAACCAAACATAAACAAGTGTCAATCTTTTGATAGTTATTACCTCTTAAAAACACGCTTTTTGTTTTGACAGCGGGAATTAATTTTAAATTAATTTCTTCCACTTTTGTGTTTTGAATTTAGAAAAATGGATTCCATATTTGGAATCAGGATTTCCAAATTTTGTAAATAGGTAACTTTTATCTTTAGACATTTTGAATAATTACTGTGGTAAATATTTTATTTACCATGGTTAAGGGTAAATCCGGTAAATAAGGGTTAACAAATAATATTATAATAATACAAAATTACCCTAAAACGTGTCCTAACCTTATTGGTGGACACTTACCCGACCATGAGCATCCTTGGGTCAATTTGGGGACCCCTTGGAGCCAATTGTAAGTGGTAGGGACACTTTATATTAAAAAAGTTAAAATAAAAATAAAAATGGCATAAGCTTACATCTTTTAGAAGAACAATTTGTACATAGGGTTATACATGTTGGAGTTTCGATTATAAATATTCATTAGAAAGCTAAAACGATTTCCTACATAATGATATTTTATTTATAATTTTTAGACATCAAATAATTTAAATTATTAATGACACAATAATGATGCAATGTTTACCTCATTAATAAATCATTTAAATAAATAAGATTATAATGATTAAAATATTATCTAAAACCTGTCCAATTATTATTGGTTGATGTTATTTAGAATATGAGTCATCTTATCTTAGACCTCAATGATTTTAGGATCATTATAAACCGAATATAATTACATTATAAAGTAATACTTTCACTCTTTCCTAAAGAGTCCCTCTTCTCCCTTATAAAAGGAGACCACTTCTACTTATTCCTCACACCTCTCAAGCCACTTGGATCGTCCAAACTCTGCCCAACTAAGCTCTCCACATCCCTCTCCTCCTCCTTGAAGCTTACCATTAGGCAGAAAGCATTTCAAGAAGTCCTTTGGTTCCAACCAAAGTGAGTTACCTAAATTAAAGGTAACGATTTCTCTTAAATTATTTTCATTTATTTTGCTTCTCCAACCCCCAAACACTTTTTATTTCCTTCCTTTTGTAACAACACCAGTATCCACAATATACTAGGATGTTGTTATAAGAAGGAATTGAAACTACACATACACACAACTCCATCTAATGGATGATGAACATAATGTTTCTGTGGATGACAAACTAACGCCTCACGAAACGATGATTGTTCAAATACATCTTACCGCCTCTCATGGTGGCCATTATGATGGAACTGTAATTAAATATGATATTAATGATATATATTTTATATATAATCTTCTGTAATTCCATTTTATTTCATATCCTTATTCATTTCATGTTGTATATACATACGATAATCTCATTTGAGGAAGTGCGGACTACCGCCCCCTTAAAATGATATGACTCGTTCATACCACACATGGAACGTATAAAGGATGGTGTTAATGAACATAAGTAACATATATAAAATATTATATTATACTGGAATAATAATATACCTATGTATCATTTGGATTCAATTCTTTTAAAATGAAAAATTAAATGGAAGTAGCGTTCGTGCGTACGTGCGGACTACCGTCTCCACGAACGCGATTCATTGTCCATCATATCCATTCAAGTATAATTATAATTTGATGATTTAAAAATAGTATCTAAGGACTTTATATCATTCTGGATATTAATAATATACATCCCATTAATAACGAATATGGCTCACATAACAAAGTATATAAAGTAAAATGAACCCGTTAACACCCGAAATAACGATAATTCTAAGATATTATTAACAAATCAATGTTAAAAGATCATATATGATATCATATTAAAGTAAATTATTCTTTTATTATTAAATAAAAACTATTTCACCATTATACAGGAGGTAAACCTACCATCGACCAAGGAAAAATTACAAAGTAAGGGATTCTCTTATCTCACTTTCAATTCCGTGAGATTTCCATTGTTCGCCACTAAATTATTGAAAGTGGTGTATTGCATACTGCCATTTGATATATATTATCATGATTCTATTTATATTCATGTTATTCTGTAAATCATTTGGTGGTTATTAACTTTTGGCCATACGACTCAGTTGATTAACGTGGTAAGGGGTTTCTTATCTCACATTTAATTTCGTGAGATTTCTATTATTCACCACTTAATTATTGCATGTTGGGTATGTGTATTGACCATGATTGCATTAATTGTGTAATATACTTTAATTTATGGGTATTTACATCATCAGGGTATGATACCTCTTTCATGGGTGTATGTTTCGTAAGTTACCTAATCGATAAGGGAATTTGAAATTTCAATTTCCACTCATTTGGCTTTACGCATATTTCATTGATTATATTACCCCAAGATTATGTGTGGAATCACTATTCATTTGATTATGTCATAATTTCCACTCCCCTTCCTGTGGATATAAGTTTGATACACATAATCACTCCATTTATAATTCTCAAGTCATTGATATGAATTTGATAAGAGTAATTTTAACTCATTCTCCATTTGTTGGGTTAAACATCCAATTCGTTGGTATTGTTTTTACAAGAATATGTGTGAATGTCCTTTGATTCTTTTACACTGAATATCAAATAATATTTAGTGTATTTATATTTGTCACACATAATTATGTCATTGATTTATCCTTAACCTAAGGATACAACCTTTATGAGAGATTTCATCTCAATTTACATTCCATTGAGACTTCTTTGATGATATACACCAAATCACTTTTATGTGGTGTATATAATGTACTTTGACATAGAATATCATGATTCCCTTTATTCTCATGATATTACTAAGTTTTGATTACCTCAATTATTTGTATTCAAGTGTCTCTTTTGGTTAGAATCTCTAACTAAAATACCATTTTTAAATGTTTTAAAGACTTATTCATCTAAACCTTTCTCATTAATGTCCATGTTTTAAAAATGGTTTTAAGGATTTATATGGACATTAAAGTTTAGAAATCAAAACTCCTTTTAAAAAGTTTCAAAGTGGTATGGGACACTTTGATTCAAAAATCTACTTTTAAATGGCTTCTTGGCAAATAGTGTGACTTTTAAATGTTTTCAAGAAAAGGGGGATATTTCTCTCAAATAGTTTTGATGATTATCTATGTCAACATCCTTCATTATTCTTGATTGTGGTTAATGTGATACAATACAATCTTCCATATTGTATCGAATGAGTTATGTTTGACTGTGGATGTGCTGTTTTTATACCATTCATGGTTTGTGGTAAAAGTATTGACATTTCGTATGCTAGTTTTAATACGAATGTTTATGTTATGTTTAAACATGTTCATATGAGGAATGCATTGGACTTAATAAGTGACGGGTGGAGCCCGCTATAGCTCCTCGATGCATCGGTAGGACTCATGAGACAAACTAGTGTCTTGGCACAAGGCCTTGACAAAATCTATTTGTAGTCTTAGCACGAGGCCTTGGCTATGTGGTTATGATAGTCTGTCATTATGAATTCCATCATTATGAAAGTGGTTATTGATGTTGCATGTGATCATTCGACTAGTAGAATATCCATGTGAGTAAGTAAATGGCATTATTTCATTTTACCTTTGCCATTTTATGCTGAAGTTCAGGTTTAAAAGGCTTTTGTTTTATTTATAAATTGTCTTAAGTGTTTATGCTTATTTATGAAAGCTTCTGCTATAATGTTATCCTTACTGGGCATCTGAGCTCACCCCTTTTAATGTTTTATTTTTCCCAGGATTATGAAGAAGTAATTTATAAATGACCTGCAGGGATAGTATGAGGGGATATAAAGACAAGATGTTTTTTTATGATGTAATGTAAAAATTTATGGATGTATCTAGTTATTCCAAGGCTACTAAACTAATCGGTCTTTCGAGACTTGATCTTTCTCGTGATCATGCCAATGTTATGTAATAATGCACCGACTCTAGGTAACTATGGTCGGGGCGTTACAATGCCCCTCCAAAACATCCATTAGTTCCTTAGAACCATCCGAACATGGATAAACAATGTATTAGATAAACAAAAAAATATAATGAAATATATATTTTCCCAAATATTCCACTGGTTCCCTCCTTAAACCATTTCTTAATCAATAATATCCTCGTCATCTCATCAAACAAAAAACTGATCCTGTTTTGATACAATGATTGATCCCATCATCTAAAAATGTGATCTATTAGCACCAATTGAATCTTATATAACAATGTGTGGGGATATTTTGATTCCCTAGATATTATCAACCATAAAACAACCACTACATGTTAGATGGTATGTGAGTATGATATAGTCTATAATACCAACTGTAGGATTGAATATATAAGTATGAGATTCTAAAAAACAAGAGGGGGTGAATTTTAATTTAATCAAACCCTATGGAAATTTTTCATAAAGAAAATTCACAACACCTCTATGTTCTAAAAACATGCCTGATTCCGGAAAAGTGATTATGAAAATGAAATATAACAAGAGATTACAACAACTAAGATTCTACCTTAAAGCGTATAGAATCGTATATAATCAGAGTATAGGTAAAGAAGTATATGAATGTTATACTTTCCTTAACAATACAAAATGAATAGTGGAAAAGAAAGTAGTAACACTACAAGTAACAAACAATAACTCTTTTAACCAAAAGAGAAGGGTATCCAACAACCCTGGATAAGAGTTCCCTTGATTTATACATTCAAGAAAGTATGTCTTACCCACACCAGGGTAATACCTCGATAAAAATATCAGAGTCTATTTTGATATCCCCTCAAGCCCTCAACTATTAGGTAGTCAAAACTTCTGTATTCTTTTCCCTGGAAGCCATCGATTGTATACAACAACAATTGGAGTCGCACGTAGCATGTCTGCATGAAGAAAAGTTTGAACAAGCTGTTCAAACTTCTTGCACGAAGAGTGAGAATTTATAAGAGGCTCTCTCTTTAGAAATCACTTCAACAGCATGTAATAACTGATGTCAAAGGTGTTTTCAAGTGTTGTTCTATTTTAAAATAAGCTCATATTTATAAGCACAACTCCAACGGTCAGCACCCTCCTCCAATAGTCATATTCTTCCTTGAATATAGGAGGGAACTGTACACGTTTTGCTAAAACAATGGTTCATTGATAACTGGAGGAACAACATCGTTTTATAAAAGAATAAGTGAAAGCATAACTAAAACAGATATTCAGAATTTATTCAAATGTGAAAGTCCAGAGTGAAGAAAGTTAAATTTTGGAGTCTAACTAGAAAATGAATTTAAAGTCAATAATACAGGGATATTCGGATTCTGTTTATCAGAAGAATTTGGAGTTGAACTTCATACATGATCGTACACATAATTTGTAATCAGAACTCACAATCCGAATTTGTTATGAGAATTCATAATCAAAATTCAACATCAGAATTTGTAATGATAATTTGTAATCAGATTTCATCATTAGAATTCGTAATAGGAATTCGTAATTAGAATTTTTCATCAAAATTCGTAAGGAGAATTTGTAATCATTATTCATCATCAGAATTCGTAGTTAGAACTTTATATTAGTTCATAATCTGAATTAAGAGTTGAACTTTATAAAAGCTCATAACATGGAATTCAGATTAGAACTTCATAAAAGTTTGTAACAGGAATTCGGATCCTAAAACAGAATGCTTCATATCTATGTATTATACGATTATGAGGTTTTAGATATGAATCATATTTTTCTAATATAAGAAAAATATTGATATGAACAGTGAAGACATGGTAGGGGGAAATTTCCTTTGGGAATGAAATTTTACTTAAGTAATTAAAACATGGGTAAAAAGAGTTTTTCCTTGAAATAAGGTGTTTGTTATTTTCAAAACAAGAAGGAATGGTAATGTCATAATAATAACTTAATGACTTAAAAATATTCCCCTTTTCATGAAGGAATGCAAAAGTCATAATTAATACCATATTGTCTCAACAATCTCCCCCATTTTGGAAAGCACAAACATTTGTACAAAAAGGTATGTAAGGGCATAGAATAAATTTATAGATTTCTGAAATTAAATCTTATCTCCCTTTGTTTATGGACAATGGTGAATACGAATAACTCCCCCTTAGGATTTGTAACTCTAAGGATAATATTTTTGATTTTTGGAATGAGAAATTTTATTTCAATGAAGAAATATTCATAATGAGAAGTCCCCCTTAAATAAACTACCCCATAGTTAGGGATAATTTTTCTTAATTAGAAAATTTTCTTCTTAATTTTGGAATTATTTTTTCCTTCTCCTCCTTTGTGATTTTCAAAAAGAGTTTGTGGGAATGTAATAACAATAAAGTACCTGAAACATTAGTGTAGAAAACCAAATAGACAACAATTATTCTATTACGATTGAAAGAATTTGTATATGAGAAAAATGAAACAAAAAATCGGAGTGATTTATTTTCTTTCTTTTTTCTTTGGGAATTAGAATTTTGACAATGGTCTTCAACATCATCATCTCTTTGTGACATTCCTAAGCTTGATTTTCTAATTCCTTGATCTTGTCCTCATAATCCTTCAAGACCTCTGCCTGATCCTTTATGGCCTCCTCCTGAGCAATCAGAAAATCATCTTGTTTCAAAAGATTTTCTTGCATCTATCTCTAGATATCCTTTTTTGTTTTTCTACTTTGAACAAGGTAGCATAGCTTCCCATTTAGATATTTTACATCTTGAATCCGAGAAAATTGTTCTAGACTTAGATATTCCTTAAAACTGTATGGATGGTTTTTAATTTTGATATCCTCAGTACCAAAGGCTTCCTTAACATCTTCTTGAAATTGATCAAGCTCTTCCCAATATTAATTGATTTTCTTTGACCATATATTCAATTTTCTACAAGACTTCCTGTGGAACTCATAATTGATGAGAAAATATTTATGTTCTGCCTCAATCTTCACACATTTATCCATCACCATGGATACAGATTCTGACTTCTGATTCATGCTGTGATGAAGCATCTAGCATCTGGAATCTATTGTAGGAATTATTGGAATGGTATATAACAATTTCTTCAGGGACTCAAGAAAAAAATCATGTCCCAATGGAGATGACCCTGAATCAAAAAATTTACTAGGAGATGGTTCTTCCTCTTACTCTACCAACATCCTCTTACAAGATCCTTTTTCTTTTTTCATCTTGATAATATCTTTTGTTGGGGTGTCAACAACCACTCATTTACCCTTATCATCCTTCAAAATATCTTCCTTTGCTGGAGACTCACTCTAACTTCCAGATAATTGTATAACCTTGTCTTCATCCAATTTTTATTTTTCAGCTCTGGCTTCCACTTCCTCAGGATGGAAAAGTCATGATTATGACTCTCTTCCTCAGATGTCTTGGTAACATCTTCTTCTCCCTTCCAATCATTTATGGGTGTAGCCAATTTTGAGGATCCGACTTGAGAATTACAGAGTTAAAACTTATCTGGAACACTTTTCTTTTCCTGATACTCTTCAACCTACTTAATTACATCATCAGAGCCACCACTTCTCTCAAATTTTTCCACTTCTTCATCAGATTTCTTCTCTTCCACATTTATTCTTGTTGCTTTTCTGGTGACATAAACCTCTTTCTCGAAGTCTCGGGAAATTGTTCCACAAGGAATGATTTCATAACATGAATATTTTTTCAAGAAACCTCAGTAGGCTTCAAGAGGAATTGAACAATCTGGGCCTGAGTCATATTATTTTTGAGCTTCACCTCCTTGGCCTCCTTCTCTAGCTCATCATCAACTTTTTCATTCAAGGCCATAGCCTCAAAAAGATCCAAAAAAAACTGTGGCTCCCCTACTTTTCTATTCTTCTTATCCTCTATCCACTTTTCTACCACCTCATCTGGGTAGGATGTTTTTTCTTTTTGGGTTTAGGAGGTGCGGGTTGGGCTTCCTTGGATTTGGGAGTTTTTTCTTAAACATCCACCTCTTTAAAATTTCTTTTCATGAAAACCTTTTTCAATGGCTCAACATTTTCTACATTTTCCAGATATGCTTCTGTCTCTTCTTTAGGTAGATCATATATTTCCCCTGAATACTTTGAAAAACATACTTTCATTCTCCAAAGGGTGTCATCACTAATCAGCATCACTTTGAAATTTCTGGGCTTGGAGCTGCAGGGTATCTTAAAAGATTCTAGGCCCCGAACTATAAACTTTGAGAGTAGGGCAAGATACATTATAATCTGAGCTCCTAGATTTCCATTCATGATTTTATGATTCGTAATGAGGATATGTATCATGAAATTAACCTTCCTGATATTTAATAAATGTCTAGGATATACATGTCACTCTTCATATGGGTATGTTTATCACCCTTCCTCAGTACGATAAACCCTTGTACCCAAAGCTATAGAATATGATAATTGGTTGAAAGATGGGAGATTTTTTTGCAGTGTTGATATCAGAATGACCAAGGCATTCCATAGCCAGTGCTTTAACAAAACTACCTTGAACTTCTTGCAACTTATGAGAGAAAAATTCTACCTCTCCTTTATAGGGTATTCCAACCAGGCTAGCCGCCTTGGTTTAAGATAAATGTAACGACCCGAATCCGGAGCCACAAAACTAGTGCCTCATACTTGGTTCACCACATAACCTCAAGCGCATTTCCCCAAACTCTAGAGGATTCTGACTAGCAGTGAGGGCCTTAGTGAGTCAGTGGGGGAAACTATGCCCTCATTCGATAAAGTATGCAGCGGATGTATAAAGATAATCAATAGAAGAAGCAGTAAATAACATACAACAATTGAACTAAATGTGAAAGAAATGTCTGCTATAATAATGATGCATAATGGTACATGTATCTATGGAAAGCAGTATACAAAAAAACGTGATGAAATACAACTTAAAGCAAAGTACTAATTGTAAACAGCAACTCCAGCAGCATCGCAAGCAAAATCCATGTTCCACGCTCTCTAGCTCCTACCAGAAATCAAGTACCCGAGGAAGAAGGACCACAATGCCTACCTACACCTGCAACCATATAATCTGTTTGGGCTGAAAAGCAGGACCCAAATATGGTGTGAGACTAATCCAAGTAGTCAATCACCACAAGATTTGTGCCCTACTGTTCGTGAGTAATGTAGCAAAAATAAAGGAAAAGAAATAAAGTTATGGAATAAGTGTACACCAGTAAATAATCCTACCAATTACCATTCACATTCATTTAATCAAACAACCAGGGAAAACTATTAAAGCTTTATTTTCTAAGGTAAACAAGTAACTGAGCAGGTATCTTAAAAGACTACCTAAATAGAAGCAGTAAAAAACCGCAAGCTTGTAATTTGGATTGGTGGACTCATCACAACCAACCATCAAAAATTCACACTGACTCTCTAGGTTTCTCATACTTGTATACCCCTAAAGTCCAGTAATCAAACAAGTCCCAGAATCTCTGGGACGCTCTTAAGTCAATTCCCCTATGGTCTTGCAACGATAGCTACAGTCTCTCTGAGGAAGAACTTACGTCTAATTCCTCTTGTGGTATAGATGCATGGGTAACTAAGAACACCCTTGGGAAGCACAATGTCATATTCCCGTAGGTCCTTCATACGAACTAAAATCAACATACCATCTATGGAAGCACTTAATCATCTATTCCATCTTTGATCTCCTACTCCAGGTTCTCATAGCCCTGAGCTGTCTAGTCATGCGTAATCGACTATCAGCAGCCCTAAGTAAATTAAAAAACTACACGGATAATTGCTACTATACATCAAAAGCATTTAAACAGTAGGAAACACTTGCAATCAGTGATAACAAGTAACTAACAATTGCAATAGGGTTTGCCTCATAGGAAAATGGTTCCAAACAGCGATAAACAACCAAGTAGAGGGAGAAACACTCGTGGGGTGATCCTCAAATATTCAACCAAGCATATGTTAGAAGCAATTAATCATAAGCTAAAAATATTCCTAGTGAAAATAAACAATAGGGTCAAAATCCTTAACCCGGGATACCCGATACATGGGTATCCAACACTTTTGCAACCAAAACTCAATGAACTTCAATGTAGGGAAAAAAACCACCTACCTCGATCCTAGAAGACTGATATACTTGAACCTTGGCCTGTGAATTGGCCTATAACGGAGTAGATCTAAAAAAATGTCTAAAATGTTCAACCTCAGATAACTCACACGAGAGAAATAATCCGAAAACGAGGCCAAAGAAAAACCATGAACTCACCGCTGCGATTCTTCTGCAATCGACGGAGTTCGATTCGAAAAACCGGTGAAGTATCTGTGGCTCGGAGATGAATCAGCCTCCTCAGATGCTTTGGATGGAATTATGAGGAGATGAAGATTTTTATGAGCATTAGGCGCCACCCCGATTCAGTTAATGAAATAAAAAAAGTACACGGCGTGTAGTGGGTTTTTTCATACTCCGCCAAAATAGGCCTCCACAAGATCCCTAAACACTATGTGTGTGGCCCGAACATGGCCAACACATGTCTTCGGGTGAGAAAAGAGTACACGGAGTGTACTCAGAATCTACATGGCGTGTACTTCAAAATTTCCAGAAACTTCATTTTTTTTCCAAAAACTCCATAAAAAGGAAAACATACCTCAAACAAAGATCTGGGTTGTTACAAACTTCCCCCCTTAAAGAAATTCATCCCAAAATTTCCCTAATATGGTTTAGAAGAAGAAACCAAAAAAAACTCTGGCCACTGCGATCGAACATCAGCCTCCCTCTCCTAGGCCTCGTCATGTACTCGCCCGTGCTGCCATAACACCCGTACTGGAGAAATAGACCGGCCACGGAGAACTTTCATACTCTGATCGAAAATCCTAATAGTATGATCCTCAAAAGATGCATCCTAATATAGCTCAACCACCTCGGGTTGAAAAACATGTGATAGGTCTGAGAAATACCGTCGATGTTGAGAAACATAAATGATGTCGGGCATGGCATGGTACCTCTGAGGTAACTGCAATCTATAAGAAACCAACCCGACTCTCTCCAGAACCTCAAACGGCCCGACGTATCTCGGTGAAAGCTTCCACTGCTTCTTAATCCTCTTATGTCCCAACCTTGGGGTAATACGCAGGAAAACCTGATCTCCAACCTTGAACTCCAGAGGTTGTCTCTTCTAATCCGCAAAAAACTTCTGTCGAGACTGTGCTGTAGCCATCCTCTTCCGAATCCACTCTATCTGCTCTGAGGTCTCCTGAACAAGACGAAGTCCTAGAAAAGCTGCCTCCCCTACCTCTAGCCAGCATAATGGTGATCAGCATAGCATACCGTACAAATCCTTGTAAGTTTCCATCTGAATAGTCACCTGGAAATTGTTGTTGTAGGCAAACTCTACCAGAGGGATATGCTTCTCTCAAGTACCGCCGAAGTGTAGAATGAATGTTTGGAGCATATAATCAAGAACCTGGACTGTACACTCAGACAGATCATCAGTCTAGGGATGGTATGTTGTACTCAAAAGAACCTATGTACCCAGATCCCTCTGTAGTCCCTTCCAAAATTGTGAAGTAAAACGCACATCCCTGTCTGAAACAATGGACTGTTGAACTCCATGCTGATTTACAATCTCTCGAATGAACAACAGTCCCAACTCATCAACACTGAATGTCTCCTTGATCGACAAGAAGTGTGAAAACTTCATTAGCCTATCCACTTCAACCCAAACTGCATCATTTCCTCGAGGAGATCTCAGTAACCCTATCACGAAGTCCATCACAACATCATTCCATTTCCACTCAAGAATGGGTAACTGCTGTAAAAGCCCTACTGGTCACTGATGATATATCTTCACCTGCTGACATGTGGAACACCGCATAAAAAAACTTTCCACATCCTTCCTCATACCTGGCCACCAATACTGACGGTGCAAGTCTCAGTACATCTTGGTGAAACCAGGATGAACTGCCCAAGCTGAACCATGAAACTCCCACATCAGCTCCTCATGTATGTCCACTGAAACCCATATGCAGCCACGAAAACGTAGCACCTCATCATCGCCCACTACCCACCCCAGAGTAGGGTCTCCATCTGACACACCCTCTTGCAGGACTAATCCCTTTGGGTTTGATATTTGCCTCATTTGAACTTGATCTAAAAGAGTAGAGGTGACCACTACAAAATAATGAACTGTCTTTCCCTGTCTGTCACGCACATCCAGATGCATCTCAGAGAATAGAGCTATTATCTGCCAATCGCTGCTGGACTCCTAAACTGCTTGTAACTAATTCCTCCTTCTCATTGCGTCTGCCACAACATTTCCTTTCCTAGGCATACAATCAAGCTCGAAGTCGAAATTCTATAGGTACTCGACCCAGCTCCTCTGCCTCAGATTAAAGTCAAACTTACTTCACACCCTTCTTAGTCATGCCCGTTAACGGCGCTGCAAAGCATGAGAAGTCTTGTATAAACCACCTGTAGTAACCAGCTAGTCCCAAGAAATTACATACCATGAAGTCATTCTTCAGATCCTCCTAGGTAACTACTGCTCTCACCTTTTTTGGGTCTACTGATACTCCTGTTCCTGTGATAACATGGCCCAGGAAGTGAATCTCATCCATCCAGAAGTGGAACATTGAGAGCATAGAATATAAATGATTCTCTCTTAGTGTACTCAATATAATCTCAAGATGGTATCATGGTCATGTTGAGTGTGAGAGTACACCAAGATATCGTCTACCAAGACAATGACGAAAGAGTCCAAGTAAGGATGGAAATCTTTGTTCATCAGTGGCCAGGCATTGCGGCCCTCCTTCGGCCCCCACGAGGCATCGGTTGCACCGTGGCTTCTCTGACATCTTAGTGGCTCGAGCCGCCATCTTCCTTCACGGCCGGCCTTGTGCCGGCCGCCACTACACCTCCATGGTTCATAGGTTGTAGACTTCTCCTCTAAAGCCGTTGTTTTACCGCCGCCGTCCATGCGGTGATGATCATTGCACCAACCGTCGACAAAGATTCCACAGGTCATCAGACAGGTTCCAGTGGCATGATTCTAGCGCCAGAAGAAGTCGAGCATTCCTTGGGTCATCTTCTTCGATCCAAAACCATTTTTGATGTGTAACTCTCACCCCAGACTCTTCCTGTGTTGAGTGTCAATATCCACAAAGAATGTAGAGGGGTCGGGCCTTGATTGTTCTGCATGCACCCTCTACGTTAGGGTGATATCATGTGGCATCGAATTCTAAACCACAATGTAAAACGAAGAACATGAAATAATTAGCAAGCATGAAACACTACCTTTTTATTATCGGGAATCATTCATTGAAAGACTCGCTGAAGGTAGATGAAGTGAATCATCATTCGTCGCGTCTGCCACATGCTCCCAAACACGTGATGCATTGGCTGTGGAAGACACTCCACATCGGTAGGTGTCCGGGAAATAAGTCGAGGAAGGATCTTCCATAGCGATTTTGTTCTTATATAGGAGGAGCATTCATTGTTGGGAGAATTAAAATTCTCCAAAGCTCTCCTCTCAAATGATCCTCCAAGTGTGAAATGCCAAGCCCAAAAATAATGTTAGGTGTCTAATTATTTTTGATGTTGGAAAAATTCAAAAATGGAGAATTCAATTAAGAGGCTCGTCCTTATTAATTCACGTATGTTGGCGTGAATTATTTAGGGGAGGTCAAGATGCTCCATTAAGGAGGAGAATGTCATGGGGTGTATCCCCATTTAATGGGGAGTTGAGGAGGTTTTACTCTCCTCCATCAATAGGAGTTATTCCACGTGTGGTCCCCAGGTCATAACCTCTCACGGGAGGTTATGTTCATGTGGTCCCCACCACCATAACCTCTCATGGGAGGTTAAGGTGTGGTGGTCCCACCTCCAACACCCTTGAGGTGGTTTTAACCACCCAACCTCCACATGGATACCAATAATAAAATAATGTGTTCGATCAATTTATTTTATAAAAAATTTATAAAATCCCAAAAACTAACTTCTACCCTCGACCATCTGCGGTTGAGGTAAAGTATTCTTAAGTTAATGCTGGAACTGTGAGTTCAACGGTACCCTCAGATTTCAATTCTGAGCACCAGTTCAATTGTTATAAATTACCTCCCGTACGTTTACTGAACACACCCGAAAAAAACATCAGAAATTGATTTCGGGCACACCTTGCCTCAGAATCACGCGCCGTCAGTTTTTGCAGACTTTTAAAATTACCATGTATTTAAGAAGAAAATTACAAAGAAATTCCAGTTCTTTACATTGATAAATAGTATATTTCATAAAATAAATTTTTATAATAAATATAATATATTAATATATTAATGTATTCATATTGATATAAATATAATATATATCATTTAATATGATTTATATATGGATAAAATTAAATTTTCACGAAATATATTATATATCTATTGAAAATGGATTATATAATTATTAGAAAATATTAATTAATTAATTAATTATATTCTAACTATTACTGAGAAATATTAATTTAATTTCAATGGGACAAAAAAAATTAAATGATTTAATGAAAATTTTAAAAGAAGTTGAATACATTTCTTGAAATTCCAATAGTTATATCTTTGATCCATTTTTTTAGTCTCTTCCAAAAATCAATTAAAATCATCTGAATAGATCTATACTGTTTTAATTGGGGGTCACCCTGATCATATTTTTTTCAAGGATAAAAAATTTACACAATGACTCCAAACTGTATTTTGTTTTCAGGGTACACTGATTATTTCATATTCAATAGTATTTCATCTTTTTTTTATGAGAGTATATTTTACCATTTTCAGTGGAGTCTAAATTTATTCCACTAGATTACATTCAAAATGAAAATGAGGTTTTGAGATTTAACAATATTTCATAATTCAGTTTTTCATAAAATATATGTATATTTACGTATATTTAATTGTAATAAATCAATTGTATAAATATATATTTTCAAAAATATCATTTTAAATAAATACACAATATTAGAATAAATACATTTTATTGATTTCATTTGAAATATATAAATATCCATTTAATATAAATAATAAAAAACATTAATTTATATATATATATACTTAAACCAGAAAAAGTTTATATATAAAAATGTTTGTGTCCATAAATAAATACCTATTTCTGTATATATCCTAATATATGTATATAAATACATATACATATATATATATTTATATATTCAAATATCTGTGTATGTGGGTGGGAATTATTAATTTATACTTGTTTATGTAAATATATGTGGGTCTTTAAGTCAAAATTGTGTATATGCCCCTTATATTAATGTTTTTAAAAAAAATACTATTATCATTAAATATTTTATACAAATTAATTTACATTAATACTAAACAAATA
Organism: Viscum album; assembly: GCA_963277665.1. Taxonomy (NCBI): domain Eukaryota; kingdom Viridiplantae; phylum Streptophyta; class Magnoliopsida; order Santalales; family Viscaceae; genus Viscum; species Viscum album. The sequence goes on from OY728166.1 coordinate 603,730,313, forward strand.
TATATAAATATATATATAATGTTTATATATTCAATTGTGTGTGTATTATTAAATTGATATAAAATTATATTAACATTATAATATATGTTATACAAACATGTACACTCAAAAAATCATTATATTTTATAAATTAAATTGAATTAATAAATATATATATATATATATATATATATATATGAGTAATAAATAAGTATTTATGTATCTATAAATAAATTGAAATATCAATGTATATAAAAAATAGTGTAGCACAATGGTAAAGAGGATAGATTGGATACGGAAGTCATGAGATCCAATAAAACCATGCGTGGGTGGGTGAGTAGTTTTCTAGTGCTATGAATGGTGGGATATGAGCACTGTGGAATGGGGTGGGTGTCGGGTGGTTAGTGTGGGTGCTGAGAAACAGGGTCTCAATCACTGAGAAAGGGTATAAATTGTTTTTATCTTTACTTTTTTTATCAGTGTTATAGAAAATATATACTAATGTCTTACTATTCAATGATTAAAAAATAGACTAATAAAAGGTTCATTTTCCAAATCCTTTTTATCACTAATAAATCTTCAATTTATCAGCACATAAAAAGTTATGATAAAGGGGGCCTTTATAAGTGATACATATATGTGCTGATAACTACTCCATTTATGTGAAATTCATTCTTATAGTGATCAGGGTTTGATTTTAAGATTTTTTGGTAATCTGTTCCATTTATGTGTTTAAATACTTTACTGATGGTACTGAAATTTTTTTTTTGTATTAGCATAAGAAATCTCTGATATTTATGTATCACTCGGAATGATTTCTACTAGATAGTCAATATCAAAATTCAGAAGAATAATATGAATATATAAAGTAAAAACACCAACAAATACTCATATAGTTTATATATATTTAATGCTGAGTTTTTCCCAAACCATCATAGATGAATATCCCATTTGAAAAGAAATTGTGAACTATAAAATGGCTGTAATTTACTATTGAATTTCTTATTTATCTTCACACTAATAGATGGTCCTATGTTTTGTGGGAAAAGAATATTGGTTATTAATTTCATTGTAATTGATGTGGGATTTATTTAAATCAATATATACCATACCTAAGATAAAATTATATTAAACTAGAGAAAGAACTATGATATTTTAATGATGAACATTTACACGAAAATCAATTATTAAAGAATTATGTTCTTGATATGTGATTATCTTTCCATCATGGGTTTCCACAACTAAATCAATGTCTAATTGTTTGGGTGTTATTATGATACCATTACAAATTCCTTTATATATTAATGAGTTGGTAGAATCATAATTATATAAGAAATTTGTAGTTCAAGAGTCGACGATATGTTCCCATTTAACATAACCATTATTATATCCCACACAATCAGTAGTTATCTTATTATATTTCTCCTACTTCGTGATCTTAATAGTTCTCTAACATCAACAATGATCATTATCCTTCCTATTTGATCACATGTTTTCATAATGTATGTGCTCATTTTATTTGAATTACATGAGTATTGGTGGTTAATTCTATTTTATTTTCACTCCATCCTTAGGTAAATTTTTTTCCAAACAATTTGGACCTCAATTTACCAAATACCATCATTTCAACCTCTAAAACATTTTCAATACCCCTTAATGTATATTCATAAATGATTCCTTCTAAAATTCAATCATAAATAAATGTTCATTTTATTCTCCCCATGTTTTTTTAATAATATCCATTTCATATTCCATTTCATAATAGAACCACAAGATTCATGGGTGACACCAATTTCAATTTCCATCTTCATAGCACATTGAATAATATCCACATGACTATGGATTTATCATATGTCTAAAACCCTGCAATGAATTTATCTAATGAATTGATGAATCCATCAATAATTTAATTTTATTGGATGATAATTCCATTATCATATATCAATTGTCTTGTAAAATATTCTTGATATATACTAAATGATTATTCTTCCTTCTAATTTAGATAAATTAATAAATTATCAGTTTTCAAATGAAGTTTAATATGAAATTAATTATTAAAAAAATATCTCATAAACTCATACCACCACATGTTTCCAATTTATTCCTATACATATTTGGTTTAAATAATATTCTTCCACAGATTATATTTAGATTAAATCTTATAATTAGATAAAAATGACTTTTCATGTCCAAAACATATAATATTAGAATATCAATTTTCATTAGTAATGATCTATTTTTCAGTAATATTGGGATAATAATACTCACTAAAATAATTTATATTTTTTCCTTAGAAGGAATAAATAGAATATTTTTCTTACATTTTATCATTGGGATGACCAACATCATTCATTTATTGAGAGTCCTTCATAAGGATTCAATAATTTTTTTAATTCTTGGATCCAATAATATTTGGTTTCTCAAGAGGAATATAATTACATTCCCTATCACATTCGACATAAAAAAAGTTCCATCAGTTTCTATCCATTCAATTAACCAAATATAAATTGTGTGATAAATAATACATATATAGGTAAACTACATAATCAAGAAATATCATTTATATGATTCTTAAATAATGAAACTATATTCTCAATCTATGAAACCTTATGTTAAACCAAGGTTTTCTATGGTAATTTAATATCAAAATACATAATAATCGGCTGTAATTAACTGATGAATATACTATTGGAGTTCCACACTATTTTCTAGAAAGGGAATACCTCTCTTGAACCTGAGTGTTGTTCAATATATACACATACAACTTTATTCGGTACTATTTCTACTAGACATATTGGTTTTAAAACAAAATCCCCATGTATCATCCATACAATGATATTTTATAATAAAAACCACCCTCCTTTTAACATAACAATGTATATTACTCTATTCATAGTATTATCCTAATTGTTCTCACTAAATTATTACCAATTATATTTTTATATGTAACTAGAAATTCATATGATGAAAATAATAGGGACTCAAATTTCCATACATAAATATATCACCTTATAAAATGAATATTCCATACATAACATTACAATCAATTGAATATTAATTCAGTTTTATTGAAATTCAATGCTTTGATAAATTGAAATGTTATTTATAGGTGATACATATCACATCCAACTATGTTCTTCGCAACTAGAACCATTCATATACGTAGCATACATATCACTATTCTTCATAACATAAGGAAAGAAAACATATAACATTTGAGCATAGATGCTCATTAATGGTAATCAAGGTATATATATGTTTACTCAATAATAACAAGAACATAATCCTATCGTATTGGTTTATTTTCACTCATAATTCCATTATATCTATAATCGAGTTTCAATTCGAGGACTATTGTATTGGAAAAAGTCCCTTTCCGACATGGGTTCACTCCGTAATATAGTCTTAATTAATTCATGTGATTTCAAACTGTAACCATATATATATTAGGATATATAATTTAATGCCCAACCATAACATTATTATTATCCATCAATATGTGGACATACGATCATAATTCATTCACTGTATATTAAAACTCACGGAATGGAAATTGGTTCCAAAAACATTTCATCAAATCAGGATAATATAACCTAGGGAAAATAAGAGTATTTCATAGAAATATCATTATCATAATCATATAAAATCAAGAGAAAAAACCTGGATGGTATAATTGGATCACATCCCTATAAGACAATAAGTAACATCAATGGATGTAATTTTTAAATGAAAAAACCCATTATATGATATGTTTAAGATATCAGGATGAAAATAAAATTTCAATTTTAAAATAACTTTTTTATAATCAAATTATTTCAAAAACTATTAATGTTTTTTTGAAAACTACCAAGTAAAATTTAAATATATTTAGAATGTATTGATCTACTGTAATGGTATGAAATTTTATTCATGCATTTTATAATAAAAAATATTTCTTTTAAAATTTAATTTAAAATCGAATAGTAACTCATTTAGAAGATAAGAATAAATATCCTTTAAAGAAATCTATTAAAAATTAAATAATGGTAAAAATTAATTAATTATTATTTTTATACAATTAAAAACATTCTTGAAATAATTTTAGGGCATACAAGGACATGGAAGATAAATTATTTTTTATTGAAGAGAGAAACAATTTAAACATTCCATAAATCAAATCATTTCATTTGATGAGTTATTACAAAAAATGTAATTAAAGGAAAATATGTAATATAATGAAAACACTATAATATTTTAAAGTTATTGGGAATTTTGAGGGATAAATCATAAAATTTTAGCATCAGAAACAGAATCATATTCTGTCCCGGTATACAAATAGATTATAAGATAAATATATTACCTCATAATAAACATTATTTATAAGTTATATAACCCCTATAAAATGAATTTAATTATATTATAATATTGTAATTTAATAACATAATTACATTTAATATCATATATACTTCACTTATAACAATTCAAAAAATATATATTAATAATTCATTATTAAACTTTTTAATTTTGTGTTTTAACAGTTTCATTTTTCATGAGATCATTGTTTTAGTATTTCTAGTCCTTCCACATTTATAATGGTTCCATCATCTAGAAAATGTTAATCGAATTATAAATATCATATATATTAAATATAGGTTTATTTAGAGTCATCAATGATATTTAGAGGTTGAAAATTGAATTACACCATTCATCGATATGGTAGATTGTATATACCCATGAACAATGTTTTTACATTTTGTTGGATGGATGGAATGAAAGGAAAAAAAATAATACATATCTACAGAGTTATTATTAAATCATATTTATAAGATATATTTATTATATATATCATTATTACCACCCAAATATTTCATAGTTGAAGAAAAAAACACTTTTTGTAGGTGGTAGTGCAGATTTAAGCATGTGCGACATTATCATTATCCAAAGGATGCGATGGTAAGATGGTATATTTTAAATTTTAATTATTAAAGAATCATAATTTCATTAATTTCATTTGTATAAAAGTCACCGATAATAATAAATATCCATGAATAATGGTGAGAGAATGTAAATTGTATCTCAATGTGGACATGATTGTCCACACATATGCACACACGATTCTGTAACTTCACATTAAATGGATAAAGAGAAAATATTGGATGTTCTGAAGTCTTATTAAAATTTATTTTAATTGAGGATATTAAATTATTATTTTTTATTAATACCATATATTGATTATATGTAAATAATAAATAATTTTATGGAAGTCATGTAGGATGAATACATCCCTTTTATTAGGTAATTTTAGATATATTTTGTTTCATTAGAATAGTTTCCTAAGAAGACCAAAACATATAATTCATTACTAGGTATATTTATAATAGATTTGGGTCCGGTTCATCGAAAATTATATATTAGTGTTGTTTGAAGAAGATAAATTAGGGGTGTTTTTTTATATGTGATGGAGGGGACACTAATGGAATTTTTTAATGATAACAATAGAATAAAATCTGGCTCCAGATAAATACACAAAAATCTCACAATATTTGTATTTTTATGGGAATAGGATAATAAATGGTTATAAAATATTATATATTTCTCATAAATGGAAAATTTAAAATTTTATCTATCTTTATACACTGATAATATTCTTTTCAGCTTAATTATGCTCATGTATTTTTTCGATGATTACTATTCATTATTACAAAAAATTATGATTAACATATATCCAAATATTAAATATATATATTATAAATATAGAATAAGAATTAAAAAATTAAATTCATATAATATGAATAAATAATTTTATCATTAACACACAAAATGAAGTGATATTAAACTTATAAGAAAAATGTTTTCCTTAGTATGAAATTTTTTTTATTAAAAAATACAACAAATATTTCAGTGTAATTTCTTTAGAATGAAATGTTTTTTATCAATATATAATTTTAATTATGATATTATTTTTGGATCAAAAGATCAGCAATATAGGTATATACATACAATAAGTGGTCAATTATATTTTAAAACCTTAGTCTAAATAGTTTAAACTAATTGTTACACAATCCTATTGAAGTAATATTATCGGAATCAAACTAATTTTGATTTTAAAATGAAAAATCATAACAATACAATGATTAATTTTATCTGAGTAAAATAATCATAGCCACAATGGATATAATTAATATCAATGTATTATTTTTATTGTATTAACAATCACACATAATAAAATAGTATATAAATACATGTACACTAAAAATTTTCTATTAAATTTACAATTTTATAATAATATTTTCAAACATGAAATATCTCATAATAGTAATAATAACCTACAAGAAATATCTAAAAGATTTACATATTTTATCCTTAACTGTAAGTTATTAAATAACCATTTCTAATGGTATCCATTTTTTTATATTTACATTCATGTATGTATTCCTCCATAGGAATGATCTAAATACGACAATCACAATTTCTATATCTCCTTTCCTTGTAATTCCACGATATGAGGATCAATGTCTATCTTCATATCCCCAAGATCCCTCTATCTGATTGATCAAATTCACCATCATCATATTCATAGAACCCCTCAATCTTAACAGTGATCAAATGTAGATTAAAATTGAAAATTATTTTAAGAGAAAAACCATATAATAATTACTTAGAACTACAATATCTCAAAAGAAATAAATCGACTAATAATGATCACTTCAATCTCTAAAATATTCAGAAAACATGTGTTTTGAATGAATTAAATCAACATTCAATCTGGTCCAGAATATCCAAATGAATTTTTATTTGTAGGTGATATCTCATTGGTTACGTTTCCATGTATATTACAATGGATCTGGATTACAAGTGCTTTACAACTTACAAAGATCTTGAATAATTGATTGTATAATATTGAATTGAGTAAAACCATTATCGTGTTAATGATATTATTTATGATCATAACTTGTCTAGTTATTCTGATTATAATATTAGATCAACCATATGTAATTTCTTATTTATTTTTAACATAAAAATAATTATTATTTTTACTCTGAATTACATGTACCATAATTAGTTCGATGATTATGATTTATTTTATTATGATATACATGATAATTTCTAACCCCATGTCTGACTATAGTGGATTATGATAATCAAATTCATACTAAATATGATTATTTTAATAAATAATAGCATGTATCTATTTTTTGTACTTTAGAACATTCTCTATATATAGTAAAAGATATTGTTTTCTATAAAATAAAAACAAAACCCTTGGGAAATAATTTATTAGTAAAGAATATAACAAAAACATTGTTTTTGATTTTTGAAACCTAAGGAATGGAAATGTTATAAAAATATATTCTTACTTAATAATCTCCCCTTTTAGAATAATAAAACCCCAAAACATAAATGATTATTAAATTGATAAACATTCAACCGATTATGCTTTTATGAAAGTAATATTCAGGGTTATTCATTAATACATAACTCCCCTAAAAGAGTAACTCATCTAAAACTGGTTGGTAGTATAATGTAGATTACTAGAGTAGATCACTCTTAAATAACACTTCTCCCCCTCTTTATAAAATCTTTCCAGTTCAATAAAATAATCTCCATTTGATTGATATTCCCCACTTTTATAAAAATTTTTCATTTTAGAGAAAAATTTATCCCCTTTAATATACCAGTCTCCACATTTTATGGAACTATATCCCCCATTGTGATTTTAAAAATGGAATGGATGGATATTATGTTAATTTAATTGTTAGAAAATATATAATGAGAAAAAATACTGGACTAAATAATCATTCATGTAAATATAAAAGAATATATAACTAATCAGGATTGGAAAATATTAAAGAAAATTATAATTTTTTGAAATTTAATTCATTTATAAACAAATATTCAAATTTATTATAAAAAATTACATCTGAGGGTTCAAAAGAAATTAAAATCAATATTCCTCAACAAATTCATTACAAAGGCCTTCATTTTCCTGAATTCTCATCATCCTTTCCCTAGATTTTCAATTATTTATTCTTGGATCAAGTCTCTGTTCTTTAACTATTTGACTTACTCATAAAAATCATTATTTTAATCCCTAAAAATAATCACATCATCTAGAATTTTTTTCATTTTATATCATATCACTAGAGATGAGTTATATGTCATCCCCTTATTATTATTAAAACATCCACATCCAAAAGGATTGAGATTTAAAAGTATCTCCTTAGTTATTCTACACAAACTACTTTAACATAACATCAATAAAAAATCTCAGTTTGTACATTGTATCATCACAGATAACGAAATGTTTTTATCAGACATTATGTGATGTTTTTGACACCACAAACATCTCCATTCACATAACAATTATTTAACTAATAAATAAAAAAAATGTAACAATTTTTGACATGTGGAAAGATGTTTTGATATTTATTACTGTGATAATGGAAAATTTAACAAGGAAGTGCTTCATCATGTTTACGATATAATCAAGAAAAATAATACAAAATACCATCAGTATATCTTTCTCTCTTTTTCTTGAAATCATGAACTATTAAATCCATATATCTATCAATCTATTGACTATAGTCATGGGTGAAACCATTATTCCTTTTTCATATTTTGAAAACAATAAATATTTTTGTTTGATCTTGTTAAAATTTCTGAGAATATTTGGTATCATAGGAGATGGACAACATACATCTCCTTCTAATGAACTCCTAATAATTAATAAAATGTATTATAATAAAATTTTAACCTATTTACAATTATGGTAAAAGTGAAATTTTCATTTCCATCATCATTAATGAAATGAGAATATGTATATAATTTAGATACAATGTTTGTATAATACAATTCAATATATTATGAGGCCTTTGGGAACATTCTGATTCCCATACATTGAGTTAAATTATATTCTTGGGTGTATATTCATATATTCTAATCCAAGATCTCACATCCTTCCTTTTAATATGATCCATATAGAATAATTTTTTTTTATTTTCCCTCATATCTTGAATTGAAGCTTGTGAGTGGATGTAAAGGAATATAACTAGACATGGGAATTTGATGGGTTAACAAACTCATGTCGAAAAAATTCTAATGAATCTATGTTTTACAAGGGTGACCCACCCTAAAATAAGAATCATCTCTAATGGTTCATCTTCGACAATAAAACTAGTGATTGAGATTGAAACCATTTCTAATCTGAAGGTCAAGATTGATATGAAGAATATTTTTTAATAATAATTCAACTCTTGAGGTTTTACATTATTCTTATATAAATTAGGATGGATCATATGTGTTTTTTAAAATAAAATTTTAAAATATAAAAAAATTATGAATTCAAAATAAAAAAATAAAAATTCATGAAATTTTTCAATTAGATAGTGTTAAAAATAAATGAATAAAATATTTACATTAATAGTATGAAGATATATCAGTATGATAATCATGTTATTCTTGGATTTATGAAACTAAAATTATTATGATAATTTTCAAATAAATAAATAATTAGGATATCCTAAATACAAAAACTAAAGATGATAAATTTTAAATAAATATGAATAAACAAAAATTATAATATTAAAAGGGTTTTTATGAAATTTGGATTTTTGAAATATTTTTACACATTCATTGTCTAGAAGAAAATTTGGAAATTATTACACAAAAATGATTTTAAAAAGTGTGAGTCCTAAAAACTAAAATGATAAATGATTTATAAAAATTAATAATATTTAAAAACAGAAGGTTTTTTAAAAATATATATGAAATGTAATCCCCCTATAAAAATATATATATTAATTTGAGGAGATGAGTAAACTGGTGGTAGATATGAATGATCACATAGAAATAATCATTATTAGATTCTATTTATTATATTCAAATCTACCATAAATAAGGGGTTGTGTAAAAATGCCATCATGTGATTCTGGTATTTAGATTAATTATAAAATTATATATATTTTATGTGATCGATCCTGGTGGAAATGGTTTCTTATATCTATGTGATTAGCATGTGAGATATGTTCCAGGTTATTATAAGAAGTAGTAAGAAATGTATTAATACATTGTATTTGAGTTTTAGAATAGCTCATGCCATAGTAAATGAGTTTGTGTTTCATCCACAACACACAGGAACAACATCTCCATGATGCAACCAATTTATATTCAGTAGTGGAAGGTTCTACTGAGTATTGAATCTTACATGACCATGAAAAAAATTCATCTCTTGTGAAGTGGAATGTTTCATATATACATTTCATATCCATTCTACATCCTCTAATTTCATCATCTAAAAAGAAAATTTCAGTTGAAAAACACATTCAATAGAATAAAAAAAGCATAAATCCATAGTTCCCATAAAAAATAATTTTACAATTTGTAGATGGGATTATTTTGGATTTTATTGATATCTTGTATATAAAAATACTAAAAACATTAAATTTGGATGACTGGAAGCTATGTAATATAAACTTACAATCATACCCCTATGAGCTTTCTGATCAATAGGTTTCTCATCCTCATCTAAATCTAATGTATTGGAGGTACCATCATTAGTTCTAATATGTTTAGTATTTCTGACTCCAATTTTCATAAGAATATTTTTTATATACTTATGTTGGGATTTAAAATTTCCTTCTATTTTATGTGAATAATGAAATCCAAGTAAGTATTTTAACTCAACAAGCTTGCTCATTTCAAACATATAATAAATAATATCTACAGAATAATCTATTAAATATTTTTTTGTTTAACCAAATATAATATCTTCAATATAAATTTTTACAATCATAATATATTTATTAATTTCTTTTATAAATTTTTTTGGATCTGTATCTCCATTAAAAAAAGATTGTTACAAAAATATAGTTAATCAATATTACCAATATATAGGGCCCTGTTTATGTCCATATAATTCTATGGTAATTTTATAAACATGTATTGAATGTTTTGTAAATTCAAAACCAGGGGGTTTCCACAGAAAACATCTACCTAGGAATATCTAAAAAAATTCACACTTCACATCCAGTTGAAATAGTTTTAAATTAACGAATTTTTTAGAGGATAAAGGTATTTCAATAGCATCAGTTTCATCTATGATTGAATAGGTTTCTCCCTAATCAATTCTTTCTAATTTATTATATCCTTTATCAACATTTATATCTTTATATCTATCAATTATTCCATTTTGATTACATTTGATCTAAAAAACCCCCTTTACTCTAATTATAGATTCTTATATCGGTCATTCATCTAATGACCATACATTTTTTTCTGGAAATTATTGAGTTCATCTTGTATATCCTTAATCTATTCCTCATCAGTTATGGAATCACCAAGATTCATAGGTTATAATTGGGATAATAAATCTAGATATTCAGTTTCATTTCATGAGGAACATCTAGTCATAACTAGATGATCTAAATCACCAATGATACTTTTATTATGATAATTTTTAATAAATTAATGACATGTTAGGTATTATAAAGTATGTTCTTCAATAATAGGTAGAAAACAATCCATTAGAATAAATTGAGAAACTAATTCATCTATAATTTATATATGAAAAAGCATTCTATCAAAATTTTAATATAATTGTTAGAAGTAACATCTTAGGATATATTTTTAGGTTTATAGAAAAAAATGGATTAATTTCATAAATAATAAAATTTTTTCTATCCTCAAAATTTCAGTAATCTTAATTTAAAATTCTATAATCCAAAAAAGTAGTGGAATAAGCTAAAAATAATCCTTCATCATATTTTGGTGATGTAAATTAATTTTATTAATCTGGATGAATAAATTATAGCCAAAAGACTTGATGGAAGAAACTTTTGGTTTCCTTCATATCCACAACTCATATGATGCTTTCTTAAGAAAAGGTCTAATTTAAACATGATTTATAATATATTTTGGAGTACCTACATATTCATCCATAAAATGTATATCACCTGAGTATTCAAACAGTACTGTTCTAGTAATCCTGAGAATAAATGTATTTCTTCTTTCAACTATAAATTTTTTTGGGGTACTATGTGCTAAAAAGATATTCTCTATACCTTTCTTACTACAAAAAGTTTCAATATCCTAAATATCAAATTATCCACTATGATCACTATGATTAGTTATCAAGATGTGTTTTTTCAAACTTTACACTCTGGATTCAAAATGTTTAAAATAACTAATGGCTTTAGATTTCTTTGTGTTAAAATAAACACAAGTATATCAACTACAATCATTAACTATGATATATACATTGTTTTTACCAAAAATACTTTAATTTGTTTTGTAAAAAATAAATCCATGTATAATATATATATATAATTCATTAAAAGATAAGAATTAACCAATTCTTTAAAACATGACTAATGTTGCTTACTATATTTTCAAGGATCACAAAAATTTAATGTATAAATCCAAATTTTAGTTAGATCTATAAGAATAAATTTTATAGTAAATATTAATATAATTATAATGTTATAATGTCTTAACCATCTATTCCATAACCATGATTTGTCTTCCATTTTACTATGGAAAGGTTATTCATGGTTATACAGGGCTTCTACGATAAGTGTAAAAACATTCTCAAGATGATTAGAAAAATAAATTAACTAATCATTGGAATTATGTACAAAAAATTTATCATTCCTAAAATTCCATATTTAACCATTATCATATAATTGAAATGTGATTATAAGGATATGATTATGAAATGCAACAAAATAAAAAATTTAAAATAATATGCATTCCAAAAATAATAATTTTACCAATTCTGATATTATCTTATTTAGGAATATCTCTAAAATTTAATTTTCCTTATCTTATATTGATTATATTCATGATGATATTGGTGTTTCTAGTCATATTCTCATAACATCCCCAATCGATGTATGATATAATATTGATGATGGTATTATATTTTCCCCCAAAGTATTTGATTAGACTTTTGGAATCAAAACCATCTAGCATCTGGTATTTTTAGAAAACAATTGTTAGGGTAACCATATTTTTTCAATTATCTATTGGGAAAATGTAATTTCATTTTATAAATAGGCAATATGAAATATTAGGTATTGATCATCGATTAAGGAAAAATTCTTATTTCATGTTCCCACTATAGTTTCACTTAGTTAATAAATGTCTACTTTTAAAAATAATTTTTTTATTACAAAAAAGTGATTTATTTTTTAAAACCCATTCATGGACTTTTACGAAGATGTATAATTTTTTTATACAATTTTCAATTTTTTCCTTTACTCTAGTATACTCAGATATGATTTTATTCAAACCTTCAATTTTATATTTTCCTTTAACAACCAAATTTTTATCCTCCGCGTTATTAGTTTTATAACAATGTTTTCCTTATAAAACATCTTTATCATAAATAGATTTTTCAAAATATTTTTGAAATCGTTTTTTTAAAATAGATTTATAAATATCATTTGAATGATATAATATTTGAGTATTCAAATAATTATACTTGATTTAGTATTATCATTTTTAACATTACCATTATTATTTTCTCCCAGATCGTACAGTTTTCATTTTTAATAATTATTAAAATCAATAATCCTCACCATAGATGGGGAATGAATTATCTTCTACTAAGGAAGATTCATCGTCAGATGATTTAGAAATTATTTCATCAAAATAATTATAATTTAAAGAAATATTGGATAGTGATTCAAAATCATGGTCCATTTTTTAGAGGGAATGATTTACAATGAGAATTTTTTTAAAAAGGCCAATGTTCTACTATCCAGTACATTCATTATCTAAAGATATTTTAGAGGAATCAACACCATTGAAACTCTAGGAGTCAGAATCATTTAAGACATTATATCCATATGACTTGTTATATTTTTTTTAACTATTTATGAAATCTATTCTTTATTAATTTCCTTTCCAGTATTGGAAAATCAGGTTGGATATGTATTGATTTCTTACATTCATATCATCTGACTTCAAATTCATTCTTATCACCCTTATACTTATGAATATTTTTTATCTGTATTACAAATATTTCTTTCTAATAATATTACTTATCTTTATAGAGATAATATCTTATTCATTCTCATAATTTTCGAATGTAATATATTTTAGTTTAAAAACAACATTATTCATAATAAAATATGTTAAAAAAAAAATAGATTTTCAAACTTTTGGGAGATTTGTAGTAGTATAAGAAAACACCACCATATTTCAACTTATCATTTTCAATAGCTCTCATGATTATAACCTCATATCTCAGTAGAGTTATAATAAGATCCTCAAAAGAAATATTTTAATGGTTTCTTGTTTTATAAGTAGTTGTTATTTTGGATTACCAACAATTGGTCATGATATCAATAATCTTATCCATAATAATTTCATCATAAATAGTATTTTCACTAATAGATTATAAACTCTTTATGATTTTCATGAATTTCCTGATCATATTTGTAACTAATTATCGAGCTAATAAAGAAAATTACTAATAATATGTTATATTTATAGATTTTCTTGTCTCTACTAAATTATATATTATAAAGTGTGTGACTTCATGATTTTTCATTATATTATCTACAACAAAAAATAATGATATCTGGTAATATATACTTCTAGTCATAGAAAAAAATAAATTATACCTTAATCTTTAATTTAACACATATTATATTTTTACTGATGTATAAAAGGAATAAATTAATTATTAGGAAAATTCTAGTCTATATTATGAATAAAAATAACCAACTCTAGTATTGAAAACACATTATTTCATCTTATATATATGGTAGTCATAATAAGCTCTATCAATGATATGGAGTCAGTTTGTATTTAGATTATATATAGAAGGAACATAAAGTGCATCTAACTTAAAACAATTGAAAATATTTTCTACAAATATACATTAGTGTAACATAGAATATAAAAAAATTTTTTAGTTAAATACACAATAATAATTTTTGTTGATCCAATAAGAAAATATATAGATAGTGTATAAAGAGTTTATACATTCTCAAATACCAGTTTTCAGATCAAAATATATTTCTTAGATGGATATACATACAAGAGGGGAAAAATTATAGTTTTATAACACAGTTTTAATGGTTCAAAATAATCATTACATAAAACTATTAATGTAATGTTATCAGACTCAAACTCGGTCTAATTATGAGTGTGATAAAATTGGAACCACTAAACGATATATTATATAAAATTAAAGGAATTGTAATTCCAATTGATCATATTAGTATTACTTTTTTATCATATAAGTAATCACCCAAATAAAACCTGTTTTATAGAAATCTATTCTTGAAGGAAATATTTATATTAGATTTATAGTATAATAAAAATAGGCAAAAACAAGAAATTTCAAGTAATAGTAAGAAGGATGTATAACCTATATATAAATGATATATTTTTTTATCCAAAATAGTATGAAATTCAATAACTCATACAAAAGGTTTCCAAAGTTTCATACTATCTATCATTTTTTCCTTTCTATACCAGGAATTACCTTGATACAATTATTGGAATTTCTCTACCATTTTATCCCTAGAACTTCGATATGATGCTTGGAATTCGTATTCCTATACCCAAAAGTCCTCAATTAGATAGATCAAATTCATCATCTTCATATCCTTTGAATCCCTTGATCATAACATTTATCTGACTTAGATTACAATTAAAAAAGGCCTTATGTGTCCAACCCTTAAATTAATTTCATAGAACAACCAACTATCTTATGAAATATGAATATGAATGAGAAATTCATAGTTGGTAATATTAGATAACCTATGTTTCAAATTTAATTAGTCAGAAATCAATTAGATCAGATGACTTTAAAAGAATCAATGTTAATATCCGCCTCCCAATAATAATATTCCCTGTTTGTTGGATCATAATTAAACAACTAGCACATGATAACTCACAATTCATATGAATACATGAATGTCAGATTTTGTATTTATTAACACCATTATACTGTCCAATATATTCTTTCAGATAGAAAAATGTCTAGGTATTCATATTATATACATAGTCCAGTCTGATGGCCCTTCTAATTTATTGTCTTTTGGATAATATTTATGAGTCTTAGTCTGATTTATTAATACCAGAATCAGTGAGATGGTTATGAATCTCGTCAAAAAAATAGAAAAGAAAATTCCTAACTCTTTGTCTCAGATAAGTTGAATCTGATCATTAGATTCATAATCAATACAATTATCATAAAAAGGAATAGTATGATTATATTAATAAAAATAAATATCATTTTCTATGTATAGTAAAATATAATGATTTTTACAAAACATTTAAAAAAAATTATATATATAAATTTATTAAACATGTTTTAATGAGATTTTTTATATCAAAATTAAAAGGAATTGAAAAGTATGAAGTGGAACTTCTGATATAAAAATTATTTATCTAGTATGAATTTTATTCTAAATATATTTTTTTTGGAATGAACAGGTTATTAATGTATGAACACATGATGTTTGATTTTGTGTAATGTTTCATTTTTTTATTTTATTATATATAAAGGGTAAAATCATTCAAAAAATTTCTATAAGTCCCATCATTTATTATTTATAAATCTTGGAGATTATTATTGTTCATTGGAACATGTCATGTTCTCACTCGAGTTCTCATATAGGATGACCCAGTTCATTTATTATAATATAATATCAATTAAATGATGGTATTTTGGATTAAATGGTAGAATATGTACTAAATCAATGGGAATTATGCTGTTGGCAATGGATAAATCCTGGAATACAAATTATCTTCTAAATCATTTTGATTATATGAATTTTATTAATTATTAATGTGTAATGTTATCAGTTCATTTTAGGTGATATTATCATATTTTATGTATATTAAATGTATTATATTTCATAATAAGGATTATGAATTATTTTAAAAAATAATAATCATTGATTTAAGATAATAATAGGTGGAAAATATTGATTATAAGTCATGTGATATAGACTCTACTTGTCCATAATGCAACCCAATTTGTGGTATTCGGTGGTTCTGTACATAGAAGTAAATATAGATGAAACCAATTAATGTGTACTATAAATTTATTTATAATTCCATTATTTTCAACATTAATAACCCAATTAATTAATCTAAATATTTAATATTTCTTCTCCTTTATTTTCAATCAATTGAAATGAATTTTATGAATTATTTATTTTTCATGTATACAGAATTTGTATCTCATTGTATGAAATGGTTTTAATTTAAAGAAACAAATTTTTATTTTCATAATATTATATAAAATCCCATTAAAATACATTTGGATAGAGTGTTGAAATTATAAAATGGTTTTTATTAAGGTATTACTTTTAATAATGGTATTTCATATATTCATATCCATTTTAATTTACTTTCTATTTATGGAAGATAATTTTATAATGTTTATTTCATTACTTGTTGTAAAATAAAATTATAAATATTTGGGATTCATTATAAAATACCTTAAAATCATTTAGTGGATAATTTTCAAGTACTTTTTTAGAGCTATTCATTAAGAATTATTTTGAAATCAATACGCTTTTGGGATGATTTGATGATATTTAGCTTATATTACTATTTTTTAAAATTTATGATATGTATTTTTTATTTCCATTTTTTAAATATTAAAGAGGTTTCCTTTTAAAATTATCATAGTGAATTAATGAAATTATTTTTTGGGGGATATTTTATAGGGTACTCATTCTATTAACATGGATATGATCGTTACCATTATTACCTCATCCAAGACATTTCAAAGAGTGGAAGTCTAGAACAAATATTAATAAATGGAATATATAAATGCATTTATAAAATATAATCTACATTTCATGCACGATGATCAAGATCCTTAAGAGCTAATGGGGTGTATATAGATGATATTTAAAATCATAGATTCATTGGGAAATCCTAAATCCTTTAATGTGTATGTTACCATATTCTCATTTCGGTGTTTGAGTCCACAGTCTTAGGGGGACATTAGTCCAGATCATCATCTAGAAAACATGACTAGAAAACATTTCCAGATAATTTTACTTATGTTATATTATCTTCAGGATTAAAAAATAAGTAAAAAATTAAAATTGTCTGTCTTAATATTGGTTGATGCATGGTTATCTAGTGATAGAATATTTCAATAATATGTTATTTTTATATTAATTATCAAATGGCACAATTCAACAAGTGGGGTTGTTTCAATGAAATATTGTTTATGTATTCACTATTTTTCCACAATTCATGTAAAGATTTTGTGGTATATTTTATAATGGAAGATGTGATATTTTCTAAATAACCAGAAGTAGATGATGTTCCTTTTATCTAGATGTGAGGTTGAAGGTAATGATGGTTATCAATTTAGAACAGAGAGGAAATTATATCCCCCTGTTTGTGGGTATAATGATTGTGCCAAAAAAAATTCAATTATATTGTTACTACACTAGTGAATAAATTATCCCTTATAATCTAAATATATGTAAATAATCGGTATTAAATTCCATATAATTTTGATGATCCTGAAACAATAATTGATACATTTAGATAACAAATATGACACTAGTAAGCTATAAACAACAGTTATTTTATTTCCATGTTAATTATTGAAATGACCATATTACCTAGGATCCACCGGATTGGTATCCTTAGGATTTTATAAAATTAAATATCCCTTAAATTATAGATCATTATAAAATGATATAATATGACTAAATTATTAATTATTAATTATCCTTTATTATCCTTAGTTCATAGATATAAATATTCACATATTCCTTGGAATCCCTGGAAAGAAACTATATATGTGGGATTACACACATAGTATGTTAATAAAAAACAAAAAAACCTATCATGAAGTGAACTAGAAATTCAAAATATTATGTTAATAAATAATAAAATAATTCCATATAACAAATAACATGAGAATAATATATATATATATATATAATTGAAAATAAATAATAAAATTTATAAGAATAATAGAACTCATAATGTTGGAATTTATATTAGAGAGAATTAGAACCATATAGTCATAATGTAAACAATGTCATCATTCATAAATTTGATCGTGTATCCCTAATATAAAGGGAATTAAATGTGATACATAGAATAGTGATTAATAATAAACCTCATTCAACAATAATGTCTAGGTAATTAGTAGTTATATAAATATTTTTTATATTTAATAAAAATATTTCACCATTAAATTGATTAATAAGATTATTTAAGGTTATATCAACTATTTATTTGAGAAAAAATAGCATATTGAAAATTTAATTGAAATTACACTTATCAAACAAATGATACAGAATTCAATATTGAGGTTAATTCCACGATATAAGGATATGAATTTGAAAAATTATTTGAATGAATTCGTATCACAATTTACAATTAAAATATAAGAAACTACCCCTTAATTATTAGTAGAATGTGTCATATATATATATATATTTAATATTCTTTATTGATATTAAATTTCCATGTTGTATGATTCTGTGGTCAATATACAATCACTGATAAGGTTAACATGTTCAAAAACCAATTTAAATAATTTTGGACCAAGTAACGCATCCACTAAATACATAACTATAAGAAACTACCTTTAATGACCTAAAACAATCACCTGGCATGGTTCCCCACTAGACCTGAAGGGGATTATTAATTGATACATACTAAAAACATGAGACGTGGTATAAAAACATTACACATGTGAATGATTTATCCAAATAAATCCAAATAACAAAAAATAAGATCACACCATATAATCTGACAAGAACTATCCATATATCAATTTATCATGCATAAAATAATCAATTATAATATAAATGAGACCACCAAATATGGTAATACCCAAAAGTGACAATAATATTATCTCATAAAGGACCTCAATGAATATTCAAATCATAATTTTAACATCTAAAAATATAAAACAATTTTCTATGCTTGATAGTTTGATACATAAACATCCAAAATAGAAACCAAAACCAACCTTCTCTATGTATTCAATGATATAATACAACTTCACAAAACCTACCATCCTTAGAAAACCTAAATAAGATCCCCAAATCTAATCAAACCAAGGGATGTGAAATGAAATAATTAGATTTTAATACACCCATATTTTAATACAAGGTGTGATATAAATAGTACTAGTAGTATTTTAACAATGTTTCTAAAAAGCCTATTTCCAATAAAATTTCCATTAAGATAGTAGGAAATATAATTTAAAATATCATTTATCATAATTATGATTAATTAATAATGATAATATTACATAGTCTCGTTAATAAAACATCCCTTTTTCATTTTATTAAAAATAGATGATGCGATTTTTTTTTAAAAATATTTTTTAAATCAAAGAAAATTATACTTTTTTAGTTTTTTTAATATAATCTTAAATGAACATATTATTATCCAAAAAAAATTCAAAACACATATTTACGTTATTAAATACACAACACATTAATTAAAAAACACATACCATAAAATATCTTATAAACTTTTATGAATTTATTCTAAAACCACAATTGAAATGGATTATAAAGATACCAAGAAATAAGATATTAAGTGTTCACAATATAAAATTATGGAAAATTAAAGATGATTTTTAACCAAATCAATAGTGAGGGGATTCAAAAATGGAAAAGTATAGAATCAACAAATTTATCCCCATTTAAATATACGTATAATGTGTGTCTCCAAAGTAATCTAGTGACAGTAATAACAACATAGTTTCAAGAATACTATATAAATCTAAAATAACCTTTCTATAATATATTTATTACAATTGGAGTATTTGAAACACATATTCATTATTGGGAGTGCTTAGGTACTATATTAAATAATTCAACCTCTGAGTGTTTAGAATCCTTGTTATATAGTCACTTAACTAGTGAAAAACCGGATTGTGGAGCTAACAAGTACATGAATTAATCTAATATTTCACTCATCCTCTCCTCTTAACAATTTAAAATGAATCTAATGATATCAAATTATTGTGGTGAACCAACAACCCAGAAAAATATCATAATATGAATTAATAATATAGATGTTCAATAAATGTATCTCAAATATCACCTCCAACATCCTTGAATGAAAAATCACCATCTCATAATTTATTCACATAGATATTGTAAAACACATTCCCTATTGGGATATTGATATATGTAAATTAATAAAAATAAGGATCATAAGTTATGTAACATATGAATAATGGAATCTCATTGTAGAATACCAACATGGTAATTATTACATATACATCATTAGGTTCCAATTCTAGTAAAATATGTTTAAATTATTTCATAAAATGTTAAAAAATAAAAATAATTGAAAACCATTCATTAAACCCTTTATAAGACAAAAATCCACACATAAATTTTTACATGGTTCTAAACACTAAATACTTTTTTAAAAATTTCTATGTACATTAAATCATGAAATCATTTAAATATCCATTAATATTAATCATTCAAACCATTAAAAATATACAACACTAAATTTTTATTTTAAGATCCTACATTTATTAATCTATGATCCAAATAGGATTAAATGTACACAGTCACAAAAATTTATCAAATACATAAAATTTAAATCATTTTTGTAACTAATTGGTAGAAAAGAATCACTTTATAAATTATAAAACCATTCCAAAAATTACATTCAAATTGGAGAGACATTATTAACATTTTAAAATATGATATTCTTAAAATATATATATTTAATTTGAAAGATTATTTTATTTTAAAATTACAATACCACAATGGAATAAAAATTAATTTAAATTAGGAAAAAAATACCTACAAATTTTGCGATTCAGATTGAAATGATTCTGTTTTTATGGAGATGTCCATCCATGGAAAAAATAGAACATTGAAAATCATAAAACATAAAGGGAATAAATACCCTAGAACCCTATATTTTTCATCACAACCCCTAGGTAAATGTTTTTTTGTATGAATGAGTCATGGTGGGGAATGAGTGTGATAAACATATAATGAAATTAGTAAATATTATAAAAATAACCTTTAAATTTTTGTGAGAATATCACATTGTTATATGACATGGTTTACAATACTATTCAACAACATTATGAGAGACACAACTAAAACATAGAAAATTATTCACGGTTCCCTACTTAGTTTTCCAAATCCATATATTTGATTTAAATAGAAAATAATAATTAAACAGATCACATGATTACAAATATAAATTTAATCATTTTATAATAGTCGCTATAGCGAATAGTGAAACTACACTTCTAATTAAAAATCAACTCTAAACCCTTTACATATGGCTTCCAATGTATTTACACATAACTAAGGTATTTAGGTCATAAAATAGAGGTAATATATTATAAATTAAAATGTTTGAATCTTAAGTGATCAATAAATATAAAATACTTAAAAATTATATAATATATATTACAATGGTGACATATTGGGAGTCACTATTCCCCCAAACATGAAACATTATTCCCCAAAAACATTGTGATGGATTGATGAATAATTATAATGAAAGCCAAAACAACCAAATAAGTTCTTGGATATCACAGAATTTTTAACATGGTTTAGTGAGAATGGTCAACTTATAAATTCATATGACTTAAATACCATGGATTTAATCCTCAAACATCGATAATCATTTCAATGAATAATCCAACTCATACCAACCAAACACAGTGTTATATGAATATGGGGACCTATTATTAGCCTCCCCAAAAATATAATGTTTCTATTATGTTGTGAGATGTATAATAAAAACTCCCAAGTGTTATTCTACCACAAAAAAACTATTGTAAATTATTATATTATAATATAAATAATAACTTTTCTAGAACTGACCACATATGCTAAGTGGAGTCACAACTAAAAGATAATTTGAATGACTACATAGAAACATCATCAACTATACAATATCCCATATTACAAAAATTTGAAAATGTACTTGAATAAAAAACATTGATCGACATGAAATGACATAGGATTTAAAATTGTTCCATAAAAATGTGAAAGGGGCAATTTACGATCATATATCTACATCACCATCTATTGATGATCGTAATAACATCCTAACAAACAATAGACATTCAATAATATAAAATCGTTCCATGTCCTTACATAAAACCCAAAACACACCCAAAGGTCATTACCGTGTCCAATAAAAAAACATAACTACATAAATAGCCTTACACTAACCTCAAGTGACATGAAAAATTAATTAGGAATAATCACTACCCCACTGGTTAATAAATCATAAATGATGATTAAAATAGTAATATGGAATAAATATAAAATAAATAAATTACTAAACTAAAAATATATATATCATAGTTTAGTGAAAAGTCCAAAATTTAAAAATTGTCATAAATGTGGTTACACCAACAACTATAGTGAATTATACAACTTATAGGTTACAGAAAAAAAACATAATAACAGAATTTCATAAAAGTGAAAATGATATGACTGGAATGATGGATTGGGGCTTAATAGGTCCCAAAAAATAGAATATTTTGACAAAATCAAGGTATTAAATATCTTGGTATGATTAACTAGTTGGATATATTATAACTATATGACTAGAGGATCAATACTACAACTCATTCTTGATGGATGGATTTCAACACTATCTTAATACCATTGTCACGACACAACCCCTGGGGCCCATATCGTGACTACCCCAAGCCCGCCATCCATAGGCCAGGGGCTGGTATCTTGCACCAAAGGTGTAATTCGCTAAAATTGGGAAGGATTTCCCTTTATAAATCATCAAAACACACAAACAGAGTTCAAGTGGAAGAAAACACTATCTAAATGTTGTATAACAAGTGTACTAGAAGAAATCGGGGGCCAGAATACAAGCCCAAATGTAAAGTACAAATACCACAGAAAGCAAGTACAACTGAAAAGGGAAAAATAGATGGAGGGTGTCTGGCAGCTCCATGATCATCCTCCGGGGTTCCTACCTAAAGGGTAGGTACAGATGGCCTCCACAGTAGTCCTTGTACGTCAGACTCCACCGTTTAATGATATGTTGTATGGTTCTCCTCTGGGTACTGTCTAGTCCTGGCGCTCTCGGCCTTTGTGATTGCTATCCATCGTCTGCATCCTACACAACGAGGTTCGGGCATAGCCCATCTAGGGGTGAGTGTAATGATACTCAGTATGGACCTCAAGACCCTCAAGTTCTCACAAAATCCATCAAGGATATCCACAATGTACGGAGTCAACATACAACCCTTATTTAGGTATCTTCCCATACATAATACCCAACTTTTTTAGTAACCCATCTCAATCATGATGAAAAAATGAATGTCATTGACTCATATCAAACCATGATTCTATTCTGGGAGGGTAGTATCATGTAAAAACCCTAGAATCCACTAATGATAATCCACAGTAGTAAGATACAATCATGAAGTATCAACCATCCCTACTTAGGTATATGACTACACATATACCTAAGTTACCAGTTATAGTCCGACTCCAACTCTCGAGCCCAAGAACAACCCAGTCCACAAAGGAAGTAAAGTCAATCATCTCGATGATAATGATTAAAAGACCAGACTTAGCTCACACAGGTATACAACTTTTGTTGAATGATACAGATGATCAGATGTAGTCACTGATTCATCTAAGCTGTCGGACCCACGTATGATACAGGACCAGCTAAGCTTTCAGACCCACACAGGATACAGGACCGGAATTTATGTCGGACCCACACATGATCCAGGAATACAAGTCAGAGCTTTCAAACCAACGGAGGATTCTGGGATAGTAGTCAACACTGTTGAACACACGGAGGATTCCAGTACAGTATCGTCATTGTCGGACCCATGGTGGATCATGGTATCAAATTCATCATTGCCGAATAGATTGATGATCATGGTACGGTATCGTCATTATCGGGCCCACGGAGGATCCTGTCATCTCAGTAACAACCTGCCCAAGGGATCCCGCACACATCACACTTGATTTCGGGAGGGTTCACTCCTCGAGCAAAGTCTGGATACATCAACTATCACGAAGTCCTGAGTTGTTGTTTCTTGTAGTTCCGTCTCATCATAAGGAACCCAACACGATAGACAGTGTGTCAATCGGATTCCTGAACTTTGAGTTATTGGCAATTCTGTTCTGGGAGACCAGTTGGTTTTTAGGTTAATGCCAACCCGACCATACTCTAACTGCGTCTGATCCTTAATTGGAGTATTCCAAAAGAATAGTCTCACTCCAATAATTTCATCACCATAGATGGTTTGTCGTTTGGACACACATAGCCCATGATACTTGCTAAAAGGTGTAAATGGACATAATGGGTCTGAGTCCGGTCTGACCCCGTCTGACCGACCCAGCCCGACCAGGTCCGAACTGGGGTCGGACCTGGTCCTCGGGTTCAGCCAGACTCAAGTGGTCGGCCCAACACCGTTGTCGCAACCCGAACCAAGGGAGGGACTCGGCCCGAAGGGGTGACCTGATCCATGGCATCCCAACCTGTGGTGGCCCGGCCGAGGGCGGCCCGGCTGAGGGTGGAGTGACCAAGGGCGCACATGCCAAGGGCATCCCAAATGACTGGTCTGAGTGGCAGGGAGGTAGACCCCCAGCCGAATCAAGTGGTGGCCGCGCAAGGGTGGTCAGTGCCCCCCGTCTTTGTAACGGCCTACGCGTGGCACCTGCCCGGTGACTGCGAGATCTGAGGGGTCCCACCTTTGGAGCACCCCTCGGGGACCGGCTCAGCTGACCTCCCTTCTCGTCCACCACTGCCTTTGGACGTGGGTCCTCTCTGGCACGACATGACAGCGATGTGCCGTCTTCGTCTGTCGCGGCCCACATGGCCGTGACCTCCTTCCTACAGCGCGGTGTGACGACACCGCATCCCATTCCTCTGGCGCAGTGTGACGGCACTTCAGCCCCTTCCTCTGACGCGGTTCAATGGCACCCCGCCCCTCCAGCACTACTTCGGCCCACCTAGTTGCAACCTGGTTTTTTGCACGGCATGAAGGCACCGTGCCCCTTCGGTGACATGGTTGTCCTTGAGTTGCTGGTTCCTCTCACGGTCACCCCATCACTGGCCGCCGATGCTCCACCGCGGTTCTCTCTTTTGGTGGTGGCATTGCGCCACCTCCATCGTCAACCAAACGAAAACAAATAGAGGGATTCCATGCCTTGTTTTTTTGGCACACGCCCTCTGCGTTAGGTGATAACAATTCCCCAATAAATTAACCAAGGTTTGAATGACGAAGAACATGAAAAGAATTCAACTCAAACCCCTACCTTTTAATCGGGGATCGCTTAATGGTGTCAAGGGAAGGTAGTGTCATTCCACTGACGTTTGGAGGAGATGACGTCATTGTTGGCGATGTTCTTCGTGGGCAGTGTCTTCCCTTTCTCGCCCCAGTTAGAGCAGGAGAAGACGACGTTGTCGTTCCTTGGTGGAGAGTGGTGTTCTTCATTGGAAAATGTATTTCTACAAAGGCTTCCCCTCCAATCCACCAATCCCCTCCCCACGAGAGGTGTGGTGAAAAAATTATAAACTATGTTTTAAGGTTGGAACATTAAAGGGGAAAATTAAGCCAACAAAACTTAATGCATAGCCCAGACAACTTAATGATTAGCCATAAATTCCCGACCCTCCTCATGTGGTTCCCACCTCTGAAATTTGAAATGAAAGGATGAATATAAAATAAGTGATAAAATATTTTATTTTTAGTCTTCCAAAAAAAGTGAAAAAAACTAACTTCCATTCTCGTTAAAAATCAACTACGGTGAAGGTCTCCATAAGTGAATATTTACTTTGCAAGTTCAATGGTGCACTCAGATTTCAATTTCGAACATCGGTTCAAAAGATATAAAATCCCTAACGTACGTTTACTGAACGTACCCGAAAAAAATCAGAAAATTATTATCAGTCACCCTAGACCCGTGACAGTCGAGGGTTGGCTCTTCCTAGAGGAAATATGCCCCAACGAACCCAACAGTACACATGTATTTTCAATCTGAGTTATCGTTTAGAAGTTATGAATTTTACAATAAAATATTTTTCACTTAATTATTTAAAATTCGGCCAAAAACTAAATTTCATTGGTGGACCTCGCCGACCCAAGTTAGTATATTCTTAAAGAAAGACTACCCTCACAAGTTCAGCAGTGGTATCATATTTTTAATTCGAGTTAACGTTTGTGAGATTAATTATTTGAAAAATAAAATAACGTTATTTAATTATTTTATTTACGGTTATTCCAATTAATGTTTTCTCATAGGAGGCTCGCACAAACTAAACTTAAGTCATGCCTATGGTAAACCTGCCATCTTGATGCAATGGTGGCCTCAAATTTCTGATATGAGTAACTGTATAATTGGTATTCTAATTTTTTAGGAAAACTACATACACTTGTTAATTTAAGTTTAACAAAACTTCGATGGATCATTTCCGGAACTCTGGGCCTCTGAATCGTGCTCCATCAGGAACTGCGGACTCGTAAAATTCCAAATAATTTTAAAAAATATTGTATGGAATTTCTTTGTCTTTACATTATTACCACATCTGGGATTTACGTCCCCATGATCAAAAACTCACACTAAAGAAATAAAAGGGGGTACTAAGCACACATCTAAGCCTCCCACCCACATGTTCTCTCCTGGAGGTTTCCGTGCTACCAGAAAATGCGCGCAATAGGAATCGATCTGCCATGAATGACCCTCTCCTGTCGATCCTCAATCTCAAATAGAACATCCGTGAACGTCGGCCCATCATCGATGTCCATCTCCCCATGTTCGATGATGTGGAATTGGTTGTGCACGTATCTCCTTAGCTGAGATACATGGAAGACGTCGGGCAAATGGTGCAAATATGGTACAAGAGCTAAGTGGTAAGCTACCCAGCCTACTCTGCTAAGGATCTGTAAAGGTCCGATGAATTGTGGAGATAACTTGATGCCTTGGACAAATCTCCATAGACCTCGTCGAGATGAGACCCATAGAATGACATGGACGCCATCCACAAACACCTGAGCAATGTTGTCGTCGACGGTCCTAGTACATCTTCAGCACTCATGGATGTACCACTTAAGGGGACATGTGAAACTCCTTAAACACTTCCTCTTGAAGTGAAACTGGCACCATAGTACTTTCTCTAAATAGGATGACATTCTCCCAACCTTCATAAAATCAATCAGGTTCATGTCCTGTGTATATCTGAGCACATCGTGCCTTGTAGTAAACATCACCATGCTCTACCTTTTTGACTCATTGAATAAGTGGAAGAGTGATTGTGAGAAACTTCAAAAAAAGCTGCTCCATCTCTATCCACAAAGGATATCTACAACGTGACCAACTGATCGGTTGCTTATCCTAGTAGTTGAATGCCTGATCTCCTACAGAGAGAATATGCTACAATGTTATCCTTCCCAGGTTAATAGATTATCTCAATGTCATAGTCTTGGTGGAAATCGAGCCATCATCGATGTCTCGGGTTCTGGTCCTTTAGTGAGAAGATATACCTGAGACTCTGGTGGTCATAGTAGACTGTAAAAAATCTCATCCATCAGATAGTTCTGCCACATATTCAAGGTGAAGACCATTGCTGCTAACTCCAGGTCATGGGTAGCGTAGTTCGTCTGGTGATGTCTCAACTGCCGAGAACCATACACGATCACTTCTCTCTCCTAGATCAGGACACACCTGAGTCCGGGCCTTGTTGTGTCGCGGTAAAATATGTACCCAATGCCCTCCTCCAGTAGTCTCAAGATGGGTGCACTAGTCAACATCTGACTCAGCTTCTGAAAGCCCTACTGGCCTCCCTCCAACCACACATAGGGTTTCCCCTTCTACGCCAAAGCTGATAGTGGTGCTGCAACTATTGAAGAAATCTATCACAAAGGTAAATCT
This sequence comes from Viscum album, assembly GCA_963277665.1. NCBI lineage: Eukaryota > Viridiplantae > Streptophyta > Magnoliopsida > Santalales > Viscaceae > Viscum > Viscum album. Next base: position 603,759,142 of record OY728166.1, read on the forward strand.
GGCCGAATCATGAGTGATCGACTACACTCTCTTATACAGGATTCCATCATGTGCTTCCTCAGTTTTCCTTTTCACCAACCAAGGAAAATACCATCCCAACATTGTAGATAAACCACATCCTTTTTTCTTAATACTGTCAATCTGTGTATGAACTGTGGTTGCCCAGTCCATACCCAAACTAACTTCATAAGGCCTCAACACTGCCACCAAGAGGTTCCAACCGAAATTCACATCTCTAGGGTCAGGTCACACCATCATCGTATGTGAGATTATTGAGTCTTCTCCCAAAGGTATATATAGACATGAGGGTCAAGTCAATGGTTTAACTGAAAACTCTTTGTCTTGGACAAGATTCGTGGAAGGAAGGAACGTTCGATAACTTTTACTATTGATACAAAAACTAGTAGTAGACACATACTATACCTAAAATCATTCCTAGAGACCTTGGGTCACACTCCTTGACCACATACAGCTACTCTCTTCCCCTTCCCTCCAGCTTCTTGAGCCTAGAGGGGACTACAATGGTGGGTGTTTGTGACATATCGAAATGTTCACCACATTATGCTACTCTTCTAGCTCTACTTCCACATCTACTAACCTTCAGATTCATCTGTCCATAACACTTCCTCTTCTAAAAACACTTTACATGCTAAAGTCTTTGAGAGTGGAGCCAGTTTCATGCTCAACAATTTCTAACTTTCACCCGCTATATCCACTCTGCCAATAGACATTCAACCACAAAGGTTCTCTCTAGCACCCTTACATAAGTAGGAATGCATAGAGGAAAAAGTGATGGGTCAGATATCCTTAAACAGACCTCACATAGATTTCTGATCTATAAAGCATTGATCGTATCAAATTCATAGAGTTCCAGGAATGATCGGTATGCTTCAATGAATACTCTGCTACCGACATGTCGTCATACTAAAGATATATAAGCTCTTGAAAACTCTCATCCACCTCCTCAAGCCAGTCCTCAGCTGTCTATGGGTGGGGCTCACCTCAGAACATGAGGGATATCTTGTTCTGAAACACATGTAAGGAACTAAGCCTACATGTTTCCTCAACTGGTACCGCTGGTAGTGTCTGCTGACCAACGGGCAGTGATTTAGTTGGCACACTACCCGAAGGTACCATCCCAGAAAATGGTCCAAGTACATAATCCTCATCACTTTGAGGAACACCCATAGGTCACTCACTAAAAAATATTAGAAGATAAGATCAAAATCTACTAATATAGTGTCCCATATAGGTGGAAAACTCTAGTAATCAACTCCGCCAGCCCTCAGCTACATCAGAATCTGTCTCACCATGAAACCTCAAGGGGCTCTCCTGCTGGAACTCGTAAAACACGCTCAGTCGGCGCGATCCATATGCCAGTGCGATTGGGGGTATCCTCTTCCCTATCGGTGGTGGTGCTACTGGTACTCTACCCGTTGGTGCCATCATAGAATGAGGGCCCTAAACTATAGCCTCATTGCTAGGTGGGCCGTCAACGTGTACTCTATTGGAAACCCATGCTTACTGTATACATAGTGGAATCCTGATAAGGAATAGTTGTTCCATGATCAATAAGTTATACATGGTGAGATTACTCAATGAGTTCAAAAATAATACTCTTGAAAACACACACAAAATTAGTGTTTTCATGCACTGAGTTGGAGATCGGAAGATAGAGTCATAGTGTATGGATATGTCGGCCGCTGCACCAAGACTGGTTTTCCTAAACTGATAACCACACCCAAAACACTTAACACTGTTGTTGTTAAAACAATCAGAGTCCAAGTTATACGGTAGAACTGACTCCTTTAATACTAATTTGTCACGACCCATCCCTCAGGGCCCGTATTGTGACTACCCCAAGCCCACCTTCCATAGGCCAAGGGCAAGAGACTAGCACCAAAGGCGTAATTCCCTAAAACTACGAAGGCTTTACCTTTATAAATTGTAAACACACACAACTAGAGTACAAGAAAAAGAAAACACTATGTAAAAGTTGTATAAAAACTGTAGTGAAAGAAATGGGGGGCCAGAATACAAGCCCAACTATAATGTAAAAATACAACTAAAATCAAATACAACTGCATGGGACAAATAGTTGGAGGGTGTCTGGTAGCTCCTGGATCATCGTTCGGGGTTCCTACCAAAAGGGTAGGTACATATAGCCTACACATCATTCCACGTCCGTCAGATTCCACCATGTACCGATATGTCGTAAGGTCCTCCTTTGGGTACCGTCCAGTCCAGGCACTCTCGGACTCCGTCTGCTCTATCCGTCGTCTGTATCCAACATAACAAGGTGGGGGCATATCCCGTGCAGGGTGAGTGTAACAGTACTCAGTATGGACCCTGAGAACCTCAAGGTCTCACAAAATCCAACAACGATATCCAAAATGTATGGAGTCAATGAACAACCCCTACATTGGTATATTCCCATACATAATACATAAGTTTTTTAGTAACCTGTCTCAATCGTGAGGAAAACACGAAATTCACCGACTTAGCTCAAACTGGGATTCTATTCTGGGGGTATTATCAAGTAACAACCATAGAATCCACTAATGGAAATCCACAGTAGTAAGATACAACCATGAAGTATTAACCATCCATACATAGGTATATGCCCATACATATACGTAAGTTACCATTCACAGTCTGGATCCATATCTCGAACCCAAGAACAACCCAATCCACAAAGGATGTATAGTCAATCATCTCAATGATAATGATTGAAAGACAAGACTCAGCTCACATAGGTATACATATTTTGTAGATTGATAGAGATGATCATATGTAGTCACTAATTCATCTAATCTATCGAACCCACACAAGATACATGAATAGCTCTGATGTCGGACCCACACAGGATACATGACCAACTATTCTGTTATACCCACACAGGATCTTGGAACAGAAGTCAGAACTGTCGAAACCACAGAGGATTCCAGTACAGTAGTCATCACTGTCGAACCCACAAAGGATTCTGGTATATTATCGTCACTGTCGGACCCACCGAGGATCCCGGTATATAAGTCATCCCTGTCAATCCCACGGAGGATCCTGGTATAGTATCATTGTAGTTGGACACATGGAGGATCCTGTCATCTCAGTCGCAGCCAGCCCTAGGTTTCCCGCACAGAGCACGCTCGATTCCGAGAGGGTTCTCTGCTCGAGCCATGTGTTGATAGATCAACTATCATGAAGTCCTAAGATGATGTATCCTATAGTTCTGTCTCATCCTAAGTAATCCAACGCGGCAGAAGGTGTGTCAATCAGATGTCCGGTATGATAGTTATTGGCATTTAAGTTCCAGGGGTCCGATTTGTTTTTAGGTTCAAATGGACCCGACCGTACTCCAATTGTATCCGAACATCAAGTGGAATATTCCAAAAGAATCATCTCCCTCCAATAATTCTATCGCCGCATACGGTTCATCGTTCAGACACCCGTAACCCAAGATACGTGCTAAAAGGTGTAAATGGTCATAGCAGTCTGGGTCTGGTCCAACCCAGTCTAATCGACCTGGCCGGACCCGGTCCAAACCGGGGTCTGACTCGGTCCACGGGAGTGCCCCAACACAAGTGGAAATCCCGGCCCAAAGTCATGACCAGAACCAAGGGAGTGGCCCGTCAAAAAGGGGTGGCCCGACCCGAGGCGGCCCGGCCCTTGGCGGCCCAGCCCGTGGCGGCCCGGGTGAGGGCAGCCTGGCCGGCCTGTCTGCGTGGCTGGGAGGCGGACCGCCAGTTCAAGGTAGTGGTGGCCACACGGGGGGTGTTTAGAGCCCCCACATCTCTGTAATGGCGGGCGCGTGGCACTGACCCGATGACCGTGGGACCCGAGGGGTCCTGCCTTTGGAGCGCCCACCAGAGGCTGACCCGGCCGACCGCCCATCCCGTCCCCCGCGGCCCGCATAGAGGCGAACATCTTCCTTCGACATGGTGAGACAACACTAAAACCCCTTCCTATTGTGAGTTGCGATGGCACCGCGCCCCTACGGCACCTCCATGACTGTCTTGGCCCTGGCCAGGTTTGTTGCACGACGTGATGGCACCGTGCCCCTTCGGTAGCCCGGTGATCCTTACGCCACCGGTTCCTCTCACGGCCAGACCGTCGCTGGACGCCGATGCTCTACCGTGGTTATCTCTTCCGGTGGAGTCGTTGCGCCACTGCCATCGTCAAAAAAACAAGAAAGAACGGAGGGACTTCGAGCCGTGTTTGTTTCTCCCGCACCCTCCGTGTTAGGTGATAATGATTGGACAACAAATAAATTGAGGTTTGGATGACGAAGATCAAGAAAATAATTAATGTCAAACCCCTACCATGTAATATTTGATCTCTTGAAAGAGTCACGGGAGGGTGGAGTCATTCCTTTGATGTCATTAAGAGATTATATCGTCGTTGGTGAAATTCTTCGCGGGTGGCCTCTACCATTTCTTGCCCCGGTTTGAGAGGGAGAAGACGACTCCATCGTTCCTCAGTGGAGACCGATGTTCTTATTTGGATGATGTATTTCTCCAAAGGCTTCCACTCCAATCCTCCAATCCCCTCCCCGCAAGAGGTGTGGAGCCAAAATTATAAACTATGTTTTATGGTTTGCACATTAGTGGGAAAAAACCAAGAGTTTTACTAGTTAATTAATTACATTGTGTTGGCTTAATAAATTAGGGTGAAGTCCAAGGGTCGGGTGGTTACATAATTGTGTAACCGGGCATTTAATGCTTAGCCATAACTGCCTGACCCTCCTCATGTGGTTCACACATCTAAAAATCGAAATGAAAGGATAAAAATACAATAAGTAATAAAATATTTTATTTTTATTCTTCAACAAAAAGTGAAAAAAACTGACATCCATTCCCGTCAGAACACAGTAGCGATGAAGGTTTCCTTAAGTGAATACCGGCGCTGCGAGTTCAATAGTGCCTTTATATTTCAATTCTAAGCACTAGTTCAAAATATATAATATCCCGAATGTACGTTTGATGAACGTACCCGAAAAAAAGTTCGCAAAATTATTATCAGTCTCCCTCGACTTGTGACGGTCAAGGCTAGGCTCTTCCTAGGTGAAATACACCCCAAATAATCCAATGGTACTCTCATATTTTCTATATGAGTTACCGTTTAGAAGTTATGAATTTTACAATAAAATAATTGTTACATAATTATTTTATTTTAGACCAAAAAATAACTTTCTCTGGTGGCCCTCTCCAACCCAAGTTAGTATCTTCTTAAAGAAAACCTAACCTCACGAGTTCAGCGGCGGTCTTGGATTTTTAATCTGAGTTAATGTTTTTGAGTTATAATAATTTGAAAAATAAAATAACTTTATTTAATTATTTTATTTACTATTATGCCATTTTTGGGTTTTCTCACAGGAGGCCTATGCCGACTAAACTTATTTCACTCATAGGGTAAACCCGTCATATTGTGCGCATTAGTGGCCTCATATTTCTTATCCGATTAACCGTTTATGAATTATTCCAATTTTTCAGTAAAACTACATACGCTCGATAATTTATGATTAACAAAACTTTGATGGATCATTCATGGCACTCCGGGCCTTGGAATCGCACGCCGTCAGAAACTGTGGACTCGTAAAATTTCCACGAATTTAGGAAAAAAACATTCCATGGAATTTCCAGCTCTTTACAAACATTATAGAAGACAGAATTTTTTTTTGAATGAAACATGAATATCCCTTATTTGTTTTCTAAAATGAAATAGATTTGTCCCAATGCACAACATGGGGACATAAAAAATACACATACTAATGAAATAACAACATAAAACAATTCATATTTATGATTTTTACTATTTTTAAATAAACCATATTTAATAAAGGGAATAAATTCATTTTTCAAATTAATTAATTCTTTGAGAAAAACATGAAACCCATTTATAGATTCATTCATTCAATTAGAAAATTCAAAAAAATCATTTTCATGAACATATCAATATTTCCAATGAGATAATAACTGATTTATGGAATGAACGCACATGCATTTGAACATGTAACCCTTTTCCAAAAAAAATAATTAAATATTAAATATTAAATATTTTATTTTTAATATTCTCAATCACATTCATTTAAAACAATAAATAATAATAATGCGTAGTTCTATTAGAAATTAATTATGAGAAAACACAAATCATATTTGTAATGATTTTCAATAAATTATAATATTATTTGACGATATTATACTCACATTCTATAATGTAATAAACAAATCCTCAATATGTTCAATATTTTAAGGATTGTTTTGTAAATTACCCACATAGTATGATTTTTAAAACCAACAACACATTTTCAAAATATCCACTTTTGAACCAAAATTCACTATGAGAACTAAATTTATTTTCATTCATAATAAAAAAACTAGTTTTATAAAAAAATCCCCCAATAATTTCTACTTTTCCAATAAAAAACACAATAAATGAAACACGAAAACAACCTTTAAAAGACTATGTCCAAACAAAAATGATAAATTCATTAATTATTACATCAAAAAATATATTCAATTTATATAAAAACTCCATTAATTAATCTTACAACAATGTTATTCAAATTTGGAATCAATTCAGACTTCAAGGCGTCCAAAAAAAAGTTGGGGGGATGATGAATAATGCATGGTTTGGAATAATGTTTTATAAATTCATGTGACAACTATTAAAAACCCGATATATTGGTTTAGAGAGACAAATTAATGGGATAAAAAATTGATTAATGTATAATAAACATGGAATTATTTTATGCTTTAAATCCAGATCAGTGTAGCAATGATCCCACCATGAAATATATCCTGACCTATACATGTATCAAACTTGAATTCATAAAAATAAATAGTTTAAAATTAACATAACAACCAATAAATTTAATTTACTTTTATAATAAGAATAAGAAATATTATATGGCTTTAAATAATTAATTTAATATATGGAAATCATCAAAATAAAAAAAAACATGATAGATCTATTCTAACATTGCTGATATATATACATCTAAAATGAAAATAAATGAAAACCCATAACCAATATTCTCCATGTTACCATCTGTCACTAACCAAATCAAAACACCACACATCATCGAAAAACTCAAACATAAACCACAAATTATATCATATCATATGCATAAAAATAGAAAGATTATTGATTCATACACCAATCATTTCATGAAATCAATTTTCAAAAAATGACGTGAAAGAATTTACTGATTTGTATAGGTAGAATTCTTAAAATTCAATTCCATTATATATATATTTTTTAAATTAAACTAAAATATGATTTACATAGGAATGTAAAATAAAACTAAATAACATAACATAATAAAATTTACAAAAAAATCATTCTTATCTGAGTAAATAATTATAGAGGATATGTTTTTTAATAAAAAGCCTATTAATCCAAGAAAATAGGGTTGATTATTTGTATTATGTATAAATTTAAAAATCCCCAATCAAATTCCAAAATAATTATCAATATATTGTTATATTTATTGAATTAAAAATCATATATTATTTTGGGACCACTTTCTAAAGGGTTAAATAATTATACATGAATGTAATCTGAAACCAGAATTGAAGGGCAATGTAGTCATACAATAAGATCATAATATAAAGAGTGAAAAAAATCAACTGATGGAGTGGTTTTGTTTTACTATATCATGGATTGGAGGATAAAAAATAGATATATAAAATATTCATCTATTTAATCAAAATTATAATCTATGTATCCGGGGTAACTCTATAGGACCCATGTAACCCGAACCCGAATATTAGGACTAGAACATTAGAGTAGCCTAAAAGTAACCATATGAAATCCTTGTAGTCCAATTGGAATATCTTGTATCATTAATACATCTCAGTAGCACAATGTAATCATGGATAATAATCCATCACAAGAGTGTTTAGTCTCACATTTCCATAGTCCCCTAGCTCAAGAAGTACCTAATGTATGGAAGTAACTAATTCACTAACTAATTTTTTTTCACTCATCTATGTAATATACAAACATCCACATAATCCAAAAACTCAAATAATGGTTTAAGGGAGGTCATAATGTAATATATCATTATATGGATCAATAATAAAGAAAAAAATGAATAAATATGACATGTCACCTTGAACACCAGCACATGAAACACACCCATCTCATGATAAATTAACATTTCAATATTGGAAAACATTATCTCTCAAGATTATGATTGATAAAAATCGGTACGAAAATTATCTCAATGGGTTTGACAAAATCATTATAAAATCTCATTGTTATATAAATCTTATTCTTTTAATCAATACTGTCTCAGGACTGAAATCTGTTTTCAATAATTATGACATATTTCCTTAAAATTTTATCAAATAAAAATAAAATTAAATCATTAATTAAAAAAATTTGAATACAAAATAAAATTCAATAAAATAATAAAAGGGACTCTAACCACATACTACCTTTTTTAAAATTTAAAAAAAAATTGAAAAAAATTTAAATATTTAATCCCACTTCTCATTGAAACCATTAAAAATACAAAACAACTTAATTTTACATCAAAATGTCTCTTTTCTAATTCCAAGAACCAAATAGTTTCACAACTCTATAGTCCTTAAAATTAAAAAACAAATATTATTATAACCACTACTTAAAAACATAGACCAAAAACTCCTCTTTTGAAACAAAATACAATGTCAAAACATCAATGAAATGTAAGGAAAATTTATATGCATTCATAAAATATGTTATTGTTAGTATATATCTGAATTATTTAACATGAAAATTTATTAGGAAATACCTAGAACACAATTACATTAAATTAAAATGAAACAATAAAATATAAATCAAACAAATTAGAATCATTTAGTAATAAGTTGACTTTGAGGGTAACGCTTAAAAAGATAAGAGATACCCCCACAAGTAATATACAACAAAAAATACCATAAATAAACTACCATAACTAAAATTAAACAAATATAATGTAAATGTATCTAATTTTATTTCAGAGGAATAAAGAGAGAATAGATTTTACCTCAAGATTCATCATGAAATAAATAGAGAATGGGATCAAATTCATTAATGGATGGATGGGGTTCTCCCACGGTCACAGAAAGGGTTTAGCAGAATGAGTGAGAGATGATTATGGGATAAAACCCCTAAAATATATAGTAATGAAAGTGAATGTCACATTTATGTTATTATCGGAATCTCTCAAGGTTAGAATGAATTGTTAATTATACCATGCACAAACCCTTTTGGTGAAGCTTCTTAAAACATTAGAATAATCCAGTGTTTCCCTACATTTTACCATATCACCACACATTTCCAAAAAAAATAAACCATGAATATTATTAATCACATGGTTAGCATAATAAATAAAACTTTTTCAAAAAAACTATGTACTACACATGTAAACTAACATTTAATTGAGAAATTGAATTTGAAACTTCCTGTGTATGACTCCCCATAAAATTACTCTTAACATGTCTATACTAAACATGAAATCGAGGTAAATTTAAATGAATTATATCTTTCTTATTATGAAACATGGAATAAAATTAAAATTTACCAAAATAATCTAAATTATAAATAGGAGTGAAAGGGTAGTAAAAATGGAAGTTATCCTTTCTTAAAAAAGTCCCACCTCTTATAAAAAATACATACATAATTTTTTAATTATATGGTTTATATATGGTATTATATAAGTTATATTAATTATACATGAGTATTTAAGGAATATAATTAAACATTAAGATATTATAATAAGGGTAAGGTTGTGTAACTCATTTAAAATAAAATAATTCAAATTTTAAAATAAATATGAAAATGTGAAGGAATTAACTGGTTACAATTTAGAAATATATAAATGAGTTTATGAGTCATTAAAATCATGAATATCATTGTAAATATTGAAAAAGAACTTATTTTAATCCTATGAACCCATTAGAAAACATATTTTATTATAAAACAAAGGTGAACACAATGAAAAATTATGGGGTAAATAAGAATTATTGGATGGATGAGATATTATATAGAATTAGGGGGAATAAAAAATTATTATTATTTATTTAGTAATTGGAAATACACATTTTAGAAAATGATATACCATATATTTACCTTGATTTTTATTTATAGAATTATAAATTTAAGCCCAAGTCATAGAAACATTTATGTTGAAGAACCCAAAAAAAATTAATAATTATTTCAAAAGGAAAATATTATATTTTTGAAAAAATATTATATTTTAACATTATTTTCTATTTTAGTTTTTTGAATTTCCATTATAGGTTATGAAAATGAATTTATATGATAAAACTCCATTATTTTTATAAATTGACTTGATTCTTTCAATGTGTTCATTTATTTAAGCTATAAAATAATTCACAATTATATCATGATACATACTATCTATTATTATGGATTTATTCTATTTCAATGAAAATTTATTTGTTTTTTAATATCATAAATATTTAATTATGATCCAATTTCAAATTAGAGTTTTGAAATTTAAAATCATTTTTATAATAATATTTTAACATATACATGAAAAAAGTTTTTTTTATGAAAATCATAGTGTATTTAAAAATATTCTAGTTGTGATAAAAAATATAATATAATTTTATTCTAAATTTTATTTTTAATGTATCGATAATGTCAATAAATGAATTAATAATAATTGGTAAATGTAAAAAAATTATAATTAATATTTGTATTATTTAAAATTTATTTTATATATTTTGTTAGAAACATTACAGAGCATTATTCACATTACTTTTACAACTATTATATAGGTATGTTACTATTACAATAACCATCAATCATTTCTAATAGTCATGTGACAAATTTTATGTTAAATTAATTGTAAAATATAAACTCATAAATATATGTTTCTTAATTTAAACACCATAAATATTAATTTTCATAATTTTTCATTGTAAAAATAATATATATTTTATATTTTCATTTATGTAGCAAATCATCCCCTAGAGATCATGATTATGGTATTTCCCTATGTACATTTTTATTATTTAGCACAAGAATGGGATAATATATTGGACTTTATGTTTTAAGTTTTTCATAATATAACATAATGGTGTAAACAAGGAGATCATGCTATATAATGTTTTCCCTAAGGGAATAATTGTTTATTATAATCTGGTTTTGGGTATCATGTACCCCCTTAAATAACTATGTCCGTAATATTTGGGTATAAATAATATTCTAAATAGCTGATAATATTTATTCTTCATTTCTTCATCCAAATACCATGTCACCTCCTCCATATTGTGATTCTAGAAAAATATCTCTACTACTCTATTTATCTGATTCAATAATACTTTCCATCAAATATTAATAATAATGGGAGCCTTTTCATTATTAGATATGTGAGGCTCAAGTTCAATTTCATTTATGGTTATTACATGTATTTTTTTCGATAAATACATCCTTGAAAGTATTCTATGTCATTCAGTTTAGTGAGGTATGGTTATAAATCCAAATTATAATAAATAAAACTAATTCACTTTAAAATCTCAAGAGTCCCAATAAACCTTAGTATTATATAATATATTATACTAAATCTTATAAATACATTGTATTACAATAATTTAAATAATTTATGGTCCCCTACACAATTCTACCATATCTTAATATTATCAAATACTTATCATATCTATCTTCTTTTATCCACATTGATTTTATTTTATAAATCTTGAATTTTCATACTAGCCTCATAGATATGTTCTAGGGAGAAATACAATTTCACTAACATCATTCAAACCTGATGAAGTACAACCTCAAATATCAGACATGTCAATGAATGCAAAAATTTATATGTTAGAGTTAATGTAGATGATTTATCAAAATAATTATATACGTATATTCTAGTCACATTTCTTGGGATATCTATTGAGAATTACATAAATTTATCCTCTATTGTCTGGACATCCAATTCAGACTAATCTTATGTTTAATTATGATATGTGATTCTCAAGTGTTTATGATCATATATTTATTTTCTAAGTCTCATCTAAAAAATAAATATAAATCATCAGTTATAATATAATTACATTATTAATGGTTTACCAAGAAGACTCATAACATTATTGATAATCATTTCTTAATGATAACCACTTGGTAAATACTCCGATATTGATAAAAATATTCAAAATCTTTTAAGACATCTCTAATGACCCAAACTTCATTATTCCACTTATTTACCATGGGGTGATCAATAATAATGTCCATTTTAATATTTTTCCAATTCCATATTTGTAGGGGGGGTTTTAATGGTATCACTTTTGATTGTGTCTCTCATATTATTCTTATAGGAAAACAAAAAATCTGGATTCATAGTCTACAATGACATACATCTTGTTGTCTTATAAAAAATAATATATTATATTCTTATAAATATTCGTGGTATCCATGAATATAGAAAAATTTGAGTTATGACCATCATCTTGTAATTAACTCATTATCTCAGCTAATAATTGTACACCGAACAACATTCAAAATTTTCAGACTGTATATTTATTGTTCAATTTATTTAATATCATATCTAATTTTTTTTAATATTCAATTTTATTCCATTGATTTTATGTTGATAATTAACTATATTTACATTTAAATGTTTTTGGAGAATTATTTAGAAAAAAACAGATATTACCAACTCAATAATTATTTCTATGTTTGAATTTTCGAAATCTATGATCATTCGATACTTGTCGGTCCACATCATGAATAGAATTTAAGTATCCTTCAAAATCAATGCATCTGAAACCTTATTTTCCTTCTGGTGGTGGTATGTTGTTAGACATTCATTGTAATGACCCGACCATTGTTTTCTGATGTTGGTGACTTATTAAATTATATTATCATCTTTATAAGAAACATGTGTCTTGATGGATCAAATAGTTTATCAGATTTGGAAATCCATAGGAATAAATATGTTCAACATTACAACATGAAATAAAATACATCATATATTTTTTATTGGGAGAGTCCACAACAATAATTTTATCCGGATTGGTCGTTCACAATAAAATTCTTCAAATCTGGGGAAAATTAAACATAAGAAAGGGGTAATCTCATAAGCTTAGTAAGAGTAATCAATATAGCAGAAGATAACATAAACATTAGGCATGGTGAATAATTTAAAACACATGCCTTTAAAAAAAATGTAAACATAATATGGCATGGAAATGAGAAGAGTAAATATTTATATAATAAAAATAATTATGAGTATTCTAACAGTCGAATTAACTGTTGAACTTGGAATTTATAGCTTCATATTGAGGAAAATTCTTATTTCTTACATTCTGAAACTTTTCTTCAACCCCTCATACTAGACATCCCAAAATGATTAAGGCCCTAGCCAAAACCATATAGAAATAAGGACAAGGCCTCAACTAATTTGATATCTATTTTTCTCATTAGGAAAATAGATGCATTGGGGGTCTATATTGGGCCCTCCATCACATAATAAATCCAATGAATTATTTATATTAATGGTGATAAACTTAACCAACATATATACTAATATTCAAACTAGTAAATTTCTCTAAAAATTAAGAAAAATCACTATCCATTCAGAGTAAATTGGTTAATAGTTTGAAGATATCACACCCATAGTAAAAATAATAATAAACCATCCAATTAAATATGGTTGATGATTTCATAAAATATTAATCCCAAAAATAAATAATAATCAACAAGAGTTCTGTAACATATGAAGATAATATTATAAAATTGTTGAGTAATTCTTGAGATAATTACACTTTTACTTTAAAAAGAAGGTTACTTTTAGAAATGTACATGTATAAACCAGATGTTAACTAAGGTTGTATTTTTATAGTAAAATGATTGATTTTATAAATATAATTGATGTTAAAAACAGATTATAGAGTGCCCTTGAATATAGGTAAGTGGTTTAGAAGTTCCCTTGAATCAGGCCTGTATTAAGAGAAGAATTTTTTAAACATCCTTATAAAATATATAAATCCCCATAATTGAAAGTATTATTCATGTTGGATCATATATATTGAATATTATAACATAATATTTTATCTGATCTTCTAAATAAGGAATAATTTAATTTATTCATGTTTACAATAAGAGTAAACTGGACAAAAATAGAGTTTTGGGTAAACCACCCTTACCATAAATCCAAATTTGTTCCTCTTTAGAACATAAGGTCCAATAAAATGACATTAGAATTATTAATAACTTAATTAAGAACGTTTTTTACTTTTATTAAGTATATCATTATATTATTCAGTTCATTATTTACTTATTGATAAGTAATAATAATGAATTTTTTCAGTATGGAGTGTTCTTTTCCTTGGTTTCATGATTATTAAATTTTTATATGAGTATGGATGTACATGTGGAATGAATGTAATTATGCAGAATTGAAATATTATATTATTTATGAACATAATGATTTTTAAGTATATATATATATGTTATGAAGATAAACCATTGGGTGAAATATTAATGACAACAACATAAATTATTTGGCAATATTTGAATTATTTTGAACTAGTTTTTTTATATGAATTAATAATATGTAAATATATGGGTTCATTAATATTATGTAAGTTAAAATTAATAAATTATAACATGGTTCAAAAATATAATAGTTTCATGAACAATAATTAATGGGAAATTGATGAAAGAAACTTCATCATCCATGAAGATTGTAAATTGGAAAATCACTGACAATGTTTTTGTTTATAAAATAAAAAAGAGAGCCTAAGTATATTGATGATGGATATTCCATTAAAATGATATAATTCTAGTATATATATGATAATAATGTTATCATTGTCATATATATAGAAGATTTTAGGAGAGGATAACAATAGAAAGGAACTTGAAATGAGATTGATCGAAATAGAATGTGAATTTACCTATTAAATCCACCTCCTTGGGAATCTATTTAAGGTAAGGGGTTTTGGTCATTTGGAAAGACCCAGAGCTCATGAAAGTGGGGAATTATTTGGAATGGATATTTGGGAATAACATTGAGTATTTTCAAGCATATAAATGTGATGAAAATAGGCAGGGAGGGAGGGGGTTATCGTGGAGGTGAGAAGAGTTTTCACATTATTTTAGACCTTATTTTATTATTCTTCCAAAGATTACCAATAGTATTAATTATTATGACCATGAATAGTAATATGTGTATCTCAGTTTGAAACACGTGGGATTTATTAGTTGGGATTATACGAATAGTGATTTTATATGTTAATGAATATATATGGTAAATTACCGTATTTTATTATTCAGCAAAAATTTGAGATTTTGAAAAAAAATCCAAAAAATTCAACATAAAAACTTTTTGAAGTTTATAATTCATAATTGAACTCCATTTTATGAAAATTATTTTCTAAATATTATTAATTTAATTTTATTTAATAAAATAAAAATTTATTTGGAAAATAAAAAATTTAAATCTATAATTTGTTTTATACCTCCTTGAAAATTAAATCAAGATCAAATTTTTGTATTACTATATGATAATAAAATAATAAAATTATTTACTATTTATAAAGATCATATAACTATTCATATTAATATTCATAAGGGTTTGAATACAATTTCCCAAAAATTATTTTTTTCTTATCAAACTCAAAATATCATATTGAATGCAACCGTGTATGTCACGATTTTGAAATTCAAATCAGAGAGGTCAAAAAAAAATTTATAGTTGATAGGTAATACGAAAGATGTGTTTTTAAAGAATTACTATTACATTCATTAAATTTTAAATTTATATATAGAATATCAGGGTATCACATTCATTGTCATTAGTTATTCCAACTATCTCCATTTTCTTATGATGATATATTTCTTTAAGCATATATACAATAGACACTCATGAACTATATACATATCATATATTGAACGATAAATACTTTTTCTCTATATCTTCAAGGATAATGTTATATCTTCCATTTCAATTTCATCATTTAAATAAATATTTCAATTGGTCATTAATTTCCATTCTTCTTATGCAAAAATATACTATTTTCCAAATTGGAACATTGTAATCCTTTATTTGAAGTATCATTAGTTATTAAAAAACCTTAATTAATTATACACAAGGTTAATGTCATTATACTAATTAATACAACATTTATAAACTCAAATAATTCTTCACATTCATGTTACCATGTTAGATGATCCTTTGAAACCACTAATATTAACCAGCTAGGCCAACGAAACCATATATCTGAGTTATAATTTTTGGGTTTGAATAGTATTTAGTATAATTTTTCGATGAAGGATCACTTGATATTGAATCCAATATGACAATATGATTAATAAGACCCAATTGAAAATAAAAAATCACAATTACTAAATTTAACATATTCAACTTCTTTATATGAGTAACCAGAAATATTAATAAATGGTAATCGTATTATACATAGAACATAGATAAGACAAATAATGTATTAATAAATATCAACAAAAAATTATTAGCATATCCCTTAATATTTATGGTTAGTTTTTAATCCAAAATTCATTAATGTAAACTCATAATGCTTGTACATCGCATAGAAATCCATATTTGGTATACGATCCATATGAAATTTTATATTATTATAATTTTAATTTAGTTCAATATATAAGATTTATTGTGCCCAATATGTTGAAAAACATCAATATAAGTTAAAGGGTGCAAGTTAATACTGGTTATGGTTTTCAATGAACTATTTCAAATACCCATGAAACATCTTCAAAAATAATATGGGAACTTTCTGGGACGAGAAACTGTGATTTAGGAATCCATTATAACAAAAGTATTATTTTGTTTCTTTAATCCAAAAAATTCAACTTGATCCATTCTATATGGATCATTAGATATCAAATTTTTTAAGGGATAAGGTTGTGGAAATATCATATTCTCTATCATGTGGATATGAAGGTAATTCCTCAAATTATGTAACAATATAATGTCTCTCAATAGATAAATACTTTATTAATGACATACACTTATCATTCAATTATTCATTTTCTATAATAATTTCACATAGATGAGGTTCTAGAAATTAATTCGATACAAAATTTTATCCTCTAAAAATATGGTTTTCAATTATTTTATAATAAATTTTTATATTATATTATCTGAATTATACACCTTTATTATAATTTCAAAGATAATTAATATAACATTTTATATAAAAATGAAGCATTAGTATAACAATTATTTTTATATCTAGATAAAAAAACTACATTTAAATAGTTATATCCTTATTTATGTTTATTTATATTAGATTTCTAGTAAATTATTTAACCAATAACTAAAATTATAATTCCTTAGGGGTTGGTATGATATTCTTCAATGTCACACATGATAAATATGAGTATGCAGATCTAGAAAAAAAATTATTTATCAACATTTGGTTTAGGATAGAACTACCTTTTATAGCATCATTTGGATCATTAACATATATCATGTTAATTAAACAATCTCAATATTTCCCAATTTTCCTCAATGAATTATATTAACTTGAATAGAAATTTTATTTTTATTTTGATTTTTTTTTATTTTAAATGTGTAAACCATTCTAGTTTGGAACAAATAATCATCCATCGCCATTAGAAGTAACCAATGTATTGAAATCAATTTTATGTCAGTTATAAACATTGCCTCTATAAAAAATCCATTGAAGAGAAGTGTCCATTCAATTTGGATCATCCAAGATGAGGTATTCCATGATATAGGCTATCTGGTCCCATGATTTTATAAACTCATAAACAAAAATCATGCTTTCATTAAAGCCACAACTCAAACATTCATTTTTTTCTTATTCATCTCTACACAATGTTCATCATTGTGTTCTGCTTGAATTATTCTCTCAACTATCCTATCGAGATCCTCCTATGTATTCATGATTTCAAATTTCTACTCTAACTTTTCTTCATCAGAATGATAGATGAGCATCAATGATTCCTTTTTTCTACAACCATATTTTCATCATCCCAGACAATACTATTATATTTTACCTACTCATAAATCAAATCAAACATCATATAACAACCTTGTATCAGTTACATTCCCACACAATAATATATAATCTAATGTTCACACTAATGTACTATATTTCCTTCTTTGTCATGAGATGTTAATTCACTATCCCTCACATTATTTCTTCTAGGAGACCTTTATTCCATTGGCTTAGGTAGTTGATAATAGTATATTCATCATTTATACTTCTTTCCATATAACATAATAAACCTTGATGAATCATTTTATACATTCCACCCCTTCATCCTCCTAGGAAAGTGTATATCGCTTTCATACTTTTTATCAATGTTTCCCCCTGAAACATATTTTTAATATTGTATCCTATGAATGTATCCAAAAAATCAATGATCATTAGATATATTAGTCATTTATAATGAGTTTTGGATTCCCATTACATCTTGTGGATCATCCCCCTATTCCAGAACCACATCATCGGCCTCCAGGTTTCTAAAGTGATTACTAGTATTAATTATCAAACTGGTCCATATCAACCTATCATTTCTTCTCACATTATCCAAGCATTTTTTCCACCAATGGTAAAAGAGGGTAATTAATCATTTTAATCTACCTATGGCAGTAAATTCTTACCTTTACATTGTCGACTATTTCAACTACCACCTCAATTAATGACCCAAGAGCTTAATGCGATTTAATCTATACTTAACATGTTTCACACTCACTCTATAGTTCACGATTCAATCTGAGATGAGTGTATATGACTTTTGGATCAGGTGGTAACATCTATTCCTTAATATCTCTTGTGGCTTATTTTTTTGTTCCTCTTGAATCCATCCAATTAGTTTCTCGGCCACAGAAGAAAATAATTACCCTTTGTCTCCTCACACTCATTTGTTTTAAATCAAATAACCTCAAAGTAATTTCTCCCATAAATTGATACCACAACATGAATATTCTCTTTCTAACATGCACCAAAAAAAGAAACCAATTATTTACAATTGATTCCAAACCATGTAAAAATATTCTTAAATTGATTTGATCTCCCATGATGAAAAAATACCATCTAGTGGACCATTATAAAATATTTATGTGATATGATTCTTATACAATGTCTTGGTATTCCATCATTTCCTAAATCAACAACCGCTATATATAGATATTCTTTTTATCTCAAACGTTATCCTTATTGACTTAATCAAGATTGTATCAACTATATTGATTACCAGTGTCGAAATTGTTTCTATTCATCCCATTAGATTCTATTTCGTATTTCTGGGTTTCATCCTACGGTTCAGGAGTTGTATTTTATAACAATATTTTTTTGGAATGAATGGATGTGTTGAATGAGTATCATGGAAGATTAATTGATATTTAAATTATATTGGTGGTTGACTCATTTTATATTTTTTTAGGTGATTTATATGGTATAATTTTATTACAAACTTTTTAAGCTATTTATTTTATATTCAATTGTCTATTCAATGGATTCATGTAGGTTTTAAATGGGAAAAATATTGGTAGAGACAATATATACATGGTTTTGAAGAAACAAACATGTTGGTTCATGGGTTGTAATTAATGTGGAAGAGTGATGTTGATACTCTAATATATGGGGAGGCCTAAGAGGCTGTATGAATGAAACAACTAACCAAATTCATTATTAACATATTATAGGAGAAAAGGGAGTTTTTAATTTTTTTACAAATTAATTTTTATTTTATGTTGTAATTGTTCAATCCATTATGAATTCACTTTTTTAATACATTTGAATATTTTTGTAATTGATGAAGTGTGGTGATATTCAAGTTCATTTCATCATCCATTTAATTCTTCTGAGGGTTCACCAACACCAAATCTATATTTAATAATGCTGTATGATTTCATTTCATTCATCGATATATTTATATGTGGAATCGATGGTTCCTATTTTGAAAAATTAATTCTTCATTATATAATTATTTAAATTGTCACTACCCGCCCTCGGGGCCCGTGCCGTGACTACCCCAAGCCCGCCTTCCATAGGCCAGGGGCTGGCGACTAGCACCAAGGCGTAAAATCCCAGTAAAAAGGGAAGGCATTGCCTTAATTAAGTAAACAAGCACCTCAGAGTAACAAGCGGAAGAAAAGCAGTACACAAAACTAGAACAACTGTGCTGAAGAAAAGGGTCCGGAAATACAAGCCCAACTGTAAAGTAAAGTACAACTCGAAAGGGAAAACAACAACTGAAAGTACAAGCGGCTCCTGGGACGTCCTCCTCGATTCCTACCTGAAGGGTAGGTACAGATGGCTCAGCTCCTGGATCGTCCACCACAGATCCAACCTGAAGGGTAGGTACAGATAGCTCCACAACTCCTCGGGTCCAACTGTCCGCTCCGAGCTCGTCCCGCTCAGTGGTCCTCCTCCGGGTACCGACCTACTCCGCTAGCCTCAACCGCAGTCAGCGCTGTCCGTCGTCTGCAACCAACACAACGAAGTGCGGGCATAGCCCGTGCAGGGGTGAGTATAAGATACTCAGTAGGGACCCCGAGACCCTCGAAGGTCTCCCGAAATCCACAAAGGATAAACCACAAGAAGATACAATCACGAAGTAACACCCGACGATGATTAGGTATATGCCAATACATATACCTATGTCACTAATTTCCGCTCGGCTCCAACACCGAGCCCAAGAACAACCCAATCCACAAAGAAGAGTAAACAGTAAATCCACACAGGTTATAACAAGTTTATGAAATCAACAGATTACCATTACCCAGGTATATGCCCATACATATACCTAAGTTATCAAGCGACCCATCTCAATCATGAGGAATCACAAAGATCATTGACTCAGCTCAATCCAGGATTTTCATTATTGAAACCGTAAATGTTGAAGAGCCCCATCTCTGAAGTGTATAGTGGTCCTGTCACGACTCCGAGGTACTGCTCACTAACCTAAGACTGCTGAAGTACTCCTCCTGTCGAGTACCGCGGGTCTGCTGCCAACTACCGGGCGCTCCGTCCGCTGAGGGTCTGCTGCCAAATACCGGGCGCTCACCCAGATAGCCTACTGAGGTACTCCTCCTGTCGAGTACCGCGGGTTTGCCGCCAACTACCAGGCGCTCCGTCCACCATGGGTCTGCTGCCAACTACTGGGCGCTCCGTCCACTGGGCTAGTCGACTCACTCCAAGTCGAGTCGGTCAAGCAGTCGTCAGGTCTCAGTCATCTACACGGTCTCCGTACTCCGCACGCACGTCTCCACCGTCGCGGGTCTATCGCTACAACCAAGCGCACCACCACTGAAGGTAAAAGAAGATTCAGCTCACACAGGTTCGGTAGCACTGTTCCACGTAGGATCGCTGAGTGCTGTAGTCGTCGTCGTCGAAACCACACAGGATCCCTGTACTGTCGTCGTCGCAGTCACAGTAGGAGTAGCAGTAACAGTAGTAGTCACAGTCGCAGCCAGCACTAGGGTTCTCGCACATAGCAAGCTCGTACGGAGGGTCCGCTCCACGAGCTAAGAGGCTGATACATCAACTGTAACAAAGTCCAGAGTTGATGTATCCAAAAGTTTCGTATCGTCAACAGGAACTCAACGCAACAGACGGCGCGTCGATCGGACGCCCGGTCTGAGAGTTATTGGCATTTTCGTCTCCGGGGCCCGGTTGGTTTTTAAGGCAAAACCAACCCGACCGTACTCCACCTGCGTCCAAACCTCAGGCGGAGTATGCCAAAAGATCCGTCTCACTAAGAGGAACACAACGCGACTGACGGCGCGTCAATCGGACGTTCGTGGCTCAAGATATGAGCGTTTCCGCTCCGAAGGCCCGGTTGGTTTCGTGAACGAACCAACCCGGCCGAACTCAAAGTAATCTGAAACCTTGAGTGCGATATACCGAAACGACCGTCTCGATCCAAGGAACGCGTTTCCACTGACGGTTCGTCGATCGGAGGTCTGAGGCTCATGTTATGGGCCAAAAACCAATTCTGGTTCGAAACGGGGGGGTCCGGGTCCGGGCCGACCCGGCCTGACCCCCCCCCCCCCTGGGGCGGCGCGGTAGCGCGGTGGCGTGGCGGGCCGCGGCGGCCTGGCGCCGCGAGATGGCTGCACGCGGGGGAAACAAACCCCCACGGTTTTTGAGGGGCGGCGCGACCTTTGTGCCGCGCCTGATTTTTTTTAAACCCCCCCCCCCCCCACGTCGGGGGCCTGATTTGAGCGGAACCGGGGGGGGAGGCCGGCTGCCTCCTTCCCCTTAAAAAAAACCGCCCCCTCATAAAGAGGGGGGTTTTGGGTGTTGGCCGGGGGATTAATTCCCCCGGTTTAATGCCTTCCGGCCGGCCAGCTGGCCGGCCGGTTTTCTCCAACGGGACCGGAAATTCCGGTCCCCCCTTCGGCTTCCGACGCCGGCGGCCCGGCCGCCGGTCTTCTCTTCCGCCGCGGCCCGGAACCGGACGCGGTCTCCTCGTCCCGCCGCGGCCCGGAACCGGCCGCGGTGTTCGTCGTCCGGCGCGGTGCGACGGCACCGCGCCCCTTTCGCCGTGCCATGATTCCTTTCAACGCGGCGCAACGGCGTCGCGTTCTTGAAGATTCAACCTCGGCGTGGCGCGACGGCGCCGCGTAAAAAATATTTGCACGATCATCCGCGTGGTGCGACGGCACCACGCCACTTTCTTCCACCCGCAAGAATAAACAAGAGCGATGGAGGGGGGTTTGGCCGTGTTCGTGCGGTCCGTCCCCCTCACGTTAAGCAATAACGCAACTTTAAATATTTCAAAGCCACACGTTAAACTTGCTAAATTCATGATCAAGAAAAGAAATAAATTAACAATATTCAACAACCCCTACCTCGGGTAAAAGATCGAAGATTTGACAACGTCCCGTGGAAGACGACGTCGCGGAAGTCAGGCGTCGCGGTCATCGTTCGTCAATTCCGTTGACGAAGAGATGTCTCCGATGTGGCACGTCGTTGGCGAAACCTCTTATGTCGACGAAGGGAATCCGAGGAGAGCGGCGTTCCCTCTCATTGACACGGAAGACGAAGAAGAGCGGAGGTGCGGCGTTTTTCGTCGGAGCTTGAGCGTTCTTCGTCAAGATGAACGTTCTTCGAGTTCTTCGTCAGAGTTGAAGAAGAAGAAGAGCTCTCCACCTCTCAAGAAGACAAACAAATAACCCGAAAATAAAATAAGACAACATCTTATTTTATTATCACATAACACACTAGAATTTCAAAAGTTTGAAATTCAAAAGGTTTAACTCCCATAATTAATTAAGTAACTTAAGTCATTAAATGTGGCGTTAAGCAAGTTGAGAGAATTTGAAAGGATTAGGGGTTCGTGTGGGCCCCACCACACTTAATCCTCCCAAGGGAGGTTAAGTGGGTGTGGGTCCCACTTCCAACCTCCTTTGATAGGTTTTAACAAGTTATAATAAAATTTCTCTACAAAATTTTATTTAACTCAAACTAAAAACCCCAAAACTAACTTTCAACCCGCAACAAATGCAACTCCCGAAAAGGTCTCTTTAAGCGAATATCGGCGCTGCGAGTTCGTCGGTGCCCTCGGATTTCAATTCCGAGCACCGGATCAAAAGTTAGGAATTCCCGCTCGTTCGTTCCCTGAACGTACCCGAGCCAAACTTCAGAAATTAATTCCAGGCACTCCGGGCCTCGGAATCAGGTGCCGTCTGAAACCGCGCTCTTGTAAAATTCTAAAGAAAATTAAGAAAAAAATTCCCTTGAATTTTACGGGTCTTTATATAAATCTCATAAAAACTAGTTGACAATGTCAATCATTAAATTTTATTTGTAATTTTGGTATAATATCAACTTAATTGGGAAAAAATACTACATTTAATTTCATGATATTCTAATTAAATTCATGTCATGTTTCTAATAAATTGGTTTACAACATTTATATAGATATTTTTGTAAATAATTTTTTAATGGGGACTAATTATTTAAATTACCATGATTCCTTTTTCATATTGTATTATATAAATGAATTTGTGTTATAGCCTAGTAATTATATTTTAATTATTTGATTAAAATTTCAATTTAAACATTTCCAATGGATTAATATTGATTAATAATAAATACTATTTTCCCGTGAAATCACATAGATTAAACTATAATTTTTTTAAAAATATTCATTTCGTTCATGTATCTTAATTATAATAATCGTTCAAATTACAAATTTTTTAATATTTTGGGAGGATATTTTTGAAGTAGAAACAGAGGGGGACAATTCATACTACGACATAGTCATTTTTAACAAGTTGTAACATAGCCAATTGTTACCCTGGTCACATAACTTTTTCTAAAGCATATTCACAGTATTGATTTTCATACTAGTGAAACCATGTATTAATATGAAAATAATGTTTAATTTTTAGGCATGAAAATAACATGTTATTGATATTTCATATGAAACCATTTAGAGATGTTGATCACTGAAAGTTTATTACACTATATGTTGGGGTCGTTCATTAGGTAGATGACATGTGGGATTCTCGATGACCCACATTCCCACTTTCTCATGTCGAGAAGCCTCCATTAGGAGGTTGGGAAATAGTATCTCAACGATCGTGATGTTATGATGGGATATTGATTATTCATTCCATATAGTCCTCCATGGAAAAATTCACATAATCATTATTTTCCTAATATATTTAATTTATGTTCATGAGATAGATTCATAACAATATTTCAAGGTGGATAATTGTTAATTAGACTTCTTCTATATACAATGGGAAGATACATGTTGTGAAAGTTGATTATAACATTGGTAATGTCTGATAATACAGGGAACTTTAAAATTTTAGAAGTGTTTAATGTATTCTACTTTTTTTTAAGAAATATTTCATATATTCCATCATATGTAAAAAATATAAGCAATATTGTGTTAGCCGTAGGGTAGTTGAATCCACGAGTGTAAATTTTTTTTGATTTTATACACTATTAATCCAATGTTTATTGTTTGGACTGAAGTATCTTACATTCTCCAAAAGTGTTAGGTTTTGTGGAGATTGGTACTTAATTGGATTAATGTGTTCTAGTGAAATGTAGGTCAAATATTTAAAACCCTTTGGAGTAGGGTTGATGAAATGTTTAATGAATCATGGAGAAATGTTTTCAGGGTGTTACCATGGGAAGATAATCACTCCTTTGAATTGATGATAGTGAAAAATTGTGTTCCATACATTGAGAGGAAGATGATAGATCTTTAGGGTTTCAATATATGAAGAGAACGTATTCTCACATGGGGGGGGGGGGTGATCACTATTTTGTTTTTTATGTGGTGAGAGAATGTGTGATCCATGAGGGGAATTATCCCACACTAGAATATTACTATTGTGTTAGGGTGTTAGGATAGAACCTTAGCTCAGTAACCAAAATGTGTTAGGATTTTGGGATTGAACATTATAGTGGTGTCCCTCATACCATGTTAATATATCGTATCAAAGAACTTCTAACTCGATTTCATTTTTTAATGTAATGTTACATGATTGATCCATTAAATTTGACATTATGAAGTAAGGATGGCCATATCATAGAAGGACCTCTAATAAAATATATTGTGGGTATTAAACAAGGATGATATCAGGATGTTTGGTAGTATCATCGTGTTCATTAAATTTTATCCTAGGAATGGATTTTTGTCCTGTGGTAGTGGATGATGGTATTGGAATTGCCCATGGATGTTTCATGTGTATGAGTTTTATCTCGTTGTGGAGAATGATAGTGTGAGGCATACACAAGGAAGATTCTAAAGGATGATTTTTCATCCAGTGGTGGGGAGGATATAGAATTCCATGATTACCCTATACATTGAATCTCAAGCATGTTTCATGGGGTATGATTATAGGTTAAAATCATGATTTTTTTGAAAATTTCTTGTTGTTTAACTTCTTAAAATAAAAAAAATTATAGGAAGGGCTACATCATAAATCATGGACATTGATGAGACCTACACATAGGGAGGCCACATCCATGTAGGAGAGGATTTAGCATCATTAGACATCCCTATATAGGAAGGTGGGCAGTTTTACAAGATGATGAAACCGTTAGGGTTTACATGTCCACACCTCATGAACATCTAGGAGGGGCATGGAGTAAACAATATCATGGTGGTGTGGAAATAAAGGGTCGTTACATTATGGTGCCTATGAATAAAATAATGTGTAATTAGGGTACCTAATATTAATGTAAAAAGGTAAAACACCCATCCAGGTTGTGCAAAGGTGTCGAATACGATGATTCATATGCTGACATAACAAATTGGGGTAGGTACATGGCATGTGGGCACTCACAATTATGTTTGTAGGATAGATGAATGGGGGTAGGGAATAGAATCTTGTTACATGAAACTCTAAATTTTCACATCCAATTGGGCATGTGTGAATAATTTTATCCAGCTCGTGGACATCATGTGAAACCTGTTACATTAGTTCCCCCAACATCAATAGTCATAGAGAATGTGTGGCCACGTGATGGTATATTACACTTCATGAAATCTCCTTGGCATTAAGGGGGGTTTTGTGAGGATGTCACAAACTCACTTTGGCTATAGTGGAGTCCATGCGATGTTTGTTGCAAAAGTTTTCTATCTTGGAATATCTATGGATGTTTGGAGTCCCACAAGTTCATGGAAGAGGGGTTTTTGTGTGAGATATATTTCTCATTGACGTCTAAAGATCCAACCTGAAATGGAGGGGGTGTAATTAATGCTCAATTTATAGTCTAAATGGTTATAATAGGTTGTTAAACTATCCCTTTATCACACAATGATGTTACAAGAATCAAACTCCTTTTTCACAGGGTTGAATTATACAAAGAATTGATTCAATGGTGAATTTTCCACACAAATATATTGTACACTAACATGGATTGTTGTATGCATGGGGAAATTTTTTTGTGTCTATGTTCTTTCAAATTTCTGGCTCATTCAGGATGACCATGAAATTTTTTCTCTTTGACATTTCCTTTTTCACGAATGCCAGATTGGTGTTAGAATATATAGTCGGAATGATACCATGTTGTAGTGCACAAATTTTGATGCTATTGGAAAAAATATGAAGTTAAGATGATAATATTTTAAGATTGATTATGGAATTAATTATTTGATTCAATTATCTAAATTTATATGATTCCACATAAAGGCATGTATTCATGAATGTTGGATTAATTTTGAGAAAACTATTAGGATTATAGAGGATGCACATTTTTCATATTCTAGGAAGATAATTGTTTTGAAAATTGTGTTTTTTAAATACATTTGTTTATTTTTGTGAAATTAATTTATCGGGAAATACAGTGTGTAATTTTCATAGAATTTATTACATAATTTATAGATCTAGAAAGACTTCTGTTGGAGTCTTTCAGGGATAGAATAATTCAAAGGGAAAAATTCAGAGAAGGATCTCAATATGGAGAATATATTTATCATAATATATCTCACCTACTTTTTCATCAATTACTTTTTAAGATCATATTTCATATCACATTTCATTAGTTATTTCATAAAATTCGTTCCCGATAAATAATGTGTTTTTAAAATTAGATTGTTATGGTTCATATTTTAACAATAATTATTATCATCTTATTCAATTGAAATTAACTTATTAATTTGGAAAATTCTCTACCATATATTAGAGTAAGGATTGTGTTAGTCATTATTTGTGCATTGTAAAAACGGTGATAATAGTGCTAATAAAACGAACTTTTATCAGCGCTAAGAAAAGCAATGATAGAGGTATAACATTATCAACGATCTCTTTAGAACTATTAATGGATATATTTATCAATTCTATACGTAGTGATGATTAATGTTTTTAATAAAAAAATAATGTTAATATAATAAATATTATTGTACTTATATTAAAAAAATGATTTTTTATATATATTAATTAAAAAACACATGTTTATAATTAATATAAATTTGATATATTATAATATTTTTTGAAATGTATTTATATGAATATAAATATATTGATTCATATTTAAATAATTATAAAATTATAATAATTTTTATAAATAATATGTATATTTAATACATTGATGCTTTAGTGCGGTGTAGGATATATGATCATAAAGATTATTCGTCTACGTGATTTTGAGTTATGTTCCTAATGTTATGTTTACCAATATTATGATGACACACATGCATATATTATATATATTCATAGAAATAAATGTTCATATATATAAATTGCCACTCGTATGATTAATTCTTGTTGATACTCGTGAACATATTATGTTCTCCTGTATATTTTTAAAATTATGATTTATATAATTAAATAATAAATATATTTATTATTTTTTTAATTATAAGTTTTTATTTATATTTTAATACATTTGAAATGTATTTAATTATAATTGTTTATTTAACTATATATATATATTTCATATAATATTAAATAAAAATACAAAAAGTTATTATAATTTTATTAATATATATATTAATATATTAATATGTAAATAGACATATAAATAAATTTTTAATTATTCAAAAATATTTATAAAAATATTTATTTATAATTATAATTATGATATATATATATATTAAAATTATTATAAAATTTCAATAAATATATTTATAATATTTATAATATTATAATATTATAATATTATATAATTAAATATTTATATACATAAAAATAATTTTTCATATATTAAATAATTAATATTAAAATTAAAATTATATATTTATATATAATTATAAAATTAAAATAATTTTTTTTATTATATATTATTATAAAATATTAAATATGGTAAATATGTTTGTTATGATATTATACTTAAAAATAAATATTTCTTCAATTATTGTTATAATTATAAATAAATATTTATTTATTTAAATGTTTATAAGATAATAATAAATATACTTAATATATTTATAATTTTAAATTTAAAATTTTGAATAATTAACATTTTAATAATGTTATTTGTAATCTGATTATAACTGTATATATAAAATTGTATAATTTAAATAAATATATTTATTATATTTATAATTTTAAAATTAAACGAAAATAAAATATTTATTATATATAATTATAAATTATAAAAAATATATATATATATTTATTATAATTTCATAATTATATATATATATATAATTATAATTATTAACAATTATATACATATTTAAATAATAACAATTTTACAAAAAATATTGATAATTAATATTGTTAATATAATTTTATAATTATAAAAATAAATTTATATTTATTAATTATTATAATTATAAATACGACATATATATGTTTTAAGTATATAATTATAAATAAATATATACATAAAAAATAAATCTATGATTATAATAAATATAATTTTTATATTAATAATTTCAAAATTTTATATAATTATATATATAATTTCGTAATCATAGTCTTTATCAATGATTAAAAAAATTGCTTAAAAATTCTATTATTTATCACTGTTGTATGTATATCCCTAATGAAAAGAGTTTTAATTAGTTCTTTTTATAAAATCACTAATAAAACTACTATTTATCACCATTTGTTTTATGCACTGATAAAAACCTTACGTTTTCTTATAAAAAACCATCACATATCACAATCATCCTTGTGAATTCTAGCGTTCACAAGACCATAGTGTCGCTACTGATGTCTTCAGCCTTCTCCTTCTATATTTCCACCACATTCTCCTCTACTTTTTCCTCCGTTGCCACCCACCTCTGCTGCCATAAGCCTTTACCCCACTCACCACAAGTTTTCACGCATTTTTCCCACTTTTTTGAGGTTTCATGGGAACTACATCTTTTTCGTCACCTCTGCTACCCCCCCCCCCCATTACACCTGCTGCCAACTTTGCTTCCCCCTCCGCCACCTCTGTTTCCCTTGTCTTCGACATCACTTTCCCTCCCAAAGGTATAGTTAAAGGAATTGTATATTCCCATAAATAATTTATTGTATAGTTATTACCATGAACGAATCATTAGAGTTTAGGGTGAATGATTTTATCATCATTGTATTCATTATGAATATAATTTTTGAGATGTAATAACATTATCTTTTGTTAATGGACAATTATTCTTAAATAAGTGTTTACGAATATGCAATATGGATTATGTATTATAGTATAAATGAAGGTCATGAACGGTTTACTATATTGTGATGTTACACATTAGGGTATAAGAAGTTTTATAGATATAAATTTTGATTTGGTCATGCCACACTATTTAGAGTTAATGATATGGATTACACTATATTTTTCATAGGAGTGTAACTTTTGAATGTATTTTATTGAGTTTCTTTATGTTACAACATAATAATGGTTATATCAATGGAATTTAATGAATTACTAATCCTTTTAACATATTTCTTTTAAACTAAGAATATGAGAGTTATAGTTTCACCGTATTATTTGACTTTCAAAATATAATATAGTGGATGGAAAAGTATCATGAATGCAGTGGATATGAAAATCATGGATAGATTTGGACCATTAAAAATTTATTATGAAGTGGGGATAATTTTTTTGGATATTATTCAATGAATTGTGTGAAATTATAGAGAAATCATAGTGGAACTTATAGATAAATATTCTATAAATTCAGTGATGATTTGGTTCTTTTTGATCAATAAATTCTATATATATACAATGGAAATGTAAAATAATTTCCATGAACCAATAAAATTGATTTATTCATTTAATTAATTAGTTTATAAGGATACTTATTAATATAGGCATTCCTACTAGTAATCCATGAATTATTTGTCAATGGTTGTTAAAATAAAAAATTGAAC
The DNA here is from genome assembly GCA_963277665.1 of Viscum album. Lineage (NCBI taxonomy): Eukaryota > Viridiplantae > Streptophyta > Magnoliopsida > Santalales > Viscaceae > Viscum > Viscum album. The sequence goes on from OY728166.1 coordinate 603,789,869, forward strand.
TAGAATGATTCCAATTGATTTACTAGATTCCCTAGAAAAAATAACACCTAGGTAAATCCCTCAAATTTGAAAACAGAAGGCTACCATGACCATAAGTGAGAAATACAATGTATAAATATGGATAAATGGGGAGGAATATAGAGATTAGTTCAATTTAGTAAATGAATACCTTGACTTTTAATGAAGAATAACCAAGATTTAAATTCACAGGGGGGGAGGGTGGTCGATATGAGGAGAACCACTAATGATTATAAAGAAGTAGGGGAGTGAAAGAATATTCCTACAATAAAATTCTTATTTTTAAAATTAAAAACTTTTATATTTTAAAATGCTTGTTGTGTTTTATACATCCCAAGTATTCATATTTACATAGTTAATCAAACAATCTTCTTTTAATGTGAGAACACCCATCTCATTAATTTCATTTCAAACCAAGAGTTTTGGCCAAGTAAAAGTGTTAATTTTTTTTGGGAAATGGTGATTTATTTTTAAAGTGGGGTGTAAACCCTTATTTTCTCTATTACCAAGCACTTTACTAGAACTGGTTAAATTTTATATCAATGTTCTGAGGTGTTTTATGTTTTTTATTATTTCCAAATGCGATGGATTATTTCAAATGAGTTTATTTCCCATGTCAGTTTTATTTTTAAACATATTGTGTCTTTGAAAGTTTTTCAATGGCCATTTAAATGGTATTTTGAATCCCGTATTGAGATTCAATGGTGTTTTGAATTTTTTTATGATTTCATTGAAATGGCATTGATAAATGGTTAATTGATTAGGAATTCTTTTTTGAAAATAGAAGTAAAATTTAAATTTTTTTAAATACAAGCCATCATAAAAGGTATGATATCCCCCTATTCCCATTATTTATTCGATAAAAATTTTATCTTTTGATCCCATGTGTGGATGTTTATTTTAGATGGCATAGTGTGATGGGTCTTCTAGGTGTTTATATAGGTTTATTAGTGATATCCTAGTTTTGTTGTCTCTTGCTAAAATCTGTTTATTAATACCTTTTATTTATTATTCTTATGACAGCAGAATCATTTTTAGGGCCATTTATGGGTTTGACCTCTATTCTTTTATTGTATCCCATGGTATTAATATTATTTTTGGCATATATTTTTTGTTTGTTTTCCCCATGTCATGCGGCATGACTTAGTTGTTCTTGGTCGTGTGCTTTCTTCGTTCATTGTATGGATTGATTTTAATATTTTTGAATAGTTATTTCAATAGGATTTAATGAATGAAAAATAGGAATGTGTGATTTTGAAGTTTTTTCAAAATTTTTTAAAAGCGAGTTTCAGATGTGTTCTCAAATGAGAAAAGTTATAATAGTTTGTGTTTGAAACAAAAACAATTATTGAGTATTGAAAATTGGTTTTTAGAAAACCAAGCTGAGTATTATGGAATCTTTTGTTTTTCAAAATGTTTTAGAAAATAGAATGATAGTTGGAATCCGCTTCTAGTTTTGAAAATTTTATTTCAAATATAGGTGCTTATGAAATAGTTTATCGTCAAAATTTTTAAAATGTGATTTTACCAAGTGTTATTGTATAAGGAATTTTTTCCCTAATGATTTCATTCATTTTATTAAAATCATTAAATAAAAATTTTATACAATTTTATGTTTTACTAATTATTTTGTTACAAAATTATAGACAATATTTATTTTTCAAATTTATTTCAAACTGTATTTTTTTAATCTAATATGAATGTGATATCATAGATTGGGTATGTTTTGGTGACCAACTAATATTTCAGATCATGACTATGTTTTATTGGTTTAGGTTTTTTATGGATTGTTTAACTTCAGTTGGATCTTCTGAGAAGGATATATGGTTTGATTGTGACCGTAGTTGAAAAAACATTCTGTTTTTATTTTTTTAAATATAAATATTATCAAATAAAATATGTTGGATGTGAATAAATAATGGATGGATGTAAATATTATGAAAAAAAGAATATTATAATTGAGTAAAAGGGTTCATCTAGTTTTTAAAACATAATGCATATGAACCTTCTCAAATCCTTTTTTTTTATGATTACACAGTTGTTATTCATGACTACATAGTCTATTGATGTTGGAAGAACACTTGAATTTTCATGAAATAAATTGAAGTGGTAAATTCGAGAGTACTAACGGGGAAAATGTAAATGTATCTAGTGGGTGGTATATTAATACATTTATGGATCACATTAAATGATTACAAGTTTGTACAATGAAGAAGAACATATTGAATATGTTATTATATATGTGAATAATGATGGAGATCATATTGGAGAGATGACAAGGATAGTTGAATTTAAAATTCATCATTACACCAAATTGTTCTTGACATAAAAGAGTTGTGAAAATACTTCGTTGTATGTAGTATTAACTAAATATACACCACATTCAGTTTAATTGAAGGTGTATTATTTTAAAGTAACAACGAGATGGTGTGATGATATAATTATGGAACTGATTTATCTCTTTAATGATATTCTCCCAAAAGATAATGATCTCCCTATCCAAAATACAACACCAAATGAATTATATGATCAATGAGTATTATCTCTAAAATTATAAATTCTTTCCTAAAAAGTTGTACATTATTTTTTAAGGACCACAAATCACATAAAAAATGACTAATGTGTGGTGTTTATTGATACAATAATGACAAATCTTGTCGTACCAATGTTTTATGGTGCTTTCTAATAATTATAATTATTATGTGGCTATATAAAAGTTAGGATGATGCATAGAAATAGACATAGCATGTAGATACAAGAAATAATTATGGGTAACTAAGTCACCCAGAAGATTATCCTTATTATAAGAGAATCGATCATGATTATCCTAAATTTCGAAATGAACTAAGAAACATTTATCTCTCATTATCTGTAGATAGAGTGATTTTTTTTGTTTTCAAAGTAGCACTCACAGTACATGGTTGATTGTGTGGGAAAATTATTTCCTTCCACCATGGTTATTCAGGAAAAGGAAATACATCATGTTATTTGTAATTATATTAGAAAAAAAACTAGGTAATTTTATTAATCTATATTTGGCTCCATTGATCCAGAATTTTAAATTATTGTGGGATTTAGGTGTTACATTGTACATATATTACAAAAATTATCATTTCACATTGAGGGTCATGTTTTATGGGATAATAAATGACATACCTTCTTATAGATATTTTGGTGGATATAACATTAATGAAAATAATGGGATTCACATTTGTGAATATATTATATAGAATATTATGATGAAAAATTCATCAAATACTATGTTTCAATGATATCACAAATTTCATCCTCAATAGGATATGTATAGATCTAGGATGACATAATTTTATAGATGTTCCCATGAATTTACAACACTGTCTCCACTAATTGGTAAAAAATAATCAGAAAAAATTAAATATGGGGAAACCACTTCTATTAAACTATTTTCAAAAAACCTTATGAAAACCAATTGAAAAAAGAATTTTTTTTTTAAATTATGACAATATAAAAATTTGTACATGAGACATTTTTTTGATGTTCTGTGTTTTGAAAAGAAAATATGTTTTATTTTCAGGGACACATTTCTTAATTCACCAACCAAAAAATTATGGGATTAGGGGTAGGATAGACATGGTAGACATGGGAATATGAGAAGAGTTGGTGTCCAAGAAGTGTAGAAAAAATCATTTATTCCTGCAACTGATTAATATATTTCCATGCATAAGAGATGTTAAATTTGGAACTTTTTGAATGATGTAAGGGTTCTCAAAGGGTATTCATAGAATGTGAAGAATATTATTTCAATGACACATTTTAAGTTAAAGGGTCCCAAATCACATGAATATAATGTGTTGAAAAAATATCATATTCCATTATATTTAAGTTTTATTTTTCTAAAAATTTCCATCATATATTAACCTTTCCCTCTTACTTCTTCAAATCTATATGAAACCAAGTTATAGACCCAATGAGATTACTGAATTTGGAATGGGAAATTTCTATTATATTATGGGAATTGGAAATATTTATCCTACTAGTATTAGTTGATATGATGGTTCTGTTAATAGTTCACTCGGTGTGAGAGATTCGACGATGTGGTCCTATAAACTATATATAGATCTACCCCATTGAGTGATATTTAAATATTTTTAAATGGTATATAAAAAAATCAATGTTTTCTAGAGGGTTGTATTGTGGAGGGATATATTGTTTTGGAATCTATTGAATTATTTATTGAATTCCTACGTGATATGGAATTAATTGGTCTACCAAAATCTCATCACACATAGAGGCTTACGGGAGAATAAATTTCATGAATATTTGTTTTCACAAACAATTATACAGATTGGGATTAGGCCCAAATTTAATTTTTTTCAAAACAATTTGGAGTTTTACCCATATTTTGAAACCCAAAAAACATTTCATAGGAATCTGAATACATTATGGGATAAATGATAGATATCCAAAACACATAATAAATTGTTTGTAATATGGCATCAAGACTGTATTTTTATTGATTTAGTTGAAAACACTTATTCAATTTTATAATGACAATGATGGATATATATAATTCAAAAAGTGTGTGTATTATTTTATAAGGGTTATGTAATTAATAGTTATACATTCAATAGAAATGAAAATGATAGTGACAGTACCATAAAAAATAGTGGAGTTTCACTTGATAATGATGTGATGCATATATCTATTACATAATATAGAAGTCAAAATTATGTGAATATGTCATACTTTGGCATCATCAAAAAAATATTGGGTTTGTATTATAAAACATTCTATGTGTAGATTTTTCAATACACGTAGGTTGATAACGGTTTTTATTTTAAAATAGATGAATTGGGAATTTATAAATTAGATTTTAATAAGGAAGGGTACAAATAAAAACCATTTCTAATAGAACCACATGAAGTAAAATTATGTTATGTTCTAGATCCCACAAAACTAAAGTGTTCAATTATTATGTTAATGACCAAAACCACTGAATATTCAGAATAAAATTCATGTGAGGATGTCCATATGATTAAGACCTCAAAATCATTTCATAGTAGGCCCAATTTAGGTGGGGTAATGTATGTATATAGAGATCATAACACAGGGACATGGGTACATGATAGAGGGATCAAATCCAATAATTCGTTAAAAAAGAGAGTTCAATAATGAGGTTATATTTTTTTGTAATCAACACATCATTACCTTATGTTATTATTAGTTCACTACTACAGTTATTTTAATGTAATTAAATATTAAAATTTTTGAAGATAATTAATTCTATATGTTTTGGTGCTCCCAATATCAAGGAAAAATAGTTCTCTCAAGCTGTTGTAACATCAGGTGCAGAGATACAATGATATTTACAAATGTTGATGCTACCGCTTCAGAGAAACAACAAGTTTCTTAACCTTCTGCTACTCCTAGTGCAGAGGTACAATGACCATCTGCACAAGATGGTATTATTGATGCGAATGAACAATATATTGGTGATGATGAATATAAGTAAATGGTTGGTGAATGAGGAGCCATGATAAATATGGTCTTATTAATAATCATTAAGGAGAAAAAATGTATAAAATTCTAGTTCTGAGGGAATGCATGGGGAAATCATGTTAACCCCAAAAAAAGGTCATGATGAGTAGTTACATTGGAATTGTCACATAGAAATGCCTACCGAATGATGTATACTTTTGACACCATATTTTTCCCATTCTTAATACACTAGTGTTAGAATAGATGATGATAAATTTATGTTATCATTTCCTTATATTATAGAAAAATAAAATTATGATAAATTGAATTACTCTTCATCATCTAATGAAACTTTAATTTAAAATAGATGACTCCCATAAGAAATCTGTATAAATTTTCTTTCTATGTATTCACAAAGGATTTGAAACCATTATAATGAGACATAATCTTAAATTGGAAAAAGGGGAATAACCATGAACCCATATATTGAGTATGCACAACTGATTACCCATAAAGCATGGGATACATTTCCTAGATATCGTGGGGATCTATATTTTTTGGTGAGATGAATCAAATGAATACTAATGTTCCTTTAATTATATGTAGATTGATAAATCCAAATAAAATTCCACTTCTATCACATGTCATGTGTCATGGAAGGAGTCATTTGTAAAAAAATATGTGATACTAATAGATGAAAACACAAAAAATGTGTTGGAAACACTTGTAAGTATGAAATAATTATTAATAATATTTAAATAGATATTCTATAATAATAATAACATATTTATTCTATTTTCTATCTGATATATTCATAGGAATCATCAACACATGTGTCATATGAACCTCTATTTCCGGTGGGCTTGAAATGGCCAAAACAATATGGCCATATGAGAGTTGTGGGCATTGGGGTGACACCCTAAACCTATTTTTAGAGAAAAAGGGAATAGGAGGATAATGGTATAGAAAGAGAAGAGATAAAATAATGAATAACATCCCTTGAATAAAAATTTCTTTGGATGTGTGATTTGCATGAAAATGTTATGGTACTAAATAAAATAGGATAAACAATCATAAACTTTCATATCTTGAGGACCCTCCCCCCCCCACCCACAAGCTTTTCGGCAGTCTATTCCCCTCAAAAAATGTCTTAGTTGAGGTAATAAATATTCTAATAATTGTTTTTCTCAAATGTGAATCTGAATAATGTTGATTACATTCATGTTATAATATTCAATAGGGTGAAAATGATTGTGATTAACACCCAAATGTCACCTACTGAAGTGGGATATGATGTTAAATATAAAAGAAGATAGGCTACACAATATAACACTTCCTACATGTCATCTAATTGTGGTGACTAGTGAAGATCATGAGAAATGAAACGAGCTACTTGTTACCCGAGATGATGAATATATTCATAAGGTCGACCAATCTATTGAAACAGTCATCACATGGCACTCAAATCTTGTAAAAACCCATGTCGACAAAGAGGTCTTAATTTACAATTTATTTTTCATGATAGTCCTTTAATAATTAACAAAAATCTTATAAAATAATAAATGATATTAGAGACAAACAATGGGTAGTGGGTTAAATGAAAGGTCGACTCAAAACCACGTAATGGATCAACCACCTAATCCAAATCTTCTTGCAAAAGCACCCTTAACCAACACATTAAATATAAAAATTTACAAACAATGAATGTTCATGTGTATACAATGTCACAAGGAGTTTGTAGTAATATTGTTGATTTTGAAGAAAAATATTATGAAGAGGATGGTACTAACAACCTAAATTTTGAGAATGTAAATGAAATAATCAACAATGAATGGCTAGGATCCATTGTTCTAAATGTATACATGAGTTATGTTTTCATGATATAATATTCCAAAAGGTGATATACATGGTTAATTATGACTACATACATTTCAATTTTTTTGAAAGATTATATATCATTACCAATTTATGGGATTTTTCTATGAAACATATTTAGACTCTTTAGTCATCACAGTGCCTCTAAAGAACAAAAATAAATAGAATCCAAACAAATGGATGAAATAGTGAAAAAAACTGGCCAAAATAATTTAAAAACAAACTTAAGGATGACATAATCATAATCATAAAAATTATGTAGGTGTAAAATACTAAAATTTAATTATATCAAATATATCTATTTTTTATTCAATAATTATTTCTTTTGGGGATTTTAGGAACCATTGGATGCAGATTATAGGCAATTTTGATATTCCAAACATTTATTTCCTGGATTCACTACATAAATTACAGAACAATCCACCACAAATGATTGAGTTTAATTTCTTTTAATAAAATACATCCAGCGTTTTTGGACTAAACATCACATTATATAACTTAATATTTGTTTTAATGAGGATTATGTTATTATTGGGTTGTATGTAAATAACATCTAAATCATGCCTTGAGGACTATCATTGAACACAAGGAACCTGAAATTTTATACAACAGGATAATTATAATGTTATATATAATTTTATGTAAGTAAGAAAACACATATCAATACAAATTAATTATTTTACCTAATGTTTATGTAGTGTCTAAAATAAACAAATGGAAATGATTGTGATTATAATGATTTTAAATTTATGAGGGAGATCATACTACATCAAAAAATACACATCCCAAAAGAAGTATTTTCGATGTTAATTAATATTTCATTTGAAATATTTATTAATAAATAATGTGTTTGTATTAAAACATTATAAATATGATTGAAAAAAATTATTCAGAAGACAATATACATTTTCCTGGAAAGAATGGGCATCATACGTGATCGTAGAATGTACACAAATAGCACGAAGATGTAAATTACATAGAATTAATGGGTTGTTTGATAGTTATATTTTATTTATTTATTGGTATTATTACTACCATATGATTTTATTCTTTTATTGGTGGTTTCCATTTATATTTATGGGTCAAGAATGTATACAACCTTCCTGAAAATGTGAATTCATTATAGTTACGTACATAATCTTCCAATAAATTTATCTACTATTGGTAATTTATATTCACTATGATAATAATATATAATTTTTTTATTTGTTTTCAAATATCATTTTAGAAGAGATAAAATTTTCCTTTATTTTAATATTACAATTCCTTTCTTTTCTTTTTAGTTTTGATCTGCGAACCTAACATATTGATTCGATAATCAAAGCCAAAAAACAATTCTCGAATCAATATGCAATGTTGGAAGATCGACAAAGAAGTAAATTTTTAATTATGCAAACATTGGAAATTATAATTTTTTTAGACATTCAGATGTGTAGGAACTAGTGACACCTCAATCTGACACACGATGTGACAAGTATGACTCGAGGTGAATATTTTTATTTAAATTTGACTTTAATTTTAGTAAAATAGAAAAATTACCAATTAAAAAAAACAAAAACACATTCATATTATTTTGATATATTAGTAAAATGATCAAAAAGTCGTTTTATTATGTGTTTGAATCAGCCACACTTCAATGTGATCCATGTTGTGACCATTATGACTCAATGTTTCTATCAACGATTTAAAATCATCATTTTACTTCAAAATATGTGACTCGTTGAAAATAATTAAAAACCAATAATATTTCCTCGATAATTGAAGATATCAATTCCTATATCATTTGTGACATGTAGGAATTGGTCTCATGTAAAACTGATAAATGATGCAACTGGTTTAATACAAAGTGCGTGTTTCCCACTTAAAAATAAATTATTTTAAAAAATACATGTGACATACTAAAAACTAAATAATCATATTTGAATTATTATTAGGATTTAGAAAAATGATCTATGAGTCATTTAGGATATGTGAGAATCATTTTCACATCAATCCGACTCATGTTGGGACAAGTATGACTCCATTATGTCTTTTTATTAAAAGATGACATCAATTTTAGAAAAAAAGAATAATTGTTGTACTAAAAAATGATAAAACACATCAAAATTATTTTAATGCTTTATGGATACTATCCATGAGTCATTTTGGATGTGTATTAATCTAGGAAAACTTAATTCAAGGCACGGTGTGGCGGATATGTCTTTATGTGTGACTTTTTAATATAAATTTTACATCCATGTTAGTAAAAAGTACAACTGACCTACTCAAAACTGAAAAACAATTATTGTTGGGATACAATTGCACAAAGATAAATACTTCATTTAAGACGTATAATAATAAACCGATCATCAATGCAACACACAGTATGACAGGTATGACTCCATGTGTATTTTTAATTTAAAACTGACAACAATTTTTGTATAAAAGAATTTGTGAAGTAATGAAAAACAAAAAAATGAATTAGGGTTGTTTCAATACATTAGTAAAAAAATACAAGATAAATTTTGGAATTTCTAGAATCGGACTCAATAAAATAATAAGAAAAATGTGACCAGTATGAATCAAAGAGTGCCTTTTTTAAAAAAAAAATTGGTATCAATTTTAGTAAAAAGGAACAAGTGACACAATGATAACTGATAAAAAACATTCGGATTGTTTTGATAATTTAATGAAATGATCCATTAGCCATATAGAACATTTATGAATATTCCAAACATTAATATAAGGCACATTGTGAGCAGTATGACCCCATGTGAATCTATTTTATATAAAATTAACATCATTTTTAGTAAAAAGGACAACCGACATACTCAAAATCAATAAAATAATTAGGAATAATTTTACACATTATAATAATGATTCATGATTCATTTTATGTATCTAGGACTCAGCCAAACATTAATTAAACACATGGTGTGATAGATATGACTCAAAGTGTGTCTTTTTATTTATAATTGACATAAATTCTAACAAAAAAAATAACAAGTGGCCTATTGAAAACTGTGAAAATTCATTATGATTGTTATTATACATTAGGTAAATGATAAATGTTTACTTTATTAATTTTTGGAATCAACTAAAACTCAATATAATGAATCATGTGATCAGTATAACTCCTTGAATATATTTTTAATTTTAAAATGACATTACTTTTAGTAGACGGAACAAGTGACATATTGAAAACCAATAAAATGAACTTCGATTATTTTTTTAATTTAGTAAAACATTCCACGGGCCATTTGGAATGTGTAAGAATCACTAAAACCTCTATCCAATTAACGAGTGACTGGTATGACATATAATGCTCAAAATCCTTCAAATGTGTGATAATCACTAAAAGCAATGAAAATGAACATATATTATCCTGATATTTTAGAATAATAATTCATTTATTCATTTGTGACATGTAGGAGAAATATCACATAAAATAGACCCATGATGTAACCCATAAGTCCCAATGTTCGTGTTTCTGATTTGACATGACATTTTAGTAGAATACACAATCGACATAATGAAAAAACATCAAACACATTTGTATCATTTTGATACTTTAGGAAGGAAATACATAAGTAATTTACAATATATAAATTAAATCCTCACCTTAATCTGAAGAACATTTTGACTGATATAACTTCAAATGTTCCTTTATTTAAAATTCACATTATTTCATTGAAATGAGAAAGTGACATATTCAACACTAATGAAGAACATTAGAATTGTTTTGATACTTCAGAACAATGGTCCATAAATCATTTGTGATGTATCACACATAAATACAATGCATAATAAGACCAATATAACAAAAATTGTATCCTTTTATATAAAGTTTTCATTTTTAAATGTATTTGTTCGTGTTAATGTTTAATTTAATTAATTAAAATATTAATAATATAATATCTATATTATTATAAAGGTCGATTTTGTTTCTCTAATTTATGTGACATCTTTGGGTATAGATACCATGGCTGAACCATTTTGATAGGGGATAAAGGGTGATAAATACAAAAATTAATGTTTTAAATTGAATATAGATAGTGATTTTAATGTTATTATAAAAAACCTTATTTGAAGGGTATATAATAATGTTTTTTGTATCACTAATGTATAACCTAATTCGATTAAATAATATATTTTTTTTACAGGAGGTTGCATTGTGATTTTTTTCATGAGTATTCTACAATGTGTAGTTATAAAAACAACACAGTGAAGCAGATGAGGCCATTATCATTATTAAACTAGCCCCAATAGTGGACTCTATTAGTTCTTTTTTGGAAGTCATAAAGGGGAACCCACTGTAGATATTTTAGATTAATAAACCCTTTTTTAACAATGATAGAATATAATTTTCATTTTTTTAAAGGGTGTTCTATAGTAGTGACTGAATGGGTTTTTTATGATGAGCTATAAAATCACATGAATTTTAATCACTCAACTCAATTTATAATTTGAATTTATTTTTCAATAATTGATTTTTATTATAAATTAATAAATATTTGAAATTTTTTAACTATAAAAATTAAATATGTCCAAAATATCATTATTTTCCATCTAATAATCATCTAATTCCACAATCATGTGAATCACCTTTTCAAATCATTATCTTCTATCATTCATATTTTTATTCATCAAAACGTTAATTATTGTTTATTTCATGGTGTTTTGATTTATTTGATTCAGGGATTTCCGCAACTATATCTTTCTTTGAGGATCAATAAAATATATAAAAATGTTCTAATGGTTATTATGTTTTTTATTTGAGATCATTAATAAAATATAATAAATTTTTTCCCACTATTATTTGAAATAATTTTCACCACATGAAATAAATATCATAAAAAATATGAAAGAAACATATTATTTTTTTTAATTTTTTTCAGATTATATTGAGTGATTTAGAGAATATCTAATTATCACTGAGTGAATGCACCTAATATAAGGTTATAAATAGTTAGAGCTCATAAATCCTTACGTTGAAAAAAAAATTGTGAGCTATGACAACTAATTTTAGATTTGAAAATTGTATAGAGAGATTTATTAAATTAAAAGGACAATATATTCATTCAAACTCATTTTTAAGAAAATGAATAAAATAGTATAAGGGATTATCAACTCCTTCATATTTTAAGTAATATTTAATAATTTATATTAATAATAATAACTCATAACTATGATTTGAGAAAATAACAAATAATGTCATCATATATTTAATGGAATGATCTACGAAGGAACTATCGATCATTAGTGACATCAAAAATTCATTGTAGCTACTTCTACTAAAGTAATACAATGATGATGATCTTAAGAATTTTTTGTTTCCCTTTTTTCACAAGGGTAGTGAAAAGTAGTTTTTCGATTCATATAAAACAATGTATGAAACACAAGGAAAGGTAAATAACTCATTCATCATGATACATTACCCAGGTACATTAAAATGATAAATAATAACCATGATATTTTGTTTTTATCATGATTAAGGGGAATTAATTCTTCATGATTTGGATTAGTTTAATGATATACATTGGTAGTTCCGTTTCCATATATTCCATTCCCATTTCCTATTGGAAATATTTAACGATTTACATTCCTTTTCATGTAATAATTATTTTACTAATCAGTTGGTGTAAATTACAGTGACAAAACTGATTATTGGTTAACACATTTTTTAAATTAAAATTCCATTAATTCAAAACATATAAAGTCGTATATAATAATTTTGAATATATTAGGTCATAATTGATTTTCTATAAGATATTATAGTAATTTATTGGATGGATTGATGGATCAAATTCAAAATACATTAACCCAAAATCCCAAACAACATGTTAATCAAGAAGGATATCAAAACCCAAAACAAAACACATTGAGGGATGGTATTTTAGTATGGTATGTTTATGAATGATTTAAATTCATTACCAAACACCAATATATTATCCCAAAATAAAAAATTAACTGTTATGGGATATGGTCTTATGCTGAATTTTACAGAAGTCCCCATCATTAACAATTACAAGGAAAGCTATAGTCACCTTCGTAAGATCTATTGGAAGAAGGGATGAATTTTTAGATGTCCTAGTACCCCTTGTTATCATATTAATCCATGTAAAAAAATATCATTATTAATAAAGGGATGAGTCTTGTAATTACCAATGTAATATTGAGGGATTGATTATTTCCACTATAGTGAAAACTTTTATAAGATTTTAGTCATAATATACTAAATCAAATTAACAAAAAGACTCAACATGATGCTACGAATTCCGAAAATAATGATAAAATTTATAACATTGAGATGAAAATTGGTTTCATGGTATGAAATTTAACTACATGAAATATAGGGAATCTTCCTTGTTTTAATTAAACCAACACATGGACATTTTTTTGGGGTGTGGTCACTATGCAAGTTTAAAAAAAAAATATGTAGAGAGAGATGAACTTATGCATGATTCATAAGAAAATATATAAGGAAACAGAAACACAAATCATAAAAACCAAAAATCTAGAACAATGATCATTAATATTGACGATCAGATATATGATGTTACTAAACATGAAAAAAATACTATAAAATAAAAATGGATAATGGCAAATGAAATCATTTAAAATAAATAGGGAAATTTCTTTTTGTTATTTTAATTTTTTTCCCATACATACCTTTAATTTAAAGAGTAATATAAAGATATAACAAAATTATTTCAATTATATTATCTTTTGAACAAGATAAATGAAAATATTTCATAAATACAATAAGTGATTTAGATTCCATCATATTATAATTCCCTCATAAAAATTGACAAAAATAAGAAATATTATGTTTAATTTTCAAAAAACAGCCCCATTATAGAGTTTCATACATTCCCTCATGATACAAACCCAAAAAATCATATTTATCAAAGGGTTTTATCATTCAAAGAACCCTATATAATTAAAGTAATTTGAATATTCTCTGTGACCTTAGTTGAAAAAATATACTTCATTAGTCAATCACGATTTGGGAATATGAGAATTTCCACCAAACATTATAGTCTAATAATTGGATTACTAGTTCGTTAAGCTTCCAATATATAGTATTGACAACCTTATTTTAGTATATGGTAATATTTTATAACATATCGACAAAAAATTTCATGGAATAGATGTTGACTAATTATAACCAAGAATTCATGATATAACATTCATATCCAATGAACAATATTTTATCATTCTAAAAAATGGTAGTCTATTTTTTGTATATGGTTCCCATGAATATGAGTTTTAATTGTTTTTTTAATTTTAATGGACCAAGATATTTTTATAACTATTAATGGGTTGAGTAGATGGATTTTGTGGACTCATGAAATCATCATAATTTTTTATAAATAAATAGAATTTAAAGAAATCCATGTGGATGATGAAAATTACTCTTTAAAATAATATAAAAGTATTTAAATTTTAAATATATGTATTTTTCTTGAGTGGATCAACATATATGTGTATTATTTAGTGTATTTACATGTTCATTGTTTTTTCCTATAAGTTTGAAATTTTTTACAGAAGAATAAGGTTTAATTTCATACCTTAAAAATGATAAGAACATTATTTATGGAGTCTTATTGAAATTAGTGTAAAAATATTGTATGTCAAACTCCTCAAAGATAAAAGCTGACACTGAGTATAGTGGGCTACTGAATTTTGAATAGAAATGAGGGAATATTTGGTTTCGAACAAGATATTCATAATTTTTATAAAATTGACGGAGTATAAGAATTATTTTTATAAAAATATACCTCATATACTTTTTCACAAAAATAAAATTAAGTGGTATCATATATGAATCTTGAAATATCACTGTAACACCTTAAATATACACTTTTGTTAGAACTATTCATAATGTGTAAATATTTCTATTGAAATTAATGAAATTGAAGGTGAAATTTTATAAATTCAGTTCATTATGTACAAAACCACCATAGGATGGTCGATTTCATAAATTAATTTAATTGTTTCGTTATTATATACTCATATTATCACAATATATCCTTATCATAAACTAATAGGTTAGGGTAAATAAAGGATAAATAGAAAAATAAATTTTGTTGTGATGGAATATGTTATGAAGTTTCTAGATACTAGAATTATATACTATATTCATGAGAGTATATGTGTGATCCAAGACCAAATAGTAAAAAGTAATTTATTTATCATTATTAATATGAATAAAAATAAGAATAAATTCATGTTTTATTAGAAAAAATGTGGAGTGTCATTATAGATCATAAAAAGATGAATTATTTAACTGCAATTGGATCATTTTCTATTTTAGTTTATTGATAAAATGTAATAGAGGATAGTAGGAAATGGATATTACAATTTTCAATAGTTGTATTAGTATAAATAGATTCATTTAACCTTGATTGTTCAAAATAAGACTATTTTCACATACACTTTTGGATATATTTTAACTAAAAAAAGTCCATTTTGATTAATGGTTCTATCAATATACGTTCTGGGATGCATGAGAGAAATATATTCATAAATTATTGTGAGGAAAATTAAGAATTTTATGAATGAATTTTTCACTATTTGGAATATTTTTTGTTTGTTTTTTAGAGAATTTGAATCTTTTTATGAGAGGTTCCATGAAACCAATCATGTTATTTATTGGGAAAAACATCATATTATGGTTACCAATGGTATTGTTTGAAATCACATGTATTCTATTAGAGCTAATGATGTTGATAATCCTAATATTATAGATATAAATAATCAACCTCCTTCTTTTGATGTTAATTTTATTTAATATGTTATAGTCAATGAAATTATTTAATAGATACTGAGATTTTTTTTTCATAATTTTTTTTTCATATTTGATTAATGTTAGTTAGTGATTCACCTATATTTTTTGGTGAAAAATGCCTTTAAAATTCTAATATCCTTAAGGTTATACTCACTTTTGCACACTTCATCACTACACCTAACTATAAAATTCAATTATAACATATTTTAATTCCAATGTTGTGTATACTTAATTTCATTTAAGATATATTAAAAAAAAGTTAAATAAGTTTTATAGTGCTAGTTGGTTCCTTGGTAATGCTAAAGGATATTTATTCACAATTATGAAAAAGTAGTAGTATATTTTGTTTTCGGAGGAATAATATATTTAGAACCTAATCTGCTTCGAAGTCGTAGTTTTCACATTCCAATTTTCATTGAAACACCTGTTGTCCAAAAAGAAGAAATCCTAGGATTTAGTATTTGGATATGTATTCTATAGGAATATCCATTATAAATAACATATAATCAAGGTACCCTAAATATATTATGTGATCAATTTTATATGTTTTTTTTGTACTCACACAATTTATTGTATGTATAAAAATTATTATATTGCAAATGAGAAATAATTTGTTGTTTACCAAAAAATAATTCATTGTATTTTTATTTTTCAATGTTCATGGACTCTAGATTCATTTGTAATGATTTTCTCCATAATAAAATAAATGAAAACAATTTTTGTGTAACAATTCAAATGATCGTAAGATTATTTACTTTTTAGGAGGTGTATTTATTGTAATATTAATAGTTGTGTTCTTGAGGAGTCTATGTTCTCCATTCATGAATTTTTTTCAGTCATTAACTTGGGATAGCCATTATATAGGGGAAATGAAATCATAGAAAGTATGAAAAAGTATATTTTATTGGAATTAATTATTCATTATTAATGAGAACATATTTTTTAGGATGAGATATGTGTCACGGGATAAATAATGTTTTAAAGAAAAATGAATTTTATCAAAATCATATTTTGGAAGTATATATTTTTTGCGACTAGGGATTAGATTTCATGAGACCATTCCCATTTTATTATGCTAATTACTACATTATCATGGTCATATACTATGTTTCCTTGTTTATTAAAGGTGTGGGACATCAAATAATTCATGATAATAGTGTTACAATTTTTTTAAGATAAAATATTATTAATATTTTTGGTGGAAAAAGATTTTATCATTAATAATAAAACTTATTATTAAAATTTTATGATAATATATTCGATGGATTTATATTTATGTACTATAATAAGTGAAAATAATTACCATAAAAAATTTAATGGATAAGAGGATATACAAAATATTAAAATAAAACCAATTTTGGTGATTTTTAACTATTCTATGATAGACTGTTCATTGATGTTGGAAGAAGCGTTATGGGATTTTAGAGCTAAATTCAAAATGACCAAATGGAATGCCACTTTATAAACTCGTTTTGGGGAAATATTATCACATATCTATGAATCATCAAAAAAAATTATTATTCAGTTGAGAATTCTTGTAATATCAACATTAAAAAAACTAATGGTATAATATTTATTCAGATAAGAAATCAAAATGAAAGTAATATGAACTAAAACCAAATTTATATTTTTTTCAATGAAATAGAATTTTTTTTTCCTACATCATTCGTTCAAAACAAATATTTTTAGGATTATAAAAGGACCCTATCTGTGAATCATAGCATAATATATTTTATAATAAAATCAAATCTACGAGGCTTGAACTATCACCATACATATTTTTCTAGTCCATGGATACGTTGAGATCATCGGAGAAGACAATGGGTAGTTTTTTTATGACTAGTCAATGAATAGTGAATGATATTAAATGAATTAAAATGGAATTGAAAACCATGTATTTATTTAAGTATTTATAAATAAATAAGTTTGGATATAGAATTAAAATAAATCATTTCATGGGAGTAAACACATGTTTTTTAATATTGCTTTTATTTTATAAAAATTAATTATATCTTTATTTCTTAATTATTTCAACAGATTTTATGATGTTCTAGGGAAGGCTGATATTTTTTTCAAAAACATCATGGAACATTTATTATAACTCTTTGAGGGTAATTAATATTTTTTCCAATCTCATGTTAACTCAATTCTTTCATAGCATGCTTAAAAATAAAATGTCATTTCCTAATGCGACATAGTGGGTAACCAGTGTCCTCTAACATGATGTGTATCATAGATTTATACTCTCTAATTATAATACACCAAATTAATCATTTTGTTTTTTCATTAGATTATTTCAATAATGAATCTATGTTTAATTATTTTCAAAATAAAATAATTTAAAACTAAAAGTATACTAACGTCGAATGTAGTACGATATTATGAAGAATGTACTTTTCTTTTGGGTTTCATTCTAGTTCTTTCATTATTCATTCATGTTATTTAAAATTTAGATTGATGGTTTAATTATGAAACAAAATATTAAAACAATAAACCATTTATTAATATAATATGAAATATCAAATTCCAATGAAATTGAAATTATGCCTCCTCATATAATCATTATTTATAGAACACCTCAAATTAGATAGTGTCACCTAATAGAACCAGGATCCATCCTATAGATTTTTCACTAATTAAAGGGATTTGTTACCCCATGTATTGAGAATTTCTACAAAAGAAGGGAGGGAATGGATTTAAACAAAATAATAATAGTTAATTTGATCTCATTCCATGGTATAAAAATGATATATTCACAAACATCACATTCATCCTCCACAAAATTATTGAAATCATTTATAAATTAAAGATGAATTTATGAACACCAAACATCCACAAAATCCAAGCCTCAGGATAACCTCCCATTATCGATAGTAATTGATTCCAATGGTGTATTAAATTTATAAAATGAATAAGGTAAAATTATAAAATAATATATTTGAATAAGAAAACACATGAAATAAATAATTTATAATTATTATAGTGAAGAGGGATATATAATATGAAATTAATATTAACTGAATAAGAAGAAGATGATGAAGAAAGATGACAAAGAGAATAATGATGCATAGAAGGAATCACATGATGAGAAAAATTACAATTCATGAATTTCATGTATTATAAATGACAAGAAAAAAAATATCATTGAAAAAGAAATAAAAAAATGAAGAGAAGCAGTAGTCAAGCCATAAGTATGATCCTCCATCCTTAGTGGCGGCCTCCCTTTCATCTGGAAGGGCCTCCTCCCATTTATATTCTAAATGATAACTCATCCTCTAACACATAAAATAACTCCATATCAGCATCTCATGTAACCATATTACTTACATGATTCATCCCTAAAATACATGAGGTGTATTATTTTGAAACACTCAAAAATATTGGGTTCCCAATCATTATAGTGAATACATGGATTATTAGCTACACAGATGTATGGAATGCATGGTTTTGGTTTATTTGGAATGGTTTTTGGTGATAAAAAGTTGCGATCATTTTTCCTACATCCATAATAAGGAATTGTTTCATTATA
Source organism: Viscum album (assembly GCA_963277665.1). NCBI lineage: Eukaryota > Viridiplantae > Streptophyta > Magnoliopsida > Santalales > Viscaceae > Viscum > Viscum album. Next base: position 603,809,521 of record OY728166.1, read on the forward strand.
ATGGTTGGCGAGATCACACATTTCATTCACGGTATTATACTTAATTTAAAGGTGTTCATAATGGATGGATATGGTAAAAAAAGTGATCTTGGGGGGAATTAAGCATTGGATGTGAAAATAAACATGAAATAAAGATCTATGGGGTGTTATAGTTTTCAAATCATGGTCATTAGTTGGGAATTCCAATGATGCGGAGTGGTGTAGGGATAGTGTCAAGCGATGATAATGATCATGGGTTATGTTTGAGTTCATGGAATGCAACTCTAAGAATGAATTACATTGTTTTTGTGTCACATACATGACATATTTTTAAGGTAAATTTCATTTATTTTCCTTTCATTCTTTGTTTGGGATGGTTTCCAAAGGTTAAATGGAGAAATAGACGAGTTTTCATGAATTGGGCCAAACCGTGAGCCCAATTCCAGATTTAAAAATAAATTTTGTTTCCTTTATAACATTTTCATTTTTTAATGTTTTTCCCTCATTACAATTCCTAAATGGTCTCCTCTGTCCTATTAAAACCAAAATATAAATTTGAAGCCTTTATAATTTCTTAATCATGGTGGATATGGGTTTTTATTTAAGATATTGGGCCTGCCCGAAGGCCCATTTCCTGCATTAAAAATAATTTTTAATTATTTTCTTATCTCCTTTACTATATGCGTTTTTTCGATGATTCCACCTCCCCCTCAACCCTAAGAAACCCAGGCGCGCTCCCATTGCCTTTTCCCCCTCCTTGGAGCTCTTTGAAATCTCGAATTAGGGCTGCTCTTCATAGGGTGTCTCAAATCGGCCAGAATTGAAGAGGTAACTTCATCCCTTCTTAACTCTCTCAATTATTACTCTTTTCCCTCCATTAAAGTTCATAAATTACCTCCTAAATCTTGTTCGAACAATCCATGAATTTTGGATGTTTTCAATTTCAGAAACTCTTGTTTTTGGGGTGATTAATTCAGGATACTTCAAGTAGGTGAGTCTATTTCTTTCCTCTTTCAAATTACATAGGGTTTCTTCCCTAATTCTTGAATTATAAAAATTCCAGAAATTAGGGTTTGTTCCTAGGTTCTAAATTACTGTATTTTGGCTGAAATATTGAGGTTTTAGGTTTCTTTTAACTTCCTTGAGGGGCGGCAGTCGTGCGGTTGATGTTTTGCCCCAATATTTGAGGGTTTCGACACATTCGGTAGGTGATTCCGTGGGTAACCATTTAATGATGAGTTAGTTTGCTTGATTAAATAATTTTACATGTTACCTATGTGCTTTGAATTATGAGAAAACCATTTTTGTTATCAATAGTAAAGCATTTGTTTTTAAAGTTACATTTTTTCTTGAAGTGTGTATTTTTCAAATGTATTTCATGTGTTATCTCTTTTGGTAGTTTTGTAAAATATGGAAGTAAATTATTTGTTGTTGAAAGGGGCTTCCAATTATAGTTGGGTAATGATATAGTTCCATGTGGGCCTAAAAAGGGTGTGTATTTTAATGGTTTTATTTGTATAACCTTGTTATACTCCATGAAAGTGTTTTATGGGTTTGTGTGTTCTCATGGGTATCTTTTGTGATATTATTAAAGTTGATTATATAACATTTGAAAGTGGATTATTACATGTTTATTGGGCTTCCAATTCTATTTTGGTAGTGTCTTGGTGGGCTTTTCGCTTAAAAAAAGGTTTTTGAAATGGATTTTATGTGCAATGTTTGTGTATACTCTTTATAATTGTTTTATGAAAGTTTTGAATGGTTTATTGGGTTGTGTAATAGTTGAACCAATATCAGCAAACTGTTTGGGTAGGAGTATATTTTTAAAAGGTCCATTTAATTTTTGAAAAGGCTGTTATGTGATTTGTATCAGCTTGGAAATATTTTATTAAATTGTTTGAAGGAGATATTGAGGAGTGAAAGTGATGTGAAAGTGATGTGGAGTGTTTTGTGTGAGTGTGATGTGAAAAATTGAATTTCTGATTATGAAAGAAGTGTTATTTTCCATATGTGTGGGCTGTTATATGAGTTTAAATATCTTATAATTGTTTTATAAAATTGTTTAATGGTTTTGTGGAAGTGTTGAAGAAATGTGAAATGTGTTGTGGGCTATTTTGGTGTGATTTGGATTTCAAAATCATTTTGAAAGAAAAATGGATTTTTATGACTTCTGTGGTATACATATGGGCTTTTTAGTGAATTTTTGATGTTTAAATGATATTTTCATGTTCAATGTATATTTATTGACTTGTTGAACTTGTTTGAGCACAAGGGGAAAACCTGGGTATCTAGGTGGGTGGACGTGTACTAGTATGCTAGTGAATCCGTGTGGTTTGGCCTCAGTTTCAATTAGCAAGACTGACCCTTACAACTCTAACTAAACTATGATGATGATGATTGGGGACAACTAGGTTATGGGTATGTTCCCTACTAGTGGTTCGTGCATGAGAATTGATATTTGTGATGGTTACTCTCACCGAGATACGAGGTACCCGGGACCCACAGCTAGCTAGTGCCTAGGGGTTATTTCCTATTTCTTGTGCTCATTATTTACTTTGTACTTACCATCGGCATACGGTATAGTTGGCTGGAAAATTCACTAGTGATTGAAAGTATTTTTAAAAGTGTTGACTCTTAATGATAGCCAACTTGAAAATTGTTTTTATACAAAGTTGCATCTTTTAGAAACTGTAACTATCTTTTCATGTTTTTGAAAACATGCATGCTTTTCATCTTTAAATGTTAATCACATAAAATCTCTTAGTGTTGGTATACTACTGGTCATTGTCTCACACCCTACATACACCCTTGGGTGTAAGTAGACTTGGTTATTTTTTTGTCCCATGTTGGGTTCAGTTTCTTTTTTCTAGTGGTTCAGGTTTCTAGCAGGTCCTTGGTGGTGAAGTCTTGTGGAGATGGCTTGAGGGCGGTGCCCCTTTCCATGAGGGTTCTTGGGCTATACTTATTTGGTTTTTTACCTTTGGTATAGACCTTTATAGTTGTTTTAAGCTATGTAATTCAGTTCTGAATTTTTGTAAAATATTGTTTGGTTTGAAAAATCCAGATTCGTTTTATTGGATTCTTTTGTTGTTTTAAGTTTATAAACTCAGGTAAATCGTTCCCAATTTTCATTTTATGATACCTGGGCACTTGTGCCAGACCGTGGGGATCGGGAACGCCCTTCGGTCCTTGTCACTGGCTAGGTTTGGCACTGGTTTCACTGGTGACCAGATTTGGTTCGTGACATTTTGGTTAAAATGAATAGTTCCCATTTAATCATCACCCCATATAAAATCATGCAAAAATTATAAATCAAATTTATATAAATGAAAATCATTTTTTTCTCCAAACCATGGTCCATGGTTTACTCTTAGAAAAAGTGAGGAAACTACACGTGGGTCTTATCACAACATACTACCCCTTTAGGCTTAGGACCACCCGATATAACCAGGAATCCCTATGGGATCACACCCCTACCACTAGTAGGCTCACCCATTGGTCATTCATGGATATCTATCCCCTTGTGGGTGAGAAATGTGGCTAGTGGGACAAACGGTTGAGAGATTACTAGTTGGGAAATTTATATATGAGTCCAATTTGAAAATTAATAATAAACATCTCAAAAACTATTAAAAATGAAAGAACACATTAAAATTACAAATTTCCATTCATTTTAGTTCATTAGTTCAAATTTCCCATATTTTATTAATCCATTGAATTAAATGGGAATATTAATTGAATACTATTGAAAATACTTAATAAAAAAATACGATTAAAAATTAAAAATTATTGTGTCAAATACCTAGTCAATTAATCTATGCATGTTATCATGTATAAAAAGAAACATTTTATTTAATTGGAAACAATTACTAGAAATAATCAAATTTCATATTAATAAATTAAAAAAATATCAATGGATAAAAAAGTCAAATTACAAATAAAAAATTAATTACATATCACAATTTTTCAAGAAAAATTTGATTATAGAATTTTACCTTTTCCCTTTTTGAAAAATTAAACTTCTCCTTTATTCCACTCAAGATCCTTAAATCATTATTATGAAACAAGACAAATCATGATTTTCACTAATTTTGAATCTCCGCTCTCACCAATTATTAAATGAATTCAAATAGTGTTACATTTATATAAATATAATATTCTCTATTTACATTCGTTTGTAGGGATAATGAACTCTTAAATTTGTATAGATAAAAGGAAAATAAAATTAGGAGGAATATAAAATCATTTTTTAATTGAATATAATGTTTAAGGTTGGATGGAATTAATGATCAAAATTAAGGCTAAAAGGAGGAAGTATACATTATAAATCATATTGAATCAATTAAAAAAGATAACTATAAATGGAATTATCCCCTTAAAATGTAATATCTCACCACCGAGCTTAATGTAATGGTTAGGACCAATAAAAGCACAATGAATAAATGTTTCAACCTCTTTATATTTTAAACTATTCTTTTTTTTTCAAATGTTTCCAGATTTATTTTATTTTTCAATTATAATCCTTAGATTGAATCTTAAATCCACTACCTAATTACATAAAATAAAAAACATGGGTTTAGTAAATGTGAATTATATTTCTTTCAAGTCAGATTAAAGTCCTATTTTTTGTACTTTTTACTTTCAATAAGAGTAAAAAATGTATGATGAATAAATCAAAATCCTTCCATAATAACCAAATTATTAACCTAATAAATTTTCCTTAAAATATAGGGTATACAATTTTATATGACCTCCCCCACCCTCACACATAAACATAAAAATATCCTTAAAAATACTATGAAGAGTATACTAATAATTAAAATTATCTTGAAATATGGATTATACTTATAAAGGTCATTCATAGTTCCTATTGAATAAATAATGATAATGGTATACGATTTTCTCATGGATAAAGTTTTACGAAAAAATGCCTCAATCATGTTAAAAGTGATTTTCATAGTCATTTTCTTGGAAAATTTCAAATTAATTTTTAGAATGTGGCATGTCCAAAATTAATTCCCAAATTTTCCCATTTTAATATTAGAAATATTTGGCCTAGATAAATTTCTAGGAATAGATCATATGTTTTGAGAAAATAACTAATGGAATGACTAGTCATAAAATATCATTTCACTTAAATATAATAAATTTCATAAATGAAAAAGGGATGGAAAATTTAATTTACATGAATCATCAAATTATCTCAAACAGTGAATCTTGATTGTAATATCCATGCTTCACTCTAATAATTCTATTATCGTTTTAAATGATTAAATTTCATTATCGTTGAAATATAGAACATGGCATCAAAGAGTTATTAAGAAACTCATGTCTCTTAGATATGCCATGTAATGAAATAACTTTTTAAACGTGGATTAAAAATCTAGTTTAAGGCTCAAAGTAGGTTTTGAAACAAGAATGTATGGCGTTTAAAATATTATTATTAAAATTTATCTACCATTTATCATGAATCATTACTCCTCTTACTCAACTACTATGTTGACTATTCATTCCATCATGGACCAACCAAATATAATTCAAAATTTAAAGTCATCATCCATGCCATTAAAGCTGAAAATGATGGATAAAGTTGGATATATCTAATTACTAATAAAAATATTAAATCCAAAATCTGAGAAGGAATATAGATTGATATAGTTTGGTTTAATCCCTTATGTGGGTCCTTAGTATTTAACTTCATATAGAATGTATGTACTAGTTATTATCCAATTTGTTATTGGGAGTTGATCTTCTTGGATTGGAACCACCATATTTGAATTCTCCATGACTTCATATATTTTTTTTGTTGAGTGCTCCATGGATAGAGTTCAAAAACTCTACACCAATTACAGTGAGTAATATATTGCATTGTTGGAGTATGACAATGTATGAATGATCAACCAACATGGTTGATAATTATAAAACCTCCTTCTTCTTGTGAAGTTATTACTTAATATTGGATTTAGGAATTGAAAGTTCTAATGGATGGTTCTAATTTATAGTAATTTATAAAAAATTTAAACATGATAAATAAAAATCATAATTCTACCTTTCAAAATGGTCAGATTATATCTTGTTTTATACAATCCAGGTCATTGGGCTCTCTTCATGGCCATCCCATAAGTAATGATAAAAAATATTGTGTTTCACATGTTACTTGGTAGCTACATGTGGTTCTTTAACAACATTCACTATGAAAAAACCCGAAATGTTTGATTATACAAATTAAAAATAATGGAAATTTTCACTCATTACAGATTGGGTATAATATAATGATAGATAATATACGAATAGATCAACTCACCATATTGGTATGTCATGCATGAAATATTTTTGGTTGAGTGCCTATTTATGTTGGATTTTATTTTTTAGATGATGGAAGTAGGGGTCCCCTATATTCTCCACGATCACCACTAAAAGGGATGTTTCATCAACTATGGAAATACATGTATGTGACAGTGTTTATGCTTACTCTTCCCAAGGTATAGATATGTTATGTTATAGTTCAATTTATACTCAATTTCTATTGATTTTATTACAAATAAATTGATTTCCATTTTTTTAAATTGAATGGAAGGTACCCATTCTCTATATCATTTATAAATGGTATAGTGTTGTTGAATTATTGACCATGTACATCCTCTTCTACCTCCTCATTTTCTCTAACATTAAATATGATGGGGAAATAAATTCTAGTAATAGATCAGGTTCTTACTCATGTACAAGTTTAGTTTTATATGACGATTCATGTACATATGAACTTATTTATTCTATTTCCAAAAATAGTTATTTTATGTTTTCTTTGAGTTATTACTCATAAGAAATTTTTATCATCCATTTTTTATATTAAACATGAAGGGGTTCATTAGAAAATTTTGTAGTATCCTAAGAAGGATATACCTGTGTATTTAACACCTAATGGTAAAACTATTGAAAGTACTCCTAGATTTCTTTTTGTGATTTGTCCAATCCTTAAAAATGGCCATATGAGGGTCTTATTATGTTACTAGATTAGGTTATCAAATTTCTCGCTAATAATTATTATTCATTTATCTTACATATAAATTCTACATGAAAGTGCTATGTTATCTTTTGTAGGCTAGGGTGATTCATTTACTGATTCTTTCTCGAATTTATTTTTTATCCATGAAGAATAATAATATTTTCAATTTATTAGGAAAAAATTATTTTTTCAAATTATATTTTATATTGAAAATAGTAAAAAAACTATTTACAGTGTTAAATTAAAAAAATATAGAAAAATACTAATTGTATCCCAGAAAATGGGACTAGTTTTGATGCACACTTGTTATCGGGTGTTAAAAGAGAAATTCTTTTTTCCTAATGCATCATTATGGATGATTATGTATTCCCACTGAGTATAACCATATTTATCCACTATATAATAATAATTATCTAAAATAATTATTTTTGTGGTTTGATTATTTTATGAAAACTATGAATTTTAGTTTTGGGTTTTTCGGGAATTAAATGATATAAAAAAGTAAACTATACTAACATGAAATATGGTAAGAGATTAGAACAAATATAATAAGATATTAGGTTCAATTTCTATTTCCTTAATTACATATTAATAATTTTAAATTTATCTTTGATAGTTTAATTATGATACCACATTTTTAACCTAGTGTTCTTTTATTAATAGTATGGGGAATAGGGAATTCCTATGTAACTAACATTTCACCTCATGTTGTAATGAATGTTTATGGAAATCATCAATCGATATTTTTTCACAGTTGAAGAATCATATCTATCATGTGGTGTTAACTCCATTTGATTCACCAACTCCCCTATGTGAATAGATTGTGTCAAACAGAAGGGAGGGAAAATATTTAAACAAAATAGTAAAAGTGGTATTTTATTCCATTATGTAGTGTAAACTAACTATAATAATTAACTTCACTTTCATACACAACGACAAGATTCAAATAATTCATAGAATAAATTATTAATTTAATAACACCTAATATCACTAAGGAAAATCTTCAGGTTAACCTCTCATTATCAAGAGTAATTAATCACAATGGTGTAAGACAATGATAAATATAATAAAATGATATAATAAAATAAAATAATCTTAAACAAAAAATGAAATAAACAAAAAAGAAAATTTATAAAGAAAAGGAATATCAAATATCAAATAAATATAAATAAAAGAATAGGAATTATAGGAATTAGTAGAATAATGTGTGGATGTAGTCACTTTAATAGAAATGTATAATATATTAAATACTTGTTGTATAAAATAAACTGAATTTTAAATTACCTAAGATAAAATAAATGAATGAAAAAAAAATAAAAGGTAGGAATGTAAAGTCTTCAGCCTAAGCCCACCTCCTCAATGTTGATCTCTATTTTATTTGTATTTGAATCCTCATATTCATAAGAAAAAATAGATCATTTCCCATATATCAATCAAATATTTCAATATCATCATTTTTAAAAATCATTTTAAAAATGAGAGTCAACCCTAAGAGACTCGTGATTTTTGATTTTCAAACACTTGAGTATATCATGCTCTACTCTTTAGAGTGAATATGTTGGATGGGTAGCACCTTATGGAAATGGAATGTATGTTTTTGATTCACATGGAATGGTCTGTGGTGCTTGATAAGTGAATTAATATCAAAGGGATCATCATCATGCCCTCTATCATTCAAATTGGATTGAGGGAGATCATATTGGTATGGATGTCATTATCCTTATTTAGATGGGTTTCATAATGGTCATTTTAAGTAATATATGGAATCCACTATGGGGATTAGATTGAGAAGTATAATTTAAATATTGTTTATTCATTCTAGGGTTTCACCAATGAATTTTTTGATGATTGGTATGGTGGTATTGTAATTCAGAGCAGCTAAGGGGTTGTGGTGAGTAGTGGAAACAACGTTGGGATATGTCTGAGCATGAGCAGCATAATGCTAAGATGGAATTTTAATTTTTTTTTAAATGAACTGTTCTATTTTAAATCATCATCACTCATTAATATAAAAAAATTGGTTGCTCGTATTTATATTAAGGGGAAGCATCAGCGTCTCAGAATGATACCTCGAAGTGGGATTCTGGATACACTACACCAAAAATACATGGGAAAAGCATTACAAATTATCCCATATGTGGTTAGGTAACCATATACATCATCATATCCCCACAATATCACACCCCTACCACTGGTAGGCTCTCCCATTGTCTTTTAATGGGATATTAACCTTTTTTCGGTAGGTTATGTGGCTTTCAGGCCTAATGGTAGAGGGCTAGCTAGGATTTTGATTGTTACCTAAAATTAATTTTAATATTTTAAAAGAATAATCATTAAATATCATAATGGGATCAAAACATTAAATATACAAATTTTTATTCATTCCAATTATTTATTTCAAATTTTAGATATTTTATTAAATAAATGAACTACTTAAGAAAACTCATTAAAAAAAATTGAAAACAATTTAGATAATACAAAAGAATTATCAATGAAAAATAAGAGTATCTCATTTATAGATACAAGTTCGAATTTATAGAATTAAACAGCCCTAAAAAATCTAATAATTGTCTTTATTGAACTATAAATTTATGGCTATTAATTTATTATTTATATTCTATATCTGATTCCATTTGTGGACCGTAGAACACTAAAAAATGATTAATATGGGATTGTTAACATGAATTTTAGTGAATTATGCTTCATTATTAATGGATTATTATTTATCATTAGGTTTTTATTAATTGCATATTGAATTCTCCTTCATAATTCCTTTAAAATGGTTATTTGTAAATAAATAATCTCATTTTTCAATTAGGTATTATTGGACTTACACTTCATTTCAGAATAATATAGAATGATTTAGGGTTGAAATTAATGGGTGATAGGTATAGAATAATTTTTTACCAGTTGTGATCCTTTTTATCCTACTCTAAACCAATGTTTTATCAACATAAACATTCTGATTATTTCTTGAATTAATGTTTATCATGATATTTCTTTAGATAATTTGAAATTTAATATTTTTGTGTCAATAAATAATTTATTTTATTTATTTAACATGTTTCATAAATTACTTGGGAATTGTGAAAATAAGGGATTTAACTGAAATGTACCACTTAAACATGATTATGAGCAACTAAAAATATCGAATATGCTTGAGAAAAATTCTTATTTATAGTTTTTCTAGAATTAAATTCATCAATGGGAAAATATTTTGGTTTTTTCTAAAAGGGGATTTCTATTAATATAATTTGAATTCAATTATTCATGAATAAAAAAACTAAAATTATCCATAATTTATTTTATGATATTGCCTTCATATATATTGTGTCAAAAAAATTATCTCAAAGATTATAATTCTGATTTTTGGTCGTTGAACTCAATTAATCCATAGATTAAAATGGTCACATGTTTTTTATTTCCACTTTTATATAATTTTTTTCGGAAAAAGTTTTGTTGAATTTTATACAACAGTCAACAGTTTTTTTCTTTTTGGTTTGAATTAAACACATAAAATATAAATATAGATGGGATATGAAATCAATATCCTAATCCAAGTTGAACTATTATTCTTTAAATATTAAATTCATAAATCTATTCAATGTGTAATTTTTGATTCCCTGTGATTTTTGTGTTTTATCATAAAAAAGTGTCTAATTATTATTTTTTTATAATGTGTGTTGGTTAACAAATAGGTAATGAATTTTTTGGATGTTATAGAAGCATGAAAATTTATATGTGTTAAATTATATTGAATTTTTTTAATTTCATTCATTTTGGTGAAACATAATTATAAATTTTAACTAAAGACAGTAAAAATTAATGGGGGAATCATAGTTTCATAATCAGAATGTAATCCAGGGATAATATTTTTAATGTATAATTATTTATAGAATTCATGTCGTCTTCTCATGAGGTTTAATTTTTTCCATTGAAATTTATTAATTAATTTAAGGATGAAAAAAATTTATGTGAGTGGGAATTTTCTGTGGATATATATGATTACAGTCTTGAAAATAATTTTAAATTAATTATTAATACATTTGATTAAAAACGAATAGATTTCTAGGGATCTATTTCATGATCATAATAGTAAAATTAAATTTCCATTCATTGGTTTTTTTGGAATTGTTGTATAACCTTTTATTAATTGGGGAATTCTATGTGATTTTATTTTAATATATTAAGAATGATTGATTTCTTGTTTCTAATGGGTTTCTTTGTTGATCATTCATAAGAATAAGATTGGTTAATTTTGAGTTTTAAAAATATTCCCTTCAAATTTCATGTCACATTTTTCAATATTCAATTTATTGAATGTATTTCAATATTAATATGGAATGTTTTTAAATTATTTATCGATATTTAAATTTACTTATTATCAATGGATTAATGTATATTAATGTAAAATCCTATATATTAGATAAATCATGTAGATGAATCTATACAATTCATTAATGTTTTCGTTTCATTAACATATCTAAAATTTCAAAATCAATAACATATTAAATTCTCTTTCTATAGTGGATTTATAAAAGTGTATCCACATAGCCAAAGTTCATACTACTGAGTAGTAATTTTTTACATGGTGATATATATCCTATTCTTACAAAGATCACATCACCAATACCTAATGTCTAATTACATAGAGTATTTTAAAATTTAAGGAAACACATATTCAAATGTAGATAGTATCATTTATTCAAGGTACATGAATACCACAGACTCGATATTCCCTATTAACCAATTTGGATTATCCATGAGAAAAATTATAGTTGAAAACCATAGATATTTCATGTATAAAGATGAAAACAAGCTGATCAAGGATGAACATTGGTTCCTTATTATAGAAAATAAATTTCCAATATAGTGCTATGCTAATCTATGTTAAAAATACTCACTGATTTATCCATAATAATGATTCTATATATCTAATAGAACTATCATTATTACATTATACATTATTAATTGGTTATTGGAGTATAAAACTATGTAGTGTTATGATTGGTGTTGAATCTTGGCTATGTGACCAGGTATGAGCCAACTAAACCCACCATATATGCTGTCAATGATGATAGGAGTTTGATCATTCCAGAAGGATATGGAATCTGTCCACTCGTAATGAATTATAAATATAAATTTTTTAGTTTTAATTTTAAATAGATATTTATGAAGATCTTATTATTTGAATATGTGATTGAAAATTGGTTGTTGAATCAATGAAATATGACATAGACACTAAAACCATTAGGAAGATGTGGTTCACTAACCTGTGATTGAATGTTTCAGTCAGGTATTAGGCCAATCATATTTGGGTTTTCGAGAAGTGACTAATACTCAATAGGGTTTGAAGTGATCTTTTTTCAATGATAGATTCTACAGAATATGATTTGGTAAGAAGGAGACATGGGTTTTTTGGGTTATTACTATTAAAGGATGAGATTCTGATGGGTCTGTGAGGATCATAAGTGCTAGAAATCAACTAGGGTTGTTAGTGATTCAATAATGTTTCTAATATTCTGTGAAATGAATAATAAAAGATCGATAGTGGTGAGTCTAATTAGAATGTTTATGGTAGGTTGATCATTTATTAATTGCACATTGTAATTTTTCATATCTTGTGTTTGGGAGTAACTAGAAAAATCTATTGTTTTGATTATATTATTTAATGAATAAGGGTTTAATTTATTATTGGAATCATTTATCTCTGTTGATAGGATTTTATTCTTGTGATTCCATACATGATATTTTTGGAAATATTAAGGAATGTACTATTGAGGAAGTTAGGGTGTTTTTATTTTGTTATTTAATGAATAATTTTTGATAAATACCTTGAAGATAATAATTAAAAAAGAGTATTTTTGAAATTTACATAATATTTCATTGAAATATATTCAGATGTAAATATGAGAAAAATTTAAAATTTATTTATTTATCCCTTATGGGAGATAGATAAACCTCAACTGGAATCTTCTTATGTGGCTCAGGGGTAGAAAATATCAATCAATGTAGGATCTCAATTTTTAGGAGAAGATTATGACAATACTTCTTATCATACTTTTCTTCATTCACCTATTTATGTAATGATATGTAACACCTTTCTTATAATAATAATTTAATTTATTTTTGATAAAATCAGGAGAGGTGAAATTTGATATTTATTGCAAATTTATTTCTCTTACATTTGTGTGATATTTTTAAAATTGTTATTAACATCTTGATTTTGAAACTTCGATGGATCTTGTTCATGAATAATTTGGAAATAATTTGATTATTGGTCAATCTATTATACTGGGATTTTGATTTTGATTTTTTTATCATTGGTTTGGAATATAGTTTAAAAAAACAAAAAAGTAATAATTTTAACCAAAATAAATTGGGTTTTATTTCATTATTGTTTATATACAACTCATATTCTATAATTAGCTTTATCATTACATTATCAAGATATCACCATATTCCTTTCATGAAGTATTCTTAATAAAATCCATCGATTTTAATAGAACATGATTTCAGTTCAGTTTTATTATATAATTTATAGAACTTCATCCATTATAAGATTTTATGTTTTCCAATAAACTATCTCACTACATTCTAGTTTTCATTATGTTTTGGATAAGAATAATTCAATGACATAAGATAATTTTCCAAAAAAAATTGAAATGATATCACATCTGCGATAAGTATTGTGTGATGTTTTCATAATATGACCTCAGTGGTAGAGCACTTCATAGTTACACTATGTTTTTACCATATTATACTCTGAATGATTTTATTATATTACATTGATTATGTGTATATAAATCTACTTTTTTGGAAAATGTGATGTTTTTGAAATATAGAAAATCATGTATACATGAGTTTCATATGAAAAATGTTGACGGAAAATTAAATCCATACATTATGTACAATTAAAAAATGGGCGGGTACATAGGTAGAACCTAATGGTTCAATGTGATTTTCATAGTTTCTAAAACATTGGCGAATAACAAAAAAAATATAATCAACATAACAAGCCATAAGACCAAAAAATTGTTAGAATGACTGATATAGTGGCCAGGAGGGTGAAATAAAATTGATATTGAAATATCTATAGAAATATGGAGTACTCATTCGACACATCATTAGTTAAATCAAATGATTCTGCCCCATGTGTAATTCTTATATGATAATTACAATGAATACCATCAAACACATTATGTGTACGTGATGAAAACCACACATTCATAGCTTCATGAATAAGAATTAACCATCTTGAACAATATGTTATGAGAAGATTCATTCAATAGTCTTCTAGATCATGAATTGTGAAGATTATTCTGGAATTAAATGATATTTATATAGCTGAAGTAAAAGTTAATACTGGTCTCTAAATGTGAGTATATAGAGTATGGTTAAAGAGACTTTATGTGATGGAATTTCTGTAACACCCCAGGATTTCAGAGTGTGTTATTTCTTAAAAATAATTCAATAACTTGCACTACACGCAACACCGAGTTCAATCACACCATTAAAAGAGGTCATGAATAGTATTAACTACATTTTGAACTTTATATAATCCTTATAATTTTAGAATCCCTATTATGAGTTTCTTAGTCATAATGCAAGAACAAATTCATTTTCAGTATTTCACTTTTATCAACTTCTAATAGTGAAACCTTTTTAAATACAATATTTTAAACTTTTTGACTAAATGGAGACATCAAAAAATTTAAAATGAAACATCCCAAGCGTCCACGATACGCTTTCCTTTGGATAAAACAGTAGCGTGTGTTGTACGCAACTTCGAGTTCTAACACACCGTAACCAATCAAACTAGCTGTTATGAATAGTAATACCTACTTTTTGAAGTTATATATATTTTATATTTTAAAATGGACTTCATTTTTGGATTCGGAATATCAAATTTAGCCTAAGGTGAAATTTTGGTACTTTTCGGATAACTTTCATATTTTGATGAATAGTGAAAATTACTAAATTTTAATTAAAAACAACTTTTTTAATCAAAATAATTAATAGTGATAAATTATTAATTTGAGTGGTTTTAAAGTATATTTAGAATATATTTTTACTATTTAATATAATGTTGGTCATTGGACATAATTTTACAATTAAACCGAACATAAACAAGTGTCAATCTTTTGATAGTTATTATCTCTTAAAAACACGCTTTTTGTTTTGACAGCGGGAATTAATTTTAAATTAATTTCTGCCACTTCTGTGTTTAGAATTTAGGAAAATGGATTCCATATATGGAATCAGGATGTTCAAATTGTGTAAATAGGTAACTTTTATTTTTAGACATTTTGAATAATTACTGCGGTAAATATTTTATTTACCATGGTTAAGGGTAAATTCGGTAAATAAGGGTTAAAAAAATAATATTATAATAATACTAAATTACCCTAAAACGTGTCTTAACCCTATTGGTTGATAAATGGTCGACCATGGGCATCTTTGTGTCAATTTTGGGACCCCATGGATCCACTTGTAAGTGATAATGACACTTTATTTTAATTAAGTCAAAATGAATACAAAAATGACACAAGCATATATCTTTTAGCAAAACAATTGTTACATAGAGTTATATAAGTTGGATTTTAGATTATAAATATTAATTAGAAAGATAAAAAGATTTCCTACATAATGATATTTTATTTATAATTTTTAGACATTAAATAATTTATTTTATTTGTGACACAATGATGATGCAGGAATTACTATAATAGTGAAAAATTAAAATAATTGATATTATAAATACCCAAAAAAAATATAATATGAAACTTTTAATGAATTAAAATAATTTTCTAGGATAATATGATATATTAGGATTGATTTAATTGACTTTTTTCGAAGTAATCAATCTGTTATGAGTTTCACAAAAATCAACTATTGAATAGTGTCAAAATTGACATAAAAGAGTTCTTAAAACAAATATTATATTATTAATTGATATTAAATTCCTAAAAATCTAAGGTTCGTCCAAGAGACTTATATCAGGATAGGTTCATCATTAATGGACCACTTGGGGGTCGCTTGGATGTATATAGTAAGTTTATTAACCATATTATATAAAAATACAAAGAGACATTGTAAAAGTGAAACTAATTAACTTAGAGTTAATACTTAAAGATAAGGTTAATATAAGTACCCAAAACTGTCTAAATTCTATTGGATGAGTTGTTTGCGACCTATCCCCACCTCATCCTTTGAATAGTCAACTTTGGAGCCTTTAGAAACTGAATATGAATTTATTATAAATTAATATTTCTAGCTTTTCCAAAGGTGCCCCTCACCCCTCTTATAAAAGGGCACTCCTCCTTCTCATTTCTTCACACCTTCAAAGCCTTTTGGTTCGGCCAAACTCTGCCCAAATACTCTCCCAACATCCCTCAATACAACCTAGAGGCCTTAGTTTGATCAGAAAGCCAACCTAAGGAGCCCTTTTGATCAAATCAAAAGGAAGAACCCGAAGAAGAGGTAATGATTTCACCACCCTTTTCTAAGTTCATTTCTTCTTCCACTTCTTCTTCCTTTGTTCTTACCATTCTGAAATAATAACTCCAGTATCTCACATATACTGTGATGTTATTATAAATATGGTACAATCATATTCAGTATTCTATCCACCCTTTGAATAACATGTCACCATACGTGCGTACGTACGGCTTACCGTCTCCACGTCGTGGTGTAATTGTTATTCAATATAATATTATTTGGATGGGTATAATAATGATGTGTAACTCATGTAAATAATAAATATAACATGTTAATGATTCTGTATATATGATATACCATCCATTTATATATTATTTTAATATCAAAAGAATGATATTGTCGCTCGTGCGTACGTACGGACTACCGTCTCCACGAACGCGATGAGATTCATTCTCCATCGTAACCATTAAAGCGTAATTATCATTTTCTGATTTAAAAATGATGTTTAAGGACTTGATATCATTCTGGATATGAATAATATACAACCTATCCTTTACAAACATGTCTTACGTAACAAAACATATAAAAGAAAATGAGTAAGTTAACTCCCGAAACGACGATAATTCTAAGATATTATTAACAAATCAATGTTAAAAGATCATATATGATATCATATTAATATATATGATTCTTGTATAATTTAATAACAACTATTTCACCATTATACAGGAGGTTAACCTACCCCAACCAAGGAAAAAGTACAAGGTAAGGGTTATTTCACAATCTCTTCATTATCCGAGGTTGTTTATACGTAATAATCTACTGGGATCTCTTTATCATCCACATCCATGTTTCTTCGAAATGTATTTCAAAACATATTTATTATTTACAAGAATATGGGTTAAATTCATTTATACCCTTGTTTGACTTTTTGTAAGAGGTTTATAAAGGAATCTTTCCGTCGTTTTCAAAACAAGGTCCTTTTTGACCTTTTCGACAGAATTAAGATAAGAATGTTTTTTTTACTTATACGGCGGGTGCGGTTATTTTCCTCCGTTATAAAATCGTCAAAGCTTTCCTTACAAGCTTAAAAGAATATTTTCAAGAAAATGTTTTATTTTATATGGCTCTTAAATGATTTCAAAAATAGAAAGAGATATTTCTCTAAAAAGTGTTTTGATTTCATCTATGTCAACATCCTTTAATGGATTTTACGCTTATTTGAAGTTGATTTATTATAATACAAAACTTCTATATTGTATTGAAGGTTTTGTGATATGATTGACTGTGGATGTGCTATTTTATACCATTCATAGTTTATGGTGAAACTATTGACATTTCGTATGCTAGTTTTAATCCGAATGTTTATGTTATATTTCAAACTTTTCTTCAGATGAATGTGCTAAACAAGTATGTTCCGTGTTGGGGACCGGTAAAAGTAAGCCCTCCAGGTTGGGGACTGGTTAAAGTAAGCCCTCCAGGTTAGGTACTGGTAAAAGTATGCCCTCCGGGTTGGTGTCCGGTTATTAGAGGCACTCCGGGTTGGTGTCCGGTTATTAGAGGCACTCCGGGTTGGTGTCCGGTTATTAGAGGCACTCCGGGTTGGGTTCCGGTTAGAAGTAACCCCTAGGTCTTGGGATGAGGCCTAGACAATGAAATTAACGTTTGACATTATGCATTCCAACATTATGAAAGTGGTTATTGATTTTTGCATGTGATTATTCGATTAGTAGAATATCCATGTGAACAAGTAAATGGAATTATTTCATTTTACTTTTGCCATACTATGTTGAAGTTCAATTTTAAAAGGCTTTTGTTTTAGTAATTCATTGCCTTAAATGTTTATGCTTATTTTGAATGTTCCGCTATATTGTTATCCTTACTGGGCATTTGAGCTCACCCCTTTTCTATGTTTTATTTTTCCCAGGTAGTGAAGAAGTAAATTATGATTGACTTGCAGGGATATTACGAGGGGTTTATAGTGTGGATTATGAAGACAATTTGTTGTTGTAGTAGTTTTTCATTTAATGATGTAATGTAAAACTTATGAATATATCTAGTGTTTTCAAGGCTACTAAACCAATCGGTCTTTCGAGATTTGATCTTTCTTGTGATCATGCCAATGTTACGAAGTAATGCACCGACTCTGGGCAACTGGGATCGGGGCGTTACAGTTGGTATCAGAGGAAGTTTAGTACAAACCTTGGAAGCGAGATTTAGATAAACTCTGATTAGAGCACGTAGACCTAAGATGAACTTTGAGGATTAGTATAGAAGAACTTCCTAGAATTTTGGTATTGTAGAGATTTTGTGAGTTTTCCAAGCAATACATCCCTGTCTGGATATGAGCAGGTAGAGGCGGCTCTGGCACAGATGTACCTAGGGGTAAAACCCGAAAACACCGCTTTGAGCTAGACTCGAACGGGAACTGGTGCACGACAACGGGCCTTGCTGCACTCTTGGTTACGACACTCCCGGGGGATATGCTTAGGATAACTCTCATTTTCTTTACAAATCATTTTGAAGGGATTATGAGTATATACTTCCTCAAAGAAAACATTCTTATGATTATGGATTATATCCATAAATAGTCCAATTTATGTTAGGTGTTTTATAAGTATGGGATTATGTATTTTGATTCATAAACTGATCAAGTTTATGCCATTGTTTAGAAATGGCGCCCAGTAGAAGGAATGAGAACTCCAGAAATGCACATGATCCAAAGAGAAGGAAGGATCATATCTTTCATGGTCTTAATCTAGAATTGATAAGAGAAATAGTCTCCCATGTATTATCATCATATGAAGAAATAATATCATGTGTTGATAAGATATGTAAAGAGTTTACTGAGTCCTATGGCTTTGAAGGGAAGCAAGAGAAGAAAAGGATGGAAGAGAGAAAGATGGATAAAGGGAAGAGGGAAAAGAAGAATTTTCCCATATGTGGTAACTGTGGAAAGAAACACCCTGGAACTTGCCTGAAAGGAATGGGAGATTGTTATAAGTGTGGAGGAAAAGGGCACAAAGTACGTGACTGCAAGGGTAAGAAAATGGTTTTAAATGTACAATGCTTCATTTGCAAGGAGTTTGGACACTACGCGAACCTATGTCCCAGTCATCAGACTATGCCGCAAATGATGTTATTGGATAATAATCAAGTTATGATACTACCACAGATGAAGAGGAATGATTAGAGTTCTTATGTTGATTATGTCAATTGAGCTTTGTATCAACAATGTACTTGTTATAATAATTATGGAGTATATAAGGATTGTACTGCAGTACTATTTCATTAAGGACTTGAGATTGTGTGGAACAAAGAAAAGTGACTCATTATCAGGATAGATTTTTTGAAAATATATGGTTGAGAGAATGATAAACCCTAATATAGTTCTAATACTGAGGTAGTGATTTTGGAATAATACATGATTGTTTTGGATAAATTATATTGGATATTTTTGACTACCTTGGAACTGATTAATGATTTGTATATTCCATCATTGTTGGGGTTTAAAACATTTTTGGATTAATGAAGTATATCCAGCATTCTATATGGAATAAGGGAGCATGAATGTAATCAATAAGGAATATGGTAATTCAGGATGTTTCAGTGTATTAAAAGAATACATGATGAAGGTATTCATATGCTATTATGGGGTAAAAAGAATCTACATTATGCTTACCTTCCTTATAAATGTTGGACTATGAGTTTGGACAGAAGTATTTTGGATAGTTCTAGTTTGGATTATTTTGGATTGCCATAAAAGGACAACCCGGAGGTCGGGCGGCAACCCGTCGCGTCCGGCAAGGCTGCGAGACTTGAACCCGCAACCGAAGGGCAACAAGGGTGTATCACCTACCACTGGCCCACGAGATGTCCTGGATTAAATAATGTAGTTTTTATTAAAAGATCTTTTAGATGAATTATAAATTCTTTTATTTTGGAACCCTATACGAATAGTGTAAATAGAATTTTTTTTTCTATTAGAGTGAAAGATGAGTTTGTGGTAGAAATTTATTAATGGATAAAAAACTAATTATAAAGTAAGTATATCTCCTTATGATCTTAGCCAATCTCATAAATAAATTCCTCAATATTAAGAAAAGAAACTTAGAACAAAAATGTTGTCCTAGATGGTACCTTAAATCATCACTAATTTATGGCTTTGGGATTGTTGGCCTTTTCATAGCCATGTTCTCTACCACTCTCCATCAGATAATTGATGGTTAGATTTCTCTTCCATATCCATATTTTCCTACATGGAACCCTAGTATGTGTTATTTTCGGTAATCTTCATACTTTCCACTCTTTATTTTAAATAGAGGCCTCATTAATTCATTTTTCGATGTGGGATTTCAACTAAGATATTTTGAAACGTCAAAAATGTGTTATCCTAATACCCTATGTTTTGTTGAACCGATGGTATTTCAAATCATCATAGATTGATGAATTTAAGGACCTCAATTATACACTTGTTTGTGATTGATGACCTCAATCACTACCTATAAATATTTACGTTTTTCCTCCGATTATATGTCTCTAATTTCCACCAATGTTCTCTTAATCGAGATCATAATTTGGTGGTGACCCTTTGATTTCTCTTTTCCTCATATTAATACTAAATTTTAGTAACCCAATTTCCGATGTGGGTTTCCCAAAAATATATTTTCTACTTTCAACCTTTTATCTTCGAAGAACAATTTCAAATTGCGAGGACGCAATTTATTGAAGGAGGGGAGAATGTAACACCCCAGGATTTCAGAGTGTGTTATTTCTTAAAAATAATTCAATAACTTGCACTACACGCAACACCGAGTTCAATCACACCATTAAAAGAGGTCATGAATAGTATTAACTACATTTTGAACTTTATAAAATCCTTATAATTTTAGAATCCCTATTATGAGTTTCTTAGTCATAATGCAAGAACAAATTCATTTTCAGTATTTCACTTTTATCAACTTCTAATAGTGAAACCTTTTTAAATACAATATTTTAAACTTTTTGACTAAATGGAGACATCAAAAAATTTAAAATGAAACATCCCAAGCGTCCACGATACGCTTTCCTTTGGATAAAACAGTAGCGTGTGTTGTACGCAACTTCGAGTTCTAACACACCGTAACCAATCAAACTAGCTGTTATGAATAGTAATACCTAATTTTTGAAGTTATATATATTTTATATTTTAAAATGGACTTCATTTTTGGATTCGGAATATCAAATTTAGCCTAAGGTGAAATTTTGGTACTTTTCGGATAACTTTCATATTTTGATGAATAGTGAAAATTACTAAATTTTAATTAAAAACAACTTTTTTAATCAAAATAATTAATAGTGATAAATTATTAATTTGAGTGGTTTTAAAGTATATTTAGAATATATTTTTACTATTTAATATAATGTTGGTCATTGGACATAATTTTACAATTAAACCGAACATAAACAAGTGTCAATCTTTTGATAGTTATTATCTCTTAAAAACACGCTTTTTGTTTTGACAGCGGGAATTAATTTTAAATTAATTTCTGCCACTTCTGTGTTTAGAATTTAGGAAAATGGATTCCATATATGGAATCAGGATGTTCAAATTGTGTAAATAGGTAACTTTTATTTTTAGACATTTTGAATAATTACTGCGGTAAATATTTTATTTACCATGGTTAAGGGTAAATTCGGTAAATAAGGGTTAAAAAAATAATATTATAATAATACTAAATTACCCTAAAACGTGTCTTAACCCTATTGGTTGATAAATGGTCGACCATGGGCATCTTTGTGTCAATTTTGGGACCCCATGGATCCACTTGTAAGTGATAATGACACTTTATTTTAATTAAGTCAAAATGAATACAAAAATGACACAAGCATATATCTTTTAGAAAAACAATTGTTACATAGAGTTATATAAGTTGGATTTTAGATTATAAATATTAATTAGAAAGATAAAAAGAATTCCTACATAATGATATTTTATTTATAATTTTTAGACATTAAATAATTTATTTTATTTGTGACACAATGATGATGCAGTAATTACTATAATAGTGAAAAATTAAAATAATTGATATTATAAATACCCAAAAAAAATATAATATGAAACTTTTAATGAATTAAAATAATTTTCTAGGATAATATGATATATTAGGATTGATTTAATTGACTTTGTTCGAAGTAATCAATCTGTTATGAGTTTCACAAAAATCAACTATTGAATAGTGTCAAAATTGACATAAAAGAGTTCTTAAAACAAATATTATATTATTAATTGATATTAAATTCCTAAAAATCTAAGGTTTGGCCAAGAGACTTATATCAGGATAGGTTCATCATTAATGGACCACTTGGGGGTCGCTTGGATGTATATAGTAAGTTTATTAACCATATTATATAAAAATACAAAGAGACATTGTAAAAGTGAAACTAATTAACTTAGCGTTAATACTTAAAGATAAGGTTAATATAAGTACCCAAACCTGTCTAAATTCTATTGGATGAGTTGTTTTCGACCTATCCCCACCTCATCCTTTGAATAGTCAACTTTGGAGCCTTTATAAACCGAATAAGAATTTATTATAAATTAATATTTCTAGCTTTTCCAAAGGTGCCCCTCACCCCTCTTATAAAAGGGCACTCCTCCTTCTCATTTCTTCACACCTTCAAAGCCTTTTGGTTCGGCCAAACTCTGCCCAAATACTCTCCCAACATCCCTCAATACAACCTAGAGGCCTTAGTTTGATCAGAAATCCAACCTAAGGAGCCCTTTTGATCAAATCAAAAGGAAGAACCCGAAGAAGAGGTAATGATTTCACCACCCTTTTCTAAGTTCATTTCTTCTTCCACTTCTACTTCCTTTGTTCTTACCATTCTGAAATAATAACTCCAGTATCTCACATATACTGTGATGTTATTATAAATATGGTACAATCATATTCAGTATTCTATCCACCCTTTGAATAACATGTCACCATACGTGCGTACGTACGGCTTACCGTCTCCACGTCGTGGTGTAATTGTTATTCAATATAATATTATTTGGATGGGTATAATAATGATGTGTAACTCATGTAAATAATAAATATAACATGTTAATGATTCTGTATATATGATATACCATCCATTTATATATTATTTTAATATCAAAAGAATGATATTGTCGCTCGTGCGTACGTACGGACTACCGTCTCCACGAACGCGATGAGATTCATTCTCCATCGTAACCATTAAAGCGTAATTATCATTTTCTGATTTAAAAATGATGTTTAAGGACTTGATATCATTCTGGATATGAATAATATACAACCTATCCTTTACAAACATGTCTTACGTAACAAAACATATAAAAGAAAATGAGTAAGTTAACTCCCGAAACGACGATAATTCTAAGATATTATTAACAAATCAATGTTAAAAGATCATATATGATATCATATTAATATATATGATTCTTGTATAATTTAATAACAACTATTTCACCATTATACAGGAGGTTAACCTACCCCAACCAAGGAAAAAGTACAAGGTAAGGGTTATTTCACAATCTCTTCATTATCCGAGGTTGTTTATACGTAATAATCTACTGGGATCTCTTTATCATCCACATCCATGTTTCTTCGAAATGTATTTCAAAACATATTTATTATTTACAAGAATATGGGTTAAATTCATTTATACCCTTGTTTGACTTTTTGTAAGAGGTTTATAAAGGAATCTTTCCGTCGTTTTCAAAACAAGGTCCTTTTTGACCTTTTCGACAGAATTAAGATAAGAATGTTTTTTTACTTATACGGCGGGTGCGGTTATTTTCCGCCGTTATAAAATCGTCAAAGCTTTCCTTACAAGCTTAAAAGAATATTTTCAAGAAAATGTTTTATTTTATATGGCTCTTAAATGATTTCAAAAATAGAAAGAGATATTTCTCTAAAAAGTGTTTTGATTTCATCTATGTCAACATCCTTTAATGGATTTTACGCTTATTTGAAGTTGATTTATTATAATACAAAACTTCTATATTGTATTGAAGGTTTTGTGATATGTTTGACTGTGGATGTGCTATTTTATACCATTCATAGTTTATGGTGAAACTATTGACATTTCGTATGCTAGTTTTAATCCGAATGTTTATGTTATATTTCAAACTTTTCTTCAGATGAATGTGCTAAACAAGTATGTTCCGGGTTGGGGACCGGTAAAAGTAAGCCCTCCAGGTTGGGGACTGGTTAAAGTAAGCCCTCCAGGTTAGGTACTGGTAAAAGTATGCCCTCCGGGTTGGTGTCCGGTTATTAGAGGCACTCCGGGTTGGTGTCCGGTTATTAGAGGCACTCCGGGTTGGTGTCCGGTTATTAGAGGCACTCCGGGTTGGGTTCCGGTTAGAAGTAACCCCTAGGTCTTGGGATGAGGCCTAGACAATGAAATTAACGTTTGACATTATGCATTCCAACATTATGAAAGTGGTTATTGATTTTTGCATGTGATTATTCGATTAGTAGAATATCCATGTGAACAAGTAAATGGAATTATTTCATTTTACTTTTGCCATACTATGTTGAAGTTCAATTTTAAAAGGCTTTTGTTTTAGTAATTCATTGCCTTAAATGTTTATGCTTATTTTGAATGTTCCGCTATATTGTTATCCTTACTGGGCATTTGAGCTCACCCCATTTCTATGTTTTATTTTTCCCAGGTAGTGAAGAAGTAAATTATGATTGACTTGCAGGGATATTACGAGGGGTTTATAGTGTGGATTATGGAGACAATTTGTTGTTGTAGTAGTTTTTCATTTAATGATGTAATGTAAAACTTATGAATATATCTAGTGTTTCCAAGGCTACTAAACCAATCGGTCTTTCGAGATTTGATCTTTCTTGTGATCATGCCAATGTTACGAAGTAATGCACCGACTCTGGGCAACTGGGATCGGGGCGTTACAGTTGGTATCAGAGGAAGTTTAGTACAAACCTTGGAAGCTAGATTTAGATAAACTCTGATTAGAGCACGTAGACCTAAGATGAACTTTGAGGATTAGTATAGAAGAACTTCCTAGAATTTTGGTATTGTAGAGATTTTGTGAGTTTTCCAAGCAATACATCCCTGTCTGGATACGAGCAGGTAGAGGCGGCTCTGGCACAGATGTACCTAGGGGTAAAACCCGAAAACACCGCTTTGAGCTAGACTCGAACGGGAACTGGTGCACGACAACGGGCCTTGCTGCACTCTTGGTTACGACACTCCCGGGGGATATGCTTAGGATAACTCTCATTTTCTTTACAAATCATTTTGAAGGGATTATGAGTATATACTTCCTCAAAGAAAACATTCTTATGATTATGGATTATATCCATAAATAGTCCAATTTATGTTAGGTGTTTTATAAGTATGGGATTATGTATTTTGATTCATAAACTGATCTAATTTATGCCATTGTTTAGAAATGGCGCCCAGTAGAAGGAATGAGAACTCCAGAAATGCACATGATCCAAAGAGAAGGAAGGATCATATCTTTCATGGTCTTAATCTAGAATTGATAAGAGAAATAGTCTCCCATGTATTATCATCATATGAAGAAATAATATCATGTGTTGATAAGATATGTAAAGATTTTACTGAGTCCTATGGCTTTGAAGGGAAGCAAGAGAAGAAAAGGATGGAAGAGAGAAAGATGGATAAAGGGAAGAGGGAAAAGAAGAATTTTCCCATATGTGGTAACTGTGGAAAGAAACACCCTGGAACTTGCCTGAAAGGAATGGGAGTTTGTTATAAGTGTGGAGGAAAAGGGCACAAAGTACGTGACTGCAAGGGTAAGAAAATGGTTTTAAATGTACAATGCTTCATTTGCAAGGAGTTTGGACACTACGCGAACCTATGTCCCAGTCATCAGACTATGCCGCAAATGATGTTATTGGATAATAATCAAGTTATGATACTACCACAGATGAAGAGGAATGATTAGAGTTCTTATGTTGATTATGTCAATTGAGCTTTGTATCAACAATGTACTTGTTATAATAATTATGGAGTATATAAGGATTGTACTGCAGTACTATTTCATTAAGGACTTGAGATTGTGTGGAACAAAGAAAAGTGACTCATTATCAGGATAGATTTTTTGAAAATATATGGTTGAGAGAATGATAAACCCTAATATAGTTCTAATACTGAGGTAGTGATTTTGGAATAATACATGATTGTTTTGGATAAATTATATTGGATATTTTTGACTACCTTGGAACTGATTAATGATTTGTATATTCCATCATTGTTGGGGTTTAAAACATTTTTGGATTAATGAAGTATATCCAGCATTATATATGGAATAAGGGAGCATGAATGTAATCAATAAGGAATATGGTAATTCAGGATGTTTCAGTGTATTAAAAGAATACATGATGAAGGTATTCATATGCTATTATGGGGTAAAAAGAATCTACATTATGCTTACCTTCCTTATAAATGTTGGACTATGAGTTTGGACAGAATTATTTTGGATAGTTCTAGTTTGGATTATTTTGGATTGCCATAAAAGGACAACCCGGAGGTCGGGCGGCAACCCGTCGCGTCCGGCAAGGCTGCGAGACTTGAACCCGCAACCGAAGGGCAACAAGGGTGTATCACCTACCACTGGCCCACGAGATGTCCTGGATTAAATAATGTAGTTTTTATTAAAAGATCTTTTAGATGAATTATAAATTCTTTTATTTTGGAACCCTATACGAATAGTGTAAATAGAATTTTTTTTTCTATTAGAGTGAAAGATGAGTTTGTGGTAGAAATTTATTAATGGATAAAAAACTAATTATAAAGTAAGTATATCTCCTTATGATCTTAGCCAATCTCATAAATAAATTCCTCAATATTAAGAAAAGAAACTTAGAACAAAAATGTTGTCCTAGATGGTACCTTAAATCATCACTAATTTATGGCTTTGGGATTGTTGGCCTTTTCATAGCCATGTTCTCTACCACTCTCCATCAGATAATTGATGGTTAGATTTCTCTTCCATATCCATATTTTCCTACATGGAACCCTAGTATGTGTTATTTTCGGTAATCTTCATACTTTCCACTCTTTATTTTAAATAGAGGCCTCATTAATTCATTTTTCGATGTGGGATTTCAACTAAGATATTTTGAAACGTCAAAAATGTGTTATCCTAATACCCTATGTTTTGTTGAACCGATGGTATTTCAAATCATCATAGATTGATGAATTTAAGGACCTCAATTATACACTTGTTTGTGATTGATGACCTCAATCACTACCTATAAATATTTACGTTTTTCCTCCGATTATATGTCTCTAATTTCCACCAATGTTCTCTTAATCGAGATCATAATTTGGTGGTGACCCTTTGATTTCTCTTTTCCTCATATTAATACTAAATTTTAGTAACCCAATTTCCGATGTGGGGTTTCCCAAAAATATATTTTCTACTTTCAACCTTTTATCTTCGAAGAACAATTTCAAATTGCGAGGACGCAATTTATTGAAGGAGGGGAGAATGTAACACCCCAGGATTTCAGAGTGTGTTATTTCTTAAAAATAATTCAATAACTTGCACTACACGCAACACCGAGTTCAATCACACCATTAAAAGAGGTCATGAATAGTATTAACTACATTTTGAACTTTATATAATCCTTATAATTTTAGAATCCCTATTATGAGTTTCTTAGTCATAATGCAAGAACAAATTCATTTTCAGTATTTCACTTTTATCAACTTCTAATAGTGAAACCTTTTTAAATACAATATTTTAAACTTTTTGACTAAATGGAGACATCAAAAAATTTAAAATGAAACATCCCAAGCGTCCACGATACGCTTTCCTTTGGATAAAACAGTAGCGTGTGTCGTACGCAACTTCGAGTTCTAACACACCGTAACCAATCAAACTAGCTGTTATGAATAGTAATACCTACTTTTTGAAGTTATATATATTTTATATTTTAAAATGGACTTCATTTTTGGATTCGGAATATCAAATTTAGCCTAAGGTGAAATTTTGGTACTTTTCGGATAACTTTCATATTTTGATGAATAGTGAAAATTACTAAATTTTAATTAAAAACAACTTTTTTAATCAAAATAATTAATAGTGATAAATTATTAATTTGAGTGGTTTTAAAGTATATTTAGAATATATTTTTACTATTTAATATAATGTTGGTCATTGGACATAATTTTACAATTAAACCGAACATAAACAAGTGTCAATCTTTTGATAGTTATTATCTCTTAAAAACACGCTTTTTGTTTTGACAGCGGGAATTAATTTTAAATTAATTTCTGCCACTTCTGTGTTTAGAATTTAGGAAAATGGATTCCATATATGGAATCAGGATGTTCAAATTGTGTAAATAGGTAACTTTTATTTTTAGACATTTTGAATAATTACTGCGGTAAATATTTTATTTACCATGGTTAAGGGTAAATTCGGTAAATAAGGGTTAAAAAAATAATATTATAATAATACTAAATTACCCTAAAACGTGTCTTAACCCTATTGGTTGATAAATGGTCGACCATGGGCATCTTTGTGTCAATTTTGGGACCCCATGGATCCACTTGTAAGTGATAATGACACTTTATTTTAATTAAGTCAAAATGAATACAAAAATGACACAAGCATATATCTTTTAGAAAAACAATTGTTACATAGAGTTATATAAGTTGGATTTTAGATTATAAATATTAATTAGAAAGATAAAAAGATTTCCTACATAATGATATTTTATTTATAATTTTTAGACATTAAATAATTTATTTTATTTGTGACACAATGATGATGCAGTAATTACTATAATAGTGAAAAATTAAAATAATTGATATTATAAATACCCAAAAAAAATATAATATGAAACTTTTAATGAATTAAAATAATTTTCTAGGATAATATGATATATTAGGATTGATTTAATTGACTTTGTTCGAAGTAATCAATCTGTTATGAGTTTCACAAAAATCAACTATTGAATAGTGTCAAAATTGACATAAAAGAGTTCTTAAAACAAATATTATATTATTAATTGATATTAAATTCCTAAAAATCTACGGTTTGGCCAAGAGACTTATATCAGGATAGGTTCATCATTAATGGACCACTTGGGGGTCGCTTGGATGTATATAGTAAGTTTATTAACCATATTATATAAAAATACAAAGAGACATTGTAAAAGTGAAACTAATTAACTTAGAGTTAATACTTAAAGATAAGGTTAATATAAGTACCCAAACCTGTCTAAATTCTATTGGATGAGTTGTTTTCGACCTATCCCCACCTCATCCTTTGAATAGTCAACTTTGGAGCCTTCAGAAACCGAATATGAATTTATTATAAATTAATATTTCTAGCTTTTCCAAAGGTGCCCCTCACCCCTCTTATAAAAGGGCACTCCTCCTTCTCATTTCTTCACACCTTCAAAGCCTTTTGGTTCGGCCAAACTCTGCCCAAATACTCTCCCAACATCCCTCAATACAACCTAGAGGCCTTAGTTTGATCAGAAAGCCAACCTAAGGTGCCCTTTTGATCAAATCAAAAGGAAGAACCCGAAGAAGAGGTAATGATTTCACCACCCTTTTCTAAGTTCATTTCTTCTTCCACTTCTTCTTCCTTTGTTCTTACCATTCTGAAATAATAACTCCAGTATCTCACATATACTGTGATGTTATTATAAATATGGTACAATCATATTCAGTATTCTATCCACCCTTTTAATAACATGTCACCATACGTGCGTACGTACGGCTTACCGTCTCCACGTCGTGGTGTAATTGTTATTCAATATAATATTATTTGGATGGGTATAATAATGATGTGTAACTCATGTAAATAATAAATATAACATGTTAATGATTCTGTATATATGATATACCATCCATTTATATATTATTTTAATATCAAAAGAATGATATTGTCGCTCGTGCGTACGTACGGACTACCGTCTCCACGAACGCGATGAGATTCATTCTCCATCGTAACCATTAAAGCGTAATTATCATTTTCTGATTTAAAAATGATGTTTAAGGACTTGATATCATTCTGGATATGAATAATATACAACCTATCCTTTACAAACATGTCTTACGTAACAAAACATATAAAAGAAAATGAGTAAGTTAACTCCCGAAACGACGATAATTCTAAGATATTATTAACAAATCAATGTTAAAAGATCATATATGATATCATATTAATATATATGATTCTTGTATAATTTAATAACAACTATTTCACCATTATACAGGAGGTTAACCTACCCCAACCAAGGAAAAAGTACAAGGTAAGGGTTATTTCACAATCTCTTCATTATCCGAGGTTGTTTATACGTAATAATCTACTGGGATCTCTTTATCATCCACATCCATGTTTCTTCGAAATGTATTTCAAAACATATTTATTATTTACAAGAATATGGGTTAAATTCATTTATACCCTTGTTTGACTTTTTGTAAGAGGTTTATAAAGGAATCTTTCCATCGTTTTCAAAACAAGGTCCTTTTTGACCTTTTCGACAGAATTAAGATAAGAATGTTTTTTTTACTTATACGGCGGGTGCGGTTATTTTCCGCCGTTATAAAATCGTCAAAGCTTTCCTTACAAGCTTACAAGAATATTTTCAAGAAAATGTTTTATTTTATATGGCTCTTAAATGATTTCAAAAATAGAAAGAGATATTTCTCTAAAAAGTGTTTTGATTTCATCTATGTCAACATCCTTTAATGGATTTTACGCTTATTTGAAGTTGATTTATTATAATACAAAACTTCTATATTGTATTGAAGGTTTTGTGATATGTTTGACTGTGGATGTGCTATTTTATACCATTCATAGTTTATGGTGAAACTATTGACATTTCGTATGCTAGTTTTAATCCGAATGTTTATGTTATATTTCAAACTTTTCTTCAGATGAATGTGCTAAACAAGTATGTTCCGGGTTGGGGACCGGTAAAAGTAAGCCCTCCAGGTTGGGGACTGGTTAAAGTAAGCCCTCCAGGTTAGGGACTGGTAAAAGTATGCCCTCCGGGTTGGTGTCCGGTTATTAGAGGCACTCCGGGTTGGTGTCCGGTTATTAGAGGCACTCCGGGTTGGTGTCTGGTTATTAGAGGCACTCCGGGTTGGGTTCCGGTTAGAAGTAACCCCTAGGTCTTGG
This sequence comes from Viscum album, assembly GCA_963277665.1. Classification (NCBI taxonomy): domain Eukaryota; kingdom Viridiplantae; phylum Streptophyta; class Magnoliopsida; order Santalales; family Viscaceae; genus Viscum; species Viscum album. Next base: position 603,841,095 of record OY728166.1, read on the forward strand.
GATGAGGCCTAGACAATGAAATTAACGTTTGACATTATGCATTCCAACATTATGAAAGTGGTTATTGATTTTTGCATGTGATTATTCGATTAGTAGAATATCCATGTGAACAAGTAAATGGCATTATTTCATTTTACTTTTGCAATACTATGTTGAAGTTCAATTTTAAAAGGCTTTTGTTTTAGTAATTCATTGCCTTAAATGTTTATGCTTATTTTGAATGTTTTGCTATATTGTTATCCTTACTGGGCATTTGAGCTCACCCCTTTTCTATGTTTTATTTTTCCCAGGTAGTGAAGAAGTAAATTATGATTGACTTGCAGGGATATTACGAGGGGTTTATAGTGTGGATTATGGAGACAATTTGTTGTTGTAGTAGTTTTTCGTTTAATGATGTAATGTAAAACTTATGAATATATCTAGTGTTTCCAAGGCTACTAAACCAATCGGTCTTTCGAGATTTGATCTTTCTTGTGATCATGCCAATGTTACGAAGTAATGCACCGACTCTGGGCAACTGGGGTCGGGGCGTTACAATTTCTATTATATACCATGTTATGGTATTAATGACTATTGCGTGGGGGGGTCCATTTTCATTTTGATTTATTATTAAAAAACTAATATATTGTATTTAAACAATACTAAAAGTTTCACCCAAAATAAACTTATTACACATGATGTATATATAGAGGTTCGGGTCACTAATGTCACGAACCAACCCGGGTCGTCCCTGATCTGGCCATCCGAGAGGTTCTGCGACATGGCCCATGAGGCGTTCCAAATACTCTTGAGCTAGCGAAAATAACCATTGAAGAAATAGAAGATAATTTGGAATGATTTCTCCTAGTGAAAATAAATAATGTAGTGGAAAAAGTAGAATAACATAAAGTAAATAAACAACACGAAAAGAGGTAATGACCAACAACAACCAACTAACTTGCCCACGACTGACACTCCTCTTGACTTTGAGAGTAGCTCCCCAAATCCTAAAAAACTTTCTCCCAAGGCGGGCAAGCTCAAGTTGATCCTACAACAGATAATAAAATAATAAAACACTATAGGTGTAAGTATTAAATCTCTATAGGCATGTCCAGAAAAACTATTCCCTCTGAACTACCCTTAAATAAATAATTAACGAATTTCAGTGTTGAATAGAATTGTATAAAATATCGGTTTCCACACACACTTTCATTTATAAAACAAGTAACGGTCCATTTTTCTTTTTAATTTAAAAAAAATCAATATTTTAAAGGAACACGTGAATTGAATTTTAAAACCTTTTTTATTCCATTTCCTTTAGTGTGTTTTATGTGTTGTGTGTGGTTTTCCAGTGGTTCTCATAATGCCTATCAGTTGGCCATTATGCCAACGGTATCGGGTTCATGTTGCGGGAAGGTGATATAAATCCTTCTCAGGAAGGGGACAGTTCCTGCCAAGTGTTATCAGGGACAGTCTGAGGTGGGATCCTATTATCTTCCTGGGGTGGAGTTTTGCTATATACCAGAGGGCTGGGATCATGCATGGACAAGTTTGTCAGTCTTTAGTCCCACTCGGTTCATTACAACTAATATCCTAGATATATCATAATTATCTTATATCCATGGATAATACTGCTACAAAATAAATTCTTACTTTTGAATGAGATTAACAACCCAATTGTATACAATAAAAAATGTTCCTTTTTTACACATGGTGGTATAACCTCTCACATTCAGCCTTAAGATACTATTTCATTTGTTTTATATTATTTATTTATTATAATTATTACAAATTGAAATTTATATTTTTATGATTGGTGATGATTATGGGATATGTGACATGGGATGAGCCAGTCTAATCTCACTGTCGATGCTGTCAAAGATAATGTGATTTTGACCATTTAGGAAGGATATGGAATCGGCCCACTCGTGAAGAATCATAAATCATATTTTTTAGTTTTAATTTTAAATATATATTTTTGATGATCAAATAATTTGAATATGTGATTAAAATTTGGTTACTAAATAAATGAAATACGACATAGTCACTAAAACCATTTGAAAGATGTGGTTCACTAACGTATGATTGCATGCTTCACTCGGGTATTAGGCCAATCAAATTTGGATTTTCGAGAACTAACCAATTCTTAATAGGGTATTAAAGGATCATCATTCAAAGATAGATTCTGCTGAATATGATGTGGTAAAAAGGAGACATGGTTTTTTAGTGTTCTTACTATTAAAGGATGAGATGGTGATGGGTCTGTGACGATCACCAGTGCTAGACATCAACTATTTATATTAGTGATTCTCTAATGATTGATCAATTGGATAAATAATTTTTCAAATATTCTATTAAAATATCAAATAAAGGATTGATAGTGTTGAATCTAATTCGAAGGTTGGTGGTAGGTTGATCATTTATTAATTGAACATTTTAATTTTTCACATCTTATGTTTGGGAGTAATTAGAAAAATTTAATGTTATGTTTATATTATTTAAAGATTAAGGGTTTTATTTTTTTATTTGATTCATTTATCTCTATTGATATGATTTTATTCCTGCGATTACTTACATGAAATTTATGGGTATGTTAAGGAACCTACTATTGAGGAAGGTAGGGTGTTGGAATTTTGTGAGTTAATGAATAATTTCTATTAAATACCACAAATATAATAATTAAAAAAAGAGTATATTTGAAATTTAAATATTATTTCATTGAAATAGATTTAGATGAAAGTGGGAGAAAAATTTATAATGTATTTATTCATAAATTTTGGGAGATAGATATACCTCTACTGGAATATTCCTATATGGGGCAGGTTTAGAAAATAACAATCATCGTGGGATCTCAATATTGAGTAGACGCTTATGAAAATACTTCCCATCATACTTTTCTTCCTTCACCTATTGATGTAATGTTATGTAACACCTTTCTTATATTAATAATTTATTTTATTTTTGAATAATTCTTGAGTGGTAAAATTTTTTTTATTGTAAATTTATTTAACTTACAATTGTGTGATATTTTTAAAATTGATATTAATATCTTGATTTTAAATTTTTAATGGATATTGTTTTAGATTAACATCAAATTAATCTAATTATTGGACAATCTATTTGACTTAGATTTTGATTTCAGGTTTTTTATCATTGAATTGGATTATAATTTTAAAAAAAGGAAATATTTTTAAACAAAAAACTAAAAATTTCTCTTTTGTTTCATTATTGATTATCTCTGACCCATATTATATAATTTTAATGATCATTACATTTTCAAGATATCTTCATATTCTATTCATGATTTTTTCTTAATAAAATTAATCAATTTTAATAGAACATGATTTAAGTTCCGTTTTATTATTTTCGTTCATGAAAATCATCCATGAAAGGCTTTTATGTTGTCTAATAAACTATCCCATAGTATACTAATAGTCATTTGGTTTTGGATTATTATAATTCAAGGACATAGAATAATTTTCCAAAACAAATTGAAATGTTATCACGTTCGTGATTAGTATTTCATGATGTTTTCATTCAATGACCTCAGTGGTAGAGCCCTTCATAGTTACACTATGTTTTTAATCATATAATACTTTGAATGATATTATTCTATAACATTGAGTACATGTACATGAAGCTACTAATTGGGAAAAGGTGATGTTTTAAAAATATAGATAAAATGTTATACATGGGGTTTATTTGATAAATGTAAATAGAAATTTAAATCCATTCATTATGTACAATAAAAATTTGAGTGGGGTATATAGGTAGAATCTAATGGTTCAATGTAATTTTTAGAGTTTCTAATACAGCGGCGAAAAACTAAAAATATGATAAACAACGTAACTATCCATAAAACCAAAAAATTGACGGAATGACTAATTCCATTATCATGAGGGTGAAATGAAATTGATATTGAAATATCTATAGGAATATGGATTACTATTTCTATACATCAATATTGAAATCCTGTGATTCTATCAGTTGGGCAATTCTTAAATGTTAATTACATCGAATGACATGAAACAAATTACGTGTACGTGAAGGATACCACACCTTCATAGCTTCATGAATAAGAAGGAACCCTCATGAACAATATGTTATTAGAAGATTCATTCAATATTCTTCCAGATCAGAAATTATGAGGATTATTCATCAATACAATGATATTTATATAAGTGAAGTATAATGTAATTTTGGATTCCAAATAATAGTATATAGAGTTTTGTTGAAGAGACTATATGTGATGGAATTTCTATTATGTACCCTAGTATGGTAGCAGTGACTATGGGGGGGGGGGTTAATTTTCCTTTTGATTTTTTATTACACCAACTTATATATCATATTTAAACAACACTAAAAGATTCGCCCAAAATCTACAGAGAACAAGTGATGTATATATAGTGATTCTGGTCACTAATGTCTTGAATCAACCCTGGTCGACGCTGAACTGGTCACCCGAGCTGGTCCGTGACATGGAACTTGAGGTGTTGTCAATCCTCTAGGGTTAATGAAAAGCACCAGGGAAGAAATAGAATAAAATTGGAAATGATTTCTCCTAGTGAAAATAAATTAAGTTGTGAAAAAAAGAATAATGAAAAGTAAATAAACAATATGAAAAGAAGGAATGACCAACAACAACCAACTAACATTCTCTTGATCGAAACTACTCTTGAATCCGAGTGTCTCTTTCCAATCAACAACCAACTCTTACCCATAGTGAGCATGGTCAATTCGAACCTGCAATAGAAACTATGAACTAGAAAACACTATATGCATGAGTATTAAAACTCAATAGGTGTTCCCAACAGACTATTCCCAATGCACTACCCTTAAATAATTAATTTACTAATTCCAGCTATGAACTAAATTATATAAAATATGGGTTTATACAGACACTCTTTCATTTCTAAAACAAGTAACTGTCCATTTCCATTTTTTATTTAAAAATAGGTTTAATGTTAAAAAGGAACCGGTGAATTGCATTTTAAAACATTTTTTATTCCTTTACCCATAGTGTATTTTTTGTGTTATTTGTGGATTTCCAATAGTTCTTGTAAAGCTTCTCGGATGGAATTTAAGCCTATGGTAATGGGTTCGAGTTGAGGGGGAGGCAAATTAAATCCTTATCTGGCAGTAGACAGTTCCCGCCATGTGTTATCTAGGAATGTCTGATGTGGGGGCATGTTTTCTTCTTGAGGGTGGGGGTCTGCTCTCTACCAGAGGGCTGGGCTCAGGCGTGGTTGAGTTCATCAGGCATTTGGCCCACTGAGATCATTACAACTAAAATCTTAGTCATATATTCAGTATCTTATACCCATTTAAGAGACTGGTAGATACTGAATCCTTTCTTTTGAATGAGAGAAACAACCTAATAACATGGAAATAAAAATGCACCCTTTTCCACCGAGTGGTATAACCAATCACTTTTGAATGTGTCAGAGCCTACCTTCCATTTGTTTGGTAGGAATTGTAGATCAAAGAATTTTGATGTGATGAATAAACTAATGACTTAATTTGAATGATATATCATTAAACCAAATCCAAAAAATACAAATAGGATTTAGGAAGTATTATAATAAAAAACTAATAAAAAACTAATGAAATAGTATCTTGAGGAGATGACGAAAAAATTTATTGATTCTAGTGATATTTGATCACATTGTTGGATGAATATAAAGGTCATTAAGATATCCAGTTATCATTTTGGAACAATAGATGTGGTATATGTTTGGAGATCAATTTTCAATGAAACAAGAAATGAATTTTGATGCCCATGTCAAATTAATCATCTACACTAGTACATGCTTTATTATACTTCCTGAAATCTCCAGAAACATTTAAACAATGATCTAGAAGATTGTGTCCATGTACAATGTATGAAAAAAATGTTTTACTACTTAATAATAAAATAATATTCTCGTTACCTTATTTCTTGATGTTGGGTTAAAATCATAAGACAACCGAACTACTATTTATTAAGGAAATATGAAATGAAAATATTAACATATTAAAAATAAATATTTTAAAAATTCAATATTTCAGAATAATTGAAATAAGAGTATAAATTTATAGATTAAAAATGATGTAGAATTTCTTGAATAATAGTTCATCTTATTAAATGAAATCCATATTAGCATATGTCAAAATAATCTACAATTTGTTTAAATAATATTTAAATTATATTTCATTATTAATTAATAAATACTGAACAAATTAATTTATTTTAAGCAAATTACCGAAAATTATGAAAATAAAAAATAATTAAGAATATTTTTACTAACAGTTAGACATTACCTACCTTTGAATATAGATATCTTTTAGACATTACACAGAATTTGAAATTTTCAAAAGTGGAAAAATAGAATTTTACCTACCATTAAATTTATTAATCAAAATAAAATGATTTTAGAAAAAGAAAAAACAATTCTAGGAATCTTATTAATAAATGGATTCATTAGAAACATAAAATATTACCAATTATTAGTTTTCCAACATTGAGTAACATAAATATTATTTGGTTCTATAGGTGGATCTTTGAAAAAATAAAATAAAAAAAATGTAATAACCGATGAATGAATAAAACATTTCAAATCTCAATCATGTATAGAAGAATAAATTTACAAAAATATTACTCACCATTGATCTATTGGAAGTGTTTCAGTGACTCAACATTGGTTTCCAACAGTTAGTAAAATTACTAAAAATTGGATTTTTTTCAACGGTGAAAAAAACTCACCTTTGAAAAAAAAACCAACTGTTAAACCATGGAAACAAAATAGATCTAAAAATGTAATGAAAAAACAGAAACAAAAAAAATCTAAATAGTTGTTGTTTCTTATTACAGTTGCCAATGAACTGAACATGAACCCCGTAGATGAGGAATAATATGATCTTGAGATAGTAAACTAGAGTGAGATTAATGAAAAAATAAAAGAAATATTAGAATAAATAGAGAAGTATCAAATATAATAGGATAAAAAATAATAGGGGAACATCAATAAACATAGGAGAACTGGATGTAGGAGGGTGGATGATGATGATGAAAAAACAATATAGAGGAAACACAGTGGGGTAGATAAGTGATATATGAGATTAAAAATAAATCTAGTGGGATAGAAGGAAGGGTTAGTGAAGATATTGGACGACATCGTGAAATGGAAAAAATAACAGATAGTTGAGGTTAGAATTCAGTTAAAAAATATATTCCACATATAATTGCAACCATGGCGTCCAATCTATATATAAGACAAGATACGATAAACATTGGTCGAAATAGAAACATCACATGAACTCTATGGGAAAACAAATCCCATACTATATGGGCACACTCTCAAGAATTATATATGGGCATGGATAGAATTTTCCCAACACTATTATAGAACCATTCCATCATGTGGGCCACCATGGCTACCTCCCATTGGCGCTGACCTCTAGGTCCCCATAAATTTAGGTGAAGGTTTAGCCTAAGTGGTCTGCATAGTAGGGCATATTTTATACCCAACTTAACAAAAAAATACAAGTATAAATGAAAAAAATTATATATAGTAATTAAACCATGTTATTAGGAAAAAAATTTGAAACAAAATAGTAATTAAGTAAATGATATAAAATTTTAATTTAACAAACCAAATGGGAATATACAATAGTTAATACAAAATTACAAACAATCTCCTCCTTTTTTAAATTACAAAATGTATTAATTATATAATTTTCAATCAAAATAAAATAAGAATATTTAATTTTCCATGAATTTATACACCGTGTTTAAATTTATCCAAATTTACCTTAATATGATTTTTTTAAAAAAATTAATAAATATGAAAGAAAAAAAAGTTAAATAATACATTTATATATAATAATAAAAATAGAAAATAATACAATATTGTTGTTTGAAAATGAAATTTTTAAAAATTCTTTTCTATTTATCATTTTCCTATAATATAAATTATCAGTATGAAAGTGAAATATTTAATAATTAACATATAGAACTAGTGTTAAAATTAACAATATTATTTAACGAATAGTAATCAATATATAATTACTAACATTAAATTATATAAGGAATACAAAAAATAATTTAATAGATTTATACAATCATAGACTATTCTTATAAAGATTTCAAATTCTAGTATACCCAATTCAAACTTCATATTCTCAAATTTAATAGAATACAATGGTTTTGTGATAATAATAGTATATTGATTCTCTATTCAAATAAATTATAAACTTATATAAACATAATTTAAATGATCTCTATTAATATTAAATTTAACATCGTTGTTTTAGTTCTTAACCATTGAAGATAATTTTTTGAAATTTAAATAGAACTTTTGTTTCCATATTATGTTGGAATTTAAAAAAAATTAAAATTAAAATCATACAAAATTTTTATTATACAAATAGACCATGAAAAGAAATAGGAGTATCAACATAATAAGCATAAAATAATGAAATGTCAACTAAAAATTATTTCTTATAGCTCATGGAAATTATTATTCTTCCAGATAAGTGATACATACTTGTAGTGCTTTTATTGTCATGACTATATCAACCATTGTAAGAATTAGATTATGGAAATAAATATAAACAATTATTAATAGAATAAAAAAATAAGCACATACAATAACATTGATATACCTAATTACACTTTTTGCAACTTTAAAGAGACATTCTTTATGGTAAGACTGATATCTAGAACACATATATAAAGATATCATAATATTTGGCCTAGAATCAGTACAGAAAAAACTAATTCCTTTCATTCTCTATAAAACATATCACATACAGAATTTCCACATTCAATTACATCCAGTTTATAGTTTGTTCTAATAGCAGTTAACATCATTCTAAAAGAACCATGTCCAAACTTTTTAACAAGCCCATAATCATACATGGCTTGGTTTAATAAAATAACATAATTTCATTGTCTATTTTTTAAACCAAGAAAATATTTAATTTCCCCATTAAACTCATATAAAATTAATATTCATTAACTTTTTTAAACCATTACTATTTTTATAATTTGTAGAACCATAAATTTTGTCATCACCATTATTCTTTATAATTATTATATCATTTGAAAATGTTTGTATGAATAAGGATTGATCAACCGTAACTTTAAAAATCATCTTGAATTAAAAAAATTTGTTATTACAGCTTACCTACCTTGAATATCTAGATTAAGACCTTAAATATTTATAGAAATATTGAAAACATGAATTATAAATTTATTTTTAAAAAATCCTGGTGGTTGTGTAACACGAACCACTTCAAATATTACACCATAAAAAGTCACTTTTGACATAAATTTCAAAAATTATAAAATTTTTAAAACATTCAAAAGATAATAAAATCTGAATGAATTCTAATATTTTAAATGGTGAAAAAAAGTCTTCAAAATCAATACACTCTTCTTAAAGATTTCCTTTGAAATCTAATATCTCAATATTTATATATATATATTAGTATATTCAGTCAATTAATTTAAAAAAATCTATTTGGTCCTTAATGAAATTATGTTCTTTGTATATTTAACATGATTCTATAATTATTTCAATCAAGATATTGAATTTCATCCAGAATATCATTAAAAAACATATAATCATTCAAATCACCAATATTTCTGACAGGAAAAAATTATATACCATGGCAGAATTAGTAGAGAAATTTAAAACAAAATGTGTTGATCTAATTACCGATTAAACAGTCCCTTTAACATTTTACAAAGACAGATATTATGGAGTCTTCCAATTTGATGGATATGATTGAGAAGAGATATTCCCCACCTCAAATGACTTATCAGTACCTTTATGTTTATCTTTATCAATGCTGAATTCATTAAAACAGTTACTATTATCATTGTAATTGTATACTATTTATCATTATATTCAATGAATTTAACAAGAAAATATTCTTCCATTTTTATAGATAATTTATTATATACCCTATAAGGCATATTGTTAAAAGAATATCATAAAGATATACCATCATCAATTTTAGAAAATAATTATTCTATATTATCTTTAGTATTTCAAATATATACAGTATAACCAGAAAAACTAAAATAACCAATTATGGGTTTCTTCTTCATAAATAGATCATATGTAGTTTTCTATAGTTATGGTTAAATTTAAACTATATTTAAGTTATAGAAGGTTATATTAATAGTTTATTCCAGAAAATCTTGGATAGATTCATTCATTAAGCATTGTTATTTCTATTTCTTGAATATTAAATTTTATTACATGCAAAAAAACCATTCTATTGTGGTGTTCTTTGGGTAGAAAAATTATGAAGATATCTATTCATTTAAAAAATAATAACAAATTCATTGTGTACATGTTTTCCTCCTTTATCCCTTGTAATATATGAAATCATGTGGTGTTTTAATTTAATATTTCTTAAAAAAGTAATATTTTTTCAATTTTTAAATTTTAAGAGATATGAAAATAGAACTAGTAAATAAACTAATGTGATCAACAATTACCAAAATATATAATTTAGAACAAAAAACAGTTATCATGGATTAAATAAATAAAGGTGTTTTTGTTCTAGTAGTTTAATAGTATTACCCTTATTTATAGATCTAAATTATTATTTGTGATGATTAATTTTTAAACAAGAACAAAATAAATAATACATATATCAAATTAACATTGAATATTCCCGAAAAGGTTCATGTTTACATAGCTTTTAATACATCTAAATCTGAACATGCCCCGACCTCCTGTGCCACATAATGTGATTGTTATCTAAACAATTTAGGATGTATACATTTTTCTTGGTCAATTATAAAATAATAAAACGATTTAATATTTTCATTTCTATTGGAATGAAATATAACTTTATTTTATTTATATACAATACAATTATTATCATAAATTTTAACATTCTATGAATCATCAAAATGTTGTGATATTATAATTATGTAAGGTTATAATATTTCTACAGATAATTATTTATAAATTATTAAATATGTTATTATAAAAAATAATCTAAATTATATAACCATAAAATTAGAGTTGTCATTGAAAGGGAATGTATATCCATTAAAAGTGTTAATAGATTTCAAACTATAAATTCCACCCTTAATGTTCATTGAGAACCCACTTCCATGCACCACGTTACTTTGGAAACCATCATAAAGGTTTCCTACAAAACAATCTTGAAGAAGATTATTTGGTACCCAGAATAGTTTGGGTCCAACATGATTAGTAGAAAAATATTTAGGAACTCATAATTATTTTTGACATTTTTTGTAGGGAAACTGAGAATAATAATTTCTATAAATTAATGAATTAGTATGGCCTCAATTATGGGTATACATTAAATAACATTCATTTTAATCCCTCTCAATTTATAATTAATAAAACTATCATTTCAACTATTATCATTTAATAAATTAAGAAATATAGTTCTATACATATTAAGAACAAGAATAATATTCCCAAAACACATTTTATCATATTTTGGATTGTTCTTTTCCATTATTAAATAATATTCCCCTTGGCCTTAAACAGAGATAGATAAGGCTTCCATTAGTATTGAAATTTACGTTATATGGTATTCATAATATTTCTAAATAACTTCTAGGTCATCACATATTATCACCTTTGAACAAGATCTTGAATTTTTCAATTTTTAATTTTCATGATTGTTATTCTTTCGTTCCATTTAAATTTTATCTAAATAATAACAAACTAGTTTAAATCTTATATTTCGATATTCATTATTTTCTGAGAGTAAATATGATTTATTTATACATTAATATTTTATATTTAACATTTCTCCATCTACAACCTTTTTCTCATCAATATTACATAAAATTGAATCATTTATTTTATTAAATTATTCAATAATATTCATAATATTTCTTTTCAATTCCATATAATTTTCATCAATTCCCAATGTTTCACTTTGAAATATTTCATTTTGATAAGTTAATTATTTAACATTATTTTCAATATCAAATTCATAAACAAATCTATAATTATTGTAATAGTGTACCTAATTCATAGAATAATCCATCAATCATATATTTTATGATTTGTTTTTCAGTTTCAAAACCAACATCTCTTGAATATGAATCATCTATAAAACTACATCTGGCATGATATTCCATTCTTTTAGCATTCAGTTATTACATGTCATTTACAATTTATTTTAATTTGGGATAGTCCAATTTTATGTGGCCCTTTTTCTTTCACATATCACAAATTAATAAGGAAATATAATATTTACTAGTTTTACCACTTTTAATACCATTTATTTCGTTCTTTTGACAATCTATTCTATGATTCTTCTTAATGTTGTGATACCCTTCATTTATATGTAATCACCTTTGGTGAAATATTAAATTTCATCCTCTTAACATTGTTTTAAGTAATAATTAGAATAATTATTTAAAAATTTTATATTTTATATAAGTTATATACCTTCCATTTTATCATGAACATATACATTTCCATTTTTTCATTTATATCTCGTATTGAAGTATTCATCATATCAATCCATGCTCAGAATAGTTAGTTTCACAACTACATTCATTAATATACTCATAATTTTATTTACATCTATTGATATGTGATTAATGTATTCATTTAATTATAGATTCATTATTTATGGTCTCTCTAATTTTAATGATGTTTTTGAGAAATTTTCTGCATCTATTATACATCACCTTTATTCTTTAATGATTAGTTATCTAGAATTTATTTAACTCATCTCTGTGAATACATATCTTTGTTCTCTAAAACATGTCAGTTATTTGATGAATGAATTTTGAGGTCCTCCAGATTTTAGAAATATTTTTATAGGATGAAATATAATATTTAATATTTCTACATTATGGGAAATATATGTACTTCATAATGTTGTAATTTAAAATACATTTTAAATCATTATTATAGGTAACAGTTTTAGAATAAATACCAAACAATTTATATGGTTTTAACATTATTTCCCAAAATCTAGAATTATATTTTTAAGAAATACATGAATTATATATTTCTATTAGACATTTTCACTTTGATTAATGTGAGGTGGTCTGGTGGGAGTTAACATTTCAAAATACAAATTGTCCATAACAATGTAGTGGATATTTTCCATATACTTTTTGTCATCAATAATTGTGAGTTCAGAATTAGATTATGAAAACATTTAAACCAAATAAACCAAATGTAACCTCAATATTATACACACTTTTAGATCCCTTGGTATAAATGTAGTTAGAAGAGGGGTTGAATAGTTCTTACTGATTTACTACTACAAATACAAATTTATCAAAGTTAGATGGTGTTGAATATTGTAGCGAAAATTAACAGATAACACTTGATGTTTTTATATGGGTTGGATCATCAATATCATTGTTCTATCTTCCATATCCTCTACTCTTTAAAGAGAATGGTATACACTATATCCAAAATTTTCAATGGGAGTCAAAACATGTATATATACAAATACAAAAGTATATTTTTTTACACACAATGGTTAAATGCATGACTTATAAAGGAGTCATAACCAACATTTCTCTAGTCTTTTAGGAGCAACCCTACCATACTTTTATATGGATTAAATAACCAAATTTCATTTTTTTAATGGGAAAATATTAATCCAAAACTATAGAGGACAAACATGTCATAGGAAGAATTATAATCAAGAAATAAATGAAAACAAATGAAAAAATATCTTCAGAAAAAGTAGTATAAATTCATTACAAATTAATTTCTTTGATCAAATTAGTTGAGGAATAAGAATGTGACTACAGTCATAAGGTATCCCAAAATATCAACTAATGTTGAAGAGGTTTCTTGATCATTTTTTAGAGTAGAAAAAAATTAATCCTCATATCCTTGTCAAATGAATAATCTACACTGGTACATGTGTTTTTATTCTTGACGGAATATCCTAGAACAATAAAATATAGATATAAAAGAGTGTCTCTATGAACCATTTTAGAAAGAAACATGTTATTGTATAATAATAAAATAATATGATCATTACATTGTTTTTGTAGACATTCCAAAATTAGAACACATTTATACTAATATTTATTCATGAAATATTAAATGTAATATTTAATATATTTTTAATATATATTATTAGTAAAATAAGAATTAAATAATAATTAAAAAAATGTTTTTTCAGATTACACATGAAACAAAATATATTGAAAATTAGAGCACCATATGAACAAAAATATGCATGAGTTAATGTCAAAAACAAAAATTGTTCAAATATTTTTAAACTGTGTAGAAACTATATTTAAATATAATATAATAAATATTACAAAAAATAATAATTTTTATCAATATGTACTAAAATTATAGAAATAGAAATTTTGGAATCTAATTTTAACTAATGATGAGACATTACCAACTATTTAAAATTGAGAGTGATGAGACATTACTCACCATGGGAAATTTCCAATGGTGAAAACATTTATTATCACATACCATTGATATTTTTAGGAGAAAATAAAATTATTTAATAAAAACTATAAATCATCTTAATATATCTTATTGATAAATTGCTTCATGGGATCGATAAAATATTACATTCTATTGGATGCCCAATTGAGATTACATTACCTACAGTTTGGTTCAAACAGTGGATATTTGAATGAAAATGTTATCACAGAACAATATCATATAAAATATGAATAAATCCAACATGTAAAATCTTAAATAAACATATTATTATAGATTAAGAAAATGATTCATATGAAATGAAATTATAATTAAAAAATAACAATAATAAATCTATAGAAGGATAAAAATGAAGAGGGGTCTCAGGATAACACTATAAGTGGATAATTCAAAGGCGATATGCATCAATGAAAACAAATAATGGGTTAAAATATAACCCACAAAAGACCATAAAAGGTTGGCAAATTTAACTAAAATTGTGGTCAAATGGTGAGTAAATTTACTCAACTCTCCTTGAATAGAGTTAGGTACTAACCATAGCATTCCATGACTGACTAAAATTACACAATATTGTAAATTTTCAATGCTGAAAAAAACACACACTATTGGTAAAAATAGTGACACATTGGGACTCCAAAGAGAGATTACTATGAGAATAAAAACCCAAAACAAAAAACAATCTAAAAAAGTGTGTTTCTATAGAAGATGAAGAATGGGAAACAAACTGAATAACAAATGAAGAAGGGGATATCAGGTCATTTTTAACTAGAGTAATATACAGGTCAAATGAGAATCAAAATGAGATTAAAAATTGAAGTATAGAACATACTATACTAATAAAAAATATGTGAAAATTGATGAAAATAAGTGAAATAGAGGTATGTTGGTGGCCAAGGATGTTGATAAAACAACCATGATGAACTGCACTAGAGAAGAAACTATTTATTATAGTTAAAAAATAGATTGTGAAATAATAGTGGATGTATTGAAGAATAGATCATATGACATTGAGAAAAGGTTAAGAGATCTGACAGTCGGGATTAGATTGTGGTCAAAAAATATCATCCCATATTTAATTAAAACTAAGGGAATCAAGTGATATATAATCTAAAAAATCATAAAATTGGATAGAATTGAAAAATCACATACACCATAAGGTCTATATCAGCCCAGCCACAACATATATGTATATTACATTATTTTAGATGAATATTGTGTACATTACAAAAATATTTGTCGGAGGACCGTAATAGATTAGTGTCATTGTATCCATGGAAACAAAATATTCTATCTTGGTGAAAGATCTTCAACATCCCCCACAAATATCTCAACCTTTTAATAATTCTACCTAAAATAATATCTTCATATCATGGGGAATGAAAACATAATAATGGAGTGATCTTAGATTCTATTTAATGAAAAAAAGAAATTTTAAGACTCAATATGAACAAAAGCATATGGAACATGAGGAAAACATTTAAAAATAATAACATATATATTAAAAATTATAATTATGTTTTTTATTTCACGAAACCTGAGTAATAAGGAAATAAATAACCTAATCCATGAATGATTAAAATAATAATAAAACTTGGAATTGTTGAAAACACATAAACGTATAATATGATTCCAATATCAGTCAAGGAATCACTGATAAGGCCATCATAATGAACATAAACCTTTCCAAAACCGAGTCCACACCCCATGGGGACCATAATTTACTCTATCACGTACACTACATGTTCCCACCTTTTATTACTTAACAGAGTTCACTCTTCATTCCTGCATTGTATTACTGAATTGTGTTCAATTCTCATTCTAGTCCTATAATATTAAACCACGTTCTTTTATTGTTTTATCCATGGAAATCCCTGAGATAAAAATCATTAACCAATGTATTGGAAGGATATATAATCCCACACATCTCATAATGAAATCATTAATAAATGTTGCTCAAAATCATAAACAATTGTATAAAAATTCATTAAATGAACTGGCTGTCATAAAAACATAAACATATCATAATATTTAGAAAACTATATAGGATTCCTAATAATTTAATTAGATTAATAACATGTGAAATTGAAATAAATTTTACAAATAAAAAACCCATGACAGAGAGATGGATTTCATAAACCAATAACCCATTAATGATATATAGAATTCATTAACATTTAACCTCTAAAATGAAAACTGGTTCAATAAAATATAACATGCTAATGGGAAAAAAGTTTCATAATGACCATGAAATTAAAAATAACTTATATATAAATATAAAATTTATGAAACCTTTCGTTATTTTTATAGAAGGTCATGAGTAACATCAAAGGATTTCATGTTAGATAGAAAATTATTTTGAAATATCTTTCAATAAATTTTTTCCAGAAAATAACCTTTCTACATTGAAAACGTATTTTCAATACATAAACCCATTTGGAAATTATTTTCTTATAAAATACCTTGAAAAACATTAACGAAAACATGAAATTGTTTTGAAAACATGTTTATTTAAAAAATATAAAATAAGATTCAAAACCTTCATAAAAAATTGTTGAATAGACTTTGAAAACATAAATGAAATCTTAATTATTTTAAAACCATTTTATTGGTAATAATTTTTAAACTAATAATGATATCTTGAAATTTTTTTGAAAACCATTTCGTTGTATATAGATGGAAAACATATATTGAAATATTGAAATTGTTTTGATGACCATATCATTGAAAATGTGGGGGAGGTGGTGTCCTTTTATGGCCGAAATAATACCCTAAAATGTTTTTTAACATGGGGATTAGTCACTTGGCCTCATCAAAATACGGATTAGTCCCTAATAAAGCTTAATTTGTCCTTAATGACACAAATTAATTTTATTCAATTTTAATATTTTTTTAAAAAAAAATAAAGTTTATATTATTTGAATATGAATATTATTCTAATTGAAATAGATTTTTCTTTTATTTTAAAATTATATTCACTAATGACGAAAAAATAATATTTATTCAAATCCCACAGATGAGACTAAATTACTGGTTATTAAAATAGAATGAAGATCAAATGTCTATTGTGTTTTAATATTCAATTTGAAAGTAAATTTTTTTAATGACCTAACCTATGTTAATATATATATATTTGATCTAATTTAGCCTTAAACCAAATTTAGAATATAATTAAACACTAATAAATAAATAAAATAAAATGTAGTTTTTAACTAAAAAGTGGTATTTTTCACTATTAATCTAATGTGATGTTTCACAGACAAATCCCAATAATTCACACTAATCTAATATAATAAATTAAAATTAAATATTAAATTTTGTTTTTAAATATTCAATTTCTATGTTTGTCTAAATTTTTTTATTTTTTCATAGAAGGACATAAAGTTTATTTCATAGTATTTTTAAACATATAAGGAAATTACCAAAAATTATATCTTTTATTATCAATATGTTTCATTTCCATAATACCTTTCAAAAAATTATTTGAAAATTAGTTAATATTATTGATTTTACTATGCTTAAATACTATTATACAATTCTATCATTTAAAAAATTATAATTATATTATTCTTCATAGAAACTCAGTGTTGCGTGTAACATACGCCAAGTCAGTATTGCGGGTAGCAAAAGCCAGCTCAATGTTACATCTAGCGCAAGACATATCGGTGCCCTAAAAAGGTAATATTAGAATTAATGTTTTAATATATATATATATAATGAACTCTTTTCACGATCACATGTAATGAAAAATACCGTAACAATAAATTAATTAGAAAAAAATAAGTCATAAAATATCATTGTGTAGCATTCTACCCACATAAAAAACATTCTCCCTCAAAAATTCGATTTTGTTATAAATGTATTAATAATTTAATGTTTCATTTATAAAATCCAAATTGTAAAAATGAATACCGAAACATCCATTAAAAGGGGATTTTGGGACTGTAACTTTTCACCAATGTAAAATATAATTGGGCTTCTACATATGGGATCAAAGATGGGGAGTAAAGATTGGATGTTGAGGAAAATCGTAAATATTTATAAGGAGTGATGGATCTCATAAAAAACAAGTGAATGATCAAAGAGATATTGAGAGCCTCAAATTTCAAAATTTTTTATCTTTTAAAAGGCTATATGTTCAAAAAAATATGTTATTAGGATGGTGCATTTTGTTTTTATCATTATCTCAATGTAGCGTAATTGTTTTATTGACTAAGAATATAATGAAATATACTTACATGACATATGTATATAAATAAAATCTCATTCTTTAGTTATCATTTTATCAATTTAAAATAAATACATTACTGTATATAATAGACGTCCAAAAATTAACTTATAATTCTGATGTGCTAAAATACATATTTAGTAGATCTCAAGGATCATAAAAAATATAATTTATAACTATTTATCAATAACAATTTTGAAAAAAATATATGGTTAAAAAATTAATCTCTAAAAATAAATTATAACATAACTGTATTATCATAAATAATTATTCATCAAAAAAAAATTATACATTTACCAGGATAACAAGAAGTCCAGTGGTATCCATGAAACTATAATCATCCTTTGGTCAAGGGTCCTAGACATGAGACCTGGCCATACTTGATAGGTTGACACTAGGTATACATGATTTCCTTTTATAAAACCATACTAATTTAATTTAAAAAATATGATGTACATCCTTTAAATATGGTTAATCAATAAATATCCATTTAACAAATTTTTTCAATACAATCTCAAAACGTGATCATATCCTCCTATGTTTATCATAACATATTAATGAATGTATAAGCATATTACCCTTCTAAAATATAAAAATCCATAACCATAGAAAGAATTTTACAAGATGAACATAACATTGATCCCCCATATATCACAATTTAGCTAATGGTTTTATTATTCCAAATATTTGAATACCCTCATGGTAAATTCTCATAGAACCATGGAACAAACTAAATTACCATAAATCCTTTTGGAAAACATGAGTGCTTATTTATTCCATAGATTACTAGATATAATAAGAAAATCCATGATGTTTTAAAAATAATCCTTTTGGCCTTAAATACATTTAAAAATTCCCTTAAATTGTTCCAATTTAATTTGTACCACCAAATTTACGGATTCATAACAACACGAACATAACATAAATAACACATTAAGGGTTACCTCCCCTATGCAAAACTATCACCACTTCATTAAATCATTTTACCAGTCCATCAGGATCATTCAACGTGAACATGTAAAAACTGATAAAAAACAAGTAGAACAATACTTTTTTATTTCATCATTCAAATAATAAAATATTTTAATCCAAAATCATAAAAACGTTGATTGTTCCACTTCATCATTATTCTATTAACCAAGCTACCTCATAATATTTCACAATACCTCTTTTCTTTCACATTTCATATGCAGTATCTTCATCATCAGTAATGTGACTAGTACTTTCACCACCATTATAGTTCTCTTTTGGAGATTTCATATAGGGAAATTGAGTTTCATAATGATTATTAAATCCACACATAAAACACAAAACCATTGATGATGTATTTGGGAGGACATATTTCTCATCCATTTCAATATATGGACTCTTCATTCCATGTAGTCACGTACTATGTGTCCATATTATCAATATTGAAAGCATCTTTTTATTCCACTAAAACATTCAAAAAGATGACTCAATCCACATTCATGATACAAATGAAACCAAATCTTCATTCCTCCATGGTCTCTATTACCCTATCTCTCAATGAAATCATTATTCACATCATTGATGAGTCCAAGAGTGGGTTAAGGTACACATTATTAATCATGTTCTATGAAAACTAATTAGGCATGAACACAACATCTTTCATTCCAATGATTATCGGACATGACATCTCATCCGTAAATTATCCATCACAATCAACATTGATCAAGTTCCTTGTGGTTCTAACTCTTTACTAATAGAAAAATAATAGTGTGATAATTACATATCATACTAAAAATCACATATTAGTTAAAATAATTACGTATTTACTGACTAAATCATGTCACCTTCCTCAATCTATGAAACTCTAGGTTCAACCGAGGTTATTTATAGATTAATATTTTTTAAATCCTATATGATGGATCATAAAGAGTTTGTGTATTCAAAATAATATTCCCTAGTAGTGTCAATGTAGGTGTGCAAGAATGCTTATTCTCAAGTACCATATTACCCTAAGTCTGGCCTAAATCTTCTTGTCAGAGTTGTTAATCCTAGGTCTATTTTCTGGGAAACACACAATTTATCCTATACCAATATCAAAGGACATTTTCATAAATGATAACTCGTCCTCATACCTATCCTTAGAGATATCCTTCTAAATGACCATAGAAATATACCGAGGAATCTCTATAATGTTTTATCACTATAGTTTTTGATGGATGACTAAAATATTACATTGATTCCAACTATAGAGACTGAAGCTTTGCATATATAGATATGATGTTAGTTTAGGCGAATATTAAAAACATTAAAAAAATTCATGCCCAATGACCATAATAGATTAATGTATTTTGAAATAAGGAAGAAAAATATTCTATCATAGTAAAAGGTCATCAACATATTTTATAAGTATATCCAACTAAAGTAAATCAACCAAAAACACTTCACCATAACCTGTGAAAAGGAAACATTAGAAAGGGGTGAGCTCATATGCTCAGTAAGGAAAATATAGGAAATTCGTAGGCATAACATGCAAGAAGTAGTTTGAAACATGAGAATAACATTTCATGATCATACCCGATATAATATATATTATAATGAAGATTTTATGTTCATGAGAAAAGAATCGTAAGGAAAAAAATAACATAATACATGAAATAATATCATCCCAATAAAACATATAGTTTTGTAAAACACAATGGAATATTAAGATGATTTATGAATAAGTCAAGGTGCGACATACAAGGCTATATTGATGAAAAAATTCCAATTCTAAATTGTGTTCACACCCCATTACTGCCATGTTTTACTGAACATAGTTCACTTCACATTCTAGCCTTATGTAATTGAACAGAGTTTACTCCTAATTCCAGTCTTGTATTTTTGAACTGAGTTTATTTCCCATTCCATACATGTAATACTGAACTTAATACACTTCTCATTCAAACCATAGAAATCCCGTCATTTAAATATTCTTATCCAATGAATTGGAAGGATATATAGGTCCCAAACATCTCAAATTAAATCATACATACATGTTCCACAAAATCATAACATTTCATATCATAACCCATGCAATGAAAATGTCATCACAAAAATGTAAACATATCATAACCCATAGAAAAAAATTGGTTTCCTATTGATTTTATCAAAATAATATCCCGTGAAATATAAATATATTTCATTAACATATAACTAATTAAAGATAAACAAACTTCATTAACATATAATACACGATATTGAAATGAACTTTATAATAATATAACTCGCAAAAGAGAAACTAGTTTTATAAACATATAACAGATGAAATAGAAATTTGTATTCTAAATACCATGACATTAATCATAAAAATATATAGAAATGATATTAATGGAACATTTAGATCATTTCATAGAGGCTAATGAGTAACATAAAAATAATTCTTCTTATATGTAATTTTTTTTGAAATATCATTCAAAATCATTTCTAAAATAAAATATCCTCTCCTAATTGAAAAATATTCTTAATACATAAAACAAATTTAATATCATTTTCATAAAAAAATAAATTGATGACTTATATAGAATACATGAAATCTTTTGGTAATCCCTTTTTAATAAAATAATTTAAAATATGATTCAAAAAATATAAAAATTATTTTTCCTTGGAAACACTTTGAAAATATAAAATAAATCTTGATAATGTTTTAGAAATAATTTCATTGAAAATCAATTGAAAATATATTAAAAAATCCTGATACTATTTTGAAAACCATTTCATTGAAAATATATTTAAAACTTTTAAATAAATAATGATATCACAATGAAAACAATTTCATTAGAAATAAAAAATAATAATAATGAAATCATAATTTTTTTTAAAAACTCTTTATTTTAAAATTATTTTAAAGATAACTTCTTAAAAATAATAATTTAAAAATGAAAATAATAGTTCAAATAAATGATGATTTTTTAATCCATACATGCAGTATGAGGTAAAAATACCATTCCATTTTTATAGTAAAATGATTCAAGATGACTTGTTTGAAAATCGATAATAATATTCCATTTCTTATATTGGTAAAATCCAATATGGTAACAATTTACATTTAAATATTCTAGATAATTTTACAAAATTCATGAACCATTTTTAGAAAACATATTTTTTTGAACAAAAAGTGGGTGAAGATGGGATATCATATAAACATTTCTATACCTATTGTTTGTAAAAAAGAGTAAAAATATGATAATAATACATTAATATAGTAAAAATTACCATAGAATAAAAAAATCCTGATTTTTGGGAGATATGTGATATATAAATTCAATAATGGAATCAAAATAAAAAAATCATGAAAAGTGATGAGTTGTTTTAGTAAACCCATATCGCATGGTAACTTGAGATTGTGCACTCAATGTATGAAATGGAAATTAAATGAATAATATAATATAATGAAAAAAATTTATATTCATGTTATATCTTATAAAATTTCTTCATATACACATCAAAATGAATTTCATCACATATCAAAACCTTAGTCTCAATGAATGGAAATTGAGGAAATTCTTTTTTAATGAATCGGTAAATTTTTAAACCTTTAACCCATGAAAGAAAGATCATAAAATAGATAAGTGAATATACATAAATTTAAATATAAGACAACTAGAATAAAACATTGGTCATTACACACTCCACATAATATAAAAGTGTGGCGAACATAGCATGTATCTCACAAAAATAAAAAGTCTCTTGAAATCTCCTTACTTTTTTCCTTGACTCTAATTGAACTCATTCACAACACCAATATAATAAATTTAAATTTGTTATATATATTTCATAGAACCAAATTCTTATATATAACAACACATATGGTTTTATTATGACCATATATTACGTTCATGTTAACCATATGATATTAAAATTTGACTTTGGGAAATATTTACTTTGTTCTTTTCATGTATCTTAATGAGTTAAATTGTTGGTCTGTATACTAGTATCATAATTATATAACATAAAACATGATAAAAATAATTCATACCCAGTATATTGTTATTATAATAATATATATAATACTTAAGTATACTACATAATACACAGTTCATGGAGATGGTAGGTCGTACGTACACATGAACATTATTTCTGTTTAATTATCTTATTGAATAAAGAAAAGAATATATATATATATATTATATTTATGATATAATTTTATATCACATATTCACTAAAACCATCCTTAATTCAATCTATATAGTGTTTAAATGAATCTTATTTCTTTGAGGGGTATTAGTCCACACTTCCTATAATGAAATCAACGTATTAACCCCAAATGTATAGTAAAAATTTATTCTTTAAAAATGAATAAAAATAATAAAATAATTAATAAATATAACATATAACATATATAAATATAGTTACTATCATAATTTCTACAATGGAAGGTGGTATGGAAAATTGAACTATCGTCATTTAGTGATACATTAGTTTCTCAGATACAAAAATATAATGTTTGTTACCCTTATATAGAAGAGTGTTCATGTTTAAGTAAAATTATCAGTATAATAACTTAATAATATATTTATTATAAGGGTTTTATTTTAAAATAATTAAATAATGATATTTTATGGTGAGGAGAAGGAAAAAAAATAAATGGCTTGAGAGAAGACATTACCTCCTAATAAGTTAACTTTTTTTTGGTTTGTCCCAAAATGTATTGTTGGATTTACTTTTCATTAAGGGAAGGCTTATAGAAGGAAGGTGTGGGAGTTTGAATGAATATTGGATAGAAACATTCTTATCATAAGATGTTTTTTGTGTGTGTCAATGTTTGATATTTGGTGGCTTAATATAGGGAATTAAAAGGACTCATGTGGAATTTTTGAAAGCAGTCGAGGTTCACACATGCTCTTACATAAACAAAGTCATACAAAAAAACATTGAAATCCATTATTTAAGTTATATGGGATACATATGTCCATATTATTGTTTTTGGAAAATTATCTAGGTCATTTTGGATCTATGGATTATGTTCTATTCCATAATTATGCTTAATTTGTCGGTAATCACTATGATCAATTTTTATCACATTTACTAATATTTTTGTTCCAAAAATTATGTTAACCATTTTAGAATAAAAATATTATACTCATTAAATTGGTGTATGTTTTTTTTTTGAAATTCAATTTATAGAAGCGTAAAAAAGATGTTTAATACTAATCTAGCATATTGGATGAAATTATTTGTTTTTAATGTAAAATGTAGTTCAAAAATTTATTATGATTTTCTATTAAATTTCAATGTTAAATTGATTATAATAACCAAAATTTTATTAATATATGTATAAGTGGTCAAATTTTAACTTCAAACTGTGCTAAAATATAATTTCACATTAACAACTATATAAATTAAAATGATGATTTTAACAAAAAAATTATTTTTCACTATTAATAATAAATGATGATTTCCAGAAAAATAAAAAATTTCACCCTATGGTAATTTTCAAATTCAAAAAAAAATATAATTTAAAAACTATATATCTATTTATGTCGAAAAGTTACATTATTGTTTTCTTCAAAGGACATGAACTATAGTTCATAATATTTTTTAACGTATAACAACTATAGAAAAAATTATTTCTTTCAATATAAATATGTATATTTTCAATAAAAAATTATAATAACTGTCTGAAAGAAAATAATAATATTCATATAAAAACTTTTAATGGCTAGAATTTAATTATGTCATTTAAAAAATTATTATAAAATGAGGCCTCAAAGAAACACGGTGAATCATGTAATGTACACCATGTCGGTGTTGCGGGTAGCACATGCCATGTTGGTATTTCATGTAGCACAAGAAAATTTAGTGTCGCGTGAATCAAAACATTTGAATTAATGTTTTAATTTATAGATACATAAATACAATGAAATATTTCTACTGTCAGGTGAAATGAAAAAAAAATAAAAATACTAATTTAATTCAAAAAATATGATTTATAGAATCATAGAGTGTTACCCCAAAAACAAATGAAAAACTATGAGGGCACACTCACAAGTGTTATATATGGGCCTGGTCTGTGATATTACAATACTATTCTAGACCCATGGCATTGTGCTGGCCACTATGGCTACCTCTCATGGGGGTTTACTATAACATCCCAGGTAAATAAATAAATAGTAAATTTTCATATTTATTAATATTTTTGAATTAAATATTAATATCACTTTAAATGGGGTTTCTATGTTTGATAGCATACATGATATGCAACAACGAGTTTCTTTGAAATATTACATTGCACACTAGTAATATAATATTATTATTTTAAATGGTTGTTAACCCCTCGCCATTATATTGGATGTAATGAACAATACATATTAAAACATGATTATACATATTTTTAAATGTATTTACATTTATCCAATAAAAGTTAGAGGGTTAAAATTTGAATGATTCTATTTTTAAGCATAATTTACATTAAAAGGTTAATTTTCCACCTTTTAATGGTGAACACTCTTTAAATCTCATTTTGGTATCTATTATATGTTCTATCTGACCAAATAAAATCATTCTTTAGAATGGGGAAATCAAAATTTACTTTGTGTAATTTTTTGGAATTTTTTGGATAAGGATCATTTTTTATAAATAGTGAAAAAGATTATACTTTATTTAAAAAATAAATTTTAATATAATATATTTATATGGTTAGATTACTTTTTTAATTGGTTTTAATGTGTAATTGGAGTATATTTTTACCATTTAATTTAATGTATTTTTTTGTTATTAATTTCAATATGAAATTGGACATAAAAAAATATCATTCATTTGATAGTTATTAGAGAGGAATGCAAATCGTATTGAATCCATTCTCAGTTTTCATAGAAGGTCCTTCCCCATGGACTACCTGGGAGCCCCTATTGCTCGTGGATGTATCCGCATTCGTCACTTTGATGGTGTGGTTGACAAGATTGCTAACGGAATTTCTCATTGGAAGAATCATTTTCTTTCCTTTGGAGGAATAATCACCCTGGTTAATTGTGTATTTTCCTCTATTCCGATGCACATTCTCTCCTTTATCAAGGTCCCCAAGGATGTTCTCCATGGTATTGAGAAGCTCTTAAACTCCTTCATTTGGGATGCCCATAATGATGGTAGATTCCATTGGGCTTCTTGGAACAAGCTTGCTAAGTCCCCTTCCAACGGCATCATAAATGTAAGGAATGTTTTGGAAATGATGACATGTTTATAAGGTAAAATGGCATGGGAAGTGATTAAAGGCCGCTCCCTTTGGGCCATATTTATCATCAACAATTATGGAAAAGACCTGAATTCACCTAAAGGCAAACTATCCCCTATTTGGATGAACCTTCAAAGGCACATCCCGACTCTTGAGAATCTTTCTTGCTGGACTGTTGGGAGGGAGGATATCAGCTACTAGAACCAAAACAGGGAGGGTTTAATGTTGGGATATCTGGGTTGTCCTGCTCCAGAGATGTCCTTCCAAGAAGCTAGTTGCTACCCATCCTTTATTCAGGCTATGTTGGACCCCAATAAAAAATTGTTTTTTGATACCATTATAATGGATGACACAGAAGACTTGTGTATTTTATCGTGATCCTCTCAGGGCACCTTTTTCAAAAAGGATTACAGGCGACCACTTTATGCTTCCTCCAACAATGACCCATGGGGAGATATCCTTTGGTGTAAAGAACTACCAACCAAATATTTCTTCATGCTCTGGTGCATCCGCAAGCATTCCATCTTTATTGATACAGCTGTGAAAGGTAAAGGGGTTTGTCTCGTTTCCAAGTGCTCTTGATGCCAGGCTCACAACGAAGAATCCACCTTGCATTCGTTCCTTCAAAGCGACTGGTAGATCAGACTATGGAAGATGTTAGGTGAATTATCTGGTTTCTCATCTCCTATGAATAGCATCGATGAGTTTCTGCTCCAATGGTTCAATGGAGCCGGTTCCAACTCGACTGAATGGAAGGTGCGTTCTCTCCTCCTTGCTGTGGGTTTCTAGTGTATTTGGGATGCATACAACTGGGTTTTTCATAATAACTTCCAGTCCTCAGGTTCGGCCTTGATCATTAGGGCCAGATGCCTTGCCTCTGAGCTCTGAGTTTTATTGAAATGATGGTACAAGGCTCCTTCCCTGGCTAAAATTGTGTTGAATAAGAATTTTAGTCCCACGAATAGTCCCCATGGCCACTGGATCCATTGGATTCCCCAGCGCTATGGCCTTAAAATTAAAATGAATGACTCATGTGGTGGTGGCATCATGAGAGTTGGAGGTGTTGTCTGTGATCTCAATGGATCTGTATATCATTCTTTCAGTTCTTACTATGTCTGAGGTTATTCATTAGGTGCGGAGACTAATTCCATCCTCAGTGGCCTTGCCCTATGTCTTTCTAAAGGAATCATCTTAACGGTCATTGAATCGGATTCCAAAATTATCTGCGACTCTCTCAAGGGTCTCTCTCACACTCCGCGGAAGATTTCTTATGTGATCCTTAATTGCAAGAAGTTCATCACCATCAGGATGGTTATTACTCACACATGGCACGAAGGGAATAGTGTAGCTGAATTCCTTGCCTCCAAGGCGCCTTCTGAATCTTCTCTAAAGGTGTTCTCCATAACTAGCTCCCTCCACTCAGGATGTGCTTATTACATAATTGGGTACTCCCTTGGTCTGCATCATTTTAGGACCCCCTAAATGTGTTCCTCTGCTTCCCCCTTCAATAAAATAAATGTTGTTGTTGGATAGTTATTATTTCCTAAAAACACACTATTTGTATTGATAACGGGAATTAATATCATATTAATCAATGCATCTTCTATGTCTAAAATTTGGTAAAATATACATCATTTTGGATTTTTGAATATCATATATAACTTTGGCTGAATTTTTGGTATTTTTCTGAAAAACACCAATTTTTAATAAATAGTGGAACCACATAGAAGTAGTTAAAAAACAGAAATTTTCATTTAAATGAAAATTTTCCACTTCTATAAATTGAATTCTGGAAATACGACATACATGGTCGTTATTATTAAGTAAAATTTGGTTCAATAAGATTGAAATAATATTTTCTGAATAGTAACTTTCGAATTTTATTTAACTCGGTTAAAGGTAAATAGGGTAATTCAAGGTAAAATGAATATTTTAATAATTCAATATTACCTTAGCCATTGTCCTAAACTTATTGTATGAGTAATGAATGACCATGGGAATACTAGTGTTGATTTTGGGACCCCATGGACCAACTTATGAATGATAATAACACTTTATTTTAATTAACTTAGAATAAAGGCACAAAAGACATATACAAATTTCTCATATAAATTAATTTTTACATGGTGTTATATAAGTTAAATTTTTGACTATAAATATAAATTGGAAATATTAAATGTTTTAATACATCATGGTATTTTTTTATAATTTTTTGAAATAAAATAAAATAAATTATTTATGACTGAATAATGATGCAGTGTTTACAACATTCAGTAATGATTTAAATTAATATGATTATAGAGATTAAAATAAAATACAAAACCTATAAAATTATTATTTGATGATTTTATTTCGACCATGAGTCATATTATCATTCAAATTAAGGATTTTGGATATTTAGAAACCGAATATCATTATATAATAAAATAATATTATCACTCAATCCTATAGAGCCTCTCCCCCCTATAAAAAACCACCACTTCTAACTAATTCATCACACCTCTAATGTATTTTGTCTCATCAAAAATCTTAAAATTTAATCTCCCTACATCCCTCTACTCCTCTTATAAGGCTTACCTTAGGCACAAGGCACATCAAGAAACTCTATTGGTTAATACCAAAAGGAGTTGACCAAAATTAAATGTAATGTTTTCTCTTAACTTCTTTTCTTTTATTTTACATCTCCTACCTATAAAATATTTTTATTCCATTATTTTATAAGAACACCATTATCCTCAATAAATAGGATGTTTTTATGAGATGGATTAGAACTACACATACACACACCTCCAGCTAATGGGTGAAGAACATACTGTTTCTATGGATGGCAAACTAACTCCTCACGAAACGATGATTATTTGAATATATACTAATACCTATCATGGTGGCCTTTAAGATGACACTATATTTTTATATTACATATATTATGTTTATGTTTTATTTCTTCATATGTATTTTCTTTTTATATCATACCTTTATGATATCCATTATAGGTAAACGCGATAATTTCATTTGAGGAAGTGTGGACTACTGCCCCCTCAAAGTGATATGACTCATTAATACCATATGTGGGTTGTATAAAGGATGGATTTAATGATATTATATATTCTATTATATTATAAATATAATATTCCTATGTACCATTTTGTTTTCCTTCTATTTAAATATGAAATACAAATGAATGTAGTGTTTATGCGTACGTACAACATACCATCTCCATGAATGGTGCATTCCATTTTTATCTCAAAATAATATGTTCTATTATAAATTAATATATATACATGATATATATGATATATACGATATCTAAATAGTGAATATTATTTTGGAGATAATGTACTATTGACCACATGGACAACTTTTAATTATAAGTTGTTCATTTTTTACCCAAGTACCAAATATTGACAAAATGACCGTTATTAACTTAAATGATTGAATAATGTTTATAAAATGGCAACAAGTGATATAAAAAGAATAATATACATGAAAATTATTCTTAATCAAGTAGTAATTATCTTTTTTTTACGAGATGAAAGAACGATATAGTCAAGTCAGACATGATGTAAGGGACATCGTTGCAATCCCCTTTTATTGAGGTATATTCTATTCTACTATGCAACTTTATTTTATATTCTATATAAACAAATTTGACGTTTAATTTCATTTAAAGTGAATCTTTTTCTATGAAGTGTTTTACTAAACAACAAAAAAAATGTTTCTTTTAAACGTAAGCAGTTACAATGACATTTCTTCCACCGTGAGTATTATTTGATCTTTGGCTTCCTTAACAAGAAATAATGTTTTTAAAAGAAAAATAAATACCATATAATTTTTGACATATTTTTGGTATTGAAAATGGTTTTGATAAATGTTTTTATACATTAATATTTTTTAAATAATATATTGTTATTGAAATGTGGGAATTTTATCTTTATTTTATTCTTATGTTATCTGTAATGATCATGTTATGGTTTATGTGCATTATTTACGTATACTGGTGGTTCCATGATAAAACTAGGGCGGGTGAGACTGAGATAGCTCTCCAATTAATTGGGTAATGTGACATAGGTAAAAATTAATTTTTCTCCTAAGAGATTTATGGAATATATTGTGATGGGTATTCCAAAGAAACTCCCTATGTAGCTATGATAGCTACAATGTAGGTATGTTATAGATGCCACATGTTACCTTTATGATTTATGATTTCTATATATTATTCATAAATCTTATTATTTCATGAGTTAATAAAAAGAGTTCATGTTTTGTATGTATCTATGATCCAATTTTTTCTTTCTTTGTTTCATAACCCTTTCTATTCTTTTAATACTCATCCCATGTTTCGAAATGTTTTCACAGGACTTAAAGATGAATAGGTTCATGGAATAGATCACTGAAAAGTCTTGTTTTCTAAATCATGAACTATACATGAATCTTTATTTAAATAGTTTTTATTTTTTGGTAAAAAATGGAAACTGAGTAGAACTGTCTTCATTGTAATCTTTTAAGATGTAATTTTTATGTTCTAATTCTCTAAAACTTTAAACCTGAAAATATCCTCAATGTGAATTAATCGTTTAATTAAATATTATGTAATATTTTAGGGAACATTCCTTATAGTTGGTATCATATGTTGGTTTAGATGAACTTAGGAGTTAGGGTATTGGTAAATTAATATCCAAAAATTATTTTCTGTTAATATTGAAATTATATAGCATTTACAGATTACCATGTTGCTTCACTTAAGATATGATGTGCTCAGAATGGTTTTCTGTGGTGGAAACAGGGAAGCTATGTTGGGGTGACATCAGGAAGAAGACAAATTTCCAAATCAACAACCTGAGATGGTCGGAATTTGAACTGAATAGTTTTTTGTAGTGATGGCATAGTTGAATAAGTCTATTAATGTTGGGGGTATCCATGAACAAGATCATCCAAATCATCCAAAGAGAAAAATGTCAGTAGTAGAGCATTTAATGAGGCAATATACCCCATCATTTAGTGGATCATCTAACCATGTGATAATAGAAGGGTGGATTAAGGCACTGGATAAAATAATTTATTCCATGGGGTGTTAAGAACATCAAAAGGTAAGTCTTGTTGTTTACCGTTTCGAAGGTGAAGCAGATCAGTGCTGGCCGATGGTGAAAAATATCAGGGATAGTGAGGAGATTTATGCTGTTGGTTTTGATGAATTCAAAGGTATGTTTCTTGAGAAATATTTTACAAATGTGGTTCATCATAGGATAGAAAAACAATTCCTTGAATTGAGTTAGTAGGTTGAATCAGTGGCTACTTATGAAGAAAAAATCACTTGACTGGAAAGGTATGCACCAAATTTTATACGAGATCATGATAGTAAAATCAACCGTTTTTACTCAGGATTTAGCCATTGTATCAAAGGTATTAAGATTCTCGTGAGTTCAAAAGTTATGAAAAACATGTTCTTTGTGTAGAGAATGTGGAAATGGAGTTTTACGATGATCATGTGTTCTTTGAAAAACAATAGAAGAAGAGGCCGAGGTGGAAGGCGAGAGGGAAGAACTCTTCAAAAAAGTCTAATGCTAAGAAACGTAAATTTACAGTTTCTGAAAATTGTTCTAAAAAACATGTTAGGGAAGTATTTTAAATTATCCTATGTGCTACTGATGAGGTAAAATGGGACAGAAGGCTTGTAATTGTATAGAAAATGATATGGTTAATGGTAAGATAATATCTGATTTGTAGTTAGTAAAATGTTTTATGTGCAATGAAATGGGTCATTATGGAAATGAGTGTCCAACAAAGAACTCAACTGAGGGAAAGAAGCGAGAATATAAAAAGAAAGGGGTGGTGAAATCCTTCACAACTACTTCAGCAGATGTTGGGCCATCAAATGAAGTAGTATCAGGTATACTGTTTGTTTCTACAAATTATGCCAACAAATTGTTTGATTTAGGTTCTATACACTCTTTTGTTTCTGAGAAGTTGTTTAGTAAATTAGAAATTCCATCTCAAGATATGAAAATGGAACTTACTATAAAAACACCTGGAGGAAATGTTGAGAAAAAAACATAAGAACCTTCTTTTCCTTCTGTGAAAAAATAGAATCTACCAATAATCCTTATTGTTTTACCTCTAGTAGAGTTTTATGTTATTTTGAGCATATATTGGATTTCTGTTTATCATTCTAAGATTAACTGCAGAGGTAAAGTGGTTTCAATTCAGAACGATTATCAGTTTGTGTACAAGAATGAACCCTTAATTTTGATAACATAATAGGAAGCTAAGTAACTATTAAAAGATGGAAATGAATGTTTCCTTGCTCATATTGTTGAAAATAAATAATGTGTTAAGATTAATGATGTTCTAGAGGAAAATTAATACCTAAATTCTTTTCTTGATGAGTTTCCTGGTATTATAACTGATCAGGAAGTTGAATTTATTATTGAATTAGTTCCTGATGCTAGGCCAATTTCAAAACCCCCTTATCGAATGTCTCAAATTTAACTTTTAGAGTTATAGAAGAAATTGCAAGAGTTATTAGATAAAGGTTTCATTAAACCTAGCTCATCACTATGGGGTTCTCCTATCTAGTTTATTAAAAATAAAGATGATTCAATGAGACATTTCATTTATTAGAGAGAATTGAATCACACCCTTATTAAGAACAAGTATCCTTTGCCTCATATTGATGATTTTTTTTATCAGCTCCAGGTAGATCAATATTTTTTTAATATTTAGTAGAGATCAGGGTATGATCAGTTGAAAGTGAAAGAATCAGACATTCTGAAGACTGTGTTTTGTACTAGATATGGACATCATGAATTTGTAGTTAATAATTTTGTTTAAAGCAATGCACCTATTGTGTTCATGGATCTTATGAATAGAATTTTCTGTGAATTTGTGGATAAGTCTGTGGTTGTGTTCATTGATGATATTTTGTTTTATTCCAAAAGTAAATAGGAACATGAAATCCATTTAAGGGTTATCTAGATAACCTTAAAAGAAAAGAATCATTTTGGGAAATTACACAAGTTTGAGTTTTGGTTACAACAAATTTATTTACTTGGTCACTTTGTATCAACAAATGGCATAACATTTGATCCCTCTGAAACAAAAGTTGTTGAATAATGTCCATGTCCCACTAATATAACCAAGATCTATAGTTTCATTGGTATGGAAATTTATTACTGGTGGATTGTTGAAAATATTTCATGGTGTTATATTCCAATGACTAATTTGACTCAAAAAGGTGTTAAGTTCCATTAGATAAAAGAATGTGATGATTGTTTTCATTAATTGATTTGAATATTGGTGAATGCTTCAGTTTTGGAACTACCGGGAATAAATGGTAATTTTGTTATTGTAACACACGAGACTTTTATGTTATATAAATTATCAAAGGAATCTTTTTCAACACAACACTTTCTTGACTTGCTTTACACGCAATCGCGACCTTCCTCGATAGCTTGCATCGTACGCAATACCGAGTTTCACTAAACAACAATATGCTATTAAAACTAGCCGTTATGAATAGTAATAACCACTTTTTGAAATTTTATAAATTTTATTTTTCAAAATGGACTTCATTTTTGGACTCAGAATATCGAAATTAGCCTAGGGTGAAATTTTGGTATTTTTCTGAAAACTTTCAATTTTTGATGAATAGTGAAACCACTAAGTGGTAGGTTAAAAACTGAATTTTGCATAAAACATAATTTTACCACTTCTGTGAATGGAATTTCGAAAATACGAGAGACATGGTTAATATCCAGGACTAAAATGTGGTTCAATGAGATGAAAATAATTTTTTGGTGAATAGTAACTTTTTACGATTTTTACCGCGGTTAATAGTAAATAGGGTAACTAAGGGTAAATATGATATTAATATTACCCTAACACATGTCCTAATTCTATTTGACAAGTATAATCGACAAAAAACAAACTTAGGAATAAAATATGACCATTTAGGCCCACTTGGATTAGATTAGGACATTTATTATTAATTTATTTAAAGAAGGGTTAAAATAGTTAAAATCAATGTTTAATAAGTAAATCATTTTTAATATGGGGTTATACATAAGATAAATTCAATTGTAAATATTCATTAGAAAGCTAAAACGATTTCCTACATGATGATATTTTATTTGTAATTTTTAGACATTAAATAATTTAATTTATTTATGACATAATGATGATGAAGTAATTATCTTATTAATGAAATATTGACATAATTGATGTTATAAACACCAAAATAAATGTAATTTGAGACTTTTTATGAATTCCACTAATTTTCTAAGTTACTATGATATATTAGTGTTGATTTAATCAACTTGGTTCGAACATATAATTCTGTTATGACTTTCAAACAAATCATATATCAAATAGTGTTAAAATTGACACAACATATCTTTTAAATCAAATATTATATTATTAATTGTTATTTTATTCCTAAAAATCTAAGGTTCGGCCAAATGACATAGATAAGGATATATATATTAATAATAAACAATTTGGGGTTCGTTTGGCATGTTATAGTATGTGTATTTACCATATAGTGAAGGAAAACAAAAAGATACGGTAAAAGTTAAAATAATTAACTTAGAGTTAAATCTAATTGATAAGGTTAAAATAATACCCTAAACTTGTCTAAATCCTATTGTTTGATAGGATTTCGACCCATCCCCACATTATCTTCGAAATAAGACCCTTTGGAACCATTATAAACCGATTTTGACTTTAATATAAAATAATATTTTGAGATATTCCTAAGGTGCCCCTCTCCTCCCTTATAAAAGGGCACCTCCTCCCCCTCCTCCTCACACCAAATTGAGCACTCAAGCTCGGCCAAACCCTGCCATTTTCTCCTCTACACTTCCCTATAATAATCCTAGAGTTCCTGGTCTTCTCCAAAGACCAATCTTAGTTCCTTAAGTGGAGGATTCAAAGAAGCGTTCCAAAGAAGAGGTAATATCCATTACCGATCTTTTCAATTTCTTTCTTCTTCAACATCTTCTTCTTTAGTTGTTTCATGATAAAGTAATAACATCAGTATTACTTACATACTGATATGTTATTATAAATATGAAACAACCCTAATTTACCTTCTATCCATCCTACGGAAAAATGAAATCACCACGCGTGCGGACGTACGGAATACCGTCTCCACGCCGTGGTGTAATCTATTTTCCACCATCACCTTACAAGGATGGGTATAATGGTGTAATGAGTAACTACATATGATTATTATGAAGTAATATTGATACTGAAATAATATATATATACTCCAATACAATTCCATGATCATAGGAACGATATCATCACTCGTGCGTACGTACGGAATACCGTCTCCACGATGTGATGCGACTCGTTCTACATGATCTTCATTTCATAATGATTATATAAATGAATTGAATAAATGAATATGGTATATACTACACTAATACCATTCTGGAAATGAATTATCTATAACCTAAAGATAATAATAAGAATTTATTCGACAAAACACGCATAAGAACAAAAAGTTATAAAGACCCGAGTAACAAGTAACAATGAAATATTACTAACAAGAAGCTAATAATATGACCATATATGATATCATATAAATATTTATGATTCTGGAATAAGTCAATAACATTATTTAAACCATTATACAGGAGCTTCGGACACGTACAAAGCTAATCGGACCTAAGGTAAGGGAAAATACCACAATCTCATTTTTATCCGAGATTGTTTATTTGTAAGTATTTACTGGGGTGTATTTTATCATCCACATCCATGTTCCCTCAATATGTAATATTGTTTCCATCCACTTACAATAGTTTAAATCCAATTTTACCCTTCGGTGAGTTTTTAGTAAATAATATGAACGGAATCTTTTGTCGTTTTTTTTTTCGTACGAGGTACTTTTTGACTTTTCCGACAAAGGTACGAAGAATGTTTTTTTTAACTTATACGGCATGAATGGATTTTTAAAACATTATTTCCAAGAAGCTTCCATTAAAAGTTTTCAAGTTTATTTTTAATCAACTTCATTTAGTTTAAAGTTGTATGACATGTTAAGAAAGGAAAAATGTTTTTGAAGTAGAAAGGATATTTTCCTCAAGAATAAAGTTCAAGTGTTTTATCAAAATTATTTTCCATCTAAGATAATAAAGGGTTCTGTTTTTATCCCTATTATTACATTGATTTGATCATGTTGTGATGGAATTATTTTTATGAATTCCATTATCTTATATGAATTGATTTATGATGTCATGATGTTTCGAGAATCCCATTTTTGTTACATGTGTTATGCGATGATGTATGTTTTATGATTATGTGGCACACATAAGAAAGGATTCATTATAAGATGGGTGGGACCTATATCTCCCTCCAATGCATTGGGTAAAGATTTTATATCTCATGAGATAGACATGGCTGGAACGGAAGGTTATTTCGGTTCAGTGATACAGGACTGAAACGAGGAGTGAACTCGGTTCAGAAAGGGACTTTGTCCACTAAGATAGTCTTGGCAATGAGTCATGACTAACAAGAAATGATTTTCCATGATTATGTGTGCATGCCACAAAGTTTCAAGTTTTATGTTATGATTTTGGGGATCTCATTTTCACTTCTATGATTTATTCCATGTTAAGATATTATGATCTCTTTTGAAGGTTTTGATTTTCAAAAAGATATGATATGATTTTTATTTCCTTTATTTTCCCTTGCTGAGCATTTGAGCTCACCCTTTTATGTTTTCTTTTCCCCAGGTCAGGAAGATGGATATTAAGTAGAATATGCTAAAAGGGACCCTAGATATGATGAAATAAATGGGAGACACTGTAGAAGATTTATGAACCAGTTGTTTATGTTTCCCAGTTTCTAAAGACACTATACCTATACGGTCCTTTGTGGTTTTGTCATATGTTGTAATAAGTGTTCTTCAATTTTGAAGTATTAACAATGTATGTAAAGTATGGGTCGTTATAGTTGGTATCAGAGGAAAGGTATAGTCAACCTTTGGAAACTAGGATGTAAAAGCCTTAGTAAGAACCCTAAGAATAAGTCTAAGCATAGAACACAATCTTAGAAATGGCCATGAATAACCTAGGATAAGACCATAAGCATGAAAATTTTATTCTTGAATTATGTGGTTTCCTATTATAATTAGTGTTTCTCACACTATTCTTCTTGGTTTTAGTCAATGGCTGGAACCCGAAGGAACCGTGTTAATGCGGAATGCGATGGGCAATGCAATGATTGTCCCCCTGAGCAACCAAACGATATGGGAGCTGGAATGCAAAATCTTGTAGCCATGCTCACACAACTTTCTCAAGCTATGAATCATGCAGGATTTCCAAACGAGCAGAGGAGGGAGCAACATTCTGTTGAATCCTTCATGAGGCAGCGTCCACCTTCTTTCAGCGGGTCTACTGATCCATTAGTTGCTGAACAATGGATTAGTACTACTGAAAAGATATTTTCAGTTCTTCAATGTTCTGAACATGATAAAGTCATCCTAGCAGTGTACCGTTTGGAAGGAGATGCTGATCAATGGTGGAATCTTGTTAAGAATACGAGGCAAAGGGATGAAATTGAGTCTATGGAATGGGACGAGTTCAAGAACTTATTTTTCAATAAGTACTTCCCTCGTATTCTCCGAACAAAGATGGAGAAAGAGTTTCTTGAACTGAAGCAAAGGGATGATGAATCTGTTAGTACCTATTAAGCAAATTTTACAAGACTTGCAAGGTACGCTTCTGGTATTATTATCCAACCTGAGAGTAAGATCGATCGATTCTTTAGTGGCTTAAAACCAAGTCTTCGAAGGGCGTTAGCCATAAGGGACTTCAATAGCTACGAGGAAATCGTTCGATGTGCTCTCAAAGTCGAGATGGAGATTGGAGTAACCCATCAGTCA
The DNA here is from genome assembly GCA_963277665.1 of Viscum album. Classification (NCBI taxonomy): domain Eukaryota; kingdom Viridiplantae; phylum Streptophyta; class Magnoliopsida; order Santalales; family Viscaceae; genus Viscum; species Viscum album. Next base: position 603,879,791 of record OY728166.1, read on the forward strand.
CATGGGTTTGATAAGAAGAGGAATATGGAATTCAAAGGAAACTCTAAAGAGCACACTGAAAATAAGATGAACTTTCCATTATGCTCAAAGTGTGGAAAGAAACATGGAGGGAGTTGTCTTAAAGGGACAAGTAAATGTTTTAAATGTGGAAAGGAAGGTCATCGGGCATTTGAATGCCGTGATAATGGGAAGAAGATGTCTAATAATGCAAACAAAGGAAGGGATACACAGAATGAACCTACTACACTTCAATGTTTCAAGTGCAAGGAGATGGGGCATTATGCCAATCAATGCCCAAATCCAAGGGTTGATGATGATGGTCGACGTCAACAAAATCTTAAGGCTAAAGACAAAGGAAAGTCACATGCAATTTCTATCAGCGATGTGGAGTACGATAACTATGTGGTGAAAGGTACACTTACCATCCACTCTAAAGTAGCAAATGTTTTATTTGATTCTGGATCCACCCACTCTTTTATTTCTGAAGACTTTTCTAAGGGTATCACCGTATTACCTCAACAATTAGATGTTGAGTTAGCCATGACAACACCTAATGGCACATCAATCGCATCAAAAGTTTATAATTATTCTCCGATCGAAGTTTGTGGGAAAGTGCTTCCTGCAAATCATGTGATCCTTCATTTAGTGGAATTTTATGTGATTCTTTGCATGGATTGGCTTTCTCTACATGGAGCTCATATCAATTGCCAAAGAAGGGAAGTCACATTTCATATTCCAGATCAATCTACGATCATCTATCAATGCAAGGATGAACATAACCTTCGAGTGGAAATTTCTTCCATCTTATGGGTATTGATTCCACTAAATGAAGGTTATTTATCTCAAATGGTTGGTGAGAAACTCACGATTAAGAATATGCCCATTGTACGGGAGTTTGATGATGTCTTTCCGGAGGAATTTCCGGGTCTTCCACCAAATCGTGAAGTTGAGTTTTCAATAGAACTCGTACTGGGTGCTTTGCCTATTTCAAAGACACCGTATAGAATGGCCCCAATTGAGTTGCAGAATTGAAGAAGCAACTCCAAGAGAATCTTGATAAGGGATTCATATGCCCTAGTGCGTCACCTTGGGGAGCACCTGTTCTATTTGTTAAGAAGAAAGATGGATCAATGAGACTCTGCATTGATTATCGAGAACTTAACAAGATCACTATCAAGAACAAATATCCTCTCCCACGCATTGATGACTTATTTGACCAACTACGCGGAGCTCAATACTTTTCCAAGATTGATCTTCGTTCAGGGTATCATCAATTAAGGGTCAAAAGGGAGGATATACCAAAGACGGCTTTCCGTACAAGGTATGGAGACTATGAATTTATAGTGATGCCATTTGGTCTTACTAATGCCCCTGCTATCTTCATGGATCTAATGAATAGAGTCTTTAGAGATTATCTTGATCAATTTGTGGTAGTCTTTATAGAGGATATTCTTGTCTATTCAAAGAGAAAGGAAGAGCATGAATATCACTTGAGAATTATATTGAAGACCCTGAGAAAGGAGAAGCTTTCTGCCAAATTTACCAAGTGTGAATTTTGGCTTCAAAAAGTTGCATTTTTGGGTCATATAATCTCAAAAGAGGGGATATCTGTGGATCCAGCAAAAACAGAGGTTATCGAAAGATGTTCGAGACCAACCACAGTAACTGAGATCCGAAGTTTTCTTGGTTTGGCTGGATATTATCGACGTTTTGTAAAAGATTTTTCACGATTATCTAATCCACTCACCAAGTTGACTCGGAAAGGAGTTATGTTTGTCTGGACAGAGGAATGTGAAGAGAATTTCAAGGAGTTGAAAAGAAGGTTATTTAGTGCACCTGTGCTCACACTAACTTGTAGTGGAGAATGGTTTGTGATCTACATTGATGCATCCAAGAAGGGATTGGGGTGTGTTCTTATGCAAAATGATATGGTGATAGCTTATGCCTCACGACAGTTGAAAATCCATGAGCAAAATTACCCAACACATGATTTGGAGTTGGCTGCGGTAATCTTTGCATTAAAGATTTGGAGGCATTACCTTTATGGTGAAAGGTGTGATATTTATACTGATCATAAAAGTTTAATTTATATTTTCACACAAAAGGAGTTGAATATGCGTCAAAGAAGATGGTTGGAGCTGATTAAGGATTATGACTGCTCAATCCATTACCACCCTGGGAAAGCAAACAAGGTGGAAGATGCATTAAGTCGACAAGACCATGCTAGTTTATCCATGATGAGGATCACAAAAGATCCAATATTTATGGATTTACAAAGGATGGATCTTGGAATTATAATGGAAGGGGAAAAATCTTATCTTTCTAAAATGAATGTTCAACCATCTATACATGTGAAGATTAAAGAGGCACAGAAAGAAGATGTCGAGTTACAAAAGAAGGTGAGAAATGTTCCTGAATTAAACCTTGATTGTGATGGGATAATAAAGTTCAAGAATCGGGTTTGTGTTCCTCCCATCCCCGAATTAAAGAAGGAGCTGCTGGATGAGGCTCATAGTTCTTCATTCTCTATTCATCCTGGAAGCACGAAGATGTATAGGGACCTGAAAGAGAACTTCTGGTGGGATGGCATGAAAAGAGATGTTGCTGAATTTGTCTCTCGATGCTTGGTTTGTCAACAAGTTAAAGCTGAGAGACAGAAGTCTAAGGGGATGTTACAACCATTACCCATACCCGAATGGAAATGGGAAAACATCACTATGGACTTTGTCACAGGACTTCCTAAAACATCCAAAGGCAATAATGCTATTTGGGTCATAGTTGATCGTCTTACAAAGTCTGGACACTTCATTCCTATTAGAGAGGATTTCTATCTAGATCAGCTTGCCAGGATATATGTAAAGGAAGTGTTAAGATTGCATGGAGTACCACTTTCTATTATATCTGATCGGGATCCGAGATTTACCTCGAAGTTCTGGAGAAGTCTTCAGCATACTCTGGATACAGAGTTGAGTTTCAGCACTGCTTATCATCCCCAGACAGACGGTCAATCTGAGAGAACAATTCAAACCCTAGAAGATATGTTGAGAGCTTGCTCTATGGATTTCAAAGGAGGTTGGGATCAACACCTACCTTTGGAAGAATTTTCTTATAATAATAGCTTTCACTCCAGTATTCAGATGGCTCCTTATGAATCTCTCTACGGAAAGAAATGCAGGACTCCAACTTGCTGGGATGAAGTTGGGGAAAGAAAGCTATTAGGACCTGATCTCGTTGATGAAATGGCAGAAAAGGTCAGATCTATTCAACAACACATAAGAGCAGCTCAGAGTCGACAGAAAAGCTATGCCGACAACCGAAGAAAAGACCTAGAGTTTGAAGTGGGTGATAAAGTGTTCTTACGAATATCTCCCTGGAAGAGGGTTATGAGATTTGGAAAGAAGGGGAAGTTGAGCCCTAGATATATCGGTCCTTTCGAAATACTGGATCGTGTTGGGAAGGTAGCTTACCGATTGGCGCTTCCACCGAATCTCTCTCAAGTTCACGATGTGTTCCATGTATCTCTCCTGAGAAAGTACATACCAGATCCTTCACATGTACTCAGCTCAGAAGTTGTACCGCTGGAGCAAGATCTTTCTTATGAAGAACAGCCGATAGAGATTCTGGATCGTAGCGAAAAAGTCCTACGAAACAAGACCACTCGCTTGGTGAAAGTTTTATGGAGGAACCACCAACTTGAAGAAGCTACATGGGAGCTTGAGGATATGATGAGAGAGAAGTATCCTCATCTGTTTGTTACAAAGTGACAAATTTCGAGGGCGAAATTCTTTTTAAGGGGGGTAGAATGTAACACCCGAGACTTTTATGTTATATAAATTATCAAAGGAATCTTTTTCTACACAACACTTGCTTGACTTGCTTTACACGCAATCGCGACCTTCCTCGATAGCTTGCATCGTACGCAATACCGAGTTTCACTAAACAACAATATGCTATTAAAACTAGCCGTTATGAATAGTAATAACCACTTTTTGAAATTTTATAAATTTTATTTTTCAAAATGGACTTCATTTTTGGACTCAGAATATCGAAATTAGCCTAGGGTGAAATTTTGGTATTTTTCTAAAAACTTTCAATTTTTGATGAATAGTGAAACCACTAAGTGGTAGGTTAAAAACTGAATTTTGCATAAAACATAATTTTACCGCTTCTGTGAATGGAATTTCGAAAATCCGAGTGACACGGTTAATATCAAGGACTAAAATGTGGTTCAATGAGATGAAAATATTTTTTTGGTGAATAGTAACTTTTTACGATTTTTACCGCGGTTAATAGTAAATAGGATAACTAAGGGTAAATTTGATATTAATATTACCCTAACACATGTCATAATTCTATTGGACAAGTGTAATTCGACCAAAAACAAACTTAGGAATAAAATATGACCATTTAGGCCCACTTGGATTAGATTAGGACATTTATTATTAATTTATTTAAAGAAGGGTTAAAATAGTTAAAATCAAAGTTTAATAAGTAAATCATTTTTAATATGGGTTTATAAACAAGATAAATTCAATTGAAAATATTCATTAGAAAGCTATAAATCTTTCCTACATGATGATTATTTATTTGTAATTTTTAGACATTAAATAATTTAATTTATTTATGACATAATGATGATGCAGTAATTATCTTATTAATGAAATATTGACATAAGTGATGTTATAAACACCAAAATAAATGTAATTTGAGACTTTTTATGAATTCCACTAATTTTCTAGGTTACTATGATATATTAGTGTTGATTTAATCAACTTGGTTCGAACATATAATTCTGTTATGACTTTCAAACGAATCATATATCAAATAGTGTCAAAATTGACACAAAATAGCTTTTAAATAAAATATTATATTATTAATTGTTATTTTATTCCTAAAAATCTAAGGATCGGCCAAATGACTTAGATAAGGATATATATATTAATAATAAACAATTTGGGGTTCGTTTGGCATGTTATAGTAAGTGTATTAACCATATAGTGAAGGAAAACAAAAAGACACGGTAAAAGTTAAAATAATTAACTTAGAGTTAAATCTAATTGATAAGGTTAAAATAATACCCTAAACTTGTCTAAATCCTATTGGTTGATAGGATTTCGACCCATCCCCACTTTATCTTCGAAATAAGACCCTTTGGAACCATTATAAACCGATTTTGACTTTAATATAAAATAATATTTTGAGATATTCCTAAGGTGCCCCTCTCCTCCCTTATAAAAGGGCACCTCCTCCCCCTCCTCATCACACCAAATTGAGCACTCAAGCTCGGCCAACCCCTGCCATTTTCTCCTCTACACTTCCCTAGAATAATCCTAGAGGTCCTGGTCTTCTCCAAAGACCAATCTTAGTTCCTTAAGTGGAGGATTCAAAGAAGCGTTCCAAAGAAGAGGTAATATCCATTACCGATCTTTTCAATTTCTTTCTTCTTCAACTTCTTCATCTTTAGTTGTTTCATGATAAAGTAATAACATCGGTATTACTTAAATACTGATATGTTATTATAAATATGAAACAACCCTAATTCACCTTCTATCCATCCTACAGAAAAATGAAATCACCACGCGTGCGTACGTATGGAATACCGTCTCCACGCCGTGGTGTAATCTATTTTCCACCATCACCTTACAAGGATGGGTATAATGGTGTAATGAGTAACTACATATTATTATTATGAAGTAATATTGATACTGAAATAATATATATATACTCCAATACAATTCCACGATCATAGGAACGATATCATCACTCGTGCGTACGTACGGAATACCGTCTCCACGATGTGATGCGACTCGTTCTACATGATCTTCATTTCATAATGATTATATAAATGAATTGAATAAATGAATATGGTATATACTACACTAATACCATTCTGGAAATGAATTATCTATAACCTAAAGATAAGAATAAGAATTTATTCGACAAAACACGCATAAGACCAAAAAGTTATAAAGACCCGAGTAACAAGTAACAATGAAATATTACTAACAAGAAGCTAATAATATGACCATATATGATATCATATAAATATGTATGATTCTGGAGTAAGTCAATAACATTATTTAAACCATTATACAGGACCTTCGGACATGTACAAAGCTAATCGGACCTAAGGTAAGGGAAAATACCACAATCTCATTTTTATCCGAGATTGTTTATTCGTAAGTATTTACTGGGGTGTATTTTATCATCCACATCCATGTTCCCTCAATATGTAATATTGTTTCCATCCACTTACAAGAGTTTAAATCAAATTTTACCCTTCGGTGAGTTTTTAGTAAAGAATATGAACGGAATCTTTTGTCGTTTTTTTTCGTACGAGGTACTTTTTGACTTTTCCGACAAAGGTACGAAGAATGTTTTTTTTAACTTATACGGCATGAATGGATTTTTAAAACATTATTTCCAAGAAGCTTCCTTTACAAGTTTTCATGTTTATTTTTAATCAACTTCTTTTAGTTTAAAGTTGTATGACATGTTAAGAAAGGAAAAATGTTTTTGAAGTAGAAAGGATATTTTCCTCAAGAATAAAGTTCAAGTGTTTTATCAAAATTATTTTCCATCTAAGATAATAAAGGGTTCTGTTTTTATCCCTATTATTAAATTGATTTGATCATGTTGTGATGGAATTATTTTTATGAATTCCATTATCTTATATGAATTGATTTGTGATGTCATGATGTTTCAAGAATCCCATTTTGGTTACATGTGTTATGCGATGATGTATGTTTTATGATTATGTGGTACACATAAGAAAGGATTCATTATAAGATGGGTGGGACCTATATCTCCCTCCAATGCATTGGGTAAAGATTTTATATCTCATGAGATAGACATGGCTGGAACGGAAGGTTATTTCGGTTCAGTGATACAGGACTGAAATGAGGAGTGAACTCGGTTCAGAAAGGGACTTTGTCCACTAAGATAGTCTTGGAAATGAGTCATGACTAACAAGAAATGATTTTCCATGATTATGTGTGCATGCCACAAAGTTTCAAGTTTTATGTTATGATTTTGGGGATCTCATTTTCACTTCTATGATTTATTCCATGTTAAGATATTATGATCTCTTTTGCAGGTTTTGATTTTCAAAAAGATATGATATGATTTTTATTTCCTTTATTTGCCCTTGCTGAGCATTTGAGCTCACCCTTTTATGTTTTCTTTTCCCCAGGTCAGGAAGATGGATATTAAGTAGAATATGCTAAAAGGGACCCTAGATATGATGAAATAAATGGGAGACACTGTAGAAGATTTATGAACCAGTTGTTTATGTTTCCCAGTTTCTAAAGACACTATACCTATATGGTCCTTTGTGGTTTTGTCATATGTTGTAATAAGTGTGCTTCAATTTTGAAGTATTAACAATGTATGTAAAGTATGGGTCGTTATATTTATCCACATTTATACTTCATTGAATGTACTTGGTTGTGTCCTAATGCAGAATGATCAAGTAATTGTTTATGCATCATGTTAGTTTAAACCAAATGAGTTAAATTACCCTACACATGATTTTGAATTAGCTGCTATTTTTTTTACATTAAAATTTTAAGGGCATCATTTGTATGATGTAAAATATGAAATATATACTAACCACAAATTATAAAATTATATATTCACTCAGAAATAATTAAACATGAGAAATATTCAATGGTTGGAATTGATCAAGAATTATGATTGCGCGATCCATTATTAATCAAGAAAGAAAAAAAACAAATGATGATTTGAGTCAAAAATGTAAGGAATTATTAACCATGTTATGTTTGGAATGAGATCCTATGTTTTTTTTGATAAACGTAGGAATAGAAGTTGTTGGTGCAGGAAATTATTCTATTTTGTTTCAGGTGTTTGTGAAATCATCTCTATCAGACAGAATAAAGAAAGCGCAGAAAGAAGACAATGAGTTGCAGATAAAGGTAGAGTTGGTTCAGAAGGGTACGTTTCCTGAATTTAACATTGATAATGATTGAGTTTTGAGATTTGGAAAGAGATTATGTGTGCCCTGTGATTCAAAGTTGAAGAATGAGTTGTCATGTGATGCTCATAGTTTTCCTTTTTTAGTGCATCCTGTCAGTACTAAGATGTATAGAATTATTTTGGAGTATTTCTGGTGGGATTGAATGAAAAGAGATATTTCTGATTTTACTATGACGTGTTTGAATTGTAAGCAGGTTAAGGAAGAGTGGTAGTCAATGAAAGATATTATTTAGCCTTTACCGGTGCCAGAGGGTAAATTGGAAAATATATCCATGGTCTTCATTGTGGGATTACTGAAGACATCTCAAGTTAATTATGCAATCTAGGATATTGTAGATCCATTAACTAAATTAGGTCATTTCCTTCCTATTAGAGATACATTGTCTCTAGAATAACTATCTCAGTTGTATGTTAAAGAGATAGTCAGGTTGGATGGAGTTCCCTTCTCTGTTGTATCTAATCCTGATCCATGGTTTACTTCTAAATTTTGGAAAGGCCTTCAGAAGTCGTTGGGTACTGAATTAAATTTGACTACATCTTTTCATCTACAATTATATGGGCAGTCAGGATAAACGATTCATACCCTGGAGGATATGTTATGAGCTTCTTCCCTAGATTACTATAGAATTTTGGACAAACATCTTTCTTTGGCTAAATTGTTATTATAATAACAATTTTTTTCCAGTATACAAATGGCTCCATTTGAGGCATTATATGTAAAGCATTCCCGAAATCCATATTTTTGGGATGAAGTAGGTGGAAGGAAGTTGATTGGACTAGAATTGTTAAAGAGATGGAATAAAAGGTTCAATTGATTCAGAATCACAAGAGAATAGCTCAGAGCAGGAAGAAAAGTTATGTGGATTACCAGATGAAGGATCTTTCTTTTGAGTTAGGTGATCTTGTCATTCTCAATGTTTCTACATGAAAAAGTTTGATTTGTTTTGGTAAGAAGTGAAAGTTGAGTTTGAGGTTCATTATAACATATGAAATCATGGAGAAAGATGGATCAGTTGCATTCAGAGTGGCTTTACCTACAAGTTTATCCATGGTACACAATGTTTTTCATATTTCAATGTTGAGGAATTATATGCCAGATCCGTATCATGTTTTGAGGCCAGAGGTAGTTCAGTTGGAAGAGAATATCTCTTATGAAGAACAACCAGTCCATATTCTATACCATATAGAGCATGTGTTGCGGAATAAATTAATTCACTATGTAATGGTTTTGTGGAAAACCCATATGGTTGTAGAGGCAATGTGTGAATATGAAAATGCTATGAGAGATAAATACCTCAACGTATTTGATAAGTGAATAAAATTATGAGGATACAATTTCTAAAATGGGGGAAGGATGTAAATATCAGGTAAATAAAGATATAGTACATTTTCATATTTATTATTATTTTTGAATTAAATATTAATTTTAATTAAAAAGGGTTTTCTATGTTTGAGAGCGTACCTGATACGCAACAACGGGTTTCTTATTAATCTAAAGTTACACAATAATAATATAATAATATTATTTTAAATGGTTGCTAACTCATAGCCATTGTGTAGGAGGGAATTAAAATAACTAACTACAATATAATTATACTTTTTTAAATGTATTTACATTTATCCAATTAAATCTACAGGCAAAAAATGTGAATGAATCTAATTTTAAGTATAATTTACATTAGAAGTTCCATTTACTGCCTTTTAATGGAAAACACTCTGTAAATATAGTTCTGGTCACTATTATATGTTTTATATGACTATATAAAATCATTCTTTAGAATGAGGACATCATAATTTAAAATGTGTAAATATTAGGAATTTTTTCGATAATTTTCATTTTTATGAATAGTGAAAAATATTGTATTTTAATTCAAAACTAAGTTTTAATATAATCTATTTATATGGTTAGATTATCTTTTTTATTGGTTTAATGTGTAATCAGAATATATTTTTAACATTTAATCCTATGTTTTTTATTTTAATTAATTTCACTTTGAAATTTGACATAAACAAGTATCAGTCATTTGATAGTTATTGTTTCTTAAAAAAAAGCTATTTGTTTGGATAACAGGAGTTTATTTTAAATTAATTAATGAAAATAATATGTTTATAATTTGGTAAAATATACATCATTTTTGAATTCATAATATCAAATATATATTAGGATAAATTTTTGGTAACTTTTTGAAAAACTTCAATTTTTTATGAATAGTGAAACAAATTAGTAGTACTTAACAAACTGACATTTTCATTTAATTATTTTTACCACTTTTATGAATTTAATTTCTAAAATCCAACATACATGGTTTTTATTAGTAATTAAAATTTGGTTCAATAAGATGAATATAATTTTTCATGAATAGTATCTTTTGACTTTTTTAAAAGTGTTTAAAGGTAAATAGGGTAATTCAAGGTAAATAGAATATTATAGTAATCCAAAATTACTTTAAAAATTTTCTTAACCTTATTAGATGAATAATGGACGACCTTGGGCATCCAAGGATCGATTTTTTGACCCCATGGTGCCACTTATGAATGTTAATGACACTTTATTTTAATTAACATAAAGTATGAAAAAAATGACATAAACAAATATCTCCTTGTAAATTAATTTTTACATGGTGTTATATAAGATATATTTTCAAATATAAATATTCATTGGAAATATAAAAAAAATTCCAACATCGTGGCATTTTTTAATAGTTTTTAGACATCAAATAAATTAAATTATATATGACACAATAATGATGTCATGTTTACCTCATTAATAAATCAATTAAATAAATAAGATTATAAAGATTAAAATAATATCGAAAACATGTACAATTATTATTGGATGATTTTATTTCGACTATGATTCATCTTATCTAGGACTGTTATGATTTTCAGACCTTTAGAAACCAAATATCTCTATATAATAAAATAATATTATCACACTCTTTTAAAGTGCCCCTCCACCCCCTTATAAAAAACCCTCACTTATAACAAAATAATCACACCTCTCAAGCCTTTTGGATCATCCAATCTCTTCCCAATTAATCTCCCTACATCTCTATCCTCTCCCTAAAAGCCTTACCTTAGGCTGAAGGAAATTCAAGAAACACTTTTGGTTCATACCAAAGAAAGTATCCCAAATTAAAGACAACATTTTCTCTTATCTTATTTTTTATTATTTTACTTCTCCAACCCCTAAACTATTTTTATTATTTTATTATAAAACAAAAATAGTTTCCACAAACTACTAAAATTTTGTTATTGGATGGATTTGAACTACACTTACACACGCCTTCATCTAATGGGTGAAGAACATACTATTCTGTGGACGGCAAGCTAACGGCTCACGAAACAATGATTCTTCGATTATCTTCTACTTCCTATCACGGTGGCCATTAAGATGACACTATATTAATATATGATATATATTATTTTTATGTTTTATTTATGATTACGTATATTTATTATATAGAATAACTTTATGATTTCCATTACGGGAAAACGTGATAATTTCATTTGAGGAAGTGTGGACTACCGCCCCCTTAAAGTGATATGAATCGTTAATGAAATATGTGGGACATATATAGGATGGAGTTAATGATATAATATATGATATTATACTGTAATTATATTATTCCTATGTGTCCTTATGTATTCATTCAATTAAAATACGTAACAGAAATGAAAGTAGCGTTCATGTCTACGTTCGGCTTACCGTCTCCAGGAACAATGCATTTCATTTCCTTTCTCCAAATGATATGCACTATTATAAATTCATATATATAATGTATATATATGATATATATGATTTCTAAATATTGAACATCATTCCAGAGTTAATGTACTATTGAACACATGGACAACTTGTAGTTATAAGGTGTTAATTTTTTGACCCAAGTACCAAATATCAACAAAATGACCGTTATTAACATAAATGATTGCATAATGTTTATAACATGTTAATAATTGTTCTAAAATGAATAATAAAATAGATATATGATCTTAAAAAAGTATAAATTAACTTTAGTTTTATATTCAAAAGATTAATGAATGATCGTGTCACATCGGACATGAGGTATGGGACTTCATCTCAGTCACCTTTCATTGAGGCTTATTTTTTACGAATAGATGACTTTCCTTTATATTATGTATAAACAAACTTTATTTTTCATTTCATTCAAAGGGAATGTTTTTCTACTAAGCATTTTACTAAATGACAAAAAAGATTGTTTCTCTTTAATGTAAGCGATGACAACGACCTTTCTGCCGCGAAGAGTATTATTTGATCATTGGCATCCTTAACAAGCCGTAAATTTTTTAAAATGAAAATAAATACCATATAATAATTTAATTATTTTTTGTATTGAAAATTATTTTGATAATGGTTTTGATATGTTAATAAATTGAAATTTTAAATTGTTATTGGAATGTGGAAATTTTATCTTTCCTTTATTCTTATGTTATGTGTTATGATCATGTTATGGTTCTTGGACATTAATTATGTATACTGGTGGATTCGTGATAAACCTAAGGAGGGTGAGCCCAAGATAGCTCTCCTATGAATTGGGTAATGTAACGAAGGTAAACATGAATGTTTCTCCTAAGAGATTTAGGGAATATACTGTGATGGGTTTTCCAAAGTAACTCCATATGTAGCTGTGATAGAAAAAATGTAAGTATGATATGGATTCCACAAGATAAATTTATGATTTATGATTTCTATGTGTTATTCATAAGTTATATGATTTCATCAGGTAAGTAAAAGTGTTCATGTTTTTTATGTATTTATGAACGAATGTTTTCTTTCTTTCTTTTATAACCCTTACTAAGCTTTTTATACTCATCCCATGTTCTGTAATGTTTTTACAGGACATGAAGATGAATAGGGTTAAGGATGTGATCAAGGGAAAGTCATGTTGTCTAAAACATGGAACTAGATATGAATCTTTTTTTCATGAGTTTTTATTTTTTGAAAAAAATGAAAACTGAGTAGAAGTTTCTAATTTATAATCTTTTAAGATGTAATAGTTAAGTCCTAATTCTCTAAAAACCTAAACTTGAAAACATCCTCAATGTAAATTATTCGTTTCATTCAATATTATGTAATTTTTTGAGGTCGGTTCCTTATAATTGGTATCAGAGGACCGTTTAGATAACTTTAGGACTATGGGTTTTGTTAAATTAATATCCATAAAGTAATTTATGTTAATATTGAAATCATATATGATTTACAGATTACCATGTTTCTTCACCTAAGATATTTCTGTGTTCGGAATGGTTTTTCGCAGAGGAAATACGGAAGCCTTGTAGAGACGACAACAGGAGGAGGAAAACCTTCCAAATCACCAACCCAAAATGGTCATAATCAGAACTGAATAGCTTTTTTGCAGGGATGGCACAGTTGACTCAGGCTATAAATGGTTGTGGTATCCATGCACAAGATCAGCAATATCAACCATAGAGGGTCACGTCAGTAGTAGAGCATTTCAGGAGGCATCATCCCCCATCATTTAGAGGATCATCTGACCTTGTGCTAGCATAATGGTGGATTAATGGACAATAAAAAAAATTTATGTCATGGGGTGTTCAGAACATCAAAATGTTACTCTTTCTGTTTACTGTTTTGAAGGTGAAGTTGATCAGTGTTGGTCGATGATGAAAAATATCAGGGATATTGAGGATATTGATGCCCTCTTTTGGGATGAATTCATTGGTATGTTTCTTGAGAAAAATATTTCTAAGGCGTTTTGTCATAGGATGGAAAACAATTCCAGGAATTGTGGCAGGAGGATGACTCAATGACTACTTATGAAGAAAACATCACGCGACAAGAAAGGTATGCTCCAAATTTTATACAAGATATTTATAGTAAAATCAACCGTTTTTTCTCAGGATTAAAGCCAATGTATCGAAGAGATTTATCTTTTCTTGAGTTCAAAAGTTATGAAAAACTTTTTCGTTGTGCAAAGAAGGTGGAAATAGAGTTTTCTGATGATCCGATGTTCTTTGAAAAACAAAATCATAAGAGGTCTAGGTGGTAAGAGAAATGGAAGACCTCTTCAAAAAAGTCCGATGGCATGAAAATTGTGTTTAAATTTTTCCAAAATTGGGGAAAAAAGAATGATAGGTAAGGTCTTTTAAACTCTAGTAGGTGCTACCGATGTGATAAAATGGGACATAAGGCATGTAATTGCACTGAAAATGATTAGGGTAATCGGGAAGACAAAATCTGATTTACAGTCAATAAAATGTTTCATGTGCAATGAAATGGGACATTATGCAAATGAGTGTCCAACAAATAACTCAACTAAGGGAAAGCTGCCAAACTTCAAGCAGAAAGGGGTGGTGAAATCCTTCACAACTACTTTAGTTGATGTTGGGACATAAAATGAAGTTGTATCAGGTACACTGTTAGTTTGTTCTAATTATGCCAATGTGTTGTTGGATATTCGGTCTACACACTCTTTTATTTCTGAGAATTTTTCTAGTAAATTAGAAATTCCAACTGAAGATATGAATACAGAACTTACGGTAAAAACACCTGGATGAAATGTTGAGACAAAAACAAAACACATGAACCTTTATGTCCTTGTGTGCGGAAAGATTCTACCTGCAATGTTTTTTTTGTTTTGCCTCTAGTTGAGTCTGATGTTATTTTGTGCATGGATATGATTTCTGTTTATCATGTCAAGATTGATTACAGAGCTAAATAAGTTTATTTTAAGAATTATTTTTAGTTCATATACAATAATGAACACTTGAATTTGATAACATATTAGGAAGTTGAGAAACTAGTAATATATGGAAATGAATGTTACCTATCACATATTATTTAAAATAAGGAAAACTTTGAGATTAATGATGTGCTAGTGGTAAATGAATACATATATGTTTTTCTTGATGAGTTTCTTGTTATTATACTTGATCGAGAAGTTGAATTTTCAATTTATTTTGTTCCTGATTCTAAGAGAATTTCAAAACCCCCTTATCGAATGGCTCAAATTGAACTTTTAGAGTTAAAGAATAAATTGGAGGTTTCATTAGATAATGGTTTCTTTCGATCTAGAACATCACCATGGGGTGATCTTATCTTGTTTGTTAAAAATAAAGATAGTTCAATGAGTCTTTTCAATGATTATAGAGCATTGAATAACATAACTATTAATAAAAAGTATCCTTTGCCTCACATCAATGATTTTTTTGATCATCTCTAGTGAGCTCGGTTTTTTTGAGATTGAAATTTGATCAGGGTACCATCAGTTGAAATTGAAAGAAGTAGACATTCCAAAAACTAAGGTTTTTACTATAAATGGCCATTATTAATTCATAGTTATTCCTTTTGGTTTAACCAATTCACCTGTTGTATTGATGTATCTTATGAATAGAATTTTCCATGATTTCATGGATATGTTTTAGGTTATTTTCATTGATTATATTTTGGTCTATTCCAAATGTAAAGAGGAAAATGAAAGACATTTATGGGTATTCATGAAATCAATAAAAGAAACAAAACTATTTGGAAAATTCAGCAAGTGTGAGATTTGGTTACAGAAAAATTCATTCCTCGGTCAATTTGTTTCAAAAAATGGCATAGATATTGAACCAGCTAAAACAAAAGTTGTTGATGAATGGACAAGACCCATAAATATAATAGATATCCACAGTTTTCTTGTTTTTTCAGGTTATTATCGTAGGTTTGTTGAAAATTTTGAAAGGTTAATATTCAAATTAATAAGTTAATTCTAAAAGGCGACAAGTTCCTTTGGACAAATGAATGTGATGATTTTTTTTAGAATTGAAAAGATGATTAGTGAATGCTCTAGTTTTGGAACTACCTTCCAGAAATGGTATGTTTCTTAACTATATTGATGTTTAGTTGAAAGGACTTTGTTGTGTCCTATTGCAGAATGATCAGGAAATTACTTATGCTTCACGTCAATTATAACCACATGAGTTAAATTACAATACACATGATTTGGAATTAGCTGGAGTTGTTTTAGCTTAAAAAGTATGGTGGTATCATTTGCATGGAGTAAAATATTAAATATATACTAACACCAAAAAAATAAAGTATATATTCACTAAGAGATAATTAAACATTAGAGAGAGGATATGGCTAGAATTGATCAATGATTATGATTACATGATCTATTACCATCCAGGAAAATCAAATAATGTGGATGATCCTTTGAGTTGAAAATGTAATGCCTCATTAACCATATTACATTTGGAATGAGATCCAATGGTTTTTTATTTGATGAAATTTGGAATAGAAGATGTTGGTGGGGGAAATTATTTTCTTTTGTTTCAGGTGTCAGTGAAATCATCTCTATCAGATAGAATAAAAAAATCACATAAAGAATACAGTGAGTTACAGAAAAAGGTAGAGTTGGTTTGGAAGGGTATGTTTCCTGAATTTAGAACTGATAATCATTGTGTTTTGTTATTCAAAAAGAGATTATTTGTGCCTTGTGATTCATAGTTCAATAATGTTTTATTATGTGAATCTCATAGTTCCATGCTTTCAGTTCATCCTGGAAGTACTAAGATGTACAGAGAGCATCTAGAGTATTACTGGTGTGATGGAATGAAAAGTGAATTTGCAGATTTTACTATGAAGTGTTTGACTTGTTAACAAGTTATGGTAGAGCGGTAGTTACTAAAAGGGATGCTTCATCATATACTGGTACCAGAGTGGAAATGGTAAAATATATACATGTACTTCATTGTGGGATTACTAAAGACATCTCTATGTAATAATGCAATCATTATTATTGTTGATTGACTGACAAAATCTGCTAATTTCCTTCCGATTAGAGATAAATTGTCTCAAGATCAACTATCTCAATTGTATGTTAAAGAGATAATCATGTTTCATGGAGTTTACCTCTCTATTGTATCTGATTGTGATCACAGGTTTACTTATAACTTTTTGAAATTCCTTTAGAAGTCATTGTGTACTGAATTAAATTTTAATATAGATTATCATCCACAATCAGATGGGCAGTTAGAACAATCAAATCATACCCTAGAGGATATACAATGTGCTTGTTCACTAGATTACCAGGGAAGTTGGGTCTAACATTTTTCTTTGGTTGATTTTTCTTATAAAAACAGTTTTCATTCCAGTATACAGATTGTTGTATTTGAAGAATTATATGAAAATCTTTTTTGAACTATAAAATTTGGGATGATTTATGTGAAAGGAAATGGATGGGACAATAATTGGTATTTAATATTAATGAAAAGGTTCTGTTGATTCAGAAGCACATGAGAACAGCTCAGAGCAGGAAGAAAAGTTATGTGGATAACTGGAGGAAGGATCATTCTTTTGAGGTAGGTGATAAGGTCTTTCTCAATGTTTCTCCATTGAAAATTGTGATGTGTTTAGGTAGGAAGGGTAAGTTGAGTCAGAGTTTCATTGGACCATATGATATCCTGGAGAAAGAGGGATTTTTTACATACATAGGGGTTTTATCTCCATTTTTATCCAAGGTACACAATGTTTTTCATGTTTCAATGTTGGGTAATTATATACCAGATCCATCTCATGTTTTGAGACTAGAGATGTTCAGTTGGAAGAGAATCACTCTTATAAAGAACAACCAGTTCAGATTCCTGACTGTAGAGAGAATGTGTTGCAGAATAAGGTAATTCACTAGGTAATGGTTTTGTGGAAAAAACCAGATGGTTGTAGAAGAAAAGTTTGAATCTAAAAATGTTATGATAGATAAATACCCCCACTTATTTGAGAAGTGAATAAAATTGAAAGGACACAATTTCTAAAAGGTGGGAGGATATAACATCCCAGGTAGATAAATAAATAGTACATTTTCATATTTATTAATATTTTTGAATTAAATATTAATATTACTTTAAAAGGATATTCTATGTTCAATAGCGTACCCGATAGGCAATAACAGGTTTTTTTTTGAAATCATATGTTGCACACAAATAATGTATATTATTATTTTAAATAGTATTTAACACCAAGACATTGTGTTAGAAGGAATCAAAAAAACTAACTAAAATATGATTATACATGTTTGTTAAATGTATTTACATTTATCCAATAAAATTTAGAGTCTTAAAATGTGAATGAATCTAATTTTAAGCATAATTTACATTAAAAGGTCCATTTACTGCCTTTTAATTGAGAACCCTCTTTAAATATATTTTTGTTAACTTTTATATGTTCTATATGAACAAATAAAATCATTCTTTAAAAAGGGGACATCTATATTTACTTTGTGTAAATTTTGGGAATTTTTCTGATAATGTTCATTTTTTATGAATTGTGAAAAATATTTTATTTTAATTCAATAGTACATTTTAATCTAATTTATTTTTATTGTTAGATTATCTTTGTAATTTTTTTTAATGTGTAACTAGAATATATTTTTACAATTTAATCCAATTTTTTAAAGTAATTAATATTACTTTGAAATTGGACATAAACAAGTATCAATCTTTTGATAGTTATTTTTTCTTAAAAACATGCTACATGTTTTGATAACAGAAATTAATTTTAAATTAATTATTGCAACTTCAATGTTTATTATTGGATAAAAAATACTTCATTTTTGAATTCATAATATCAAATATATCTTAGGCTGAATTTTTGGTATTTTTCTGAAAAACTTCAATTTTGGATAAATAGTGATACCACTTGGAAGCTGTTAAAAAATGAATTTTTCATTTAAATGAAATTTTATCACATCTGTGAATTGAAATTAGAAAATATGACCTAAATGGTTTCTATGAAAGAGTAAAATGTTGTTCAAAAATATGAAAATATTTTTTGGTGAATTGTAACTTTAAACTTTTATTTACCGGTTTTAATGGTAAATAGGGTACTTCAATGTAAGAAGAATATTATAATAATTAATAATTAACTTAACACTTGTCCTAAACTTATTGGATGAGTAATGGACGACCGTGGGCATCCTAGGGTAGATTTTGGGACCCCAAGGAGCCACTTTTTAATGATAATGGCCCTTTATTTTAATTAACATAATGTAAAAGAAAAAATGAAATAAACAAATATCTCTTTGTAAATTATTTGTTACATGGTGTTATATACGTTATCTTTTCGACTATAAGTATAAAATAGAAATGTATAAATATTTCCTACATCATTGTATTTTTTATAATTTTTAGACATCAAATAAATTATATTATAGAGGACACAATAATGATGCAGTGTTTACCTCATTAATAAATTTTTTAAATAAATAAGATTATAAAGATTAAAATAATATCCATAACCTGTCCAATTCTTATTGGATGATTTTATTTTGACAATGAGTCATCTTAAATTATACTTAAATTATTTTTGGACCTTTAAAAACTGAATATCAATATATAATAAAATAATATTATCACACTTTCCTAAAGAGCCCCTCCTTCCCCATATAAACAATCCCTCACTTCTAACCATTACTCATATCTATCAATCCTTTTAACAAATCCAAAATCTACCCAATTAATCTCCATAAATCCCTCTACTCCTTCTATAATCCTTAACATAGTCAGATAGAACTTCAAGAAAAACGTTTGGCTTCATACCGAAGAGAGTTCCAAAATTTAAAGTAACATTTTCTCTTAACTTATTTTCTTTTTATTTTACATATCTAACCCATAAACTCTTATTATTCCATTATTTTACAACAATAAAAGTATCATAAATATATTAGGATGTTTTAATGATAATTATATGAACTACATTTACAGACACCTCCATCTAATTTGTGAAAAACATACTATTTCTGTGGATGGAAAACTAACGCCTCATGAAACTATGATTGTTCGATTATATCCTAATGCCTACCATGATGGCCATTAATATGAAACTATATTTATATGTGATATATATTATTTTTATGTTTTATTTATTCTTCTGTATTTTTCTTTTATATAATATCATTATGTTTTTCATTAAGGGTTAACACGATATTTTCATTTGAGGAAGTGTGGACTACCACCCTATCAAAGGGATATGACTCATTAATGCCAAATGTGGTACATATAAAGGATGGAGTTTATGATATTATAAAAGATATTATACTGTAATTATAATATTGCAAATTATAATTCTGTTTTCATTCCATTAAAATATGAAATAGAAATGAAAGTTGTGTTCATGAAAACATACGGCTTACCGTCTCCATGAACGGTGCTTCTCATTTCTTATCTCCAAATGATATGTACTATAATAAATTCATATATATACTGGATATATATGATATATATGAGATCTAAATAGTTAATATCATTATGAAGGTAATCTAATATTGACCACCTTGACCACTTGTAAATTTAAATTTTTCATTTTTTCACCCAAGTACATAATATCAATAAAACGACCGTTATTAACTTAAATGATTTCATAATGTTTATAACCTGGAAATAAGTTATATAAAAAGAATAAAAATCTTGAAAAAGGTTCTTAATCATTTATAAATTAACTTCAGTTTATTATTCATGTGATTAATGAACGATCGACCCACATTTGATACGAGGTAAGGGTCTTCATCTCAATCTACTTTCATTGAGGCATATTTTGTTTAAATACACGGATTTCTTTTATACACTATATAAAAACCTTTGAATTTACATTTCATTCAAATGGAGTCTTTTTCTATGAAGAATTTTACAAAATTGAAAAAAATAATGTTCCATTTTAACGTAAGCGGTGACAACGACCATTCTGCCGCCACAAGTATTATTTGATCATTTACTTCCTAAACTAGCTGTAATGTTTATAAAAGGAAAATAAATAACATATATTATTTTATGTATTTTTGGTATTTAAAATGTTTTTTATAATGGTTTTTATATGTTAATATTTTGAAATGTTATATTGTTATTACAATGTGAGAATTTATCTTTTCATTATGCTTATGTTATGTGTTATGATCATGTTATGGTTATTGGGTATTATTTAGGTATACGGGTGGTTCCGTGATAATACTCGGGTGGGTGATCCTGAGATATCTTTTCAATGAATTGGGTAACATGACGAAGGTAAACTTGAATGTTTCTCTTAAAAGATATAGGGAGTATACTATGATGAGTATTCCAAAGTAACTCCCAATGTAGCTATGATAACTACAAAATAAGAATGTTATTGATGCCACAAGTTACCATTAATATTTATGATTTCTATGTGTTATTAATAAATCATAGTATTTCATGAGGTATGTAACAGAGTTCAAGTTTTGTATTTATATAAGAACTAATGTTTTCTTTCTTTGTTTTATAACCCATACTGAGCTTTTTATGCTCATCCCTAGTTTTGAAATGTTTTAACTGGACATAAAGATAAATAGGGTCCAGGATGGGGTCAAGGAAAAGACATAATGTCTAATACATGGAACTAGATATGAATCATTTTTTTCAAGAGTCATTATTTGTTGTAAAAAAATGGAAATTGAGTATAGGTGTCGACTTTGTAATCTTTTGATATGTAATAGTTATGTCCTAATTTTCTAAATCTCTAAACCAAAAAAGATCCTCAATGGGGATTATTTATTTAATTCAATATTATTTATTGTTTTAGGGTTGGGACCTTATATTTACTTCCATGTACCCCTAAACATGGATTAAGGTTCGGCCTAAGTGTCCAGCTTAATATGATTCATTTGGTACACCACATAAAAATATAAGATAAGGATAAAATTAACCAAAATTGTTGATAAATAATTCAACGATGTTGTTAAGATAAAATATTTTGGAAAAAAATCGGGTGTAACCAAATGTTATTAAATTATAACACATTAAAAAAAATGAATCTATAAATCAATTAATACCCAATTATTAAAAATTTCTATATAAAGAAATATAGTTTGTAAATTTTTTATCAATGATTGTATATAAAGATAAGAAAAGTAGTGAAAACAATATATGAAAATGTAACAATGAGTATACAAAGAAATTTTGATATGATAATTTTTTTTATTAATTGATACATTAGATCTAAAAATTAAATAAAAGTTCTAGAAGATAGAATATATTGAGACAATCGATTTAATTGAGTATAAGATCATTTCAGTTATCTCACCCTGTAGTTGTTTTATGGATGTTAATTTTAAAACATCTGGAACATCATTTTTGTATATTGATATAAAAGAATTGGTGGCATAAATCATAATTATTAACAAGGAATTACAAACATTTAAAATAATTCATTGTTGTATTTTTTGAGAAATCAAAAATTCATCTTTCATCGATAAAGATTTTATTTCATCCTGATAGAAGTAGAATAATATCATATTGGAGTTCATAATTAATATAATATGATAAAGTATATAATTATTTTTACCTTGATAATTTTAATAATATTTTTATATTGATAAAAAAATTTATCCTTCATAGATTTCATGCATGGAGTGATGAAAATTTATTTTCCCTTGGATGAGTTGATAATCCATAATTATTTTATCTATAATCCTCGTGAGAAAATATTTATAATTTACTGAACATTATTTATATGAAACTAGTGATGTTTAGATTATTTGATCAATTGAACACATCATTAGTATGTGATCCTTATATGTTTCCCTTTTTAATTATCCAAGAATAATATTTATGTTCAATTATTGATTTTATTTCTTTCATATCATTTTTTATTTGAGTGATTTTTTTAAGAATTAATTGTTTAATATTGTTCCATCTCTCATGGGAAAAAATAATGAATGATAATCTAGTAGGTTATATAAAAGAAGTTTTATAGTGAACCATAATTCCCCACCATCTTATGTTGTTCCATAGTAAAAAATGTGGAATTCGAAATTTTTTTATCGAAATAGTGTTTAATATACCATATTATTTGAGGAGATATTGATGATTTATTTATCACTTTTAATTTTGAATTTATCTCCTTATGGAATGGTAAAATTATATTATAAGTGATAATCGAGATCTCTAATAAAGAAAACACAAGTAGTATAATAGAAAAATGAAATATATTGTGTTGATGACATTCATGTAGATCGTGAAGGTGATCCAAAAAAATAGTACACACAACGATAATCATTGGAGAGGGGTTTATTATTAAAATAATATTCTATATGCATTCATCAAAACATTTTTATATAATATTCCATTATTGATTGAATAAATTCATTATTTTTTAACATAGATATAGAAAACCCATGAACTACTATGTTCGTTTTGGCCTTTTATGGAATATAAATTATTTGATTTAAAATTCCATTAATAATTTTGGTAATTTATAAAATATCCTTTTTAAAATAATTTTTAATATTAGTGAATATTAATTGTTATGATATTGTCAAATTGAAAGTAATGAATTAAGTGATAGCATCAAAAAGTAGGATCCTACCATTTGATGATAATTTACTTGAGCTCTTGACAAATATGTCATCATTAGGGAATTCCCATGACCAAGACCAAGATGAGATTCAACCAATAAGGGTTATGTGAAACCATTTACAAGATAAGTATAATCTTATCAAGATTACCACAAAAAATACGATCATCGAAGCAGCCTATGAAAGAATCACAACCACAAAAAATTACCATTTAAGAATATTCTTATGTAAAAAAGGTTATTGTAACTAGGCCCTAGAAGTATGATTTTTTTATTTTATTTTATATAAAATAATGTTTATATTTATATCTTTTAATTAAATATTTATTAATGATTATATAATTGGTTGAATAAAAAAATGATTTTGATATGTAGAAAGAAAAATTGATTTCCTTTGGTAATATAATGTCTTATTAAATACACACTTTTTCCAAATTAAATAATATATAAAATAAATACTATTTCAATAAAATACTCTTATTTTTTATATATATTTTAATATAAATGATAATATAATTTAATGAAGTCGAAAGTAATTTTAATAAGGGTCAGAAAGTGGTTAATATAATAAAACATAATATATTCCTGTAAAGTGATATTTTTATTTAAAATATAGATTTACTATATTTAAAAAATTAATTTGATAAAATAATTATTAGTTTTTAAATATTTATACTGATAAATATTAACGGTGATTTTATCATAATTTTCTAAGATTTTTTATTTTTGAGAAAAAATTAATATGATATAAATATATATTTATTATTATGAAATAATATTATATCTAATGTGAATTAATGAATTCTATAATGGTAAAAAATGACCAAATATTGGTTTTAATTTCAACATAAACCATTTTTAATTTAATTTCACAATGTTATTCTCCATTAATGAATCCTCGAAAACCGATAATATATTAATATATTAAAACTAATTCTTTATAAACATAACTCACTTATATATCCCTAGTGGTGTAATATTAATAAGATCTATTTACATCTTTATAATCTTTTAAATCTAATCATATAATAAATAAAAAATGGGGAAAAACAATGGTCGGGTTTGTGATTTTGATTATCTTATCATATTGAGTCCCAAACCAATTTTAAAAAATTAATAAATAATTTCCATCAATTAAACTATAAATAGAAAACCAACCTGACACACATATACAGTTAAAAATGATCATAAATGTTATCTCCCTATACCTCTCTTATAGCTGCACAAGTTTCCCATGCTCTTAAGATGCTCCTAAAAACTAATAGAACAACACATAGAGGCATGGGATTATATTCTCTTCATTTTTCTTTTCAAGTACTGTCATTATACTAAGCCTTCTAATTTTGAATTGATCAAATGGTAATGTGTTTTACACATCCTGTTATATTCCTTATGAAGACTAAATATTTATATTAAAAATCACTCTTATTAATCCATTCAATTTTCATTTATGTACAATGCTTATGTGGAAGATATTATCTCATGATATTCTAAAATACTATTTTATATTGTGAATACTAATCCCAATTTCCACTCTAGGGTATTCACCAATATGTAAATATCTATAATTTATAGGGTAATTCAATGTTCATGAACTATTCTACATAAAAATGGAATTAAAATACATAAAATAAGTTCTTATATTGAATGATTAATGTTTCACATAAATGAATGTATATAATATGAATGTGAGAGGTGGGACAATAATTATATGTAATTAAAAGGAATTGGGATATGATTTTATCCCATTTTATATCATGTCTGGTAAAAGGGAGGTAATGTTTAGTACAAAATGTTTCGATTTCTTGGTCTGTATACTTATCTTATGCATATGATGTCATGTTTTATATGTTGGTCACATAATATTGTTTCTCTAATGATACCATATTATATCACGGTCTAATATTCTTGATTATGATTCTCACGCATTCTATGTCAACATTATATACCTATTGACTAACATATCATACCCGCATCATAAGAAACATTGATTATTCCCCGAGTGGGCCCTATATCTCTGCCCATTCTTTTTTACATCCCAAGCATATCCAATGTAGTTATAGAAGGTCAGTGTAATTTAATGGAATGTTATTGGATTTTTAAATAATTTATAAATATCCACATTATATGATATTGTGTTATTTATATAATTACCTAAATAAACAAGGTGTTTTAAAAAATTATTATTTTGTTATATATATTTTTAATTAATAAATCATTAATTAATGTTTAAAAAAGATATAAATTTTCATTGTTTGTATTAGATAAGGGTCTAGTTATTTTTGGTTATTAAGATAATAGATTTTTAAAAATATTTATGGATAAGACTAATCATAAGAAAATTCCCCGAAATTATGGTAAAGTATATAGTTATTGGTCTCTAATAAAAAAATCAATATTTAGATAATACAAATGGGTGTGGATTTAGTAGATTTTTGTCTTGTGGAAATAAACATTGAATGTTTTATTGGTTATTAACGTTGTCATCCTTTGGTGTGTAACAAAATGGCAATACTAAACACCTAGTTTTACAATTTTTGGCTATATTATTTGGTATATTCATGAGCTCCTTACCAAACATTATAATGGAAAAAATACTAACGATTTTTTATATGATTAAATATAACACATATATGTTATATTAAAAACATGAAATTCATAGTTTAGTTAATGTAAATTATTTATGAGTTTTCCATTAGAATATCATATTTTCCCTTTAAATGTGGTTATTATTATCATAAATTTCATCCAAAAAATTACCTTTATTTAAATCAATGGTTTGAAATAGGAGGAACTAACTAAAAAATAAATGTTATGTTCAGTTCCAAAAATATATTCCCAACCTAATGGCAACAAGAGATGATATATTCATGAAAATAATTGCACAATTAAATAACGTTATGATAATAATCATGAATCAAGGGGAAATTCCAGAACTTTATAAGAAATAATTCATTGTAATTGGGACCATTATTTTATAAAGGCCTTTCAATTTTAGTTCATATTTTTATAATATCAACATTAGACAATATATCATTTCCATTGAAAATATCATCACCATTTTTGAATTCTCTGAGAATGATGTAGTCATGTTGTAAATTTATTTGTATGGAGGGATAAGATGAACCCTTGTGGATATTATTAATAAAATTGAAAATGAGGAGGATATAAATGTGATTTCGTTTATGGAATTATAGAAATTGGATTTCTTAAATATTTTTATCACACCCTCCTATTTAAAATTTTAGGGGGTGTGAGTTCATTAGCCTTAAAAAAGGATGCCGAATGAATTGGGGAATGAAATGAATACATGTTGAGAATTTCAAGATATTCCTTTGGTATTTCCAAATATCTTGAAATTAATGTTGAATACATATTGAATAAGATATATATAAATCTGGGAAGTTCATCAGTGATATGATACATTGATATCTATAAGGAAATTCTTAGATGTTCCTTCAATGAAGGAATGGAGTTTAGTGAATCTAATATACCATTGGATATCAAGCAGATAATGGTGTTAAATCCATTATTAATGATGTATAAATATCACTGTAGAAAAAAATTAAAACATCACATTGGTCTAATGTTCATGTTGATGAATCCCATAAATTCCTAATGGATGAAATCTAGAGACATTATGTGTGAGAAGGTAGGGAAAATATCTAGAGAATTAAATCATGAGAAACCGACTAATTTTATGATTGAAAATAATGACTGAGTTAAACCACATATTGATGTCTAATGTTTCATATTTGATGAATATGGAAACTATGAAAATAAATTCACTAAGGAAATAGTAGTCAATTAATTAAATGAAAATATCCTCAATGTCCCAGATATAATGTGAAACAATTTATCATTAAAACAAATAAGGATGATCCCAAAAATGATGTGGTGATAAGTATGATAGTTTCTAATTCAAGGGTACAAGAAATAATATTTGTTTATTGTTTTTTATTCTTTCATATCAATAATTGTTAGTAGAATAATTCAAAAAACACCACCAAACATGTAAGTAAAGAAATCATTGGCAATAGAATATGGTGTAATTATTGAATATCCTAAATATAACTTTTCCACTGAACATATTGTTAGGATGAAATTCTAAATGATCCTTATAGTACTACCTTTAATGTAATTTAATGAAACTATATATATGGATAACATTTCATTATATACCCAAATGATTCAACCTAGACTTTGTTACCCAACCTAGATCCGAGATATTTATTAATAAAGGTAGATGTAACATGATGACATGAGGTTCATTGAATTTTCACCAACATGACTTCATTATATAACAAAATGAATTGAATAAAATAAAGAGCATCCAGTTATTGTTCCATGATAGTGATCTAATAGTGTCATATCATTATGATATCATATTATGGTTTTCATCCATTTTTTTGTCTTAATCATATGTATATATAATCTATATGGTAATTCATTGTCCATGTTTGTTCTGGATTCTATGCTTGAATCTTATGAAGGGGTAATTGTTTCCATTATAATTACATCCAATATCTTCCCAATTTTCTATATAAACACAACATTTAAACAATCATCAAATTATTATTCATTTAATATTTTTTTTCATTGGTTATGATTGACTACATATGTGGGTCCTCGACCAAGATGTGTGAATGAAAAATGTTACATAAATGATAATGGCATAACAATATACTCATAAATAATATAGATTGTATCCAAGTAAGTTAGGACCTATTCTTTTAGTAGTTAGAATTGAGAGAGAGGAGTAAAAATAGTTAGAACCACTATAATAACACACTATTAGAATATTAAATGTGTTGAGATGATTAATTTACCCACTATATCATGAATATTTCTTCTCTTATATTCAATTTCATGAATGATGTGAATACCCTTCAATATCATCATCTAAATCATGGATAGAATCTCATTAGGAGAAACTTTTTCTTGTAAAAATGATTGATAATATATAAAATTTCATCCTTGATGAAATACACACTGATAGGGAATACAATGTTTTTTAAAAATAATTCCCTATCCTACCTCTATGTCATGATGATGAGATCATAGTTTAGATTATATCAGAATATTCCAATATCTAAGACTTGAAATCGAATGTAAACAGTTGGCCTTAATGTAATCAAGAAGTAATTGGAGTAGAATCATGATAAAGTATTTATACATGTAAGTGAATCAATATGGGGTTTTCTGGTCCCCTTCATCATGAATAATTAAGGTTCGATGTTCCACTACAATTATTATCATGATCTAAACTAGACCATGATAAAAATAGTATCCCCCACCCTGGATTGATAATTATTTTGATTAATTACATGAATCCTAATACATCCTGAATGTATAATTTTATTTATTAAAATATAATGTAATGTTGAATCAGGTGGATATCCCCAATAATTATTTTGATATATCATATGAGAATTATGACTTCAATGTGATTCCATATATAACAACTAATGCTCCATTTATCATAAAAAACATAATGAATTTATTATTTATGTATTTACATAATAAATCTATTGTAGACATACTGAATGATATTGTTATATAATAAAAAATCTTATAATAACATAACAATCATATTATTGATATACTAAATACACTGAGAAATTTGATTTTATATGAGAATTATAGTAATTGTGAGTTTTGGATGATGTGTGTAACATTAAAGGGGAATGTTATCACATAAAAACGGATATTAATGGATCCTTAAAAATTTAGAAGAAATATATGAATGGCTTAGACCGTAATATGTAATGGAAAAACTCTGTTTCCATTTACATACTGGGTATCATAATATATTTGTGAAAAAATAGTCTTGATTGAACATAACACTAAACACACTATCTCAAAAGTGAATGATGATTGCATGTAATGCTTAATATGAGGATAGATATAATGAGTAAAATAAGATTCTAATCACCACAGCTTTGCTCATATTAAAATCCAGTGAGGAAGGATTTATTATCCAAATAAATACATACAAAAAGGATTCTGTTATGTAACCATTCTTAATAACATAGTCATATCCTATGTCTCTCACCAATTAACTATTTTAAGAAAAACTACATAAAACTAGATCTAAAATTTGATATAGTGACCTTCACCTTGAATATTGGGAGTAATTGTCTATATTGAGATAAGTGAGACATATATAATGCTTATTATATCCTCAATTACATATTCACACAAAAGGAGATAAATATTTTCTGATAAAGGTTGAATGAGTTGATCAATGATTATGATTATTCACCTTATCATCATATTTGGAAGGAAAACATTATTGAAGATGCTCTGATTATTAATGGTCCTACAACCATATCAATGATAAGGATTTAAAATGAACTAACCTACTTGGACATTAAAAGGATTTAATTTTTAGTAAAAAAATCATATTCATCCAACCTTTCTACAAAAAATAATCAACCATATAATGTTTATAGGATAATCAATTCCCAAAATTATTATGAGGAGAGATATGAAAAGGGAGAATATATTTAGGATTTAGACTTTTCTAATGATCAATTTAAAAGTATTGGGACTTTGTTAGGTGTCCCGTGAGAAATGTTAATGATAAGGTAACTTGTATATGATGTTCATAACTTATAAATCTCTATTCATCCATGAGTAAAATATATATATATGGATTTAATGTGAAAAAACTATTAGGATATCATGAAAAGGGTGATAGATGAATTTTTATCTTGATGCATGGTATGTCAACACATTAATGAATATTGTATTATTTATAATGGTATAATGTAAACATAACCCATTATAATAGAAATGAGATAACCAAAACATGGATTTTGACATAGGACATCCTTGAATTAGAAAATGAAATGATATGATCTAGGTGGAAGTGGATTAACTTATAAAATAGTGAAATTCATTACTATAAAAGAAGATATATCTTTTAAACATCACACTATGACATAAATATGGTATATGTAAATTATAAAAAAAATCTAAAACCCAAAATTGTATTTGATTGATGCTTGAGGTTACCCTCATGTTCCTGAGAAATATTAATCATGGGTTGGATATAGGGAATAGTTTCAATAATTATTATCTTCATCAGATGGATGCTTCAACTAAGAGAACCCTTCATACAACAGTGGAATTGATGAGATCATGGTCCATTAATTTTCAAAGATATTATAATTAGAACAATTCCATAGTGGAGTTATTATATGACAAAAGATTCTATTCTAGCATTGAAAATTCATCCTTTTAGGCAATATATGGGAATAATTATTGAACTATAACTTGATTGGATGATTGTAGGTAGATGATGAAATTGGTACCCGATCAAATATAAGACATAATGGAGAATTTTTATTCTAGTTTACATCATATGTAATCCAGACAAAGCTGAATATAAATATATATTTATAAAATACTCGAGGAAACATTCTTTTAGTGGTCGTTGATAAAGTGTTCCATTTTAAATCACAACGATTGAAAAAGATGGTATTTTTTAAAAAAGAAAATATTATTACAAGATACATATACCAAACATATATATATGATCTCATAGGATCCTTTTCATATTGAAACCCACTTCAATAAATCTTATTCTATGTAAATGATGTGTCAAATGTAAATTTCTTATGAATATACATAATAGATCCCTCACATGAAATGAATCTAGGGGTGGTACCCATACAGAATAATCTTTCATATATGTTGAAATAGATGAAAATCATAGATCATGGAGAAAAAGTCATATGAAATAGAATAATTCACCTGGTTAAAGTACTGTGGTGAACCAACAAGTTTGAGGAAGAATCATGAGAATAGAAAGAGGTGATAAAACTGATGTACCCTCCTTAGCTTTAATATGAAAAAGAAAATTTCACTAGTGATATTTTTTAAGGGGTGAATAAAAAACGCAAAATTATATAAATTTAATAATCTTTTGAATGAATAAATACCAAAATAGGTAAAATATTTATAAAAAAAATTCACATCATTGGTTATTTTGGTCTGTTATAAAATACATCCAATAATATTTAATAGAAAATTATGATCCATAACCATTGGTAATTTATCTATTGTTTTTTTCATTAATTTAATTATAGATTATGGGTAATTCTAATGTCCAATTGGAATAGAATAAATGAATATTTTCCATGACCAGTAGATTATAACCTTATATATATCATATATAAATTATTTTAAGGGAGGTGGCATCAAAGTTGTTTTAACTAACCCATGAATAAGTCCAGATTTACTATAAAAATATAATGTGATACCATTTATGCGATATGATCATAGTTTTTGAGATCAGGTAATGAAAATTGTTTTCTAAACCACTCGAGAAAGTCACCACACACACACACACATTATCGTTAGGGTTCACACGAGTGTAGTAAATGGTTATGTTTCCAGACCCATGTTTTATGAATTTGTATAATAAATATTATATAAAATAATGATATTATTTATCTCTTTATATTATTAGATTATAAATCATTATATATTGGGATTAGTAAAATATTATATTTTGATATGAAGAAAATAGAATTGATTATTTTGGGAAATATATAGTCATAATTAAGACACATAATTGATAAATTCAAGAATTTTTTAAATAAAATATATTTTAACAAAAAATAATATTATATAGAAATTAGTTAATAATAAAAATAATAAAATTTAATGATTCCTAGAGTAATTTGAATAAGGTTCTAATGTGGATAATATCATCAAAACATGTATTTTACAATAAATAGGTATTTTAATTAAAAGTGAAAATTTTCTTATATAGAATATTATTTAGTTTAATGAAATAGTATTTTTAATATTATTATGTATAAATTTTAGTTTGGAAATTTTTAAATAATTTTTTGAGTTAATCGGTTTTATGGGAAAAAAATTAAAATTGTTATATTTTTATGATTTGTATTTTGATGTCATTGTATACTACATGTTAAATTATAAATACTATATTGGGAATAAACAACATAATATTTTTTTTGATTTGAGTATAATGTTTTATGGAATTTATTTATTTTTAAAATCCATTAAGGAAATATCCAAAACCAATATTATATTCTAATGATTCAAAATCTGTTCTTTATGTGCTGGACTCGCTTCCACATCACTAGCACTATTATTTAAATTTTTTCCATTCATGAGAATTTTAAAAAATCTAAATCAACTACCCTTTGGTGATACCCATTAGATGTTTTTGGGTCTATAATATTTAATCATATTGATTCCAAAACCTATGTTTAGAAATTAATGAAGTATACCCCTCTTTTTTCAATAAACACCCACTCATCCTACCACTCCTCATCACCCAAATCACATTATAATCAATTTACATTCCATATAACTCTCTACATTTATCTTAAACTATTCATGGGATCATAAGAAGCTACACCCATGCTTTTAGATATTCCCTCTCAATGTAAGGGATCTCTTTCCCATCCTATTTATTTCGAGCACCGTTAATTAATTATTCCTTGTTATTTCCAATTATTCTGGTTTTATTGTTATTTAATATCCCTCTATATTCTATATGATTCCAATAATTTACCACACCAAATACTTGTGTTTTTAATAAAAAAACACCATTTATAGTCAAGGGTATTCAAATATATGTAACTATACATAATTAGTTTGGGAAATCCTTATATATAATAGGTAATCCCTCATCATCAGTTTAAATTTTATTTAATACATTCTTACGTATAATGGTTTCTGTGGAACATAAATGCATCTTGATATGAATGTTAGTGGTGATTCCAAAATTAAATATCCCTCAATTTCATTGTGTAATTTTGTTATCTCATGTGATAACATGTCGGGTTCCTGGTATGTTATCCTAACAACAATATGTTATAATATCTCAGTAGTTGTCCATAATATATTTCTATGATATCAAATTTTATATTGTTTCAATATTTCTATGTTTCCATGATGTTAACATTTTATATCATGCTTCAATAATCATGTTTTTTATTCTCATCCTTTTTATGTCACCTTGATATTACTTTTTAATAACATGTATCACATTATCATGTTATTCATTTATTATTCACTTATCATTCTTTGTAACTCACGCCTATTACATGTACATCCCAGGTTATCCCTAATAGATTTTGATGATCTTTGGAATTTTAGGATGTGTTATGGGGTTTTTCAATAATGTTATTGTATATACATTTCATGTTTGTCATAATGCTTCTAATTACATAATTACACAATTCAATTATATATTTTGGGATTGTATATTGTGTTTCATTAGGTAATACATTTTCATTTAAATATTATAAAATACATGGGGTTTCAAACTAAATATGTAGAACACCTGGAAGAAGAAATTAACCAACATGAAAATGAATTTATGTAAGAATTAAAAAAATATTATTATTCATATAATATAATATTTTGAAATATTAAATGTGATGATTGATTCAATTATTGAAGACCATTAAAAATGATGAATCTATAAATATAAATTTGAATATTATGTATTCTAAATGAAAATATTTTGGGGATTTACGTATTAAGTTGAGATAAATGATTATAACCAAATAAAAAATGATTATGTGTTTTCTAATGATTAAATGAATTAAAATTATGAGAATCCTCAAGATAAGATTAAATCTCTTCATAAACTACACCAAGTTAATGATAATAAAATAAAAATTACATCTAAGGATTAAATTAATAAATAAGATAAATATATTTTTATACATTAAACCCATTTATAGAAATAGAATACATTATATGAAATATTAAAATCAGGTATGGCTCCAAAGATAACATAGGTAAAATGAAAATAGGAGAAAATTGTTAGATAAAAGTCAATTAATTGGAAATCAAGGGAATTATTATATGATATATAAGACCTTGAAAGAATGTGTTGAAAAGGGATAAACCATTAAATCCAAAAAATGATTATGTATAAAATTCCATGAGTTATATATGATGTTATGAATCATTGTAATCATTGAAGAAAAATCATCAAATGAAACTATAAATAATTTATTCATTATGGGTGTTTTTTAAAGTGTCTCTTTATCATGAAGATGAAAATTCATTTATCAATGGTAAATATATAATAAAATTATCTACATCTCAAAATATTATTGAAAAATATATCATTATTCCATAATAAGTATATTTTTAATAATTTTGTTTATATATCTAATGCTAATTCAAAATAAATATGTGGAAGAAGTTAATAGATAAAGAATATAAGAAATACAAAAAATATATATTTTTTAGATATATGATATCCCATTAATTAAAAAACATAATATTTTTTAAATATGTAAATTAATTTATATTAATATAATGGAAAATGATATATCAATAATATATATAAAAACCAATGAACGATGTTTTTTTAGATAGTATTGCAGTTGTAGAATTTTCTCACATAAGGTGGAAAGAATTTTCCATATTATGTCATTATATATAAGGCCAAATTTTTAATCAGAAAATTTGAATAAAATATAAATCTCATTATGTAGAGTAAATGTTCAGTATAATGAATAAATCAATTCACATGGATATTATATGATCATTTTGAAATATTTTGTGACTATTAAAATAGAAGTGTTTACATTCATTGCAATTTTTGGTATATTTCATGTCAGAACCAATCATATTCTTCTTATAATATGACACATTAATAGTTTATTAATCAAAGAAAAAGTTTAATTAATTTTACATTGGTGAATAATAAAAAACAATACACAATTTATATACAAGTTTATTGTTGTTATGGATATCACTACATATGATAAAAAATATGTTTCTACTATGGTAGGAATGGCCATGTTCAGGATCATTATTATTATTCCATGAAAATCCATTAAAAATGATTAATATTAATATAATTGTCAATGAATCCCTAGGATGAATATGAATATTTATTTGGTAGATAAACATAAGAAGATTAATTTGAGATTCGTGGGAAGTTATTTAAATAGTGAAACCATATGAAATCTAGCTATTTGAGTGGATGGTGTGAACAATATTGGCATAGATATAATAATCCCATGTCTTGGATACCTATAAAAGAGTATTTAATGTAAAAAATATTAATAGAACTTATTATTTCTTTTGCTATCAATATAAATGTGAGGTCATTGTCGACATAAAATAAAATTGATCATTTTCCTAACGAATGTATAACCAGATAACGTGATCACATGGAATTGGTAAGGAATATCGATCAAGAAACAATGAGGGATGATTCACCTCTTTTTATTATAATGAATCCCATTCCAATGGTTTTAATGGATTGGGAATAAATAATAAGAATGTTTTTGTGTTTATATGTTGTATTACAAAGTAATATAACTACATCTTTTAGGAGGAAGGTGTCAGTTTATAATGAACAAAAAACCACTACATGGGTATAATAGTGTCACACCAATACTGATGTATTTATATATTTATAATATATATTGGTTGTTTTATAGTTTTATATGAGGTATAAAATTCATGGGGTTATCAAGATCCATTAGTATGAAACAATGATTGAAAATAAAATCATGACATAAATCCATGTCTAAAGTGGTATTTCACCTCATGAAGAATGAGAATAAAGCTATAGAAGTGAAGTTATAACATTCATGTATTGTATTATTATATTCTATTTTATAAATAATTATTCTATTAGATAGAATTATTTAGGATACCGAGAATATACTAAATGTAATGATCATTACAAAACACATGATTCTCGTGGTTAAAATATTATTTTAAATATTTAGTGTCTATCGCCAATATAATTCAACAAAAATTAGTGACATGGACTCTATGGAAACAAAAAATTATATAAAATGGTTTATTTAAACTTGAATAAATTTTTATGATTATATATCAATTAAAATAAATTTAAATAATATATTAAATTCCTCATTCAATTTTTTATTAATTATCCACTAATCGTTCAGTGTCTATGTGGTTGAGATCAAAATTGATATTTACTATTCAAGATATAAATTTTATGGTAATATAATTGGTGACATGTAAGACACTACTATTCATATAAAAATATATTATTTTCATACAACATGTCATTACTCAGTAGGCCTAAGGGTTATTGTGATAAATAATTTCCATGTGATTACATTCTCTAACTAGAATATGATGTAATGAATAAATATATGACAAGAATGTTTTTCAGAAGTTAAAGTGTTGTTGAAATGTGGATGTAAATAGATTGAAGGTGTTAATGGTGTTCATATATGGTGTTTTGAAGATATTTTTAGGGGTGATCATAGTATAAATTAATCATGATTTTGTTAGTGTTTGGGAACATTTCTCTGAATGGGTTTGTTTAGAATGATAGTGTGAAAGTTGATTTGAAAACTCGATGTCAACGGTGATAATACCATTGATAGGAAGAATAAATATTACATTAAATCTTATAACAAGGGGTATAATGATGTATAATTCAACATATATACATAATTAATTTCATTGAAATTCAGATATAATTATAAATTAAATATTTGGAGATTTTTTAAACAGTTTTGAAAGGGGGATATTGTCGAAACCATGAGTTTATAAGTTTAATTTATGTTCATTATGGTATAAGGTATGATTTTATGTGTTGTATTAGTTTCATGGAATAATAATTGATAATATATCATCAATAGTTAAGTACTTTTATAATTTATTTGGAAAAGGAATTTATGATTTAAATATTAATTATTTATTTTTCATAGAGTTTATATAAAAAATAATCCATATAATGGATAGAAATAAGTTCTATCTAGGTGAAATTTATTTATAGAGTACATTAACATTGTGGGATGAGTGAAACATTATGGACATGTGTGGGTCACTATGAATGTGCTATAGTAGTAGTTATCCTCTCATGTGTGGGAATACATAGGAGGTCATATACAAGAACACTCACTACACATACATTACTGATTGATTGAATTTGTATTGATTCTAATTTTATATAATGTGAAATAGAGAAATATTTCATTAACCCTACATCATGAATCGAAATTTCCATAATTATAATACATGAAAATTAGGATATTAGTCAATATCCCATAATTTTTTCCAACATAATGTAACATTATTCCATGATATTATTGAGGATACTCCAAAAATACATCATTATTTATCAATAATAAGAAACAATGATCTCACTATAATGAAAAGGATGGCATGATGTGTTCATTCAATGATATTAATGGTAAATCTCAACATGTCATGCTATATTTTATGAACATTGAATTTTTTGAAGGATTTCATGCCACTAGATTGTGACTGTATTGTGTAAAAAACTAATTAAGATTATTTAATGGCCATGGTACATTCTGCATATTCCTAGGCTATATATTTTTTAAATTGATGATTATTAATACTACCAGCACCAAGGTACTATTATTGAATGAGATTTGTTTATTAATTGAGATTAGTATTTTTCTATGATTATTAGTGGATCTGAGGATATTTTTGATGTCGATAAATATATAGAAAAACATAATTATTTACAGGATCTAATATAACAAGAGTAATACATTACTGACATTAAGAGTTCATAAAATCATAAAGGAATATATAGGTCAATATTAGGTTTTAGAGTTAGATATACCCTTAGGGGGTGAATCTATAAATTCAATTCAAAAACAAACTATACCATTTTCCCAATTTCATTCTCATAATGGATAATTATCTCTAAAACATTAGGTTCTTTTTGTTATAGAATTTTCTTCGGATGTGGATCAGTTTACAGTCACCTAACAATCAATTTTTCTAGATATTCATTAGATTATTGGACCCTCTTTATTGTGCATGATGAAATTAAATAGAATATAAAAAATTCTATATGGTTCACCCTCACTATTAAACTACAAGAGGATTTTGATTGATAGCTTTTTGATGAATCAAGTCACTAAAATCACACTACTCTTCAATTGGGATACTCCACATACAATTATTTTGGGTTGAATTACTATCTCCCAACGTAATACGACTTCTTCCTCTTAATTTTCTCACTGCTTTGGGGTACGATATCTACACATAGTATATATACATGTGAGTCCATTAAATATTACCACTATATTTTTTTATCAACAATTGTATGTAGATAATCTATTGATATCTCTATCTACTATTCAATGATAATTTTGTGAACTCCCTCATAATATCATCATTAATAATTGGTATATCTAAAACCTTTCTTTATAATGTATTTCTGGGAAATCTTCATTACTTTTCAATGTTGTAGTAACTCCCTTTTTCTTATGAGAATGTATAATTTCCTGAAAGTTCATGTTCTCTTAATTTCTCATTAATATGTTATATATTATAATTCATTAGATTTTACTTGTATTATCATATAACAAATGTGTCTATAAATATTTCCGTAGTATTATTTTTTCACTTTCTTTATGTTATCCTTTTTATAGATGAAAAAAATAAATCTACCATATTTTCCAATGTTGAATCTTCTTATACTTTTGGTGACTAAAATTCCTATAAATTTAATGGAATCAATAGGACACTTTTCCATTCCATTATATTTATTTAAAACCATACATTATCATCCCTACTATTTCAACAACTTGATAAAAATATATAACTTCATTGTGAAAAATATTATCAATCTTTTAGTAGAATGAATATATTTTTATTTGAGGAACCATATTAATCAATTAAATATCCATTTAGTCATAGTGAGAATAATCACCTATGATTATTGATAAAGTATTGAACAATCAATATTATTTAATTTTAGAATATATTGATTTATTTCGTATACATCTTAAACATCCACCGATTCACCACATACCTAGTTATATGTTTTTATTTTAAGGAAGACATCTAGATCAACTAATACATAATTTCCTACAAATAAAAAAGCTTTGGAAGTTATTTCTTGAATAAAATAATAACATTATAACTCATTAGTCAAGACTAGAAGATATAGGGAATAACATTATTCATTTTTATTGTGAATATATTTTCATTTAATTGGTAGTGCTCTACTCTCGAAAACCATTGTTCATATTAATCTTCAATCACTATTCTGTTTTGATGTTACATTATGTTGAAAGAATTCATGAAAACTTCCTGAATTAACTGAAGTAATTTAACCACATGATTGATATCCACTCAAATAACATATTGAATCCCCTATTTCATTTATGAATTACAATGAACTAGGAAAAAATTGTTTTTTATTCCTTATTCTACTATGTTGTACCTCACATATCTGAAATAACCATGCTTCTAGATTCAAATTTTCAAACTTCATCACATATATAAATTTAAATACATCATAAATTTTATATTTGTAACTTAACCACAGTATTTTCACTATATTAAAATATAAAAATGACAAAATTTCTAGTTTTAATATACCATCCAAGTTATCTTACATCATCATTTGTATGAACCAAAAATAACATAACCAATATTCTTGGTCGCATGATTTCCATCCTTTATATGTGACCCCTTGAACATCCCCAATGGATCTAGAATGGCCACCG
Organism: Viscum album; assembly: GCA_963277665.1. Taxonomy (NCBI): domain Eukaryota; kingdom Viridiplantae; phylum Streptophyta; class Magnoliopsida; order Santalales; family Viscaceae; genus Viscum; species Viscum album. The sequence goes on from OY728166.1 coordinate 603,919,616, forward strand.
AAATTTTTATTCTAATTGTAAATTCATATTATGATCTAAAAAACCAGCTTCAACATTCATATATCATAGTTATAAATTTAAAATTTTATATTAAAAAATTTATATTTTTAACAAATTTAATATCCTCCTCGGATATATTTTCAATTATTCTTACTCACATGAGGGTCATCCAATATATCATCACAAATTTTCAATAAATCACCCTAGGGTGGGTAAAAATTTGTTTTCAATTAAAAACAACACTCAAAAATGGTTTTCCTAACATATCCAACTTTGTCATTGTTGATAAGATGATCTAATATACATTATTTTCATAATTTTTATTGAAATAAAATTGGACATTAAGAAGATTCAATCATTTATTACTCTTCCACTTAGTCTGTTTATTTCTTTAATTTCCATCCTGAATAGGTTTTTACATTTTCTTCCCCTGATCTAATTTTGAAAATATTAGTTTTCCAATATTAGATATAGAAAAATTGATCTCCCAATTTTTCATTTATTAGGCTTCCATGAAATTTTTATCTATTTAATTTTTTTTGAATAATCTTCATTAAATATAAATAATATGATTATCCTTGAGGTGTTTCTCATTGGATAAAATATTCTCTTTACAGATAGTGTAGGGTATTCTAAATATTTCCATCACCTCCTCCATTGATCATCTTAAACATGTAGTGTCTCTTTTTATCAATTATCATGACCACAAAATTATTGATTCACTTACTAGAAAGCCATGTGCTGATTGATCTAAATTGAACATTAAATTTATTGTACTAATTCCCTAATATTTCTCATAGATAAACGTGATCAACAAAATTAGTGCATGAATTTACCACATAGAATTTGGCCTGTAATTGAATTATCTAATCCTACATAGCCAATGTTCATTTTAATGAATATTATTTTCTATGTAAATGGGATAGTTTTCCATAAAAATAATGGTTTCTTTCAAAGTATATTAGATTTATTTTTCTACATTCTTATTTTTTTATAATTTCATGATCACTAAAAAATAGTTAGTCTTGACACAAAAAACAAATTTTTTGTGTGGCCTACAAATCCTTTATCTCTTTATATACTTTAATACAATGAAATGGGGATTAAAATTCTATAAAGATCACCTCTAGTTACATAGATAAAATATCATAATTCACTAAATAATGCTCTTAAATATGGTGGATTAAATTATTTCAAAACATAAACTGGGTCCTTTTTAATGATTATCTAGTACACAGTGAGAGAAGATATCAAAATATTATGAACATAAAAAAATCACAATTAACAGTAATGATTATGATGTTGATGGTCGGGTATGTCTTATTCATGTTAGGGGAAAAAACAAAAACAAAAAATTATATGAGTGAACTATAATTCACTCAAATTGAAAAAAAAATTGTGTGTAATCATTGTTAATATTGTAACACCTCTCCCATATTCAATCTTGGATTTATTCACCAAAAAAATAATTGTATTTTTAAAACCTATTTCTTAATTATGGATTGGAAATTTTCATCTAGTATAAAAAATCCTAGATATTTATATGTGTGAAAGAATATTCCTCAAAATTTAGGATAATCATGGTTTGGAATTATGTTCTTATTCAATATTGATACCAAATAAAATCTTGAATTACTCTATTGATTCTTTTATTGGATGATATTTTTATTTATGGATTGATTTATCATTATACTCATTCAAAATTCCTTTTCAGTAGAAACTAAAATATGGATTTTATCCCCACCATATGACTTATACATATAAAATAATTATTAAAACCTTTAATTAATGGTGGGACTAGTACCCCAATCCTTCACATAATGAGAGATGTTAAAGATAAAAATGAACCAAAAAAACTGTCTTCAAGATTTACTTTTCCCTTCTTCAAATTAAGTTAAAGGTATTACATCACCACATATACCTAATCATATCCATAATATATTTTTCTAACCACACCAACTACATGCAAACATATACCATTTTTTGGAAACCACTAACACCCTTATCATAAATGATAACAAAATAATTATCTCCATTATCCTGTGGTTTTTACCTTTTTAGGATCGATCAAATATGGGAATATATCTTCTTATGTTTTGAAATTTATTGATCCTCCATATGGATTATTTATTCAATAAAAGAATATTTATTCAATACCTAACACATTCCATTAAATATATTATTCGTTACCACTTAATCATGAATCCTTTATGATGACTATAAATTACAACTTGGAATCCATCATCTTCCACAGTTGATTCACAATTTCACATTATTATAAATTCTGAGAGCATGAGAAAGATATAAATAATGTTTCTAGATTTTAGTTTTTTAATTTCTATTGAGTTTATATGATTAATAATATTTTGGTTTATAATGAACAATTTATTGAGGTTTATTTTTATCTCTAAATCATTGATCTAATTTTCAAGATTAATATTCCTTTTCTATAGAAAACATATTTTTCCATATTTCATTAGATTGAAGTGCCTCTTCATAATGTAATTTACCGTCAATTAATTTATTCAAAAAAACCTATCCTTTCTTGTGAAAAATGTTTGAATAAATAAAACATCTACCAGAAACCCACTCAAATTGTGTTCATCTATTGAATAATCTTCCCGCACTGCTAGAGTTTTTATTTATATTTTATTCGTCTAGTATTCAAAACATATTTCTGAATGTTCCCCAGTATGATCATACATTATATTTTTTATAAACCATTCCTTTGTGTATTCTTCCATATAAAAATAATCCTTTATTTAATATCCATTTCTTCTTGATTTTTCTTATAGAATCCATACTATTGAGACAGTCTTTGAAGGTTATTCATCATCTCATTTGGGGTTCTTGTTAAGTTATCAATTTCTATGATTATATTATAATTATTGATTATGGTGGATTCCATATCATTCAAAGAAAAATAAATATCTATCATAGAATGTTTTATTTATCTCTGAATTTCTTTGAGACTAATGGTTCTTTATTTCAACTCATTCTTTATGCCCATATACATTTATATTTCATAAGAGATATCTTCAGGAATATTTATTTGTAACTTAATATGTGTTCTAATTATTTTCCTAAAATAATTTTATTACCCTTTTATTTTCACTTTCCTCATACTATCCAATATATAATATCTAATTATTTCATAATAATCTTTATTCATGATGTCACACTATTCTATATTCACTTATATGATCAGGATCTCCTCTTAATCATAACACAAACACCTCATTGATTAATATCATCATTTATTCAAATTATCAGTTTCAAAAAATAATTTTTACTTATTATATATATTTTAAATCATTATATTAATTATCTAAAATATCACACAAATTATCATCAGAAATATAATCTTTCACCTCAGATGGATATTTATATCTTATAGTATTATTCTTTATCTAACCCTTAAACATTATGAAATTTTCATCTTGCATTTTTTATTTTATAAATAAATATTCCAACTGTATCCATGATTATAAATAAAAATTAATGGGAAATATCCATGTAGACATCATCATTATGAGTATCCTTCAATGATTTTTTGATAGATGCATCAATCTGAATATTTAATTGATTATTCTAAAAGATGATTCAATGTCATGTGACTAGAATAACTCCATTCAGTATAAAATCTAAATTAACTCTAGGTAAAAATTTTCTTATTTATATTTACATCATTATATATTTTCTAAAATACGTTAATAATAAAAGATCCTTCAAAACAAATGGAATTTGAATAGTTTCTAGGAATATGAGATGATCCTTTATGTTAAGGAAAACCCATATTTTTAGTCATAATTTAGAATAGATCATTGGTGTCCATAATGATTATATCCTAAATACATTCATATATTCAGTTAATAGAATAAAATATAAAACAAAAATAGATAGATCTTAACATGTAACGTGAAACTAATTCATAAGTAGATCTATAATTATGTGAACGTACATTTATATATTTTTTGTAGATATAGTTGAGGTGATCAAATAGTAACATCATCAGACTATAGGATCAAGTGTAGAATTCCCCAATTTGTGATACAACTAATCATTAACAATGATAAATTACAACCTAAAATCATTGAATGAATGCACAAACAATCCAGATCTCTTATGATGTTTGTGGTTGACCAAAGTAAAATTATTCATGAAGAATGACGAAATCTTGGTGATCTCCCTATGAATTTTGAATGTATGACAATATATCATTATCAATATCTCAATATATCTCTGTAAGTACTGATGTATTGTCTCACTTTCTATTGGGTAGATCGAGAATGTTTCGTGAAATTCATATAGTTAGATATCTATTATGGCATGTTTACGGACAACAATTAACACACTCGACCCTTTTAAATTCTTTAATGCTTTATTGAACTCTTGTATAATTGTAATATAATTTATTCACCTGAAATCTACATCAATTAATGAATTATTCAATATCATTTATATAATATTTATCAGAACATTAATATCAATCCTATTTTTCACCTCACAATTTATAGAACATCAAATAATAACTATTTATTTAACAAATATTCATGATTTCACTAGTCATTGATAAATACAATAAATATGGGATTAATAAAACCTAAAAAAAATTAATTTTTTTAATAGTTATTTAATTTATTATTTTGAATATCATGAGATAAAATAATGGTGATCAACAAATCAAGAATAAATAATATTTACCTTAACTATTAAAATTAATTACTAAATATAAGAATGATTTATGATACAATATGTGTGTGACTCTATACCCCAATTACAAATTTCATTAGGAATAAATACCCATATTTCTTGGGTTTAAATCTAGAAAAATGTTATGAATCCAAAAGGGAAAGAGGACAATATCACAATTAACACAAACTCCTATGAATTATTATAGTGTAATAAAATCCTTTTTTCATTATATTTCAAATCAATAAGGTTTCATATTGGTGAAATCATACTATATTCTTTATATACCATTCATTTACTTTAAACAATGTAACTAGTCCAAAAATACCATGATCATGTATTTTTCATTATAGTTGCATACCCATCAATATGTACGAGATATCAATATTCATCAGGTACAAAATAGGTAAATCCTTTCCTACATTATACATTAATGCAACACCAGTCATTGAACACACAACGTATTCTAACTCACCATAAGGAATAGTTATCGTAGTTTTTTTCAATACATAAATGCACATTAGTTATTTTATACATTAATGATAAAATTAATAACTAATGATCAATAAACATGTATGAATATAATAACATTTAATGACACATGTAAATTTGGATTCCCTATTGGAAGGATTGTTATCATTGTATCCTGAACTAGAGAAATCCAAGGTTATAGTCCATAAAAGGGTAGCTGAAATCCCTATGATATTACACCCCCAATATCCTATATCATTTTACCCACAAAATAATATCCTCACCTTATAGAATATGTATTGAATAGTTCAATCATAGAGCCTCCTTGTTTCATCATAGCTTGGAACTATTGATAAATTATAGTTCAACTTATATACTTACATTATTATCACATAACATTCATGGATAGAAGAAATCATGATTTAATATTAAATTTCATTGATAATGAACAATTGCAATAATGTTTGTTGAATTCAAATATAGGACAACCACATCATCAGACTCCCACTTAAACAAGATGCGATAGTTAATAACCTTCAAAGAACATGATCTCACTGAAATCAAAGGAATATAATATAATAGATCCATTTTCTATGGTCCTATCATATTTTCCTCCATCAACAAATTATTCGTAGAAATATCACCATTCTGAAAAATGTCAATCAGTAGTTTAAACATCTAAATTATATGATTTTACATCTTTTATGAACATAGAAATTTAAAAAGATAAACCACATTAGTGTTATCAAATTAAACTATGATACGGTCATAACTGATAATCAACATATCATTCTATTAGATAATGTTTGGAATCAGTAATGTTTTCTTGATTGTATATAAAGCTTCAATATACATGGACTCCAAAATATATCTATAAAAATTATATACCTTAAAATATTTCCATTCCTAACACCTCAATCTAGAATAAAGATATTTCTATATTGCAACATTAAATCATTCAAAAACTTCTTATTGATAGCTTCTATATAACCCAGGATGACATTCTCTTCATCGACTATATAATCTCTGAAAATAAACTTAATTTTCCTCATATTTAAAAGGACAACCATAATAATAGTCCAATATGTTTTTGCTAGAACAATTGAAATCTACCTACCATGATTTTAGAAATGGAAAATTTAAGCATCTAAAATAAAATTACATATACAATAGATTATATCAATAAATCATATTAGATGTCACTCATACTCTATCTTTCATATTATATAGGAGGACACATTTTCATAGAATATTGTATACAATTTGAAATTGTAACTAATCCCCTATTAGTGTTTCTATTCTCAAAAAATTTAGTGTCTAGTAAATTTTTATAGATTAACATAATCCAAACATCCTATTATATTTATTATTCATGATTTTGATAGCTAGAATTTAGGAAGCTTCACTTAAGAACATACTGGGGAATGAGATTCTAATCATCAACTTCAACTCATATATTGAGGGTATATCATTAACAGTTTGTAACATGTCATCAAAAAATAATATAACGAATGAATACATACTCACACTGAACAAATTCTGCACACATGGGGAACATTCAAAATTAATGACTCCAAATTATTTTATAGAATTATATAAATTAATTTTTAGTTCCCTGAATTCTAGTTTTAATACATAAATAGATCACTGTGACTATCTTAACTATTTTTGAATTTCTGGGAGTCACAAAACCATCTAGTTGTTTCATATACGTATATTTTTAAAGGTTTAAATTAATTATAGTAGTCCTGATATCCATGCTCTAAACCTCATTGTCATGTTATGTTATAGGGTAATAATAAATTTTGTTGTATTAAATTGTGGAAACTATAGAAATTATTATTATGTATTTAATTATAGTACTTTTTATATACCGTCATTCCACTAGACGTGATATATAGGTACTACCCTTACCTTCCATGTCCAAAATATTTCATGAATATCTATCAAAAAATAATGAGAATTATATCAATCATAATATTGATATGAAGACAAACAAGAATTTGATACATGAAATCCAACTCATAATTCATTAATTATATCCATCTTCCTGAATTCGTGCACTCTACTACCTGATTTCTCTACATGAAATTCATTTCTATTATATAATAATATGGCACAATCGTTGATGACAAGAAAACCATATCATTCAGATACTATTACTTTTTTAGTGGTTATTTATAGTAATTATTTGGAACAATTTCTTCTAGGGGGCCAATAAAATCTATTCATATAATAACATTGGAATATCTAGAAGATTATCTTCTTAAAATATAATCAAATTCCAACTATCCTCCTTGAGTATTTTATTCTTTATAGGAATGATGGAATGTCTTCTAATGAATACATTCTTGTCTCTTGGTGTACATTGGAAGTATTTTCTTATTTGAATAGGATACCATGTATAGATATATTTTATACCTTGTAATTCTCATTTTGTCTTATTATACCCTTAACAAAATTCACCTCAACCCCATGCATGTACATGTGATAAATGAGTTTCTTTTCATTCTATAACTCAAACAGAATATCAATTTATATTTTAGATGATACTCACTTCTGAAATGTATGATAACATGTATATGGTATATCCAAATGGGGATAATGGAAGGATTTTGTTACTCATTATAAACCATACCATGTCTATAATGGTAAAACTATTCATCTCACAAACTCTATTACAATGTGGTGTGTATGGTGGAGTAAGGTGAGGAAAAAACACATATTCCTATAAAATGTTTATACAATCATAGATAATATAATCTCCACCTCAATATGATCATAGTTTTATTATATTATTATAAATATTATTCTCATACTCGTTGTTGACATCCCTGAACATCTGAGAAGAATTATTCATACCTAATCATGTAGTAGTAGCCTTACCTAAATATAAAATTGAAAAAATTAATAATACATGAGAATCCTCCAACAACGTACTGCATGAGACGGCAGACACATATTATTATCTATGAGTTCAAAGAGATATTTCTCCATCTCACAATGCCCATCAATTGGTAGTTTGGTAATCCTCCATTATAAAAAATCATGACATATTTCATGTTTTCAAGACCAATTGTTTCTAATAACCATATTGATATATATTTAACAAAAAATTCTCATGTATATGACCAATATGTTGATTACACAAGTTGGTGTTAAATTAATTTCATGTATTTCTTTTTTTCTACTAAAAATATTTGGATTCAATAATTTAATACATAAAATCAATATTCAACTCTGTGATACTATAACTTATGGAATATCTGTAGAAATAAAAACTCTTATTTCCAAAACAAAAGATAAATTCATCCATGTCTAAAATATAAATATAAATAATCTAATTGGTAATACTAGGATCAAATGCCATGTAGTTTGGGATAGGTGTTGGTGAACTGACGTGAATTCTTCGAATCCAATGGTAGTTGGGCTTGAACCTCGGGGATGGTTCCTACTATCCATTCCTTGGAAAGGATCTAAGTTCACATAGTTCATAATGGTTTAGTGAACTAATGTGAATTCATCAGAACCAATGGATGTTGGGATTGAACCTCTGGGAGGCTTCTTGTGTACCTTAATGTGAAAAGGATCAATGTCGACATAGTTCAGAATAGTTTGGGGAAATAACATGAATGCCTATGAGCCAGTGGTTTTTTTGCTTGAAAGTCAAGAAGGCGTCCCAAGTACCTTTCCCTAGGGAGGATTTCATGGTCGATGCTAACTCTATGCCCACATTATTCATGGTCTGTGTGAGAAACAAGAGGTAGAAAAGATCTGACGATCATTTCTTGAAAGATGCATCTGTGGGAAGTGGAATGGGACTTACACATGGTTAGTAGCCCAAAGAAGAAACATGGGATTATCAATAATTAGCATCCCAAAGAGATGGAGATTGGGACTTACTACATGATGGAGGATCGAGTGGAAACAAAGCCTAACTTAAGAGGGATTTGGAATGAAAGATAGGGTTCTGGTGCCCATCCCCCATCATTTCACTAACACCGAAGAAGAATGGAGAAGTAGGGATTCTTCCACTAGAATGAATGGCTAGGGGATTAAACCAATGTGGCTGCCCTATCACCGTAGAAAGACGCCACTCCAGTAAAGTGATCTCATTCAATGTGAGGAAGATTTCACTCCTACGGAGACCAGTGGCCATAAATAATGGCCAATACGGGGCACCTCTCTTGTGATTCATGGGGCGAGTCCAAAGTTTAGCGTGATGTGTTAAAGATAAGGGTGCTTTTAGTTTAACTTCATGTATCTTTGATGAGGTGGGCCTAATCTTCTCCCCCTAGGACATACATAACTGATACATTCCCTCCCTTTATTAAAGGATGCATCAACAATGATTTGGTTAGGGGGTGTTGTGGAGTGATCAACTAAGGGGGTCATGTTTGTGTGGCTATATGAAGAATCAACAGCCATTAGCATGACTATGTGAAGAAGCATGAGGCGAAGCAAAGCAACATGAAGAATCATCCAATGGACAGTGAAATCATCCCGTGCAAACCAGGAGGGTTATACGAGAAATAGTGTTGCATAGCTAAGAGATTCATAGGAAGAGGCCTTGGGAAGTAGGGGTTCTCCATGTAGTGGAGGTCCTTCGCGAAGGGGTATTCTTCACGAAGTGAAGTGTTGTTACCTAGGCAAAGGGTATAGGTTTATATGGAAGGTGCTTTGTGAAGTGGAAAGGCTTTCGCGGGGTAGTTCTTCACTAAGTAAGGGTTCCCTATGAAGCATAGCATTGGGATGAAATGTGATTCATGAAGCACAATGACCCTGCCATTGAATGTGGGATAAATGTGCACGGAGGGTTATTCAGGAATCATAAGTGCTCCGTCAAGACCTGAGCCCCCGTGGAGATCCCAATCATTTGTGATGGCCCATGGGCTAAATGAAGGTCATTCCCCTTCAAAGAGGGTTTGAATTTAACCAAAGGTAAAGGAACCTCATGATGATTAATTACCGTGAAGAGCTTATGGTTTGTAGAGCTGAAATTTCTTCATGAAATGAGTGATAAGAAGGAGAAATTTTGGAACATATATCCATTGGGATCGAGGGGAGAATGGTACATATTGGCAACTGGTGCTAAAAAGCAGAGATCGCTAGGAATGAAGACATGTGAACTTTGTGTTTACCGTGAATCCACCCGCTTTCTTGCTCTGTGGCAACTTCATAAATGTCAATCTGGTTCGCGGAGCCTCCCGCCTCCTTGATCACCATTGGGTTCACAAATGACAACCTGGTTTGTGGAGCCACTTGTCTCCTTTCTCGGCAACGAATTTGAAAACGTCAAATCGGGTCGCAGAGCCTCCTGGTTTCTTGATCCATTGTGGATTCAAAGAGGGGGTATTTAATCACTGATCGTGGTGTTGTGGGGCTCCATGAACAAGATTCACGAGGCAACCCCAATGTATATCTATTTCTTCTTATACTTCCTAAATTTTGGTGCCATCAAATCCCTCCCTCACCCCTCCTCAAACGTAGATCTGAGCTGAATGTGATGGTCAAAATCTGAGGGTCAAACACCAAAACACCTCGTTCAATTGCAAAGAGAGCTTACGAAGGAGGATAACAAGGTAGAGCGGCAGAGTGTGGTCAGAGGGTTCGATGATTCATGCTACGGTTAGGTGTTTTCTAAAGCACAGGGGGTCATCGACTAAAAATAGGGGAGGGTAACCTCTCATTTTCCATTCTCACTTTTGTAATTTTGGAATTTTACACTCTAGAATCATGAATCTCCAAGTACTTCATGATTTATCTCCATGAATCGGGCTTCCCACTTCATAGAGCATAGTGAGACATTGACTACGCAGTGGTGCGCTCTACTGCAGGAGCCTCATTGATGGTTCAGGGCTCCATGATTTCTATTGAAGGGATGAAACTCCATAAAATATCTTCGTGGACTGGCTTTGCGAAGGTGCTCCACAAACCAAAACCTAATGGGATGAAATTTATTAAAACATAATGGCCCACTAATATGCTGTCAAGGGGTCCTTGAGGATGCTACCCGGAGGGAAGAAATGGAAGATAAAATGGGAATAAAGGAGTTCGTACGAAGCCATTATGAGGATAATTTGCTGGGAGAGTTACTGTCAAAGAGTTAGAAGGACTATCCACTGTGCAGTAGGAAGCCTCTGTATGGATTTGGCCTAACAAACAGCATCCTCATCCCTGAAGTGAGGAGGGAAAAGTCATCTTACTAGTTCCGGAACATGCCATGCCAGTGCCAATTGTTCAGGGCGGCCGACGACCATGCCTTGGAGGACATCATGTCTGTCATTGCTAAATGTCTATAAAATCATGTGAATAACGTTGACATGAATGAACTTCATCCAATGACATCTTCCCCACTGTACTATACAATTTTTAAGGTATCTTATGGGAACCTAGAGAAGTGGTGGACGAACGAATGGGATCTATGCTAGGGAAGCAACATCATTGATTACTGGGACTAGGGAAACTGGGTAGATTCCTCATGTGAAGAATTCAGATCAGATCTGAGGAGAGTGGGACAGAATGAGGCAGCATTAGCCTCCCAATTCCATATCTATCACCCAAAAAAGTTGTTGCCAGAGATGTTGAGCAAGTGGTCAACGAGGAAAAATAAGTTTCTTTTTCATCATGGAGAATTCGGTATCAGTATGTGGGATCTGCATCAAATATTATGGATTCCATTACTGGGCATGATTTATGAAGAGTTCCTCCCTGTTATGGGTGCATGGGAGGATGCAGAGAAGATGCAATCGCTGGAGATGGCGTTAAAGAACCTTGTTTCGGGAGAGGTCATGATGTCGGTGAGGGACGTCCATTTCAATAGGTTGTTTAAGATGTTCTTGAACTTCACAGAAAATAGGCAGTTTCATGTGAGGCCTCAGACAAGTCTGAAGGGGGATCAATGCGGTATAAAGAATTTGTACTAGATTATATTAGAGGATATGTAGTGTAAATGTAGGGATTCAGCATCAGTATTGAGCATCAACATGTATTCAGGTTGGCTACATTCATTGTGGAACTCATCTACTGTTTGATCATGCTGGTGGGAGATACAAACATGAGCATGTGAAATAGCATGTTTATCCTAGATCCCATTCTGGTGATAAGAGGACATGTCAACCTCAGGATCCCAATGATATCCAATGTATTAAATATGTTGTGGCATATCAGAGAGGGGAAGAATCCACAGAGAATATGCCGAACATTCCAACTTCAGCATTGGTGGATAAAGGCGCATGAGAGGGGCATCTATGAATATATGAACCCTATATCCCCTGCAGGATCGAACATCCACCTGTCCATTCTAAATGTTATAGGGATATTTCTGAAAAGGATGACCACGTAGGTAGTGCTTAACAATGTTTGGAAGGCATATGAGTTCAATTTACACCAGTTCTTGTTCCCAAAAGCTGTATTCACTAATGACTATTAGGGAACATAAGTGCATTGGTCCTACCTCCTGGCCTTTCGGGGTGGAGTCCTAGTAGCACGGGTGGGCCAGGAGTCCCTCGTGGATTTGTACACCCATAACCTATTTTCAAGGAAATATTGGGGTATGTAGAGGTAGACCTCGCGCGTCTATTTATATGTTCTTCACAAGGACCACCTATGTGTAATGAGGAATATGTGACTCATGTTCACATAGGGAGATGAGATGATGCATAATGAGATGAATCTACCGAAGACAGTCTTTAGACTGGTGAAGGAGTACACCAATTGTTGGAAGGTGGCCAACCTTGGTGAGATGATGAAGTAGCCAACTATTTGGGTCTACGATGAGGTTCATTCACATCATTGTATCCAGGGTCAGAAGGCATCTAGGGAAGCTCCTAGTGGTGGGGCTGCCATGGTGGTGAGGCCAGAACCTATTGAAAGATAGGTAGAAATAGTGGATCCAGTGGTGGTAGTTGATACTGTACTCCTAGAAAAGCAGAGTTATCTGGAGGGGAGGCCACCAAGGGGATTCTGCAGGATATCCATCCACGCTTCGGGGATACAGCTTCCCCATATACACATGCCGTAGAATGTTGTCTCCTTGGAATCTTAGGCTATCATGGATGTCAACGGACAATATCTCATACCATCCGAGATGAGAAAACACCTGAACCAACTTGGGATTGATTTTCTAAGGATCTTCCCAGTCAAGACCATCATTGCGGATTCCCAGTTGGAGGGGGAGCAATACCTGGTTGAGGTAGAGGACATTGCGCACTACTGTGGTGCTCTGCATCAGATGCCAGATCAGGTAAAGTTGTGCCTAGATCAAACATCCCTTACATAATTATTGGCTGCATAATTGGGGGAGCACTTCCCTCTACCAGAAGAATTAGACAAATCCTCCTGGGTAGAGGAGGACTGTAGAGGGAGTCCTCTAGAAAAGGGGTAATTTGGCAATTCATACCTTGAACATGGAGATTTTGCCGAGGCTCTCGAGGTAAAGATCTATGTTCCTTCCCCACTGTCTGCATCTAGGTAATATTAGACTCCTCTATAATATATTAACTATTCAAGAAGACCTCATACAGAGAACCTGTTCTCTCCATACAGTAGATGTAGCTGCAGGGCCTTTAGGATCTATGATAGCGGCTATAAATATTACTACATCCATCGGGGCTGAGACACCCAGGGTAGTAATTTTGGAGTTTTTAGACCTCCAATCAATATATGGAAGACCAAACGTTAGAGTCCCAATGGAAACCACCATGGAGCGGGATCAGAAATTTGATATATGTATGTCGCTTATATGAACTTCATACCTTCCACCCATTGATCAGGTTAACTGACGACTATGCAGGTTTTTGAATGCATAGTATTTCAAATGGCGTGGGATAACATGGAATTGTTAGATGGCACTCCTAGCAATACATTTCCTGGGGGAATGCCAGTGGTGGTCAAAGTAGACACCCATATTTACAAAGGCGATTCCCTCCCTGTCATTGGTGGGACCTTTAGTAGGATAGATCCTGAGATCATTGTGCAAGGATCTGATGATGAATATTGATTGGACAACAAGAGTCCTTTAATACCTAATCAAACACCAGATACCGACCCTACTGACAAGTTCGTTGGGGTGTTTCCCACATAAGAACCTAAAGACCTAGAAAATCAGGATGAGATAGCCTCCGATGAGGAGGATAGAAAAAGAGCCCATCGCAGATCATTGAAGCTAATTAAGCGCTTCATCAAAGACACCCCTCAAGAGGATGGATTGACCTTATAGGGAGTCTTTAATCTCAGGTGCATGAGCTATGCACTGGGGGAGTGGATGCCCAACATCATCTCATACTCGTCTATGATCTCATGATTGAGATGATTTAGGAATACGACCATGGCCTTGGTTTGGGCCGACAACTGAGACAATCTGTGAACATTAAGAGCCTCGAGGAGGATGAAAATGATATTAAATGGTTGTAGGTCCAGGTAAATGATAATTCTTATTTTCACACCACAAAATTAGAGATCATTTCACGGTTTAAGGCCTGTCTATAAGAGATAAAAGATTTCCTGAAGCAAGACTCTGAGAAGATGACCATTATCCAAACCAACGAGGAGCAGGCCCGGATTGCGGCTAATGAACTATGCCCCATTGCTGTCAAAGAGGATCGAGATCTGAACATTAGGCCACAAATTATGGATCCCACAAGTCAAAGGGTTCTGGAACTACAACTATTTTCTGATGGGGTCAACCCTTCTATTTGAGGGGTCGATCCTCGGTTGATGTGAAGCATGTATCTTTTGAATGTAGTTTCATGAATTTATTATTTATACTAGATTTACACATGAGTTCTGTTATTTGTTTTGTTTCTACTACATTCTTCTTAATTTCATGGGACATATAGAAATCATTCACTTATCTCATGTTGGATGGCCCTGATGTGAGAAAAATGGATGACCAACATGTTATTCCATAAGAATATATGTGTTCCAACAATGCTTCAGGAATTCGATGTTTGAAAAACAAATCTGGATTTCCGGGAAATAATGGAGAGGCCTAGCTGGAGAACAAAGGGCTCATAAAAACTGATGTTCCATCATCCCAAAATTCTCTGTTGAATGAGTTGGGTAATGCTGAGGGTGTTTGAATTAGTCTGAACAAAGTGGGAACAAATGTGAGAATTGCCACCCCATGTTTCGGAAAAATGTTGGGATGGCGTGACAATGAAGGATAATTGTTGACCATGTTCGAAATGAAGTATCCTTATTGAGTTAGCCTAAAATGTGGATTAAAAATTAGGGCCAACAATTGACCATGTTTGAAAAATGTGTCCAAACTCGAATTATCATCCATTTGTCTTCTGGAACATTAGACTAGGATACTAGAGGAGCCATTGGCTAAGAATCTATATAGATAGGGTGTACTATTAGACATGATAGTGGACAAGGTTAAAAATAATGGGCATGAAAAAAATGGAGGGTGGAGTGATGGGATGATCAAATGGAGTCCAACACTCCTAAAATTACAACACCGTGGTGAAGACTCGTTTGGTGGGCGCATCGTTATGATTGGGGATTATACATTCTTATGATAATTACCTCTCTATTAAGTACCTAGAATGTCTTGTAGTTTTACATTGTACCAATAATTATTATAAACACATATTTTTAATGTTATATGTTGGTGAACATGCACATTGTTTAATGGTCATACATTTTGGACCTTGAGCAGGGCGGCAAGGCCAGAAGGGTTAATGATGCTAGGGCTGGGCCTATGGAAAAATGCCTAGTCATTGCTACGTATCCTGTAATGATTAGAATAAAGACAAACATAGGTATTAATAACGATGTGGATAGAAGAGAACAATAAAAGGGGGAATCTTATTTGGAAAGGGATTTGGTCCATCCAATGATTAACATGGGAATATAGAACGTGTTCTGGGTAGAACCACAGTTTAGTATGATGCCATGAGGAAATGGAAACCTAGAAAGTAAAGGTGTAGTTCAGTACATATCATGATGTGATTGAGGATGTTAATATTCCATTCCCTGCCAAAATCACTCAAGAAAATACTTAGGTCAAAGGGCCGAAGGTGAAAACATGGATGGGCCCAAGACAAGTTGTCTGGGCATTCCTATGTATCCCATGAGAATGGGAATCAATCCATATATAATTTTGAATGTTTTGTTTAATGTCTTGTGGGGTGAAGAAAGGCACGTGTGGCATGGATTCACCAGTGCACATCCTACAAAAACTACTAAGCCCATGTCATTCAGGCTCGATGAGGGAAAAAAAGGAGTAGTTATTGCACTTTCCATGCAAAAAAGGAACATGTTAGGGGAAATGGGATGATAGGTTAATGATGTCACAAAAATGATGACTCGCCTACATAATTCACATTTATGTGTGATGGGTTAAAACCAAGTATGTTGGAATTCCACTTGAACATAAGGATGTGAAAAAAAGTGATTCATGGTTCTTGAGATCTGAACCATAATAATGGTACATGATGATATGGATAACTATTTACCATGTTCAAAACAAAACATCCATATTTTGTTAGCCTATAATGAGGACATACAATTGGTGGGTGACCGCTGACCTTGTTCGAAACATGGGACCTATCGCAAATTTCGTCTAAGGTCCTCTAGGAAATTGTCCCATGATGGTATGTATACCAATGTGGCATTTGACAAGGATGTAATGGGGGTGCCTTCAGTCATGGAAGAGGATGAGGATCTAAAAAAGGGCTCATGAAGATTAGAAATTAAATAAGGAAATGTCCCTGTGAACATTACACATATTAGGATCTTTTTCACAACACTTCTGTGCATGACAATAAGACATATCAGATAGAGGGAGTCGAGTCCATTTCTAAGGACAAGGGTTCTTGGGTTTCACGCTTCCAATATAAGGTCATAGGATTGGCCATTAAGGGGGTCTTGATTTCATGGAATATGCGTAGGGCAGTGACATTTCCAAATGTGATGAATAGTTCCCATAGTTTGATCTTAGATTAGCGTCATAGGAGAAGTACCATATTGGGAAAAGACAAGGGAGGCACATAGTGCGACTATTGCAATACCAAACACAGATGAGAACCCAAGAGGTACTCTCCACAACAAATGTCCACAAAAAATTCTAAAAAAAGGTTTAAATGGAGGGGGTAGGGTTTTATATTCCTTGGGCTAGATCTGAGGACAAGATGCATGGGTGTTCTTACGTATCCCATGAGGATGGGAATCAAGCCACACATAGTCCTAGAAGATGTCACATAGTTTAAAATCTTTCAACAAGGACCTGAACTTGTCTTAGTTCATTGTCATTGAATATGAACCACAAATGGAACTGAATGAGTCAGACACATGGTGATTTGATTACTACACCTGAAGTGAATGAGGATAGTTGGAGTTCGTATCATGACAATGTTCTCCCTGAGAAACTTCTAGGTTAGGGGGACCAAAAGCGAAAGTTAGGTTGGGCCCGAGGCAATGTTCATGAGAATTTCTACATAACCCATGTGAATGGTAATCAATACATACATAGTTCTGAATGTGGCATGGTAAGGTACCAGTTCCATGTATAATAATGTTGTGCAGGTCTTGCCTCCGTACAAAAAGAAGTGTCATTTTGTAGATCTTATTAGTCAATTAGGATTAACGTGTCGGGTTTTTTTGTGAAGTGATGGACTTATGATGGATATTCCAGGAGTTGCACCAGAATAAAGCTATATAGAAGCATTGAAAAATGGTATGGTGGGTGACCCATACAAAACATGATGTCCCTCTGAATAAATAAATCACAAGGCAACACTTTTTTTCATCGTGTGGTCAGGATGATAATGTCATAGTTTAGAGTCATGTGATAGGACCAAACCCTACAAATTAAAAACTTACAGTACAGATGCAATAGTCTATAGTCATGTGGCAGTTTAATGTCTTTTGTATCATATTTATATAGGTGAAACGAGTTTCAAAGAGGGGATGGGAACGGTGTGATAAAACATTCCCGATGGGGTTGAGGACATGATCCACATCACACCGTGTGAATTTCTTGGAATGAAACCTCAAAACGAGTTTCCATGAAAGGTTAGAGAATATGGGGTAGGAGGGAATAACTCTCCCAATGGAAGTACGTGGTTCAAATATTGCAAACCTGACGTGAATAAAGACATAATTCCATACCACACCACACAATCCGTGATGAGAAATTCAGCCGGGTGGGGGTGAAAAGGGTTGGGGGACCTCTAACAAGGGTGTCCTGGATGACTATAGACACATGACCCTTTATGCATGAAATGCAATACAAATGCTTCTAATCCCACGTGATCAATTCTCCATTTGGGAAACAAAGAATAAGATCAGGCTCTCCCTAACATATAAGATTATGGAAATGGGGGAAGAAGATCAATAAGGGTCAATACTGACCAAATCAATACTCTAGTCCACGGTGGATGGATGTTCAAATAGGTAGTAGGTCAAAATGAAAATAGTGCACCTAACATTTGGGACTTATAGGGGCAGAAAAAATGATGGAGGATGGTTGTTGACCGTATTTGAATCAAATAATCCATATTTTATTACCATAAATGTGAATGGAAAATGATTGTTGACCACTAATAATATTCTCAAATCAGGACTTGTTTCAATTTGACATTCCAAATCCTTGAGGACACTGGCTAGAAATGGTAGGAGAGTCCTTTGGATAAAAATCCATGCCATTCGGAGGTCCTTCCGAATTTGAATGGCGATGGATAACCAAAATTGAGGGGATGGGAATATCATGAATATTCTTGTGCAGTTTAATGTTATGCAGGACTAGAATGAATGGGAGACCACGGTGTTTTGTTGTTGGGCCTCCTACATACCCCATGAGAATAGGAATCAAGACATTGGTGGTCCTAAAAGAGCAATGCAGTTTAACGTCATGATGTAATGATGTGGGAGGATTGATGAACAAGTAGGGGAACAAGGCTCGATAATAGTAATATTGTAGTGAGTGGTGATAGAGAAGATTAGGATACACCACATGGGATCCTCGAAGAGATCCACACCATGTAGGGGTAGTCAAATGAGAAGAGCATGGGGATGGATACTGGACAAGACATTTGAGTGTTCCTACATATCTAATGGGGATTGGAATCTAGCCACTTGTAGTTATTGAGATGCAGTTTAATGTATTGCATGATGAGACTATTTAAGGTCACGTGGGACACTCTGCAGTTTAAGGTCATGTAGTACGCTTAACAGTTTATGGTCATGTATTACCCTCAAATGTTTATGGACATGTAGGGACCATTTTAGTTTAAGGTCATATAGGACCCCCTTCCATTTAAGGTCATGTTGGACCGTCTACAGTTTAAGGTCATGTAAGATCTTTTTCAGTTTACAGTAATGTAGGACCCTCTTCGCTCAAGAAAAGTATTTCTGGAGGAACAAGGAATTGGAGGGAGTATTTATAAGATCACCATCCATGGTAACCAGAGGGTATGTGAAATTAGGGTTAAACTTATGAATAATGTATGTTCTTTACCATTTTGTCTCTAGTGTGGGTGATTTCTCACTAGGTACCATTGGTGTTCTCAAGGACAACACCAAGTCTCCTTGCAAGAAGTAGCAGAGGTGAACTTTCGTGATGAAAGATCTAGATACCTTGTTATGATGCCCTTCTAGATTGGGTAGGGAATGATGCCATGTCTTGTCGAGTTCTTCCCATTCATTCTGACAGACTTCAGCTACTTTATATTGTGCTTACAGATCATAGACAGATGGGCGTAATAAAGGAAACTGAATCCAAATGGGTAGGAAAACCTATGATTCGTACATCAGAGTGTATGGGGTCACTTGTGTGGAATTACAAGTCATTATTGATAAGAACTGAGAGAGTTGGGGAGTTTGTCCAGCCAAATCTTCATGTTCTGACCAACCATTTTCCCCAGAATGATAGATGGAGTTTTTTTTAAAACATCGATCTGTCCATTTTCATGGGCATGAAAATATGAGGTATTGTTAGAACAAATGTTGTATTTAGAATACTATTTCATTGACTCAGCTACTATGAATTTTATGTGTTATCAGTGAGGATGGCTTGAGGGACTCCAAATTGGAAGATGATGTTGGATCTCACAACGTCAATATTGGAATGGGATTTTATGTCCTTGAGTTGAATGCTTCTTCTCACTGGGAGAACAAATTCGTATTTGTCAGGATGAACTTTCACTAGTGAGCCATTGCCATTGGATATGGTCCCATGTCATCAAGTCCCTATACCGAAAATGGATATGAGTACATTGTTGTGTGTAGAGGCTTTGGTAACTAATGCATAAAGCATGCATGAATTTTGACCGCAAGGAACCTTTTGGAAAACATGATGTTGTCATGAATCATGGATGGCCCAATATATATTAGTCTCCTGATCTAGTGAGATAATTTTGTATTGGTTTGATGAGCACCACAACAACCATTATGAAACACTTACATGACATGATAAATATCAAGTCCATGAATTCAACAACAGAGAACCCCATAAAACCCGTGCTTGCGGAGGATCTTCTCACGACCAAGACCGTCCTAGAGGGTAAACTATAATTTGTTCCATTGGATTTTGGAATGCTCTGTATGGTCCATTGGGAAATTACCATTCCGGAGATAATTGAAAATGAAGGTTCTCTAGTTGGGAGTCACCTCAATCATAGTATTCGGTGGACCTGGAGGTCCTGACTGGAGGTGCCGGCAACAGGGTGACACACCAGTGGGAATTTGTTGTCATCCCGAGTGATGGGAGTGATGATTATCTGTTGTGCGTCATGGATAATCAAATCAAAATGTTTGGGACATTAAAGTGATGCAACTAGGATGGACATGGTGTCAGCTAAACTGTTCTGGGATTGAGGGACATGATTGACCTCTGGCCGAGATGGGAATTGGGAAATTAGATGGAGAGTGTGTACCAACAACGGTACTAGCTTGGGATATCTGATGACATAGTCACTTTTGATCTTCTATATAACTATTTTGAAGTCCCTTTTAACATGAATGTGGGTAACATCATTCTCAAGAGCCTACTCGCGGATGGTTATGAAAACTGGATTCTCTGCCTCATTGTTGGTGCATCCATCTGACAACATGAATGAATACGGGAGAATGGTTTGTGCTGTGGTAAGGAAGAAAATACCAAGGACTACTCTATTGAGCTTGGTGACCATAAGTCTTCTATCGGTGGGGCTCCGAGAAGCACCATCAAAGTGGATTTTCCAACATGGCATGTCTTGGTATACAGAGGGAATCGCTTCATTGGGAAATTCAAGATCCATGGACTAGTCCGCAAGAGCTTGATGGGAGGAAAGGACGTATTCTAAGTAATTACCCTTAATAGACTTAGGTAGAAGAAACCTGATGCCGTACTACTGATGGATTACTACCCACCTAGTGAGACGACAGGTCAGCATGCAGTGGTTCATGATGTACTTCAGCGGATAGACCAGGGACACCAATTTTACCTCATGATGTTGCAAGTAATTTCAGAACATATGTACTAAAAATACCAATTCGATGTATCTCTCTATGATATGGGATTATCTGGCCTCCATATCAAGGAGCACACTGTTGAGATAGTATAGACTATTCTATATTCTCTCATTGTTCTTCTATGCGAGAAGGGAACTGAGAGATCATTCCAGGGTGGTCACGTAATGGACCAACATCTTTTCGGTGATATGTGGCATTAAGACCAGATGTTGGAGTAGGTACTACATGATTTCCTAGAAAGCAGTCTAACACTCTTCATCCCATTCCTAGAAATTTCCTTTCTTCATGAGCCTGGAATAGGTCTTACACATTCTGTCTTGATTCGCGATGAATCAGCTTATGTAGACAATGTGGCATTGGAAACCTCTAAGCTCTCAAATGATAATTGGGGGAGACATTTGGCTAATGGCCTTTATCTTCTTCGAGTCGGTCCCAATGCACTTGTATCTGACCATGAAACTGATAAACTTTCTTAGGGTGACCCTAAAGGCACCCTTCAATGGATTCATCTTCAGGTGTCAAGAATGAAAGAATCCAAGCACTTTATGAAGGTCCTTGAGAGGGTACCGCTTATAGTGGGATTTGAACACCAGATCATTCATGTAGCATTTCACCAATGTCCTACAGATCAACTTAAATTTGGGATGCATATCCCGCTGATTGGTGGAACATTAATTCTAAAACTCAAAGGCTTGACATGGTAACAGAAAGTACCTTGTGGTTCCCAGAAGGTCATGGACTCCTCATCCTCGAGAGCCTTTCAGATTAGGTTATACCTAGAGTACACATCCCTGAGGGAGAGGGATTGGATCCCAGATGTAGCACCGATTGTTAATTCTGTCACAAGAACGGGAAATAAACCTTCGAGCAGTGACGGCTGAGATCTCGAATGTCGATGCAGACACTGATCTGTCGTTTAATATTCATGATTGGCACAGTGATGGCTAGACATTTGGGGTACATGACACTCTTAAAGAAAATGGCTCTGATGAGATTATCAACATCTACCTCAACCATGGCACCATGAGAGGGTTCATCTTCATTGGAGTATGGGTGAACCCACGATGATTTTCTAGGAGACCGAGGCAGTGGATGGATACAAGGGGAACTAGTTTGGGAATCTCATCATAACTCTAGGAAAATACATAATAGTACCACTTGAAGATGTACACTTACATTTGTTTCTTCTTGCCGAGCATAGAGGTATTGATCAATGTGGGCTTCAGGTCTGTCTTGCTACTGAGGATCACATGTAACAATTTATAGACAGTGGTGGAAATTCTCTTTTCATAGGCAGGAGGGGAATCCTTTAAATCATATTCATCACATATAGAGTAGTTATCTTAGGCGGGAACAGATGCATTCGAGTTAACATGTCTCGATGGGGGACATGCACCTAACTGAGCCGCGATACATGTGGCATCGAAGGACTCCTATGCTTCTGATACCATCACAAGGAATACTAATAATATGATACCATCTGGACTTCATCCCAAGGGGCCTCACATGAGGATATCGAGCCAATAGTGGCGCGTCGGCATGAGCCTATTATTCCCATTCAGGTGGAACAAGAACATATGAAGTATTGTTTTTGCTATGGGGTAGACATCCTGATACCTTATACGAGAAGGATGATCCGGGTTCACCTAAGCTAAATTCGTGTAGGTGTACGAGGTGATCATTCATTGTCACTTATATTTGGGAATGAGATCCCCCCATGTTCTAAAAAAATGATTCATTGTCCCATGTCTGGGGTTGTATCCTCTAATCGGTGGATTGAGATGATGTAGGAATCATCCTGATATGTCCACTATTTAGTCGCAACCGTAGAATGCTCTACCACATTTTCCTGAATCTTTATGTATTTTCTCTTGAAATAGTCAGAATCTAGATAGCAGGCATAAAAAGTGGAAAAGGAAGATTTTTCACACTGAAGTACGCCCACTCAACTATTGAGGGAGTACATAAGGCACTAGTGATACGATGAAGGGACATCTACTTGTTGGTGGAGTCAGGGCCTGCCCATCAGTACATTGTAAGAGGTATCCTGGGAGAAAACCATGAACTCGGCGCTATCTACCTGACCACCAAACTGGGTTTTTAGGGGATCTTTCCAATTGGTGTATGTTCAGTCATGTCACAGCCTTGGATTTTCTTATTAGAGGGACTTGGGTCCTCATCGGACAACCCTAGTTTTCCCAATGTCTTAGTCAGGATTAGGTTAACCCCAAATCCTATGTCAGAAATACAATGACTAACCTCCATGACATTAAACAAGAAGGTAATTTATATATTGAAAATGTGCCCCTATATATGGGAGCCTTCATCTTCTCTAGAGAATGAGATGCTGGGTTGGCATTCAACATGGTCAATTGCCTCTACATGGAAGGATTCTATGGCTTCTACATCCGTCTCAAACTGTAGGTGGATTCTTGAAGCCTCGAATAGGGATTAGAACATGTCTACTAACTGGTTAAGGTCATCAAGGATGGAGAGCCTTATTGTAATGATTAAAAGATGATTTTGGACTTCATAATTCCATGACATCCATGAACATCTACTTACAAGAGGTCGTTTTGTGACAGGAGGTATGACGGGCCACGCTAATTGGACCAACAGCTGATTAGTGCTAGGAATATCTCACTAATCACTAGTAGATGTTTTTGGAGTGTCCACCAGATGTGGTCCTAATGACTGAGACTGTTCTGTAGCAGAGCGCTGCTGATCACGACATGGTCGAGGTGGCTCTTCCGGATCATGAAAAATAAACTACAGTGAAGATAGATTTGATTACACCATATAAGAAGTTTTTGTGGGCTGAGATCTATGTTGGGCCTGCTATCTGATTTCCATAACATTTATATCCTAGAAGGAAACACTGACTGAGGCACTTCGATGACTATATTGTTTCGACTCCATCGATGGTGGTGACGACGGGGATCATTTGGAGGATCTACCTGGCCCTCCTCACCATATGAAATAATGTAGGGGTTTAAATGCACTATGGTGTTAACCGAGGCATACAATTGACTGTCACTTGATGATTTATCCACTACTGGATAGATTCTGGGTGGAATCTCCATCCCTGTAGGAATGATGTCATTGGGAGTATAATATGATGATGAAATCTATGGGAGAATTTGTTTTCCCATGCGCCTTCGTTGATTGATCTTTTAAGAAGAGGATTACTGAGATGACGATGCATAAGTATTAGAGGATGTCACATCACCTTTTTCTGGATCGGGCCTATAAAATTGTTCATGGATGATACCTTGAGCACGAGCTACGGTCTTGCGAGCCATCAAGTCAATATTGTTTTGTGACCCATTTTTAGAATTCTGATTCCACTAATCCTCGTTATTGTAGTCGGTGTGTGCTTTTGTAGAATCACATGAATCATGTGCTGGAGCAGGTCCTAACGAGACTATGTGGTTATCCACCAGGTCTTGAAACTAGTATTTAAACACATATCACTATTTGATAGAGTTCCCCATGATCAAGTGATAAGAGCACTAATGTAGGTGATCAGTGATGTTCTCGTCCTCTGGACTACTAAATTAAAAAAAATGTACAATCCCCTATTGTAGGGAATTGTGAAAATAATAAGGGACCAGATCACTATATGATCCTATCAAGGTGTTTTAGTCGGGTTACCACGCCAAGGAAGTGGGGGCACATTATGTGGGAGAACCTGCTGAATCTGAGGTGGGAGATGCTGGGCTAATGGTTTCACCCAAGGTGGGGGGCCCTTGTGAGGCTGTAGAGGCCAGTCCACTGATAATAATTCCAGTTTTTTGGAAATCTCTATTTGAGACACCACGGTGGGCTCGGCCCTAGAGGCCCTTTTTATAAGGATTATAGTAGGAAAAGGACGTGCCCGGCTAGCCTGTTTCAAGGATTCTTCTAGGTTCTGGTACATATCAGAGAAGTCTCAAAATCCCCCGAGGTTGTTCAAGGTGATTAGAGAGGGGACCAGTTCTTTCATGACATTCCCAACCCAAATCGTAAGCAGTTTCTCTTGATTCGATGGAATGTCAATGTAGTATGTGAGCCCTTTCCATAGGTGAAGAAATGCATCTGATGTGCTCTTCAGAACCTTGTTGGAATTTGATGTGGTCTTCAATACACATCTTCTGTGTGGTGGAACTGAACTAGAAGTGAAATTTCATATAGTGTTCTTCCCAGCCTCCACTAATCCGATGGGTAGCTGGTGGTACTAGAAAAATGTAGGCCCTTACAATTTCTACACAAAAAACTGGGGGTGTTGGCATATCATCCACCCATGCCAGATATGGCATTCCATCAGGAGGGATGGCCACCTATCACATTTCCAATTCCTCAAGCCGGGCGGCGAGCATCTCCATGGGATCATATGGTCAAGGATTTCAATCATGACGGGGACCCTAGACCAACTATTTGTTGGCAGGTTCTTCGACGTGATAATGAAGACAAACGAATCGTGGAGCGGCTGGTGGAATGACCTACCTAGCAGCTGGGGGAACCTAGGTCGGTTCTTGAGGATTTTCACGCCGCATAGGTGGTTTGAGAAATAAACACCCCTCACTCTTTTAGTATGTTCCATCCTCAATCATGTCTGTGTGTGCAAGATAGTCTTGGCCACTGGAAGGAAATTTTTCTGCGGGGGGAGCTATGTTTGACCTTGCATCCCTAGTCGAGGATCACCAAAAGTCCGGTCGTCACTCCGTTGAACATTTAGCAAGTATATCATCTACCACCATATTATTTTCAATGAGTTTCTGATGTATCGTGGATTTGTTGGGATCCTCTTCTGCCTTGTGCACTATGCCTGACGGGTCATAGGTTTTGACAGTTTTGAGGGGCTCCTTACCCTTGTTGGGATTTCAGCTGAGGACCAACACCTATGTGGGCATGGAAATACCATGTATATTTCTCTACTGAAGAGTAATCCATCGCAATGGATATAGTAGGTTTAATACTCCCTCAAGGGTTAGTACCTCTCCATGAAGCTCTATCTCATTCTCAGCCCCTGGCAGGTTAGCCATGTTTGTCGTGACCTTGCCTGGAGGCATATCCTTTATATCGCCCAACAAATCGGGCTAGCACTGAATAGATTTGAAATGGTGGGATACGTACATCCCCCAACAATAGATCTTTATATTGGAAGAATCCACCATGATTAATCTGTGAATCACTTTAATGCTCTGGACGCATCATTGTAGGATGGTCCAATGGTGACCTGGTGACTCAGGGCGTTGGGCCATGAGGAGTGCTGCCAAATCAATGAAACGACATTTTTAGAAAATGACTTAACAGTGTGCCTGAATCATGGGGTAGGCCATTAGTCGATGTTGAAGACTGAAATGTTTTGGACATGGGGTCTGGAGAAAGAATCAAACCTCTTCCTGGGTGAGTGATTTTGTTGCCCTAAAATTTGACGCTGCAATCAGCCAAAGCATTTCCCGGAAACTGTCTACCTCAAGAATGTACCACAATCTCCTTGGTCCATACATAGGGGATGTACCTCCATTTTCCCACTCATCAACTAGATTCAGTTGTGGAACTAGCAGCGGTACTGAAGCAGACTGATAAGATTGTAGGATGGAAGGTGTAGAATATAGGGAGTGAGCGGAAAATATGAACAACTCGAGCTGTCCTCCAAATACTGTAGTGACATGGCAACCACATCGCAATAATATGGGATGGAGACTGTAGTTTTTGGTGAAGGGACTATGAGTGCTAGTGGTGGACCATTTCTGCTTCTCATTCTCTATCAATTCCCATAATAAATATACATGTTATTTGGTCACAGTAGTGATTGATCTGGGTGATTATGGTGGATATTTCATTGCCTAAACATGTGGAGATTCCAAATTTTCATCTCCCTGGAGGTATCTACTGTGGGAGTTAGGGATCCAGTGATCCTCGAATTTAGGAAGTATAAAGCTGATACCCCTTGTTCCTCCCCCGACCCTGGAAACGGATGATCTAGGCAAGGATTACATTGCTGAATCAACTTCTTCCACAGAACATGTGAAGTTGACGAGTTTAATCTTTGTCTGAATCTTCCTAGTAATCGTTTGGCGGTGTTGATGACCTACCCTCCTGCCCCGATATGGTTCTTTATGAAAGGGTAGATATGGAACACGAGGAGAAATTTCATCAATACTGGTGTTGTGGAAGAGAGGACTTCCGCCTGAGTGTGATGGGGAGTGAGGATCACATGTATAGATAAAAAAGGGAACCTAGGGTGGACCTTTGTGTCCAATGACTGATGTGTGAATGGAATCTCCATAGTAAGTGTTGCAGCGGGTATGACCTCTACTGGAGA
The DNA here is from genome assembly GCA_963277665.1 of Viscum album. Taxonomy (NCBI): domain Eukaryota; kingdom Viridiplantae; phylum Streptophyta; class Magnoliopsida; order Santalales; family Viscaceae; genus Viscum; species Viscum album. The sequence continues at coordinate 603,947,550 of OY728166.1, forward strand.
AGGTTGGATCATGGGTAGGACCTCCATACTTGTCTCCCCTAATAGAATGAACATGAGGAGGGTCCTCATACTGGTTAATCCGAACATGGGTAGGACCTCCATGCTGAGTGCTGATGAATTGAGGCAGGCCTTCACACCTCTGCATTCTAAGGTGAGGAGGATCTTCACAGGATAATTAAGGACTTGTGGGATTCCCACATGCAAGATATTGATCGGATGTGTGACATCCACATGTCAACGACCTATGGAGGGAGGATCGACTCCATTCCCGATGTTAGGAGTGCAGAAGAAGCATCCATATATAGAGTCACTTCTGTGGGGAGAAACATCGTTTGGATAGAAGGTGGAAAGAGAAGTCCTCTATGCCATCAATAGAAGCAGGGAGGACCCACATTCTTAACTGTGGAGGTATGAGGAGGGCCTCTGTTATGGGTGTCGTGGTCGCTGATTAGTCTGCAGTGGGAGCTCCCTATGCCTGTGACTAGGGGATTCGACCTAGCCTATACATGGGGCGATTAGGGACTCGATCTAGGTCGAGTGTATGAGGGCCCCAAATTATCATGCACAGGTGTTGATGATATACATCGGCAGTGGATGGAGCTAGGGAAGTCACTGAGGTTGAGACCCCCTAGGGGGTGTCCACCTCGGATTGAACCTGACAATAGCGTTGGGTCAGCTGGACTACGGACAACAGTGCTGGTCCATAGCTTACCTACTCTGTGACTCGTGGGACTAGGTATCTGAAATGGTGTAGCCTAGTGTGGTTCCTCCATGGGGGCCCCATGAATAAAATCCCTTCCATGGTGTCTCGGAAATTCCCCACATCATCAGCGTAGTAAAGGTAGTCACAGAAGAATTTTTAGGAGTGGATCTCGAAACAGTTGTGTGTGGGAGTGGGGAGTTGTGGCTCCCTATGTGGCCTTTGGGGCCAAAGGAGTGACAAGGAAAAGATGCCTCTATATACTGGTAGGTCATATCCCGAGTTTGGATAATCCATGCCTCCTCGTATCGGGAGAAGTTGTCGTTTATCACCCTTTGGTGAATGAAATCATAAGGCAAGATTTGGTGTGGGCTTCCATTAGTTGTATATGTGGAGATTGTTGCAGAAGCGGTGGAGCCATGCAATATTTCCACGTTTGGGCTTCCCCTGCCCAGCGTTAATGTGTTAGTGGTGATCGGTTTCCTGAAACGATAGCATGGGTCATGGAATGTTTGGAGATTACAACATCATTGATTAAATAAGGAAATTGACATCCAGTGACATAGTGTCATTCCGTCTTCCATGGATGGTAAAACGGATCCATGCTAACAACATTAATGATCGAGATGTCCATCGAATTAACTACTCCAACTCATGGTGAGTTTCACGCCAGACCCACTATATTCTTGGAGGGGCTCGGAACTAGATAACTGGATCGGGATACACACTAGTCCACTAATGTCTCAAATTCTACTAATCTTCACCTTGAGGAGAATAACATTATGTCGGGTTTGACATTTTTGTTCATCAGTGTGTGCATCTTCGTCTTCCGAGGAAGCACAAATGATTCCCCTCATTCCATCATTCCAATGTTTTGAAACATCTATTTCCTATTCAGGGATACTTGCTCCTAGATTTAAATGGGATAATGGGATGTCAGTTCCTCCATCTGTGGATTCCTCATCAGAACTCCTCACCTTGTTTGGGTCTCCCTTATAGACATAAGTTTTTGTTCATGAAACTCTTCCCTGTGCCATGTCTTCAGGGATGCCAGTTAATTTCACTACTTCTGTCAGGACCTTTAAAGGGGTACCATCAGGGGAGAAATCATCAGTCAGGGGAGTATTCATGTTAGACATCAGTGGCGTGTCTGGGCACTAGAACAGTTGTGTGTCTGGGTTTCTTCCACTTATGATAGGTCTTCTCAGGAGCACGGAATCCTGGGACATCCCATGTCGAATGCGGGGGATTTTATTCAATTGGCTTGTATCTGCGATTTTCCTCACCTTCCCTTCTTTAACACAAAATATTCCTCTTGTTTAATGTCTAGTGGAGGTGGATAAGGCTAATCAAAACACTGACTATAGTGGATAAGATGGATGCAACCCCTAGAATGATCATTGGTTCTGGGAGATGAGGAGTGTGGTTAATATCATTCCACCAATATGTGTCAGCCCGGGTGAGAATTAGAATGGACATAGATTTTTGAGAGTGGATGGAGAGCAAGATGGATCCAACACGAGCTAATATGTGAAGTTGGTCTTGAGCCTCGATGAAACTTCCTCTATATCCCCATGGAAGGGAATTAATGTCCGCGTAGTTCAGTGAGGGAATGAGACACAAAAGGAGGCAACCCATATGACGGGGACCTAGTGGATGTGGAACCTCCGGGTTGGGAAATGTCTCTCCTAAAATATTTAGGATCGAGGGAATGAAACTAATGAAACATGAGTGATGGGATTGAACCTCAGAGAGGCTTCCTATGTACGTTTCCTTGGCATGGATCAAAGTCTACATAGTTCAGGACAGTGTTGGAGAACCAATGTGAATGCCTTGGAACCAATGGTATTTGTTGTGATCCTTAGGGAGGAATCCTATGTAACTACTCTTGGCAAGGATCAAAGTCATGTATTTTGTAATGGGGCATAGAATCAGGGTGTATGCATAGGACAACGACACAATAATATACTGGGTCTTATGCGTGGTTAGTAGCCCAAGTTGGTTTGACACTGTTGGGATGGACCAAAGATGGGGGTCCTAACATATGGATGACAATGACTTACCTTCAATTGTAGATTAAAACATCTTACCAATGGATGGGAATAGTTTAGCGAATTTCATGTTAAAAGGGGAGTACAATTTACCGTTATGAAAGATAGGGCTTGACCGATGTGAAGTGGTCGGGACCAATCGGTGTTGGTTTTGAACCTCGGGCAGGCTTTATACGTACCGTTCCATGGAAAGTGTCAATGTACACATAGGTCGGGAATGGTGTTGGTGAAATGACATGAAGTGTTGAGGACAAATTTTGTTAGGGTTTTAACCCCTAGGACGTTTCCTATGTACCTTGCCTCAGATAGGATCAAATTTCACATAGTTCAGGAGAGGTGTTGATGAACAGATATGAATGCATCCGAACCAATGGTTGTTGGGATTGATCCTCTGTGAGGATTTCCACTTACCATGACTTGGTAAGGATCAAAGTCCACGTAGTTCAGAATTGTTTGGTGAACCAACTTGAATCCATCAGAACCAATAGTTTTAGGTCTTGAGTCATTGGGAGGCTTCCTACATACCCTTCCTTGGCAAAAATCAATGTCCATGTAGTTATAGAGATGTTTTGGTGAACCGACATGAATGTGTCAGAACCAATGGTTGTTGGTATTGAACCACTAGGAGTCTTTCTATGTGCCTTTCCTTGGAAAGTATCAAAGTCAACATAGTTCTGAATGCTTTCGTGAACTGACACGAATGTGTCTGAACCAATAGTTGTTGGGCTTGAACCGTGGATATGATTCCTTCGTACCTTGCCTAGAAAAAGATCAAAGTCCATGTAGTTTGGAGTGATATTATGAACCGACGTGAATATGTAAGAATCAATGATTGTTGTGCTTGATCCTCGGCAAGTCTTCCTACATACCATGCCTAGGAAGGGACAAAAGTCCATGTAGTTCGTGAAAAGTGTTGGGTTGGGGCTTAAAAGCTATGGTGTCCTAGAGAGTATTTCACGGTTGATGCTTACATTAACCCACGTGAGTCATGATCGGTGTGAGAAACAAGTTGTTGCAAATATCTTATAATCACATCGTGAAAGGTGCATATGAGGATATTGGAATGGTGCTTACACATGGTTAGAATCAAAAAGAGGAAACTGAGGCATATTCATGGTTAGCAGCCCAAAGATATGGAGATTGGGACTTACTCCAAGATGGAAGCCCGATTGGTGACAAAGCCAAACGAGAGATGGATTTGGAATGAAAGAGATGTTTTTGGTTCCATTCCCCTCATCTAGCTTTTATCACCAATGAATAAAGAAGAAGCATGGATGCTGATGCTCGCAAGAAAAGATAGGGGCTAACACCAATGTGGTTTCCCTTTCCCCACGGATAGAGGCCGATCTATCAAGGAGGATCTCATTCCATGTGTGGAAGATTTTACTCCCATAAAGACCAATGGGTGTAGAGAATGTTTGAGATAGGGTAACACACATGTGGGTCATGGAGTGAGGCCACACTTTAATATCACATGATGAGGATGATGGTGCATGGCAGTTTAATGCCAAATAGTTCAAATGAGGTGGCTTCACTCCACACCCCCTAGGCATTACACAACTGATACACGAACTCCCTTGAGGAAATGAAGGTATCCAGAATGAAGTGGTGAGGGCGTTTATGGAGTGATCCACAGAGGGGACCATGCTAGTGTGCTTATGTGAACAAGCATTTGACATTAGTGTGCCTATGTGAAGAAACATGAGGTGAAGAAAGGAAACACGAAGCACCACCCAATTGAATTTTAAATCCCTTCGTGCAACCCTGATGGGTCGTATGGGAAAACGAGATGCAGAGCAAAGTGGTTCAGAGGAAGAGGCATCGGTATGCTCTGGTGCTCCATGTATTGGAGAGGTTTCCCGAAAGGGAATTCTTCCCGAAGGGAAATGGCCTTGCCTAGAAATAAGTAATATTTTAATATGGAAGGTTATCCGTAATGTGGAAAGGCATTTGTAGGGTAGTGCTTCACAAAGAAATGGTTCCCTATGAAGCGTAGCATTGCGTGTCAATCTACTTCACAAAGCATAGTGAAAATAGCTTATAATGTGGGTTACATGTGCACAGAGGATGCTTCACGAAACATAAGTGCTCTACAAAGAAGCGAGTCCCCTTAGGGATCCCTGTAATGTCTCTGAATTTCAGTGTGTTTTTTTTAAATATTACATGGAATTATTTTGAGACCATACCTTTTAACGGAATGCGTTTCTGAGGCCCGGAGTGCCAGAAAAAAATGTTTAAAATAAATTAAAATTATAAACACCAGATGTGAGTGGTTTTGGAGAAAAAGTAGAATATCTTTTAAATGAGTGCTCGTATCAGATGTTGGAGGGCACGATTGCGTTCAGAGTAGTGACTTTATGTTAGGTGGGGACTAACATTGACCGGCACGGGTCGGCTACAAAATTAAGATTTTGGGTGTGTTAAAAGGATGCACTTTAGAAGAAAAAATATTAATAATTTATTTTTTTAAATGTGGCCTTTTTTGTGGCAACCTTATCCCCTCTATAAGTTCATGAATATGTGATGTTTTCTGGGTTAGCCTCATAACCCTGTGAATTTAGAGAGAGCCTATTGGAGCGTTAGAGAAGGAGGACCCTTTAGCGGACGACAACGACGTGAGTGAACGCCTCTCGGATTCGAAAATTCCCACCAAGTAACACGATGCAACAATCATTATTAAATAGTATCGTAGTAGGGGATTTTATTTTTTTCACCTTTCCATGTTTTTTGAATATAAATGATAAACTCTGATCAACCATGAACATGGTGATCCAGGGATTTGTACGTTCTTGCAGGAGGGTTTTATTGGGTTGATTTTGGGGAATTAATCCATGTTGATCGGTTATTGATTTCTGCTCCATTTTATCCTACTAATGGGAATTGATCGCTGCCATGACGAACGACGATGGAGGACTGTTCCTCGATTTTCTTATTGGTTTTCTTCCCACACTCTTTTCCTTTTGCGTTATTCGCTTTCATTTTGGGCCATGGAACAATGGTTCATTTCACATTCGTTTCGTTACGCAACCATCCCTAAATTAAGATACGATGTCACGAGGACCTTGCAGAGGTGCGGTGATGATTACTGATGATGAATCAGACCGGATCAGGAATGACCGTTCAGGGAGTGTTCTTTGCAAGGTTGGATTGTCACTTGATTTCGTGACCGATCAAAGGCCCAAATCCAACAGAATCAGCTTCGTGGTTTTTGGGTAACCAAAACCCATGATTTTTATTGTGATCGGATGACCAGATCGACAAATAGGGAAGCACGAATGACATGATGGTGGATGTTTGATGTTCTGAAAATTTATAGAATACAGGGCGTTATCCCAAAGAACATGTCGTGTGGACAGGCTCAGTGGTGGATAGGGTTTCGAGAGTTAGACAGACATCGCACGATATGTGACCCCGGTCACATGGTGTGATGGACCTTCCATGAAACTCAAAGTGTATTTTGGGAAATACACAGACATGAGACGTACTACATGGCTTCAGAACACTATTTGTAGACCATACGTAGCATGATATAGGATACTACGTAGGGCTCAATATGTATACAGGGGATGCACAGACACATGATGGAGTACATGACCATGTACTCCACCACACAGCCAGGCCAGGGCAGTAACGCGGGTCACCCCGTGTATAGATTACATGATTGGAAAACCTAGGTTAAGGTCGTGAATGGGCACATGGCCAGTGTACATGGAGCCAACCCCGTTAACTTAGACAAGGAGTGTAATCCATACAACACAATGTGTACTGGGGTTTTCAACACGACCATCCTTACGACACTGGCCGTTGTACATAGGAAGCCCCCATGGTCAGATGACACATAATATGACTTTTCTACACAACGTGTAGGATTTGGAAAATGGCTATGTCCTTTTTTCCATCATATCACGGACATGTTTTGTTTATTTTAGTGCCCCTTATTTTCATTCCCCTATAGTTCAGGCATCCTTTTATTCAATAGGATTATGATTCCTTTAGAAGGACTTTCTGTGATAGAGGGAGGCATCCCTCTAAGAGGCCTGATGCAAGATCTCCTATCTATTCATGACCCTACGTAAATTAAGGCCCGATATGACCAACTCCACCAGGTGTTGATCCTCTACCTAGCTAGTGAATCCGGATGATTCAAAATATCCTCCATGGCCCTGGCAGTGATCCTCATCTATGTATCACTATCTTTCCCAATCAAGAGTGTGTTCTACCGTAATGAATGTATTGATATATCATGATCTTACCCATTCAAGATTTTGTTCTTCCATAGTGATTTTTCATTTCACATGGACCATTTCCAGATGAATAGTTCTTCTCAGACGAATGACATTAGAGGTATCGGACTCATGGAGTGAGTTCACTCGGAACAAGAAATTTGTGGAATCTTCGAACTGAATCACTAGTGGGGGTGTCTAGTTGTGTGACTTCTCTCTAATCCAAGGGTCTGGATTTTGAGTAAATCTGAATTGAATTCTCTTATTATATGTTTAGTAGATGTATACTCTGTATTGTTGACAGTTCATTTATTTTGTGTTTGTCTTTGTGGTTCTTTAGGGTCCTATAATGAGTATTTTTATACTCATCCCTAAACGGCCTTCGCCCCGAACATGTCATGTCATGTGTAGATGAGAATCCTTTTGAGAGAGTCTAGGGTGGACTAGGATTAGACCGAGCTTTCTGAGTTCCCTACCAGCCGAGGCGTTCCTACGGCTATGAGTAGAATTCCTAGTACCTTTTTGTGTTTAAAGGTTGGACATTATAGTTTTCAGACTTTTTATTGGGGGGCTTGTATTGTAGTCAGGTTTCCTATCATCACTTTACTTTTGTCATACTCAGTTGCTTGTTTTTTGTTGTATGCATGAATTTTGTTCCTTAGTGATTTTTTTTCTTTTTTTTTGAATTTCTACATATGTGGGCATGGAGATGTGAGCGTGTATACATGTGCTTAGGGAATGATTCCCAAGTTTGTAATATACGTACTCAGTGCTGGTGACCAACACTTGGTCGATTAGTGGAGGGAATGGGGAGTCACGGTGCGGGCCCCACAAGGATGGGTCAGTATAGAGTGGTATCAAAGGAGTCAGTTCTACCATAGGACCAAGAGTCTGTGAGATTAGTTTGGGAAAATTGTGTTAAGTGTTTTGTGTTCGTCGTTTAGGCCGCAGACTCCAGTGTTGGTGCGGGAAGCCAACGTATCCATAAACCAGGACTCTGATAACCTGCTTTTAGACTCGGTTCATGAAAACAATAGTTGTGGGGAAATAAAAGAATGGTACATATATCATGTAGGAATGGGTTTTGTGTTCAAAGTACTTGGGTCAACTATCAAGATATACTCATTGACTATGTACATCTTGTTTCTTTATAGGATTTATCCACAACGCATACCTGCCAGGATTCAGCATCACGATCATGAGGATGACCTCTTTAGTGATGAGGCATCGATATAGGGATGAGTTCCATAGGAATTTCCACCTTGTGGTGCACCTACTTTACCACCACCAGTGGAGTTGCCCATGGTTCCAGCCGTACCAACTGACGAGGAGCGTAGGATGAGAATCCTCTATGAGTTCCAGAGATAGAGACCCCTCAGGTTCCGAGGTGAGCTTGAAACTTAGGTGGCTGAGGACTGGATTGAGGTGGTGACCAGAGTTTTCCATCTAGTGAGGACACCAGCGGGCCAGATGGTGATCCTAGTAGAGAGCCTTCTTCAGGGTTCGATGGGACGATGGAGGAGTCTGACCACACAGAATCACGATGAGGATTCTCTTTTGTGGTTGAATTTTGAGCGACATGTTAGAGGGGTGTTTTCTCTAGTTACACAGAGAAACATATGCATCCAGGAGCATCTTCAGCTTTAGCAGGGCAGTTTGATGGTAGCTGACTATTCATCAAGGTTAACCATCCTTTCCTGGTACTCGATGGATATGGTCAGGGATTAGTACATTAGATCTCACACCTTCTAGAATGGTCTACAATGGGACATCAGAACTACTGTCATGCCTCTATACATTTGTACTTATTATTGAGTGCTCGAGCAGGAATTTGTGATCGAGAGGTTTTTGGCAGAGCAGAGATAGCTGATGACAGTCAGCAGTAGGAAGATAGGTCCGATGAACTCAGTAGTGGGGATCCAACATCTGACATAGGGATCGAGACCTGGGAGATGTCAAAGGAGGACCTAGGAAAAGGAGTCGATAGTCTAGTGCTTTCAGGAAGGATCGAGTCATCATAGGGAGAAGTGGTGCTATTCGTGCGATAGAAGGGGATATCTCGCTTGAGATTGTTCGACCCGTTGAGCTATTGACTGGGAAGATGTGGATGGCCCACCGAGGAAGAGGCAAAGAATGGAGCAGAAAGACCCTCTAGGTAGTGGACGTGGCAGAGCAGTAGAGAGAGCAGCAGGTGGTGGCAGACGCTATGATTTACTTCCACCACCACCCCCAAGAGGTCCTCACCTAGCTAAGGGAGATAGGGGGAATGGGTTGGGGGACAACTGCACGGGGTCAAGGTGTACAATCCAGGGTCTCCATGGATGATCCAAGGTATGATATGCGTCCTCTATGTCTTAGATTCTGTACATATAGACATGGGTTCCAGTCATTCCTTCCTCGCCACATGTCTTGTGCGATACCTTGAAATTCAGATAGAGTCATTGACTCAATACTTACACTTGGAGACACCTAAGGGGGGATACTTGACAATCACCATCATTTCTAGACAGAGTGATCATACCCTTGTAAGAAAGATATTCAGTTGGAACCACTTGGTGGTAGCATCGAATCCTTACAATGTCATTCTAAGAATGGATTGGTTATCTTCGGTCCATACCCAAAATGACAGTTTTAGGCGAAGAGTGTCTTGTTTACACATTTATGGGATGATATTTTCATTTTTTGGAGAAAATGAGACCCATGAACCAAAGAATGGTCTCATGCATAGTAGGGTACAATCGATAACTCATGAGTACACTAGAATTTCCCTCAGAGTAGTCGATGTTATGAACTCTCAGTTCCCAACCCTAGGGGTGGAGTATGAGTATGTCATTCCCAAAGATGTTCCAGGATTACCTCCTCATCGGGAAATCGACTTCTTCATTAACATACAACCCGAGACAACAACGATTTCCTCATCAGATTATCCCGTAGAGATTCAGGAGATGATGGTGCAAATGGAAGACTTGGAAGGAAATGGATTTTTCTGACCCAGTGTGTCACCCTAGGTAGCCTCAGTATTGTTTTCCCAGAAGGAAGATTGGAGTTTGAGGTTTTGTGTAGATTAACAGCGCCAGAATCAAGTAATGGTAAAGAACAAGTATCCTCTGCCGGGAATCGATGACCTCTTCGATCAACTGAGAGGGGGCATTGTGGTTCACGAAGGTTGACCATCGATCAAGTTATCATAATTTATTATTACATGATGAGGATATACAAAATATATCTTTTAGAGGCCACTATGGCCATGATGAGTACATGGTTATGACTTTTGGCTTGACAAATTCTCCCATTGTGTTTATGGGACTGATGAACTAGATCTTCTAGTCATACATAGACCGGTTCGTAGTGGTCTTCTTCGACGTCATCCTTGTGTACTCAGCATCAGAGGAAGAGCATGAGATACACCTGCAGATGGTTCTAGACGTACTCTGGGGGCACCATAATTATGGGATGCTTTAGAAGAGCCAATTCTGGATTCCAGTTGTCCACTTTCTTGGACATGTCATCTTAGTAGATGGAATATCTATAGACCCAACAAAGGTGGAGAAATTGTTAGCATGGGAGCCACCACAGAGCGTGATGGAGGTGCAGTACTTCCTAGGGTTGGAAGGATATTAACGGAGATTCGTTCCCGATTTCTCACAGATATTAGCACCAATGATAGCCTTTACCAGAAAGGTGAAACCCTTCTTGTGGATGGAGAAGATCCAACAGACTTTTGAGCAGTTGAGATAGAGTTTGATGAGCTCCCTGGTTTTGAGATTGTCAGAGGAGGGTGTTGGGTAAGTTGTTTTTTAAGATGCATCAGGAATCGAGCTTCGATGTGTTCCGATGTAAAGACATGAAGTTATTTCTTATTGTTCGCACCAGCATACGCCACATGATCATACCTATGCGACCAGGATCTAGAGATGGCAGTGGTAGTCTTCGTGTTAAATATGTCGCAACAATACCTTATGGGCAAGCAATTTATCATCTATTCTGACCACAAGATCCTCAAGTAAATATTTTCGCAGAAGGATCTGAATTGGACGCAGAGGTGTTGGATATAGTTTCTCCAAGACTATGATTTCAATATCATCTATACTCCTGGTAAGGGGAACAGGGTAGTGGATGCTCTTAATAGAAGTTCAATCTCCCAGTTGTTGAGTGATGTGACAGAGTAGTTATCCAAGTTGTAGTTATCCTTCATTGAATGAGAAGATACAACTTACCTACAGTCGATGGTTGTCGCCTCTCCACTCTTACAATATGTTTGGGAGGAACAACTAGTGGTTGTCAACTGGGTAACATTAATTTCTCAGTTTTCCACAGGACTTTCTCTTAATGGATATTCTAAAAGTGGGGAGAACATACTTCTTTTCAATGGATGCATTGTTGTACGAGTGGTGTTGCAGGAAGAGGTATTGAGGGAGTATCATACATCCCCTTTGAAGGTACATCTAGGAGTGGAAATGATATAACATGATCTTCAATGGAAGTTCTGGTAGCCAGGCCTGAAGAAAGCAGTAGCATATTTCATTTCTTGATGCCTTACATGCCAGAAAGTGAAGGCAGAGAACAGGTTCATGCGGAATTAGCTCACCGCTGGATGTTCTAGAGTGAATGTGGGATGCAATATTGATAGACTTCGTGAGAGGATTACCACGGATATCCAAGAGGCATGATTCTATCTGGGTGGTCATTGACCGGCTCACCATGTCGGCCCACTTCCTAGCTATCAGGGAGCAGAGTCCCATAGAGAGCATGGGATGCCTCTACGTGAAGGAGATAGTTCAGCTTCATGTCTTCCCTTCCACAATAGTCTTAGACTGAGATGCCCAATTCGCATCCCGGTTGTGGAAGGGATTGCAGTAGGCTTTAGAGACTCACATACGCTTGAGCACAGCGTTTTATCCTGAGATAGATGGTCAGATGGAGAAGACCATTTAGGTTCTGGAAGATATTTTAGGAGCATGTATGTTGGAATTTGTTCATAGTTGGGAGGACCTCCTACCACTGGTGGAGTATTTGGACAACAATAGCTACCACTCCATTATTGGTATGGCGCCCTTCAAGGCATTATATGAGAGACCATGTCATTCACTTCTTTTCTGGACCGACCCCGGAGAGTTATCACTCATAGGTCCATAGTTGGTGAGAGCTACCACTGGTAAGGTGCAGATCACCCAGGAGCAGATGAAGAATTCCCACAGCCGGCAGAAGCCTAATGCTGAAAGACCACATTGACCCCTAGAGATTGAGGATGAAGACGACATCTTTCTTTAGGTCTCACCTTGACGAGGGTTACAGATGTCCAGCTGAGGCGGAAATCTATCTCCGAGGTTCATCGGAAGCTTCAGATACTATGCAGAGTCCGCGAGGTGGAATACCACCTTTCTCTATAACCGTAGATGAACCAGGTACATTACTTCTCCCATGTGTCATAGCAAAGGTGTTACGTGCATGACCCATCGCACATCATCAACTGGGATGATCTAGTAATTGAGGATGGGGTGACCTTTGTTGAGTACCTGATGGAGATCGAGGTTTTGTAGGAGTGGATCCTTCATGGGTTATCGATTCCCTTGGTGCGAATTCGAAGGTAGCACAAGAATCTTTAGGAGATCATGTAGAAGTTGGAGACTCAGATTCGTGCCCAATACCCACATCTTTTTGAGTAGCCTTGTATTTGATTTTCGGGGACATAAAGCCCAAATGTGGGGATACATTAATGTCTTACATATTCCATGTATTATTTATAAATATTAAATCCAATTAATTTGAGATGATTACTTTTAACAGCATGTGGTTCTGAGGACCGCATTGCCCTAATGAAATGTTTAAAATAAATTAAAATTTTAAACAGCTCGCGTGGGAGGTTTTCCCAAAAAAGTGGAATATCTTTTAAATGGGTAACCAGATCATAAGTCTGAGGGCACTATTTCATTTAGAGCACCAACATTTTGTTAGAAGGGGCATAACATCAACCGGTAGGGGTGGGCTGAAAAAGAATGTTTTTGGGTGTTTTTAAAAGGAAACACTTTAGAAGAAATAAAATAAATTAATAATTTATATTTTTTAAATGTTTCCTTTTGGCATGGTGACCTAATAATCCCTTATAAGTTCATGCTTATGTAATGTTCAAAGGGTTATCCTCAAAACCCTATGAATTGAGAGAGCGCCTCTTGGAGTGTTATAGAAGGAGGGCCTATTGGCGGACGATGGCGATCCAAGCGAATTCCTCTCAGATTTGACGAATCATGCCAACGAATGCGACGTAATGATCGTTATTCATCCTGATCGAGGTAGGGGTTGTTATTTTGTTTCTACTTTCCCAATTTTTGAATTTAAATGAATAATGCGGATCAACCACGATCATGTTGATCCACGTATTCATACATTCTTGTAAGATGGTTTTATTTGGTTGATTTTGGGGAATTAATCAATGTTTATTTGTTGTTGATTTCTACTCTGTTTGATCCTACTAAAGGGAGTTGATCTGGGCTATGATAAATGAAAACAGAGGTTCGTTCCTTGGTTTTCTTATTTATTTTCTTCCCCCTCTGTTTTTCCTCGTGTGTTCAACATGTTCTTCATGGGGCGTGGATCAACGGATCATTTCACATTAGTTTTGTGACACAACGATCCCAAATTGAAGATTCGACGTCACGATGACCTAGACAGGGTGCGGTGATGATAGAGGATGATGAATCTGACCGGATTGGGAAATACAATTGATCGAGTGTTCTTCACACGGGTGGATCATTACGTGTTTTTGGGACAGATAGGAGGCCCAAAACCGGAAAAAATAGCTTCGTGGTGTGTGGGTGCCCAAAATCCATGAGTTTCATGACGATCAGATGGTCAGACCGACAAATGGGGCAGCACGGAAGGCACAAAAGTGGATGTATAAAGTTATGGAAATTTGCAGAATACATGGAATGTATCCCAAAGAACACGCCGTGTGGACAGGCTCATCAGTGACTAGGGTTTCAGGAGTCTGACACGTATCACACGACATGTGACCCCGATCACACGACATGTTGGAAATTCACCAATGCTTAGTGTGTATTCTTAGAAATAAACGGACACATGATGGACTACACGACTTTGGAACACAACATGTGTACTTTACACGGATTGAAAGAGGAAACTACGTAGGGCTCGATGTGTATCCAGCAGATACACAGACACGAGAAGTAGTATACGACAGTGTACTCCACCACATGGCTAGACGAGGCTAGTAACATGGGTCCCCCCATGTACTGATTACCTCGGTTGGCATACCTGGGTTGAGGCCATGTGCGGGCACATGGATAGCTTACATGGATCTGACCCCAATTACTCGGACGTGACGTGGAATTCGTACCACATGCAGTGTACTAGAATTTTCATCCTGACCAGCCTAACGATAAGAGCCATTGTACGTAGGTAGTACCCATGGTAAGAAGACATGGTGTGTGGTTTTTCTATATGCCAGGTATGTTTTGGAAAATGGATTGGTCCTCCTATCCACCATATCTTGGATATGTTTCTTTTGGGTTAGTACCCCTTCGTTTCATTCCCCTAAAGGTCAGGTATCATTTCCTTCTACAGGAGTATGATTCCATCAACAGGAATTTCGGAGAAAGAGTCGGGCATCCTTCCAAGAGGCCCATTGCGAGATCCTCTATCCATTCATGACCCTAGGTATAGTCAGGCATCATCATGAACAACTCCACCGGGCTTCGATCCTCTACCTAGATTGTAAGTCAGGATGAGTCGTGGTATCCACCAGGGGCCTGTTAGTGATCCCATCTGTATATCATGATCTTTCCCACTCAAGAGTGTGTTCTCTAGTAATGAGTGTATCTTTCTATCATGATCATTACCACGGAGGAGTGTGTTCTCCACTAATTAGTTTTTTATCTCCTGTATATTTTCTCAATTAACATTTCATCTCAGACGGACGTCATCCGAGCTATCAGACTGGTGGAGTGAGTTCTCTTGGAATGATTGCTTCCTGGAATCATCGAACAGAATCGCCAAAGGGGGTGTGTGGTTGTGTGACCTATCACTAGACCAGAGGTCTGGGTTTTTAGTATATCTGGATTGTATTATCCTATTATATGTTTAGTCGACATATAATATGTAGAGCTGACTGTGCCTTTTGTTTTTTTTTTGATTTGTGGTTTTTCAGGGTCCTCTATTGTGTATTGACATACACAGTCCTACATGGGCTTTTCCTACACTTATTGTGTCCTCTACAGATTACTATCCTTTTGAATGAGTCGAGGGAGGACTAGGATAGGACCCAGCTTTTTAAATTCCTTACTGGATGAGACATTCCTACGGCTATGAGCAGTATTCCCAGTACCTCTTGGTGTTTACAGGTTGGAATTTTTAGTTTTCATAGTCTTGTTTTTTGTGGGCTTGTATTCCGACTCAGTTTTCTTTCAGCACTTGAATTATGCCGTACTCTGTTGGATGGTTTTGGTTGTATGCATGTATTTTGTTCCTTAGTGGTTTTTTTATTCTTTTTACATTTCATCATTTGTGGGTTTGGAGATGTGCGTGTTTGTAACGGTGCATAGAAAATGCCTCCAATGTTAGTGATATTCCTACTCGGTGGTTGTCACCAACCCCTGACCTATCGGATGCGGGAATAGGGAGTCGTAGCACTGGCCCCACTAGGAAGTGTCAGGACAATCCCCTTCGTCTGTGGGGACCCATGGGCTTCGTGAAGGGAATTCCCCTTTGATGAGGGCTTGGATTTATGAAAAGGGAAAGGACCTTCATGATGCCAAAGTATATTGAAGATCTCATTGTCAATAGAGCAGAAATTGCTAAGTGATTTGAGTGCTATGAAGGGGAAGGGCTGGAGGATCTGTCTTTTGGGCTTGAGGGGTGCCTAATTTTTGTAGTCAATAGGTGTCTCGAAGAAGAAATTTCATTGCATGGAGACTCGTGGAATTTTGTTGTAACCTCAGAGCCTCTCGCCTCCTTCCTCCATAGCGGTATCGCTAACATCAATCTAGTTTGCAGAGCCTCCCACTTCCTGGCTCTACGGTGGCTTCACAAATGTCAAATCGGTTCAAGGAGACTCTCTACATATTACTCTATGGTGGGATCATAGAGGGGGGGTGCTTTGAGCCAGCCCCAGTGTTGCGGGGCTCTGCTAACAATATTCATGAAGAATCCCCAAAGGCATTCCATTTGATCTTCTTCATCCCAAATTTTGGGGCCAACAAAAACCTTGACATTTAAATATTTTTCAATATCATCAATATCATTTAACAAATTCATGAAAATACCTAATTAAAATAATCTTAAAAATTCATTATATACATCATGATTCATATAATTTAATATTTTAGTTTAATAACATATACACTCTAATCATCCTCCATTATTTTAGACCATTATATAGGATTCATAAACTTATTCCCTAATAAAAATTTCCTAGAATTTGAAATTTGAAGCATTTATAAGGATCCTAAACCTCAATATAACCACGATTCATACATTTAATGTAATCACTAATTGAAGAACACCCCATTCATTTTTCTTATCATTGAGAATATAAATAACATCTGTAGTATAACCATCACTCGTACTAACGTCCAAATTCTCTAAATGATATTTCCACTTAGGACATATAATGTATAATTCCCATATATTAAATATATAAAAAATTCAACTATAACATAGTTCCTTCCATTTTAATTCAATTTTCTATGACCACAAAGAATAATGTGACAAACACTTATCATAGAATTAATCAATATAATCATAAAAATTACATGTAGGATGCCTAAATCATGAAACAGAAATTTAAATCTATGTCCCCTTTAGATAATACATATTGATATCCATATACATACCCTTAGAAATACCCCTACGGATCAAACCAAATTTTTATCATCCTATTTTATGACGGATGAATAAACCATTAATTTATCAACCACTACTGAATCCCAATCCAGATATAGATGGATATTACATCAATTTAAATGAATATTCATTACCATAAAAATATCCATTCATGAATCCTATAATTGTATACGTTCTTTAGAATCAAAAAGAAAATTCTTCTAATTTGGTATATGATCTTCAACATCCCAATAAATATCTTCATTTCTTGGACTTACATGAGGACCTTTCTTCCTCACCTATCTAAACGAAACATAGGAAGTGGGTGACATAAAATTATCAATAAGGGTAAAAAATGGATATATGTAAGCATAACATGTGCATAATGATATTATAACATGATCATAACATTATATGATCATACACTATATTGAAATGAAAATAATCAAGAGTCGTGGTATAGTGATTGCAAGTTTATATTACATGAATCATTTGGGAATCAGTTTAATAATCCATGAGAGCATTAAAATTTATTAATAAATAGAGTCATTTAATGCACATTAGAATTAAAAATATTATGTCAAGGTTTACAAACATAACCTTCATAACATGTTAGTCCCGGTATAACAACCAATATTCCTAATTCAGACATGGGATGCCCTACCATTTACCCTTTTTTATCCTGGTATGCCCTCCCATGTACCATCTAGATTGGAGCATAGGATCACCTCTCATGTACCCACTTATTTCAGGAATGGGATTTACTCTCCTATAACCTATTGTTTCCGGATTTGGATTCCCTCTTATTTTAGGCTTGTTATTACCACCCATATAACTTATTTTTCATTCATATGAGTCCTTCTTATATCAGTCTTAAGACTCCATCATGTTTCAGTCTTGGGTTTCCCTCTCGTGCACCCTATTGTTTCGAGCTTAGAATGCATTCCTCTTTTTGGATTGTAATGAACTCTCATGTGCCCAATTGTTTCAGTCGGGGGATTCCCACATATTGACCATTTGATCTCAAAAAACATTTATCTTTACCAAGTCCATTGGAGAGAAATATAGGTCCTACCTGTCACATAATGAATGAGTAGAAGTATGCGCGACTTGATAGAAAAAACTTCATCATAACATGACCTATAATAAGAGATAGGTTTCATAAACACCATATCATAACCCAAGAGATGAATTGTGTATCATAAATATTAAATTACAATATATAATAAGGAAAAGAGATAGGTTTCATAATCATTTCATCGTAGAATAACCCATGAAAAGAAGCTGGTTCCAAAGGCATATAACAATTGTAATGGAAATGTATTTCCTAAACATCATTCCATTAACACATAGGAAATTAATGAAATAATATTAAGGGAATAATTAGAACATATCCCTGTTATATAATAAACTCTAACAATGTTTGTAAAGATATATGAATAATGATTTTGGAGGATCACATGGAACATTTCAAAAAGTAAAATACAATTTATTTTAAAACCCATTTAATAAATCATTTTTAAAATTAAATTTCTTATAATGAAAGAAATAAAATATCATTTGAATAATTTCAGTATGATAAAAACTTTTCATATTTGAATTTTGTTAACTGATCAATCATTTTTAAAATATTTTTCCTTTAAAATAGCTCTGAAAACATGTAAAGGAATCCTGAAGATATTTTGAAAAATATTTTCCTTGAAATTAATTGAAAATTTAGAAATATGTCATCAAATAATTTTAAAAATAATTATCTATAGAACATATAAAATAATCTTGAAAGTATTTAATAATATTTTTAAAAATTAATCAAATATAAAATACTTTTATAAAGAAAAATTATTTTTGATAGAGCCAAAATATTTGTCCTAAGAGAGATATAAATAAAACCTTTATTATAACAAATTTATTAATTATCATAGTACTATATAGTGTATATGGACCATAATATCTAATCAAGGTAATAATAATCATAAAAAATCTTGATAAATGATGTGATTATTGTAATAAACTATTTCTATTTTTAGTCTTTTAATTGTAATTCTCAAGAGAAAATAACATCACACAAATCATAGAATATCATGAAATAATGATTTTCATGATATAAAATTTCAAAAGCTATTATATATTCCAATTAAATAATATAGATGCATAATATGTCATGCATCTCAAAGAAGGAAAATTGAGACAACTATTACTTTACTGATTAGTTAAAATTTGAACAGCAAAGCCCGTTAAATAAAGATAAATATGGATCTGTTGATACCAAAAAATATAAATATAATAATAATATTATACATTCTTTTTAATTATGTACACCACAAAAAATAAAGGAGTGGTTCATAATGCTTAACACTAACGTAAAAAAAGTGCAGCACGAAAACCCTTACTACTTGAGTAACATTTGAACCGTGCCCACCATGAAATAGTAACATCAATTGAAACTCATAATATCATTGAATAAAGATAATTCATGATATAAAATTCCATATGTCATTATATACACCACACAAAATAAAAGAGTGTTTAACATGGCTTGTATGTCATGGATATAAAAATCAAAATGAAATTATAATACATTATGTCCTGACTCTATTTATACGCATTGAAACCTACTATATGATAAATATATGTTTATCATACATATAATATAGAACCATATTCAACTGAATAATTAAATCTATGATTTAATTATATCGTTATATTACATATTTAGTAATAATTTAATGTTAATGTTACGTTTCCAGTAATATCCTCATTGTTTTTCATATGTGTTTTGATTTGTTATTCTTGATCCTATTACATAGATCATGATTTACATCATTCAAAACTATAAAACACGATATAAATATCATACATATATATAGTATATAAGTTTGTATAATATATATATATTTGATGTAAATATTTAATAAAATACACTGTTCTTGGAGACGGTAGGTCATAAGTACGCTTGAATGATGATTCTTTTTAAATTTAGTGTTGAATGAAAAAAAGTAAATGAAATATATATATATATATATATATATTAAATTATCATTATTATTTCATTTATATCATATAATTGTACTAAACCCATCCTTAAGACATTCCATGTAAGGATTGAACGAATTGGATTGCTCTGAAGAAGTGGAAGACCACACGTCCACAAATGAAGTTATCAAATGTAAAAAAATGGAATGAATGGAGTTATGTGTAATATAATAATTAAAATATAATATATAAATCATTATAATAATATATATCATATAAAAACGTAGTTTTTATCATATATTTCAATCAGGAGATGTGGTAAAGGATAAATAAACAACATCATTTCATTAGCTGATTGTTTGTCGTACATAACAGTTGTAAGTTTGTAAACTATTTAATGGGAGATTGAGTATTGTTATGTCAAAAACATATATAAAAATATATATTTATTTTCAGGATATCTTTTGTTATTTTATTCTCAGGGAATAAGAAGAGTTGAGGGGGAGGGGAATGAAAATAAAATATAAGATATTGAGGATTGATGTTACCTCTTATTTGGGTAATTACTTTTGGTTCGCACCAAAAGGCTTACTTTAATATATTTCACCCATAAGAGAAGATTAAATTAAGAATTTATGTGAGTTTTAGGATATTGTTATGGTTTTATCGGATCCAAAATGTCATTATTGGTGTAAACAATAGGGAAGTAAGGGAGAACATTAATTAGTGGGGACTATGACACATTTGTTATTCTTGAAAAGAATTGGGTTCTACCCATGTTCTAATTGTCTCCCAATGGATACAGAGGGATATTTATATTTCCATATATGTATAATTTCATAAAAATGTCCATCCAATAAAATTTATACAGGATAGGTTATTTTTTACACATTAATTTATATTTTTAGTCATTAATTAAGATTGTCTTTTACCTTAATCAATGTAATTAATTATAATTATAGTCACGAATATTTTATAGAGAAAATTATGTTTATCATAATAAAAATTTCAAAATTCTATGATACAAAGTATCTATTGTATTTATATAAATTATAATCCCATATGTTGCTTATATCATTTTGAATTTAAACTTCCAGACGTGTCTCGACAACATGTTTTTAAGAGAAAATATTTACTTTTGAAATGATATTATATTATATCTCAATATAAATTTTCATAAAATGGAATGAATATTATACTTTATTTAAAATTGATATAATTACTCTTTAAAAGAAATTAAAAAGGTATTTATAAAAATATATTAATTATATGAATTTTTTTTTCTAAACTAAAATTCGTTGTTGTTCAGCATTCATCCAAAAAACAAAACATCATTGAAAAATAATAAACATTTTCTTAAAGTAAATATTGATAATAAACGTTCTAAGATGAAATATATATTTTCATATAAAAATTATAAATATTTAAAAAATTGTATTTAAAGTATTTTCTCTTTTAAAAGTTGATAAAATTTCAATTTTAAAAAAATACATCATTTTATTCATAAAATTATCATAATTCTTATGTTATCCCCATAAAATCTATTAGATGGGTGTCAAAAGAATTTGATTATATAATTTAATATATATATATATATATTATTAAAAATATTTAACAAAAGTAGTTTGTTTAATATATTGGCATAAAATAGTGTTTATAAGTAAAATGTAGTATTCTAAGTAATGGAATTTTTATATTCTCATATAGTTCTTACATTCATTTATAACAAATTAATAACCAAATGATTAATATTTAATACATGTATAAGCCATATATTAATGTTTTAGAAAATATCATTCATATATTCAATTGTAATGGTTGGGTAATATTTACAATAATACATTAATAAATGTATATTTTAGTTCATTAAACCCCAGTATTGCATGAAACACTAGTTATTTAAGGGAATCAGTATTGGGTATAACAAAATAAAAGAATAGTGTTTCATGTACACGCAAGAAATTATCTATGTTTCGTGAAGAAAAAAAATATTCTTTGTGTTGTGTACAAAGAAATAATAAATTTGTTACTTCGTATAATATAAGTTATATTTGGTGTTTAATGAAATAATGAATATTTAAAAGATTAAAATAATTTCAAAAATTAACATTTAAAAAAGTGTCATGGTATAAATTTTAACGTTGTTGAATTTGAATACATCATATTATTTACTTATGTATAACCTATATATAGATTAATTTAATTATGTGGGTATGTATATTTCTATATTTCTTCTCTTATTCAACATTTTGTCCAAAACTTCACTGGTGTTGGTTCCTATGACTTCCAACTCTCATATATGATCCGATGAATGTCTTCAAGGATCTTTACATTGCTTCCTTCATTTATATATCCATTTTAGTTACATTAAATTATCCATTAATCCCCTTAATCCTATATATATAAATATATATAAACATCTATAGCTCCAAAATATATAAATTAATATAAAATTTCTATCTACAACAACCACCACCTTCACGACCAAGTCAATAATTCCAAATGAATTCATGGATATCCAATAATCTCTCCACTATGTCAACAAATCACCTTTGGTTAAGTCTGTGTATCTTTTCATCATTTCCAATATTCAAAACTTGATTTTCAATATGAAATATTTATGGGATGGTGGAGTGATTTGTGAAAAAATGAACTAAAATATCAATATATACTCTTTCCTATATCATTATATTATGTGAATCAATATGATTACTAAACATGAAATTCTATGTTTATGGAAGATTCCATGACATTAGATTTGCATGAAGAAAGAACCCTCATTAAAAATAGTTCACCTGATTTTTCAAGTAGTATATATGACAAAATTACTTTATGATGGGATTTCATTAATGCATTTTTATTATGATACGTGATCAAGAAGCCGATGCCAAGTTACAAAAGTGAGTGTGAGGATAGGAATTTGAGAGAAAATATATGAAGATATCTCTCTAAAATATAATATTTTTGGAAAATATTTTCTTATAAGTGGGATTGTGATGAAATTATATGATTTTTTTACAAATCTAATATTGTATTATATAGAGTATATTTTAAAATTTTGATATGAAAAAACTTTTTATTTATGGATACATTAGTTTTATAATATGAAATAAAATTGTCAGATGATTTATAATATGACAGCATTTGATTCAGTAAATTATAAGGATATTTCAATTACCTAATAAGTATGTTTTTATATAATTATGTGTAACATTATGTGGATCATTTATTTTTTAACTTGATTTTGAAGGGGTGGTGAAGAAGATAATTCTAATTAGAAAATCTTCTACAAGTAACAGAATGTGTTGATGAAGTTTTTGTAAAGGAAAAAAATAAAAATTAATATTTATGGAGTTTATTTTATCATTATTTAAGAATATGTGTCATATATGGGAGTTAATAGTACATCTATTTAGAGTTACTAATGAAACCATTTCTTGTATAGATTTTTAATTAGGAAGATATCTCGTTGTCCATAAATATACATTATCCATCATAGATAAATTCTTCAGAGTATGTATTCAAGGTTCCAATTGGTTGTGTAGTCATCAATAAATATATTTTTTAATGTAAATAATAATTTAATAGAGTTATTATTTTCAGAAATAAATTATCAATATAATTTGTAGAGTCTTATAGTTTTTGGAAAATCATTACATTATCATTTGGTGATCATTGAACATATCTGTTTGTGGTGAAAATGTGAAAACATGTGTTCTAGGGGTACATTAATTTAAGATATATATTTATCTATTTCATTGATTAGGTTATCATTAATTTTAGTTAGAATGTTATGTTTTTCCCATTGGAATAATTTTATGAATGATAATAAGAGACATAAAGAGATGGTTGAATTTGGGCCAAACCCAAATTCACCACATCAACTATGGGTTTCTGAAGTTACAATGCCATGGAATATAATTTTTAATATCATTATTGACTCAATTATTTATGAAAAATGGTATATAATTACTATAAATTTAAAATAAATCCTAGTTACATGTCCTATATATTATACACAATTTCAATAAATACTTAATATTTATTCACTTGGTACTATTCTCTAACTATAATTTTTTTAAATATATTATAAAATGTCTCTACTAAAATTTTCCTATAATAATATAATAAAATTAAATTAATTTACCTTGATTTGGTTTATATTTTATTAAATTCACTTCTAATACATATATCATAATACATAAAATCATCCAAATTAATAGTACCATTAGACTACAATCAAACGTGAAAAATAAATTTCAATGGAAATATAAATTAGATCATAAAAGTACATCAATATCAATTAATTATTATTGAATATCCTTAAATAAAATGTTGTAATATTTGTGTTTTTTGGGAAAGTGGATACAAATTAATTATAGATTTTTTATATGTATATTTTTTAAATACATGTTATGGAAAATAAAATTCATTTGGATTTCCTTTGGTATCATGTTCAATTACTTTATATTTATGGAAAATTTATGAATCTTTTATTATTAATAACTAAAATAAAATTTTCACTATCAATATTTCCTATGTAATGTCATTTTTTAAATATTTTTTAAAACATTACATTCTTTTAATAATTTATAATGTCAATTTTTTCATTAAAAATTATTTATAATTCTTATGAGATATGTTATATTAATTTTTTAACATATTACAAGTCAAGGATTTATATATATTAATAATTACATCATTATTACATAATAGTTTAGTAATAATAAAAACCTTACATTACTATTTAATAGAAAATTTTATTATCATAGATATATATGTAGAAAAAACCATTAAGTAATTAAAATTTATTATCCCATGTATAAATTCCATATTTATGAATATATATATATGTGTTATAAATTTAAATATTAAATAAAAATATTCAATTATTTCATAATCTAGTTTTTGGTGAAAAAAATCAAATATTTCATTTTTTATCACCATTTTTTATTCTAACAAAATAATGTCCGATTTTATTACATTTTACCATCAACCTAAAATAATAATAATAATTAACTATAATATTAACTATTTATTTTATATATTTTATTGGATACATGTATTTATAATTATTAAATTCCTTTTAGGACAATGGTATTATGAAATACTAATATAGTGATCACCATACCCTACCAAAATTCATATTCCACTTTATATATATAATTCATCTCATCAATTTAAATCATTAATATCTTTTCCCATTACAAAAAATGCCTATTTTATAAATTATTTTTTTCTTCCATAATAAAAATGTATCATGTATATTTTTCATTCATTATAGAATATGATAGTCTGTATTTGAATATTATGTTGACATTATATTGTGTGATGTGTTCGTTGGCACTAGTTGTGATTTTAATCATGGATTCAATTTTAATGATTTTTTATTCATATTTTGATGATATAATCAATGATATTGTGTTATGTTGAAGGAATATTAGTATCATTATTTTATTATTATAATAATGTCTTGATTATTTTATTTTGGTTGGGTTACCTCTAAAAATTCTATACACTAAATTATTGAGAATGAGTGGAATTGTATATGTATTTCAAATTAGGGCTTTAGTGTGATATGGAATATATTTCTAATGAGTAGGATGTTTATAAAGAAGTTTTCCTAAGTTACCAAATATTATATCAGTGTTTTTATTTAAAGAAATAGGCTTAGGATTTTATGGTTTCCTTATCTTGGAAAGGTATTTTTGATCTATTATAAAATAATATAGTAATTTTTTTGGTTATTTAATTTACATATATCATGTATTAATTGAAGTATTTTTTTATAATATGTTATTTTCTATTCAATATTGGTAGAGGTTCAACATTTCACTGTTTTATTATTGTGTTCCATTTATGATATAGAAATAATTTTGATTATTGATGATGAATATATCACCGGGAAATGAGTAATTCAAATCTTTAGAGAGTCTTATAGTATTTCTTATCCTTTCTTGGGGATTCAAACATGGGCAGTCATCAATCTAGTCTGGTCGTTCGCCAGATATAAAGAAAGTGTAATGTAATATCCAAAAATAAAATTTTCTCATATTATTAGGCATGAAGATGACTATTATATGAAATAACACCTCTTTTATAAAAATGTAATAGAAGATTATTATGTGTTTAATGATTGTGTATAATCATTCATTATTCATTAAGGGATGTTGGACATGTCATCTATGAATTTGTCATTGATTCATTTATAAGAATAACACCCTTTATAGTGATGCGATGGAATCATTTAAATATATTATTTTTCTATTTTCATTATAATTTTTGGTATTTACCTTGCCTGTGTTTAGGTGAAAATTGGAGTGAATTGAAATGAATAGGGCATTACAAGGTTGGTGCATGGTTTTCCCAAACCATTCCCCTAGGCCAAAAAACTGTGTGAACACAAACATTGGGGATTATCATGGATGGTGCAAATTTTTTCTAATTGTTCCCCCCTTAATTGGAACATGTTTAAGGAGCACTTTTTTTCAAACTGTGCACCCCTACATAAGAAACTGTGATTTCCTTTTTAATAAGCCTGGAAATTTTATTTTAAAACCATTAAACAACCTTAGTTCGTCCTAATTTCAGCTAATTTATCCCTAACGAATTACTCTCACTTTGGAGTCCCCAGATGAATTCCAAAAGCTTATGACCTCATATTCATGATGATTTGATGTCCAGATTGAAGACCTTTTCCTATCATAGAATGTGAACATCATTCTAAATTGTTTGCTAAATTTCTTCTGCCTTTATCTAGTACTTTTATGGATACTTTTCCTCTTATTTGGTGGATCTAGATCTATAATTGATGGATATCTATTTTTTGGATATTGGTTTTAGATATATATATCATTATTATTCTTCTTATTTATTATTATGCCCGATATTGATTTTTCCATTAGCGAGTGTTTGTTAAAAATTTCAAGGTAGGTGGTGTAAATTACATTCCCAAAGACAAGATATTATCACATGTATGCAATTATGAATTTGGAAGGGCCAATACAAGTAACATTCATTGATAAATGAAATTATTTGACATAATTTCCATGTTATCTCAATTTAAATTAAATTAGGGCAGTTGGAATTTTGAAATGGATTAATTAATTAGAAAATTAATAAATAGGATATCAGGACAATGGAATTTGATTAATGGATTATTTATTTAATTAATAGATTTCTATGATTGTGTTATCAATGGGAAATAGGGATATCATGATTGGTCAATTAATGAGTTTATGAATAATTTGACAATGTAAAATATAAGACATTGCAATTGATTATAAATGGGTTAATGTATTATTTGATTAATTAAAAATAAATGAATAAATTGTGATTTTTCATATTATTATATGAAAATTAACGTGTTGAACCATAATTTTTTTTATTGAAATGGAAAATTTAATAATATATTTTAGGATAAAGATAATGGCGATCAACTATGATTGATATGATATGTGTGATATTGTGATATATGTGATAAATACTTGACTGGGATGTGGACTTTTGCATCAATATCCAATAGTGATGAATTGATAAATACATGTGTAGGAAATGGTTTTCTATATCAGAACCCAAAATTGATAAATGACTGTTGGATATATTCTACAACATAAGAATCTTACAAGTTTACTTTCTAGATAAATTTGTGTAGGAAACACACTACATCTTCAAAATCACAGTTCTTTGATTGATTGTTATATGTTTGTGGGATACAAACTATTGATTGAAATCACCACATGTGTGATTTTTTTATAAATGATTTATGTTTCATGGACTACTACTTTGAATATCCATGGGGTCTTATTCATGCCTATCAAGGGCCAATATGTTGGTGTTTGACTATGATTCCAATTGGTTGGGATAATTAATTGAAAGGAAATGCATAATGAAGGACAATTTGTTATAATGATTTTTGAATTGTATTTTTAAAATGGTTCGGACATTAACATGGGTTGAATAATGTTATGATAGTTTAGGTGTCCTTAGGAAACCGAGGGAGTTATGTTGTTAAATGAACTGTAATGTAATAAATGTATACAATTTTAACATTATTGATTTTATTTCATACACTGTAAAATTGAAAATATAATTAATGATGTTATATTGTTTTAGACACTATTAGCTATGTCCAGCAAATTTGTTCTGACACCCTAATCACCCTTCCATATTGGTACATCAATAGGATTCATTATTGTAAGACAGGACAAGGGAGAAGACCGTGTATTTTATGGATTGGTTGGGATGTAGAATGGATAAGGGAACTAGATGTGATTCCGTACATTCTTGGGAGTTTCTGGTATCCTTATATATTTCGACTTTTCATTTGGACTTACAAAAGACATGTATTTGGCATGAAATATTTGTTATTCTCTTTTGATATAGTATTTCATGTTCTAGTCTTCATGTGATTCTGTATTATTTTACTTATAGTTAAATCATTTTGTTATGCTTATTTTGTTTCATTTATGTAATTACTATGATAATGAGGGTATAATTTTCACTTGGATGATATTAATACCTTTCTACTATATTTTATCCACTACCATATATGGTGGCGTTCTTAAGGTTATGTGACTAACTGAATTGTGGTATTGTTATGTGGAACCCAGGTTAGGACGTTACAACGTGGTATCAGATCTTATTATTATTTTTGTTTCATTTTTCTTAATATTTTGGAAAGGTGGATAGGATAATAGTATGTGCCATGACATGGTTAAGAACACATTCATGGGAGTTTCTATCCCATGTGTTATGGTGAAAGGCAAGTTCCCAGGGTGGTATTAATATTATTGATATGTGTTGTTATAGTTTAATGTTATTTTAACTCGAGTTATTCACTTTTAGTGTGACAATTTTATTTTATAGAAATATTATAATATTTGACTTGAGGTATAGTATGTCATAATATTTAAGTATTAATACATAATTATGGAAACTATAGAAACTGTTTCACATGCATCATTTTATGAATGGAAATGAAAACGAGATTTTCGTATGTTGTTGAAATATGAATTTTTTTCCTTTCATTTAAAATTAAAAAGATCAAGGTTCATAATAATAAATTTTTGTTTTAAAACGATCCAATATATAATAAAATGGGTGTAAAATGAGAAAAATGATTAATGGGAAGGTGTGTTTGTAACAAACCAAGATTTTATGAAAAATATTCTTTTAATTTCACTAATTTCTTGTGTTGTGCGCTACACCAAAAGAATCTTGCACAACACACATCCTTGACTTGCCTTGCATTATACACAATCTCGACCTTCCTCGATAGCGAGTTTCACTAAACAACAATATGCTATTAAAATATTATTAAAACTAGCCGTTATGAATAGTAATAACGAATTTTTGAAATTTTGTAAATTATATTTTTCAAAATGGAATTCATTTTTGGATTCGTAATATCGAAATTATCTTAGGGTGAAATTTTGGTGATTTTCGGATAACTTTCATATTTTGATGAATAGTGAAAAGTACTAAATTTTAATTAAAAACAACTTTTTCAATCGAAATAATTAATAGTGATAAATTATTAGTTTGAGTGGTTTTAAAGTATATTTAGAATATATTTTTACAATTTAATACAATATTGGTCATTGGATGTAATTTCACATTTAAACCAGACATAAACAAGTGTCAATCATTTGATAGATATTGTTTCTTAAAAACACGCTATTTGTTTTAACAGCGGGATTTAATTATAAAATTAATTAATGCAACTTCTATGTTATGAATTTGGTAAAATAGACTTCATTTTTGAATTCGGAATATGAAATATAGATTAGGATGAAATTTTGGCATTGTTCTGAAAAACATCAATTTTTGATGAATAGTGAAACTACTAAGTGGTAGTTAAAAAACTGAATTTTTCATAAAACTTAATTTTACCCCTTCTGTGAATGGAATTTCAAAAATCCGAGAGACACGGTTGATTTCAGTAAGTAAAATGTGGTTCAATGAGATTAAATAATTTTTGGTGAATAGTAACTTTTTACTTTTATTTACCACGGTTAAAAGTAAATAGGATAATTAAGGGTAAAGATGATATTTCTATTATCCTAACACATGTCCTAATTCTATTGGATAAGTGTAACTCGACAAAAAACATCCTTATGAATATAATATGACCATTTAGGTCCACTTGGATTAGATTATGGCATTTAATATTATTTTATTTAATGAATAGTTAAAATAGTTAAAATCAATGTTTAATAAGTAAATCATTTTTAATATGGGGTTATATATAAGATAAATTAGACTATAAATATTCATTTGAAAGATAAAAAGATTTCATACATAATGGTATTTTATTTATAATTTTTATACATTAAATAATTTAATTTATTTATGACACAATGATGATGCAGTAATTATCTTATTAATGAAATATTGACATAATTGATGTTATAAACACCAAAATAAATGTAATTTGAGACTATGAATCCCACTAATTTTCTAGGTTACTATGATATATTATTGTTTATTTAATCAACTTGGTTAAAACATATAATTCTGTTATGACTTTAACAAAAATCATATATCAAATAGTGTCAAAATTGACACAAAATAGTTTTAAAATAAAATATTATATTATTAATTGTTATTTTATTCCTAAAAATCTAAGGTTCGGCCAAATGACTTAGATAAGGATATATATATTAATAATAAACAATTTGGGGTTCATTTGGCATGTTATAGTAAGTGTATTAACCATATAGTGTAAGAAAACAAAAAGACTCGGTAAAAGTTAAATTATTTAACTTAGAATTAAATCTAATTGATAAGGTATAAATAATAACCTAAACCTGTATACACCCTATTGGTTGATAGGATTTAGACCCATCCCCCTTTATCTTAGAAATAAGACCCTTTGGAACCATTATAAACTGATTTTGACTTTAATATAAAATAATATTTTGAGATATTCCTAAGGTGCCCCTCTCCTCCCTTATAAAAGGGAACCTCCTCCCCCTCCTCCTCACACCAATTTGAGCACTCAAGCTCGGCCAACCCCTGCCATTTTCTCCTCTCCACTTCCCTGTAATAATACTAGAGGTCCTGGTCTTCCTCAAAGACCAATTTTAGTTCCCTAAGAGGAGGTCTCAAAAAGGCGCTTCAAAGAAGAGGTAATTTCCGTTACCGATTCTTTCACCTTTATTTCTTATTCCAATTCTTCTTCTTAGGTTGTTTCATTATGAAGTAATAACATCAGTATGACTCATATACTGATATGTTATTATATGTATGAAACAATCCTAATTAACCATCTATCCATCCTACGGAAAACGAAATCACCGCGCGTGCGTACGTACGGAATACTGTCTCCACGCCGTGGTATAATCTGTTTTTCCACCAACACCTTACATGGATGGGTATTATAGTGTAAATAATAACTATACATAGTTATTATAACATCATAATGATTCTGATATATTGTATCATCCACTCCAATTCAATTCAATAATTATGGAAATGATATCATCGCTCGTGCGTACGTACGGACTACCGTCTCCACGATGCGATGAAATTCATTCTCCTTGTTAACCATTTAAGAATGATTATAAAGTATATATAAGCAATAATAATTAAATATATGACATTATAAAGCTACTGGATTTATGTGTATATATATGTATGTAATCTACTTAATTCCACTCAATTCAATAAGGAAACGAAAACAACATTCATGCGTACGTACGGCCTACCGTCTCCATGAACGGTGTATTTCTTTCCATTTATAGATCCATTTTATATATGTATATTCTGAATATATATTATATATAAATCATGTTTTATATTATATAATTAAGTAATAATGATCTAAGTAATCATATGAATAATTACAAGTTAAAACACGAACGACAAATGAGACGATTTTACCCAAAATGCTACTTTAACATGAATTTAAAAAAGAACGGGTAATATAAAGTCATAAGTGAACCATATATGATATAATAACAATTAATATGATTCTGTAATAAGTCAATAAAATTATTTAAAACATTATACAGGAGCTTCGGAAACGTACAAAGCAAATCAGACCTAAGTTAAGGGAAATATCACAATCTCATTTTTATCCAAGATTGTTTATACTTTGGTATTTACTGGGGTGTATTTTATCATCCGCATACATGTTTCCTAAATATGTAATATTATTTCCATCCACATAAAAAATTTTAAATCCAATTTTACCCTTCGGTGAGTTTTTAGTAAAAGATATGAAAGGAATCTTTTATCGTTTTTCGTAAGAGGTACTTTTAGACTTTTCCGGCAAAAGTACGAGAAGGATGTTTTTTTAACTTATATGGCAAGAAAGTATTTTTAAAAAATTATTTACAAGAAGATTCCTTTATAAGTTTTCAAGTTTATTTTTAATCAACTTATTTTAGTTTAAAATTGTATGACATGTTAAGAATGGAAAAGTATTTTTGATGTAGAAAGGATATTTTCCTCAAGAATGGAGTTCAAATGTTTTATCAAAATTATTTTCCATCTAATATAATAAAGGGTTCTGTTTTTATCCCTATTATTACATTGATTTGATTATGTTTTGAGGAAATTATTTTTATGAAGTCATTTACCTTATATGATTTGTTTTATGATGTCATGATGTTTCAAGAATTCCATTTTTGTTACATGTGTTATGCGATGATGTATGAGTTATGATTATGTCGCACACATAAGAAAGGATTCATTATAAGATGGGTGGTACCTATATCTCCCTCCAATGAATTGGGTAAAGATATTATATCTCATGGGATAGACATGGCTGGAATGGTAGGTTATACCGGTTCAGTGAAACAGGACTGAAACGAGGGTGACTCGGTTCGGAAAGGGACTTTGTCCACTAAGATAGTCTTGGAAATGAGTCTTGACTAACAAGAAATGATTCTCTATGATTATGTGTGTATGACACAAATTTTAATGTTTAACGTTATGATTATTGTGATTTCATTTCACTACTATGATTTATCCCATGTTATGAAATTATGATCTCTTTTGCAGGTTAAGATTTCCAAAAGATATGTACTTATGAATATGATGTGATTGATATTTATTTTGTTTACCCTTACTGAGCATTGAGATCACCCTTTTATGTTTTCTTTTCCCCAGGATATAAAGAAAGGATTTAGGTAAGAAAAAAAAGGAAGATCTTTATGGGAGATGTTGAAGATCTTTCACCACGATTAGAAGATTACGTTCCGAGTTTCCAAAGACAATAAACTATTACGGTCCTTGTGTGTGTGTTTTTTGTTATGTACTAAGTATTCCGCAAAAGTAATGTAATGTCCATGTACGATAAGCTTCGGGTCTCTACAGTTGGTATCAGAGGAAAGGTTTAGTCATCCTTTGGAAACTAGGATGCGTGAACTTTAGTGAGATCCCTAGAGATATTTATAAGGTATGTCTAGGGATGTCCCTAAGGATAAGTATACGTATAGGATACAGTCCTAGAACTATGGTAGCGATCATAGAATTTAACCTAAGATGTTAGACATTGAAGGTACTTCCCCTTTATTATGTTGTTTTACCCTAGCATGATTTTTTCCTCTCACACTATTCTTTTTGGGTTTTAGAAAATGGCTGGAAACAAGATGATTCATGATAATGGAGGATATGATGGACATTGGAATGATATTCTTCATGATAAACCAAATGAAATAGGATTTGGAAGTCCAAACATCATTATTATGCCGAATCAGCAATCTCATAATATGATAAATAATGTAAAATTTGGTAAGTTTCCTGACTCGGCTAATAAGAGAAAGATGGAGTTTCAAGATGATCATAGAAGAAATAAAGTTCAATTTCCCCTATGTAAATCATGTGGGAAGAGGCATCAAGGAGAGTGCTTCAAAGGAACTGGAAGATGCTTTGGGTGTGGAAAAGAAGGACACAAATCCAGTATGTGCAAAGGAAAAGGTTCAGTTAACACGAGGGATGAGGATAATGGTATTGCTACGACATCAACAATGGTTAAATGTTTTAAATGTGGAATGTACGGGCATTATGCAAACCAATGCCCTAGGGGAAATTCTCATGAAGAGAATCAGTATGGTCGTATGTGAAGTATTTTTGTTGATGATGATGAAGAGACTACAAATGATATGTGAGATGAAAGAATTGTTGAAGCTCGGTCAATGGTTTAAGAATGTAGTGGAATGTTTACATGTTTATCATGTGTAATGTTGTATAAGTAATCTCATGGAACTATGGAATAAAGAGACATCTAAGGATTGTTACACTGTTGTCTTTCCTTGAGTTTTGAAAGTGTATGATTAATAGTACCAGTATCCATGAAAGGTTATTCAGATATTTTTGGAATGTAGAGGATATGCGCATAATGAAGGGATAAGACGATAATGAGATGTTTGATTGTATTCATGAGCTCATGATTGATATAAGTACTAAGTGCTATAATGGTTTGAGTATAAATAATTTTGAGGATTTTGGTTTGTGGAAAGTGTTAACTTTTAACTGCATTCATGTTTTCACTATGGTTCAATGGGTATTCATTCTTCAATAGAATACATGATTAAGGCCTTTGAATGTTTAGAATGTGACCAACAAGACATATCTTATGATATATGGGGGGATAAATGATGGCATTCATGTGATTGTTCTGTGACATTTCAAGTAATCATTTTCTTTATACTATGAGCTTGGACCGAAGTATTTTAGATATGCCTAAAGATTAGAATGGATTATGTTGGACATAATTTATTATTGTTTAAGGATAGAACTTTTTTTCGATATTATTTATGGGATGTTATAGTAATGTAGTTTTAGAAAAAGGACAACCTGCAGGATGGGCGACAGCCCATCGCGTCGGACAAGGCTGTGGGAATCGAACCCACAACCGAAGTGCGACTGGCCTTTATCGCCTACCACTGGCCTACAGGAAGTCCCTGTTTAGTAGAAGCAAGTTTTATTATATTAAGCACTATGATATATGAAGTATACGTCCATTTTAGGAACCATATATGATTAATCTCACTATAGAATGACTTATGTATATTTAATAACTTTTGCTTACCTTTTGTTTGAGACAGATGGAATGAACCGTCATTCTATCACATGATCTGCTTACACTTCACGAATAACAAATTCAACTTCATTTATTTAAGAGATGAAGTGGAAATTGTTCAAGGCACGAACAACAGTGAGATTGTACCAAAATAAAGTAAGTATTTATTCTAATTCAAATTCTTCAACTTTAGGGAAACGATCTTGAAAACCAAAAATGTTTTCCTAGTGCTCTTATATCTGATTAATCAGATGTTACCTTAGATCTTCACAAATATATTGATTTGTGATTGTTAGCTTTTCCATAGCCATGTTCTCTACCACTCTCCATCAGAACATGATGGTTAGATTTTTCTTCCATATCCATATTTTCACCTAAGTGGAAACCCAGTGATTAGTTTATTTGGGTAACCGTTACGTTTCATACTTTTGTTTTTAAAGATTGGTTTTGGTATTCCTTTTTACGATGTGGGTTTGTATTAAAGAAACTTTCGAATAGTAAAATATTTATAACCCCGACGAATTTTGAGGGCGAAATTCAATTTAAAGGGGGTAGAATGTAACAACCCAAGATTTTATGAAAAATATTCTTTTAATTTCACTAATGTCTTGTGTTGTACGCTACACCAAAAGGAGATTTCACAACACGCATCCTTGACTTGCCTTGCATTATACGCAATCGCGACCTTCCTCGATAGCGAGTTTCACTAAACAACAATATGCTATTAAAATATTATTAAAACTAGCCGTTATGAATAGTAATAACGAATTTTTGAAATTTTGTAAATTTTATTTTTCAAAATGGAATTCATTTTTGGATTGGTAATATCGAAATTAGCTTAGGGTAAAATTTTGGTGATTTTCAGATAACTTTCATATTTTGATGAATAGTGAAAAGTACTAAATTTTATTTAAAAACAACTTTTTCAATCGAAATAATTAATAGTGATAAATTATTAGTTTGAGTGGTTTGAAAGTACATTTAGAATATATTTTTAAAATTTAATACAATATTGGTCATTGGATGTAATTTCACATTTAAACCAGACATAAACAAGTGTCAATCTTTTGATAGATATTGTTTCGTAAAAACACGCTATTTGTTTTAACAGCGGGATTTAATTATAAAATTAATTAATGCAACTTCTATGTTATGAATTTTTTAAAATATACTTCATTTTTGAATTCAGAATATGAAATATAGCTTAGGATGAAATTTTGGCATTGTTCCGAAAAACATCAATTTTTGATGAATAGTGAAACTACTAAGTGGTAGTTAACAAACTGAATTTTTCATAAAACATAATTTTACCGCTTCTGTGAATGGAATTTCAAAAATCCTAGAGACACGGTTGATGTCAGTAAGTAAAATTTGGTTCAATGAGATGAAAATAATTTTTTGGTGAATAGTAACTTTTTTCTTTTATTTACCACGGTTAAAAGTAAATAGGGTAATTAAGGGTAAAGATGATATTACTATTATCCTAACACATGTCCTAATTCTATTGGATAAGTGTAATTCTACCAAAAACAACCTTATGAATATAATATGACCATTTAGGTCCACTTGGATTAGATTATGACATTTAATATTATTTTATTTAATGAATAGTTAAAATAGTTAAAATCAATGTTTAATAAGTAAATCATTTTTAATATGGGGTTATACATAAGATAAATTCGACTATAAATATTCATTAGAAATCTAAAAAGATTTCCTACATAATTATATTTTATTTATGATTTTTAGACATTAAATAATTTAATTTATTTATGACACAATGATGATGCAGTAATTATCTTATTAATGAAATATTGAAATAATTGATGTTATAAACACCAAAATAAATGTAATTTGAGACTATGAATCACACTAATTTTATAGTTTACTATGATATATTATTGTTGATTTAATCAACTTGGTTTGAACATATAATTCTGTTATGACTTTCACAAAAATCGTATATCAAATAGTGTCAAAATTGACACAAAATAGTTTTTAAATCAAATATTATATTATTAATTGTTATTTTATTCCTAAAAATATAAGGTTAGGCCAAATGACTTAGATCAGGATATATATATTAATAATAAACAATTTGGGTTTCGTTTGGCATGTTATAGTAAGTGTATTAACCATATAGTGTAAGAAAACAAAAAGACACGGTAAAAGTTAAATTATTTAACTTAGAGTTAAATCTAATTGATAAGGTTAAAATAATAACCTAAACTTGTCTAAATCATATTGGTTGATAGGTTTTAGACCCATCCCCACTTTATCTTTGAAATAAGACCCTTTGGAACCATTATAAACCGATTTTGACTTTAATATAACATAATATTTTGAGATATTCCTAAGGTGCCCCTCTCCTCCCTTATAAAAGGGCAACTCCTCTCCCTCCTCCTCACACCAATTTGAGCACTCAAGCTAGGCCAAACCCTGCCATTTTCTCCTCTCCACTTCCCTAGAATAATACTAGAGGTCCTGGTCTTCCTCAAAGACCAATTTTAGTGCCCTAAGAGGAGGTCTCAAAAAGGCGCTTCAAAGAAGAGGTAATTCCGTTACCGATTCTTTCACCTTTATTTCTTCTTCCACTTCTTCTTCTTAGGTTGTTTCATTATGAAGTAATAACATCAGTATGAATCATATACTGATATGTTATTATAAGTATGAAACAATCCTAATTCACCATCTATCCATCCTACGGAAAACAAAATCACCGTTCGTGTGTACGTTCGGAATACCGTCTCCACGCCGTGGTATAATCTGTTTTTCCACCAACACCTTACATGGATGGGTATTATGGTGTAAATAATAACTATAAATAGTTATTATAACATCATAATGATTCTGATATATTGTATCATCCACTCCAATTCAATTCAATAATTATGGAAATGATATCATCGTTCGTGCATACGTACGGACTACCGTCTCCACGACGCGATGAGATTCATTCTACATGTTAACCATTTAAGAATGATTATAAAGTATATATAAGAAATAATAATGAAATATAAGACATTATAAAGCTACTGGATTTATGTGTATATATATGTATGTAATCTACTTAATTCCACTCAATTCAATAAGGAAACGAAAACAACGTTCATGCGTACGTACGACCTACCGTCTCCATGAACGGTGTATTTCTTTCCATTTATCGATCCATTTTATATATGTATATTCTGAATATATATTATATATAAATCATGTTTTATATTATATAATTAAGTAATAATGATCTAAGTAATCATATGAATAATTACAAGTTAAAACACGAACGACAAATGAGACGATTTTACCCAAAACGCTACTTTAACATTAATTTACAAAAGAACGGGTAATATAAAGTCATAAGTGAACCGTATATGATATAATAACAATGAATATGATTCTGTATTAAGTCAATAACATTATTTAAACCATTATACAGGAGCTTCGGAAACGTACAAAGCAAATCGGACCTAAGGTAAGGGAAATATCACAATCTCATTTTTATCCGAGATTGTTTATACTTTGGTATTTACTGGGGTGTATTTTATCATCCACATACATGTTTCCTCAATATTTAATATTATTTCCATCCACATAAAATTTTTTAAATCCAATTTTACCCTTCGGTGAGTTTTTAGTAAAAGATATGAAAGGAATCTTTTATCGTTTTTCGTACGAGGTACTTTTTGACTTTTCCGGCAAAAGTACGAGAAGGATGTTTTTTTAACTTATATGGAAAGAAATTATTTTTAAAAAATTATTTACAAGAAGCTTCCTTTAGAAGTTTTCAAGTTTATTTTTAATCAACTTATTTTAGTTTAAAATTGTATGACATGTTAAGAATGGAAAAGTATTTTTGATGTAGAAAGGATATTTTCCTCAAGAATGGAGTTCAAATATTTTATCAAAATTATTTTCCATCTAATATAATAAAGGGTTCTGTTTTTATCCCTATTATTACATTGATTTGATTATGTTTTGAGGAAATTATTTTTATGAAGTCATTTACCTTATATGATTTGTTTTATGATGTCATGATGTTTCAAGAATTCCATTTTTGTTACATGTGTTATGCGATGATGTATGAGTTATGATTATGTCGCACACATAAGAAAGGATTCATTATAAGATGGGTGGGACCTATATCTCCCTCCAATGAATTGGGTAAAGTTATTATATCTCATGAGATAGAAATGGCTGGAATGGTAGGTTATACCGGTTCAGTGAAACAGGACTGAAACGAGGGTGACTCGGTTCGGAAAGGGACTTTGTCCACTAAGATAGTCTTGGAAATGAGTCTTGACTAACAAGAAATGATTCTCTATGATTATGTGTGTATGACACAAAGTTTAATGTTTAAAGTTATGATTATTGTGATTTCATTTCACTACAATGATTTATCCCATGTTATGAAATTATGATCTCTTTTGCAGGTTAAGATTTCCAAAAGATATGTTCTTATGAATATGATGTGATTGATATTTATTTTGTTTACCCTTACTGAGCATTGAGATCACCCTTTTATGTTTTCTTTTCCCCAGGATATAAAGAAAGGATTTAGGTAAGAAAAAAAAGGAAGATCTTTATGGGAGATGTTGAAGATCTTTCACCACGATTAGAAGATTACGTTCCGAGTTTCCAAAGACACTAAACTATTACGGTCCTTGTGTGTGTGTTTTTTGTTATGTACTAAGTATTCCGCAAAAGTAATGTAATGTCCATGTACGATAAGCTTCGGGTCTCTACAGTTGGTATCAGAGGAAAGGTTTAGTCAACCTTTGGAAACTAGGATGCGAGAACTTTAGTGAGATCCCTAGAGATATTTATAAGGTATGTCTAGGGATGTCCCTAAGGATAAGTATACGTATAGGATACAGTCCTAGAACTATGGTAGCGATCATAGAATTTAACCTAAGATGTAAGACATTGAAGGTACTTCCCCTTTATTATGTTGTTTTACCCTAGCATGATTTTTTCCTCTCACACTATTCTTTTTGGGTTTTAGAAAATGGCTGGAAACAAGATGATTCATGATAATGGAGGATATGATGGACATTGGAATGATATTCTTCATGATCAACCAAATGAAATAGGATTTGGAAGTCCAAACATCATTATTATGCCGAATCAGCAATCTCATAATATGATCAATAATGTAAAATTTGGTAAGTTTCCTGACTCGGCTAATAAGAGAAAGATGGAGTTTCATGATGATCATAGAGGAAATAAAGTTCAATTTCCCCTATGTAAATCATGTGGGAAGAGGCATCAAGGAGAGTGCTTCAAAGGAACTGGAAGATGCTTTGGGTGTGGAAAAGAAGGACACAAATACAGTATGTGCAAAGGAAAAGGTTCAGTTAACACGAGGGATGAGGATAATGGTATTGCTACGACATCAACAATGGTTAAATGTTTTAAATGTGGAATGTATGGGCATTATGCAAACCAATGCCCAAGGGGAAATTCTCATGAAGAGAATCAGTATGGTCGTATGGGAAGTATTTTTGTTGATGATGATGAAGAGACTACAAATGATATGTGAGATGAAAGAATTGTTGAAGCTCGGTCAATGGTTTAAGAATGTAGTGGAATGATTACATGTTTATCATGTGTAATGTTGTATAAGTAATCTCATGGTACTATGGAATAAAGAGACATCTAAGGATTGTTACACTGTTGACTTTCCTTGAGTTTTGAAAGTGTATGATTAATAGTACCAGTATCCATGAAAGGTTATTCAGATATTTTTGGAATGTAGAGGATATGCGCATAATGAAGGGATAAGACGATAATGAGATGTTTGATTGTATTCATGAGCTCATGATTGATATAAGGACTAAGTGCTATAATGGTTTGAGTATAAATAATTTTGAGGATTTTGGTTTGTGGAAAGTGTTAACTTTTAACTGCATTCATGTTTTCACTATGGTTCAATGGGTATTCATTCTTCAAGAGAATACATGATTAAGGCCTTTGAATGTTTAGAATGTGACCAACAAGACATATCTTATGATATATGGGGGGATAAATGATGGCATTCATGTGATTGTTCTGTGACATTTCAAGTAATCATTTTCTTTATACTATGAGCTTGGACCGAAGTATTTTAGATATGCCTAAAGATTAGAATGGATTATGTTGGACATAATTTATTATTGTTTAAGGATAGAACTTTTTTTCGATATTATTTATGGGATGTTATAGTAGTGTAGTTTTAGAAAAAGGACAACCTGCAGGATGGGCGACAGCCCATCGCGTCGGACAAGGCTGTGGGAATCGAACCCACAACCGAAGTGCGACTGGCCTTTATCACCTACCACTGGCCTACAGGAAGTCCCTGTTTAGTAGAAGCAAGTTTTATTATATTAAGCACTATGATATATGAAGTATACGTCCATTTTAGGAACCATATATGATTAATCTCACTATAGAATGACTTATGTATATTTAATAACTTTTGCTTACCTTTTGTTTGAGACAGATGGAATGACCCATCATTCTATCACATGATCTGCTTACACTTCACGAATAACAAATTCAACTTCATTTATTTAAGATATGAAGTGGAAATTGTTCAAGTCACGAACAACAGTGAGATTGTACCAAAATAAAGTAAGTATTTATTCAAATTCAAATTCTTCAAATTTAGGGAAACGATCTTGAAAACCAAAAATGTTTTCCTAGTGCTCTTATATCTGATTAATCAGATGTTACCTTAAATCTTCACAAATATATTGATTTGTGATTGTTAGCTTTTCCATAGCCATGTTCTCTACCACTCTCCATCAGAACATGATGGTTAGATTTTTCTTCCATATCCATATTTTCACCTAAGTGGAAACCCAGTGATTAGTTTAATTGGGTAACCGTTACGTTTCATACTTTTGTTTTTAAAGATTGGTTTTGGTATTCCTTTTTACGATGTGGGTTTGTATTAAAGAAACTTTCGAATAGTAAAATATTTATAACCCCGACGAATTTTGAGGGCGAAATTCAATTTAAAGGGGGTAGAATGTAACAACCCAAGATTTTATGACAAATATTCTTTTAATTTCACTAATGTCTTGTGTTGTACGCTACACCAAAAGGAGATTGCACAACACGCATCCTTGACTTGCCTTGCATTATACGCAATCGCGACCTTCCTCGATAGCGAGTTTCACTAAACAACAATATGCTATTAAAATATTATTAAAACTAGCCGTTATGAATAGTAATAACGAATTTTTGAAATTTTGGAAATTTTATTTTTCAAAATGGAATTCATTTTTGGATTTTTAATATCGAAATTAGCTTAGGGTAAAATTTTGGTGATTTTCAGATAACTTTCATATTTTGATGAATAGTGAAAAGTACTAAATTTTATTTAAAAACAACTTTTTCAATCGAAATAATT
This sequence comes from Viscum album, assembly GCA_963277665.1. Taxonomy (NCBI): domain Eukaryota; kingdom Viridiplantae; phylum Streptophyta; class Magnoliopsida; order Santalales; family Viscaceae; genus Viscum; species Viscum album. The sequence continues at coordinate 603,989,761 of OY728166.1, forward strand.
AATAGTGATAAATTATTAGTTTGAGTGGTTTGAAAGTACATTTAGAATATATTTTTAAAATTTAATACAATATTGGTCATTGGATGTAATTTCACATTTAAACCAGACATAAACAAGTGTCAATCTTTTGATAGATATTGTTTCGTAAAAACACGCTATTTGTTTTAACAGCGGGATTTAATTATAAAATTAATTAATGCAACTTCTATGTTATGAATTTTGTAAAATAGACTTCATTTTTGAATTTGGAATATGAAATATAGCTTAGGATGAAATTTTGGCATTGTTCCGAAAAACATCAATTTTTGATGAATAGTGAAACTACTAAGTGGTAGTTAAAAAACTGAATTTTTCATAAAACATAATTTTACCGCTTCTGTGAATGGAATTTCAAAAATCCTAGAGACACGGTTGATGTCAGTAAGTAAAATTTGGTTCAATGAGATGAAAATAATTTTTGGTGAATAGTAACTTTTTTCTTTTATTTACCACGGTTAAAAGTAAATAGGGTAATTAAGGGTAAAGATGATATTACTATTATCCTAACACATGTACTAATTCTATTGGATAAGTGTAATTCTACCAAAAACAACCTTATGAATATAATATGACCATTTAGGTCCACTTGGATTAGATTATGACATTTAATATTATTTTATTTAATGAATAGTTAAAATAGTTAAAATCAATGTTTAATAAGTAAATCATTTTTAATATGGGGTTATACATAAGATAAATTCGACTATAAATATTCATTAGAAATCTAAAAATATTTCCTACATAATTATATTTTATTTATAATTTTTAGACATTAAATAATTTAATTTATTTATGACACAATGATGATGCAGTAATTATCTTATTAATGAAATATTGAAATAATTGATGTTATAAACACCAAAATAAATGTAATTTGAGACTATGAATCACACTAATTTTATAGTTTACTATGATATATTATTGTTGATTTAATCAACTTGGTTTGAACATATAATTCTGTTATGACTTTCACAAAAATCGTATATCAAATAGTGTCAAAATTGACACAAAATAGTTTTTAAATCAAATATTATATTATTAATTGTTATTTTATTCCTAAAAATATAAGTTTAGGCCAAATGACTTAGATCAGGATATATATATTAATAATAAACAATTTGGGGTTCGTTTGGCATGTTATAGTAAGTGTATTAACCATATAGTGTAAGAAAACAAAAAGACACGGTAAAAGTTAAATTATTTAACTTAGAGTTAAATCTAATTGATAAGGTTAAAATAATAACCTAAACTTGTCTAAATCCTATTGGTTGATAGGATTTAGACCCATCCCCACTTTAGCTTCGAAATAAGACCCTTTGGAACCATTATAAACCGATTTTGACTTTAATATAACATAATATTTTGAGATATTCCTAAGGTGCCCCTCTCCTCCCTTATAAAAGGGCACCTCCTCCCCCTCCTCCTCACACCAATTTGAGAACTCAAGCTAGGCCAACCCCTGCCATTTTCTCCTCTCCACTTCCCTATAATAATCCTAGAGGTCCTGGTATTCCTCAAAGACCAATTTTAGTGCCCTAAGAGGAGGTCTCAAAAAGGCGCTTCAAAGAAGAGGTAATTTCTGTTACCGATTCTTTCACCTTTATTTCTTCTTCCACTTCTTCTTCTTAGGTTGTTTCATTATGAAGTAATAACATCAGTATGACTCATATACTGATATGTTATTATAAGTATGAAACAATCCTAATTCACCATCTATCCATCCTACGGAAAACAAAATCACCGTGCGTGTGTACGTTCGGAATACCGTCTCCACGCCGTGGTATAATCTGTTTTTCCACCAACACCTTACATGGATGGGTATTATGGTGTAAAGAATAACTATAAATAGTTATTATAACATCATAATGATTCTGATATATTGTATCATCCACTCCAATTCAATTCAATAATTATGGAAATGATATCATCATTCGTGCATACGTACGGACTACCGTCTCCACGACGCGATGAGATTCATTCTCCATGTTAACCATTTAAGAATGATTATAAAGTATATATAAGCAATAATAATGAAATATATGACATTATAAAGCTACTGGATTTATGTGTATATATATGTATGTAATCTACTTAATTCCAACCAATTCAATAAGGAAACGAAAACAACGTTCATGCGTACGTACGGCCTACCGTCTCCATGAACGGTGTATTTCTTTCCATTTATCGATCCATTATATATATGTATATTATGAATATATATTATATATAAATCATGTTTTATATTCTATAATTAAGTAATAATTATCTAAGTAATCATATGAATAATTACAAGTTAAAACACGAACGACAAATGAGACGATTTTACCCAAAACGCTACTTTAACATTAATTTACAAAAGAACGGGTAATATAAAGTCATAAGTGAACCATATATGATATAATAACAATTAATATGATTCTTTATTAAGTCAATAACATTATTTAAACCATTATACAGGAGCTTCGGACACGTACAAAGAAAATCGGACCTAAGGTAAGGGAAATATCACAATCTCATTTTTATCCGAGATTGTTTATACTTTGGTATTTACTGGGGTGTATTTTATCATCCACATCCATATTTCCTCAATATGTAATATTATTTCCATCCACATAAAATTGTTTAAATACAATTTTACCCTTCGGTGAGTTTTTAGTAAAAGATATGAAAGGAATCTTTTATCGTTTTTCGTACGAGGTACTTTTTGACCTTTCCGGCAAAAGTACGAGAAGGATGTTTTTTTTAACTTATACGGAAAGAATGGATTTTTAAAACATTATTTCCAAGAAGCTTCCTTTAAAAGTTTTCATGTTTATTTTTAATCAACTTCTTTTAGTTTAAAATTGTATGACATGTTAAGAAATGAAAAGTATTTTTGAAGTAGAAAGGATATTTTCCTTAAAAATGGAGTTCAAATGTTTTATCAAAATTATTTTCCATCTAAGATAATATAGGGTTCTGTTTTTATCCCTATTATTACATTTATTTGATTATGTTTTGAGGAAATTATTTTTATGAAGTCATTTACCTTATATGATTTGTTTTATTATGTCATGATGTTTCAAGAATTCCATTTTTGTTACATGTGTTATGCGATGATGTATGATTTATGATTATGTGGCACACATAAGAAAGGATTCATTATAATATGGGTGGGACCTATATCTCCCTCCAATTCATTGGGTAAAGATTTTATATCTCATGAGATAGACATGGCTGGAATGGTAGGTTATACCGGTTCAGTGAAACAGGACAGAAACGAGGGTGACTCGGTTCAGAAAGGGACTTTGTCCACTAAGATAGTCTTGGCAACGAGTCTTGACTAACAAGAAATGATTCTCTATGATTATGTGTGTATTCCACAATGTTTAATGTTTAAAGTTATGATTATTGTGATTTTATTTCACTACTATGATTTATCCCATGTTATGAAATTATGATCTCTTTTGCAGGTTAAGATTTCCAAAAGATATGTTCTTATGAATATGATGTGATTAATATTCATTTTGTTTACCCTTACTGAGCATTTGAGCTCACCCATTTATGTTTTCTTTTCCCCAGGATATAAAGAAATGATTTAGGTAAGAAAAAAAGGAAGATCTTTATGGGAGATGTTGAAGATCTTTCACCACGAAGAGAAGATTACGTTCCGAGTTTCCAAAGACACTAAACTATTACGGTCCTTGTGTGTGTGTTTTTTGTTATGTACTATGTATTCCGCAAAAGTAATGTAATGTCCATGTACGATAAGCTTCGGGTCTCTATAGTGTTCCACTGTTAACCACGACATAGATGTAGAATGATGAAGGGTAGTGATAATACATTGGATTTCACTGTGTGGTGAGGAAAGGGGGAATGAATTGTTATGGCCATATGTGAATTATTATTGTAGGCTTTTTAAATGTCTTGTTATGTGTAATAGTACATGTGTTTTACATTGTAGATATTTTATTCCATGATTATTCTTGTTGATTAGGTTACTGGAGGTTGTGGCTAGAAATGATCCACCAATAGTGGAAACTAAGGCACCAATATTTCCGGTTGAGGAAGCGTGTTAATTTTTTTTATGATAAAGATTCTTGCTTTATATAGTTTATGGATAGAGACCCATATTGTGTTGTGAATAGAATCTATAATTCGAAAAGGGAGTTTCATTTATGTCACCCTAAACTATTTATCGGAGATGGTTTACATGAGAAATATGAGTTGTTAATTGTGTCTAACTAAATAATGAATAACCTCTTGGAGAATCCGGTATAAAATATAGTAATTTCTTTATATGTTATGTGGCCATTTGAAGAATAGGTGGGACATAGAAACATGTGATAGACAGTTGGAGACTATGTAGTTGAATGAATTTCAAAACAAGTTGTTAGTGAACCTTTATTTTTATATGGTTTAGTAGATGTGAACTTTTGAGTTGATGATATTGAATAATGGGAGCTGTAAAATCCTAGTTTTGGGTGCCGCCCAAGGGTGCCACGTACCTAGTTGGTCACTTGAACTCAAGTGCATTTTACCAAAATTGTGGAGGCTATCGACTAACATGGTGGACAAAGACCTGATAATGGGGAAACAATTCCCTGATTTGACAGTGTATACATAGCGGGAAAAAAAGTAATCAATAGTGGAAGCTGTACTACCATAAAAAATAGTAAACACAGAAGACTAATAGTAATATTATAATTGTATAATATATAAATGATGCATGTCACATGTGTCTAGGAAAGCATCCAAACAAGTCACAATGCTGAAATAAACTACTCTAATAAAAGTACAGAAAAGAAGTAAACTCTAATAGTAACTCAAGCCTCAGCTTGGTGCCATGATATTCAGCTCTAATAGAAATCAAGAACTTAATGAATAAGGGAGCATGCCCTTATCTATAACTGCATTCATATAATCTTTTTAGGTCTAAAATCATGAACCAAATTGGTTGTGGGATGAATCCATGTTGGAAACCACCAAATTATCTATTCCAAGCTATCAGTAATCAAATATATTGCATGTAATATTCGATAATGAAGAAATAAACTAGGAGGTGGTAAAAAAGTATACAATCCGACCATGTTCAATAATATTTATTTACATTTATTATTCAATACATTTTATTAGATAATCCTTTGGATATATCCTAATCATTATATCACTTGTGTAATAGTAACAATAGACATATTAGAATGCAATCCAAACAAACAAGTATGATCGAGTCCAAGATTGTGATTTTTCTTGGATGACTCGTCATAATTATTCAATAATTCAATAATGAGCATATGGGAATGTTCTCGAAGTCTAATCCCCCTTGACCAATATAACTACTATTCATTTAAAAATGAACATTTGGGTAGCTCCCATATTCTAACCCCTTTGGTCAACATTAACACTAAAAATTTACAAACAACCATATTTGAAGCACACAAGGTCAATACCCTTTGGAAATCATTGCATATGTTTATTTAATAACGACCCTCTAGGTCAATCTCACAGTCAATATTCTCTATTATATGTCCACTGGATATATCTCATGGTCAATACGTTGGGTCAACATAACAACAATTAATTCATATATGACCCTGCCTAGGGAATATCTCTCAGTCAAATTCCCTCAGGTAATACATTCACAAAGTGAATCAAGTGCATCTCATATAATTAGTGACTCCATCATAACATCAACAAGCAAGAAAAAAAGGGCAATCCTAAGAGGAATTCTATACCATATAGTAAAAATTGATCAATAAGTGAAAATCACTGATAATCAAGGTATAAAACCTTATGCACAAGCAATTACCCTATTATCAATTTACCAAACAATAAAAGGTAATAAACATGGTCCAATTCCCAACATGAAAAACCCCATATGTGGGTATATGGAACAGTTAGCATATATAAACCAATCAAAATCCCCAAAAGGAACAAGGAACCTACCTTGATGTCGCACAATCAATACACATGAGTGTAGGCCCTTGAATCGTCCTAGAATGGCATAGATCTGCAAAAAGATGAAAAAAATGTAACGTTGAAATATTCATGAGAGAGGAGGAATTAGGAAGAAAATAAATGTGGTAAAAGATAAATCACTTGTGGGAATCCAACACAACAGACAATGTCTCAATTAGAGCTCAGATATAGAATTTTTCAGGGATCAAGTTCAAGGTCTTCTTGTCACTCCCCAGTGTGAAACACAAGATGAAGATGATGGATATGAATGTGAAATGTGACCCACACTAATATAACAATTAAATTGGAATGTTCTATACATTTTCATTAAATGCACACAAAGTATATTAGCCTCAATTGACCCACACTTTTGGTAGTCTTCCAGGTCACCTACAATACCATGTACTCGACTGTTACATAGTCTATATGTGGTACTTGGGCACATGTCATGTACTAATAAGTAGATGGAAAGTACATAAAAAAATTCACATTTCGTTTTTTTCCAAAAAACCAATCTAAAATTAAAATCCATAACTGAAATGAAGATATGTGTTCTTAGAAACATCCCCCCTTAAAGCAATTCATCCTAGAAATCCCCTTCCATGGGTGCTGAAGATGATGCTTTATACAACTCTGGCATCTGTGACCTGATGCCGACATCCCTCTCCCAAGTCTCTTTTATACTCGCTTGTTCTTTATGGAGGTGGTGGCCTAGAACCAACTATTTTGTACCTTATTCATTAATAAATGCCTTATCACATCTTGTTTGTTCTTCTGCATACCAATGAATGTGATAATGCCCTAAGGACAGATTTTGCATTAAAGGGTCATAGAGGATCCCTGCTATGATGAGAACCTGGAAGTTCCATAACACTGTTCTTGAATATATGTTCTATGTAAAAATGATGTAATTTGAGGGGCACAAATAGTACATGTCATTAGGGGTGAGGACTCATAAAACATTGAGTAACCTTCTCATGGTGTGCTCCCTTAGTAATATCTAGGAGGATATTATGAGAACGAGACCTGCCAGTAGAAAATTCACATTTTACATGACATTGGATGTTCCTATCTGCGGAAGTGTGTATTGGTCCTTAGACTTTAATATTATTTTTAATGGGTATTACAACTCTTGCACTTATATGTATTAACGAAAACTATGAAGACACACTATTCGTAGTGAGGTAGGATACGTTGGGTGTGTCACGAGTAATAGAACATTAATAGATAAAGTGAGAAAGGATTTGTCCCTCCTATTCCATAACAGAAGTATATATCTCAGGCCCATTGATGGAATTGATATAGCCTAAATAAATCCACGGCCATTGTAAGGTATGGGCGAGTTCAGTTCCGGGATGTCATAGAAATAATAATAGATCACATGGGTTGATGGAACTAGCATGCAACCCAATTGATTAGAGATATTGAGACAAAGGTATTATATTACTCGGTAAGCATTCGTAGGAGGTGACACGTCATTGCGGCATTAACTTCTTTCTCTATGGGTGCCTTGGCATGTTTCTAGACGCTAACCTTGGACATTAGGTAGGCTCCACCTAATGCCACTGAGAAAGAGGTCAAGAGGGTAACACACTAAGTGTGTCCATGTATATCAGTTAAATATTAATTTAACAAGTTAAATAAATATTATTCACAACTGTGGTTTAATAATTATTTAAGGATTCCAGATCTCATTTATTTCGACACGAGTTATTCGAGAGAATATATTGTGGGTGAAATAATATATTTATTAGTGAGTAATTCAGTTACATTTACTTAAGAAATAAATAGCCATTACTCATGGTCTAATAAATGTGGTGGACAAAAATGGAAAATAAACGTACATGATGTGTATATTAAATATACACACCGTGTAGTTTTGTGGAAAACAAGTACACATTGTGTATTAATCATTAAACGTCGTTTAGTTTTCCAGTCAGGATTTTGAGGATATAATATTGTTTTATTAAATGATATCTATTAAAATCAGCATGGGTGCATGTAATGGAATTAATGATTGGACATGGGGGTTTTCAATAAGAGATAATGAAATAAATAAAATGCGTAACACGTTTATTTTTTTTCATAACTCTATTAACGAGAAACCTGATTATAAATATCCTCACAACCCAAACACATTTAAGAGAGCCATTTTTTTGGTTGTGAACAATGGATTTGGAAATACTCTCAAGCCAAGATAGAATTCCCTTTCCACCAAGAACTCCCTAAAGTTACGAGAGCGATATCCTCCACCGGATTAAGGTGGTCGAAGGCAGACGTCACAAGTGAAGGATCTTCCACGCTAGCACCTGAAGGTCCCTTGGGTGATGTCCAGAGATATGTGGAGCACGCGTGGATCACCACTATAGGAATCCTATACTAGGATTCTACGACGCAACGATGGATCACAGGATCATGACCGGATACATTGATGAAGAACGAATTCCACTTAAGTAATTCTTGAGAATTAATTAAATTAAATATAACCAACATATGATGATCCTATCTCAATGGTTCTGGGACTCTTCTTTTATTTTTCTTTTTTCGTTCCATTCCGAAGATCCGGTGTTTTATATCGTGACGGATCTTGGATTGAATGTTGTGGAACGCTAAAATTAATGTTGGGAAATTCCACCAATGCCCATCCGTTGCGCCTAAAAAATTCAAGTGATATCAAAGGGCTAATATCATTGATTATAATTATTTACTTTTTCGTTGGTGATTTATGAATTTAATAATTTTGGTATATCAATTCATGTTTAATCATTCTGGAAATCTGAATGTCGAGATCTATTCCACCTCCCTTGTTTCTCTTTCACCTCACAGAAACAAATTTTTGTTTTAATTTTGATTAAAATAAAATAGAGGAACTCATCCATAAGAGCCAAATGTTTCTGTCCGTACAACAACAGAATACATGGTGTGTATTCGGAAGTACACGCCGTGTAGTCTAGGTTCAATGCATTGACTGATTCTCTAAATTAGGCCATGTATTGGATTCTTTAAATGAATTTAAGACACCATGTGTTGACCAGATTTAGGTGGAACACAGTTTCCGGATTACACGTCGTGTGGTCTAATGAACACGACATGAGGTCCCTTCAGTTTAGGGTTAGGTCGTGTACCCTATACACATCATTCCCGGCTAAAAACCATGTAAGGTGGAAACTACACAGCGTGTGTCCAAAAGAACACGCCGTGTACTCCGAAAATTTCTAAATTACATTTACACACCATGTACCTGGGCGTCTACTTCGGATGGGTGGTGAATAAAAGTACACACCGTGTAGTTGGAACTATACGTTGTGTACTCATCCAAGATACATAGATTTATTAAAATTTATTATTTATATTACATAAACCCTTGATACGTGTACCACAGTGTAGGCGTAAAGCTGAGGCACAATACGTGATAGGTGTTATATATATATGTCTTTAATTTAACATCTTTTTTCATGAATGGGAATTCACCAAGATGCCTCCAAGGAACATGTTACGTACAAGGATGATGTCAAATGAATTTATTTGTTTAAAATTATGATGATAATCTCATGGAAGTTAATAAAAGTTTTTAAGATAAAAGGCTTGATAAATTAAAGATAATTAATTTATTCGAGAGGGATTTATCTTAAACAAGAATTATAAATGAGTTGAATGCTAGTTTTATTTATGCGTAAATATCGTTTCATGTATGGATGATCATGATCTAGACTGAGACCTTTGTATGTGAATGGTTTCTTTTAATTTATTTATTTAAATTAAATTTTTCGGCCTGCGAGCAATCTCTTCATTAATATGTATGGACTGCGTTCCCAAAGATTATTTTATGTTAAAACCCCTTTTACCCCACACCTTCATGTGAGATAAATTCATATGTAATGGATGAATATCCCAACCTAGTGGAGGTGGCTCAAGTCAGGAGTCAAGGTGAAACAAATCCAAGGAGATACAAAGGTGGACATGTAGAAAGCTCTAAACACGATCCCAAAAGGTTCAAGGTATTTTTCCCCTAGGCCTGGGGTAGTTTATCAACTTCTAGATAAACTAACCAATAGAAAAAGCACATGATCATACAATTTATTTTATTTCTATTATTTTAATGGTTTATTTATTATGGGTGTGTTGTCACGATCACACAATTAATGAATTAAACGAGCATGCATGATGGAACTAAAATAAAAACCAGCATATAGGTAAATATTATCTTAGACATGGTTAATCACTTATATATATCCCACTTAATATTAACAAGAATGTAATCAAAGATAATAAAATGGAAATTTACATATAAGCATAAAATCACTCAAAATAAATATTAAGTCAGTATAACCTTCCATAAACTTGGTTAGAATCGAACAATATTTCATTGTGCTTGACCAACCCTAGTTGGGGTGCATTAAATTATCGGGAAATTATAATTCAAGGTTTTGGGTTGACTTGACTTGGTTCGCATCAAGGGTTGACTACCACAGCAGGACTTGGTGGGAACAAGAGGCAAAGGTTGAGGAAATCCAAAATAATAGGATTTCAGGATTGGGGAGTCCACTCAGCGGATCAAGGAACTGCAAGTTAATGCAGTTGTCATTTGGAATTCCTACCTAAAACCCGTTAAGTTTCTTAACCAACCCTAGTTGGGGTAATGCAAAGGGAAATATGGATCCTTGCCACTAGAATATTCAGGCAACAAAATATTCCTAAATCAATGGTGACGGCTATTGGATTTCTATAAAATAGTTGAAGAATAATAAGTATTAATTTATTTATTTGTCTCATTTTGTTAATAAAGTACTAAACCATTTCTCATCATAATTTGTATAAACAACAAAAAAATTACTTCAAACATATCATTGTGAACCGTAATCGAGAAATATAACCTTCTCACAGACACCAATTTCCAAGAGTGGTAAAGGCGATTACACGTCATCTTTCCCCATGAAAGGATATTGTTTGTGCTGGAAGAGCATATTCCAGTTGCGCCAAGGAAAGAGGCAAATGATGAGGAATTATCTCTCTATATGAAACACATGTATGATTCCACAGATTTCTAGTGTTTCATGCTATAAGCCATGTCCAAGGTTCTCTTGATGTAACATGAAAACATGGACGCGTATTGCATGATGTATCACCATAAGGATCTCTACCAAGAGAAGGACAGACAGGAGAGGTATGAGATATCCATTGCTTTGTTTACAACTAAGGTTTGAGAGTCTGCGCCAGCTGGGCCTCATGTAGTCATGCTTATTGGCTACATTGAACGCCTGGACATCTTAGGGATTAAATTTCTGGATTATTGGCATATAGATCTCATCCTATTATCACTGCCCAAGACCTTCTCTAGCTTCATTGTGAAATATAACATGAGAGGAAATGATAACAGTCTATTGGTGCTTCTGACCATGATTCCCCAGGTAGATAAAGACATAGGGCGTGACAAACCCATGGTCCTTATGGTGAACATGAAAAGGATGGACAAGGAAAGGTGGCCAAAGACTTATAAGTGGTCTGAAGCCCCCTGTCACCATCCCTCCATGAAGTGGAAGATCCAGAGGCAGGGCAAGGAATGGGAGGCAGGGTGTTTTTCATGTGGCAGGCATGGCCACTAGAAGATGAACTGCACCCAGAAGCATTAGGACGCTAAAGGTGAATTTTTTATCGTGTGAAATCTTTCTATTTATACACATTGGGTATTAGATACAGCTGTGGGTCTCACATCTGTATTCAAATGTAGGAACCAAGTAGATTTAGAAAGATCTCAAGAGGATAGGTGGATCTTCGAGCTGCCAATGGCGCAAGGCTGGCTGCTTTGGCTATTGGTGACTATCACCTCTCATTGCCAACTGGCATGATTTTGGTTTTACAAAATTGTTATTTTGAGCCTAGTGTTACCAAGAACATATTTTATGCATATTTTTTGGATATGGGTGGATTTTTTTTCGTGTTTGGAATTAAGTTTTTCCCCTTTTATAAGAAAAATGAAGGTTATGGTATGACATGTTGGAATAATGGTTTGTATATATTAAATTTTGAAAACCAAGTGTTTGCAATCAATAATGAAACAAACTCACATGACTCATACATCACCCATTTGTGGCATCACCGCCTTGGTCATGTAAACGAGAAGCACTTGACAAAGCTCTGTCAAGATGGATATTTAGACTCAACTAAGCTAAACCACTTGATAGATGTCACACTTGATTACATGGTAAAATGACCAAGACGCCTTTTGGTGTACAGGGTGAAAGGGCAATAGAGCTTCTAGGATTGGTACACACTGTTGTATGTGGAACTTTTCCAATAGAATCTATAGGTGGATATTCTTACTTCATTACTTTTACTGATGATTTGAGTAGATACAGATTTTTCTACTTAATGAGGTATAAGTCAGAATCCTTAGAGAAATTTATGGAATTCAAGAATGAATTAAAGAATCATCTTGTTAAGAAGATAAAGAAGCTTTGATCGGATATAGGTGGATAATATCTGAACCAATAGTTCATAGATCTTCTATGAGAGTCTGGGATTCTATCTTAGCTCACTCCTCCATATACACCATAGTGGAATGGTGTTACTGAAAGGAGAAACCGTACATTGTTGGACATGGTGAGGTCGATGATGATTCATGCGGATCTTCTTCTATCCTATTGTGGATATTCCTTACAAACTACAGCATAAACATTAAACCGAGTAATAACTAAGGCAGAAAATGGAATTTCCTCCGAGTAATAGAGTGGAAATAAACCAATTTTTTCACATACACGTGTATGGGGATACGAGGCATTTGTTAAGGCCTTCTTAGGCAACAAAATAGCACCCCGGGGTATGAAGTGTATCTTTATAGGATATCCCAAGTAAAAGAAAGGATATTACCTATATAACCCTCAAGACAAGAAAGTGACTGTCCCAAGACAAGCAGTCTTTCTTGAGAGGGAACACATCTTCATGAAGGATATTGGGAGCAAGATTGACTTCAATGAAGTTGATGCTCAAGATACACAAGAGTTGGTACAGGATCAAGTTCCACAGGTCCCCATGGAGGAGGTTCCATAAACACAAGTATTGCATTTGAGCTCAAGAGAGGTTAGGGAATGAGAGAGATTTGGTTTCCTAGTCACTGAGGATGGTGAATCATTACTATTGGACAATGATGCGACTCTATCTGAAAAGGAAGCATTAGAAAGATCAGAAGATGCAAGATAGCTATAAGCTTTGAATTCTGAGATGGATTCCATTTATTAAAACCAGGTTTGGGTTCGGGTCGATGATCCAGTTGGTGTAAATCATGTTGGATACAAATGGGTATTCAGGAGAATGATGGACATGAAAGGTCAAGTTATCATATATAAAGAAAGGGTAGTGGCTAAGGGATTCAGACAGCGTCAAGGAATTGACTATGATGAATCCTTCTCTCTAGTTTCCATGTTTAAATCCATAAGAATCATAATTTCCATAGCATCTTATCATGACTATGATATTTGGAAGATGGATGTCGAAACAACATTCCTTAATGAGAACATTCAGGAAGATGTCTATATGACAAAACCATAAAGGTTTGTGACACCAGGTGAATCCAAATGGGTTTGTAAGTCGAAAAAATATTTTTATAGATTGAAGTAATCATCCAGGTCATGGGACATTCGATTTGATGAAGCCATAAAGGAATTTGGTTTCATTAAGAAAGAATGGGAGCCATGTGTTTATAAGTAGTTTAATGGTAATGTGGTCATTATCCTAGAAATATATATTGATGCGCTATTGCTTATTGGAAATAACATACCAGCCTTACAGTCATTTAAGGGCTGGTTGAACAAGTGATTTTCAATGAAATATTTTTGTGAAGCAGCCTAAATTCTAGGAATCAAGATCATTCATGATAGATCTAAGAGGCTCCTTGGACTAAGTCAGAGTACATACATTGACCAGATACTAAACAGATTTAGTATGGAACAATCCAGGAGAGGATTGGTTCTAGTGTCACATGGCTTACATCTTTCTATGAAAATGTGTCCTTAGACAGAACAAGAGAAAGATAGGATGAGAAAGATCCCATATGCCTCAGCTATAGGATCTATCACGTATTCCATGTTATGTACCAGGATTGATGTTGAGTATGCACTGAGCGTGGTTGGCAGATATCAAGAAGATCCAGGTTAACTGCATTGGACTGCTGTTAAGACTATCCTATGTATCTGAGAAGAACTAAGGATATGTTCCTGGTGTATGGAGGAGACGAGGAGCTTGTCATCAAAGGGTATGCTGATGCTGGTTTTCAGACAAATCAGAATGATCTCAAGTGGCAATCTGGATATGTTTTCTGTTTCAATAGAGGAGCGATGAGCTGGAAGAGTTCAAAGCAGCCAATTTTTTCAGATTCTATAGCGTAGTCCGAGTATATAGCATCTTATGATGCAGCTAAATAATCTGTCTAGATTCGAAACATTGTCTAGGAACTTGATGTGGTTCCTAGCAGTAAATATTCCATTAAATTTTATTGTGATAATACTGCAGCAGTGTCTCTTGAAAAAGAACCGAGGTCACATAAACAGAAAAAGCACATACTCCAGAAGTATCACCTCTTGAAGGATTTAAATCGGAGGGGTGAAGTTTCTGTGAGCAGAGAGTGAACAGAAGAGAATGTGGTAGACCCCATAACTAAAGGCCTATCTCAGCAGAATCACGAATATCATGTCAGAGCTATCGGGTTAAAGGTTGATAGTAGTTGGCTCTAGTCCAAGTGGGAGTCTATTGGATTCAGTGTCCTAAAACCAACTATTTGGTACTTCACTCAATAATAAAAGCCTTATCACATCTTGTTTGTTCTTCTGCATGAAAATTCATGTGATAATGTCCTAAGGACAGCTGTTACATTAAAGGGTCATAGCAGATCCCTGCTATGATGAGAACCCGAAAGTGCTATAACAATGTTCTTGAATATATGTTATATGTCCGGATGATGTTATTTGAGGGACACAAATAATACAGGTCATTAGAGGTGAGGACACATAAAACATTGAGGCACCTTCTCATGGTGTGCGACATTGGTCATATCCAGGAGGATATCTTGCGAATTAGACCCGCCGGTAGGAAATCCACATTTCATAGTTTCATTGTATGTTTCTATTTGTGGACGTTTGTATTGGTCCATAGGCTTTATGATTATTAATAATGGGTATTACAACTTGCGTACTAAGATGTATTGACAAAAACTATGATGACACTTTGTTCGCAGCGAGGTAGGATATGTTGGGTGCGTCAAGAGTAATACTGCATTAATCGATAATGCGAGAAAGGATTTGTCCCTTATGTTCCATAAGGGAAGTAGATATCTTAGGACCTTTGATGGAATTGGTATAGCATAAATAAATCCATGGCTATGGTAAGGTATGGGAAAGTTCAGTTTCGAGAAGTCAAAGAAAGAATAATCGAGCATATGGGTTGATGTCACTAGCATGCAACCCGCTTGATTAGAGATATTGGGACAAAGGGATTATATTACACGGTAAGTGTTCGTAGGAGGTGACGCGTCATTGCGGCGTTAACATCTTTATCTATGGGTGCATTGTCATGTTGCTAGATGTTAACCTTGGACTTTAGGTAGGCTCCACCTAATTCCACTAAGAAAGAGGCCTAGAGGATCACACACTAAGTGTGTCCATGTATCTCAGTTAAATAAATATTATTCCCGACTATGGTTTAATAATTATTTATGGACGCCTAATCACATTTATTTCGACACTAGTTATTCGAGAGAATATATTGTGGGTGAAATAATATATTTATTAGCGAGTAATGTAGTTACATTTATTTAAGATATAAATAGCCATTACTCAAGGTCTAATAAATGTGGTGGAGAAAAATTGAAAATAAAAGTACACGCCATGTATATTAAATACACACACCGTGTAGTTTTATGGGAAACAAGTACAAGCCTTGTATTAATTATTACACGCCATGTAGTTTTCCTGTCAAAATTTTAAGGATATAATATTGTTTTATTAAATGATATTTATTATAATCATAGTGGGAGCATGTCAAGGAATTAATTATTTGACATGGGGGTTTTCAATAAGATTTAATGAAATAAAAAAATGAGTAATTCTTTTATTTATTGTCATAACTCTATTAACCTAAAACTCGATTATAAATATCCTCACAACCCCAATAATTTTAAGAGATCCAATTTTTTTGGTTGTGAACAATGGATTTCGAAATACTCTCAAGCCAAGAGAGAATTACCTTTCCACCAAGAATGCCCTCAAGTTATGAGAGCGAGATCCTCCACCAGATCAAGGCATTCGAAGGCGAACATTGCAAGCAAAGGTTCTTCCACGCTAGATCATGGAGATCCCTTCAGCGACGTCCAGAGATACGTGGAGCACATGTGGATCACCACTAGAGGAATCCTATACGTGGATTCTACGACACAAGGAAGGATCACAGGATTGTGACAGGAGACATCAACGAAGAAATAATTCCACTGAGGTAGTTCTTGTGAATGAATTAAATTAATTATAACTAACATATGATGATCCTATCTCAATGGTTCAGGGACACTTCTTTTCTTTTTCATTCTTCATTCCATTACAATGATCCGGTATTTTTTATCGTGATGAATCTCGGATTGAACGTTTTTTAATGATAAAATTAAATTTGGGCAATCCCACAAACGCGCCTCCGCTACGCCCGGAACCTTCAGTGCTACCATAGCACCCATAGTTGAGGAATAGTACAGCCACAGAGAACCTTCATGCTATGATTCACAATCCGAATATGGTTCTCCACATGGGATTAATTCACATCCAAATCAACATCCATGGGTTTAAAAACATGATACATGTTATACAAGTATGGTTATAGCTGAGAAATATGAATGACGACATGTATATCATAGTACATCTGAGGTAAATGCAACAAATAGGAAATCATACTGACTCTCTCCAAAACCTCAAACGTTGTGATATATATAGGTGAAAGATTCCCCTGTCTTCTAATCCTCTTAAGTCCTATCCTCAGTTTGACAAGTAAGAAAACAAGATCTCCGACCTCAAGCTTCATTGGTCATCTCCATCAACAACATTATATTTCTATTGAGCCTATGTAGTACTAATCATCCTCTGATTCATCTCTACCTTCTCAGTGTTCTCATGTACCGGATAATGTTCCATAATAGCCACCTCTCCAACCACCATCCATCACTAGGGTGATCAGCTAGCCTCCCATACAAGGCCTCATTAATTTCTATATGAATCATTTTATAAAAATTATTATTGTATGAAAACACCAATAAGGGTATGTGTCTCCCCAAAGAGAACCCAAAATCCAAGAAGCATGCTGGTAGCATATCCTCCAATACTTGAATCATGATTGATTGAACATCTCTCAGGGGATGGTAAGCTATACTGAGAAGTACCTATGTACCCAAATCCCTCAAAAGTCACATCCAAACATGTGATGTCAACCAAGAATCAATGTATGAAATGATAGAGTTGTTAATTATATGCCAACATACAATATATTGGATGTACAACATTGCATGCTCTTAAAAAATGTAGGCTTCCATAATCGACAATAAATGTGCAACCTTTGTGAGTCTGTCAACAATAACTCAAATCCCAGCATTTTGTAATGGTGTCCTTAGTAATCCTGTCATTAAATATATCTCAACATCATTCAACTTCCACTTGGGAATGGGTAACTACTATAAAATCCCAACTAATTTTTGATGCATCACCTTCACCTGCTGACATGTGGAACATATCATAACAAAACCAGAAACATCCCTCTTCATTTCTAGACACCTATACTAATGGTGTCGGTCTCAATACATCTGGGAGACACCAAGATGAATTTACCAAACTGATTCTTGCAATTTCTCAAAAGATCATTTCTTATGTCTACTGACACCCATACATGCCCATAAAAAAACCATCATTATCTCCAATGGTCCACTGAGGTGTTCATTCCTCTCCTGACACACTCTCTCATAGGACCAGGCCATTGGAATCTTATAGCTGCCTCATTTTCAGTAGAACTAGTAGAGTGGTGGTAACAGATATAAAAGAAAGAAATGCCTTCCCATGTCTATCGTGCACCACTGAATGCATCTTAGAGAATAGATACATAAGCTTACACTCACTACTGCCCTCCTAAACTACCATTATACATGTACTCTTTCTCAATGAATCATCCATTGTGTTTCCCTTCACAAGCTTGTATGCACGATAGATGTTATATGACTAAAGGTACTCAACATACCATTGTTTTCTCAAATTTAGCTTATACATAGTAATGAAATAATTTATTATTTTTTGATCCGTATATACGAAAAAATAGTCTCCGAAAAGATAATTTATTAAATAGAATAAATAAATTACAACTGCAGCCAACTCAAGAGTATGCATCAGGAAATTCCACGCAGGTCGTGTCAACTACCGAGAGCCATAAGCAACAAACCCTTTCCCCTGTATAAGCACTGCTCCCATCTGGATACTTGATTCATCATAGTAAATTGTGTAACTCTTTCACATCCTTATCAAAATTAGTATTAGTGTTGATGTCAATCTACCTTTATAATCTAAATAGGATGAATCTCAAGAATATGTACACAAGTACATGATTCCGATTTTAGTCAGTCCCATTAGTTTCACTATTATGCATGAATGGTTTTGTATAAAGGCCCTACAATAACCATCCATCCACATCAAAATTTATACCTCAATGAAATTCCCTGAATAATCCCAATAAACTAAAACTCATACATTCACCAGATTTAATGATATGCTGGTGTGTGAGAATACTTTACCCAAGAAGTGAATCAAGTCCATTCAAAAGTGTAATTTTTGAGTTCAGCATGTAACTAACACTCTCTAAGTTTAGCAAAAATGATCTCAAGATGGATGCTGTGGTTGTGTTGAGTGTGACAGTTCACTATGATATCATTTAAGAAGACTGCTACAAAAGAATTTATGTAAGAATGGAAAATTTGATTCATTAGTTCCATGAAAATTGTTGGTGCGTTCTAGGGTCCGAACAACATAACCAAATACTTGCTTGACTATACCTTATCTAGAAGGTTGTATGACATATATCTAATAGTAAATACACAATTGATGATAACTAAATATGATGTAAATATTTGAGAACACCTAGGATCCACAAAGCTGATCGACGATATCATCAATCCTTGAAAAAAGATATCGGTCCTTGATCTTCAACAGATTTAGCATCTAATAATACTCACAAATTTTGAGGGTATCATCCACCTTTGTCCCAAAAAGGGCTGATGATCTCCAAGGTGATGTATTGGGGCCAATTAAACCCTTCACCTGAAAATCATCTAACTACATATTAATCTTCTTCATCTCAAGTGTATCTATCTAATATGGAGTAATAGACATTGGTGCCTTGCCTAGAATGAGGTAAATAGAGAAATATAACTCTTGTTCTATAGGTAATCCTAGGAATTCACCTGGAAAGACATATATAAAAAATCCACCGTAGGAGGGATGTACGTATGTGAATTCCCTGGTCATCAAGATATATACTAGAAATCATATAAGTAATTCCACCCATCCCTGGATATTTGTGTCCATCTCTGATCACCTGGAGATCCCATTCAACCTTGTGTAGAAAAGACCCACCCTCTAGTAATGTGATACTCACTCTGCGGTGATAGCTATCAAAAAAGTCTATAAATGAGACTATACAGCCCATTATGATAATGAAATCAAATCCTATCATCTCAAAGACATAGAGGTCCAATACTGAGTACCACCAACAAACCTCAAGAGGGAACTCATTGTATTGACATACACTATCAACCTAATCCTCAATAGAGTGTATAGATTTATAATATCATCAAAAGTATAGATACAGAGCCCACACCTTTTTACCATGACAACATATATGAAACTATGGGAATCCACTGTATCAAAAAGTACTGAAGCTAAAATGAAGGCAACAAGAATCTTACCTCTAACAGTAGAGGGTTTGGGATCTTGATCCTATTGGGTCTACTACAGTGTAAAATACTAAATTGTACCATAACCATGCTTCCCTTACAGACTACCTTGAGTTGTTCCAACCTACTATCACTAAAATCCTATCATCTGACTACCACAGAAATGACCAACACCTTGTTCAGAATGGCATAACAAACTCCATTTCCCTGATTGGTGAAAAACTGGTGGACATGCTCCTAAACCTATAGTCATAAAAGAACCCATATCACCAACTACTTGTGATAAAATCTATCAAAATCATTAAATATGACCCATCCTGCAACAATTTTGGCCCTTGATTGGGTCCTTTGGGGAATGTGTTCTTATAGGCCCACTCTACATACACTGGTAGTATGCCACCTAGATAATTGAAGAAACATCACAAGAATGCTCCCTTTGGCACTTCTTGTTATCTATCGAAGGAGTTCTATCCTTGTATGCTGAACTCCACTACTTCATAGCTCTGAACTCCCTCAAATAACACTCGATAATGAGTTACTATTTTACTATAGAAATCACTGAAGTCTACTAGAAAAAAATCACCAATGATCATATGTCATAACTGAGACCATCATCAAACCTCTAAGCTAATGATAACTAGTCACCTCCCAAAATACGTGTGAAGTGCTAAGATCTATAAATTATGAAGAATAATACATCACTAAAAGAGTTCCTTTATCTAAATTCATGAACTCTTGGTCCCAATAATCCCTCAACATATTGGAATAGAACTAATAAAAATGGTCATCTAAAAAACATCCAACGACATATCTAGATGATGTATCGCCTATAAGACAACATCCCGCAATCTATTGACGGAATCACATATCATATACATAGTGAAACTCACCCTCCTCTCATAAGGCATATCAATATGATCTAATATTGTAAAAATGACCTACAACCATGTCACTGAACCCTATAGTCCTCCATCCCATGAAAAAGAGAGAGGATGCTGCTGCTGGAACACCCATGTGAACTCTCCCATAGTTGGGGAAGAATGTGGTGCTCCTTGGAAATTTTTCATCCTCCTCATAAATCATTCATAGAACTGTGTATCAACACATGTTTCGGGTATAATAGTAGGTTCCAAAATAGGCATGATAGGAGGATCTAGTGGTAGTCCTCAATATACATTTTTGGTGTCATATCATTGCATTGTACCTATAGTACAACAGGAATACATCCTGGTGGCATGACTCTGCACGGTAGAGTGCGCACCTCATTATAAGATTTTCAATGATAGCATCATAGAATTCCATGAACGAAACATGAGAAGAACAGAAATGAAGTATTTAAAAATACGGTTATATGGTGTGTAGAACCACTACCCAACATGTTCCCTTATTCTTTAACAATGGCATGTACTCTCTACCAACATAGTTATGTAACACCCCATACACATGAAATGATCCTCCTGAGACATGGAATGTACTTGAATTTTTCCTCCTTCCCAGGATCTTCTACACTGCTAGAACTAAATAGTTCTCTCCTGCTATAATGTAACATGACACATTCACCCCGACATGGTGTTTACTACTGATCTTCTCTCCACTCGTGTAATTATTCACATGGATGGATACATGGTTGATAACCACACAACATGTAAAATCTAGACATGGAATGAACCATCCAAAATTATTCCACTGGTATTGTTAGTCACGCATCCTGATAAATGCACTCTATGGAACAATAAGTACTTTTTATAAATAGTGTGTCCTACCAAACAGTTATCAACCTCATGTCTCTACTCACATAGTCTGTGAAACTGTTAAAGACTACACAGTTTGTACATATATTATACGGCATGTACATAAGAAAAATTGTTTTTTTCAGAACCGACGAACACATGGAGTGTGTTAATATCATGAAAGACAATGTTTCCTTGGTTTCTATATAATAAGCCTCTAAAACATATCAATAACCCTTAAAAACATATTTTTTTTCAAGGAATGAAAAATAAAAACCCATAAGAGCCCATAATTCACAATAATCAAGTTTTGTCATTCTTTTTCACATCATAACATGATAAAATTCAACTAATGATATTTATATAAAGGAATATAGAAACAACTTCCATATTTAAATCAATATCTATCATAATAACATGCAATCCTTAATGCACAAAAAATTGCATTACAAGAATGAAAGACATGTGATCTCTATCAAGTGAAAATATGATGCAGGAGACTACATACCCTCATCTCATTTGTATTCTGTAGAAATAGAACAAAAATGATAGAAATCATAATATCACTAAATAAGTGTATCACCTAAAGGTAAAATAATTTCAATTGTAAAAATTGCAAAAAACTAGTAATATTTAAATATTTGATTTATCAAGGATTTTCCTATACACATGTTATCTATTCTTGACCACATCTTATTACCAACTACATTTTAATCCCAATACTTTTATATTGTATACAAATAATAAGAAGAATATAAAAAGAAACTCATCTGATACCACTTTCTAACGTCCTATTTACGGGTGGCGCACAAGGGTTCCCCATAAACTACTGGTCACATGAACTCAAGAACTTTTCCCCAAATTCCAAAAGCTATGAAATAGATATGAGGGACATTGACTAATAATGGGGATACTATGAAATCATTGGAAGAGTATGCATAGTGGAATAACAAATATAAAACAATAGTTGAAGTAGTAATACAATACGACAATAATAAACAACATAATACTGATAGTAATATAATAGCTGGAGAATATATAAATGATGCATGTCACATGTGTTTTGGAAAGAATAATAACAAGACAAAGTTCTATAAATACAGAAATAAAACCGATGTACATAAAATTAGTAAACTCCAACAACATTTCAAGCATCTGCATGGTCCCATTCTCTCATGCTCCAACAACAATCAAGTACCTGGTGTAGAAGGAAACTTTCCCTTATCTATACATGCAATCATATAATCTGTTTAAGTCCAAAAGCATGACCCAAATTGTGTGTGGGTCGAATCCAAGTAGGTATACCCAAATGAACAATTCCTACCAACCAGTGAACAAATATATAGTAGGTAATATGAGAGAAGGAACCAATAAACATGGATGGACTCAAAATGTTATCAATCATACAGTTTTCAATTACATTCATTTACTTCTATTATTCAATACATTTAATCATGTAATCAATGGGATATATCAAATGATCTATATCCCCTCTGTATTAGTAATAATAGATGACTCATAATACCATCTCTATAAACATGTAATACAGAGTCCATCAGGGGTGTCGACTAGAAAGACATGTCGCAATCATCTAATATTCTAATTAAGACCCTATATAAAAGTTATCACCGTATAATCACCATGGTCCAACATTTCAACAATTTATTAAATAATGACTATCTTGGTATCAATCAAAGTCCAAACCTATTGGTCTACATTAACACTAATCATTTACAAATGATCACCAGGGTAGCTCACACAGTCAATACCCCTTGGTCAACATATCCTAAATTTATTTAATAATGACCCTCTGGGTAGCTCTCAGGGTCTAATCCATCTTGTCTATGACCACCTGGATTCTATCTATGTCAATTACTTTGGGATAGCATAAATATAATTCATGCATAAATTACCGTACCTCGGGAATCTGTCACGGTAAAATTCTCATTGGTCAAACAATCACAATGTGAATCACATGCATATTGTATAATCAGTAATTTCATCCTAAACACATAAGGCATGAAAATCAATGAAATCCTAATAGTCATTCTAGACCAAATGGCCACAATCAATCAATTGGGTAAACACACCCACAATCATGGAATAAAAAATTACATATAAGAGTTTTATCCTTTTCTCAATATACCAAACCATTATAGGTACTAAAAAGGTATTAATTACAAACAAACAAACCCCAAATGTTGGTATAGGACAATTTTAGCATATATAATGAAATTATAATTAACAAAAGGCACTAACCACCTATCTTGATTTCACACAAACAACACTCTTGTACATCGGCCCTTGAATCGCCATAGAATGACATTGATCTTCAAAAAGGTGAAAATGTTCATCCTTGAAATACTCACAAGAGAGGATGAATCTTGAAGAAATGATACAGTGGGAAAGAGAACTAAACAGTGGGATTCCAATGCAACCGACATTGTATTAATCTGATATTGAAAGATAATCGGTATTGGATTGAAGATCGTGACCATCTCATCGCTCTCCTGTTCGAATCACGCAGAGAAGAAGATGGTTCTAGATGTGAGACGTGACCCACACCGATATATTAAATATATATATTGGTACACAATGAGATTATAAAATGGACACACTATGTATTAGCCTCAAAATGCTTCTACATGAGGTGTTCTACCAACTCACCTACACAACCATGTAATATGCTATTACAGGGTTAGTACATAACTATATGTGATACATGGTTACACAAGATTTAGTAATAATTACACAATGTGTACAGAGAAAAACTCTATTTCAACCTCTCTCCTGAAAAAAAACCCTAAATAAAGATCCATACCTAAAATAAAGAACCTAGTTCTTACAGGAGCATTTCGATGATGGACTATAGTTGATGCCAAATATATTTTCATTGATTTTATATAGTGTTGGTATGATGTTTTATCTTGTGTTGGTATGATATGGGGATAAAATGGAAAAAGGGTTTTGGGATAGGCATAAATGTAAAATTTATTCACAAGTGAAGGTATTCATTTTGAAAACGTTTTTAAAAGTGGTAAATCAGGTTCTCATACCCGAAGAAATGTGAAGGAGGCATCTAGTATAGGATATGTTGTTTTTATTGGATGATCTGGAGGTGTGAAATTATATATATGGTATAATTATTATGATAATGTTATCCATGATGATAGTAAGAATAATGGATAAGGGGATGTATCAGTTACATAGTATCTTACTTGATTTCTTGGTAACTAGTGTGATGGGTCGAGTAACTTCTAAAGATAGTTCCCCTAGCCAGTGGTTGATTTACATTCTTATTGTCACATTTAACATATATAGGTTTTATAAGAACTTATAGAAAATGGGTAATTATGGAGTAGATAGGGAGAACCATAGTATGGGATTTGGATCTACTACACCACACCTATATGGGAGTTATAGTCCTATTACATTTATAATCCGAGGTACATAACATGGTGCTTTAGTGTAAGAGTGCCCATATCAGTAGAGTGGTCAAGATCATGGGACTCATGTTATATCAAAATAATATGGGGCAAGAATGTTTAATGTACATCAAGCTTGAATTTTGGATAAAGAATTTATTCTGTCTTATGATATATGTACTATTCATTGAGCTTATATTCTACCTAGTGTATTATTTGATACCATTGTCTGTCATTGTTTTATTTATACACATCATGGTTTGATACTGGGAATGCAGTTCATGAGTTTAATTCTAACTAACAAAACTATATTGGGGGCCTAATCGAGAGTCATCTGTTTGTGAATGGTGTGTTCTATTGTGGATGAGGATTTCCATTTTCGGTGGAATCATTATATTCTGGATGTTTTAGTTTTTTGATGTAATTATGGGTACAAACTATTTATTATCATAAAAATATCACATGGATTATTAACAGAGGATAGTAAATTTTACATCTCTTGAGGGTGACAATTATGTACACCATAATGAAATATATATCAAGATGGTCATGTAGGGCCAGTTCATTGGCCATAGTTTAATCATACAACCTAGGTTTCTACAATGTAGTTGGATGATGGGAGTGAAATAAAAAATTAATTTTTTCTTGTAGTGGAAAAATTTGGGTATTTGTTTCTTGAAGAAATCTTAGGGAATCCACTATAGTGGGATGTGGAATATCCAATGGATCTCATTATAGGGTTTGAGCTAGTTCCAATTACATATTAAATAATGGAAAAAATTATACAGAAACTCAGGATTAAATTATAAGTGTTAATGTATATTGTTCTTATCTAAATGACTAAATATTTGTGGGACTCACTTGTTTTGATTGTGAAGAGGGATGATAAAACACAATTCTAATGTGTTTAATATCGGAAGTTGAATTGAATGTAATTGAAGAACAATTATCCTCCTCCACATAGTGACAATATATTTGACCAGCTAAAGGGATATTGTTCCATCTTAATGATTTACTTCATATTAGAGTTTCATAACATGCGATTCCTATTTTTTGATATACCACAGACTGATTTTAGTAAATGGTATGACCATTATTAGTTCCTTGTGATTTATTTGGTGATAAAAAATTCCATTTTAGTGTTTAAGGGCTTGATGAATTAATAATTCATTAATACCTAGATCAGTTTGTTGTTGTAATTGAGGATGAAATCATTTTGTAATACAAGGATCATAAAAACATGCCCAACATCATGATATTTTTTGGAGTGCACTATCTAAGTTTAATCTATAAATCAAAATATATGTGTTTCAATTATAGTTTTTTAGTTACACTTCTTGGGTCCCTCTATCTATGAGGATGGTGTTTCAATAGATCTATTATAGGTTTAGGTAATTATTTAATTGGAGGATCCCAATAATGATTTAGATATCCATTGTTTTATTGGGATTAGATGGATATTCTCGGAGGTATATCCAAGAAATATTACTGATTAGAAGAACATATTTTGTTCATAACCATGAAGGGAGTAATGTTTGAATGGTTCGGAGAATATGATAATTATTTATAGCAGTTGATGAAGTTGTTGAAAACAGCACCAAATGTTATCCTTCCAAAGACAGGTGTATAGTACATAATGTTTTGTGATGATACTATGATAGGTCATAAAGATTTGTTGATTCTATGATATCATGATGTATTTAATGGGTCTAGTTATTTGGGGCCACATGAATGTAATTACACTAGGAATGAAAGTGAGTTGAATGTACTGGTTTATTATTTCAAGGGTTGGTGGAATTATCTATTTGGAATGAATTTAACTGTGTATAAAGATCACTCAATATTAATGTATATATTTATGTATGAAGATATTAATTTACAAAAGTGTAGGATGGATTACAATATATAGTCATTTGAATTCGAGCTATCATATGTTTTCAGGAATTGATATTTTGAAGCTGACTATCTGTGTTCAAAAATCAAAACTTTGGCAATTTTAGAGTCTAGTGTTTAATGGAAGATGATGAATTTACTGGATGGGATGAATGTTGTGGTCTAATAGAGTCTAGAGTAGATGAATCTCATTTCAATTTTAATATATACTACACTCTTGAGATGTATAGGGGATGGATAAAATGGGGTTCCCAAATATTTTTCCTAGAGGGAAATCAGGTAATGTGGTGAGTCACGTTCATACTAGAGAATAGATTTTGATGAAATCAGTTATGTTAGATATTAGATTATTGTGCCTATGAGAAATGAATAAGATCATCTGATACATGTATTGAATCGTAGTGATAATGTGTTATAGGGAAAGACCATGATGATAGTTTGTGTGCTGCGGAATCCTGGTCCAATTTTCAAAGAACTGTGGGAGAGAGAATCATTTATGTGGTCTCAATGGACCAATATTTTTGACTTATAGTCTTAGAGATTCTCGAGAGTACTGCTCCAGGATGATCAGTTATATGGTAAGGAGATTGTGATAACCCATCCCATTTTTGAGATGTCTTAGAATCATTTATCTATATCATTTTTCATTATTTTGATTATGTTTTTTTGGGTTATACCATGGGTAGGTTTGGGTGATAATTATATATAATCAGAAGGAAGAGGGTAATTTCACTATTGTTGAATGGTTTTCCCAAACCATGCACCATTGATATAAATCATTGAAAACAAAAAAAGAGGGAATTTATATAGATGGGACACGGTTTTTCAAAACACTCGCCTTATTAGGAGTGATTTTGCACCCCACCAATCACCCTAGAAGAGGAAAGTGATTTTGCCACACGGTAATGGAAACTATGTGCCCCATCTGAGGAAAACATTCATGTTGTTTGAATTATCCCAAAAATTAGAATTCAAAATCCCAATCCCCCAGAATTGACCTTTATTAAATTCAAAACATCAGTAACTAAATTCTCCCTATTTTGTGGCCTCCCCATGAATTCATTAATCTCTTAACCTCCATTCATGACAATTAAAATCCGGAATTAATTATATGAACCCCTATTAGTAATTGGATTTTATCCTGATCGGTTTCCCATCATTATCTCATCTTCCCCGCATTCTTTTGATGGATGTTTTCATTTTTAATCTAGATATATGATTCATGGTTATTGATTTTTTTTATCATGGATCATTGTATTAGATTTATATCTCATTTTTCTTATTGTACATGATCATTCTGTTCAATTGGGGTTTTCCATTAACAAGTGTTTTTCAAAAAATTCAAGGTAGGTGGTACATATTAAAATCACATTGTCTTTATTTAACTACATATTTGTAATTATGGATTTCCAATTTTTAGTATTGTGAACATTCAATTATAAGTGAATTAATGTGATTTAATTACCATATTATAATTATCTGGATTAAATTTGGTAAATTGAAATTGTGAATTGATTTTATTATATAATGGGATATTGGGATTGTGTAATTGGATTAATTAATTTTTTTATTAATTAATGGGTTTTTCAGATTTTTTAATTGATTGTAAATGTGGATATTATGATTGTTCAATTAATATTTTATGAATTATATATCAAAAATAAATATGAGAAATTTGACTTGACCATTTATGGGTTAATGGGTAATATAATATAAAAATGATAAATTATTTAATGGTGATTCGTCATACTATTACATGTAAATTAAAGTGTTAAACAATTATTGTTGGATTAATTGAAATGGTACACCTAAATGAGATTTTTTGATTAGTGGTATAAAGTTGATTAACTTTGATTAATGAAATATGTGTAATATTGTGATATATTTGAAAAATACAGGTGTTGGGCATGTCATGTTGAATAAAAATACCATAGTGATAAATAGATATATACATGTGTTATACATGGTTTTTGATATTAAAATCCCATATTGATAAATTAGATTGGGACATTGACTGCTTTTTATGATTGGTTGATAAAGGATAATGGGACACCCCCTACTACATCAAAAGCCAACTTGTGTGATTTCATGATAAATTATTGTGGGACATGTATTTATACATTAAAATCCCACTTGTGTGATTTTTTGATTAATGATTTCGGGGTCATTGACTATTGGTTCAAATACCCATGGGGCCCTTGTCTTGGCCATCAATGCCCCATATGATAGCATTGGATTGTGGTTCCAATTAGAAGTTAAATTTCATTTAAATGAAGTGGATAGTTAGTGCCCTTGTGTTAAAATAATTTTTGAATTAAATTTATCATATTTTCTAGACTCTGGAATGGGACAAAGAATGTATTGAGATTTCAGGTGTCTTTCGGAACCCATGGAAGTTATGTAATGAGTAATGTAATAAATATAAACCTTTTAATTTAATGCAACAATTTTATTATTTATACAACCACAAACACTATTATTAAATAGATATTGTTATTGACACTATTGGTGGTTTCTTACTGAGTTTTACTCACCCCCTACTCAGGCATCCTGATTGGTACTCGAATAAACTTCATTTTTGTAATACATGAACAGGGAAAAGTCCCTTTGTTTGATGTATGATTTGGGATAGATCATGTACGAGGAAACCAAAAATGAAATGGGACCCAATTGGTTGTTTTAAATTCATTTAAATATTTTGCGTGTTTTCATATTAACATTGGTCTAGACATTTCATATGTCTTTGGTAATTTATAAATTCACTGAAAAATATGTCATTTTGTTGAATGATTTACTCATGATTGGGAGGAATAGTGTGAATTCCCATTTTGGGATGTGAGTGTTCTGTGGTAGATAACAATATAACTACAAAATCAATTTCATCAGTGTATGTATTTTTTATATATAATATCATGGAATTTTGGATTACATAATATACATCAATGGTTGTATTTGTGAGTGTTTTTTCTATATGAATTGATTTTTTAGGTTCTATTATTTTTTGGTTCAATTAATGATATATCTCTTATGATTATTTTAATGTGTTTTCCTATTAACATTTGGAATTTAAATTGGATATTTATTTCCTAAGGAATGCTATTTTTTGGTTCATCAAAACAACAGAAAATGGTGTATGTCAAGGAAATATTTTCATATTCTTTAAAAACATACAATATAACCATAAATAATTTGGAGTGAAAACCACTGTTAGCAATGGTATAGTTGTGTATATCCTTTTCATTTTAATGGTTTTTATTACATTTAATGGAGTAATGTGGAATGTTTGAAATAATTGTGAAGCACATGTGGTAACTAATAATAAATATATAACAATATTTTTAATATATTTAATGAAAATTTTTTATTTTAATTATTTTTCTATTGTATTACTATTATTAATATTAACATATTTTTTTAGTTAGTAATTTCTAATCTCTGAGTTTACTTTATTTTTGCAACAGTAATAAATTTTTTATTAAGTAGTAAAAATTAAATTGGTGAATATGTATGTAACCTTTAATACATTTCCTCATTAGAGATGAGTTATTTTCCATTGTATCTATACCCAATGTTTAATAAGGCATTGAAATACCCATGAAGAAACCATTAAATGTCAATACATATAATATAATATCGAATGAAGCTAAAGACAATATGAGGGAATAAAATGTTTCCAAGATTTTGATACACTAAATGTACCTTTATACAAATATTGACCACTAATATCAGAGGATGGGGTTAATCAGAAGTATATATCCATTAAAAATGTTTCTGTGAAATAAAATATCCCTTAATTATTAGAAAATCATGATTACTAACATATTTATCTCAATCATGCCTTTTTATTGAAATTATCCCTCTATAATGTATGTGATTATATATTTAAGTATACATAATGTATTCTTACATGGTCCCCCGCCCCCTTTATTGAGTGAACAATCCTTGGTTAT
This sequence comes from Viscum album, assembly GCA_963277665.1. Lineage (NCBI taxonomy): Eukaryota > Viridiplantae > Streptophyta > Magnoliopsida > Santalales > Viscaceae > Viscum > Viscum album. The sequence continues at coordinate 604,020,692 of OY728166.1, forward strand.
TAGTGAGTGATAACCAATATCAAAAAATCATTGATTGTTATTTAGGTAAGATGGATAAAGTATCCATATTTACATAAAACATAGTTAAATTAAAATTTATATTCCCAAACTCACACATAAATATTAAGGGAACATTAAAAAAAAAATGAAGTAATAATTATTTTTCAATGTTGAATTTAGTGATAATATGATACAGATAAATCCATTTACATGAGTTCCTCAACGACCAACACATTCTTCATCTCAAGCATAATTATATATAGTCAGATGCTCATTATATATAAAAATATAAATAGTAAAAAACATTATATTTTTGTTGAAACATTAATACAAGAACAATAATCATAACATATTAATACTAATATACTATGCTTATTTTTTTAGAATGAATATATAGAAAATATTCCTCAATAATATATATATTTCATTATCACCATGAAAATAAAATATAATACATCTCAGTGCATCAATATTTTAATCTCTTTTTACTTTGTTAATAAGAATATTTCCATCATTAATAAGTTATTTTTTTCTAAAACTTTAATTATTATAACTTTGTTGTTTTATTTGAAAATTTCAATAATATATAGATGCTCCCACCACCACATAATGTAAAAATTTATATAAGGTTATGATTTTGATTTTGATTTTGATGTATTTTGCCATATAACTCAATAATAAGTCTAGATGTTTTTTATCAATGTCTTGCTATAATTATACAACACACTCTAAATAACCTCTCTCAATCTCAATTCTCAAAACATGAATTCACCATCCCAAATTTATGATAAAAAATAATCAATATGAAAGAAATATAAATATATGCATGGTAAATTGTATTTCCTTTAAAATTTAGTTTAGGTTACAATAATTCCCCAAATAATTATTTATCTATGCCATTATTTTTGAGTGTAAATTTTGATTTAATGACTCTTTTTTCTATAAAATTACTATGTATATTTTTGATAGAACTAATCATAAAATATTACATGTATGGAATATTTTTTTGTAAATTTATGCCTCTAACACATGAATTTATATATGATACAATATATATTAATAAAAAATTAAATTACATTAGAGTAAGAATATAAATTTTATAAAAAAATAATTTTTGGACTTTGCTATCTGAAATAGGTTATTTAAATTAATTAAAAAATTGCTCATCAATGGACTCAGAGGAGGCCTGATGCTTGATTTCATTATTATTGGCCTGTGTATAATCAACTTTTAAATAAATTTTATACACATAAATTTATATAATAAATGTTTCTGAAATTGTTTTTCGTTATAGAGAGAGATGGTTATAAAGGTGAATATAGAAATTTAATGAATTAAAGGAAAATTAATTTATCTAATAAATAATATAGTGATGAATTAATCTTTGTGAAATTGTGTTGTATGATGAGAAAATTGTAGAATTTTGGAATGAAAATTTAATTAAATATTAAAATATCTATTAACATAAATATTTTTTAATAATATTTTTAGTGAATTAATTTTTTATCATATGATGGAACCTGATTCTTAGTGAATATTGTTGTTAAAATAGAATCCATGAAGATAAAAAATATTTCACAGGTGGGGGATTGGATCATCAATATTTTGCAATATTATTAGTATAAATATAATTTTTTTCATAAATATCTTTTAATAATATTTTATATAATTACTTGTTAGTGTAATATAATAAATAGCCTTCTTATTACAATAATAGAATAAATGAATATTTTTTATTGATTATATATTTAATATGTGTTTAAATAATATACTCCATAACCAAAATTAGGGATTTTTGAATGTTTGGCATTTGGATCATATGAAAAATGTGGAATTTATCATTTTATTATGAATAAATTTTATATTTAACTTTACACATAAGAGTATAGTTTTTGGGATGAGGCTATATAAAAATAAAATTCACACCACTAAGAAACGCTACTGTATAATATTAATTAAAATGGGAATTCCACACTTCGTGTCATCCTATTGGATAGATATTTGATGATAACATCAATGGGTATTTTAAACATGTTTTTGGTTTGTGTTGTATGTAATAACAAAACATTTCTACAATGGGTTATTAATAAATATGTCATGAATATGTGAGGAAAACATTTCATTGTTTATACAATATAAGAATAAAATCTATGCCCTAAGGTTCATCTTTCCCAATGCCTATATAACATGTGACATGTCAATAAAATATAGTGTCAGTCATTGAAATAATGATTGTAATCACTATAATGGATTCTTAACAATGAGGAACATTTTTTGTTACCCCAAATATATATCATGGTTAAATAAATATTCTGAACTAAACTCAATGTTTCACCTTCCCTCAATGAATTACTTAATGACATGTGTTTTAAGATGAATGCGGAACTAAATTTCTATACTAATAAAAAATTAGTCTTATGATAATACTATTTTGATACGATCATCTACAACAGTATTGTTCCTGGCTTCATAGAACATACACATGGTTTTCTGTATTTAGATACCTATAAAAGGGTATTTTTTACAATGAAATATGAAAAAATATGTAAATTCATATGCAAGAATTTTCCATTCAATAGTCCAAATAAAAGAGTTGAAAACATATTATGAGTTGGGAATAAAAATACATATATTATTTTTAATTTTACCAATATATAGAAAAACCCTCTCATTTTAGAGAGCATGAAAATATCCCCTCAATATATAATTCAATAAGGCACTACTTCTATATTTAAATATATTTAATCCCATTTATTGATGTTTGGTTTAATATAATTTTTACACTAGTCTAATTTATTCTAGGTAATTGAATATAATTTTATTTTCAATTGATAGTTTGTTGTGCTAACTCAAATTGCATCTAAAAAATGGTTCAATTCCATTTTATCTAAGGTAACTATTAGGAACAATATTTTTGAATGATTTATAGAAAATTAAATAGGGAAACAAAGTTGTAGAAGAAATCAAGTTAATGAAAATGTGTTTTACCCCCAGGATGGATAATTGGTGTACTATTTTCAATATTCCTTATTAATGAGACCCACTCCTACGGTAACACAATGAGAATGATCCTTATTGATGTGACTTATTGAAAAGGTTCCTTATTTTCATTCATCCCCCACCTTGGGTTATTTGTTTTGGTGAGTTTCTACCTTAAAATAATCATAGAATGATTATCATCATTCCTATGTTTATTGTCTAAATATAGAGATCCCTCAGACCCCAGCCATTGAACATATGTTGAAATATTTGGAAACATCATAGTTGGGGAATGTTGATTCAAATCTCTTGATGATGATATTCTACAATTTATGCACATTATTAAAATTCATAATTACATCAATACTCAATCAATATAGTTCTATTATATTGTGTTGTGATTGTGTGGTGGGGGAATTCTGATGGGAAACAATATAACAAATGATAAATGAGATTAATATTGTTCAGAATTTATGAAAACAATGAATATAACCTATGATCTATGATTTAAGGAACTAGTGGAATTAGAAATGTATTATAACCCAGTTATGTATATTTATCTCCAAAAATGGATCATCCAATGAATGAAAATTTAAATTTTTTCTGATGGATATTTTCCAGATGGAAAAAAATTGTGGTTCTAAGATAGTGGTCCCTAATGGAATCCCCACACACAAGGAGATTACATTTAAAATTGAGGTAGAGTATTTTAGAAAATTGAAAATGGGGGTCGTTAGAATTAGCTCTGGATTCCATGTTGTCTATAAATAGACTACATCCATGCAATTCATAAGAAAATTACAACATCAATATTTAAGAGTCTCTTAAATTCCCTTAATTAGTAAACAATGTACCAATGCATTAGATTTCAACGCATAAAAAATCACGATCAATGTCGAGTTACATTGAAAAACAATAAAATTATTCAGAAAATAATTTTAATTATTTTTAATGTAACAAATTCACCTACATTTATTGTGTTGTGTTTAATATATAAGGTTTTAATTTCCTATAGGACATAGCCTTTAGTTTCTCTAATTATTTGACCCCATTAATGGGGACCCTAGTATAAGAAACATCCATAATTAGTGTGAGGCACATAATACATGAGTAAAGGATTTCGCAGTGGTCTATATTGATCAACCATTAATAAACCAAGACTGAGAAAATAGAAGATACATATTATAAAATATAGTAGGAAAAAAATTCTAGAACAATACATTCTCAAATTAGAAAGGAGAAAATTAATTTTACAGTATAAATTTGATGTCATCTCCCAATTTCCAGAATTTCTAGCCTCAAGCCTCATATATAAAATAACATAAAAACCATCCACAGTGTACACACTATGAGTGGAACCATAATTGGAGATAGTTATAATGTTCTGAAACTTTGAAACAAGAAAATTATTAATGAATTCAGGTTAGTTAGCTATAACCAATATTCTCACAATGTAGTACAAAATGAATCATGCCCAATACACTTACATGAATGGATGATCAAGATAATTCTATTTTGAAGTCCAGTATTATGATCATTTTAAATGTAGATTAATTTTAGTGTATTGGATCAGCTTTATATTTCCACAATCATTAAACCGAACATTCAAGACCAATTAATTTTCTTTCTTGTAAGGATTTTTTTCATTGAATATAATTTGTAATAATCATTAATGAACATGAATAATCATGAGATAGGTAGAGATATTTAATGAAATAATTTAGGATCAACCACAACAGAGGGTTTTAGACCACTATGTGTGAGATTAGAACATAAGGAAACATTCTCATAAGAATTAAAACATCATTATAAAACTCAATAAATTGAATAGAACCCCATAAATGATGATATACACCATATTTTTTTTTGATTTTCTCCTATACATTGGATCATAAAATTTGTATTAAATATTTTAAGGCTTATCTCAATGGGTAATGTGATGTAATTTTAGTAATTCATTTATGAAGGTCAATTTAGATGACATCTAAAAAAATCTCTCTTCCATTTATTATGTTCCATATATTAATTGTACTGTTGAATTTCATGATTTGGTTAGACTGATTGAATAATATATTCACATGCCTTACACATAATTTTAATTCACTCAAGTAGAAAATATTATTGATCTGGGGCACATAATGTCTGACTTAATTTCTATTATTCTAAAAATTAAAATTATATGTGTTTGGGGGTCAAAAAAATATTTTCGATTTATTTTGGATCTAAACTTCTTGATCATTGATGATTTTATGAATTCAATCCTAAAAATTTTGTTTTATCAAACGTATATTGTGTTGTTTAATAATAATCAATTTGTTGGGAATTTATTTCATTGGGTGATTTCATATAGTTTAAAAAAGTGAAATGAAGGATTATGAATTACCCCCTGATATTATTTTCTAGACTCAATGTATTTTCTTGATTTGATGTAGGGTTCAATTATCACTGGTGTTACCTTAACATGTAACATTATATTTTATCTCTTGATATAAAATTCATACATGTATCAACTTATGAGTATTGAAAAATAGGGGATCAGAATTCTTACCATGTTTTATTTTATTTTGTACCCAATGATTTGTCACAATGGATTGTTAGATTATAGGAATAACATTATGTGTTTCCCAAATGATCAATTAGAGGTGGTTTTGTACCAAAATATTGAAACAACATATACTTCAGAGATGACAAATCCTCACATGGATGTTCTGGGGATTCCATTGGACCTATATTATTCTTAGGTTTTAAATAACTATATTATTCTTACATAAACAAAATAAAAAATTTTCACTGTATGATATGATGGAATATTGATGCCTTATTTTGAAATGATGAATGGTTATATTAGAATAATGATTCAATACAATATATTTAAATGATAATGATTTCATTTATCTGATTGATCCACATTACTCCTTACATTTTTTATTTCCCACAAAAAATTTCCTAAAAACAATGTTATAAATATTATAATCCTTCTAACATGATGATTAATAGTTCAAAAATTTAAAATTAAATCATTCAAGTGGATTATATATAATAAAACCAATCATTGAATTTTAAAAATTTAAATACTTAATTTATGTTAAATTTTGGTAGATGTTTGTAATATTTAAAAATTCCTACGAAATGAGGTGTAACACTATAAATAAATCTCAATACGTTTCCCAAAAATCATTAATTGAAGATTTTAATGTTTAGCTGGCGGGATACAAAGGATCAGGTTTTGGCCTTCAAGTACATTGTTGGAGGGGTGCAGTTGATCTGGGTTTTTTATTAAAAAAATGGACCAATTATTTCTCCATGAGATGGATTGTGTTTAGAATGATTTTTATGATAGAAACACAGAGAGTTACTTTTATTGAAAAAATGATTTGGTGGAACAATCCATGTAGTGGTTTTAGACTCAATAGTGTTTAATCTTGTGTAATTGGCATCCTGAGAGTGCGTGGTATGGTATGGGACTGAAGATACTCAATGGCTATTGCCTTCCGTGGGTTCTACAGTTAGGGTGACACTATTTTTGTAGAGGTGAAGGCATTGATGAATGTTCTGGAGATTTTTCACTCCTATGATATTACTCTCATGTAGTATGAAACCAAATCCTATTTCATCCTTAATTATTTTCATGGTATAAATTATCACCCTTGGTCTACTACGTATATACTGAGAAGATGTAGAAACATCATTGGTTATGAAAACCAGAATCATATATGGATCCAAGGGAATGTTATTAAGGTTTTAATGGCCTCCAAAAGGGACCCAATAAACAATACTATCATCTATACACGCGTGGCTCCCTTCCATCTAAATCGGCTAATTTTTTCTGGAAGTTTCCTTAGGTCTACACTATTTCATGCCTCTATAATTATATTCTTATTATTATATCACTTAATTTAATTTTGTAAATTGACCTGTCACTTTGATTTAGGGAGTTTATATTTTGGTCTTCATCATAACATGACTTACGACTATAGTACTATATATAGTAGTTTTTGATTCCATTATTTTCACTAGAATTTTATTTCAATATTATATTATACATTAGATAGTTTATATATATAAGTATCTCTCTTTATTTTCATATTAACTTTATTCTGTTCTTTTATTTCGATATATTTTCACAAAAAAAATATATAACTCCATGATGGAGTATTTCTAAATGTCATCCAAGATCCATAGTGAATTTTTTTCGTTTTTGAGTGGTATTCTTGAATGTAATCAATACTTTTTTTCTTATTCATTGGGTATTGTGGTAATTCCTTAGATTGGGTTGGTGTTCACCACTCTCAAATCCTTGTTAAAATGAATCAATCCCTTCATTCATAGTTTCTTTTCCCTATTATCCCCAAATAATTTTTCAATATGATCTTTTTTTTATTTTTTTGGGATTTAATAAACACAATAGATCTAGATTTTTCAAGTAAATATTCTATAAATTTAGGTTTTCACTACCACAATATTATATAGTTAATAAAACATGGGAGATATAAGATATGTCCCATTTGTAATATTAACCAAAAAAAATAGAATGAGAGTAATAAATTAATTATAACACATGGGTTATTTAAATTTATTTAAAAAAGAAAATGAAAAATATGATGAAATGAATAATCCATTTGAAGCATGATCTATTTTCACTAAAAATTGTGTGATTTTGGCACATTAATGTTTGTTCTTAATCGACATACAAAATCTACCGCATTTATATTTTTTAAATACATTAAACTCTAAAAATAATTATAAAAAATATAGAATAGTTATTGGTATATAAAATAATCTTAATATATAACATGAAGAAATATCTCTTGATGTATTCCAAATATCATGATTTTGGATGATTTCTGGGAAAAATATATATATGAATCAGTAGCCATGATGTAACATCCTGAATCATTCTATCTGATACTAACTATTCTATGTTTTTATAATTTTTAATTTAGGAATTTTCTATGATGGTTTTGGCTGGTGTTTGGTTGTTTTTAGATGTTTTTTAACCTTCCATGGTAAAATTATCATTTTGGGAATAAGTATGGGGTTTTCCATGAAACTGTGCAAAATGAGTAATATTAACAAATAGGGGAACTTATTTTGGTGAATGGTTAGAAACAATCATGTTTCCTTCCATTAAAACAATGTGAAATTGGATAGAGTCATATTTCATTGGAAGTGAATAGTTTCCAATTTTTTGATGTCTAACCATGTATCTATTCTTGTAGGAAAAAAGGCCAACATGACTAGTGCATGATTTGAAAATTCATAGAGCCAAACCATGGGACACAACTTATTCATTTTTATTTACTTCATTAATTTTTAAGACCGTCATTTTTGATCCAAAAAAATTGACCTATGAATGAAATTACACCCCTATGATCATCGAGGCTCTCTATAGGTGGAATTAGATATTTTACATTTATATATTCCTAAATCAAATTCCTAATTAAGGAAATGATTATATTTTAGAATTCAAAAAATTTATTCAACTGTGAATTCCACCTTCCTATCTCCCCCATTATTCATGAATTGCAGGTCCTTATCTAATTAATAGATAAAAACATTTATTTTTAATTTTTTTCATGAATTACCTCTTAATTGTATCTAGACCATCATCTCTATCTAATTATGTATCATATATTTGGGGTTAGTTGAAGCTACAATTTATGGTAAATGGCTTTATAATGAAATTTCAACCAACTGTATCTTTTTAGGATTTATTTTTTCATATAGATTTTATATTTACTTCTAAATAAATAACTCATACTCGTGATAGAGGTTGTTAACATCATATGGTGAGTGTTTTGAACCAATTTATCTATGAGATTTAAAATATAGTATTGATTTATATAAAATGGTTTTGTATTTTAATGAATGTTTTAAGGAATATTTTGATCTTGAATCTTGATATATAATGGAAGAATTTTTTTACATTTATAATTAAATTAATTGTATTAAAAGTCAATTTTTTAGAATCCATTTTCTTTTTTGATTTGAAACGAAATGGAATTTATGAAACCAAAATTTATGATGATTCAATGATGACTGATGAATGTTATTAAAGATGAATGACAATAACCTTAATTGATTTCACATAATGACATTGGTTACATGGTAGTATGGTGGGTAGTCTAGAACATGTACACTAGGCATGCATTAGCTCTGACAATTGAAGGACTTAGTATGAAAATAATACTAACATTATGTGGGTCGGGACATAATTCATTAGAGGTGTACACCTTTTACCCCACCTCCTATTATCTAGAATAGCGTGCACACCTATATTCAAGTTTTACCATGATGTGTGAAAATCCATAATCATTGAAGAAAATTTACCTCAGGAATTATAATGATAGTTGTACGATTTTATATTAATGAAATTTATTTATTAATTCCATATATTAACAAATTATATATTCATGACAATTTTTATAGATGATTGTTTTAATGTAAATTTTTATTTGATCATGCTTTATAATTTTCATTGAAATTTATGGGAAAGAATGATTTATTATGAATTTATAAATATTACACCTCCATGTTTCATTAAAATATATAATTATTTCATTATTTTATGTATAATACATATGAAATATATTATTGGGATGATTCTATGTTACTTTTTATCACACAATACATTTTCATTTTGGTGATTAAAGTGATTAATTTTCCAAGTCATGGAAATTGTAAATCACCACTGCAAGTTAGTGGGTATCCTTAATAGTGTATCTTGGATAGATTAATGTAACATGAGGGGTATGTTATCCATCTAGTTTTTGGAGATCTACTGTTGATTTCATTGATGGATTTCTATTGTAATGGATTGATATTGATCTTTGTCATTATTACAAGTATAACCTATGGAACCATTACATTGATGTTTATATTGGAATAACCAATATCTATTTATTCTAATCCACTAAATTGAATTTTCTAGAACATTATGTTGATTATTAATTCCCCTTGATAATCCTTCATCCCCAAAAATGAGATACCAATATATAGTGGTCAGGAACACCCTTCAGATTAAATTTTTTCTAATTTAGGTACAATTATTGCTAAGTGTTTATACTTGTTCACATAAAATAAATATTAGGGAAGGTTGTGTCTACTCATTGATATCATTATATTGTTTTGGATTTCAATGAATATATGTGTTAGGATTTTTGGGCCTTAAGGGGTATCTTATGAGTGTGTTCCTTTCCTTCTCTCATTGTTGAAGGCCTTATAATACATTGTGTGGTTTGGAAAAAAATCATTAGGGAAATAAAAGATATGATTCTAGGCATTAACGAATTTTGTTTCTAAGACATTACCCTGAATATTTTGTAACACCCCAAGCTTCTACGGTACGCTTCTCTTTGAATAATGTGATAGCGTGTGTTGTACGCAACACCGAGTTCTAACACACAATAACTAATCAAACTAGCCGTTATGAATAGTAATACCTACTTTTTGAAATTATATATATTTTATATTTGAAAATGGACTTCATTTTTGGATTCGGAATATCGAATTTAGCCTAAGGTGAAATTTTGGTACATTTCGGATAACTTTCTTATTTTGATGAATAGTGAAAATTACTAAATTTTAATTAAAAACAACTTTTTTAATCAAAATAATTAATAGTGATAAATTATGAATTTGAGTGATTTTAAAGTATACTTAGAATATATTTTTACCATTTAATATAATGTTTTTCATTGGAGATAATTTTACAATTAAACCGAACATAAACAAGTGTCAATCTTTTGATAGTTATTATCTCTTAAAAACACGCTTTTTGTTTTGACAGCGGGAATTAATTTTAAATTAATTTCTTCCACTTCTGTGTTTTGAATTTAGGAAAAAGGATTCCATATTTGGAATCAGGATGTTCAAATTGTTTAAATAGGTAACTTTTATTTTTAGACATTTTGAATAATTACTGCGGTAAATATTTTATTTACCATGGTTAAGGGTAAATCCGGAAAATAAGGGTTAAAACATAATATTATAATAATACTAAATTACCCTAAAACGTGTCTTAACCCTATTGGTTGATACATGGTCGACCATGGGAATCTTTGGGTCTATTTTGGGACCCCATGGATCCACTTGTAAGTGATAATGACACTTTATTTTAATTAAGTTAAAATGAATACAAAAATGACACAAGCATATATCTTTTAGAAAAACAATTGTTACATAGGGTTATATATGTTGGATTTTAGATTATAAATATTCATTAGAAAGCTAAAACGATTTCATACATAATGATATTTTATTTATAATTTTTAGACATTAAATAATTTACTTTATTTATGACACAATGATGATGCAGTAATTACTATAATAGTGAAAAATTAAAATAATTGATATTATAAATATCCAAATAAATATAATATGAACCTTTTAATGAATTAAACTAATTTTCTAGGATAATATGATATATTAGGATTGATTTAATAGACTTTTTCGAAGTAATCAATCTGTTATGAGTTTCAAAAAAATCAACTATTGAATAGTGTCAAAATTGACATAAAAGAGTTCTTAAAAAACATATTATATTATTAATTGATATTAAATTCCTAAAAATCTAAGGATCGGCCAAGAGACTTATATCATGATAGGTTCATCATTAATGTACCACTCGGGGGTCGCTTGGATGTATATAGTATGTTTATTAACCATATTATATAAAAATACAAAGAGACATTGTAAAAGTGAAACTAATTAACATAGAGTTAATACTTAAAGATAAGGTTAATATAAGTACCCAAACCTGTCTAAATTCTATTGGTTGAGTGTTTTTCGACCTATCCCCACCTTAACATTTGAATAATCAACTTTGGAGCCATTAGAAACCGAATATGAATTTATTATAAATTAATATTTCTAGCTTTTCCAAAGGTGCCCCTCACCCCTCTTATAAAAGGGAACTCCTCCTTCTCATTTCTTCACACCTTCAAAGCCTTTTGTTTTGGCCAAACTCTGCCCAACTACTCTCCCAACATCCCCCAATACAATTTAGAGGCCTTAGTTTGATCATAAAGCCAACCTAAGGGGCCCTTTTTATCAAATCAAAAGGAAGAACCCGAAGAAGAGGTAATGATTTCACCACCCTTCTCCAAGTTCATTTCTTCTTCCACTTCTTCTTCCTTTGTTCTTACCATTCTAAAATAATAACTACAGTATCTCACATATACTGTGATGTTATTATAAATATGGTACAACCATATTCAGTATTCTATCCACCCTTTGAATAACATGTCACCATACGTGCGTACGTACGGCTTACCGTCTCCACGTCGTGGTGTAATTGTTATTCAATATAATATTATTTGGATGGGTATAATAATGATGTGTAACTCATGTAAATAATAAATATAACATGTTAATGATTCTTTATATATGATATACCGTCCATTTATATATTATTTTAATATCAAAAGAATGATATTGTCGCTCGTGCGTACGTACGGACTACCGTCTCCACGAACGCGATGAGATTCATTCTCCATCGTATCCATTCAAGTGTAATTATCATTTGATGATTTAAAAATGATGTTTAAGGACTAGATATAATTTTGGATATGAATAAGATACAACAACCATGGGTTATGTAACAAAACATATAAAAGAAAATGAGTAAGTTAACTCCCGAAACGACGATAATTCTAAGATATTATTAACAAATCAATGTTAAAAGAGCATATATGATATATATGATTCTTGTATAATTTAATAACAACTATTTCACCATTATACAGGAGGTTAACCTACCCCAACCAAGGAAAAGTACAAGGTAAGGGTTTACTTTACAACCTCTTCATTATCCAAGGTTGTTTATACGTAATAATCTACTGGGATCTCTTTATCATCCACATCCATGTTTCTTAAAAATGTATTTCAAAACATTTTTAATATTTACTAGAATATGAGTTATAGTCATTTATAGCCTTTTTGACTTTTATAAGTGGGTTATAAAGGAATCTTTCGGTCATTTTCAAAACAAGGTCCTTTTTAACCTTTTCGACAGAATTAAGGCAAGAATGTTTTTTTTAACTTATACGGCGGGTGCGGCTATTTTCCGCCGTTATAAAATCTTCAAAGCTTCCCTTACAAGATTATAAGAATATTTTCAAAGAAAATGTTTTATTTTATATGGATCTTAAATGATTTCAAAATAAAAGGAGATATTTCTTTAAAAAGAATTTTGATTTTATCTATGTCAACATCCTTTGATGGATTATTTGAAGTTGATTTATTATAATACAAAACTTCTATATTGTATTTAAGGTTTTGTGATATGTTTGACTGTGGATGTGATAGTTTTATACCATTCATAGTTTATAGTGAAAGTATTGACATTTCGTATGCTAGTTTTAATATGAATGTTTATGTTATGTTTAAACCTTTTCATATGGGAATGCATTGGACTTAATATGTGACTGGTGGAGCCCGCTATAGCTCCTCGATGCATCGGTAGGTCTCATGAGACAAACTAGTGTCTTGGCACAAGGCCTTGACAAAATCTTATTTGTAGTCTTGGCACGAGGCCTTGGCTATGTGGTTATGATAGTCTGGCATTATGCATTCCAACATTATGAAAGTGGTTATTGATTTTGCATGTGATTATTGGATTAGTAGAATATCCATGTGAACAAGTAAATGGCATTATTTCATTTTACTTTTGCCATACTATGTTGAAGTTCAAGTTTAAAAGGCTTTTGTTTTATTAATTCATTGCCTTAAATGTTTATGCTTATTTTTGAATGTTCTGCTATATTGTTATCCTTACTGGGCATTTGAACTCACCCCTTTTCTATGTTTTATTTTTTCCAGGATGTGAAGATGTAAGTTATGAATGACCTGCAGGGATATTATGAGGGGATTATAGTGTGGACTGTGGAAACATTATGTTGTTGTAGTAGTTTTTCATTTTATAATGTAATGTAAAACTTATGAATATATCTAGTTTTTCCAAGGCTACTAAACCAATCAGTCTTTTGAGATTTGATCTTTCTTGTGATCATGACAATGTTATGTAATAATGCACCGACTCTGGGTAACTAGGGTCGGGGCGTTACAGTTGGTATCAGAGGATGTTTAGTACAAACCTTGGAAGCTAGATTTAGATAAACTCTGATTAGAGCATGTAGACCTAAGATGAACTTTGAGGATTAGTATAGAAGAACTTCCTAGAATTATGGTATTGTAGAGATTTTGTGAGTTTTTCGAGGAATACATCCCTGTCTGGATACGAGCAGGTAGAGGCTGCTCTGGCACAGATGTACCTAGGGGTAAAACCCGAAAACACCGCATTGAGCTAGACTCGAACGGGAACTGGTGCACGACAACGGGCATTGCTGCACTCTTGGTTACGACACTCCCGGGGGATATGCTTAGGATAACTATCATTTTATTTACAAATCATTTTGAAGGGATTATGAGTATATACTTCCTCAATGAAAACATTCTTATGATTATGGATTATATCCATAAATAGTTCAATTTATGTTAAGTGTTTTATAAGTATGGGATTATGTATTTTGATTCATAAACTGATCTAGTTTATGCCATTGTTTAGAAATGGCACCTAGTGGAAGAAATGGAAACTGTATCAATGCACGCACTCCATGTAGGGATTGCCCTCCTGCTCAAGATAATTATAGTGGGGCTGGTGATGCAACTAGTGCCGATCAGCTAATCACCATACTGGGACAACTTACTCAGGTTATGAATAATAACCTTACCCGTATGGAGCACCCTGATCCGCAGCGTGGAGGATCAATGTTAGATCGATTCATGAGGCAAAAACCACCAACGTTCAATGGGAATACAAATCCCTTAGTAGCTGAGCAATGGATATTTTCCCTGGAGAAAATATTTCAGGCTTTGGGGAGCAGTGAAAGGGAAAAAGTTATCATGGCAGTTTACCGCCTCACTGGAGATGATGATCAATGGTGGTCATTGATTCAAAATATGGAGGAAGATGATGAAGTATCAAATATGGAGTGGAGGGAGTTCAAAGATCTGTTTTTAGAAAAATACTTTCCTCGCGACCATCGAGCAGATATGGAAAGGCAATTTCTGAGTCTGAGACAAAAGGAGGATGAGAATGTGACAATGTATGAGGCTAACTTTACAAGGTTAGAGAGGTATGATGGAGATTATATTCCCAACCCAAGAAGTAAGATTGATTGTTTCTTTGATGGGTTAAAACCATTTCTCCGTCGAGCATTAGTCTCACAATCCTTTTCATCGTACGAAGACATTGTCTCATGTGCTATCAAGACCGAAAAGGAATTCTCTAAGTCTTATGACTTTAAAGCAAAGCAAGAGAAGAAGAGACCTGCTGATCAATCTGGGAATGGAAATAAGGGGAAGAAAGGAAAGGTTGAATATCCATCATGTGGTAAATGTGGGAAGAAACACCCCGGTACTTGCTTGAAGGGAATGGGAGTCTGTTACAAGTGTGGTGAAAAAGGCCACCAAGCTCATGATTGCAAGGGGAAGAAGGAAGCTACCAACGTTCAGTGCTACAATTGTAGGGAGATGGGGCATTATGCAAATGCGTGTCCAAAGAGTCAGGAGAACTTACCTCAGAAAAGGCCAAGGGATCAAGGCCATGCTTATGCTATCACTACTGCTGAGGTAGAAGCTCCAAAAGACGTGGTGGCAGGTAATTTAATGGTTTCCTAAAGTTTAGAAAATGCATTATTTGACTCTGGATCTTCGCATTGTTTCATATCTTCCCAGTTTGCTAAAAAAATTAGATATTTCCAATTTGATTTAATAAGGGAGTTGTCAGTTAAAACTCTTAAGGGAAGTATCGTTGCAACAAAGTTTTGTGAATCAGTCCCCATTAGAGCACATAAATTTTCTTTATCTGCTGATATCATCGTCATACCTATGATTGAGTTTGATATAATCCTCAGTATGGACTGGCTTTTGGACTATGATGCGAAGATTTATTGTAAGAAGAAAGAGGTTACGATTCTTGATGATAATGATAAGGAACACCTTATTTTTAGAGCATAATCGTCACCACCTAATTCTTATTTAGATCCACCCCCAGTAGCTCAACTTAATTCAATTATTGGGGAGGAAAAGAATGAAATAACTGTTGGTGAGGAAAGGAATGTTCAAATAGAGGATGTACATGTTTTGAAAGAATTTGTAGATGTATTTCTAGAAGATTAACCTGGACATCCTCCAGAACGAGAAGTTGTGTTTTCTATTGATTTGATTCCTGGATCAAGGCCTATATCGAAGACCCCTTAAAGAATGGCCACTGTAGAGTTAGTCGAACTAAAGAAACAACTAGATGAATTGAGTAATAAGGGATTTATTCGCCCTAGTGTTTCTCCATGGGGATCCCCTGTTCTTTTTTGTTAAAAAGAAAGATGAATCTATGAGGTTATGTATCGACTACAGGGAGATCAATGCTATAACGATAAAAAACAAGTATCCCCTACCTCGTATTGATGATTTGTTTGACCAACTGCATGGAGCTCAAAACTTTTCAAAGATTGACCTTCGATCTGGATACCATCAGTTGTGTGTGAAGAAGGAAGACATTCCGAAAACAGCATTTCGAACCAGGTCCGGGCATTACGAGTTTACTGTAATGCCATTTGGATTGACTAATGGACCCTCTGTATTCATGGATCTAATGAATAGAGTTTTCAAGGAGTATCTCGATGAATTTGTGGTGGTATTTATTGATGATATCTTGGTATACTCCAAAACCTACGAAGATCATGAAAATCACTTGCGCATTATCTTAAAGACTCTAAGGAGGCATGAATTATATGGGAAGTTTAGCAAGTGTGAATTCTGGCTTCAAGAGATTTCATTTCTTGGCCATATTGTCTCAAAAGATGGAATCTCTGTTGATCCTTCTAAGACCAAGGCAATCCACAAATGGCCAGCACCTACGAGTATAACTGAGGTACATAGTGTTATTGGTTTGGCAGGTTATTATCGATGTTTCGTCCAGAATTCTGCCTGACTGGCTAACCCATTAATGAAGCTCACACATAAAGGGGTTAAATTTGTTTGGACAAAAGAGTGTGAAGAATGTTTCGAAGAACTGAAGAGAATATTAGTCAATGCTCCTATATTGACTCTACCATCGGGGAATGATGGGTTCATTATTTATAGTGATGCATCGAAGAAAGGACATGGATGTGTCCTTATGCAGAATGATAGAGTTATTGCCTATGCATCATGACAGTTGAAAATTCATGAACAAAACTATCCTACTCATGATCTCGAGTTAGCAGCTGTGATCTTTGCTTTGAAGATATGGAGGCACTACCTCTATGGTAAAAAATGTGAGATTTATACTGATCACAAGAGTTTGAAGTATATTTTCTCACAAAAAGAACTCAACATGAGGCAAAGGAGATGGCTTGAATTACTCAAGGATTATTATTGTACGATACACTACCACCCAGGGAAGGCAAACAAGGTGGCAGATGCTTTGAGTAGAAAAGACCATGGAGTTTTGAACAATATGAGAATTGAAAGGGATCCAATTTTCATGGATCTAGTGAAGATGGACATGGGAATAACCAGGGAAGGTGAAACATCAATGCTTTTTCAAATGGTTGCAAAACCATCTTTACTAGAAAGGATTAAGAGTTCTCAGACCGATGATGAAGAATTCCAAAAGAAGATTAAAGCTGTGAATGATGGGAGATTGAGAGACTTTGTGTATGAAGATGGAATTTTGAAATTCGGGAAGAGACTTTGTGTTCCCAATATACCTGATCTAAAAAGGGAATTGCTGGATGATGCTCATAGTTCCAATTTCTCTATACACCCTGGGAGCACCAAAATTTATAGAGATTTGAAGGAACATTTTTGGTGGGACAACATGAAGAGGGAGATTGCTGATTTTGTGTCAAGATGTATGGTTTGTTAACAAGTGAAAGCTGGAAGGCAACAGCCTGGAGGAGTCATGCAACCTCTTCCCATACCGGAGTGGAAATGGGACAATGTTACGATGGACTTTGTCATGGGGCTACCAAAGACTCCTAGAAGGAACGATGCAATATGGGTTATTGTTGATCGTCTTACCAAGACAGCACATTTTCTTGCTATAAGAGAAGATCTACCCCTGGAACGTCTAGCAAGACTATATATTAATGAAGTTGTGAGACTTCATGGAGTACCCCTATCGATCGTTTCTGATCGTGATCCCCGTTTTACTTCAAGATTCTGGAAAAGTCTTCAGAAATCCCTGGATACTGAACTTAATTTGAGCACTGCTTACCACCCTCAGACAGACAGACAATCAGAACGGACTATTCAAACCATAGAAGACATGTTGAGATCTTGCTAACTTGACTTTTAGGGTATGTGGGATCAATATTTACCTCTGGTAGAATTTTCCTATAACAATAGCTTCCAATCGAGTATTCAGATGGCACCATATGAAGCGTTATAAGGAAATAGATGTCGTACACCAACCTGATGGGATGAAGTTGGTGAATGAAAACTTGTAGGCCCAGAACTGGTGGAGGAAACGTTGGAAAAGGTGAAAGTAATCCAAAATCACATCAAAGCAGCTCAAAGTAGGCAGAAGAGCTATGTCGATAATCGAAGGAAGGATTTGGAATTTCAAGTCGGTGATCATGTTTTTCTGAAGGTATCTCTGTGGAAGGGAGTCATACGTTTTGGTAAGAAAGGTAAATTGAGTCCCAGGTACATTGGACCTTTCGAAATTCTAGAACGAATTGGGGTTGTAGCTTACCGATTGTCAATGCCGCCAAGTCTCTCCAAAGTTCACGATGTGTTCCACGTATCTCTATTGAGGAAATACATGCCTGATCCGACGCATGTACTCACCTATGAGGAATTAGAACTGGAACCCGATCTGTCTTATTGCGAAGATCCCGTCAATATTCTTGATACGAGAGAACAAGTGCTGAGAAACCGGACGACGCGTCTGGTAAAAGTTTTGTGGAAAACCATAAGATGGAAGAGGCAACATGGGAACGTGAGGAACTTATGATGAAGAACCACCCGAGTCTTTTTATGCAGTAATACCCTAGAAATTGCGAGGACACAATTATTTGTAGGAGGGGAGAATGTAACACCCCAAGCTTCTACGGTACGCTTCTCTTTGAATAATGTGATAGCGTGTGCTGTACGCAACACCGAGTTCTAACACACCATAACTAATCAAACTAGCCGTTATGAATAGTAATACCTACTTTTTGAAATTATATATATTTTATATTTGAAAATGGACTTCATTTTTGGATTCGTAATATCGAATTTAGCCTAAGGTGAAATTTTGGTACATTTCGGATAACTTTCATATTTTGATGAATAGTGAAAATTACTAAATTTTAATTAAAAACAACTTTTTTAATCAAAATAATTAATAGTGATAAATTATGAATTTGAGTGGTTTTAAAGTATATTTAGAATATATTTTTACCATTTAATATAATTTTGGTCACTGGACATAATTTTACAATTAAACCGAACATAAACAAGTGTCAATCTTTTGATAGTTATTATCTCTTAAAAACACGCTTTTTGTTTTGACAGTGGGAATTAATTTTAAATTAATTTCTGCCACTTCTGTGTTTTGAATTTAGGAAAATGGATTCCATATTTGGAATCAGGATGTTCAAATTGTGTAAATAGGTAACTTTTATTTTTAGATATTTTGAATAATTACTGCGGTAAATATTTTATTTACCATGGTTAAGGGTAAATCCGGAAAATAAGGGTTAAAAAATAATATTATAATCATACTAAATTACCCTAAAACCTGTCTTAACACTATTGGTTGATACAGGTTCGACCATGGGCATCTTTGGGTCTATTTTGGGACCCCATGGATCCACTTGTAAGTGATAATGACACTTTATTTTAATTAAGTTAAAATGAATACAAAAATGACACAAGCATATATCTTTTAGAAAAACAATTGTTACATAGGGTTATAAATGTTGGATTTTAGATTATAAATATTCATTATAAATCTAAAAAAATTTACTACATAATTATATTTTATTTATAATTTTTACGCATTAAATAATTTATTTTATTTATGACACAATGATGATGCAGTAATTACTATAATAGTGAAAAATTAAAATAATTGATATTATAAATACCCAAATAAATATAATATGAAAATTTTAATGAATTAAACTAATTTTCTAGGATAATATGATATATTAGGATTGATTGAATTGACTTTTTTCAAAATAATCAATTTGTTATGAGTTTCACAAAAATCAACTATTGAATAGTGTCAAAATTGACATAAAAGAGTTCTTAAAACAAATATTATATTATTAATCTATATTAAATTCCTAAAAATCTAAGGTTCGGCCAAGAGACTTATATCATGATAGGTTCATCATTAATGTACCACTTGGGGGTCGCTTGGATGTATATAGTACGTTTAATAACCATATTATATAAAAATACAAAGAGACATTATAAAAGTGAAACTAATTAACTTAGAGTTAATACTTAAAGGTAAGGTTAATATAAGTACCCAAACCTGTCTAAATTCTATTGGTTGAGTGGTTTTCGACCTATCCCCACCTTAACCTTTGAATAATCAACTTTGGAGTCATTAGAAACCGAATAAGAATTTATTATAAATTAATATTTCTAGCTTTTCCAAAGGTGCCCCTCACCCCTCTTATAAAAGGGAACTCCTCCTTCTCATTTCTTAACACCTTCAAAGCCTTTTGGTTCGGCCAAACTCTGCCCAAATACTCTCCCAACATCCCTCACTACAACCTAGAGGCCTTAGTTTGATCAGAAAGCCAGCCTAAGGAGCCCTTTTGATCAAATCAAAAGGAAGAACCCGAAGAAGAGGTAATGATTTCACCACCTGTAACATCCCATGTAAGTAATGAATAATAGATATTTTTATCTATGTCTATTAATGATTAAGATAGTGTTATAGAGGCTTAAAATGAAAATAAATACAATCTTATGCATGGAATACACTAATATTCTTAAAAGATTGTTTTACTGCCTTTTGATGGCAAACCATTTTTATATCTATATTTTGACAATTTTATAAACTATGTTTGTCAAAATAAACTTATTCTTTATGATTGGGACATAAAAATTTACCTTGTGTGAATTTTTTGTATTTTTCTGACAATATTCATTTTTTAATGAATAGGGAAAAATACTGCATTTTACATCAAAACTGTTTTTTAATCTAATTTATTTATATAATTATATTATGTTTTGAATTGGTTTTGAAGTTAAATTAGAATATATATTTACCATTTTATCCAATGGTGGTCATTGGAATCAATTTCACTTTGAAATTAGACTTAAACTGGTGTCAATCTTTTGATACTTATTGTTTTGTAAAAACGCGCTATTTGCTCTGGAAGCGGGAATTAATTATTAAATTAATTAATGTGACTTATATGATTTGAATTTTGAAAAATAGACTTCATTTTTGAATTCGTAATATCAAATATAGCTTAGGGTGAATTTTTGGTAATTTTCTGAAAAACTTCAATTTTTGATGAATAGTGAAACCACTAAGTGGTAATCAAGCAAACTGATTTTTCAGTTAAATGAAAGTTTACCACTAATGTGTACTGAATTTTGAAAATCCGACATACATGGTTGTCATTAAGAAGTAAAATGTGGATCAATGAGATTATAATAATTTTTTGGTGAATAGTAACTTATTAAGTTCTTAATCACGATTAGTGGTAATTAGGGTAGTTTAATGTATAAATAATACTTTAATAAAATTAAATGACCTAGACACATGTCCCAACCTCATTGGTTGTGTCATTGCCGACCATGACATGCCATGGGTCAACTTGGGGACCCCATGGATCCACTTTTGTTGGGAAATGACATAAATTACTTTTTATTTAATGTTAAAGTGAAAATGACACAAACATAATATGTTTTACAAAAACAATTTTTAAGTGGGGTTATACAAGTAAAGATTTTTATTATAAATAGTAATTGGAAAGCTAAAATTATTTCCTACATCATAGTATTTTTTTTATGATTTTTAGACATTAAATAAATTAAAGTATTTATGACATAATAATGATGCAGCGATGAAATCATTATTTGACGATTTAAATAAAATGGAAAGATAATGTAAAAACTATAAACTACACATGTCCAAAACCAATTGGATGAGTGGATTTAGAACCCTTATCAACTTATCCACGAATTATATCATTGTGGGACCTTTTTAAACCGAAACACATTTTCAAATAATGTAATGTTTCTTTACTTTCCAAAAGTGCCCCTCCTCTCCTCTTATAAATGGCCCCCACCTCTACCTCATTTCTCACACTCTTCAAGCCTTTGGATCGGCCAAATCCTGCCCATTTACTCTCTCCACATCCCTCTCCTCATCCTATAGGATTCCCTTTGGGCAGAATCCTTTCAAAGGAAGCCTTTAGGATCAAATCAAAAGGAGTTACACTTTTTAAGGTAATTCATTCTCTCATGTTCATTTGTTTTATTTTGCTTCTCCAACCCCCTAAACTCTTTTTATTTAATTCTTTTGTAACAACACCAGTATCTTAAATATACTAGGATGTTGTCATAATATTTATTTGAGCTACACTCTCACACAACTACATCAAATGGTTAAAGAACATACGGTTTCCGTGAATGGCGAAATTATGCCTCCCGAAACGATGATTGTTCAATACTCATTTAACACCTTCAAAGGTGGCCATTATGATGTCACTATTTTTATATATGATATATAGTATGTTTATGTTTTCCTTAAGCTTCTGTTTTTTTCATTTTGGGCATACCATTATGGCTTCCATTATGGGTAAACACGATATCTTCATTTTAGGAAGTGCGGACTACCGCCCCCTCAAAGTGATTTGATTCGTTAAATACCATATGTGGGACATATAAAGGATGGAACTATGATATTATATATGATATTATACTGTAATTATAATATACCTTTATATAATTATGATTCCATTCTATAAAATATGAAATAGAAATGGATGTAGCGTTCATGCGTACGTACGGGTTACCGTCTCCATGAACGGTGCATTTCATTTCTTACCTCTAAATGATTATGTAATATTATAAATGCATGTATGTACTGGATATATATGACATATATGATATCTACATCATGAATATCATTCTGGATATAACGAACCTTTGACCAAATTAACAACATGTAAGTGTAAGAAGTCTATTTTTGACTTAAGAACCAAATACCGACAAAATGAACATTATTAACTTAACTGATTACATGATGCTCATAACATGGTATAAAAGGAATAATGAAATTGAAAAAGATTCATAAGCAAGTAGAGATTAACTCAAGTTTATTATTCAGGAGATTAATGAACGGTTGGGTCAAGTCGGATACGAGGTATGGGACATCGTCTGAATCTCCTTTCGTTGAGGCATATTTTATTTTATACACAACTTTCTTTTATACGGTGTATAAACCCCTTTTAATTTTACGTTTATTCAAAAGGAATCTTTTTTATACGAAGCGTTTACTAAACGACAAAAGGGAATGTTTTTGTCGTACGTATGCGGCGACAACAACTTCTCCGCCGTCATGACCGTTATTTGAGTTTCGGCTTCCTCTACAAGCCATACCTTTTTTTAAGAAAAATAAACACCATGTTTTACTTTTCTTTTATTTTGGTATTGAAAATGGTTTTCATAATGTTTTTATATGAATGTGTTTTATTGATATCTCGTGATTGAAATGTGGAAATTTTATGTTTCCTTTATGCATGTTTTATGTGATATGATTATGTTATGGTTCTTGGGCATTATTATGAAGACGGGTGGTTCCGTGATAAACTAAGGGCGGGTGAGACCGTTATAGCTCTCCAATGCATTGGGTAATGCGAAGGAGTGAAACGTTAAGGTTTCTCCGAAGAGATTTTAGGGATTATACTGTGATGGGTATTCCAAACGTAACCAAGAGGGTTACTCCCTACGTAAGAATGTTATGAATGCCTCAAGTTACCTTTACGTATTATGATTTCTATGATTTATTCATGATTTTATGAGGTATGTTAAAGTGCCTATTTTTTATGGGTAAAGTATGATTTCATTCTTATGTATATATGAACTCATGTTTCCTTTCCATGTTTTTTTTATAACCCATACTGAGTTTTTATGCTCATCCCAAGTTTTTGAAATTTTTTTCACAGGTCAAGGGAAAGGTACATGATAAGATGATAGAGTCAAGGATGTGTCAAGAAATAATCCATGTTTTATTTTAAATGTGTTTCCATTGATGGGAATGAAGAATACTATCTTTATGTAACCACTTTGTTTATATGTGGAATGTAATGCAAGTTTTATGATCTAATTCTCTAAAACTCTAAACCCGAAAAGATCCTCAATTAGTAATCTTGTAATAACTCAAGATTAAGTAAGGTTTAAGGCTGGGGCCTTATAGTTGGTATCAGAGGTCGGTTTAGATAACTTTAGGAGTTAGAATTCTATTGAATTATTATCCAAAAATATATTTTTTTTTCGAAATGATATAGCATTTAAAGATTACCATGTTGCTTCATCTAAGACATGTTTGTTCAGAATGGTTTTCCGCAGAGGAAACAGGGAAGCAGTGCTAGGAAGGCATACAGAAGGAAATAACCTTCCGAATCAGCATCCTGGGATGGTCGGAATTGGAACTGAACAGTTTGTTGTAGTGATGTCACAGTTGACTCAAGCGATAAATGGCGGTGGTATCCATGCACGAGATCAGCCAGATCAACCGCAGCGGAACATGTCAGTGGTGGAACATTTCATGAGGCAACATCCACCATCATTCAGAGGATCATCTGACCCTGTGCTAGCTGAAGGGTGGATTAAAGCACTGGAGAAGATTTTTGATTTCATGGGGTGTTCAGACAATCAAAAGGTTAGTCTTTCTATTTACCGTTTGGAGGGTGAAGCAGATCAGTGGTGGTCTATGGATAAGAATATCAGGGACGCCGATGAGATTTATGCTCTTGACTGGGATGAATTCAAAGGTATGTTTATTGAGAAGTATTTTCCTAAGGCTGTTCGACATAGGATGGAAAAGAAATTCTTGGAATTGAGGCAAGAGGAAGACTCAGTGGCTGCCTATGAAGAAAGGTTCACTCGATTGGCAAGGTATGCTCCAAATTTTATCCGAGACCTTGATAGTAAAATCAATCATTTTTACTCAGGATTAAAGCCAAAATATCGAAGGGCATTAGCTTCTCGTGAGTTTAAAAGTTATGAAAAGCTTTTTCGATGTGCTGAGAAGGTGGAAATGGAGTTTGCCGATGACCAAGTGTTCTATAACAACGAGCATAAGAAGAGACCGAGGTGGCAGGAGAAAGGTAAGAATTCTTCCAAAAAGTCTGATGGTAAGAAAACTAAGTTTCCAGTTTGTGATAAATGTGGCAAAAGGCATGCTGGGGAATGTCTTCTGAATTCTGGAAAGTGCTACCGATGTGGTAAGATGGGACATAAGGCTCGTGATTGCACTGAAAAGGATCAAGGTGAAGGTAAGACCAAATTTGATTTACAGTTAGTGAAATGTTATAAGTGCAATGAGATGGGTCACTATGCAAACGAGTGTCCGGCAAAGAGCTTGAGTGATGGGAAGCAGTTAGACTACAAGCAGAAAGGGGTGGTGAAATCCTTTGCAACTACTTCAGCAGATGTTGGGCCATCAAATGAAGTTGTATCGGGTACTTTGTTTGTTTTTTCAGATTATGCCAGTGTGTTGTTTGATTCGGGGTCTACGCATTCTTTCATCTCTGAAACCTTTTCTAGTAAAATGGGAATACCATCTCAAGAAATGACTCCTGAACTTTTGGTAAAAACACCTGGGGGAAATGTTGAGGCAAAAAGAATTTATAAGAATCTTTTTATCCTTATCTGTGGAAAGAACCTACATGAAAACCTTATTGTTCTACCTCTAGTAGAGTTTGATGTTATCCTGGGTATGGATTGGCTCTCTATTTACCATGCTAAGATTGACTGTAGAGCTAAAGAAGTTACTTTTCAGAAAGACTTTCAGTTTGTTTACAAGAATGAACCCTTACTGTTGATAACATATCAAGAGGCCGAGAAACTTGTAAAAGATGGAAATGAATGTTACCTTGCACACGTCGTTGAAAATAAAGGAACTGTTCAGATTAATGATGTGCCAGTGGTAAATGAGTATCCTGATGTTTTTTCTGATGAGTTGCCTGGAATAATACCAGATCGGGAAGTTGAGTTTACTGTTGACTTATTTCCTGATGCTAAGCCAATTTCAAAACCCCCTTATCGAATGACACAAATTGAACTTTTAGAGTTGAAGGAGCAATTCCAAGATTTATTAGAGAAAGGTTTCATTAGACCTATCACATCACCATGGGGTGCTCCTGTTTTATTTGTTAAAAAGAAAGATGGTTCTATGAGACTTTGCATTGATTATAGAGCCTTGAAAAATATCACTGTTAAGAACAAATATCCTTTGCCTCATATCGATGATTTGTTTGATCAGCTCCAGGGAGGTCAGTTTTTTTCAAAGATTGACTTGAGATCGGGGTACCATCAGCTGAAGGTAAAGGAGGAAGATATTCCGAAGACCGCGTTCCGTACGAGATATGGCCATTATGAATTTGTAGTAATGCCTTTTGGGCTAACCAATTCACCTGCTGTATTCATGGACTTAATGAATAGAATTTTCCATGAGTTCTTGGATAAGTTTGTGGTGGTTTTCATTGATGATATTTTGGTGTTTTCTAAAAGTAAAGAGGAGCATGAAAAACATTTAAGGGTTATCTTGCAAACCTTAAAAGAAAATAAACTGTATGGGAAATTCAGAAAGTGTGAGTTTTGGTTGCAACAAATTTCTTTCCTTGGTCACATTGTTTCTAAAGATGGAATAACTGTTGATCCTGCAAAAACAAAACTTGTGGAAGAATGGGCAAGACCCACAAATGTAACCGAGATTCGTAGCTTCCTTGGTTTGGTGGGCTATTACCGAAGGTTTGTTAGAAATTTTTCACGGTTATCTAGTCCAATGACTAAGCTAACTCTGAAGGGTGTTAAATTTATCTGGACAAAAGAATGTGATGATTGTTTTCAGGAATTGAAAAGAAGATTGGTGAATGCTCCAGTTTTGGCACTACCTTCCAGGAATGGAGAGTTTGTTATATACAGTGATTCTTCATTGAAAGGACTTGGTTGCGTCCTAATGCAGAATGATCAGGTAATTGCTTATGCTTCATGACAGTTGAAAACTCATGAGGTAAATTACCCTACACATGATTTGGAACTAGCTGTTGTTGTTTTTGCTTTAAAAATTTGGAGGCATCATTTGTATGGAGTAAAGTGTGAAATATATACCTATCACAAAAGTTTAAAGTATATATTCACTCAGAAAGAGTTAAACATGAGACAAAGGAGATGGCTGGAATTAATCAAGGATTATGATTGTATAATTCATTACCATCCGGGAAAAGAAAATAAAGTGGCTGATGCTTTGAGTCGAAAAAAGTAATGCTTCATTAGCAATGTTGCGTTTGGAACGTGATCCTTTGGTCAAGGATTTAATGAACTTTTGCATAGAAGTTGTTGGTGCAGGAAGTCCTTCTGTTTTGTTTCAGGTATCAGTGATATCTTCTCTATCAGATAGAATCAAGCAAGCACAGAAGCAAGACAGTGAGTTGCAGAAAAAGGTAGAGCTGGTTTAGAAAGGTAAGTTTCCTGAATTCAACATTGATAATGATTGTGTTTTGAGATTTGGGAAGAGATTGTGTGTGCCCTGTGATTCACAGTTGAAGAGAGATTTGTTATGTGAAGCTCATAGTTCTCCGTTTTCAGTTCATCCAGGCAGTACTAAGATGTATAGAGATCTGCGGGAGTATTACTAGTGGGATGGAATGAAAAGAGATATTGCTGATTTTACTGTGAAGTGTTTGACTTGTCAGCAGGTTAAAGTAGAGCGGCAGTTACTGAAAGGGATGCTTCAGCCTTTACCAGTGCCAGAGTGGAAATGGGAGAATATATCCATGGACTTTGTTGTTGGATTACCGAAGACATCTCGAGGTAATAATGCAATCTGGGTTATTGTTGATCGCTTGACCAAATCTGCTCATTTCCTTTCTATATGAGATACTTTCTCTCTTGATCAACTTTCCCGTTTGTATCTTAAAGAGATAGTCAGGTTACATGGAGTTCCTCTCCATTGTATCGGATCGTGATCCCAGGTTTACTTCTAACTTCTGGAAAGTCCTTCAGAAGTCGTTGGGTACTGAATTAAATTTTAGTACAGCTTTTCATCCTCAATTAGATGGGAAGTCAGAATGAACAATTCAGACATTGGAGGATACGCTACGAGCTTGTTCTATGGATTATCAGGGAAGTTGGGACCAACATCTTTCTTTGGTTGAATTTTCTTATAATAACATTTTTCATTCCAGTATACATATGGCACCATTTCAGGCATTATATGTGAAGCGGTGTCGAACTCCAGCTTTCTGGGATGAAGTGGGTGAAAGGAAGTTGATGGGACCAGAATTGGTAGAAGAGATGGCAGAAAAAGTTCAGCTGATTTAGAAACACATGAGAACAGCTCAGAGCAGGCAGAAGAGTTATGCGGATAACCGGAGGAAGGATCTATCTTTCGAGGTAGGTGATCATGTTTTTCTCAAGGTTTCTCCTTGGAAATGTGTGATGAGATTTGGAAAGAAAGGAAAGTTGAGTCCAAGGTTCATTGGACCATACGAAATTCTGGAGAGAGTTGGATCAGTTGCATACCGAGGGGCTTTACCTCCGAGTTTATCTCAGGAACACAATGTTTTTCACATTTCGATGTTGAGAAAGTATATGCCAGATCCATCTCATGTTTTGAGCCCAGAGGTAGTTCAGCTGGAAGAGAACCTATATTATGAGGAACAACCGGTCCAGATTCTTGACCACAGGGAGAAAGTGTTACGGAATAAGGTGATTAAGCAGGTAAAGGTTTTGTGGAAAAACCACATGAATGAAGAGGCAACATGGGAATCTGAAAATGCAATAAGGGATAAGTACCCCCATTTATTCGATAAGTAAATAAATTGCGGGGACACAATTTTCTAAAGGGGGGAAGGATGTAACATCCCAAGTAAGTAATTAATAATAGATATTTTTATCTATGTCTTTTAATGATTAAGATAGTGTTATAGAGGCTTAAAATGAAAATAAATACAATCTTATGCATGGAATACACTAATATTCTTAAAAGATTGTTTTACTGCCTTTTGATGGCAAACCATTTTTGAATCTATATTTTGAAAATTTTATAAACTATGTTTGTCAAAATAAACTTATTATTTATGATTGGGACATCAAAATTTACCTTGTGTTAATTTTTGGTATTTTTATGACAATATTCATTTTTTAATGAATAGTGAAAAATACTGCATTTTACATCAAAACTATTTTTTAATCTAATTTATTTATATTATTAGATTATGTTTTGAATTGGTTTTAAAGTTAAATTAGAATATATTTTTACCATTTTATCCAATGGTGGTCATTGGAATCAATTTCACTTTGAAATTAGACTTAAACTAGGGTCAATCTTTTGATACTTATTGTTTTGTAAAAACACGCTATTTGCTCTGGCAGCAGGAATTAATTATTAAATTAATTAATGTGACTTATATGATTTGAATTTTTTAAAATAGACTACATTTTTGAATTCGGAATATCAAATATAGCTTAGGGTGAATTTTTGGTAATTTTCTGAAAAACTTCAATTTTTGATGAATAGTGAAACCACTAAGTGGTAATCAAGCAAACTGATTTTTTAGTTAAATGAAAGTTTACCACTAATGTGTACTGAATTTTGAAAATCCGACATACATGGTTGTCATTAAGAAGTAAAATGTGGATCAGTGAGATTATAATATTTTTTTGGTGAATAGTAACTTATTAAGTTCTTAATCACGATTAGTGGTAATTAGGGTAGTTTAAGGTATAAATAATACTTTAATAAAATGAAATGACCTAGTCACATGTCCCAACCTCATTGGTTGTGTCATGGCCGACCATGAAATTCCATTGGTCAACTTGGGGACCCCATGGATCCACTTTTGTTGGGAAATGACATAAATTACTTTTTATATAATGTTAAAGTGAAAATGACACAAACATAATATGTTTTACGAAAACAATTTTTAAGTGGGGTGATACAAGTCCAAATTTTGATTATAAATAGTCATTGGAAATATAAAAAGATTTCCTACATCATAGTATTTTTTTTTATGATTTGTAGACATTAAATAAATTAAAGTATTTATGACATAATAATGATGCAGCGATGACATCATTATTTGACGATTTAAATAAAATGGAAAGATAATGTAAAATCTATGAACTACACATTTCCAAAACCAATTGGATGAGTGGATTTCGAACCCTTATCACCTTATCCACGAATTATATCAATGTGGGACCTTTTGAAACCGAAACACATTTTCAAATAAAGTAATGTTTCATTACTTTCCAAAAGTGCCCCTCCTCTCCTCTTATAAAAGGCCCCCACCTCTACCTCATTTCACACACTCTTCAAGCCTTTGGCTCGGCCAAACCCTGCCCATTTACTCTCTCCACATCCCTCCCCTCATCCTATAGGATTCCCTTTGGGAATAATCCTTTCAAAGGAAGCCTTTAGGCTCAAATCAAAAGGAGTTACACTTTTTAAGGTAATTCATTCTCTCATGTTCATTTATTTTATTTTTCTTCTCCAACCCCCTAAACTCGTTTTATTTAATTCTTTTGTAACAAAACTAGTATCTTCAATATACTAGGATGTTTTTATAAGATTTATTTGAGCTACACTCTCACACAACTACATTAAATGGTTAAAGAACATACGGTTTCCGTGGATGGCGAAATTCTGCCTCCCGAAACGATGATTGTTCAATACTCATTTAACACCTTCAAAGGTGGCCATTATGATGTAACTATTTTTATATATGATATATAGTGTGTTTTTGTTTTCCTTAAGCTTCTGTTTTTTTTCATTTTGGGCATACCTTTATGGTTTCCATTATGGGTAAACACGATATCTTCATTTTAGGAAGTGCGGACTACCGCCCCCTCAAAGTGATTTGATTCGTTAAATACCATATGTGGGACATATAAAGGATGGAACTATGATATTATATATGATATTATACTGGAATTATAATATACCTTTATATCATTATGATTCCATTCTATAAAATATGAAATAGAAATGGATGTAGCGTTCATGCGTACGTACGGCTTACCGTCTCCATGAACGGTGCATTTCATTCCTTACCTCAAAATGATTATGTAATATTATAAATGCATGTATGTACTGGATATATATGACATATATGATATCTACATCATGAATACCATTCTGGATATAACGGATCTTTGACCAAATTAACAACATGTAAGTGTAATAATTCTATTTTTGACTTAAGAACCAAATACCGACAAAATGAACATTATTAACTTAACTGATTACATGATGCTCATAACATGGTATAAAAGGAATAATGAACTTGAAAAAGATTCATAATCAAGTAGAGATTAACTCAAGTTTATTATTCAAGAGATTAAAGAACGGTCGGGTCAAGTTGGATACGAGGTATGGGACTTCGTCTCAATCTCCTTTCATTGAGGCATATTTTATTTTATACACAACTTTCTTTTATACGGTGTATAAACCCCTTTGACTTTTACGTTTATTCAAAAGGAATCTTTTTTATACGAAGTGTTTACTAAACGACAAAAGGGAATGTTTTTGTCGTACGTATGCGGCGACAACGACTTCTCCGCCGTCATGACCGTTATTTGAGTTTCGGCTTCCTCTACAAGCCATACCTTTTTTTAAGAAAAATAAACACCATGTTTTACTTTTCTTTTATTTTGGTATTGAAAATGGTTTTCATAATGTTTTTATATCAATGTGTTTTATTGATATCTCGTGATTGAAATGTGGAAATTTTATGTTTCCATTATGCATGTTTTATGTGATATGATTATGTTATGGTTCTTGGGCATTATTATGAAGACGGGTGGTTCCGTGATAAACTAAGGGCGGGTGAGCCCGTTATAGCTCTCCAATGCATTGGGTAACGCGAAGGAGTGAAACGTTAAGGTTTCTCCGAAGTGATTTTAGGGAATATACTGTGATGGGTATTCCAAACGTAACCAAGAGGGTTACTCCCTACGTAAGAATGTAATGAATGCCTCAAGTTACCTTTACGTATTATGATTTCTATGATTTATTCATGATTTTATGAGGTATGTTAAAGTGCCTATGTTTTATGGGTAAAGTATGATTTCATTCTTATGTATATATGAACTCATGCTTCCTTTCCATGTTTTTTTTATAACCCATACTGAGTTTTTATGCTCATCCCAAGTTTTTGAAATGTTTTTCACAGGTCAAGGGAAAGGTACATGATAAGATGATAGAGTCAAGGATGTGTTAAGAAATAATCCATGTTTTATTTTAAATGTGTTTCCATTGATGGGAATGAAGAATACTATCTTTATGTAACCACTTTGTTTATATGTGGAATGTAATGCAAGTTTTATGATCTAATTCTCTAAAACTATAAACCCGAAAAGATCCTCAATGTGTAATCTTGTAATAACTCAAGATTAAGTAAGGTTTAAGGCTGGGGCCTTATACCACCCTTCTCCAAGTTCATTTCTTCTTCCACTTCTTCTTC
Source organism: Viscum album (assembly GCA_963277665.1). Taxonomy (NCBI): domain Eukaryota; kingdom Viridiplantae; phylum Streptophyta; class Magnoliopsida; order Santalales; family Viscaceae; genus Viscum; species Viscum album. The sequence goes on from OY728166.1 coordinate 604,053,373, forward strand.
CTTTGTTCTTACCATTCTAAAATAATAACTCCAGTATCTCACATATACTGTGATGTTATTATAAATATGGTACAACCATATTCAGTATTCTATCCACCCTTTGAATAACATGTCACCATACGTGCGTACGTACGGCTTACCATCTCCACGTCGTGGTGTAATTGTTATTAAATATAATATTATTTGGATGGGTATAATAATGATGTGTAACTCATGTAAATAATAAATATAACATGTTAATGATTCTGTATATATGATATACCATCCATTTATATATTATTTTAATATCAAAAGAATGATATTGTCACTCGTCCGTACGTACGGACTACCGTCTCCACGAACGCGATGAGATTCATTCTCCATCGTATCCATTCAAGTATAATTATCATTTGATGATTTAAAAATGATGTTTAAGGACTAGATATCATTCTAGATATGAATAAGAAACAACAACCATGGCTTATGTAACAAAACATATAAAAGAAAATGAGTAAGTTAACTCCCGAAACGACGATAATTCTAAGATATTATTAACAAATCAATGTTAAAAGATCATATATGATATATATGATTCTTGTATAATTTAATAACAACTATTTCACCATTATACAGGAGGTTAAACTACCCCAACCAAGGAAAAGTACAAGGTAAGGGTTTACTTTACAACCTCTTCATTATCCAAGGTTGTTTATACGTAATAATCTACTGGGATCTCTTTATCATCCACATCCATGTTTCTTAAAAATGTATTTCAAAACATTTTTATTATTTACTAGAATATGAGTTAAATTCATTTATACCCTTTTTGACTTTATAAGTGGGTTATAAAGGAATCTTTCGGTCGTTTTCAAAACAAGGTCCTTTTTAACCTTTTCGACAGAATTAAGGCAAGAATGTTTTTTTTAACATATACGGCGGGTGCGGCTATTTTCCGCCGTTATAAAATCTTCAAAACTTCCCTTAAAAGATTATAAGAATATTTTCAATGAAAATGTTTTATTTTATATGGATCTTAAATGATTTCAAAATAAAAGGAGATATTTCTTTAAAATGAATTTTGATTTTATCTATGTCAACATCCTTTGATGGATTATTTGAAGTTGATTTATTATGATACAAAACTTCTATATTGTATTGAAGGTTTTGTGATATGTTTGACTGTGGATGTGCTAGTTTTATAACATTCATAGTTTATAGTGAAAGTATTGACATTTCGTATGCTAGTTTTAATACGAATGTTTATGTTATGTTTAAACCTTTTCATATGGGAATGCATTGGACTTAATATGTGACGGGTGGAGCCCGTTATAGCTCCTCGATGCATAGGTAGGTCTCATGAGACAAACTAGTGTCTTGGCACAAGGCCTTGACAAAATCTTATTTGTAGTCTTGGCACGAGGCCTTGGCTATGTGGTTATGATAGTCTGTCATTATGCATTCCAACATTATGAAAGTGGTTATTGATTTTTCATGTGATTATTCGATTAGTAGAATATCCATGTGAACAAGTAAATGGCATTATTTCATTTTACTTTTTCCATACTATGTTGAAGTTCAAGTTTAAAAGGCTTTTGTTTTAGTAATTCATTTCCTTAAATGTTTATGCTTATTTTTGAATGTTCTGCTATATTGTTATCCTTACTGGGCATTTGAGCTCACCCCTTTTCTATGTTTTACTTTTCCCAGGATGTGAAGATGTAAGCTATGAATGACTTGTAGGGATATTATGAGGGGATTATAGTGTGGACTGTGGAAACATTATGTTGATGTAGTAGTTTTTCATTTTATAATGTAATGTAAAACTTATGAATATATCTAGTGTTTACAAGGCTACTAAACCAATCGGTCTTTCGAGATTTGATCTTTCTTGTGATCATGCCAATGTTATGTAATAATGCACCGACTCTGGGTAACTAGGGTCGGGGCGTTACATATTTAGTATTTATTGACCGATTTTGATGTTTTAGGGTTTCTTTACCAGTGTTTCCTTTTTATTGGATGATTTTTTATAGTACCATTCCCCAAAGAAGACATATAATCATAATTTACGATGGAAATTATAATGAACCCCATCAAGAGAGCACTACAATTTACCCGAGCCTAATAGTGGAAGTAGTTTGTGTGGTCCAAGCTCAATTCCAAGGAGAAACACCTATTTCAATTGAGGATCATGTATTATATCTTTAGTGAGATAATTACCTATAATGGTCCCCTTATATTCTCCATCATAGATCACCATCTTTCTAGGAAACTAATGATCTTCATGAAGTAGATTATTTGTTGAAAAACATTGAAAGAATCACTGATCTTTTGAAGATGATATATACCATTAAGGTGATTTGTTTCATCATTAACCATGATTTACCTAGAATGATATAAATAATTACTATATTTTCTGAAAATAATAATGAGAACATTGTGTTTAATGAAATCAGGAAACTTTTTATGGAGAAATTCGATCGAAAGTTGATTTTTCCAGCTATACCCATTGATTTTATCAACCATCACCAATATGATTGCTCAACACTCATTTCAAAAATATATCTATGGGACATTCTTAGTTTTCACCTAAGGTAGTATTGAATTAGAAGAATAATCCATAGAGCATAAAAATGGGTATTTAATCAAATATGTGATCTCATGTGATTATGTTAAATCAGAACTATCATCATGATGTCTCAAATAATGAATTGATTGTAAAAACATTCATACCTAGCATTTCATGTTTGACTGGGGTCCTCTTACTCCAACAATAGCATTAATATCCCTATTAAATGTAATAGATAGAGGAATGTACCTAATAGTGGAAATAGTGATATTTTTTTCATGAAAAAACCTTTCTACATATCATCTATAGTGTCTAGTAGTTGTATACTGATATTTTTCTAACTTGAAATTTTTTCACTCGAATAATTAATTTATAGGTGGACGAGTGATCTATATCTTAATTGTTAATTAAAGACAGTAAATTTTTTTTTATGTTTGTAAGAATTCGTTTAAGGGTACGGGCTCGTTATTAATAAGATGATTCAAAGATTATTAATATTCTATTAAAACAACGGGGTTCCTTCCATAATAATACATAATAAATAATATTCATGTAGTGGTTTAGTCTCTATTGGGAGATGATGTTGGTGTTGTGAGAGTGAAGTATAAGTTTACTATTTCTTCATCTTTAATGTCTATTTTCATTCATACTAATGCATATCATTTTTAATCTATGCCTACCCTAGGGACCTTTAAAACAATCCAACAGAGCACATCCCCTTTGTGATGGATGATGGAATGTCTCTCGAGTTGTAGGGAAATAAGTAAATATGACACCCCCAAATATTTCATCTATATTTAATTTCAATATCATTTGGGAATTTATTGTTCGTGATTTGAATTAATTAAATATGATTTTCAAATTTGATTGGTTTGTGGGTTCAATATCAAATTGAATATTATAATCAACCATTGTCCCCCAATAACCTTGATTGGGAGTTTCATGTTTTTTAGGGTGAATGAGTCCTGGGATTAAATACTTTTGAATTTCCAAACGTTTTTTAATCAAACATTTGTAGTATTAATTCATGTTATGAGGTGTATTTCTATGTTGGTTCCATGTCATGTACTCATCTAGTATCTATTTCATCATAAAATATGGAATGTGATGATATAAATGAATGAAAGGACTTGTGGGATGATATGATGTCCAATGTCATTATTTGGCCTAGTATTTCACCTTAGGTTGTTATAGTTATTTGTTCATAGTAGACCGATGGATGCATTCTCTTTTGTGATGCCAACTCGAAGCTCAGTTGGGATATGATCAAAAAAATATTCCATTACCATGAACTATTTATTTTATTGATCAACTAAAATAGGTTAAGTGGTTCTCAAATATTGATCTTTATGCATGCTACTAATGTCTCAGAATCAAGGAATCTAATATCTCTAAAAATACTTTTAGGAAGATGCATATACACTTATAGTAACATTTATTCAATTGTATCTTACCATTTATTCTTCTATTATTATGTATTTGATGAAAATTATTTTCCAATAGAATATATACACATTGATTTTGGAATTTATATATTACATCTCTGATGAATTCAGCAATTATTAGGAATTTTTACTTAATTTTCTAGTATTTTTAAGAATATTTAGAAATAACCAAATATATTCATATCATTACCTTCACGATTTGGGAGGCGGTGATCTTGAGGCTCCTGGTCACAAGTCATTCCATATTGGATGGTGATAAAATGGTGAAATATAACGTTTTATGTAAGGAAAAATGAGATGACTTTTAGATTTGGTTCTTCATGTGATTTACATGGTATTATCACCATCTTAAAAAATATTTTTTATTTCGGATTTCACAATAACTGTTACTACTTGAAACAGAGGGAAGATAATATTTTATTTCAAATTATAATATTTGTCAATGATTTTAAGCACCATTTGACATTGTAAGAATTGATAAATCTTATAGTGGATGGAATGTTCTTTGTAGACTTTTATAAGGATTTCGGTATGGGATTTAAGTATTTAAACAACATTTCCATATTGTGGTAGGTTTTAGTTACCATCATATTCAACCAATATTGAATATCTATGCCACACAAGATCTCAAACTCATTGTAGTGATGTACCATATTATAAAAAACATAATTATATCGTCATAGATAGTTTTAACATTTACATTGATCACAAGTGAATGGACAATAATATTTAATAGAATTAAATGAGTATCTTATATATTTGATCGGTACATAATATATGATCTTATAAATATTAAAATTCATAAACTTATAGCAAGGTGAACATTTTTTTATTCTCATAGATGCAAGATTCCTTCCTAGTTCCTGAAAAAAAATAAGTAATTTCGTAGTTTGGGACGATATCATCGAGGAAATTATAGTTTGTTTTTAGATGGAATCCACTCTTTGTGAGATGATTCTATATGAGGAATTTAATGATTATGAGTTAAAATGTATCTAAAATTCATTATATAGTGGGGAGATATATAGAGAATAATTTATATCTATAGAGGTAAACCTTTTCACAAATAAATTTTATTTCTTTATGTGTCATATGATGAATTCTATGTTTCTGGATTTTCATCATTCATTGTGGGTAGTTCTCCCATTAATGATGAAAATTTTAAATGATTTATTATTTTGTTTCCGGTATAAACGTATGAGACATGATATTTTATACATTTTTCCTACTCTTATAAATGTAAATTGAACTTGGATAAGAATCAAAAGAACTTGGGATTGCTCTAACCGCTTAAATTGATGACATGAACATGAGGTGATGCATCATTTGAATTATTCTCATCCCCTGCAAAATTTGTGGATTTCAATTGGTTATTTTGACCATTCCAATTATAAATCATTAAGGATCTTTGTTATGATTTTTGTATTGATTCTCTTTCGATATGTGTAACCATAATTGGATTTGGAATTATAACCTCAATACATATCTCTCCATATTTTAGATGTTTTTATAATTATGAAATTGATTGATAATTATCATGATGTTTCATTTTTTATCTATGATTCCCTCATTATTGATTATATCCCTTCATTTCCCTCTGATGGTGAATCTATTATTCATTGTTTCATGAATACATGTTATGAGGTTGGTTGTATTCACACAGAAATTCTATAAATTGAAACCATTTTTATTAGTTAACTATAAATTTATTTCTAATTTATTTTAAAATCATTTAAGTGATATCTCTAATTGATTATTTCATAATGTCATGGGGACTAAATTGAACCCCTTTACATATGGATTATGAGATAAAAAATATATATGAAAAATATGATATTGAGTTGGAATTAATGATTTGAAAAATAAAATTGATGTTGATTCTTGTAAATTTTGGTATAATATGTTTTATGAATTTTAAATGAATTATTTTTTAAGGAATGAGTTTTTATAAAAAAATTCAACTATTTTTTCAAATATAATGGTATATTTTAACCATGAATTAGCTCTACATGGATGATTAATGAGGAAACTATTGTTGGGGTAATTATTTTCAACTTGATTGATTTTTTTAATGATCAAGGGAGCTTGGGAAGATAGGCGGGAAGTCCTAGTTGACTATATTAGAAATGTACTAGTTTTACCTAGAAAAGGGTTGATAATGTTCATGATTTTAAACTTGATGAGGGTATGAATATCATTCATTAGGGTGGACTCCATCCCCCTACACCTGGGATCAAGGGTACTGTAAAAAATGGATCCATTGTTTATATATATATATATATATGAGGATCCTTGATACTTGAAATAACTATCTGTGGGTCTTAGAACCAAAGTTCTATGTTTTTAAATTAATAAAAATAACTATTATGATTGAAATAATTATACATGCCTCTATTGATAGAAATTATTTTTTCCCTAGATTATAAATTACATTCAAATGATTTCTATTGAATCATTTATTATCAATTGCCAAAAACATTCCATTCCCAATTATATTGAAATTAAAATTATGTTATATATTTCTTATAGAATTCCTATGAAATTGATTTGTGGGATATTATTGGTCTATTTTTATCACATATTACATTTTAATTGGGGATTTTAATAATATATATTACATATTCAAGGAAAATGGAAAGCACCACCAGGAGGAGGTATGAATTTATTATAAAATAAATTTATATATTGGTGGTGAAAGAGGGGTATTTTATTGACCATTTGTGAGGATATCAAGAGTTCATTTTTTATATTGTTGGGAGATGTTTTTGTTTGTTATACATCTTTATGTTTTGTACATTTATATAATATGGTAACGTTATATTGTCGAAAGTATTAGAATACAAAATATTTTGGATTCTTATCCAATCTTTTGTATTGTATATATAATAATGGGAGAAAATAATTACCATTAATCAATACTGATTCTCTATAGATAGTCTCAATATCTTGGGAATTGAGAACACACATTGGTCCTTGTTTTTTATTTGTTCTAGTTCCATTTTATTTTGTTATCCATATTGGTTGTGAAATAACATGTGAATATTTAATGTTTTAAATATAATTTTAATGGAAAAGTGAATTTTATGGACATCAACAATATATTTAATAATTTTTTTCATGGGATTAAATTTTAATGAAATTATGATATTATTATATAGATGGTAATTACCTTTATCTTTATCCACTTTCAAATATCATGGATCTACATAAACATTGATAAATAATTCCCACATGGAATTCATTGGTTATTCAATCTCCATAGTCTATATTTTATTGGGTGACAACTACAAATACGTCCTTGTTATGCAAGATACATTAAATTCACATAATATAGATTAGAATAATAAAGTACTCATCTATCCCTCAATTTAACTTCATATTTGACAGTTTAATGATGTAATACATTTTATATTATGAAACAAAATATACCATTTTCAATCTCCAATTAAATACATAATATTATTATAATGTTAGGAAATGGGATGGTAAAATGCCTCAATTGAATTTTGAAATAAAAAAATCATTATCATTTGGATGATTAGTAATGAAAATCCAATATTTTCAAATTATCTGATATTAATATGTAATTTTCATTAGTATTCCATTTAATTAAAAATATACTAATAGAAAATTCACATCTTTAGTTGAATGACTATTAAAATAAAATAAATAAATAAAATTATTTATTTTTAATCTCAAGTAGTTAGTAATATTAATGATTATATGCCACTAAAATATTTTCCATGTATACCAAAACTATTGTTATCACCCAAATAATTCATGTATCTATAGACTGTAATATTATTTAATGTTATTACAATAATTAATAGAAAAATTTATAAGCATTCTAAAATTTTGTTAATGACTAATTAATATTACAATTTTTTAATTTAATAATATATATAATATTTTATTCTTTAGTATTTTATAATGTATATCCTTTTTCATTGTTGTAATTTATAGACTTCTACATCTAAGAGAAGGTATTGATATTTCATTTATTAATATCACAAAACCTCCTTGAAATGTGCATAATTTGTTTTTGAGATGAAACTTATTTCTAAAATATAATATTTACAATCCTTTTTATGAAACCCTCTAAAAAATATGTATACTTTAGTATAATCGTGATTTAAACCTTGTTCTATTATTGTGGTTTCATGGATTCAATGGTTGATAATGTGGTATTTTGAAAAAAAACTGACATGTTAATAGTTTAGGTGCACATTTTTTACTAATCATAAGGTTTGTAAATATGAGGATCCAATGTAATATTTAGGATTTTTCAAAAAATGTTACTAATGACGATATATATGATGGTGATAGTGTTTTTCTTGAGAGGTATCACATTTATTTATCATGTTGTTTCAAACCAATTGAGTCATACCCAACAATCTATGTGAATAATTTTTCAAAAGATAGAGGTCACACTGGGTTAGACCATAGTTTTACAAAATGTGTTGCATAACTACATTACCTAATTCAAAACTCCTTATATTTTGAAATTTCACCTTTTCTCTTTATTGTTTTATTTTTATTCACCTCCTAGTATACCTTATACTCAAAATAACTTATCCCTAGTTCTCTAGAGTGTTCATCCCTAGGATTCATAGTGACTTATTTAAATTCTTAATGGATCAACTCATAGTACTAATTTTTTCACTAATATCACATTTACCTCATGATTACTCTTTAATTTAAATTTCCATAATACCTTTAGAATCAAATCAAGATTTGATTTTTAGATATATTTGGTTTTGGGTTTATTTGATACTGATTCTTGGGGATATTCTATTATGATGACCGAATCTCCATGTTTCTAATAAATTTTATTTGTGAATAATATATTTCATCCATTATGTTGGTATGTGACTCTTTTAAATAATTGTTCCCTATTAAAAAAATAATTATCATGTTAATTATATTTTTTTAGTTCATGAAATTGATTGATATATTTCAAAAAAGAATAAAAAGTTGTTTTTTCTTGAAAAAAATCTATGAACATTATGTGGTTGATGAAATCCTTGATTGTGGTTTTTAAAATTAATTGGATTCTCAATCATTATAGTTATTATTTTATTCAAGGAAAATGTTTTATAAAATGTGGGAATATATTATTTAACTATTTAGTAAAAGAAATCACATTGGAAATAGTTGACTCATTAGGTTATCCAAATATTCATCCTTAGAATATATGGAACCATTAAGAGTTTTTGTTTTTATATAGATAGGCATTGGAAGTAGTTTATATGGTATCATTGATATTATTTTTTACTATTCATTCATCCCATTTCCTAATACACATTCTGATATCCTAGAGCACAACATATTCTTATTTTTATTCAAGATTGTTTGCATGTATAATTTCTCAAATTCATAAATAATGTTTTTTCATGGGATATTTGTGTTTATGATTATATTATTTCATTCATGTACTTGAAATATTTTTGGAAAATGGGATTGTTAATTTAGTATAAATAAATAAATATACGATTTAAAAAATATATTTCAATTTAATTAATTCATAATAAGTTATTTATTTTAATTGTTGGACTAAATGTTTATAACTATTAGAAATTTCATATATTAATGATTGTGTCCTATTGGGAATAGTTATCATAACCAAAATATGATATTTATAATATTTAGACAAATTTTTCAATGTCACAAGTAAAGGGAAGGACTTCATGTAGTTTCTCAATATCACATTGAGGTTTCCACCATCTATGAATGTTGGGATGGGGGTGATTTTTTTCCACTGAGATACATGTGTTGATATTTTTTATATAGTATTTGTATCATCTACATTGAGAATGATGTTTCATGTCTCATCATTTCATAATATCCTTCCTTTTTTTACTGTATTAACTTATCTAATTTATGTAATTCATATGACTTCATGGGGTTTTTTATTTCAAACTTAATCCAGGAAATTTTTTGTGACATGACATGATGACCATGGTTGATACATTAAAATTAGTATTAATTACATTAAATAAAATTAAGTGTTAGGAATGTACCTGGGTTTTGTTTATATTCTATTATAGATAGGATTTTGGACCATAAAAATTCTGGAAGTGTGGAAGGGTTTGTGGCTAATTTATTTTCTTGAATTAAGTCATGTTATCGTTGGTTTTTAGGGAATTTTATCATTATTTGTCTTGGTGTTAGGTATTATTAGATGAACATTAATTTTAGTTTATTTATATAACATATTATTTATTAGTGTTTTATATATAATTCATTGAATCTATGATAGATTTAAATACATTTTTTTACATGATTAAATGTGTATTCAGAATGATCTTCTTTTGATTGGGGAATTCTCAAAAAAAATGTTGATTAGATGAGCTCTTCAAAAAAAATAAGTTGAAGACAAACCATATTTTATGTTGGAAAATAATACATAGACACATTAATGGTGAAATCTATAATCAGTATAATTTCAACTCTTTTTTAGATTGTGTTAAATAAATTAGAAGCATAGTGGATCGTGGCCATGAATTTTCTAACTTGAATAGACCTATCATTCCTAGTGTTAATAGAACCCAAGAATTCGAGTTGTGTCCATAGAATGTTGAGTCGGCCTTCCAATTATTGAGAAACCTAGAGGAATCTATATTTGTTTTTTCTTCATTAATTCATGATTTGTTCAGTATTAAATAATGGGACTACATAAGGAAACAAAATTTACACAAGGATATTACATGTATTTCATTCAAAAATATATTGACAAAATATTTAACCTAAAAAAATACCTATTTAAAAGACTAAATAATTTATTTACAAAAAGAAATAGGGGAAATAAATAAAAGAATATTCCAATCCTTTATCCATGTTGATTCACCAACAAACTAATCTTAATAATAATTATTACCTTAATGATTGGAGGCTCCACTGAGTACTGAGGGATGATATTTAATTGATAATTATTCTCTTATTTCAACTAAACATGTTTTTGGTTGTTGAAATTGTTGTAATGGGTGATGAAAATATAGTGGTAAACTCATTTTGGATGAGATTTGGATATTGTTGGAGGTAGTCGTAGCTTTTCTTCTATCCAAAAAGGGAATCCCATGGTTACCTAGTTAACAATGGGAAAAGATTCTGGGAAATAATTATGAAACAAAAAAAATCATATTTTCTTCCTTTTTAGAAGACCATTTAATACCAAGAGATTCTCGATGATATAACCTTGTACATTTCATCATATCAGAAAACTTCAACAAGTCACTCATTTTCAAGGGAGAATTTCCCAAATTAGTAATTCTACATACACTCTTACCAATGTAACACAAGTTTTTTTGGATGAAAAAAGGTAGGGGATACCATTATTATTCTAAGGTGGATTCATTTGATGTTAAGAAAAATCATGGAGGAATTGTGTCTAGATGGCATTATATAGAATCTTATACACCAGAAGAATATGAATAAAGGCTAGTTATTATTAGAGGTATGGTGTTTATTACCTCATCAATTTTTTATAACCTTGATCTATATATGTGAATCTCATTATATTATATGATGAAAATTAAATAATATGTTGGGATTAGTTTTTGAGAAGAAGTTGTTAATGTTTGTTAATTTTATTCTTTTGATAATGATGTTCGGACAAACATTAAACTGCCTTTCTTGTTGGTTGATGATTCCCAAATTTTATGTGGTGTTTAATTTTTTTTTATGATCCTAATATCATAAACCATGTTATTAGAATTTATTCGAGGATCCATCATATGTACTGGATCAACATTGTCATTGTGGGGTTCAGTTTGTGCCTCATTACTGAATATCCAATATCTATTAGGTTTTTATGGATTTTGAATCTTGTATATATTGGTTCATATTCCCTTATACTGGAATGATATCATATTAGTATTCAATGATTTTTCAGTATTCCATTTTTTTCTGACTGATCAGTCCACATCCTGAAGTGTTGAGTGAAAAACCATGGTATTATCCTAATGATTGATTATCATAACAGCTTATTGAGAAGTTTAGTTTAATATTGAACAACACCCAATAACGATTCTTTTTTCAATGACATCGTATTACATGGAACCTTTTTAGTTAAATGAGAATAAGATGTTGCTTGAGGATCATTGGAAAAAGAGATTAATTTATTATAGCATGTCACCTTACAATTCACCTATTATATTTTACATTCCAGTAGATAAAATTATTATACATTATGTCGAATACATGAGTCATAATTATGTGAATTTTTACATCAAAAAAACTCTTCTCATTATTAATTATTTTTTTATCAACTCATAAAAAAAAGCTGATTGTCTAATATATATATGGGATGAGGGTACTAATAGTTCAGATTCTAATAAGAGGATATGCCTACTATAGTATTTAGGAGTCAATATGGAATTTTAATGTTCCTTGTTATTCCATTCAGTCTCACTAATTCCCATGTTGTATTTATTGAATTTATAAATCATATAATTCATTTTTCACTGAATATTTCATTTTACATTGTGGTGAAGACATCTAAGTGTACACAATATCATAGGAGGAGCACAAAAAGTATTTAAATTTCATCGTTGGGATCCTTGAATTGCATAAATTTTATGGTAAGCTTGTGACTACCGGGTCCCGGTGACAGCACATCCACCCCGCCTTAACATGGTCGCCGGGTCCTGGCCCACCAGGTACCACCAGTTGCCCCCACAGACATGTGGGGACCACCCAAGGGTCCACCCACAGGCCCGAACGGGTCATCTGACTAATGACAGTCCCCACAAGCCAACACATGTCCTTTCCAATGTGCTTTGTCCTCACTCACACACACCATGGGAATCTTCCCAGAAGGTCACCCATCCTGATCACCACTCCAGGCCAAGCACGCTTAACTGTGGAGTTCTAATCAGGTAGGCTCCTGAAAAGGAAGGTGCACCTTGTTGACATGAGTCATCTCATTTAGTCATTTAACCCTTTATCATTTGGGGATGTTACAATCACCCCCCCCCCTTAGAGCACAACGCCCTCGTTGTGGGCCATACATATCAACCCAGGCAGTGCACCACGCACTTAAGGCTGGGTTCCTCCTCTAATACCAAATGTGACAACCGGGTCCCGGTGACAGCACATCCACACCGCCTTAACATGGCCGTCGGGTCCTAGCCCACCAGGTACCACCAGTTTCCCCCACAGACATGTGGGGCCCACCCAAGGGTCCACCCACATGCCCGAATAGGTCATCTGACTAATGACAGTCCCCACAGGCCAACACATGTCCTTTCCAGTGTGCTTTGTCCTCGCTCACACACACCATGGGAATCTTCCCAGGAGGTCACCCATCCTGATCACTACTCCAGGCCAAGCACGCTTAACTGTGGAGTTCTAATCAGGTAGGCTCCCGAAAAGGAAGGTGCACCTTGTTGACATGAGTCATATCATTTAGTCATTTAACCCGTTATCATTTGGGGATGTTACAAAGCTTACTAAATTGGATTGAATATCCATTAAGTTATGTCATTAGACCATGTTATATATCGGAGGGGCATCTTAGGGGATATTGAAATTGTATGGGCTTTAATGCCAAGGGAGAAACATTGAAATGTTTTCTAAATTCAATGATTTTTGTGCTTATATGGTTTTTTTACACATTTAATTATTAATTCTCCAAACAGACATCTTTAATGAATGAGGAAACCTATAATTTTGTAAATTTTTTGGGGAATATTAAATATTAATTTTTGTAAGAAATAAAAGTTATTTTGAATCCATTTTATTTCATTCCAAAATGGGTTTGGGATATGATATTTTTCATGATTCATCATGTATGGGTTTGTGATGTTTCTTGATATAGGGAAAGTATGATGTTGTTTATAACTATTTCTAATTATTTCATCATAAGATGAACTACCTTACTAATGGACTTGATATTGTTGTTTTGATCCTCTTTCTCATTACCTGGAACCACTCTCAATTTGGGAAGTGTTTTATGTAATATTCATGTCATTAGAAAATGAAATATTATTTTTCTTATATGGGTTTGAAAATGTGATATAGAAAAGTGTTTGAGTATCTTTATAATTTTGATTTTTTTTTAATTATTATACATATAGAATGGGTAATTTGTGAACTAACACATTGAATAGATAATTATTATATAATAAATTGGGGAAATATTTAGAGGAATGATCATTGTTGAATACATGTACTGAGTTGATTTTAGGAGTGGATGATAATTGTTGAAAAGTGATCATATATTCTATGAGGGTTGAGTGATCATGTTATAATCATATTCAGAAAAAATATGTAAAGCATTAATTTCCCATTCTTTGGTAGAATTATTTATAGTCGTCAGACCGGGGATTATTGTTCCATGTCATTGGTTAGTGTATTATGTTTTGGATGTAGGTTTTAACTACAATACCTATAAGGAAAGATTTTATGGAAAGTGGAAGTTGGTATAGTATATCAATAAACCTTATGACTATCATTATATATAAATACTTGATATATTTGTTTTGGAAATTACAGATGAGGTGGTTGAATGTTGATTTTTTTTGTGATGCCGTAATTTTTGGATAATTACAGTGGAGCATCAGAGGGCTATTAGTTTGTTGCAACCATTACAGATTCCATTATCAAAGGGTGACAAGTTATTTACACACATTTTCATTTGTTTTACATAAAATACATGTAGGAAATAAGTGGTATGGGTGATCATTTATTGAATAAAGATGTAAAGACCCGCAAAATTCAAGGGAAATTTTTTCTTAATTTTCTTTGAAATTTTACGAGAACGCAGTTTCTGACGGCACCTGATTCCGAGGCCCGGAGTGACCGGAATCAATTTCCGAAGTTTGGCTCGGGTACGTTCAGTGAACGAACGAGCGGGAATTTATAACTTTTGAACCAGTGCCCAGAATCAAAATCCGAGGGCACAGATGAACTCGCAGTGCCGATATTCTCTTAAGGAGACCTTTTCCGAGGTTTCGTTTTATGCGGGACAAAAGTTAGTTTTTGGGAGAAATTATAAGAAGTTAAATAAAAATGTGGAAACACTTTTTATTTTTACCTTGTTGGTTAACTTCTCTCAAAGGAAGTTAGGGGTGGGACCCACACCCACTTAACCTCCCTTGAGAGGATTAAGTGTGGTGGGGCCCACACGAACCCTAACATTTCATCTTCTCTTTTAAAAACTCCCTTTAACCCCTCTTTAAATGACATGACAACTTTGTTATTTAATTTGGAGTTATTTTTATTTGAATTTCAAACCTTTGAAATTCAATTTGTTATGTGTGTGAATAAAATAAGACTCTAGCTTATTTTATTTGGTTGGATTTCTCTAGCCTTCTTGAGAGGATTTGGAAGCTCCTTCTTCGTCTTCAACTTTGACGAAGAACGCAAAAAACCTTCGAGCTCCGACGAAGAACGCCGCTCCTCTCTTCTTCGTAGCCGGTTGTTTCCGAAGATCGACGACGCCTTCCGTGTCAACGAAAGGGAACGCCGCTTCCTCCTCGGACTTCCTTCGCCGGCTTACGAAGAATTCACCGACGACGTACCTCTTCGGACGTACCTCTTTGTCAACGGAATTTGCGAACGATTACTGCGACGCCCGACCTCCGCGACGCTTGTCTTCGGCGGGTCGTTGACGATCATCGTTCTTGAACCAAGGTAGGGGTTGTTGTTGTTTATTTGTTTACTCTCGTTCTTGGTTCTAGAAAGATAATCTTGTGGATAAATATTTACGTGTTATCGTCTAAAGAGAGGGAAGGGGTCGGACCGCACAAACACGGCCGAATTACCCCTCCCTTGTCCTGGATTATTATGATTTTCTTGTGGATGAACGAGATGGAGTGGTGCCGTCGCACCACGCGGAAATTCGAACGGTTGTATTGCGTGGCGCTGTCGTGCCGCACCGTGGAAGGATTATCTTGAACGCGACGTCGTCGCGCCGCGTCGAAGGGAACCAAAGGCGCCGCGACCGGAGCAGGGCCGCGGCGGAGGGGCGTGGTGCCGTCGCACCATGCC
The DNA here is from genome assembly GCA_963277665.1 of Viscum album. Classification (NCBI taxonomy): domain Eukaryota; kingdom Viridiplantae; phylum Streptophyta; class Magnoliopsida; order Santalales; family Viscaceae; genus Viscum; species Viscum album. The sequence goes on from OY728166.1 coordinate 604,069,357, forward strand.
GGACGACGAACACCGCGGCCGGTTCCGGGCCGCTGCGAAACGGGAAGACCGGCGGCTAGCCGGGCCGTCGGCGTCGGAAGCCGTAAAGGGGACCGACTTTGCCGGTCCCGTTGAAGAAAAAAACGCCCGGCCAGGTGGGCCGGCCGGAAGGGGAAAAACCCGGGGAATTTATGTCCCTCAGTCAGCTTGAATGCCCCCCTTTAAGAGGGGGCCGGTTCCATTAAGGGGGGTAGGCGGCCCCCCGTTTTTCCAAACGACAGGCCCCCACAAAGGGGGGCCGTTGATTGACAAAGGCGCGGCTTAAGCCGCGCCGCCAGCTGAAGAAGCGGGGGCCATGCCCCCCGCGCGTGGCACCGAGCGGCGCCAAGCCGCGCCGCCGTGCCGGACCGCGCCGCCGCGCCGGACCGCCGCCGGCCGGGTCGGCCCGGACCCGGACCCCCCGTTTTCGAGACGACTTCGGTCTTTTGGCCATAACATGAGCTATGGACCTCCGATTGACAAACCGTCAGCGGCGATGCAATCCTTAGATCGAGACGGTCAATTCGGTATATCGCACTCAAAGTTTCGGAATTCTTTGAGTTCAGCTGGGTTGGTTCGTACACGAAACCAGCCGGGCCCTCGGAGCGGAAACGCTCATATCTTGAGCTATGGACGTCCGATTGACGTGTCGTCATCTTTGTTGTGTTCCTCTTAGTGAGACAGTTCTTTTGGCATACTCCGCCCGAGGTTTGGATGCAGGTGGAGTACGGTCGGGTTGGTTTTGCCTTAAAAACCAACCAGGCCCTGGGGACGAAAAAGGCAATAACTCTCAGACCGGGCGTCCGATCGACGTACCGTCTGTTGCGTTGAGTTCTTGTTGACGATACGGAACTTTTGGATACATCAACTCTGGACTTTGTGACAGTTGATGTATCAGCCTCTCGGCTCGTGGAGCAGACCCTCCCGTACGAGCTTTCTGTGTGCGGGAACCCTAGTGTTGTCTGCGACTGTGACTGATACTGCTACTACTACTGCTACTGTGACTGCGCAGACGACAGTACATAGATCCAGTGTGGATTCGACGACGACTACAGCACTCAGCGATCCTACGTGGATCAGTGCTACAGGTCCTGTGTGGACCCGATCCTGTGTGGGTCCGATCCTGTGTGGGTCCTTGCGCGCAGCGGTCCTGTGTGAACCAGCGCCTACAGGTCCTGTGTGGGCCCGATCCTGTGTGGGTCTTTTGCGGGGGTTAGTTACCTATCGATCCTTCGTGGGTCCGATGACGTAGATGGATCATATATCATCTTTATCGTCCTTTGAAGAAGTATACCTGTGTGAGCTGAATCCTGTTGCTTTCCTGTGTAGATTGAGTTGTGCTATCCTGTGTGGATTTTGTTTTGCTTTCCTTTGTGGAATACATATACTATCCTGTGTGGACTGAGTTCTACTTGGGATCAGAGGTTGGAGCGTATTGGAATGGACGACTTAGGTATATGTATGGGCATATACCTAAGCAGTGTCGGTTGTTACTTAGTGATTGTATCTTATCTTTGTGGTTTATCCTTTGTGGATTTTGGGAGACCTTCGGGGGTCTCGGGGTCCCTACTGAGTAGCTTATACTCACCCCTGCACGGGCTATGCCCGCACTACGTTGTGTTGGTTGCAGACGACGGATAGCGTTGATCTTGGCTGAGGCTTGCAGAGCAGGATGGTACCTGGAGGTGGACCACTGGGCGGGACGTACTCAGAGCGGACGGTGGGACCCGTGTAGCAGTGGAGCTATCTGTACCCACCCTTCAGGTGGGATCTCCAGTGGAGATCTTGGTATAGCGGCTTTTACTTACAGTTGTTTTTTTCCCTTTCGAGTTGTACTTTACTTTCAGTTTGGGTTTGTATACTGGCCCATTTACTTTTCCGCACTTTCAGTTGTACTCTATTTTTACTTAGTGTTTACTTTCCGCTTGCTTACTCTGTGGTGTTTGTTTACTTTACAAAGGCAATGCCTTCCCTTCTTACTGGTATTTACGCCTCGGTGGTAGTCGCCAGCCCCTGGCCTATGGAAGGCGGGCTTGGGGTAGTCACGGCACGGACCCTGAGGGCGGGTCGTGACAAATTGGTATCATAGGAGTTCGGTTCTACCGCGAACTCTGATCTTTTCTATGTGAAGCAATAATTTTTAGCGTATTGAGTGTGGTTATCAGACCAGGGAGTCCAGTGTTGGTGCGGTGGCCGACGTAGCTGTACACCAGGACCCTGACTACTGATTTCCGACTTAATGCACGAAAAAATTGATTGCGTGTGTGTTTCAAAGTTTTCTTTGTGATTACTTTGTGTCAGCTCACCAGGTATACTGTTTGACCGTGGCGCACCTGTTCCTTTTCAGGATGGCCCCACGAAGGCAGCCAGCTAGGGTGCCGAGAGTCGAGTGTGACAACAGCCCACCGAGCGACGAGGCCTCGGTGCAGGGCCCTTTGTCAGCAGTGGCACCGGCGGTAGCTCTACCCGCCGAGCCACCGATGCTTCCAGCACAAGCCGCTGACGATGCACGTCGCCTCAGCGCATTCCATGAGTTTCAGCGCCAACGACCAACCAGGTTTTGCGGGGAGACGGATCCTCAGGCAGTCGAGGACTGGCTGGAGGCAGTGATACGTGTGTTTAGGCTAGTGAGGACACCAGCAGACCTCATGGTGATTCTCGCTGCGAGCCTACTACACGCATCAGTAGGACGATGGTGGAGCTTGATGCTCCAGGTGCACGATGAGGAATCTCTACTTTGGACGGACTTTGAGAGCCTCTTCCACTCGAAGTTCGTCCCAGCCACCCATCGTGCGGTGCGTATTCAGGAGCTTCTTCAGCTGCGACAGGGCAGCATGAAGGTCGCTCAGTACTCGGCGAGATTTACTGATCTCTCGCGCTACTCGACTGACATGGTACGGGACCCATTCTTCCGGGCTCAGACCTTCGACCAGGGTTTGAGACATGAGATCAGGGCATCGCTGATCTCCCTCAGCATACTGACTCAGACAGGAGTACTAGAGCGGGCCCTTTTGATCGAGATCTTCCTTGCTGAGTCTACACCAGCGCAGAGACCCACCGCAGGGCGGCATGTGGCAGAGTCATCTGCAGCAGGTGGTCGATGGATGACTCTGGGGTCCAGGCAGACCAAACCTTCAGGCAGACGACCTCAGGACACTGGCTCAGCAGTGCGGGGCACAAAGCGCGGAGCCAGTCTTTCGAGTGGAAGACAGTGCTATGCATGTGGCGGGCAAGGCCACATGGCTCATGACTGCCCGACCCGCCATGCAGAGGAGCATCAGACGGTTGAGGAACCACCTAGGCAGAGGCAGAGGTTCGACCGTGGCGGTCTTCCGGGAGGAGGTGGATGTGGAAGAGGAGCTGGCCGAGCAGCAGGTGGTGGGCGACGCTTTGAGGCTCTACCACCACCACCACCAGGAGGTCCACCCTAACCTCAGGGGAGAGCACAGCTTCAGGCAGCTGAAGCTTATGATCATGGAGTTCCGGAAGCGGGTGGACTAGTGCGGGACTAGCTCCAGGCATAGAGGCCTTTGCCCATAATTCCTCTAGCTTCTTAGTTTGTGTTACCTTGTGTCCTTGTACTTTAAGTTGAAGTAGTAAAAGTTACTTGCCTTTGTGACTTTTGTTTTCATGTCTTTTGATTGTTTTTACTAAGAGGTGCCGGTTAAAAACTGTTGACTTGACCCTCACTTGCGAGATTCTTACTGGAGGAAACCCAGTGACCACTCACTGATGCCGACAGTGTGACTCAACCCTTGGAGGCGAGAGTAATGGTTGGATCTCTTAGTAGCAGCGTCGAGGCCTTACAACATCATCCATTCCATGAATTAACTAATCATGACGGGATTGAATGTTTTAGGCAAGGAACGTGGTTCATCCAGGGGATGAGACCAGATTTCACTTTTCGGCAAAGGAGAAATCTTTGCAGCTTTGCCGTACGTTAAAGAGGAAGGGGAAACCTTTCGTGTGGTTAGACAATTGTCAGCAGAGCTTCCAGGAGCCGAGACAGAGGTTGTCTAGCGCACCTAGCTTGAGGTTGCCTGAGGAGGGAGTAGGGTGCATAGTCTAATGCGATGCATCATGGACCGGACTCGGATGTGTTCTGATACAGGAGTGGGTAGTGATCTCCTATGGATCACGTCAGTTGAGACCGCATGAGCAGAACTACGGTACCCATGACCTGGAGTTAGCAGCAGTGGTCTTCGCTCTAAAGACATGGCAACATTACCTGATGGGTGAGCGTTTTACAGTCTTTTCTGATCATCAGAGTCTCAAGTATATTTTCTCGCAGAAGGACCTGAACTCGAGACAGCAGCGATGGCTCGAGTTCCTCTAGGACTATGACTTTGAGATAGTCTATACTCCTGGGAAGGGGAACATAGTAGCCGATGCCCTCAGCAGGAGGAAGGGCATTCAGCTACTTGAGGAGGCGACGGAGCAGCTAGCCTCTTTGTAGATATCTTTCGTGGATAGAGATGGAGCAGCCTTCCTCCAGTCTCTCACAGTCACCCCTCCTCTACTACAGCAGGTCAGAGAGGCACAGCGTGAGGACACTGACTGTGAGACACAGCGTGCACAGATATCCTCGAGACAGGCACCTGATGGTTTCTCCCTTGGAGCAGAGCACGACATGCTTTTCAGAGGACGTACCATGGTACCGGTCGCTTTGCGAGAGGAGGTGCTGATAGAGTTTCACACTTCTCCATTGGCGGTAAATCCTGGAGTGGCGAAGATGTACCAGGACCTCAGACGACAGCACTGGTGGCCGGTTATGAAGAAGGTAGTAGCAGAGTTTGTTTCTCAATGCCTCACCTGCCAGCAGGTGAAGGCAGAGCATCAGGTACCAGCAGGCTTGGTACAGCCCTTGGAGGTCCTGGAGTGGAAGTGGGACGGGATATCTATGGACTTCGTGACTGGACTTTCACGCACTTCTAGAGGTCACGACTCCATCTGGGTGATTGTTGACCGGCTCACCAAGTCGGCACACTTCTTACCCACCAGAGAGGTGGGCTCAGTGGAGAGCTTGGGACATCTCTACGTTGAGGAGATTGTGCGGCTCCACGGCATGCCATCATCTATCGTCTCCGATCGAGATGCTCGTTTTACTTCCCGGCTTTGGAAGGGGTTACAGGAGGCGTTCGGGACACAGCTACATCTGAGCACAGCCTTTCACCCTCAGACAGATGGTCAGACAGAGAGGACCATCCAGACTCTCGAGGACATGCTCCGCGCATGTGTCCTCGACTTTGGTCGTAGATAGGAGGACCACCTACCCTTGGTGGAGTTTGCGTACAACAACAGCTACCACTCCATCATCGGGATGGCACCATACGATGCGTTGTACGGACGACCTTGTAGATCTATTTTGTGCTGGATAGACCCAGGGGAGTCAGCACTTGTGGGACCGAAGATGGTCCAGGCCATGACAGAGAAGGTCCAGGTCATCCAGGAGCGGATGAGGACAGTTCAGAGCCGACAGAAGTCATACGCTGACAGGAGGCGGAGGCCACTAGAGTTCGAGGATGGCGACCACATCTTCTTGCGGGTCTCACCTCGACATGGTATTCGGAGATTTGGCCGAGGCGGCAAGTTATCTCCGCGCTTCATCGGACCCTTCCAGGTCCTCAGCAGGATTGGCGAGGTGGATTATTGCCTGGCTCTACCACCTTAGTAGCAACGGGTGCTCGACGTCTTCCACGTATCTCAGCTGAGGAGATACGTGCATGACCCGATGCACATCATTGAACATGGGGAGCTTGACGTTGATGATGGGGCGACTTTTACGGAGGTCCTGGTGGAGATCAAGGATCGACAGGAGCGGGTCCTATGTGGGCGATCGATTCCTCTTGTTCGAATCAGATGGCAGCACGGGAACCTCCAGGAGAGCACATGGGAGCGGGAGGCTCAGATGCGTGCTCAGTACCCTCATTTGTTCCCCTAGTTTTTGATTTATCTTTACGGGGACGTAAATCCCTGAGGTGGGAGTAATGTAAAGACCCTTAAAATTCAAGGGAAATCTTTTCTTAATTTTCTTTGGAATTTTACGAGAACGCGGTTTCTGACGGCACCTGATTCCGAGGCCCGGAGTGCCCGGAATCAATTTCCGAAGTTTGGCTCGGGTACGTTCAGTGAACGAACGAGCGGGAATTTCTAACCTTTGAACCGGTGCCTGGAATCAAAATCCGAGGGCACCGATGAACTCGCAGCGCCGGTATTCGCTTAAGTAGACCTTTTCCGAGGTTGCGTTTTATGCGGGACGAAAGATAGGTTTTGGGAGAAATTATAAGAAGTTAAATAAAATTGTGGAAACACTTTTTATTTTTATCTTGATGGTTAACTTCTCTCAAAGGAAGTTAGGGGTGGGACCCACACCCACTTAACCTCCCTTGAGAGGATTAAGTGTGGTGGGGCCCACACGAACCCTAACTTTTCATCTTCTCTTTTAAAAACTCTCTTTAACCCCTCTTTAAATGACATGACAACTTTGTTATTTAATTTGGAGTTATTTTTATTTGAATTTCAAACCTTTGAAATTAAATTTGTTAAGTGTGTGAATAAAATAAGACTCTAGCTTATTTTATTTGGTTAGATTTCTCTAGCCTTCTTGAGAGGATTTGGGAGCTCCTTCTTCATCTTCAACTTTGACGAAGAACGCGAAGAACCTTCGAGCTCCGACGAAGAACGCCGCTCCTCTCTTCTTCGTAGCCGGTTGTTTTTGAAGATCGCCGACGCCTTCCGTGTCAAAGAAAGGGAAAGTCGCTTCCTCCTCAGACTTCCTTCGTCAGCTTACGAAGAATTCACCAACAACGTACCTCTTCGTCAATGGAATTGACGAACGATTACCGCGACGCCCGACCTCCGCGACACTTGTCTTCCGCGGGTCGTTGACGATCATCGTTCTTGAACCAAGGTAGGGGTTGTTGTTGTTTGTTTGTTTACTCTCGTTCTTGGTTCTAGCAATATAATCTGGTGGATAAATATTTATATGTTATCGTCTAACGAGAGGGAAGGGGTCGGACCGCACAAACACGACCGAATTCACCCTCCCTTGTCCTGGATTATTATTATTTTCTTGTGGATGAACGAGATGGCGTGGTGAAGTCGCACCATGAGGAAATTCGCACAGTTGTATTGCGCGGCGCTGTCGCACCGCGTCGAAGGGAACCGAAGGCGCCGCGGCCGGAGCAGGGCCGCGGTGGAGGGGCGCGGTGCCGTTGCACCATGCCGGACGACGAACACCGCGGCCGATTCCGGGCCGCTGCGAAACGGGAAGATCGGCGGCTAGCCGGGCCACCGGTGTCGGAAGCTGGAAAGGGGACCGGCTTTGCCGGTCCCGTTGAAGAAAAACCAGCCGGCCAGGTGGGCCGGCCGGAAGGGGAAAAACTGGGGGAATTTATGTCCCCCGGCCAGCTTGAATGCCCCCTTTAAGAGGGGGCCGGTTCCATTAAGGGGGGCAGGGCCCCCCCCCCACCCCCGTTTTTTCAAACGGCAGGCCCCCACGAAGGGGGGCCGGTGATTGACAAAGGTGTGGCTTAAGCCGCGCCGCCAGTTGAAGAAGGGGGGGCCTTGCCCCCCACGCGTGGCATCGAGCGGCGCCAGGCCGCGCCACCGCCGGCCGGGCCGTGCCGCCGCGCCGGACCGCGCCGCCGCCTGCCGGGCCGCGCCGCCGCACCGGACCGCGCCGCGGCCAGCCGGGCCGCGCCCCCACGCCGGATCGCGCTGCCGCGCCGGACCGCCGCCGGCCAGGCCGGGTCGGCCCGGACCCGGACCCCCCGTTTTCGAGACGACTTCGGTCTTTTGGCCATAACATGAGCTACGAACCTCCGATTGACGAACCGTCAGCGGCGATGTGATCCTTAGATCGAGACGGTCGATTCTCTATATCGCACTCAAAGTTTTGGAATACTTTGAGTTCGGCTGGGTTGGTTCGTACACGAAACCAATCGGGCCCTCGGAGCGGAAACACTCATATCTTGAGCTACGGACGTCCGATTGACGTGTCGTCAGATTTGTTGTGTTCCTCTTAGTGAGAAAGATCTTTTGGCATACTCCGCCCGTGGATTGGACGTAGGTGGAGTACGGTCGGGTTGGTTTTGCCTTAAAACCCAACTGGGCCCCGGGGACAAAAAAGCCAATAACTCTCGGACCGGGCGTCCGATCGACGCGCCGTCTGTTGCGTTGAGTTCCTATTGACGATACGGAACTTTTGGATACATCAACTCTGGACTTTGTGACAGTTGATGTATCAGCCTCTCGGCTCGTGGAGCGGACCCTCCCGTATTAGCTTGCTGTGTGCGGGAACCCTAGTGCTGTCTGCGACTGTGACTGATACTGCTACTGCTACTGTGACTGTGAAGACAACAGTACAGAGATCCTGTGTGGATTTGTCGACGACTACAGCACTCAGCAATCCTACGTGGATCAGTGCTACCGGTCCTGTGTGGGCCCGATCCTGTGTGGGTCCGATCCTGTGTGGGTCCTTGCGCTCAACGGTCCTGTGTGAACCAGCGCCTACAGGTCCTGTGTGGGCCCGATCCTGTGTGGGTCTTTTGCGGGGGTTAGTTACCTATCGATCCTTCGTGGGTTCGACGACTTAGATGGATCAGAGATCATCTTTATCGTTCTTTGAAGAAGTATACTTGTGTGAGCTTAATCCTTTTGCTTTCCTGTGTGGATTGAGTTGTGCTATCCTGTGTGGATTTTGTTTTGCTTTCCTGTGTGGAATACGTATACTATCCTGTGTGGACTGAGTTTTACTTGGGCTCGGAGGTTGGAGCGTATTGGAATGGATGACTTAGGTATATGTATGGGCATATACCTAAGCAGTGTCGGTTGTTACTTAGTGATTGTATCTTATCTTTGTGGTTTATCCTTTGTGGATTTTGGGAGACCTTCGGGGGTCTCGGGGTCCCTACTGAGTAGCTTATAATCACCCCTGCACGGGCTATGCCCGCACTATGTTTTGTTGGTTGCAGACGACGGACAACGTTGATCTTGGCTGAGGCTTGCAGAGCAGGACAGTACCTAGAGGTGGACCACTGGGTGGGACGTACTCGGAGCGGATGGTGGGACCCGTGGATCAGTGGAGCTATCTGTACCCACCCTTCAGTTGGGATCTCCAGTGGATAGCTTGGTGTAGCGGCTTTTACTTACAGTTGTGGTTTTCCCTTTCGTGTTGTACTTTACTTTCAGTTTGGGTTTGTATACTGGCCCATTTACTTTTCCTCACTTTCATTTGTACTCTGTTTTTACTTAGTGTTTACTTTCCACTTACTTACTCTGTGGTGTTTGTTTACTTTACAAAGGCAATGCCTTCCCTTTTTACTGGGATTTACGCCTTGGTGCTAGTCGCCAGCCCCTGGCCTATGGAAGGCGGGCTTGGGGTAGTCACGGCACGGACCCCAAGGGCGGGTCGTGACAAAATAAATAATCATTTTTCCTTCTTATAATGGAAACAATGATGTTGGAATAGATCAAGAATGTGTATATCTTATATATTGTGAATATTAATTTAGTTTCCTTACTAACTGATTTTGATAGTTACCCATATTATACATCATGGTTTTGGGAAGTATGGATTGAGGTGATGTATACCATAATAGTGTTTATAATGAAATTTCATACTCATATGTATGGCTAGAATAAGAGAGCTAATTTGATTCATGAGTATATATTGGGGTGTGTGTTATGGATTTTGGTGTTTGGTGGGAAAATAAAATGGATTTTTCCAATTTCTATTATTAAAATAATTCCCATTATTTGATTAAAATAGTTCATTTAAAAAATATATATATATATAAATATATGTGGCAGGCCATCTCAATCTCCCTTGGGTTGGAATGTTTTAGGAGATGGGTCCATAGTTGTACTGATCATTTTTTCAATGGACAATAGACAATGTGAATTTAATCCTTAATAGGTTATTGGATAGTTAGAATCATCATAAATCCTATAAGGATACTCATCATCACCCACCAGTGATTGATGTTGTAAATTTGGTATTTCGTAGAGTTTCACCTCTATTTGGAGAGTATTGATTGGTTATGAAAGGTACGATGGCATTGTGGCCTCTAATTTTTTCCATTATCGTTAAATCTCATGGAAGAGTTTATTAATGGTTGGAATTTCAACTTTGATAACATTTTTTAAAGCATGTTTCATGTTTCCCTGATGAGGAGGTATTAATCAAACCCTTATCATGAGATTTAATGGGATGTTGTTGTACATGATCCTTCCACCTCTATGATTGAGTAACCTATTTAGGTTATATATATTCATGATAAGGTACTACAAGGAAATATATTTAACTTATTCCATTTATTATGGATCTGTATATGAGATAACCTTTTATGTGGGAATGAAAAATGCAGAAACAGAATCATTAGACTCTTATCATTAATGTTCATAATCATGAGTGCTTCCTTCGAGGAAGAATGACATTTGGTGGGGATATTTTTTCACCCTCTAGTTCAGTGATTTTCTTTTGGTTGATATTGGTGAATCCATTCAACCATTCAAACGAATTCCAAGAGTCTATGAATGAATGAATGAATTGTTTTTTAGATAAAATGGTGAATATGCACTATTTAGGATCATGGTTTGAATTAACTGTGTGACATTTTTGTGGGCCAAAGATTTTGTACATATTTGGTTTTTTTCATAATTTAAACATTATTTTTTAAAATAATTTAACTAACCATGAAAACCATTTGATATTTAGGGTGTTTTTCAAGAGTATTCTCAATGCTAATAATGTTTTTTCAAGTAGTGTGCCGCTTCCTTGGAAAAATATGAACTTCGTTTTTCAATAGATATAGCCCACACAAAAATTTTCAAATCATGAAAAATAACACTGTGTGTAACACCCCAAGATTTTAATGTATGTTATCTCTTCTAAGTATTTCAATAACTTGCACTTCATTCCACACCGAGTTCGAACACACCAGAACCTACCACACTTGAAGTTCAAAAAAAGGCTATGAATATTATTGACTACATTGTGAAATATATATATACTGTCTATAATATTAACACCCATATTATGTGTTTCTTAGATATAATATAACAATAAATTCATTTTTTTAGATATAGGAAGTATTTTTCAAAAATAAAATTTTACAGCCTACTAATGGTGATTTTTTTAAATGAAATACCAAACACTTTTATATTAAATTTGAAAAAAATAAACTTCTTATAAAGAATCTAGGAATAAAATTTTAGTTTGGAAATTTTTTTGGTTCTTTTCTCATAACATTCATGTTTTGATGAATACTGAACAATACTATGTTTTACTTGAAAACATCATTTTAATCAGAATAATTTATAGTGTTAAATTATGAATTTTAATTGTTTTGAAGTATAATTAGATTATTTTTTTCTCATTTAATACTAGTTAGGTCATTATAAGTAATTTCACATTAAAATTTTACATAAACACATGTCAATCTATTGATAGTTTTTACTTTTTTTAAAACCCGAATTTTGGTTTTGACAACGATAATTATTAATTAATTAATAAATAAAACATATATATTTTGATTTTGGTAAAATGGAATTCATTTTTGAATTCGTAATATCAAAATTAGATTATGTTAATGTTTTTTTATTTTTTGAAAACTTTCAGTTTTTAATGAATAATGAAAAATACTACTTTATTATTTAAATCAATCTTTTTATTTATATAATCTTTTATTTTATTTAAATTTATTTTAAGAAAAAATATATATATAATACCTATATAAGTACAATATAATTAATTGGAGTCATTTTTTAATAAAATTATATGTATAAAATTTCATTGATCTTTTTAATGTATTTTACCCACCTTCATGGAGCATTTACAAATATGCATAAAACATAATTTTATCTCTTCTATGAGTTGAATTATAAAAATCCAAGAGACATGGTTTCAATTAGTAAGTAAATTTTTTTTCAAAATGATTAAAAAGATTTTTTCGTGAATAGTAACTTTTGACTTTTATTTACCGTGATGAATAATAAATAGGGTAATTAAGGGTAAAAATGATATTATAATTAACCTAAAACATGTCCTAATTATATTGTATAAGTGTAATTCGACCAAATACATCCATAGGAATAAAATATGATCCTCTTTGGTCCACATGGATTAGATTTGGACATGTATTATTATTTTATTTAATAAAGATTTAAAAGTGTTAAGTTCAATGATTAATAACTAAATCATTTATTATATTGGGTTACACACAATATAAATTCAACTACATTATTCATTAGAAATATAAAAATACTTCCATGATATTGGAATTTTATTAATAATTTTTAGACATTAAATAATTTAATTTATTTATGACACAGTGATGATGTAGTAATTGCCATATTAATGATATATTAAAATAATTGATATTCTAAATATACAAATAAATGTAAATTGAAGCTTATGGTTAATTAAAATAATTTAATAGGTTAATATGAAATGTTAGGATAGATTAGATAATTTTTCGTCGAAGTGAAAAGGTATTTATGACTTTCACATAAATAAAATACCAAATACTGTCAAACATGGCATATATTAGTTTTTAAAACAAATACAATATTATTTGTTGATATAATATTCCTAAAAATATATGAATAGTACAAAGGGCTTAAATAATATTATATATGTTATTAATCAACCACTAGAGGTTATCTTGATGTTTATAGTATGTTTATTTACAATATAGTTTAATAATACAAGAAGACACTGTAAATGTAAAACTATTTAACTAAGAGTTAAATCTAAATGGTATGGTTAAAATGGTAACATAAACTTGACTAAAACCTATAGGTTTAAGCTTTTTTGACCATACCCAGTTTATCCTATAATTAAATCATTTTGGATACATTATAAATAGAAAAATAATTATTTTATCAAATAATATTTCAAGCTTTTCAAAAACTGGCCCTCACCTCTCTTATATAAGGGTACTTAACCTTCTCTCAAAATCACACCTCCAAATCCATTTAGATCGGAAAAAACCTACCCAAATATCCTCCCAACGTACCTTCCTTCTAGGTAGAAGCATCAAATTGATAACAAGTCTAACTTAAGGATCCCTTTTGATCAAATCAAATGGAAACACCCGAAGAAGAGGTAAAAATTTCACTACCCTCTTTCATGTCTATTGTTCTTACACTTCCACTTATATGTTGTCTTAAAACCAAAATAAAATCTCCATTACCTTTTACATACTATTATGTTATTATAAATATGTTAAAACCATATTCTTTATTCTATCCATCCTATAAATTACAAAGTCACCATACGTGCGTACGTACGACTTACCATCTCCACATCATGGTGTAGATGCTTATTCAAACACTTCATTATTTTGATGCATATAATAATAATTATAACTCATTTAAATAATAAATATAAAATGATAAAAATTATGTATATATGATATACCATCCAATTACATATGATTTCACCAAAAATATAATGACATTGTTTCTCGTGCTTAAGTACGAATTACCGTCTCCATGACGCGATGAGATTCATTCCAACGTTTCACCATTCTACAATGACTATAAAAATATATATTATTAATATGTATGAAACTTATTAAAAAATAATCCTGCTTTAGGTTTATATGTGTGTGTGTGTGTGTAATTACATATATCTTATTCACTTAATTCTGTTCAAACGGATATGAAAAGGGAAACAGCGTGTATGCGTACGTACAGCCTACCGTCTCTATAAATAGGTGCCTTAAATTTCATATGTATCTATACATTTTAAATATTTATATTCTAAATATATATGATATATAAATCTTGTATATATTCTGGAAGTATTTAAATCATTTCCTAAATGATACGATCAAGAATAACTAGTAAAAACACATATGATAAAGAAAGCAAGTATTACCCAAAATGATAATTTAACATTGAAATAATTATTAAATGGGTTGTATAAATTGATAAATCAATAATGTACGATATAATAAATACGAATATGGTTCTATAATAATTTAATAACATACTATGTTCATTATAAAAAAGGTTAAACATACCATTGACCAAAATATAGTGCAAGGTAAGGGTTAATTCCTCAATCTCATTATTATGTGAGATTATTTATGTGTAAGTTTATACTGGGAAATATTTATTATAAATGTCATGGATTGATAAAAGATTTTTCAAATGTTTTATATTTAAGGGTCTCATTAAATAAAAAATCGTTTTAAAATTTTTAATGATTTTTTCTTTTAAAACATTCTCATTAATGTTCATGTTTTCAAAATTATTTTAAGGATTTATTTATATGGACATGAATGTTTTAAATTAATAAGTCCTTTGAAACGTTTCAAATTGTTATGGGACACTGTTATTCCAAAATAAAATTAAAATGGAATCCTTTAAAAATTGAGTGACTTTTAATATGATTTCCTGAAAAAGAGATATTTCACTCAGAGCGTTTAACTAATCATTTTAAAAAATGTAAACATCATTTACTGGATATTATTATTGATCATGGATGATTTATTATGATTAAAATATTCCATATTGTATTGATGGTGTTGTGATATATTTTATTCTGGGTGTGTTTTTTTATACCATTCATGGATTATGGATAATGTTTTGACATTTTTTATGCTAGTTTTAATATGAATGTTTATGTTATGTTTAATCCTTTTAATATTAGGAATTCATTAGACATAGTAAGTGACAGTTGGAGACCGTTATAGCCCCCTGATGCATCATTAGGTCTCATAAAACAATTAGATATATAATTGGTCATGGCCTTTCTTATTTTGATATCTGGTTTTGGCTGAGGCCTTAAACATTTTCAAACGTATTGGTCGAGGATTTAACAAAAAATTTCTGAATTTCTAGATTTATACATTCCCTTATTATGAAAATAATATTTTATTGTTAATGTGGTTATTTGATTAGTAGAATACCCATGACTATATTTTAATATGGAATTATTTACTCATCTCATATTTCTACCATAAAGTGTTCGTGTTTATTATTTGTAAAGGCATGTGTTTTCAATTATTCATCATGCATATTATTTATGTTATCTTCCTCTAAATTGATTACCCTTACTAAGCATCTATTCTCACCACTTTTTTATGTTTTATTTTCCCATTATTTCCATGAAGTGTATTATTATTGATATACAGGGTTAAGCTAATGGTGAATAATGGCATTCTAAATGAACTATCTATGCTCTATTTTATGTTTGAAATTGTAATGTGATGTTTATATATGTAATATATTTTCAAGTATACTAAATAGATTGTTCATTCGAGACATGATCTTCTTGTATCATGCCAATGTATTAAAATAATGCACCGACTCTGGGTAACTATGGTCAGGGCATTATATTTGGTATCAGAGAAAGATTAGATACAACCTTGGAAATAGAATTAGATACACTTTTATTAAATATAATTATCGTAAGATAGAATTTGAGGATAAGTAATCAAGATCTTCTTGAAATATTGATAATATAGAGATTTTTTGTATTTTAAAAGCAGTACATCCCTTTCTAGATACGAGCAGGTAGAGGCGGCTCTGGAAAATATGTACAAAGGAGTGGCAACTCCGACAATGAGATTCGGGCTTGAGTGGGGGTATTCTATTACATGACAATGTTCCTTGCTACACTTTTGGGTATGACACTCCTTGAGGACATGATTATGATAATTCACATTTTCATTAAAATCCATTTTGAAGGATTTAAGAGTAAATGCATCCACAATGATATCATTTTATGATTGTAGATTTTATGAATAATATTTTCAGTTTACTTAAGGTATTTTACAATATTCGAATAATGAATTGCAATACATAAACTAACCTAGTTCATTCCATTTTATAGAAATTGATCCTAGATGAAGGAATGATAATTCCAGCAATATGCGTGATCAAATGATTATGTAGGATCATATCTTTCATAATATTAAGAAAACATTTAAAAGGGAAATAGTATCCCATGTATTTTCATTATATGAAGAAATAATATCTTTTGTTAATAATATAAGTAAACAATTCATCGAGTCCTATGAATTTGAAGGGAAGCAAGAGAAGAAAAGGATGGAAGGGAGAATGGTCGATAAAGGGAAGAGGGGAAATAATTATTTTCCCATATGTGATAACTGTTCAAAGAATCACCTTGGTAAATGTTTGAAGAGAATAAGCATTTGTTATAAGTGTGGAGATAAATGACACCAAGTACGTGATTGAAAGATTAAGAAAAATGTTTCAAATGTACAATGCTTCATCAGCAAGGAGTTGGGATACTCTGTGAATCAATGTCCAAATCATCAGAGTACACCCCAAATGTTGTTATTGGATAATAATAAAGTTATGATACTATCAAAGATAAAGAGGAATGATTAGAGTTTATATGTTGTTATTAATGTATTATGTCAATTTAATATTGTATTAAGGGTGTACATGTTATAAGAATAATAGATTATATAAGGACTGTTCTGTAATACTATTTCATTAAAGACATGATATTATTTAAAATGAAGAAAAGTAACTCAATAGCAGGTTAATTATTTTGAAAAATATATGGTTGAGAGAAAGATAAACCATAACATAGTTCAGATACTGAGGTCTGTATTTTGGAATAATATAGGATTAATTTGGATAAATTATATTTGATATTATTGATTACCTTGAAATTGATTAATGATTTGTATATTTAATCATTGTTGAAGTTTAAAACATTATTGGATAGAATGATTATTTCTAGTATTCTATAAGAAATAAGAGAGCATGAATGTAATCAATAAGGTTTTATGGTAATTTGGGGTGTGACAATGATTTAAACTAAAACATGATGAAGGTATTCACAAGTTTTTAATTAGGAAAAGGGTCTTCATTATGTTTACCATTATTATAAATATTGGACTGTGAGTTTGGACAGATGTAATTTGGATTAGTCTAAATGTTGGAATCGATTATGTTTGACATTGGATACTATTGTTTAGTTTAATTCATTTCATGAGATTATTTTTGGATTTTCATAAAAAGGAAAACCCGGAGGTTGGATGATAACCCGTCATGTCCGTCAAGTCTGTGAGACTTGAACCCACAATTGAAAATCGATAATGGTGCATCACCTAACAGTGGCCTATGTGATATCCATGTTTGTATAATTTTGTTTTTAATATGGTCAGACAGATAAATTATAAAGTCATTTTTTACCCTATATGATCAGGATAAATAGAATATTTTAAAATTCTATTATATAATGGAGTGAATAATGAGATTTTGGTAGGAATTATTTGTACGATAAAACTCTACATGTCAATTTTATTTTTTTCCTCTTATTCAATGAAAAAATTATTTCTTAAACGTTATGGAAGGGATCATAAAACCAAAAATGTTTTTTATTAATACATTATATTTTGTTGAACAGATGATATTTTGAATCATCGTAGATTGATGGTATTGAGGACTTCAATTTTACACTTTTTTTTGATTGATGACCTTAATCAATCACTATAAATATTCATATTTCCATTCAATTATGTGTCTCTAATTTCCACCAATGTTCTCCTAATATAGATCATAATTTTGTGCTTAATTTTTCATTTCTATTTCCGAATTATTAAGACTAAATTTTATTAACATAATTTCTGATGATGGTTTTCCACAAAGGTATTTTTCTTCATTTAAGCTTTTATTTTTGAAGAATAATTTCAAATTTCGAGGACATAATTTTTTGATGTACAAGAGAATGTAACAATCAATGATTTTATAGTTGTTATCAATTCGATGTATTTCAATAACTTGTGCTACACGCAACACCGAGTTCGAACTCACCACAAATTTCCATACTAGCCATTCAAAAAGATGTTATGAATAATATTGACCACATTTTGAATATTATATACTCTATATAAATTTGAAACACTTATTTTGTATTTCTTAGAAATAATATAAGAAAAAATTCCATTTTTTAGTTAAAGGAAGTATTTTTTTTAAAATGAAATTTAACCACCTAATAATGGTGATTTTTTTAATTCCAATATAATAACATGATTATATAGAAGCGGGGAAAAAAATTTAGTTTGGATAAATTTTAGGTACATTTTTTTACAACTTTCATGTTTTGTGGAGTAGGGAAAAATACTATGTTTTAATCGAATTTTTTTTAATCCAAATAATATATATTGTTAAATAATTCATATAAATGGTTTTGAAGTATAATTAGATTATATTTTTATTATTCAATACAATATAGGTCATTAATAGTAATTTCAATTCAAAAGTTGACATAATCACATGTCAATATTTTTATAGTTTTTAATTTGTTAAAAACCCTTTTTTCAGTTTTGACAATGAGAATTAATATTAAATTAATAAATGGAAATTCTATGTTTTGAATTTGGTAAAATGGAAATCATTAATGAATTCATAATTTAAGAATTAGCTTAGGGAATATTTTTGGTATTTTTCTAAAAACATTCAATTTTTGATTAATAGTTAAAAACACTAAATTATTTTTTAAAACTGAATTTTTATTTAAATAATTATTTAGTTTGATTAAATTTATTTTAAGTTCAAATATATATAAATAACCTTTAAAAGTTCAATATAATTCATTGGTGTCATTTTATAATAGAAATAGATGTATAAAGCCCACCTTTTTGGAGCATTTGAAAATTTGCATAAAAAATAACATTACCGCTTCTGTGAGTTGAATTAAAAAAATCAAAGAGTCACTATTGAAATCAGTATGAAAATTTTGATTCAATAAAATTAATATAATTTTTGGTGAATAGTAACTTTTTCCTTTTATTTTCTGCATTTAAAAGAAAATAAGGTAATTAAGGGTAAAAATATATTATAATTACTTTAAAATATGTCCTAATTCTATTGGATAACTGTAATTCCACCAAAAACAACCATACAAATAAAATATGATCCTCTTTGGTGACTTTGGATTAGATTAGGGCATTTATTATTACTTTATTTAAAGAAGATTTAAAAGTGTTATATTCAAAGTTTACCAAATAAATAATTTTTTATATATGGTTACACAAAATATAATTTCGACTACAAATATTCATTAGAAATCTATAAATATTCCTTATTTAATGGAATTTTATTTATAATTTGTAGACATTAAATAAGTTCATTTATTTATGACACAATGATGAAGCAGTAATTACCTTATTAATGAAATATTAATATAATTGGTATAATAAATATCCAAATAAATGTAAATTGTGCGTTAAGATTAATTCCAAAAAATTTATAGGTTAAAATGACATTTTAGGGTTGTTCTGATTAATTTTTATAGAATTGATCATGTTGTTATGAATTCTTCAAAAATAAAATACCAAATATTGTCAAAATTGACATAAATTTGTTTTTAAAACAAATACTATATTATTTGTAGATATAATTTTCCTAAAAATCAAAGGATCATCCAAAGGGGATAAATAATATTATATATATGTCATTAATGAACCACATTAGGTTCTCTTGGATGGTTATAGTATGTTTATTAACCACATAGTTTAAGAATACAAGATGACATGGTAAAAGATAAACTATTTAACTACGAGTTAAATCTAATAGTTAAGGGTAAAATAGTAACATAAACTTGTCTAGAACCTATTAGTTTAATATTTTTCGTCCCATACCCACCATATACTATAAATATTTTATTTATAATCCATTAGAAGCAGGAAATTACTTTGTTATAAAATAATATTTCAAGCTTTACCTAAAGTGACCCTCACCTCTCTTATAAAAGGGTACATCACCTTCTCTCAAAATTACACCTCCAAATCCATTTGGCTCGGCTAAAACCTTCCCAAATATTTTCCCTAGATTATTCCCATCTACCTATAGGCCTTACTTATATCAAAAATCCATCCTAAATATCCCTTTTCATCAACTCAAAAGGAAACACCCAAAAATGATTTAATAATTTCACCCCCAGATTTCAAGTTCTTATCTTCTTTCACTTCCTCTTTATTTTTGGTTTCCATACCAAAATAATAACTCCAGTACCTTATAAATACTTTTATGTTATTATAAATATTGTTCATCCATATTCATTATTCTATCTATCATATAAATGACAATGTCACCAAATGCGCGAACTTATGGCTTACAATCTCCACGTCGTGGTGTAATTTGTTATTCAAACACTTAATTATTTTGATGGGTATAATAATGAGTATAATTTATGTAAATAATAAATATAACATTTTAAAGATTATATATATATATGATATAACACCCAATTACATATTTTTTCACCATTAATATAATGATATTTTCTCTTGTGTGTACGTACGGATTACCGTCTCCATGACGTGGTGCGATTCATTCCCACGTTCACCATTCAACAATGATTATATAAATATATTATTAATAATAATGTAATATTTGAAAAAATAATTCTACTTGATATATATATATCTGTGTCTGTGTGTGTGTGTTTTTGTGTGTCTGTGTGTGTTTATTTATGTATGTACTTACATATATCTTATTCACTTTTTTCCGTTCAATACGATATGAAAACAGAAACAGTATCTATGCATACATATGGCCTACCATCTCCATAAATGGTTCCTTCCATTTCATATATCTATCTATTATAAATTTTTTATATTCTAAATATATTTTATATATAAATAATTTTTTATATTCTAGATGTTTTTAAATCATGATATAAATGATACGATCAAGAATAACAAGTTAAAGCGCGTGTGATAAAGAAAGTGGTCATTACCTAGAATGTTAATTGAACATGGAAATCATTATTATATGGGTATTATAATTATATAAATGAATCTTGTATGATATTATTAATATTAATATGGTTCTAGTGTAATTTAATAACATAATATGGTCATTATATTGGAGGTTAAACATACCCTTGATCAAAGGAAAGTGCAAGGTAAGAGTTAATTCCTCAATCTCATTATTATCTGAGATTGTTTATGTGTATGTTTTTACTGGGAGATATTTATTATCAATGTAAATGTTTCAAAAAATATTTTCCAAAATTATTCATTTAAAGGGACTCTTTAACTAAAAAATTATTTTAAATATTTTAATGTTTTATTCTACCAAACCACTGACATTAATGTCAATGTTTTCAAAAAGATTTTAATGATTTATTTATATTAACATGAATGTTTTAGAATGTAAATTTATTTCAAAAGTATAAAAGTGGTATGGAACACCTAAATTCAAAAATATCATTCAAATGACATCCATTATAGATTGTGTTACTTCTATAATGATTTCAAGAAAAAGGGGATTTTCTCTCAAATAATTTTATTCATCATTTTCAACTTTGTCGACATCCTCTACTAGATATTATTCTTGATCGAGGTGGATTTTTTATGATAAAAATATTCCATATTTCATTTAAGGTTTTGTGATATGTTTCATGGTCGATTTGTTGTTTTTATACCATTCATGTTTTATGGATAATATTTTAACTTTTCATATGCTAGTTTTAATACAAATGTTTTTGATATTGTTAATAATTTTCATATAAAGAATGAATTAGACTAAATATGAGATGGGTGGAGCCCATTATAGCACCTTGATGCATCAGTAGGTCTCATGATTCAATTATACATGGAATTGGCCACAGATTTTGTAAATTTAATATATATGGTTTTCGTCGAGGCCTTATTCATTTTTAGACACCTTCTTCAAGGCCTTAACAAAATGTTTCAGAATGTCTGACATTATACATTCCCTCATTATGAAAATAATATTGATTGTTCCTATAGTTATTTGACTATTATAATACTCTTGACTATGTTTTATTATAGAATTATTTACTCATCTCATTTTTTTGACATAAAGTGTTCATGTTTATTAACTGTGAAGGAATGTGTTTTCAATTATTCACCATTCCTATTGTTTATGTTATCTTCTTCTATATTTTTTACCCTTACTCCGCATCTGATCTCACCATGTTATTAAGTTTTATTTTCCCATGATTTCAATGAAGTGTATTAGGATAGATATGCAGGGTTAAGCTAAAAGAGAATAATGGTGTTCTCAAAGAACTATCTATGCTGTATTTTATGTTTAAAATTGTAATGTGAAGTTGATGTATGTAGTATATTTCCAAGACTACTAAACTGATCGGTCTTTCAAGACATGATTTCCCTATATCATTCCAATGTATTTAAATAATGCACTGACTTTCGGTAACTAGGGTTGGGGACTTAAAATGTTGCTGAATATAAATATCATAACATTTATAATAAAAAAACTATCCCTATATCGTAATTTTATCTAATTGACTCATAATTTATCAAAGCATTAAAAAAAACTATCCCAACCTCACTAAATGGACCCCTTATATTCTTTACGAGTTCCCCTCATACATGGATGGTCACCTCAATTTATGTCATGTTATTAATATAATCTCATCTCTTCCCTCACGATCTAAACTTATTCATCATTTTCATTATTTATTTGAAACTCGGTTGGGCTGTTGTTTTTAAATAATTTGAGTTTAACGGGGAATTATTGTTTATTATTATTGATCACAACATATGATGACTAGATCTCATTATTTCCATTATATATTCACAAAGGTGACTAAATTATCTCCATAAATCAGGTCAGTGTCTCATTATAGTGATGCTGACCATTGAAATAATTAATGTTCATGTGAAGTACTTTTATTTTATTTATAAAATTTATTAATTGATTACATCTATAATTGAAAAGGGGGTTTTTCTATGTTTATATATATAAATATTTTAGGAACATTATTGGATTTATGAAATCATTCATGTTTTATTTTTTAATCTAAAATAGATTTTTAATCATGGAAGTGGTGAATCATTGCAGTGAAAAATATTTATAAATTTTGGGAATGGGTAATTTAATTTATTCTGGATAACATGACACATTGTGAACTTTGGGCATGTAAGGTTGTGGAAAAATGTAATATTATTTTCTAGGGAAACACTAGGAAATAATCTTATGATATTGATAAATTCTTAAAGGACACAATATTAGTAGGATTCACATTATTCCAACCTAGTTCTCATTATCATTCCATTATATTTTTTAATATAAGAAATACCACATCATGATGTTAATATTATCAAATTTGGATTTATTTTACGTATGATTGGTGAAATGATTATTTTATAGTTTTCCCTAGGATGTTTTTGTTTATTATTTTCTTATATCATTAATGAAAATTAAAATTTCATTTTTTATATGGAACTAAAATAATTTTAATTATATTAAAATAATTTTTAAAAAATGGTATTCATTTATTAAATATTTTTTATATATATATTTAAAACAACTCATAATAGAATCTATTGGGTATGAGAAATAATAGTTTATTCATATTATGCAGACTAAAAATTCTTGGTGGTATCCTATATGGATTAATTCTTACACTCTAAAATTTCCATTAAGAATTTATAGAACTTATTTTATATGACATAGGATTATAGAATGTATTAATGTAGAACATCTATTTTTTTGGGTGTTTAAATATTATTTGTGAGTTATGACAGTGGTCATTATTGGTTATAGAATTAATTTTGTAGATCTTGTATTATTTAAATTGTGGATTCATCCTCATTGGGATTAATGATGTATTTATCATGAATTTTCACATTCCTTATGATTTTTACTCTATCTTTTTATCCATTTCATTTATTCATGTTACATGTTTTTGTTTATTTTATTAATTACTTTTTTGTGATGAAAAATAATAAGTGGTGTTATATGTTATCCTAGGTTGGTTTGATTCATTTTGGATGTTACATTTCTGAACACCCATAATGTTATTCTCAGGATATAAATATCTTTTGACCATTTTAATTTTAATTTACGGATATGTTATTATTATTATATAGTATTAAAAAATTTAATCCCTTAATTTCACATTGACTAATATAATTATAATTATTTGAAAAAAATTAACTTGTTAAATTATATCTTCCATCTTACATCATTGAGTGAAGAAATAATATTTCCATTATTATAATTTAGTTAATTATTCAATGTATCTTTTTACAATTGAGTTTTACCAAATATTAATTCTATCATTTTCAATTTTAATCACCTATACTATTACATTATATAATTATTTCATAAATAGATTATTATAATTTATTATTAGGTTCAATGTACATTACCCCTATGATCTCATGATACCTCATTTTCCATTATACTTAAAAAAAATTCCCTATCAGCATTCATATCACATCGACTCATCATTTTAGGATTGAGAAACTGCAACTATTCTTATAAATAATTCAAATATAATTTCATCATTATGAGAAAATATTATAAAGTAAAATAAAATTCAATAATTCAATTATATGTCTAATTGACATATTTTATTTTTAGGGATATATTTTTGAAATAATCTATTGACATTTCTTCAGATTCTAATAGTTGTTCTTTTATCCCAAAAATTTTAAATTTCATCATTTCATTATTCTTTTTAAGATAATTGTTTTTATTTCTTTTCAAAAAAAATTCTTCTTGGTTGGCACTAATGATATTGAATTTACCTTAAATAACTATATATTTAGATTGCATCACAACCATTACAATATTGAGTTCATAACAAATCTTTATTTCTTTAATAAATGTTTCAACATAAATATATATATTTTTTAAGATAAACAATATATTATTTAAAACACATGTGATAGAAAATATTAATTTCCTAAATATTACTGAGAGATTATATTGTAATATCATTAAAATTTAATCCCATTTTGTATTTGAGTCATTATTACAATGAGTAAATAATCCATAATGGTAGAATATTCCCATTTCATCTTGAAGTAATAATTTAAATTTATTAATATTTACATTTTTATCAACATAATGAATGGAATTTCATAGATAAACATTATTTCTCATACATTTTCTAAAGATTGGTTGATTCGTCAATGCCATTCCATCCTCACATATGTCGATTTTTGGTCGAATTATTTTTTTTATTTTATTTGGATAAATAATAATATAATTTATATTATATATATATATTAAACAAATATTTAATCCATTATAAAATATTAAAATTTTAATTTCTAAAATTCTATCCTTCAAATTTAGACATTCATCAGATTATTTTTTTCTGAAACTAATTAAAGAAAATTCCTAGTGATATAGAAATTAATTTCAACCGAATTAATACAGAAAAATGATCATATATTTTTTATTATAGGTAATGTGTTTAAATCATGGATTGTTGCATCATTTACCAAATGTAAAAGTAAGGAAAATTGAGAGATGGTCTCAATCTATGTGATAGGGGCATCAGTTTTTTCAACATGATATAAGTTATTCTGTATTTGAATGTAATTTATATTATAAGATCACAATATCTTTTTTATTATTATAATAATTCTAGTACTATGTTATAACTTATGTTCTATAGATAATTACATATTATTTTCGATCACTGTGGTTGATTATGACATGATGTCATATTTTGTGATTCAGATAATTTATCAATGGTATTGGAGGATATGAATCGTTTCAATGTAAATCTATTATCAAATTAGTTCCATTATAGAAACTTGTGGTATTATGGGTTTATTGTATATCATCCCAAAACATTATATTGTATTAAAAGCATTTTTAGATAATAACATAGAATTATTTAATTTATAAAAAAATTTGTGACATTGTAATATGTTATAGGTAAGTACATTACATAATTTTACATTCTATTATGATCATTATATTTTTCTTGTATCATTTAATATATATATATTATTTTAATTATTTTTTTTATCCCAAGATAAAATAAGATATAGTATTATAGGTAAGGTGGGCATCAATATTGGTATAATATTGATAAGAAATGTTTCATGCACCATATTAAAACGTTATACCCTATAATATGATTATCATCAACTATCAAGGTAATAAATTTAATAAAAAATGAAAAATATCTATCGAATTGTAAGTTAATATATTATAAAACTGTCATTTATAATAAAAATTGAAATGAATAAAATTAAAAAATTGAAACCAATATGTGTTTCCAAGATTCACATCTATTTAATTCTAATATTATATAACACCTTACATAAAATGGAAATCTTCACATTAATCCATTGTGGTTAGAGGATATGTAATCATAATCCTCAATACAAAACTCCTCACCTTGAAGTTGATCATCTTAAAAACCTATCATATTAAATTTATCTTCATATTAATAAATTAACATGATCACAATAATATATATAATAATTATATAAGCACAAGAATATCCTAAAATTTGGGATTAGTTATAATCTGATGTACCCTAAAAGTCATCAAATGAAAATACATTATAATGGATTCTTTAACCTCTAACTAGAATCCCTTACTCATAAATATTAAATAATCTCACATCAATATAAGGAATCTCATTGGTCATTATGGAATTGAGAATTAATTAATATAAAGAGAAGTTATAATAGATTATAATAATGTCCATAAAATAAAAAGATACTAAGAAAAATAAATTCAATTACAAGTAAAATAATTACTAACTAAAATGTTATTCTAGACATGAAGATGATGAAAATGTCTCATTGAAATTATGTGAATGTAAATGGTATTCCATTTCACAAAGCATCCTTTTAAATTTATATACATTCAATGTATTAGTGGTAAAATTTGATGATTATATTTTCTTTTGGTGTAATTTCAGTATTATCAAATTCAATGTTTAATCGTCTAATTAATATAGCTTCATAATTTCTCATCTGATGTGTTCCATAGTAAATTTCACCAAAAATCATGTTCCATTTTATGATATATTGAAAAATAAGTTATTTTTATTCAAATATAATAGACTAATTGATGGACCCCAGAATACCCAAAGAAGGGAGGGGTAAATCAGGGAGTCCAAACATTTTTCTAAAAAATATATCTTGTTCACTCATTGGTAGGTAATAATTAATCATATATGATGGAATCAATATGTAATCCAACTATTAGATTAAAAGATACGACACAATAATTTTTCAAAGATTACCACAAATGGATAGTTCCATGAGAAAATGCTGACAGTGTGTTAGTCATAGGAAAATTCATTAATCATCACTAGTTTTGGAGTAAAAAAATTTAGACATAATCACTTTGTAATAGGAACACCTCCTTTAATGATTTTAGGGATAACACATTGCATCCCTCAAATCACATCCATCATCTAAACCTAGATCAATATCCTAGGTGGGATCTAACTTAGTTTATCGAATGGAAGTTCCCTTAATTGAATTTTTATTTATTTATATTTCTACATCTAGAATGATAATCTATGTACAGAAATGTCATCAATTTATTAAGTTGAACAAACTAATCAATGAAACAATATATTCAAAATATTTTAGAAGCACACATTGGAACCTGCACGCAACACCTTCTCTTGCTCACAAGGTTTGGGATTTTCATATAAGATTTATTTCGGTCAAACCTTAATTTTTGAGTACCTATTATCATTTATGGATAAACACCATAAGTTTCACTAGTTCTTTTTATACTAAAGGAACACTTTGTGTACATGATTTTCTTAATTTTTTCTTCTAAATTCAACTCATTCATGCGGTAGAGGAATCCAATATTCATTGAAAAGTTATAATTATTGAGTTTGGGAAGCCACGTATTTATATCCATCAATGAATATATTCATTAGTTTTTATTAGAACATACAAACACCATTTTTTCATCACATTGAGAATGTAAGATTGTTAAGTGAAACCTCATTATTCCTGCACATTTAAAACATTCGGGTGCTTTTGGTATTTAACATATTTTTTTGTAACAATCCCAATACAATCCATGGGTGCATTTTTCAACACCACCATCAATCATGCATTAAAATACCATTCCTAAAATATTTTTTCTCCATTCTGATTTTTTTTTAAAAAAAAATTTCAAAATTGACCTAAATGACACCATGTTCACTATTATTATCAGCATAAACTATGAGATCCATTTACCTGAAAAATGAATGATCTTATATGTGAGTATTGAAAAAAAAAACACAAACCATATTTCATATACAGTAATGAAAATCCTTTATTCCCACAATATCCCCCTTTGGGGTTGTTGTAAATATTTATATTAATTCAATGTATTACTAGCCACTGTCAAAATCTGATACTCAAGAAATAAATCCTCTAACGCCATATGTCTATGTGAGAAATAATTGGTGTATAAAATATGTAGAGAATATTTAATTGAGTAAATTAATTTTTTAATGATTAAATATTTAAATGTTAATATATTATATATAAGATCTGAATATTTGTTTATAACACTTAATTCACACTATGCCAAATGAACGGTTTCCTCATAACACTAAATTCCCAATTTCCCCATGTGAAACTCATCATTCTAATCCATTATACCATTTTATTTATTGGTTATCCTGGATGGAAATATATCCATATAAACTTACATTGACTAGTATAGATAAAAAAATATTCCCCTTGCATCATATCTCCCCCATAATAATACATCACATACACATACAAGTTAAAATAGTTAACACAAATGGGGATATGGGGAACAACATCAACCTCCCCATTCCCATGGAGGTGGTTGGATACTGAGGATCAATCGATGCTTCTCAAACACATGTGTTGAAAAAGGATTGGTCAGTATGACAACCACATGATCATTAGTTCCAACACGATCCATCATAATCATGTCGTGTTCAATATTTTGATTGATGAAGTGATATCTTATTTCAATGTATTTTGTATGTGAATGTCGAACAAGATTCTTTGTAAGGTCAATTGTTCACATTTAATCATAGTGAATCATCCTTGGATGTTTCACCTCATCTCCAATATTAGTTAATTGTTGCTTCATACAATGTATCTTTGTGCAAGACTTCATAGAGGAGATGTACTCAGCTTCAGCAGTACTGGGTGAAGTGATATACAATTTCATACTCAACCATCCCGTACATTTCATTCCAATAATGAATGATTAAACACTTTTTATCTTTATATCCACCACATATCTAGCCCAATCACCATTATAAACTATTGATAGTTCATTACCTTTTTCTACAACAATGTCTTCGCCGTAATTGTGAGTACCTTGAATGTAACTCATGAGTCATTTGACTTTCTCCATATATTCATCCTTCTGATTACACTAAATGAGGGATGATGAAAAGGTTTTAATGAAATTTTATGTCCATGTAGAAGTTATGTTAAACAAGATTATGGTGATTCTCTTATACAAGGTGGGATCTATAGAAGATTCATCCTCTTGTATTCCATGTTTAATCTAGCCATAATTAGAGTTGACATTCATTTTGAGTCATGCATATTGAATTTATTCAGTCACTTTGCTTCATAATATTTCATAGAAATAATAGAGAAGTCTATCCTATGAATCATTTGGATCCCCATGAAGAATGTGAGTTCCCAAATCACGGATATTTCAAATTCTAATTTCATTTGATTAGATAATTCATCGATGGATCCCACCCTTATTCCACCAAATATAATATCATTTATGTACACTAGTACCATGTCTAATCTTTATGATATTTTTTAAAATAATTATTGTGATATAATGCTCTTTTAAATTTGAGCCTCTTTAGATAAGAATCCAATTGTCAATTCCATGCATGTGGCTCCTTCTTCAAACCATGGAGTTCATTCTTTAATCTACAATCCTTCATTTTTTCATTATCATGTAGAAAACCCAATGGTTTTTTATCTAAACATATTCTTCAAAAAATCCATTTATGAAAGAGGTTTGACATCCATTTTATACACTTTCAATACTCCTTGAATAATTGTGGAAGGAAAATACTAATTGTATTTAGTCTATCTACGGAAGAAAATGTTTTTTCAATATCAACACCTTCAGTTTTGGAATAACCATTACACACTAATAATGAAATATTTATAATAACGTTACCATTATTTTAAAATTTATTTCTAAAATACAATTTGTATCAACTAAATTTTCATTTTAAGGTTCCATAACTAGATCCCATGTTTGGTATTTTTCAATCTGATTGAACTCATCATTCCAAGCATTAAAACATGACTCATGCTTTGTAGATTCTTCAAATTAGGATTATTCCACAACTAATATGAATTAATAATCTGCATTATTAATCATTCTTCTTGTATATGTGGGATCTATCCAATCCCCAATGATGTTGGATTTATTAATTTCACTGCTTTGATTTATCCATTGATGTTCTGAAGCATTTCATTTATGCGTGGGTTCATCTTCGGAATCAACATCATTCGATAACATCTTGATGTTATTCACTATATTATATACTTTTTCTTTTGAATTTTTTTCATGTCCGCTATATTATACTGTATCTTTCTCATGGGAATAAGTTCCCCTCATGGTATTTTTGGTCTTATCTTCAATGATCATAATGTAACTGCTTCCCAAAATTCTTCTAATAAGAATATTGAAGCATTTTTAATCATTTATATTCATTGAATATCTTTGTAATATTAATTCATCTACAAAATCACTATACATCCCTTGATTTCCATCATTATTTAAGATGAAACATTAACTTCCCCAGACATTAAAATACTTCAAATAGTGCTTCTCACTAAACCAAAACACATATCATGCCTTTATTTCATCCCATATAAATCCCTATTTGATTTTTAATAAACACTACAGATTGAACAACCACATTCTAGTAATGGTGAGAGATATGAATCTCGGTCATCATATTAATGGTTGTATTAATCACCTGTTGATACTTGTACTTAAAAGTTCATCTTTCTTGTGTGTTATCATAGCAGAAACTTCATTTTGTATTCCATTATTATCTAGGTAATTTATAAACAAAATGGATGATTATTTTCTTACACTGTTGGACCAAATAACACTTATCATACATCTAATATCATTCCCCACTATTTGGCGATGCATTTTAATGAAATCGAGCATCGTATGTTTCCTATGAATGACCATCACACTAGCCATTTGGATATAATATTCTAAGAAAGAACAAAATACATTTCTCTTCATGTTATTGAAATATTTATCACATCAAATACATTTATATGGATGTGATCAAGAAGATTAAATGCTTGTTTCATCATTAGCCGCTATGAACTGCTAACCTGCTTCCCTCAAATCCAAGCATCTCAATTTTTATCTCGTTCATGATTCATATTTGGGGTATCTATGACTATCTTCATCTAATATATCTTCCACATTTTATTTTGATTATATGACATATCCTTTGATGGCACAAGTGGTTTTTATCTTCAACTGTCATTTAAAAAATTTCCCATTGGTATCAACCTCTTATATGTTTTGTGCTATCCTAAATCCATTCATAAGATCATTAAATGTATTTCCATTAATAGTTCATACATTTTGATTAAATATCACCATCAGTCCTAATTCACATAGTCAACTCAAACTAAAGAGATTATAATGTAGCCCATCCCCATATAGAACATCAGTTTTATTCACCTCTCCATTACCTAGTTTAGTATTTCCACTTCCTTTGATATTAAATGCCGCATAATTGCCAAAACATATAGTTCCATGAACCCCATTCCCAACATTCCTTAGTTGGTCTGGATTTATCATCATATGGGATGTGTATGTGCTATCAAGAATCCCAGTTCCATTTCTATTTGTATCTTTGAGGGACACATCTGTAGGGTTGTATTTTTATATTTTATTCTTTTACATCCTTGAAATAATATAATGAGAGATGGAAAATGATGACCCTTTAAATATTGCTTCCACAGGGATAGGAATATCTTAATCATACTATTATTCAAAAAGATACCACCTATTTATAAGTGAAACACCATCTTCATGATGAGTATATGATTGTATCTAGGACCTATATATATTCTTTATTCCTTTCCTATACCAATAATAAATTGATTTATGACCAATATTTGAACAAATATAACAATATCTTTATATATTATTACTTCTGTGAGATATAGGAAATGAATTAATTATGTATTACTGACATCCTTTCTCTTCCCCATTAAGATAGTTCCTTGCCTCTTCATTGTATGACATGATATGGTCTAGATAGCCACATAACTAAAATTTTATAAGAGGAAATGTCTTCATACATCTATTAATCCTCATGTATACTTCGTTAAAAAAATTGTTTGACTACAAATAATTTCTTCAATCATGAGGTCAATTTTTAGCCCTCGTTTCAGTTTGATTTGAGGGTTTCTTTTTTAGAAGTTTAGGTGACTATGAAATATTTCCATCTTTTATCTTGCCTTTATAAGGGCACATTTTTTGAGCATTTCATTTTTCAGCATCACAACTAATTACAATATTTATCCTTCACATGGATATTTTATCATTCAAAACCATTTCAACTCTAACATAATCATCGTTTGCTTTCCCCAATAACTCATCATTTTAGAATCATCAAAATTGTAATTTAATATTTGTTTTTTTGATTTTTATTACTTTCAGGTTTTCTATTAAGAGTGAAAACTTGTTATTTTTACCCTAGATAGTCATGGACTTCCTATCCTATCTATATGTTAGCTGTAACACCCCAAGCTTCCATGGTACGTTTCCCTTTGAATAATTTCATAGATTGAATTCTCCGCAAATTCGAGATTTTGACACACCGCGACCAATCAAACTAGTGGTTATGAATAGTAATACCCACTTTTTGAAAATTAATAAAATTTTATCTTTCAAAATGGACTTCATTTTTGGATTTGGAATATCAAAATTTACATAGGGTTAATTTTTTGTATTTTTCTGAAAAAATTCAATTTTTGATGAATAGTTGAAAACACTAAGTTATAGTTAAATATATATATATAAATAATTATTTATTTTCTTCAAAATAGATACATAATTACTATATAAGTTCAATTTAATTCATTGGAGTTAGTTTATAATAGTTTTATATATATAAAAATTTTTTGGAACTTTTTACCGTCTTCATCCACCTCCTAGGAGAATTTGAAAATTTATATAAAACATAATTTTATTGCTTCTATTAGTTGAATTTCAAAAATCCATGAGACACAGTTGATATCAGTATGTAAAATTTGGTTCAATAAGTTGAACATAATTTTCAGTGAATAGTATATTTTCACTTTTATATACCACGGTTAAAAGTAAATTGTGTAATTAAGGGTAAAAATGACATTATTATTTACCTAACACATGTCATAATTCTATTGGATAAGTTTAATTTGGCCACAGAAAACATTAGGAATAAAATATGATCCTTTAGGTCCACTTGTATTAGAGAAGGACATTTATTATTATTTAATTCAAAGAAGAGTTAAAAGTGTTAAATTCTATGTTTAATAACTAAACAATTTTTAATATAATGATACACATAATATTAATTGGACTCTAAATATTAATTAGAAATCTAAAAAATATTCCAACATAATGTTATTTTATTTATATTTTTTAGATATTAAATAATTATAAATATTAAGACACAATGATGATGCATTAATTACCGTATTAATGAATGATTAAACTAATTGATATTATAAATATACATATAAATGTAATTTGTTAATTTTTATGCATTGAAAAATATATAAAGGTTAATATGACAAATTAGAGTTGGTTAGATGAATTTTTCTAAAGAAATAATGCTGTTATGAATTTTGAAAAAACAAAATACCAAATAGTGTTAAAATTGACATAAAAGAGTTTCTAAAACAAATATAATATTACTAATTGATATTCTATTCCTAAAAATCTATGGTTCAGCCAAAAGACTTATATATTGATAGGTATATCGTTAATTAACCATTATGGGTTCTCTTGGAAGTTTATTCAATGTTTATTAATTATTTAATATAAAAATACAAAGAGACATGGTAAATCCCAAACTATTTGACTAAGAGTTAAAATCTAAAAGATAAAGTTAATCTAGTCACCCAAACCAGTCTAAAACCAATTGGCTGAGTAGTTTTCTACCCATAAAGACCCTATCCTTTATATTATTAATTTTGGATCCATTATAAAAAGAATATGATTTTAGTATAATATAATATTTCTAGATTTTCCTAAGGTTCCCCTTACCTCTCTTATAAAAGGGCACTCCCCCTTCTCTCAAATTCACACCTTCAATGCCATTTTCATTTGATAACCTCTTTTCAAATACCCTCAAAACTATCCTCCCTTCATCTTATAGGCCTTACATTAGCCATAAAGGCATCCTATGGAGCCCTTTTGATGTAATCAAAAGGAAGAACCCAAAGAAGAGGTAAATATTTCATCCCCACATTCAAGTTCCTTTAATATTCCACTTCCTCTTTCTTTGTTGTTTCCATTATAAAATAATAAATCATGTATAAATTATATATTGTAATGTTATTATAAATATGGTAAAACTATATTCATTATTTTATACATCCATTGAATGACATGTCACCATATATGTGTACGTAAGGATTTCCATCTCAACATCATGGTGTGATTGTTATTCAATACATTATTATTTGAATGGGTATAATAATGATGTGTAATTGATGTAAATAATAAATATAACAAGATAATGATTGTGTATATATGATTTACCATCCAATTATATATTATTTTAATATCAAAATAATGATATGGTCTCTCATGCGTACGTACAGATAATATCATTCTGAATATTAATTAGATACATTATATATTTAAGAAACATTACTTATATAATAAATCATATAAAGGAAAACGAATTAGTTTACAACCAGAACAACAATAATACTAAGATATTGTTTACAAAGTAATGTTAAAAGATCGTATATGATATCACATTATGTTATATGATTCGTGTATAATTTTTTAAAAAATTATTTCACCATTATAAAGGAGGTTAACCTACCCTAGACCAATGAAATTTACAATGTAATGGGTTTCTTATCTCAATTTTAATTCAGTGAGATTTCCATTGTTCGCCACTTATTTACTAAATCTGTTGTATTGTGTACTATCATTTTATATATATATTATCATGATTCTCTTTATATTCATGGAATTCTGAGATTCATTTGATTTTTATTAACTTTTGGCCATACAACAATACCGATTACAACAAAGTGAGGGTTAATTTCACAGTCTCCTTATTATCCACGGTTGTTTTTACATAAGTATCTACGGGGACCTCTTTATCATCATCATATGTGTTTTCATAAAATTTATATCAAAACATTATTATTATTTACTAGTCTAGGGGATAAAGTTATTTATACCCTTGTTTGAAATTTTATAATATTTTTTTAAAGGAATCATTCTGTCATTTTCAAAATAAGGTACATTATATCATTTTTGACAAAACTATTGTAAGAATGCCTTTTTTAACTTATACAACTGGTGAAGATATATTCTATTGTTATAATATCAAGGAAGCTTCACTAAAAAGCTTATAAGAATATTTTTAATTATTAATCTTTTATTTTTTTAATTATGTGAATTTTAAATGATTTCAAAATATAAATTGATATTTAATTAAAAATGTTTTGATTTCATCTATGTCAATATCCTTTGATAGATTGTATGTTTGGTTGATGTTGATTTAATATGATACAAAACATCCATATTTTATTGATGGTTTTGTGAAATTTTTTATCATGGATGTGTTTTTTACACCAAACATGGTTTATGGATAATGTATTGACCTTCATATGATAGTTTTAATATGAATGTGTATATTGTGTTTAAAACATTTCATATGAGAAATGAATTGGACTTAGTATGTGATGGGTGGAGCCTGATATACCTCATCGATGCATTTGTAGGTCTCATGAGACAAACTAGTGTCTTGGAACAAGGCTTTGAAGAAATCTTATTTGTAGTCTTGTCACAAGGCCTTCAATATGTGGTTATGAAAGTATGGCATTATTTATTCTATCATTATGAAAGTGGATATATATTGCATGTGATTATTTGACTAGTTGAATATCCATGTGAATAAGTAAATGGATTTATTTGATTTTGTCTTTTCTATATTATGTTGACGTTCATGTTTGAAAAGGCTTTAGTTATACTCTTATAAATTTCCATAAATGTTTATTATTATTTATGAATGTTTCCTTTATAATTTTATCCTTACTGAGCATCTGAGCTCACCCTTGTCTATGTTTTATTTTTCCCAGGATTTGTAGAAGTATATTATGAATGACCTGCAGGGATAGTCTATGGGATCTTAGTGTTTTCCATGGAAACAATGTTGTTGTAGTTATCAATTTTAGAATGTAATGTAAACATTATGAATGTGTCTAGTAATTCCAAGGCTAATAAACTTATCAGTCTTTTGAGACTTTTTCTTTTGTGATCATGCCACTGATATATATGATTTCACCGACTCTGGGATTATATAGTCAGGGAATTGTAGTTTGTATCAGAGGATGTTTAATACAATCCTTGGAAACTATATTTAGATATACTCTACTTAGAGCATATAGAACTATGATAGAATTTGGGGAATAGTATATAATAATTTCCTAGAATTTTGGTATTGTAGAGATTTTTTGAGTTTTCCAAGAAATACATCCCTGTCTGGATACGATCTGGTAGAGGTGGCTCTGGCATAGAAGTACCTAGGGGTAAAACTCAAAAACACAAATTTGAGATATACTCAAATGAGAAATGGTGCATGACAATGGGTCTTGATGCACTCTTGGGTATGACACTCCTAGGGGATACGCTTAGGATAATTGCCAGTTTCTCTAAAAACTGATTTAAAGGATATTAATATAATATTAGAATAAATGGAATTCGTTTATCTTAATATTATTCAAATTGAAAATATGGTTTCATGATGTTCTCTATATGATTTTATCATTACTATTACTCACACAATATATTCTATTTTTAATCAATGGCTGGATTCCAAGGAAGACATTGTAACATTGAGCATGATGTACAAGGTGTGAATAGGGGTGAAAATGAGCAACAAAATGGAATTTTGATAGGTTTAAAAGATATCATGTTCATTCCAAATCCGTTTTCTAAAAATATGATCAAAAACATATATATTAAACAACTACTGAACTCAACAATGAAGAGAAAGGTGATGAATGATTAAAGCTACATTAGTGGAGACCATTGAGGAAAGAATCCTCAATTTCCACCATGTAGGAAATGTGGAAGGAGACACCCATGAAAGTGTCTAAATGGTAAAAAGAAATGCTTTACGTGTGGAAAGAAGGACATAAAGTAAAGAATTACTAAGGAAAAATTCATATTACTCTGGAAGATAATAATAATTCTACCAAGAAACCATTTACAGCCATTTTCCATAAATTTATGGGGGTTGGACATTACCCGATTGAATTCCCTATTATATAGGATATTTTCTTGGTCAAAAAAGAAGAAATGTGTGAATAAATGGTTGTAGAAATGTTTAAAAGTATTAGTGCTTCTTGTTGATGGGATTACATTGGAATAATTTTCTATTGTATTAGTAACCCTATAGTTTCTCATGTGAAAATGATATTTGAGGACGATTTATCTTTTCCCATGTGGATATATTTATAAATAACCATTCAGTTTTATATGATCATTGTGTTTGAGGCAATTACATGTTATTATATTTTGGGATGAAAATGCAAGGTATGAGAAAACATTTGTGGTTAAATAATGTTTTGGTTATTTTGAGGAATTTATCTAATTTTGGTAATGTTATAAAATATAGTTTTCAAAAATGGAAAACATGTAGACCGTGTGACAACCCGTCACATCAGACCAAGCTGTGAAAATCGAACCCACAACCAGAGTGCGATTGGGATTTATCGCCTAACACTGGACTACGTGAAGTCCCTTGTTATTGTGACTAATTATTTTTAGTTAAATTATTTTATAATAAGTTGATTTTGTATTTTATGTATTGTCCAATTAATACCATAAGTATTGGAAAATGATTTGGTGATTAAGTGATAAATGTTATTTTGGAAGACGTTCACTCTATTGGGAAGACTATAAGCCTAAGGATAATAGTATACTATGGGATTTCATTTGATGTGTAATGGTGGATTATTATCTATGTTTTTATTGTGGATTTAAAGTGATTTGGGTAATTTATTAAAATGATTAACCTATAAAAGAGAATATTTGATAAGGTTAGTTACTTTTAAGTTCGTGACTTTAAGAGTAATTGATGACATTTGGAGATATAATTTATGGTGGGAGACTACCTAACAAAATTCTTCTATGTTTTTAGTTTCAATATTATTTTGGAATAAATTGAAGTATTTTATGGGAAATTGTTTAATGAATGGTATTTATTTAACATTGGGGTATTGTTTGTTTAATTTATGAAATTAATATTATTGTTTCTTTCTCTAAAGGAATATCTTTTTGGAGGATCATCTAATCTTGTACTAACCGCTTTGGTTTTGATTAATCTCTCACGACAAGGTAAATATATAGTTTATCCTTTTTGGATC
Source organism: Viscum album (assembly GCA_963277665.1). Lineage (NCBI taxonomy): Eukaryota > Viridiplantae > Streptophyta > Magnoliopsida > Santalales > Viscaceae > Viscum > Viscum album. The sequence goes on from OY728166.1 coordinate 604,107,759, forward strand.
ATGTGATTCACTCGAAGTTGATTTTAGGTCTTCTGGTGTGACCAATTTATCTTGAATACTCATCATTTAAAAAAATGGGTTAGTGGTAGAAATTTATTAAAGATTAAAACTCTACTAAAAAAGTAAGAATATCAATTTATGTTCTTAGTCATTCTCATAAATAAATTCCGTATCTATATGAAATTTAACATAAAACAAAAAAAATTTGTCTGTTTAATTTTCCTACATGGAAACTAATAACTATTTGTCATATCACATGTTTGGGGTTTTTTTATTGTTAACTTTCACTTGATCATGTTTTATATCCCCCCATCAGAACTTGTCACTAAGTTTATCTTCCATATCCATGTTTTCCTACATGGAATCCTAGTATAGGTTATCTTGGGTGACCTTTGTACTTCTCATTCATTCTTTTAATGGGATAGTTTTATTGACTCTTTTCCGATGTGGTAATTTCAATTATGTTCCAAATTGAAATTTTAAAAAATTGTGAGGATGTAATTTCTATAAGGTGGGAAGAATGTAACACCCCAAACTTCTACGGTATGTTTCCCATGGAATAATGTAATAGCTTGGATTATACGGAAATTTGATATTCTAACACAACATGACCAACTCAACTAGACATTATGATTAATCATACCCACTTTTTGAAATTTTATAAATTTTACCTTTCATAATGGAATTCATTTTGAGATTTTGAATATCGAAATTAGCATAGGGTAAATTTTTTGTATATTTTGAAAACATTAAATTTTTTATGAATGCTAAAAAAACTAAGTTATAGTTTAAAATCGAATTTCAATTTAAATAATTATATATTTTATTCAAAATAGATACATAATACTTATATAAGTTCAATGTAATTCATTGAATTCAGTTTATAATAATTTTAGTTATATAAAAATTATATAGAACCTTTCAGCATCTTTTACCCACCTCTTAGGAGAATATGAAAATTTACATAAAAAATAATTTTACCACTTCTTTGAGTTGAATTTCAAAACACTGAGAGACATGGTTAATTTTAGTAATTAATTTTTGGTTCAATAATATGGAAATAAAATTTGGAGAAAAGTAACATTTTTTCTTTCATTTACCACGGTTAAAAGTAAATAGGGAAATTAAGGGTAAAAATGGCAATATTATTACCATAACACATGTCCTAATTCTATTAGATAAGTTTAATTCGACCAAAAACAACCTTATGAATAAAATATGATCCTTTAGGTCCACTAGGATTAGATTAAGAAATTTATTATTATTTAATTCAAAGAAGAGTTCAAAGTGTTAAATTCAATGTCTAATAATTAAACCATTTTTAATATTGGGATTCACATTAGATTAATTTGACAATAAATATTCATTCGAATGTTAAAACATTTTTATACATAATGGTTATATATATATATATATTTATACATTAAATAATAAAATTTATATATGACAAAATGATGATTCACAAATTACCGTATAAATAAATCATTTAAATAATTGATTTTATAAATATCCAAATAAATGTAATTTGAGACTTTTTATAAATTCCACTAATTTTCTACATTAATATGACATATTAGGGTTGGTTAGACGAATTCTTTTCTTAGTAATAATGCTGTTATGAATTTATCAAAAAATAAATACCAAATAATATCAAAATTGACATAAAGGAGTTTTTAAAACAAATATTACATTATTAGTTGATATTTTTTTCATAACAATATAAGGATTGGCCAAAAGACTTATATATTGATATGTGTATCATTAATGAACCATTTAGTGTTTTCATGGAAGTTTTTAGTATGTTTATAAACTATATAATATAAAAATACAAAGAGACATGTTAAATTTCAAACTATTTAACTAAGAGTTAAATCTAAAAGATAATGTTAATATAATGATTCAATCCAGTCCAAAACGTATTGGTTGAGTGGTTTTTGACACATCCTCACCTTAAACTTTAAATACTTCATATTAGAGCCATTAAATAATGAATATGATTTTTTTATAAAATAATATTTCTAAATCTTCCTAACGTTCCCCCACCCCTCTTATAAAAGGGAACTCACCCTTCTATTTAATTGACACCATCAAAGCCATTTGGATAAAAAATAATTTGGAGAAATACCCTCTAAACTGTCCTCTATTAATCCTGGAGGCCTTTCTTTAGACAGACAACCATCCTATGGAGCTCTTTTTATTAAATCAAAATGATGAACCCGAAGAAGTGGAAAATATTTCATCACCTCTTTCAAGTTCAATTCTTCTTCCACTTCTTATTTCTCTGATTTTTTTCATTAGAAAAAAATAAATCTAGTATATTATATATAATTTGATGTTACTATAAATCTAGTACAACCATATTCATTATTCTATCCTTCCTTTGAATGACATGTCACCATATGTGTGTACGTACGACTTACCGTCTCCACGTCGTGGTGTAATTGTTATTCAATACATTATTAATTTGATGGGTATAATAATGATGTGTAATTTATTTAAAGAATAAATATATCATGATAATGATTCTGAATATATGTTATACCATATAATTGTATATTTTATTAACTTCAAAAGAATGATATTGTCAGTCGTGTGTACATACAGATTACCGTGTTCACGAACTCGATGAGATTCATTCCCCATTTAATCCATTCAAGACTAATTTTTATTACATGATTAAAAATATTTTTTAAATACTTAACATAATTATGAATATGAATAAGATACATCCTATCCATAACAAAAATTACTTTTGTAACAATTTATATAAAGGAAAATGTATCAGTTAACACCCAAAACGATGATATTACTAAGATATTATTGACAATGCCATGTTAAAAGATCATATATGGTATCCCATTAATGTATATGATTATGGTATAGTTTAATAAAAATTATTTCATCATTATACAAGAATATAACCTACCCTCGACCAAGAAAATTTACAAATTAAGGGGTTTCATATGTCACTTTTAATTCCATGAGATTTCCATTGTTCACCACTTATTTATTAAATGTGGTGTATTATGTACTGTCATTTGATATATATATATATATAATCATGATTCTATTTATATTCATGGTTTTATGTGATTAATTTGGTTTTTATTAACTTTTGGCCATATTAATTGATTTATTACAATGATGTAAGGGTTAATTTTGCAATCTCATTATTATCCAAGGTTATTTTTACGTAAGTATCTACAGGGACCTCTTTATCATCCACATCCGTGTTTTCATAAAAATATATTCCAAAACATTTTTACTATTTACTAGACTATGGGATAACGTCATTTATACACTTTTCTGACTTTTTATAAGATATTTTTTAATCGAGTCTTTCTGTTGTTTTCCAAAAAAGGTACATTATAACCTTTTCAACCAAACTAAGGTAAGAATGTCTCTTTTAACATAGACGGTGGGTGCCTCTTTTTTCCGCAGTTATAACATCATATAATATTCCCTTACAAGCTTATAAATATATTTTTAAAGATAAATTTTTTCTTTTATAATTATTTGACTTTTAAATGCTTTAAATAGAGAAAGGGATATTTCTCTAAAATGGTTTGGATTTCATCTATGTCAACATCCTTTTAAGGATTTTATGTTTGTTTGAAGTTGATTTGTTATGATACCACACTTCCATATTGAATTGAAGGTTTTGTGATATGTTTGACTATGGATGTGTTATTTTTACACCATTCATGGTATATGGATAATGTATTGACATTTTGTATGGTAGTTTTAATATGAATGTTTATGTTATGTTTAATACTTTTCATATGAGAAATGCACTAGACATAGTGAGTGACGAGTGGAGCCCCTTGTAGCTCCTCGATGAATCATTAGGTCTAATGGAAAAAACTAGTGTCTTGGCACAATTCCACGAGAGAATCTTATTTTTAGTCTTGGCACAAGGCCTTGACTACATGGTTATGAATGTCTGGGAGTACGCATTTCGTCATTATGAAAGTGGCTATTTATATTTCATGTTATTATTCTCTAGTAGAATATCCATGTGAATACGTAAATGGCATAATTTGATTTTATATTTTCCATATTATGCGGAGGTTCAAGTATAAAAAGGATTTTGTTTTAGTCTTATACATTACCTTAAATGTTTATGCTTATTTATAAAAGTTTTCGCTATAATGTAATCCTTATTGAGAATCTGAGCTCACCCCTTTCTATGTTTTATTTTTTCCTGGATGCAAAAAAGTATATTATGAATTTCCTGCAAGGATAGTCTATGGGATCTCAGTGTTGTCTATGGAAACAATGTTTTTTAGTTTTCCATTTTATGATATAGTGTAAACCTTATGAATTATTCTAGTATATCCAAGGATACTAAACTAACTGGTCATTCGAGACTCGGTCATTTGTGATCATTCCAATGATATCTTATAATGCAGCAACTCTGGGATTCTAGGGCCAGTGTGTTACGTTAGGTTATTGATTACCATTTCCTTCACTTCAATTTTTTTCTGAAGTTCTACCACATATGTTGTGCTTTGAAAGGATGTTGATAGTTCATTCACAAATTCTTCACGTCGTTCAACTTCAGCTTAAAGCCTATCAACATATTCTGAGGTGTTTTACTTTAATTCTCTACACTTTATTAATCTATTATATGGATCTTAAATATTTTTAATGGAATCCTTACATTTTAACCTGACATCAACATTACAAATCAACTAATCATCTCTATCATAGCCTTTTGATGGTTCTGACTTCTCAATGGTATCCAACATAGATGCTTGGTTTCCAGATTTAAACTATAGTTCTTATTCCTCAAAAACATAATTTTAACCTCTTCTTTTTTACAAAAGAACATGTTTTTCTTCAATTAATTTCTATATTTAATGTTCCTATTTTTAGAAAACTTCTTTTGAGGATTCTATGAGTTTCTATAATCACAGTAACCAATATAAAAATTTTACGAGAATTGAGATGCAATGTGCACAAAATTCTCAATAGGGAATGCAGTCCAAGGGTAGCATTCCATTAAATCTCCAATTTCCTCTCTTGAATTTTTTGGGAGATGGGGAATAAAATTCATATTCATCAATTTATTCAACAATACTATCTCCTAAAATTTCTTGTTTATCTTTGGCTTCGAATTCCATTTTCTTTCTTACATAAGTTGTTTCATTATATGGTTTGACTCTCATTTCATATTAAACCAGACTACTTTATAGTACACCAAATGAATGTTTTGAAATATCCCTTTCCACAAGGACGACACCTTCATATTATAGTGTGGTGGAACCCAAATCATATTTTTCATCACAATGTCATTGTCTTTGATTTTTTCACCTAGTCATCGAATAGCTCCAACAACATCTATAATATGTTTTAAAAAGTATAGTCATTTTCATCAGAATGTATCTTCAGATCATCAACCCTATTTTATAGTAATGGATTTTTCATCCTTCACATTATTTTCTCCATCATAAATATTTCCATGTTTCTCCCAGAGAGACTTGGCTAATGTATAACACATCAATTTTAAATAGATACTATCAGAAGGTGAAAGAGTTATGGTATTATAGGATTTTTCCTAATAATCAATAATTTTACAATATATATCAATCATAGACTATCAATTTGGATTAGGGACCTATATTTCGTATGTTTTGGAAAATGAAAACCATTTTAAGAGATCATTAATGAATTCTCATACCATTATTTCATATTTGAATGATACTTCAATCAAAAAGTTAAACTCCTCTAACATTAACTAAATATTCCATGACATCAATGGATATATTTAACATAGGTAACATGTATCTCGAAAACCACATGAAGGACATCGAACACCCTAATAATGGAGGGCTGAATCAAGGTGTAAAATATTTCTTCTAATATAATGGATCTTGTTCCTACATTCATAGTAACTAATTATTCCCATATGATTGAATCAATCAGCAATCATATAATCAAATTCAAAGAGAGAACACAAAAATTTTACTTGGTTCACCACTACGGTCTTGTCCATGGTAAAAATGCCGATAGTGTATTGGCCATACCAAAATACACTAATCAATAATATTTATGTAGTACACAAGTTTACAAATAGTCACCCAATTCTTTTAACACTTCCATTAATAGATTTCATGGATTACATATTATATCCTTCAGAACACTTACATAGACACCTCCTAGATCACTGACCTTGGTGACATGTATCTCGTTTTGTCGACTTGAATGTCTCTTCAATAGATTATGATTGAAATCATCGTCTCAATCTAGCTTGAGACTCTTATTTCATAAAATTCCTATACTGATGTACTTTAAAGAACATATCAAACAAACATAATATTAAAAATATGTTATAAGAATAAACTAAAACAAATTCTCAACACCATGTCTAATGTGCGTGATTTAGGATTGTCACGTAATCTGTATTTTAACCAACCATATTTTTTCGTGAACCATTTATTTTTCACATTTCTACACCATAATTTTCTCATGTTCATTTTATATTAAAATATCACATTGTGTGTAATATTTTCATACTTATTCTATTCTATGTGATATTATTTCAGGTTGTAGAGAATCCTGATCTTTGTTTAAAAGTTCTATGTCTTGAGCGGGGATCGTTGTCTCCTTATAAGTTCCCATTGACCAGAAAGATAGATTATATCTAAGCACACAAGACCCCTTTTTTAAATTGCATTCGGTATATATGTTTGTTTGGTGCATCCTTGACCTTCATGTACACTTAAATCATTCACATTTATTATTCATGTTTCCATATTTTGATGGAATAATACCAAAAAATGCATTGTGTGTAATTTTACACCTTTTAATCAATATTATTTTCAATACTCTTTGCAAAAAACATGTTCTTTATTCTAAATTTTTTTGATCCAAATATTTGGATAACTACGAAATGACCCCAGCTTCAATAATATATTTAGCATTAACTATATGATTTTTTCCACTGAAAACTCCAAGGTCATCTATGTGAGGATTGACGAAAAACAAAAAACATATTGTATATAATGTATAGACTAGCCCTAGTTGCAACACTAATAATTTATTTCATTCAATGAATCTTAATCATCCCTAAAAAATTAAGCTATAACTATATTAATGTTTAATGTTATTTTTAAAACCAATGTTATTAAGAATCTTTGACACAAAATTTTAATATTTCATTTCTATTAATTATATTAAATTCATACAATTTTGGTTTGAAAATTTCAGAACATATAATGTTCAGTAATTTAATCTATGGTACTGAAATAATATTCAAATTTAAAAAAAACATTTTCCCCTACCCATAAAAAAAAATCCATTCTATAACAATAATTTCTTGATAAACACAATTTTGTATTGACCTCTCCTATTAATATTTAATAGAGATCTATTTTATCAATATTTTATCATGTTTAATTTTATTTATTATCTTATTAATTGACATAACATCCTTCTTATATATGGAAAATGACTCAGAAGTTACTTTTGATTATATTTTGAACTGATTCATTACTTTAATGAAAAATCGAATATATTATATCTTTTTTTATAGAAAACCTGAATAAATCATTTTCAATAAATATCATGATTTGTGTTCAATTGATATATGATCAATTCACATAAAAAATATGAGAATATAATAGATTTAAATAGTGAAAATGTTTAAAGGATGCAAAATATTTAATATGGTTGATACAATAGTCCAACCCTTTCTAATAAAAAAACACAAAAAAATAATTCAATATGAAATTATGATTTAATGAGGAGATACTTTGAAGAATAGTTATACTTAGTTGTAAAAAAACTCAACCTATTATTTTTTGCCATTAAATGATCACACTATATGTGTATCAACCAGTAAAAGGGGAAGAATTTGTGGTTGATTTCAATTCAAATCAACTTTTAAATATAAAAATTCAATATTAAAATAGATCCTTTATTAATATTATGTATATCTAACTCTTATATATTTATTTCTAATTATATCCAATCAATACTTTTAAATTGATAGAAATCATACACTATTATTTTAGATATTTCCCCACTCATTGAGGATTCCATAGTCTATAGGAATTATTATGTGATATCACACTTTTTATAGACACTGATTGTTATATTAAAATCACCCTTGATTCTAAATTATTTCCCTAAAAGATATTATCATTATAGAGAATGGTCTGAATCTTACATCATGTTCTTAAGGTCACTTAATAAATAAAAAGTGTGTTTATATAGATTTACCAATTGATCTCTCAAATATGTTATTATAATGAAAATTTCTTCCACACATATTCTTTCTTATTGTGAATCATATTCTTTTCAAGACTGGTTAGATAGAGTCCCTTGATATTCATGTATGGTCATATTAAAATAAAATTAAATGAGGTTCTGGATGAAAACGCATCACCAGAACAATGATCAGAATATATTCACACTCATCCAATCTTTTTATTCACCTATTACCATGAAATGTGATAATATTTTTAAAGCATATCTACATATTAATAAATCATTAATTTGTAAATGTTATAGTTCTAAATGGTAAACTATAAGAAATTGTATCATTTTCTTAATCATATGTGTGTAATGAACATCATTTAGTGATAAAAATTCTCTACAAAAAGATTCATTTATTATGTTCATTAAAAATATTAATTTAATATATAAGTTCATATAATCCTATAAACAATTATTCACCATAAAATAATGTGTTGGATTTGAAATAAGTAAGAGTGTCCCATGTTAATATTCATTGATTGTAAAATTTCATTAATAATGTCTTGAACTCAATTATGGACTCACTTTATAGTATCTATAAAAATCATAGTTCATTGGTAAAACATTGAATAGAATAAAAATCCATAAAATATAGATGGAATTTTACCCATAGACCAATCCCACTATATCTTAAGGAATTCCATCTAATCTATATGTCATTAGTTATGGATCTCCAACCGTATTCATTAAATTAATTATTTTTTTCACATGAATTGGACGTTGTTATTTTTTGACACCATTTGATGGGCATGGAATGATTTGATTTGTTTATTTATTCCAAATATAAAATGATTTTTGTAGGACAATTTTTTGGGTGAAATTTCATTTTTACTATATGAATTGTACAAGGTTATACCAAAGGTATGTTTTATATATTTTGATAATAAATATGATGGTATCATTTATAGGCTAGAAAAAAAATTATTTACACCTCTCATTAAGATAAATTATATTTCATTTCATGTTTGTTATTCAAGGATAAATATCGGTAAATTATAAAACATATAACGACCGCCTTGATTCTCCAGAAATATAATATTTACCGATAATGAAAAATTATACATTAAGTTGTATTATATATTATGTTATTCTATTTTTTATGTAACTAAATTATATGAAATTTTTTCCATATATAGTTATATTAATCAAATATATTTCATATACCTAGAACACATTTTTCAACTCTTTATCCTTACATATTGTAGAACGTTTACCATCCATAGAGAACACATTGATTCTAAATCTTAATGTGAATCTTCTTAATCATATCTTTCCAGTTCTTCTTATGAGAACAAGTCCCCACAATAAAATTTACACCCACTAGATAATGAGATTATAAAACCATTTTTTACTCAAAAAAACTAAATTCTATTAAATATGATCATAAAGAGTACATCTCGTGACATGTGATTCTTTATTCACGTATTATCCCATACAATGAAATACAGGGGCACTATACATATTAAAATAAAATTTATATTCCTTGATGATTATCAGAACCATCTATATTTTTTAATGGGATCATCTATAAAGATGAAAATTAATTCTATGCACAAATTAACACTCATTTATATAATGCTCCATCCATGATAGTCAACTTCAATATATTAAATAGAGTTAATATCATCCTTAGTTATTAGTATATATTTTTCATTCACATATACATGTGATTACAACATCCACATACTTTTTCGGATTTTTTATACACATTCATCAATAATGTTTACCATCACCATCTAGACCATTGAATTTTCTTATATGAAATGATAATATATTATGTTCTTACCTATACAAAAGTTGATTTTATAAATAATAACCAAAATATATTCAATTATATCCTTATTTACTTCATTAACCCCAATATATAATATATGAAATCCCTTAGTCAATTATTCTGATGATTCGTATAAAAATAGTCTCATGTAATAACAATGTTATTTCAATAGATTATGATTATTATACCGTATGAATTAATGAAAATGTGTTCTTTTACATCAGTGATCCAATAATTATATACCAATGAAAGATGTATATTTCATACTTTAATGGTATTTTATCAAAAAAACATAACTATACACAATGAAATTTGGAGGAAACATCATTCCTAGGTGAGTGGATAATTTTAGATCACATATAATCCATAAATTATTATTCTCATGGAGTAGGATAATTCAATGTTTATTCATTATTCATATCGATGAATTTGTGATCACACTAAAACCATCATGTTCATTCTCTGATATATTATATCATATAAAAACATATATGTATGTCTATTATAAATATCATGAAAACAACTCCTTCAATCTTGATAATTATATTTATTTGTATTGTCTTAATCTCACTATCTGTCCTATTCAATATTGGTGAGATCTATGTCAAAATAGAATAAAACCTATCACAAAATTAATTTTTTCTTATTTTCCAACATTTGGTATTTAATCAATAAAATATTACCCAAAATATTAATTTTCAAAAAAATAAACATGCAACAAGTTAAACATAGATTTCATTTACTACGTACTAAACTAAACTATAATTAAAGTCAATATTTTATTGATAAATGTTAAAATAAAACCTTCATAATTAAAAAAATACATAATATTTATGTGTTTTCTTACCTCCTCAATTGTAAAAATAATTATTAGATAATTTAATACAATGATAAAGATTCATACCACAATGAAATTCAGGAGTTTTTTTACAAAATCCCACATACAATTGGAGTTTCTCATGAAGGAGATAATGAAATAAAATTCAATATATTCTGATTAGCCGATATCTATTTTTTCACTAACTCATTTGAATCCATTGAAGCCAATATAAAATTAATAGATCCATAAAAATTAATTATACTATTATTGAAATTATCAAAAAATTTATAGATTTTTCCACTTAAGACATTACTAGGCTTAGTGTAATGTTATATAACAGGATTCATGCTAAGTATTACCTTGATTGTTTATTCCTATATTATTTATTGATCGTAACACTATCATATGATTTAAAAGTTATTAAAATAATTTGAATATTGTACATGAATTCCATAAGTAAACTAATTCACATTGAATGACCATTTTTACATGTTAATAAATACTTATTTTTTCTGTATGTTATTGTTTAGAATTATTATATTTAACATTCTAGTTCTATTTATTTAGATATAACATATAGAATTTATTATATATGTACTCTCCAAAAAATTAAATTTTCATTTTTTTTATCAAATTATGTGTTCATTAAAATTCAATGAATACATTTTTTATTCAAAATAGATTCATTCTTTCTGGGTTTCATAAGAAACTTAATTAATTATTTCTCTCTTTTTCATTATTCTATTGATGTGAGTGTCTTTATTATATATTTATATGTATTTAAAATCATTTTTATGGTCACATATCCACATTGGTAGTTACAAGATTATCATTGGGTAGATAATTTGATTATCCACATTGGTTTTTATAAATCATACCCTTTAGGGTTTATACACATGAGTATTGATATTTTTTTGATCATAATATACATAAATAATGTGATCCTTCAAATAGAAAATATTACAATAATTTAATGTTATTTAATATTCCAAATTGATTCGTTGTTCATTGAATGTGTTAATTTTCGTGACGGGTATGTTTATAAACTATTTAATGCTCCATCTTATATTTTTCAGGATTTTTAATGATTTTTTTTCATTACATTTTGAAAATGATGTAATGTATCTAAATTTTTCAATAATTATTTCTACAATGGATTTATAAATTATTCAATTATAATAAACATTAATTTATTTATAATTATTATAAAATAAATAAGTATTCTTACACTTTTAAATGTTTGAATTTTTTCATGTGGATCTCAGGGTCTCATTGTCCAATCATATTCTAAAGGAATTATTTTTTAAAATTCTCATGCACAAAACTTGGGATTTACACATATTAAATCATGAAATTTTATTTTTTTCATCATGGATTAATTTATGTTTCATTATAAAATATTCTAAAGATAAAATAAATTAACTAATGAAATTTTCTTATATTCATTCACATATTTAGGATACTATTTTTACTTAATAAAAATATTTCATTTTCTTATACAATTCATTCAAAACATGATCAATTTTATCTTCTTCATATGATAATTTATTAGAGTTTTAATGATAGTGACATGTCATTCCCTTTAATTATTAATTAAATTCAATTAATAATTATCCAATTTATACATATACCACATTCTAACAATTTTCATTGTGAGGGAAATATTAGTAATTATTTTCCCAAATAAAATTGTTAATATGTATGGTAATAATATTTCATGATATATATTATCTTCACTATAAATCTTTACTACTTCAAAATTGTTCAATTAAAACATTACAATTCTAAAATAATAAGATCTTTAACCATGGAAGAGAATATGGACAAAGTCTTGTGTATTTTTGCCTCTATTTATCTTACGATAGTCAATAAATATAGGTTGGGTAGGACCATGGACATAAGAATATTTTAACATGTACATACAAAGGATGTAGTTTTAGGGTCCCATTTAGTGGTAGTTTTAGTAAGAAATTCAAAAATATAAAAATAAAAACATTATGGTGGATTGATCCTTGAACATAATGTATATATTTTTTATCCTTATACAACTAAACCATTACACACTATATGTGTATATATAAAGACAGACACTCATATATATATATATATATATATATATATATATATTCTCGTACCTAGGTTTAAGGTTAATATGGACCCCAAACATTGGTGTATCAAGGGTCCTCTTTGGTCATGGACACTTGAACCATGGTAATTCTTGTGTCTTATGGATATAAAACATATGGACCATGGTGATGGGTATATTTTTTTCTATGATATTTCCATTATACATAAATTCTATTTATACATGACATCAATATCGATGATCATGTGAATTTTAGTTAAAAAATAGTTTATATATTTGTATTTTATAGTATTTCCAATTAAAATACATTAGAATTTAATAGACTATGATAATATCATCATTAGAATATTCCTCCAAAAATTTATCAATATAAACATTGTAGTCTTTATTTGAACCAAATTTTAATCCACTATTATAGTATAATCCCATTGTGTCTTGTTTGAAATATTTAAATGTTGTAATGGTGACATATTTTTATTAATAATTTATTTACATTTATATAGTACCACTATATTCCATGCCATTTATATTAGGTATTTGATTCAAAAACATAATTCCAACAATAAAAAATAACATAATATCTAAGAAAACATTTTTTATTATATATATATCATCTTATTTCTTAGAGTCCATTTTCATTAATAAATTTACCTCATTGTTTTCTTTTTCTGTTCATCTAGTTGGTCCTAACTATTCCACTTACCCCTAGAGGACATAAATGAAATTATTGTTGATATATGATCCAATTTTCCCTTTATCATTGATATTAATTAGTATATAACTTCATATACAATTCTTTCACATATAGAAGGAAATAGTATTCTTGATGATGATTAGGAAAAAATTTAAAATCCAATATTGAATAAAAATATCCAAAGTTGGATATTACAACAGCTTTCAATATTAAAAATTAGAGAATTATTGAAACTATGATAACAATAAACATGTCTTGGAAACAATTATAAATGAAATAATTTTACCAAATCATTTTTTAAATAATGAAAAAATAGTTTTACTAGATTGAGTATGTGGGGAACTAAAAATGAGTAATCTAATAAGGTGAGCATGAGTTTGGTAACATTTGAATGACCAAAAAGAGGTTTTTTATGTAATGGGGAAAAGGGTATGTATTTGATTTAAATGTTAATTTTAGTAATTTTCATTTATTAAAATTGTAATATGTTCTTATATAAGATTATTTCAGGTAATAATCATCTCAGTTGACTTTTTATCGAAGAATTATATCACTTATATTAATGAAAATAAAAAATAAAATAGTTATTGAGTTTTTAAATTGTTTTCAAATTTTTATGGATAGTTCATAATGATTATTAGGTTATAGAATCATATTCATTGCCATTGATTTATTTCTCTTGAAGATAAATGAGGCATGGATATTTCCATAAACTTATTTATAATTATATATTCTCTTCATAAATGAACACCCTTTGGTAAAATAAAATTCAGAAATAAAAAATAATGTTCTAGTTCTTTACTACTATGTATATTAATTATGATACAATAGTAATAAATCCTTTATTGTGTGTTCTTTAATAATTTTAACATTATTATTCTCAATTATAATTCACTATAGTAATATGATAGTCATGTATGATTATATAAAAATAGAATAATAAGAGATTTTCTTCACAAAAAAAATACTAAAACCACATTCACAATACATGAATACCCATCCAATATTCTTATTAATCTCTTTTCTTGGATGGAGTAAATTTTTTTCTACAATACATGAATCTTGAAAATATCATTAAAATTTTAATATAATATCTCTCGATGATATATGAAATGAAGCTCTAAGAAATTATTTTTCATAGGTAGATAATGATCATTAATTAGTAAAAAACATTCCCAAACACCCATTATTTCCCTTTTGTTATATGTTCAACAATGTTAAAAAGGATGGAAAGTTTTTACCCTATATAATATATTATTCAATTAAAATATAGGTGTGTAAAATATATAACTAGAAAAATTGTTCATTCATTATTTTCATTGAGGGTATACAAACTATTTAAAATGTATTCCCCCTTTCTACAAAACATGTTGTAGTCATTCCATTATTCTAAGCTTCTTAAACACACATTAAACCACAAAATTGTTATAATCAAATAGGTCTAATATTAGGGGATGAATTCTAATTTTATTAATAAGGAATCATTACAGGATTCATATTATTGTTTTAGGAAGAGGTTATTCTAGAATTAATTTCATGATGAATTGTACACCCATGGATGTACGAATACTGTTTTAAAAACATAAATCACATATTTTCATACATATATGAATATATTTCATCATGTGATTTTTCTAGGATTTTTGATAGTATGAGAGTAAATTATTCATTTTTGTTTTTTGGATAAAATTTTCTTTTTATTTCGATGATATCATTTCATGGGTCGATTTTATTGTTCTTGTTCCTTTAATTGTTATTTTTTGTTGATTTAATAGAATGATTACATGTCACTACTTCTCTATATCCCAAGATCATTTTGATTCCAAATTTTTTTTCTTTTCTTGTATCTATAATATTTTTTTAGGTGTATCAAATATTTTAGATGGAATTCAATTGTATGTGGGAATACCCCAAATTGAAATGTTTGATGGGATGAAATTTGTTTTCAAGAGGATATATATGATTAATTATTTATTTAAGAACAACATTGAGGTTCTATTAAATTATTTTAACAATGAATAATTGGATTAATAAAAATGGTAAGCGTTTTAAGGAAAATAATTTAGGTTTATAGAGTTGTTTTCTTGGGCACCCTAATTTTATATGATATATATCTCTCTAAATTAATCCAATTCATTGGATATATTTCGTAATATTAAACACATTATTTAAATGAAAAAAAATCTATTTAAATATTATTATATGTTAATTTTTTAATTTTTTAGTTTTATTCAAAATTATATTATTAACTAAGTGGGGATTTCTTGAATTAGACTAAAAAGATTAATTTTTGGGGAATAGTGTGAAATTCCTATTTTGTGAAATTATCACTTTTTACATTAAATCATCTAATTTAAAATTACAATTATTATATTAATTTAATTTTATATATGGTATATATTATTTAAGATAATATTAATAATTCCATTATGACCAGTATTTTAAATTATTTTAATATAAGCCATTATTTTTGATTAAAAAATCTTTTTTTTTTGGAAAAATAATTTTCACCACATTTTTTGGGTTTATTTTTAAATTAATATTCAAAATATATGTAATTTGAATTGTATAGAATGGATTAATTATTTAAAATTTATTGTTTAATAAGTTTTAAATATATTTTTATCATTTTTATGCATTAATAAAAATTATTGTTGTAAACATTATGACCTTAGTAAATGGGATATTAGGTAATTATTGTTAAGATATAAAGTAATAAGAATAAAAATACTTTTAAAAAACTAATATATTTTATTTTATAAGTCTACTTCATTATTAATAATCCATTGATTAAAAATTTCACTTTTCATCATATACTATTTTTTTATTTATGTAAAAGATAATGAAAATTTATAACATTAATTTAATTCAATACAATTATATTTTTTTGGTGGGGATAAAAAATATTTAAATGATTATAAGGAGTTATTTGAATAGATATTTAATTTATTTATCATTGAATTTTATTTTTTTATTTCTCTTAGTAAAATAATAACCTTGATTGCTTACACAATGTTGAATGGGTTCTTGTGTATGCACTAGAATTATTTAGTACATTATCTTAAAAACACTAACATTATTATTTATTCTGATGATTTTTAGTTTTACATCAATTATATAGATACATATACCTTAATATGGTGGTTTAAAATACATAGATTAAAATTCTATTAATTTCTTTTTTACTATAATGTCAAATGGAAAGAATAGTGTGAAAAACATTAACATATTTTATTTTTAATAACTTGTTCATTTAAATATAATATAATCATGAAATAAGATAATATTAATGAAAAAGTGTATATAATTTCTACAAATATAATTTTATTATCTAATTGTAACCATATATGTAATATTATAACCCTTTACTATTGAAATATTTATTATTATTTTTATAGTAATTTTTTTCACAAATTTGTAAATAGAATGTAAAATAATCCAAATTGCATCTAAACCTGTATACATTTTATTAGACTACTATTTCATTTATAAACCATTTTAAAAAAATTATACACATATTACAATATAATATTTCAATAATTTCCATTTTTATAAAGTATTGATGTTTTATAATAAATAATATTTTATAAATGAGTTAAAATTGATAAAAAGTATATATTATACAAAAACAAATTTATCTGGTTAATAATTTAAACAGTGGTCCCTGAATGGGTCATATGTGTTTTATATGTAACAATATCTAACCAAAAATCGTGAAAAACAATAATATAATTATAGATGACAATATGGTAAATGGTGTTGAAAATAAGAGGTAAGGTTAAAAAGTATTTTAAATTTTTTTATGAGATTATATTTAATAATACAAATATAATATTATAATAATATAAATTTAAAACTAATTTTCAATAAAAATTAATTTATATTAAATTCATACTATAAGTAATTACATGTGTTTCCCTCCCCTTACATATAAAAGGACAACCCTTCTCTAATTTCATAATGAATTCTAGATAACCTAGCTCAACAAAAACCTACCATATTTTATTAACAACTTCTCTACAAACAAATTATAGTTATAATCATTTTTAAAATTCCATTCCATGGTTATATAAGAATGGTTCTAATGTTATCATAGGGAGGAAGAGATAATTTTCTTTATTAGCTCTTTAAAATTTAATTTTTCTTATACCTACATTAAATATATTGTATATATATAAAAATAATAAATAAATTATCTTAAATACCCAAATATTTTGTTATTATTATAGGAAAACATTTTTTCTTCTCATTTCCATCGTATAAAAAGAGAATACATCACTCTTTTATATGTAAGGCTCGTCATCTTGAAAGAGTAGTGTAACAGATTTTTTGTCACCAAAATATTTAAATTGTTATAAGGAAAGAAATTATTACTATATATTGTATATATGATGTAACTATGAATATATAATTAAAAGATAACATCTATATTCTTATATTCTAATATTTGGGAAATTTATAATTTTGCCCATGCGTTTGCTTAGACTACCACATCCATAAAGTGATGCGATTTTTTTTAATATATGAATTACATGGATGGGTTTATGAAAATATTTTAAATATATAAATTACATAGATGATATAATAATTATTCTTGTAATGTGATTTATTATTTATAATTCTTTTATCCATCTAATTAATTGTTACAAAAATGCATGTGTACATTTGATCTTCTGTATCCATGAATGATGTAAATAATTTTTTAATATCTACCATTATTTGGATGGATCTAAATATTTATAATGAAAATGTGTTATACTTATATAATTTTATCATTATATCATTTATATAATAATAATAAATTTATATGTAACTATACTACCAAACTGAAATTCATAGGAAAAATTAAAATGTTAGCAAATAGAAATGATAATATTAATACACTATTTTTAGTTAATGTGTGTTGAAATATTATAAAAACATTATATATGAAATTATAGTTTTGTAAATAACTCTATTATAAAATTATAATATATTCAAATTTATTAAATAGTCATATAGATATATTTATAACATATAAAAACCAGAGGTAAGGGAATTCATCGCAATTTCCACTCAATTGAGACAATATGAATCTTTTTTATTTTACATTATATTTATATATTAACCTTTTATTTTTTAATATTAATATATATTTATTGATGGTTTTAAATTTTTCAATTCATATTTCCCTATTAAGGCATTACAATTGAAAAATTTAAAAATAAGTAAGATTTTATTATACAATATTATATTTTTTTTGGAATTGAAAATACTTCCAATGAATAAATCATATATTATATCCTTCTTAATCAAAAAATATATTTTTATTCTATATATATTCAATAATATTGGAAAATTTATTCCTTCATTTCTCCTCTAAATCATTTGAATCAAAAATGTTATTATTAAAAAAGGATGTTAGAATTATTTATATTTTTATTGGGTATGTTTTAATTTAAGGAAGATATTTTTCAAGAAAAATGATTAAATGTTCATTTTATTTAATAAAATGAATTGTTAAATAAATATTATGTTTTCCATTTTTTTATATGGTCAACAAAAATTTATATTTTTTTCCAAAAAATATTGAAATTCTTTACAGAATGTCAAATCGAATGATTATTTTTAACATATATGGTGTGAATGAATTTTCCCACCATTATAAATATTTTCAATTATTTAGAAAATTATAAAATTTTGAAATCTTTTGAAAATTATTATTCATTAAAATAATCATATTTTAATATTATTCATCAACATTATATATTTCTACAAGGGGTATTGTTGTATTAAAAACTAGTTTTTATGATATGATTAGAATTATTAAGCAATTTTTGAATTTCTTGTCACTTATATTCCTTTAAAACACTCACAGTCATTTTAATAATGGACACTAAATAATTCAAAAATAACAATATGCTTTCTTTTTCCACATGGATATGATTTTTTACTAATTCATATACCATATCTATATACAATGATTTAAATTGATTTTTATGTTATTGATTAGGGATATGTTGACGATTATTATTCATTACATAGTAAAAAATATACTAATATAGAATATTTTTTTAAATATATTAACAATAAATATATGTGGAATACATTGGAATAATCATGAAGGGATGGAAAAAAGTATATATACACTCTTGAATCAATGAGAGATCTCACAAGAAAATCTAGTTGGATAGACTTATTGTATGGGCTTATTGGGTATTCCTACCAATTGATTTGATATTCTAGACCCATGGCATTACTAGTAATGATATCATGATTTCTGATATCATGAGGTAAACAATTAGGCATTTTCAACATTAACAATTTCATAATTAAAAATAATGAGGTTTCTTCCATGATTTTTTAAACGGAAGCATTTTGTGCACATGTAATTTATTATGCAACGTGAGTTTTCAGTCCATTACCTCTCCCTTATGATTACAACTTATTTATTCATGATAGGTTTCACAATTAATAACCATTAACTATAATATAATATCACTCATTATTATTTCTATTAACTCATTATATGAATAAGCTTATGATGAATAATATCAGGGACTCTAGAATCTCTCTTCTAATATGTATTTTATATTTCTAATGAAATTTCGTAATCATAGAAGTATCTAGTTCATCGAGAATAATGAATTAACTGATCATTTTTTATGTCTTCCCCTGTATATAATGGAAGTTTAATTAATTTTAAACCATATTTGGGTACTACAGACATGGTTTCTATAGTTGGTGATATAGAATGATTAGTAGAAACCATGGTAATTACATTTTAAATAAATATAGAAAACATGAGAAGTATTATAATACATTATATTATTAGAATATTTTAAAAAATCAATGGTTTTTTATATTTTGGAATAATAGACATGATGATTATGCGAGAAATTAGTCTATTACATTATTTTTTGATTGAACATTTAAAAAAATTGAAAAAAAACCCAAGAAATTATAATTATTTCTCTCGGGAGTAAGCCAATACAGTTGGCAATGGAATAGAAAAAATCTTTGACATATTAAGGAATCTAACAAAAGTTATAATGAATAACCGTTCATGTATAGAGAAACATTTTTTGTCAAAAATGTGATTGACATGTATTTGATCAGTTCATTCGACTTAAGAAACTATCCTTAAATGTACATTCTAATCCATTGGTAGCTGGAATATAGTTTATGTCCTAGAAATTGATATTCATGTATTTGGGATGTAACATATTTTGTTCGAAGTAATCTAATGGTTATAAATTAGTGTGGGGATTATCATGAAATCCTAATAGAAATTACATCCATTAAAAGGTTTTTTATACATATTTATGAGGTATATTTATCTTAGTTGATGGGGGGAATTCAATATCGAGGATATACATATTATATATGAGTTTCATGAAGATTTTTTTCTAGAGGATTCATCACGCCTACCCCTAAATAATGATGTTGAGCTTTTAGTAGAGAACATAAGTAGTGTTAATCCTATTTCAAATAATCTATAATGAATGTCCGCATTTATGTTAAACTATCTAAAGAAGGAAATCCCCGAGAATATAGAAAATTAGTTCAAATATCCCAGTGCTTAACCATGGGAGCACCTACTAATTTTAAAGACTAAATATTTCTAAATATTTATTCTCATTTTTAATCGGTTAGTTTATATAACCATTATAAATAAAAACTATATCCTATATAGTATTTATGAAATTTTTAATCAATTATGATGGGGTTGGGGGTGGGGGTTATTATTTTTCCATGATGGATCATTGATCTGGAAATTATTTTCTAGGGGTCCATAAGGATGTCATAACCATGAAATCCTTCTATATGAGGTGTACATATGATTAATTTATATTAATTACATTTAGAAATACAAATATGAATGTAATCATAATGGATTAAATCAATATATTATATAAAAAATACTCTGATCTATTCATAGTAGTATTTATTGACAATATTATTTTACATTTTATAAGTGAACATGAAAATGTATAAAATAATGTTATTTGGATAATGAATCTAATGATGGAGAGCTATATTACACATTTTACAAGTGTGAATTTTGGGTTCAATAAATGTTTCATTATTTGGATATATAATCTCAATTGAGGGTGTATTGGTGGATCCTTCAATGGAGATCGAAATTGAGAAATAGAAAAGAAAAACCATGAAATCTAATATCCAAAAAATTGTTTTGTTGCACATATATTACAAACAAATATTGAGAGATTATCTTGGACTATATACCCTTTCACCATGTTAACTCTTTAGGGGTTTTGTTTTTGTGGAAATTTAAATGTGAGGAGTGTCTTGAGGAACTAAAGTGAATGGGATATTGTACATATACTCTTAGAATATCCCACAATGTAGAATGTTTTCTGAAATATAGTGATCCATTAATTATTGAACTAGTATAAAACCTCATTCATAATAATATATTTATTAGTTATTATTTAATTTATTGAAAACTCATGAGAAAAAATACCGAAATCATGATTTAGGGTTTGAATGGGTTACCTTTCCACTGAAGAAATGTAGGAATTATTTTTAAATGGAATTTTGTGATATAAAATATAATAATAAATTATCCATTTATATTTTTTCATTGTTTTATTTTAATATTGAATATATTTTTTTTTATATTTATCCAATAATATGGACTACTCAACACTTTACCACTCTTGAATGTTTAACAGTGTGACTAATTCATTGGATGGGAGAGGCCATTCATGTTTTTCTATAATAAGGATTTAAGAGATCCAATATATATGTTATTGAAAAACATAGTCCTTAAAATTTAAAGGAATGGAGATATATCCTATCATTCTCTAATAAATTTTCAACCATCCATACATGAGTTGAATTTTATATCAAGAGGGAAGATGTTTAATTACAAAAGAAGTTAAGGAATGTGCCTATATTAAACCATGATCATGATGGTATGATATGAATTAGAAAAAGAGTATTTGTTCAATCAATACCAGACTTCAAGAATGAGCAATTGGATTACACTAATAATTCATAATTCAACATTCATCGTAGATGTGATATTTTGAATAGATATTTTAATAATATTTCAGGTTGAATAACATGAAATGTGATGTTTAAGATTTTGTATCGTAATTTTTGGAGTGTCAGAATATTATGGATAATAGAGAAAATTATTTGGGGGTGATTCAAATATTACCCATGCTTGAATGGAAATAGAAAAACATTAGCATGGATTTAATCATCAAACCACCAAACTCATCTAATGTGAATAATGTAATTTTATTTGTAGTCGATTTAAATATTAAATAATCATTTTTATAACTTTTATAAAATATTTTTTTATTGATAAATATAATATGATTTACATTAAATTAGTTTTGAGATATCATGGAGTACCACTAATAATCGTATTTGATTGAGATCAGATGTTTACCAGAATATTCTGTAGAATCCCACATTAGGGTCTGAATACGTATTTTTATTTTTGTAATATTTCTCATATGCAGATATAGGTTTAGACTATGAAGGACCATCATGATCTAGAGGTTGCCTTTTTTCCTTGATCTATGTATTTCATTGGGGGATGGGATTAACAACATCATTAAGTTTAATTTTCTTACTAAATTATTTTTTCAATTAGAATCCATATGGATTCTTATGAGAACCGATGTGGATGTAAAAGTAAAACCCCATAATTTTTAGATGATGTTAGAGAAATGAAGCTATTGGTAACAGATCTCAAATAGGAAATAGAAAATATTGTTTGATATATTATATATCAATTATGTGAATATCAGTTTAATAAAAATGATACACTGACAATCATCGATGAGATCTAGAGTTAGAATTTTTTTTACAATGATTTACAATTAAAATATTCATACCTTAATGTTTTCATATTTAAAATTATGGGAAAGATAAATTGAATATATTTTGGACCCATTAATATTTTTATTATATAATAACTATAGATGATTTATTTGTAAATCCGAAAAATATATCTCATGTTCACAATTAATTAAATTTATCTCTCTCTTTCCAACGAAGATGTGTTATGCCCAATTGAGGTGATTTCAGGGGTTTATTCTAATTGAATCATGGATATCGAGTATAATACATTCAAATAGTCTCCAAAAGATCAATATGTAGATTTAGAAAATCCCAATGGCTTTGATATCCATGATTCATGGACCTTATTTCCAAAGGAATTTATTCATTGGATGATTTGGCCATTGAACCTGAGAACTTATATCGGATTAAAGGATGGGAGCTCATGATCATGACACCCTTTTAGGATGAACTATTTCAAATTCTAGGACTCTATTATATATTTATGTCATGTTCATATATTCATGAATCCTAGGTTCACTCCCATACATGCCTCTACATATTTCCCTTAGGCTATAACTGACCATAACAATGCATTATTTCTTTATCATATATACATAAATGAGGTTGTCTATCAATGGAGAAGTATGTATGTATCAAAGGATCCCCAACGATGTTTCCCCTGTATAGATTTATCTGGGATTATTTTTTCTTTCATTAAGTCAATGGAGGATTTAAGACACATGGTTTGGGGCTCTGAAGTTTATCATATTCTTAGAGGAATGAGAGATGTTGTGATGTCATGATCAGATCCATATAATGTGATTCCCATGTATCCTCATGAGTGCAATCAGAACCCAAATTGTTAAGTGCCACAATATTGGACACAACACATTTTAATGTTGTGTGACAAGGACTGAACAATGTAGTTTAATGTCATATTGATATGAAATCTATGTGAAAGGTGCCTTATCAATATTCTAAAAAGGACTTACACCTAGGAAACTGAAGTAACCCATAAGAGATGTGGTCTTATGGGTGTATATAACCCTAATGAGGATATGAGTGGGGAACAATAGGTTGGATTTGGGAGCAAGGTTTGGACATTAATGAGGCCTCGTACGTTACCCAGATTATTGGTAACCAAAGTCTGTATAGTTCTGTTTGATTGGGACTCACACCTTAGTGGAGAACCATTAATGGGGGAATGATTGGGGATTACATCTAGATGATTCCCATATGTGATTATTTTATTGGGTCTTATAATGAATAGGAGGTTGATTTGGATTGCATTTGGGGATTAAATCTAAGTAGAATTCCAATTTATATTGTTTTTGTGATCATGAAGTTTTCAGGATCTCCATCCACCTCTATGCCCACTTTAGTTAGGCTTGATTTGAGAAAAAAGTGGAGGATGTGGATATGAAGATTTCCCATCCTAATCCATCGACATTTGGATGATTATGGACCCCAAATTGTAATATAGAGAGAGAGAGAGTTACTTGAGTGTCCCAATTTCCTCTCTTGTTTTGATATGCCGGGAATCCATTTTCGAAAACTTATTCATATTTTTTATGGGAATTGGGGAATAGGAGCTACAAATGACCCTCCAATAAAAAAATATTGGATTGCTTAAAGAGGAGTACCTTGATATTTTTTTTAGGGGAGTTATGAATTTTCAACAATGTTTATAATAGAATGTATAGTCCATTGGATACTTCAAATACTTAGAATGATAAGGTTCACATGAGCATCCCAATACCTAAATCCTCTCTACCATGGTAATGTGAAATCAAATTCATTTCGAGGGTTCTTTTTACCATTCCAATAAAACACGCGACTCTTCATTCCTAGCGTATGTAAACTCAATAGGGGACACTTATGTTCCCTATGTTTTTATAATAAATTTCCAGTGTCTTTGAAAGAGATATTGGATTGATGTTGATGGACTAGTTCATGGAGGGAGCATCATAGGAACTGATTATATGAAATAAGTTATTTATCAAATCCTAATAGTTGAATAGCCTAGCATACCCCACATCATGTGACATGTTCTAACAAAGGATTTAATTCCATTCAATTGTGTGGTTCTTTAAGGGTAAGGGATTATGTTCATAACACTGTGGCATGAAGACATAAGTTCAGTATATGTAGTAGTTTTCTATGTGGGGCCAAGTTGTATCCACAAGCCATGATCTTATGTGGGATAATGTTCCATTCACGTAGTATAATGCTATGTTTCTTCTAGTTTCATATGATTAGCATGAAGTACCATGAGATCATTTTCTATCAAAGTATCATGATTATATGAGTAGAAGGTTTCTAGTAGTAGAGCTTGTTGCTATGAGAGTCTCCATGTTTGAAAGGATCCATTGGTTCTGTACTTCTTTGGGATGTATGTTCACAGTGTATTTTTAGTTTGTGGACTTCCAACAGATTTTATTTTATCCTTATTAATTATATGTGATGGGGTTTACCCATGGGAAATCTATGATGGAGTCCATCTTTTGCAGCGTTGTTGATCACTTTGCTGTTCTCTCCATTGGTTGATCTATCGATTCACTGATCCCCTCTTTGCTTCCCTTTAAGTTTCACTTATAGAGAAGCCAAGGAAATAGATACTAGTATGGAAAATAATTTTCAATGAGGACAGAAGCCCTCTTCTGAGGAATACCATGATAGATACCCATCCCACAGTTGACTATGTAAGTAGGATCACAAGGTAATAATTTTCAGAGTGGAAATCATCACTTACATCTCACAAATGGCTTCCTATAATTTTCTGGGAGCTGATGATTCTATCTTTTCTATTAACCATTTATGTTTGCTGGATGGAATATTTTGTGGGCTGGAAGTGTCCACCTTATTCCTCAAAAGATTTTATTTTCATTTACCAAATCTTTCATCATTGTCTATGTCCTGCTAATAATTTATATTGTAGGAGACTAGTGATTTAGATCTCAACGTGATGCAGTGATCTGGGATGAATTTATCCAGTGTTTTACTCATACATTCTTCGCCATTATTTCTCATTTATTATTTTTATTCAATCTTTCTTAAATTTCTTCCATCCATTTCCGTTTTAAGGGATTTTTTTTCAATTTTCATTGAAAATTTATTCAATACACAAAATATTACCCCCATTGGATTCGGTTACGATCAGGATATGAAGTGGATGCTATTATAATGTCTAAAGTGGTCTTGTTTTGAAGTTTTTTGTGTTATGTGAATAGAGATATAAGAGGTTAAAAAACCTATCAATAGAGGGCTGCAAAATTTTTTATTTACCATGTTTCCCAGCAATCTCACCACTCCCGTTAGTCTCTCCTCATCTCTTTGCGTAAAAGAATTTTTCCCATTAAAAACCACATTGCACGCATACAGATCCTTTTCACATGTGAACTAATATAATTCATCCATGAATACTGAGTTTTAATTTCCACATGGAGATGGATTGTTTCATGGATTGATCATTCATTGAATGATTGATTAATTGGACAACACATTGTGGTCCAATGCATCACATACTGATAGTTCACAGACTAATACATCCGTGAATAGAGAGTCTTCAAGACACTCATTAATTATTCCATGATTTTACAATGACTATCCCTAATTTATCTCAGGGATAAAATAGATATATAAATAACAACCACGACAAAATACAACTTATCAGGGTTGAAAATTTGGAGGATGGTGTTCGACACTTCAACAATCCTTTGGAGTGTATCCTGAGGATCCTCCTTTCTCTTGGACTTCTAGCATTCAAATTTTCAACATAGAATCCACTTTACAATTTTGGACATGTTGACGATGATAGTCTTCTACCATGAAATAAAAATCTCCCATATTCCTTGGTTGAGTTATATGAGGACCACATGCAGGTAAAAATTTCCTCCACATGGATAATTATTCATATTACGTGTTTAGAGAACTTCGTATTTTTGAATGTTTCATTGTGGCCACAAATATAATAAAAAAATATTAAAATATGATTTTGGTTTACTATTCATGACAATCCATCGATTCATAATCTCTCAAGACGAAATCCATGTTGAGGGTAGGGATTTTTATAGGATTTTGGGTCCAGATTGAGGTTCTCGGATGAATGGGCCTTTGCAATATGGTTTCAAAAAAACTGTATTGAATTATTTAAATCATTAGAGTTTGAGGGATTATACTAGTCAAGAAGGATTTATTAATTTTTGATTTATTAATCATCTAATTTTATACAATTTAAAATTAGCTATTGGTGTTCGAACAACGAAACCTTCTATATATAACATATCACATTATGGATCAATTTTTTTGTATATGTATCATTTAGGGGGTCTTAGAATACTAATAAATATGTGAAATGAGTTTATTAATACAACAAATATCTAAGACAATACTGAACACATATCCCTAAAGGTGAATAATATTCTAAACAAGATTGATATATTACTTTGTCATCCCCTCTGTGCACGCTCGCTCAATCCTATTGATGATTGGATTAGTTTGTTTTTTAAAATAAATTGCTTCAGGTAAAATAGTACATGTAGTTTGAATCTCACAACATAGAAGACATGGAGGATTCATTGTTAAAACTGGGTTATACATGAGGCTGGTGAATACACCACATGGGGTTACATAATTTATCTTGGAAAATCCCCTTATTTCCGGCTGGTGGTCTCCATCACCATTTTTTAAGTCCATGTATCTTCCCATCATATGATTTTAACATTGGTGGCGTGTTTTGTACTATGATACTATTTGGTCAATTGGTATAATAATGCTGTCTCAATCTATCAATAACAACACCAGACCATATTTATGAACTACTAGGCCATATACTGAAAGGCAGACCTTTAAATCATTCATGTGGGCCATAAAAATTCTTGTATAGTTGGGTGGAAGAGTGTTTCCAATGTTAGGAATACACGTATACCATGATGATTCCTTTATCCACCTTTCATCCCACATTACATACAATTGATGTCATCCACCTAAGATCCCATCGTATCAATGGTGTTGTTGAATGGTTTTATAACTCCTCCCATTTCAAATTCATTCCTAACATAATACCCTCTAGAATAGTGGTTGATAATGTTGAAGGGAACATGGAGGAATATTCATACATTATATCCCTATGAGATGGATTTCTATATTTATGATTCGCTATATTAACCATCTCCAAATTTTATGCTCCTTATAGATTTTATCAACAATTTGGTCTTATACAACATGTTTCTTTTTTTCCCCTTCCCTATATTAGGGAGCCCCATCCGTTCATACTACAATAGTTTTGGATATTGATGTCCCAAGAAGTTTCTAGAAATAAATTTTCTTTACCTTGAATAGGAGTTTCTTCCAGTCATTACTGTGAGTATTCTAGAATGAGGATAGAATATTATCCTTATAGGATATTAAGAATGGATGTTCAGAGGATACTAAAACAGATAACCTATATTATCCATGTGTTTTTTATAACTTGCACATTTAATTCAAGGGGATAACAACCTTCAATAATGTGACATAAATATCATAGGCGATCCTCATCCTCTAACCCTCATCATGCAGAACGTGAAGAAGATCTCATACTCTTGATCAATATTGATGAAATTACTTCTGATGTTGGCCTTAGTGAGGTTTGCTTATAGACCTCATAAGCAAATGTAAAGCCTATAACCAAGGTGCATGAATCCATGAGGGAATATTTACCCATTTTCGAGACATTCATTGATCCAAAAATTTCAACTTTGGTTTCACATCCATATTATATATTGGTAGTATCGAGTGATAGAGATCAGGATTCCCATATTGTAGCCAATCATCAGGACATATAAAGATATGAAAATATCAAGATTTGTACCATCATTAGGGAGAAACCATTAGAAGATATAGATTACCAATCAAATAGATAATTCTAGCTTATCCGTGAAATGTGTTTATGTGGTTTTGATTATCTATAGTTTCACCTACTTTTCCACCTGATTATCATTTGTTGGAATGATTTAGTATCTCATGAAGGTGATGTCGTTTATTTTAAAGTTTCCAATTATCAAATTGAAAATCAAGAGGACATTTCTTATAAACTACAATATTTATCTACTGATTAATAATGTTATAATGATCCCATGATTTTGAAAACCAAGATGAAATATGAAATAAAATATCACATTTCCATATTAAAGGTGCAACAACAATCAAATATTTAAAATATTTAAGCTATTACTAAAAGAGGCCAATATCTCATGCCGACAATCAGAAAAATATTCCCAACAGCTGTTACTGAGGCTAAGTAGAGGGGGGGATTTTGAATAGATAATTGTTGTTCAAGCCCTGTGGTGATCAATCTTCAATCCCAAGTGTTCTAGTTCCATTTGACCATTTTTACTACCAGAAGTCAACTTTTTCATGTATCACTGAGGAGATTCTCTAAGATATGGATACCGATTTATTCACAAAAATTGAAATGAATCTTTTTTTCTCTATTTTTTTTCTATATTTTCTCACATTGCTAATCAATTATTATTGATTAAATTCTGAATGATATTATCCACTGAATATTGGTTTAAGTTAGTATTAGGGATAAAATAATCAAAATAAACAAATAATTATCTATTTTTTCATGAATATAGAATTATCCAGAATAGTTCGAATTTCACTAGGGTTATAAAAAACCCTCAAAAAATATTTATTTTCTATTATAAACCTTATTATTACCTGATCCAATTATGATATGGGCTCTTTGGGCATAACATGTCTTTCGATTTGGCCACCGTTTGATGTTTTCGACTTACCAATATTTATGTCTCACTGATATTTATTACTAAATATTTTTTATAAACCATAAAAATTTTAGGTCTAGAGAGATGAAACATGACATTTTTCTATGATGCCCATTGATGGTTTTCAAATTGGAATGTTTCTCATCTCGATTCGTGGGATGTTTAATGTCCTACAAACTAGACTACCATTATAAATATTTTTGGTCAAACATCATTGATCGTGAATTTCGGTGTGAGAGTCCTAATATGGTTTATTTTACATGAATTAACTTAATTTTTTTAGACATGAAATGAATGATGTATTTTTTGTGATCGTAGTCTTATGAGTTCTATATTTGAATCATGATATGGGGTGTGAAAGTTGTTGAGGTGTACAAGGGTAGGAAGATCCTCTAATAAAGATATATTTTTCGAAGGTTGAAAGGCCTCATTTTTTTTAAAACCTATCAATATCTATTAGGTCATATTATTCATTTTCAATCAATAGTCTTCCTTGGGAACATCCCTCTATTTCTGAAAACCTAGAAATTTTTGGGGGTTTATATTTTATTATGACCACAAAAGGTGGATCATGTGAGATTTTTATAAACTATGATGATATATATATTAGAATTAGGTAAGGTAATTATCAAACACAAATTTAAATTTTTATAAAAGTGGGTTGAATAATGGTGTCATTTATCATCATGAAAATAATACATTGCTTGTGAAAAATAATGTCTTCTTTCCAAGATGTCTTGTATTTATCACTCTGCTCTGATGAAAGGATCAAATTATTTGTCCTATTCATGGTAATAAAACTAGGAATGATCTATCATATTCAGGTGTGAAGGTGAAGAAATAGTATATACTATAATATGCGGTGTTCTCGAATTCAAGGGGATATATGTGATCTAAAATTAATATGGAATACATAGATAAGAAGAGCCTCTCATGAAAAATAATTTTATTCTGGTTGTCAAGCCTCTTTTTTGAGGGAAACATATGTAGTGACACCAAGGTATATTTTGAATTGTCATACATTGGTGTCCCTAGGATAGTGTCCCTCTATCTCTGATGGTTGGGGAGGAATATGGTGATTCATACATTTTTATACATAGTGTTTGGTATGTCAAAGGATGGTACCTAATCATGAAATGTGCATTAGAAGATACAATTTCCCAAAATGGGGACATTGATGTTTCCTTTACATAGGAGTGGGGGGGATATTTGTGAAAGTCTATCCCTTATATAGGGATAGAACAATAGTAGTTTAAATTATTATATAATGGCGATGACATTATTACAATGGTAGGAATCAATGTTCTCATAGTTTTCCAAACCATTCCATCATATGTAGGTTTGATTCATGAGTAGAGGTGGTGTATATTTGTCTCCTATACAAAATCAATAATGGGGAAAGTATCATATTGGGAATTACAATGTAGATTTATTACATGCATAAGAAAATTGATGGAAAAAAATTATTTGATCAGTCTAGAAATTTACCATGAGTGTTTGACCCATGCACCGTGTAGGGGAATTTTTATGTGGTGAATAGACTAGGATATGGAATATGGGATTCAATATGTATCAAGTGTTTATAGGAATCAATCTATACATAGATATTGAGTAATTGTGACGTATATCATTGAGTGGAAGGTAAATTTGTCATTCATTTTTAAGTATCTTGATTTGGATAATTTCTGTATCATTAATCATCATGTGGATGAGAAAAATTCCCATTCAAACAATGGATAAATATTGGATACCATTCATTCCAAGAAGTTCATAGGTAATCCTGATGTGAAGGGGGTGAATGTGTGTATACTAAAATTTGGGTGGTTTATAAATCCATGGGTGATATCAGACATAAATTTCATAGGGAGTACTGATGTAGGAAGAGACTCTCCTAAGGAAAAATTTTCAACTAGTTGACAAGCCATTTTTGGGAAACTAATGCATATCCCCCATGAATATTGTTCGTAGTCAAACAAAGGTGTCCCCAAGACACTGGCCCTCTATAATAGATAGTTACGAATGATTATGAAAATAAGAAATTACCCAGGACATAGATTATGATAGATACAAAGAATGTTTCTGGATATTCCACATAAATTTAGACCATGATTGGACGTGATGAATGAATTCCCCAACGAAGATCAGACTCATATGAATGGGTATTCTGAATACATGATAGATCCCTGATGTGGAATCCATGCTTGAATAAATCTGTATAGATTCGTATTTACATACAGAATATGGGGGATTTTATTAATTTTTGGTGGATGGTCCCATGAAATATGACTCAGGTGTAACCACATACCTTGATGAAACAGCGATCAAGAATCATTTAGTAAGAGATTTAAATCTTCTCTATATAGGTCAGGTCTATATTCAAGTAGGGGGACATTTATTCTTGATGTCGTCTTTAAAATAGGGCATTTTTTGGATTTACATTCATTGACTTGTTATTTATATAGGGGAGGAGGTATTTAATTTATTCGATGGATGAGCCTAGAACAATGGATCTGAACAATATGTATCCCATAGAATAAATATCAATCAACATATAGTTCATTATTGGATTTCATCCCATTAAGGTGAATCACATAGGTAAGGAGGGGTGTTTTTTTGTGGTGGATAGACCAGGATGTAGAATCCATACATCACTACATATCATGTGTTGTCACGAATAAATCCATACATAGTTCTTGAAGTTCACAATGTTGGCAAGAACAATGTACATGGGGAAGGAGTCATTTTTAGACATTTATTGGTTGTGGAAAGTCTATGATATAAAATTCAGGTGTCTTCATGTATCATTTTTGGGAAGAAATCATCCCATTTGTAGTTCAGAAAAATATACTTCCTAAATGGATCTAGCTCTAACCCTAGAGCGGGGTCATTTTATTCTTTCCCAGTACAGATCTGGATCATATAAGGGAAATTGGTGATTAAATAAATAGTAACATTTTAGTTTCTCATCATGAAACAATGAATATTTATCCTACAATTTATCATTATATTATCCAAAAAATGGTGATAGAGTTTTATGTCTTGTTTTAATGATGATATCCATATATTTTAACATCATAGAGTCAGGAGGATAACTATACAGTTTATCATTGTGTTATTTGGATAACATCCATGCTATTACATAAAATATTTATTTTGGAACTTTTCATTGGTAGGAGTAGTATTCATTTACCATCCATTGTAATGATAGAATACACTCTACTGTAGTAGACCTTATGTATGGAATACTTTCCCTCATATTTTTTCTCCATGAATAGAGGTTTATTTTTGAGTATCACTGGTTTCCTAATAACTAACACCATTACACCTTCGATGAAATACAGGGCATGATGATTTTTTTAAAGACTTGTGAAACCTGAATTGATTATTCTCCAAATGTTGCAAGGTATGTAGTCTATTTTACCAGGTTTTTCTAGATTATCTAGCCATTTCTTCGATTTCTCATCCATTTATAGTTGATCTTAAATTGAAACTCAGATTGGGATAAAATGAACATTGATGGGATGGACAACCTCTATCTCGTGTACTAATGTGTATGTGTTTTCCCGAAAGGTAGTGATATTCATGGTTTGTTAGGCCCATAGGAGTGGATTTTATATGGAAATTATTTTTTATTCTTATCTACCATCTTTTAGAGTATATTGGATATAGTCATATTAAAGGCCTTTATCTTCTCATTTACCACTGCATTATAGTGAAATGAATGGATTGTCTTTATAAAATAATCCTCATATTAATATACAACATAGAATAAAAAATATTCATGTTGTTTTCCATTTGTGTGGTGTAAGGGACACCAAATATGGTGATAATGATAGCTTTCATGAAGCAAAAAATTATTCTTTCCCCGATATCGTTGAGGGGTAAAACATCTTTCCATTTGGAAAAGGAGTCAGTTCATTTTAATATTTAAATGAATTACATTGTTATAGTGTGAGGATATAGTCCAAGTATGTGCACTCCCTATATAAAAAATGGAAGGGAGTGCATGGATATTTGATGTAGCAATGTGGGTTGGAGAATGAAATTAGCATGAAATTTAATGGAATGAAACTCCTTGGTGAATTCAGTTCAGTCCTGTGTCAGAGTGGGTGGGTAGTATCCAAGCCTATGAATTTGATGGAAATGTTTGGATCATGATTAATGTGCACTGTAGGGTGTATTTGTAATTATTTAAGGATAAAAATTATCTCTTCTATATCAATTCACCTAAAGAGGATACTATCAAGACTCTTCCTTTAGAGAACATTTTTTTTATTATTGACCTCATAATGAAAAAATTAATTTCTCATCTCCAGATTTTCTCCCTCTCATCTCAATCTAGTGGGAGCTATCCCTTTTGGAGGAAGTCCACACTGGGAGTCATCAAGATGGTGTTAGGGACATTTGGCTCCTGAATAGGGCTGATCCCTTTTATTTCATCCATGTTGTCTTGAACATACAATGAGACCATTCAACAATTCACAATGTTAATGATTGTTTCATCTTGGTATGGATTACCTAGAGTAGTGGATACATTTGAAAATTCATCATCTTCATAATTCTACAATCAAGGAACATGAGTTAATGTCAATTCAGAATTGATTTCTACCATTACTCTTCATAGATTATCAAACATTGGGATCATCTTTTCACTTTTGATGGAACAATAACCATTAACATTCTTGATGACTAATTATAAATAGATTTTAATCATTATGTTTGTTAATTATACTTGATGTGCAAGTTCTAGCCCTGCAATGAGAGTTTGGTATTTTTCATCATTATTTGTGAACCCCTCTGATAGTAGGCATGAGTAAGGTAGTTCCTCATTTTCTGGATATATGATTATGAACCATTCAATATTGAAATTTTTATTAAGAGTGAATAGTGAAGACAAAAAAATTAAACAATGGAAGAACACTATAAAAACAATATGACCTATGGAAGTCGAAAAAATGAATCTCAATGGAATACCCTCTGATCAAATTTCAACCCTCCATCTTCAAACTAAAAAATTCATGAATCAGAACATTATTATATCATAATAACTCACCAGATCTAAGTAGTCCGCCACTTCATTACCCTACCTCTAGGTATGGGAAACCTTGATGTTGTCCCTTAAGATTCTACGACATTTCATAATGATATAAATAATTGAAAAAGGAATCATACCAAAAAATTGAATAGAATTATATAGCATCATTGTGTTTTGTCCATCCTATAGAACTTCCAAACCTTTTTGTCTACAAAGGATGAGTCCCAACATAATGGTTCTTCCTTCATCCAGAAGAGTTGTCCCATGCCCACGACTAATAGAAAAATTGAGAAACCCAAACCTCTCCTATATCACACCACCCCCCTCTATGAATATTTCCATCTATAAATTAACTATAACAACTAAATTTAATCCCACCACTAGGAGGATTCCAATATACCATGTTACCCAGATTACTTACACGACCCTGAGAATATAGATCATTTCCCTTCAACAACAACTACAGAGAAAGAGCATCCAAACTTTTACCTAAGGCATTATCAAAATCAAATATCATTCATTTTACTTGGATACAATATGATAACCTATTGAGACCACCGCATCAAAAATTCAATTATTCCTTGAATTCCACAGTCACCAGCATCCATCTTGAACAATTGATGTTCGAGAAGATCTTTCCATGTTAACTCTACCCAAACCATGGATCCATTGGTCTATGAAATACATATCATCAATATTAGGATTAGACAAAGTATTAAACTAATCAATATGTCCCCAAACCTCAAGCACCCATTAACTTATTAAGAAAATATGTTCTGGACATTCTTCCTTATGCACCCTGCTACAGAAACAATGAGTGGAAATATAAACACCTCACCTCTTTATATTTTCATATGTAGAAACAAAATTATGTATAATCCTCCAAATAAGAAAATTAATATTTTTTGGGAAAATGTTTAACCAAATAGTTTCATTCCCAATAACCCCCAAATTCTTCAAATTTAGTGACCTTCGATAATTCATCCTAGGGAAAATGAAAGATAGTGAAAGGGTGAAAACATACCAACCCAGATCATTGGTTATTACAATTAGATTACACATGTATTGCAGATTTGTATCCATGACTACTTTAATAAACTTAGGATATTCGTAGGTCTCTTTGAAAGAGATATATGTTTTAGGGGAAAAGGGGTAAAAAGGACCTCCCCACTCTAATTATGATGCTAGAGAAACACATCCCCTTTTCTAGTTATCCTGCGATACAGATTCCTCATAGTATCAATAATAGTGACAATCTAATTCTATAGTGGAGAAGTATTCAGATCAATATCAACATAACCCCCCCAATAGTTACCTTCAATTAAACACCACCATAACGATCTTTTCTCAAACAATTCTCATGAAAACAAGTCATGCATACAATGAAAATTTTCTTCAAGCCTTCAAACATTATTACCTACGTCAATGATTGGCCGATCAATCCAATTCCATGATGCCAAATGTATTAACCTTTTCAAAACCCCACTTCGTTGTGATTGGGGTCTTCCATCTTATTTCCCATTCAGCTTCTTGAATCACCATCAAAATGAAACTCTAATGTTTTGGGATATTCCTTTATAGAGAATACATATTCCTTCGGTATTCCATCATCTGATGTGGTTACTTCGGATGAGGATTTCCTTGCTAGTATGTCTTTATTTCTTGGCCTTTGGTTGCTTTTTTGTGTTACAAACTGTATAAAAATCTCTTTCAGTATTACCACACAATATGAAAAATTTTCAGATTTCATAGGACAACTAAGTATGATCTTAAATTCGTTTTTATGAGAGGAAAAGTTTACTTCGTGATGCATCAGGTATATCATCAATTATTGGATAGTAAATATTAGTGCCAAGCATATTTTCATGATTTCTGAGAAATGTGCCTCAACATCGATCATGGTTCAGATGAGATAATAAAGGTTTTTTGCTATTGATAACATTCTTTTGAGCAAGAAATGTACATAGGGATCTCTCTTAGGTAGACAAAAACAAAATGAATGGTTTTCTATTGATGGGTAGAATTAGAAATAGAGTACCCATGATATATTTTTGATATCAATGAATTATTTTTATAAATATTTAGTCCATTAGTATTCAACACCGTTTTCATCATCCTAGTAAATGAAATCAAATTTCTTGCAAGTTTGGATATAAATATTTGAATGTAGGCCTAGTTTCCGTGATGTTCTCTCAAATCGGTGATTTTGGGAGGAGGTGACATTTCAGGGATGATTTTGTCTTCTCAGGGTTGACTTTGATATCATGATGGTGTATGATGGATCTAAGGTACATCCCTGAGGTAACACAAAAAAGAACATTTTAAGTGGTTCATTTTTAAATAGTGTTGTATCAATTAGTCCATGAAGTATTCATGATATGATTGGTGGTATGAGCATCATCGCAATTCATCTACCATGACAACAACATATCATTTGATGAAATTTCCACGGAAGGGCATGATAATGAGAAGCATGGCATGTTCTTATGTGGTATTGACATTATTCAAGCCTATGGGCATCACTATATAACAAAACATTCTCTGGGGGCCCTGAAGGTGGAATCTTCTTAATAATTTGGGGCCATTCACATTTATTTTTATCTTGAATAACCCTCCTTGAAGGAGAGATCCTAATATACATCTATTTCATTTTCCATTAGTTCTGTAATTGGGACTGAGTAGTAATATTTTGGGGAGTTCTTTTTGAGATCTATGATATCCAAGAAAGCATGTATTTTTCCATTCCTATTTTTTATAGGAACAATATTTTCTTTTCATATAGTGTATTGGACCACCTTATTGAAGATATCTCTGATTAGACTATCAACTACAACAATTGTCTTGGCAGTAAGGGTCTGGTGTGTCCTTCTAGATGCTTTCTTATAACCCTGATGATCTTCGGGTAATCCCAGGTGGTGAGTGGACACTTCAAGATCGAGGCCTAGAATTTCATTAGAGTTCAATGCCAATATAACTTAATTATTATTTTTAAAATTTTTATATATATCTTTATCTCCCTAAAACATTGCTTCACTAACAATGGTTGGTTGTGGATCTTCTTATGTACCTAGTTTTTTTCACAAGAGCAAGTCAATAGTTGTAGAGATTCCTTGCTTGAATACTAGAGTGACATTTATAGCGTCCCGCCATTTTATAACAAAAACTTTCATTACATTACACAAATCTGAGGATCGTTGAGGTTTAGTGTCTTGGAAACAAGGATCATAATACATAAAAAAAACATAAAACATTCTTCTTAAACACTTGCAAGGCGTCTCCTTAAGTTCATCCTATGTTCATTATGCATCTCATAACCTGGGGACATACATCAAAAGAAAGGGTGAGCAGAAGGCCCAGTAAGGGAAATAAGAGGAACATTTTACATGTGAACTTGAGATACTTCAATAAGGACATGAAAAGAACATTAAGGCATAAGAAAGGAATCATGAGGCATTTCATAATAAAAATAACATTTTTCATAACTTGAATATGTGGCTACATCATTTAACATAGACAATCATGAACATATCACCAAGGTCCATCCCCAAGGTGTCATTTGAAAATTACCAAGGTTATTCACCAAGGTATCGTGAAAATTGTAATCTCTAGTGGTTACATCATTACCCAATGCATTGGAGCGCTATCAGGGCGCACCCTTAAATTTGCCTTTATTATCATGTGAGCCACATATATCATCATCAAAAATTTCATAAATAACCCACATAGCATAAAATAAATGGGTTTCATTTCATAATCATAACGTTTTAAAAACTGATTTAAAGACATGATCTTTACGTCACTTTAAACCCACGGAAAGGGAAGCGGGTCTCATGTATGTAAATACCAGAATTTAAAATGGAAAATTTTGATATATATGTGAATACCCTTGTAGAAATAAGAGCTTTGAGTATTCACTTTATAACATAAAATAATTTTTGAGAAAAGAGAGAGGCATTTTGAGGGGAAAATTCTGCAGCATAACGACTATGTTACAAGGTTTTAGAAAACATTGAGAAGAGAGGGGACATGGGTCAAACATTCATAAATGACCCATCAAACAGTAGAGGGACAAAATATAAGGGATTTATGAACATGGTAATGAAATTTTAAAATATACCATATGAAATGAAGAACATGAAAGGAAGAAAACAAAACAAGATTTCTCTTGTGAAAATTCGGCAGCCTAACGGCATCACTTAAACTTCAACAAAATTGAATTGACAAGGTCAAATAGGGTCTCTCATCATATGAACATAAGAGTCCAGTATGATAGATATAGAGATCATACCCCAACATAATATAAAGGAACTTGAAATAATTTCCATGAAAGTAGAACTTCAAAACGAGAAGGGTGAAGAACCACTTAAAAATTCGGCAGCCTAACGGCGCCACTTAAGACATCAAAATACTGAATTGAAGAGATAAAATGGGGTCTCTCATCATGTGATCATAAAAGACCAGTATGATAAATATAGAGATCATGCCCCAACATAATACAAAGAAACATGAAAGGCTTGAATGAAAATAGAACTTGAAAACGAGGAAGGTGAAAGAATCCCTTAAAAATTCGGCAGCCTAACGGCGCCACTTAA
Organism: Viscum album; assembly: GCA_963277665.1. Taxonomy (NCBI): domain Eukaryota; kingdom Viridiplantae; phylum Streptophyta; class Magnoliopsida; order Santalales; family Viscaceae; genus Viscum; species Viscum album. The sequence goes on from OY728166.1 coordinate 604,147,596, forward strand.
ACATTCTTAAAACGAATTGATGAGAGAAAGGGGGGGTCTCTCATCATATGAACATGAAATAGGCAGTAGTATGAATATAAAAGAACATCCTCCAACATATGAACATGGAGTATAAAAGAGAAAACAAAAAAGAGATTACTTGAAAAGAAAGAGAGAGGTCGGATCCCTTACCTTAAAATGTAACTCTTAAACCTCAAAGGTTGGGACCATGAGGGCTTGGGGGCACCTTGGGAGGACTCCATGGGAGGTAATGAGACCAGAAATTCGTTGGGAATGAGTGGGGAGTCGAATGGATGAGAGGAGGGCTTGGTATTTATAGGGAAAGTGAGGGGACAAGGCATTAATGGCCAAGGGACACCTCACATGTGTTTTTCTCAAACCCATGTGCTCTCCCTTTTCATTTATCATGGAGTTAGGCCACATGGGGCCCCCAAAACAATAATTCATCACCCTTGTCCGGCCAACCCTCAAAAGATCTCATGACATCATCATGACACCGTTATGATGTCATTAAACATACCGAAACCCTAAAACTGTATTTTTACTATTCACTGAAAATTCAACTTTCTCAGAAAAATCCCAAAATTTCACATTAACCAAATATCAATCCTCTTATTTCAAAAATGAAATCCATTTTATAAAAATAATTTTATAAATATTTTTAATTTAATTTTTAAATAAAAACACTATTCATCGAAAATTCATGTTTTTTAGAAAAAACCCCAAAAATTACCATAACATAATATCGATGCTCTGAGTTCAAAAATAAAGTCATTTTTATAAAAATAATTTTCTAATTATTTTTAATTAAATTTTTAATTAAAAAACACTATTCACCCGAAAAAACTAATACTTGAATAATAATTAAAGAAACCGTTATTTAACTATTTTATTGAATCACATTACTTAATCAAGGTGCCTAGATTATTTTAAAACTTTCTTTAAGTGAGATTACTAATCCATTTGGTCATATTACTAATCCTAATCATAAAATCACTATTCATAATTTACTATTCATCAAAAAATCCAGTTGATCTTATTAGACTCTAAATTTAGTACTGAACATAATTTTAGAAGACCATTTTTTGAAAATCATTACACATTTTTAATTATTTAGGGTTTACATAAACATATTTAAAATATCCTTTTTCTAAAATTCATCAAAAATATGCATACTATATTTATCCGGTCATTTCAAAATTCATAAACTTCATCATAAGAAGAAATCCCAATTTTTATTTAAAACAAGGATTACACAAGGTAGTTACGGTCTCGTTACATAACCCCTTATAATACCAGCATAGGACCTAAGAGTAAGGTGTGCTAGGGTGATAGAAGCTTGGGGCGGCTCAGTCAACATTGCATGAGTAGTAATTTCTATCAGTTTGAACTTCTCACGAAGGCGATTTCGTTCCAGCTTCACATGATGAAGTTCGGCTTGGATTTGATCTAGAGCAAAGCCCAGTGGTGCTACCTCCTTCCCAAGCTCTGTTAGATGGGCTTCGATCGGTCCAAGACTACTAGGTGAGGCCATCGAATCTTCTTTCTATAATAATTAACCAATATTACTTATATTTAGAGACAATAATCAAAACATTTTGTTCACGGTGGTCATATTGACCGATGGTCATATAACACTCAAAAACCAATGGTCTCATTTTATTTATAATCATGTTTATCAAATAAAACATTTATTTTGAGTATAAAAAAAAATAACACATGAAATTAGGAAACAAGATTTATTCAAAATTTCGGGTCGTTACAATCTTCCCCCCTTAAGAAATTGCGTCCTCGCAATTTTTTTTTAAATTGGGTTTTGAAATTACATTGAAAGTCCCACATCGGAAAAAGAGTCAGTAACACCATTACTTTAAAAGAATGAAAAGGAAGTACAAAGCCCACCCGAGTTAACCCACACTCGGGTTCCATGTAGGAAAACATGGACATGGAGGAAAAAACAAAGGGTCAGTTCTGAGAGAGAGTGATAGAGAACATGATTAGGAGAAAGTTAACCATGAGAAAATCCCAAACTTATGATGTGTGTAAACGGTCTTTGATTACCTAGTAGGAAACGTAAACCAACAACATTTTTGTTTTACGTTTCATTTCATAATTTTGAGGATTTCATTTACTACATAGAACAAAAACATAAGAAAATATACCTACCTTCAAGTAGAGTTTCATCCTTTAACAAGTCCCTACCAACGCTAATCTTTTCGCCAAATGATGAGAATTCAAAAACACTTGGTCTCATAAAAGCACAAGAATCATCTTCTATAGAATCACATAATCTACAAAAGTTTAACTATCTATTTCTTCTATCTTTAAACATTATCCCAAAAACAGAAAGGTTAAGGTAAAACAACTCTTCAAAAAGAAAGAATCCCATAGGAATAGAACCTAATTTTAAATCTTCAAAGTTCCATGGTACTACCCAACGTTCATCATAGACCACTCCATAAATAACGGTCCTTAAAATTCCTCAAAATAAACCAAACTAAGATTGAAACCCAAATACAAGAAGGATTTGATAACATAGTCTTCCAAAACAACTTCATTGTTCATCTCCAGACAACATCAACCACTCCTAACATCTTATAACAAAAGTAGCTAACCTAAACATATTTTACCCAAGATAGGTTAATCATTCCCAAAAGTAACCTAAATTACTATAAGTCCACCTTAAATTCATCAATTCTTCAAAATATAAGTCAACCTTACTCCTCAATGAAAATACTATAGTAATCTATTTACCTCGATCATATAGGGTCCCCAAAATAGTGAACGCCTTCCAAAATAATAATCATCTTTTAATCCCCTAATCATCTCTGATATATTAATACGGAAATTGTCGCATTTCCTATCACATTGGTTGTTGGGACACGTTATTCCATTTCCCACCATTAACTAAGAAGATAAAGTATAATTAGAGGCTTAAATACTTAACCAATAATCATGAAAAGGAACTTAAAGCATATAAGGATAACTTGTAGAAGAAAAGTATACCCTAACTTGTGATCCCCTAGGTTCCCATCTAGGTTATCCATGATCATATATTCTTATGTGAATCTTTATTTTATTTTATCTTTGTTCCTTTAATAATGGTTCATACCAAGCTTATGAATTTACCAAAGCATATCCCCCGGGAGTGTCGTAACCAAGAGTGCAGCAAGGCCCGTTGTCGTGTACCAGTTCCCGTTCGAGTCTAGCTCAAAGCGGTGTTTTCGGGTTTTACCCCTATGTACATCTGTGCCAGAGCCACCTCTACCTGCTCGTATCCAGACAGGGATGTATTTGCTTGGCAACCCCTTACTCAATACTCACCAAAATACCAGGAAGATTTCCTATATTAAACTTTTCTATAGGGTTCCTCCTAGAGTTTTCATATCCTAATTTCCACAAATAACTAAACCATCCTTTGATACCAACTATAGCGTCCCGCCATTTTATAACAAAAACTTTCATTACATTACACAAATCTTAGGATTGTTGAGGTTTAGTGTCTTGGAAACAAGGATCATAATACATAAAAAAAACATAAAACATTCTTCTTAAACACTTGCAAGGCGTCTCCTTAAGTTCATCCTATGTTCATTATGCATCTCATAACCTGGGGACATACATCAAAAGAAAGGGTGAGCAGAAGGCCCAGTAAGGGAAATAAGAGGAACATTTTACATTTGAACTTGAGATACTTCAATAAGGACATGAAAAGAACATTAAGGCATAAGAAAGGAATCATGAGGGATTTCATAATAAAAATAACATTTTTCATAACTTGAATATGTGGCTACATAATTTAACATAGACAATCATGAACATATCACCAAGGTCCATCCCCAAGGTGTCATTTGAAAATTACCAAGGTTATTCACCAAGGTATCGTGAAAATTGTAATCTCTAGTGGTTACATCATTACCCAATGCATTGGAGCGCTATCAGGGCGCAACCTTAAATTTGCCTTTATTATCATGTGAGCCACATATATCATCATCAAACATTTCATAAATAACCCACATAGCATAATATAAATGGGTTTCATTTCATAATCATAAGGTTTTAAAAACTGATTTAAAGACATGATCTTTACGTCACTTTAAACCCACGGAAAGGGAAGCGGGTCTCATGTATGTAAATACCAGAATTTAAAATGGAACATTTTGATATATATGTGAATACCCCTATATAAATAAGAGCTTTGAGTATTCACTTTATAACGTAAAATAATTTTTAGAAAAGAGAGAGACATTTTGAGGGGAAAATTCTGCAGCATAACGACTATGTTACAAGGTTTTAGAAAACATTGAGAAGAGAGGGGACATGGGTCAAACATTCATAAATGACCCATCAAACAGTAGAGGGACAAAATATAAGGGATTTATGAACATGGTAATGAAATTTGAAAATATACCATATGAAATGAAGAACATGAAAGGAAGAAAACAAAACAAGATTTCTCTTGTGAAAATTCGGCAGCCTAACGGCATCACTTAAACTTCAACAAAATTGAATTGACAAGGTCAAATAGGGTCTCTCATCATATGAACATAAGAGTCCAGTATGATAGATATAGAGATCATACCCCAACATAATATAAAGGAACTTGAAATAATTTCCATGAAAGTAGAACTTCAAAACGAGAAGGGTGAAGAACCACTTAAAAATTCGGCAGCCTAACGGCGCCACTTAAGACATCAAAATACTGAATTGAAGAGATAAAATGGGGTCTCTCATCATGTGATCATAAAAGACCAGTATGATAAATATAGAGATCATGCCCCAACATAATACAAAGAAACATGAAAGGCTTGAATGAAAATAGAACTTGAAAACGAGGAAGGTGAAAGAATCCCTTAAAAATTCGGCAGCCTAACGGCGCCACTTAAACATTCTTAAAACGAATTGATGAGAGAAAGGGGGGGTCTCTCATCATATGAACATGAAATAGGCAGTAGTATGAATATAAAAGAACATCCTCCAACATATGAACATGGAGTATAAAAGAGAAAACATAAAAGAGATTACTTGAAAAGAAAGAGAGAGGTCGGATCCCTTACCTTAAAATGTAACTCTTAAACCTCAAAGGTTGGGACCATGAGGGCTTGGGGGCACCTTGGGAGGACTCCTTGGGAGGTAATGAGACCAGAAATTCGTTGGGAATGAGTGGGGAGTCGAATGGATGAGAGGAGGGCTTGGTATTTATAGGGAAAGTGAGGGGACAAGGCATTAATGGCCAAGGGACACCTCACATGTGCTTTTCTCAAACCCATGTGCTCTCCCTTGTCATTTATCATGGAGTTAGGCCACATGGGGCCCCCAAAACAATAATTCATCACCCTTGTCCGGCCAACCCTCAAAAGATCTCATGACATCATCATGACACCGTTATGATGTCATTAAACATACCGAAACCCTAAAACTGTATTTTTATTATTCACTGAAAATTCAACTTTCTCAGAAAAATCCCAAAATTTCACATTAACCAAATATCAATGCTCTTATTTCAAAAATGAAATCCATTTTATAAAAATAATTTTATAAATAATTTTAATTTAATTTTTAAATAAAAACACTATTCATCGAAAATTCATTTTTTTAGAAAAAACCCCAAAAATTACCATAACATAATATCGATGCTCTGAGTTCAAAAATAAAGTCATTTTTATAAAAATAATTTTCTAATTATTTTTAATTAAATTTTTAATTAAAAAACACTATTAACCCGAAAAAAACTAATACTTGAATAATAATTAAAGAAACCGTTATTTAACTATTTTATTGAATCACATTACTTAATCAAGGTGCCTAGATTATTTTAAAACTTTCTTTAAGTGAGATTACTAATCCATTTGGTCATATTACTAATCCTAATCATAAAATCACTATTCATAATTTACTATTCATCAAAAAATCAAGTTGATCTTATTAGACTCTAAATTTAGTACTGAACATAATTGTAGAAGACCATTTTTTGAAAATCATTACACATTTTTAATTATTTAGGGTTTACATAAACATATTTAAAATATCCTTTTTCTAAAATTCATCAAAAATATGCATACTATATTTATCCGGTCATTTCAAAATTCATAAACTTCATCATAAGAAGAAATCCCAATTTTTATTTAAAACAAGGATTACACAAGGTAGTTACGGTCTCGTTACATAACCCCTTATAATACCAGCATAGGACCTAAGAGTAAGGTGTGCTAGGGTGATAGAAGCTTGGGGCGGCTCAGTCAACATTGCCTGAGTAGTAATTTCTATCAGTTTGAACTTCTCACGAAGGCGATTTCGTTCCAGCTTCACATGATGAAGTTCGGCTTGGATTTGATCTAGAGCAAAGCCCAGTGGTGCTACCTCCTTCCCAAGCTCTGTTAGATGGGCTTCGATCGGTCCAAGACTACTAGGTGAGGCCATCGAATCTTCTTTCTATAATAATTAACCAATATTACTTATATTTAGAGACAATAATCAAAACATTTTGTTCACGGTGGTCATTTTGACCGATGGTCATATAACACTCAAAAACCAATGGTCTCATTTTATTTATAATCATGTTTATCAAATAAAACATTTATTTTGAGTATAAAAAAAATAACACATGAAATTAGGAAACAAGATTTATTCAAAATTTCGGGTCGTTACAACATTACTAGGGTCTTAATCATATTCTTCCTCCCCATCCTCTACTTATTCCACTTCATCCAATGGGGAAACAATTAATGAGATGAGCTCTCCATAGTTCTGACATGTGTCATGATCTAGGCTTTTAGAAGATGAGGTGACATATTCAGATCCGACTGATAGCTGGGGAGTTTCTAGATATGTTGATGTGGGGGGAATAGGAGTAATTTCTTTCTCAATTACTTCACCGGTTGAGATAGGGATTTTATGGATCTCTGAGAATTGTTCAAGGGTGTTTGCATCCGAGCATTGACCATCAAATTTGGTTTGAGAAGATTATTCAATGCAATTAGTCTTTTTTTCTATGGCTGGGACCATTATAGTTGTTTAGTATGCACCTGATCTTGGACTGACACACCCATCCTTCCTGATGGGTAGTACCTATTATTCAATGAGTTATTTGAAAGGGTCAACTGGTATAATTTCAAAACTATATGGGGTGGTGATCCAATTTATTCCATCATTCGAGGGCTACATTCCTATCTACTCATATAATCCTTCATCAATACAGTGTGACCCATAAGATTAAAATGTCGTCTTATAAGGGTAATACACTCTATATCATCCAATAGGGCAATATTAGACACGCTGGTGGTTTGAATAAAGAATCAAAACATGATATTGAAATGAAATCCATCCTAGAAAGCTCTTGAAGGTTTTGTTTTATCAAACCACTAGAAATTTTGAATCAACTATGAGGTCCATATGCCCAATTTTGATCTTGATTTGTCTTAATAGTTTTTTCTCTCATTTTTTATATTCCAACGAGGTTTTTGTAAAGGGAATCATGTTATCACCCTTTAATCTCATTTGATGGAATGTTCATACTGGGTTAATATTGACCCTATATGCATTATAAATGAAGAATTTCCGAACATAAATACCATTTATCATCCATTTCAAATATAAAAGTTTGATTTACCCCTGTATAATTGATTCTATATCATTATCTATGAAGGAGATAACTCCATGTCATTTTATGCAATTAGTCCTTATTTGATATACTTTAGTAGTGTCCAAATAAGAATAAAACACCAAGAGGATTTGGAAAATATCTTTTAGAATGTCCTAGAGTACTTTTTATAGATTCTGGGAATCCATGATTGATAGCTTGATTGGGACAAAGGATACCTATTTTAGGATTTCATATTTTTTATCTAATATTTGTTTCTTCTCAGGGTAGAGATTCATATTAAAATGAGCCTTAGGGGCATGAGATTTGGATGTGGAAAATTCATTAAGGATCAATCTAGTAAGTTCTTCCTACACACCGAGGGTTTTTAAACAAGTATTCCTCTTTTGATAGATATTTTATAATGATTGGGCCAAATATAATCTTCTACATATAGGGTAACATTATTATTCTTGTTGGGTCATATTAAGGGATGCCTTTGGAGTTTCTGCTACATTGAATATTTGATATGATGTTAGGCCATAATCATGGTTTCATCCCCAACTGTATCTTCTTTGGTATCCCCATATTCTATGGCCTCTTCATCATGTTACTCGATCTGGTATGGGGAACTTATTTTCATAAGTATATTCATTGTTAGACATTATTTCCATTATATTAATGTCATTAATGGAGAAAAAAATTAAATCTTCTTCCAACAATGACATTTCTCAACTGAATAGTTTCAGTGCGAATGTTTGGTGGTTAGTTCTTATTCTCTTTAGATCTGATGGCATTAAATCTGACAGGGTCAAACATAATTTTTTCCTTGATTCATGTTCATATTCATGTGATTTCTCCTTAAATTTCATGTCATATTTCATTCTATATAGTTGACTTCTATAGTGTTTTGGGGAAAATAATTTTTTATCTGTTATAGTAGAAGTAGTTGGGGGTATAGTTGGTTGCATTACTATTCATAGAGAATACAATGTTCTCAGTTTAATATTTTATGAGTCACAAAAATATTGAAATTATTATCTATATTTTTAACAAAAAAATTCCACTACTATCCTACATCATGGTCAGTGGTGTAAACATATTGTACTTCTTCTGGTGGTGGTCCTATATTGACTTCCCATGATTCTCTCATTCTTTATAGGTGGAGCGTGAAGACAAAACATTAATGAATGTTTTTTCCAAGTATTCGATTAAGGGGAAAATATTTTGGATTTTCATCAAGATGGACTTATTAGTCTATGTTCATCTTTGCGAGATGGAGTAAATTTAAAAACATAGCTGCTATAAAATAGAAGGATAATTGATCATCTCGTAATGAGTAAGTATGATTTCCTCATTCATAGAACTAATTTCTCACTGGCCTGTCTACTCATATTGTCGAGGTAGGGGTTGTTTTTTGCACCCATGGGGCCTTGTATGATACGGTGCAAGCCTCAAAGCTAGGGAAGGTGTAGGGGATATCATAAGCATAATGAAAAAACTTCACCTATTCTTGGTATTTTTCCATGGGCTTGTAATTCTACACATAAATTTAGTTTAGTCTGCTCTACGGGGTCCTCTATAATTTTGGAAATGGTGGAGAAATCCAAAAACCCGCTTGTATATTTTAATGGGATGAGTTGTGTTTGAATATAATTATAGAGGTTATTGATGCACAAAGAAATCAAATCATCATGATGGTGTGTCCAGTTCAAAATGTAGGTAACCCTTTTATATCTATCAATAAAGACTGAGAGTATATATTTCCCCTACTACATACAGTTCATGAGGTCACTAACTATAATCTTTGGCATCATTGAACTAAAATTAAAAAGAAATTTTTCTTGAGATCCTTCCATCCTATTATTGACTATGATAGTGAACTAGTGTACCATAATGTGGTGTGACCTTACAGAGTTCAGAAGAAGAATCAAAGTTTCACTTCTTCTTGTTTATCAATGGTTCCCATCATGGGATCTAAATAATATTTATAATTCATGAAATGTGGTTCTGGGTCACCTAATCCAATGAATATTGGGAATACAGGGTTCCTAAAATTTGATGGCGGTAGAGTATTACTCACCGAGTCTAGTAAGTATCATATTTGGAAGTACTAGAGCACGCCATCCTTCCATGGATTACAAAAAATATTCCAATTTATTTAAAATAATAATCATTCCTTCATGGAAATCTATTTGGACCTAGGAATGGGTAGGAATATAAGGTGGTAATATTTGACATTTCGTTTCTACTGTTATATGAGGCAGATGTTCAGTCGGGGGATCCTTTTGTAGATTTTCCTCCACTAGTGTCTATTGTTTCATTAATGGGGGGAAATGTTAATCTCCATCCATGATATTTTCTAGGTAGTTTTATATCCCATTTTATATGGTAGGAAAATGTATTGGCATTGATCCATTTTCCAAGATAAACCCTTGTGGTTGGTGTACACCATGGAGTAATTGAGAATTAAATCTCCTTAACTCTAGGATTTATTCCTCCTAAAGAGTGAATCTTTCTTTGATTATAATGGGATAATTAAGACTATAAGAATTATTTTTGTAATTTGTGACAATATTTTTATTCGTGTAATTTTTAGGGTATCACATAAGAGGTGGTGGAGGTTTGATCATGTGAATAACCACATTCTAGACGACCCTCCTCTTCTGAGTATGTAGACATATATTCTCAACATTGAACAGATTCGTGGAGGATCTATCATCTCCTCCATTATTTTGCATTGAAGTATTTTTTGATTTTGCCTATAGCATTGACATCTATAACATTCAATTATTCTTAACACATAGTGTTTGGCATACCAGCTACAGAATATTAAGTTCATCAATATCTCTCATTGGATCTTCTCCTTCTATCCTTGAATCCTCCTCAGTATTCTTTGTGATGGGTAACTCAAAGGGAAAATCTATATGAACATTATGTACAACTCCTTTATGGATGAAATGAGTAATTATAAAAGACATAATGATATACCTCTCTATGTTTCATCCATCCTAAACGGTAGAAGTCTTATTTCGGTTGGGCGGGTGGTGGAGCTAACAATTCCCCCTACCCTATGGATTGGGGTTTCTTTAAATATATTATTTTTGTTCACTAACCTAGATTTTCTATATTTTAGAGTAGTAATGGGTTAAAATTATCCCATAACTATAGGAGGGGGTTGATCCCATACTGTCGTGGTTTCTATTTCCTTTTCCACTTTCTTGATCTCTCACATTCCAATTCATGATTGATCCAGATATGGTGTTAGATCTGCGTGTGAACAATTTGTTTTAGAGGAAATTAGTAATCCTTGGTTATTGGATACCCATAGTATATAATCCTACTAATTGTTCATGGCTTCTTGGATTGGGAGTTTTCAATTCCTTTCTTCCATAGGTCCAGATGATTTTGTGGCTTATTCATGGCCAATATTTATGGGGCATTAAACATTTCCTAATCAAGGACTACATTAGATCATCATCTTGAGATAATGGAGTTACATAACCCTATATCTAGTGGTTTCTGCTTAAATGTAATTGGGGTGAAATGAAATTCTCTTTGTTCTTCCCATCCCTAGATATGAACTCTAGATGGGATGTCGCCAATGAGATGATGTAACTTATGCATTGCATGGAGGAAAGTTAGATGAGGATCTTTTTCAACCTATATGATTGCGGTCTCCGTGTTAATAGAAGGTATTATAGAACTGTCTAATGAAGAATATCTCTCAATAAATTGACATTGTATGCATACATATTGTCGGGAAAACAATATCTTTCAATTGGATGAGAGTTTTTAATATATTTATACAAATTTTATGTATACATTATTTTGACAACTCTCTGGGTATATCGAACTGAGAAGTGGATACTGGCCAAAACATAACTGGTATGTCCTCCCTGGATAATTTTCTTCTCACAAGTAACATATCATTTTGATCATACTATAAGAACATCTCTACTTTATCACCTTAACATTAATGATTCTTCATAAATTTATCACATGTTGTGGGGTTGGTAGGGATCTCGTTGACATGTGAATAGACTATAGGGGGCTCATAACATGAGCATAGACCAAATACATTTTCCTGTTTGGAAATCAGGTCACATTTCATTGATAGGGTATTTGACATAATTTACCCCACTCTACCAAGCACCTCATCATATGATGGCATTCATGAATTTGATTTAGAATGTGGAGGATCATTCGGTCTATATGGAAGTTGGCTATAGGGAGGTCCTTTGTAGTTGGTTATACAATGTCACCGAATACCATTATATTTCAATGCTTGACTGCCCGGAGAATTTTTCCAGTGTATATCATAGAGAGGGCCTTCTGGGTGGACAATAGTAAGGGGATGACCTTCTTGTGGAATTGAGGTGTCACTATGGGGAGGATCATTGTATTTGATGAAATCATGGTGGGGATTGAAAACATAGTTTATTATCTAACTTGTAAGATTGATTTTGTAGTGTATACCCAGGGGGGCTTTTTGGATGGACAAAAGAAACATGATGATATTATTTCATAATTGAGATGTCACTGCATGGATGACTGTCACAGTTGATGCTATCTTGGAATGCACTACTATCATAGTTTGACATCCAACTATTTGATAATATCTGTAGCATAAACCCATGAGAGGACCATCAGGGGGGATGACAGCAAAGGGAGGACCTTCTGGTCATTCAATATTCTAATAATTAGGAGGGTTACTATTATTCTCAATAAGAGATATAATCTTATGATTGATTGGTTTTTTCCATGAAGTAAGACATCATGGTAATTAATCTAGGGATAACCTTCATTGTTGTTTGTAATAATATGGTGGAGAGGACCATCACAACTGATACTTACACATCCCATACATGGTAATAGATTTGTAGGATCATGAGCCACCAAAGATAAGTTTTTGATAGAATTAAGAACAATGTATTCTACAAAATAATAGTCGTGCATATTATCTTCATTTTAAACTGACTTTAGCATGATGTATTTTTGGGTGCTCTATTGCAGAAAATTTAAGACCGCTTGTTGTGGGTGAAGACCTTCATGTACATGAACCTTTTTTATTGACTCCCATGTTACTATTGAGAAACACCAGTGAGAATCATGAGTTCTATAAGGGATATATTCATATCTCGGAGTGGCCAATGTGGTGAACCTGTGTCAACCAATTGTAAGAGGTATTTATGCATGTTCTGGTTGACAATTTATCATGGAATATGTCTGATGACCCTCTAGGAAGGGATCTAGGATGCATGTATGTCAGGAAGTGACCATCCAATTGTGTGTATGAGTAACCTTAGATGGTTATGTGGGATTCTATCCTCAAATCCATGTTATCATTATAGATGTGATTACATATTGACACATATCTATGATATGGTCCAGAATTGACGTTTGATCCTCCAATATTGTCTGGATGTGTTAAGATAAATGATTTATGGAATGTGAATAAATTCCCATTCAGAAATCAAAGAAATAATATGTGTTTTATCTGATTCTCCATGTTATTTCAGTGGATACTGAGAGTTATCTCAATCAAGAAAAAGGAACACATATTCCCTTATTTTCTCTAGTTGTCATCGTATTTAACTGATGAGATTCATATTCAGAGGAAGTGATTTTTGACTGCTCATTTTTTTATGATCTTGATTTTAATCCGCATTAATTTGACTCTTTTATATTGGGGTTACATCATATTAAAATTATGGGATTCACATTCACATGAAAGGAATTGGGTTTTCTCATTTTATGCACTATTTGGATGATAATATTAATACTTAATAGCATGAATAAACACATGTTTATATCGAGTATTCATCATATTTTTTTAAAAACATTCATCTTTATTGGAAGGAATATTCATATGCCTATAATTTTCTGTCCTATTACTAAAGGGGGTCTGTTGAGATTTGGTGGGAATATGTTCTAGCTCATAGTGTGCCGCCTTATTTATATGTTTAGATACATAAGAGGGAGTATGAATACATGTCTTCTCATATTTTTCTATCATATTTTTTAGAGTATTTATTACTTAGGTTGACAGTGATGACCTATTACCAATTAAATGTGTATTGCACTTGGTATAAATATAGGGGGAAATGTGTCCATTTTCCTTCACGATGATCCCCTGAAACGTTTTCCTCCATTGAGTGAAAATATGGGCCAAATGAAGTTGACGGTGACTTATCTAGGAAGGTACCTTGAGTGGGACCCCTATGTAGTACGGATGGAGTTATTTCTAACAAATTCATATGGCTTACAATGGTAAGGTATGTACTCATTATCACATTCTAGGGATGGGATCCCGAATTTATTAGAGACAGCTAGTGGATCCACCACATGTTGGACCACTGACCATCACTAAGTGGGTGGATTGTGTAGTTTCATCTAATGGATAGTCGTTCATGCTTCCTCGAATGTTGGGAGAGTACTATTTTGATGGTACACCTAAATATGTGAATTTCACCCCCAGTAAAGGATATTTTCAGTGGTTGATTGAGTCCTTGCTTTGTGGAGGACTCAGAAGATGTTTTGATTAACCCACACGTATGTGAGAACTTATCAGATTCCATTGGATTGAAGGAATCTATGATGACTTCCTGAAATATGTGTAACAATTACAGTTAAACCATTATCATAGTAGAATTTCACAGTCACATGCATAATTTATTATATTATTTGACCCTCTTACACTTAGGATGCGAAATGGGTCTGATGATGGGTTACACTAACACATTAGTTAAAGATTCACTTTCAGTTCTATTGTTTTTTGTATGAATTTTTGTTGTGCTTGATTTTGATTTTATACGTGTTATATGATGTGAAATCACAAATATCGAGTAAAATACCTTTTTATGGTATCAAATATGGTTTAGTCGCAAATCCAGAAACACCCAAAGAATCTCATATCCATCATTGATGGACCTTATTTCCAATGAAAAGCCTTTATGGGATGATTTGGCCGATGACACTTGAGAACCCACATTGTTCAATTGGAAGAGAAATCTGGCTCATCACACCCTTTTGGGAGTATCTATTTCATATTATTTGGAACTATTATATATTAATGTCATGTTCATAGGTTCTTTAATCCTTTGTCCCTTCCCAAGAATGTGTGTGTGTATTACCCTTAGAAAATGACCAACCATTACAGTTCTTTGGTTGAGAATAATTTGAATGTATTCAAGGATATCCATCAATTCTGAGATCTATATGTATATGAGGTTCTCCATCAATGTAACCCCGGTATGGATAGATCATGGATTATTTGATCATTAACTAATACAAATCTGGTTTTAAGCCACATGGGATGATTTTCTAGAGTTTATCTTCATCTAGGGGGTGGGGGATGTTTTGATTTTTGGATCAAACCCATCAAAGGGGGTTCTTCTGTATCCTGATGAGAGGAATTAGAACCCATGTGGTTCAGTGCCACTAAACTAGACACATCACCATTTAAAGTCATGGGATGAGGAACCAAACATATAGTTTAACCTCATGTTGTTTGGATGTCACTATGGAAGGAGCTCAGCCTAGATTTGTTGTGTAACTTTCGCAATGGTGGAAAAAAGATGCAAGAAGTAATTTGGTCTTCTTGGTGGAAATGACCCTATCGTGGATTTTCCCAGAGAACATTAGAGTGGATTGGGGAGCTGGGTTTAGACCTAAACCATCCTTCTTACATACCCCAGTTTGTTGGGAATAAAATCTCATGTAGTTTAGTTTGATTAGGATATACACCATTGATGAGGCTCATCAAAGGGGGCTTTATTGGGGATTTTATATTGAAACATACCTTTTTAGGGGATTTTGTTGGTTCTAATTAATAATAAGAGGCCCTTTGGGATTGATGTGGGGGCTTAAATATATAAACAAGTCCCATTTGGATGTTTTGGGATCATGGAGATTTCCTAATCACTGCCCACATGTATTCCCACATGAGTCATGCTCGGTGTGAGAAACAAGAGGGTGTGGTGGATTTGATAATTACGTGTCTTTCTCTATACACTAATGGATGATTCTAGAGCCCAAATGGAGAGAGATAGGGCCTTGAGTGTTCCCATTTCCTCTCATGTATTGATATTATAGAGATCCATTTTAATTACATATCAGGATATGTTCAGAGTATATGTGAAGAGGGGAATGTTATCCACCTCCCACAAGAATGTTAAGGTGCATGCCTTGGGAGGAGTCCGTCGAAATTAGTTCTCGGGGAGAATAGAATTTTCAACACCGTCCATCATCGAAGGGAATTGAAAATGGACCATATTAATCCCTAGAATGGTACATTCATGAGAGCATCCTATGATCAGAATCATCAGTACCGTCAATATGTAATCTCATGGTCATTCTAAGGGTTATCCTTACAAATATCATAACCCACATTAGTTTACTTACCATGGGAATGATAACTCAAAATAAGACATTGAAGTAGACAATGAATTTACAATAAATATCTTGTGGTTTTGAATTTGTTATAGGCCTGATATTGTTGGACTCATTCATAGATAGACCATTATAGGAACTAATGATAAATCCAATGGGAGTGATCGAGTCCTGAGAGTCAATGGACCTTGGATACCACATGTCATGTAACATGTTTATCTATGTGATGGTATTCCTTTCACATAGCAAGTTAGTTTGTAGGTAAGGGGTAATCCATATAGCATTGTGGTATGATGTCCTGAGATTTCATAGCGTAGCACTTTACTATATGGGGAGTGGTATAATCCATAGATCATGATACAATGCAAGATTGACTTCAATCTTTGTAACATGATGCTATGTGAGATTGAGTTCCATCCATGTATAATGATGCTATGAGTGGAAGATTTCCACCCACGTAGCTTGTTTCTATAATGTATTTCTAGTTGCGAAGGGGCCATTGGTTTATTGAATTCCAGGAAGTATGCCCATAAAAAACATTGAGTTCGTAGACTCTCAATTGATTTTATTTTTTCCCCTTAATGAAACGTGGTGATTTTTAGCCATGGGAAATCGCCAACGGAGTTCGTCATTAACATATTTGTTAATCAATCCGTTAACCTCTCTCTTGTTTGATTTTTTGATTACCCGGTCTGGTCATTTGTCTCCTCGGGTAATATGTATATAGAAAATGAGGAAATGGATAATAGCATGGCAGGTTGTCTACAATGAGGCTGAATGAACACTTTCGTGGAAGACAATGGGAGATTCCTATTTCATAGATTCCTAAGTATACGGGGGCATGGGGTCCTCTTTTATTAGAAGGAAATCACTTCCCCTATATAGAGAATGACTTCATTTTGTTCTTGTGGAGTCGATAGTACCACCATTCCTATAAACCATTTATGTTTGGGGGAGGGCATCATTTTTATAGTGGAATTATTCTCTTTCTACCCACATATCATTTTAGTTTCATTTGCAGAAGCTAACATCACAGTCCGTATCCAATGTAATATTTTTTTCACGAGAAGCTGAAGAAATGGATATCCATGTAGAGTGGTGATCAGTAAAGGATTTATGCTTTGTATCATCCATTCTTTTTCACTAATATTTCCCATTTAAATTTTCTTCCTTCAACCTTCCTTCGAATTGTTTCCATAAATTTCAAATTTTGAATGGATTATTTCGCTTTCAATTGAATTATTTTCTGGATCCAACCCAATCCTATTGATGACAAAGACTCCTACTTCACTTTTATAGAATTCATAGGTCATACATCTACAACATGATGTATCGTATAAGGAAAAAATATTGAAAATTGTATATCATTAAGAGAATGTTCTATGAATCAAGGACACTAATGGGGTGATTTTTTTCTCAGAAATAATTAATTTTCTAATGTTACATTGGAAATAAAGAATGTGTTGGAGAACAAGTGAATGTATACGCTTTTACTATAGTTAGGTTATTTTTCTAGGAAATATATGATAATGTGGTATAATTTATCAGCAAGATATCTTATGATATATTTCCCTTTTAAAAAATTATTTTTGTTAGAACCATTCTTTATACGAAACAATGATGTAAAAAATCAATGAGAAATAATTAAAATATTATTAAGTTAAAATTTTATCAATATTGTTTTTTTCATCCATCATGACATTATTATCATAGGTTGAATTTTTGTTAATTTTTCCAAAATGTTTCATTTTTTAATTATAAAGTAATAATGGTGAATTTGAAAAACATTTATATGTTTTTATTAAATAATGTGACATAAAATTACTATTATATTTTGTGTTTAAATTTATTTTAAATAAATTTTATTTAAAATAATTAATTAATTATATTACGATTGATAATTTACATGATTTGGATATATGTTATTTTTCCATAAAATGTTTTTTAGAAATAAATTTTTTGGCTAATTTGTATAGTTTATTTTTAAATTAATTTTTTAAAATTAAAGGATTTGAATTTGAAAAATAGTAGTCCATATGTTTAATTAGGAGATTCATATGTTTTATATGTGTCACTTTTTTAGTCATTATGAAAAAGAAATAGTGGTAATATATATCGCCTTGGTAACAGATAAAAATTGTAATTAAGTGTCAAAACTAGTATGATTAGGCTTGATATTTATTAAAAAACATGGTAATGTTTCATTTTATGAGTAAATTTTATCTATAATCCTGATAAAATAAAAAATATTACTTTTTATTTATAATTAACTATGATATTAACTGTTAAATTATTTAAGTGAATGATAAATTTAAAAAAGTCATGTTCTATATTTTAATATGCATAACATATTAAGATGGGTGCAATAAAATATTATATTCGATTATAAATTGAAATTTTAAATTGAAATTATTTTTATAATTTAATTTATATTTAATTTTTAGTAAATATATAATTTCCATACAGTTTTATGCAATGTAGAAACTATATTTGCAAAAATAATAGAAAATTCTTGTAAATAATAAAAAAATAGTAAATGTTATATTTTGGGGTTGTGTAATAGTGGAATAGAAATATTGTAGATATATATATATATATATCATAATATGTATCTATATGAGTTTTTTATTCTTATTCTATTTTTATGTTAATTACATTAAATCCAAATTAAAAGAATATTGTTAATATGTAATTAATTATGTTTTATATTAAAAAATATAATAATAAATTATTGGAATTTCCAAAAATAATTAAATAGGATACATAGGATGATAATAGATCAAAAACTATATTTTTTCTAATTTATTATCAAATTAATACCAAATATGTAAAATTATATTTCTTTAATATTGAAATAGTTTTTACTCTGGTTATGTTTGACAATTATTAATGAAGGGATAAAAAGATATTTCATTCAAAATGATATATAAACCTATATAAATTTGATTGTATGACTATATTTGGACCATATTCCCAATATATATGATTCCATGAAATTTTGAGAACATTTTTCTGATGTAATTCAAATATTATTTTGCATTTTTTCAGGTAATTTAAAAACAAGAATTAATAATATTTCATAATAGAAACCTTATATTTTAAAATTTATAATTTTAATAGTCATATATTCTTAAAAAATAATTGGATATGGTTTTAAATATCAAACCGGGTCTATTTTTGGGATTCACATCATTTTTATTAACTTCATTGGACCCCAAAATATAAAAACCATTGTTGTAAATGTAATTGTCAAAAGGGTCAATACATGTTGAATCTAAGTGATGAGGGTAAAAACATAAAAAATAAATCTTCTAATGGGTGGGATTATATGGACTCATAATCAACATATATTATAATTATTGAAATTTTGAGATAATTTTCAAGGAAAAGTACTTTTAACTAATTTTATGTTGTAACTAGTTATAAGACTATCGCTCCCCTCACATATAATAAGATTCCACTTATCTATTTTCATCTGCTTTATTGAGAAATAAATCTTGAAAATAACCTTAAATAATCTATTATAAAATCATTATCAAGAATTTATAGGTTTATTTCTTCTTAAAAGACACATAAAAGGGTTCTTTTTAGGAGATCTAAATGATGTCTAATGAATATGAGTTAATAATCATTAGGGACTCTTTCAGTGATATATCTTCTCTTACATCCTATAAATCAAATATAACCATCTCCATGTAAATACTGAATTTTTATAAATATATATATATATGTCAATGTTATCAAAGTACAACCATTTTTCATCACTTTTCTGTCCTAAAAAAGTGAAAATATTTCTTGTACGTATGTACAACACACCATCTCCACATATCAGCGTAATTTTTTTCCTCACCATAGTATTTGGAATGTAATAATTATTGAACTAATGGATATATATAATATTTGTGAAATAATTATTCTTATGTCTTGATTACTTCATATCTACTTTCAATACATTCAATCTGTTGAAAATCATAATGTTGTTTGTCTGTACTTGTGGATTACAATCTCCACGAACAGACATGACATGTATTCATTTCCACATAACATGGAAGGTAATTTGGATTTATTTAATTAATATTTATGATATATAGTATCTAATAATGATTGAATAAATTTTTATTTTTATTTATCATTATTTAATTCCTTCCATCAAGTTGTGAAAACATTGTTCATGCCTACATACGACTTACAGTATCCATAAACGACATAAATCATTTTTTATAACTACCTTTTATGGATGAAACTAATTATCTATAATGAATATAAATGATATTAATATCAATATTAATATTAATTAGATAATTGAAAAATATTCACAGTATAATGACTAGAACAACCAAACCAATGTCTGATGAAATTTGAAACATTTAACACCCACAATTGCAATTTTATTTTGAAATTATTATTAAATTGTTGTGAAATGGTTATAAGTAGATACTTTATGATATCATAATAATGTAAATTACTTTTTTAGAAAATTTTAAAAAATTTATATGTATTATCCATTACTTTAAATCACTTTTAATGGAAGCGAACTATTGGTAAGAGATTTCGTCCCAATTTCTTCTTCATTGAGATATATTTGAAATTATGAACCTATATATTTTTCAGTTGGGTATATATTTACCCATTATTTTTTTTAAATTAATATATATTTACTTATGATTAAAAATTATTCAGTTAAATTAATTTTTTCAATGTATTACAATTTAAAAAATACCAAATATTTAAGAATTTGTTTTATAATCAAATATTTTTTGTGATTGTTCTTATTTTCATCGAAAAAATATTATTACATATACCTAATAAAAAATATCTATTTTACACATAGTTTAGTTAGTGAATAAAATTATTTTATTCATAATTAACCCCTAACTTTATCTTTTTAAAATTAATTACCTGTTTAAATTAAATGGTTAACTTATTTTTATTTTGATCTGGTACATTTTTATTTAATGTTAATATTTGTCCATACTATTTTACATAATCCTTTGATTTTACTATAATGATTAAATAATTACATCTACTATTATCATTAAAATTATACAATTTATTATGTAGCACACCAATACATTACAATATATTTTCCTTTTAATATAATTTGTTTTGATAACATACAATTCGAACAACAACAAGATTAAATAAAACACTATTTAGTCTGGTTTTTCATAATCAATTAAATTATAAAACATTTAGAGATTTTGTATTGTAAATATATATGTTATATATCTAATAAAGTATTTTTAAATAAATCAAATATATTTGGTCGGCATAAGATAAGAGTAAAGAAAATAGTACACATAATAATATAGATTTTTTAAAAGTAGTTTTACCTCCTTTTAACGGTGCCCCAATTTAATATCAAAATTTTATATAAATAATATATTACTTCAAAAAATACATCTTATTCTTTATTAAGTAATAATAAAAATTGTTTTGTTTAAATTATTTGTATTTTCATTATAAGTATCATGTTTTGATAAATATTGATAAAATTTTTCATTTTAATTGAAAATAGTTTTTTTCATCTAAATAACTTATAGTGTAAAATTATATTTTTTATTAGTTATAAAGATTAATTATTTAAATGTTTAAAAAATAATCTATTTTAGGTCAAAAAATAAATTTCAGAATAAAATTTGATATTAATACATTTTAATCATTTGAATTTCTCAACTTTAAAAACCAATTTTCTCATTTAGTCGACATGATTAAATTTAAATTAATTTTAACAAATAAGTTTCTTTTTAATATCTAAAAAATGGATTCAATATTTATAATAAGAAAGTAAAAATATATTAATTTAGACCCTTTTATTTTCATACAAAATATGAATTGTAAACTTAGTTAATTTTTAATAAAACATAAAAGGGTAAATCAGGTAATTAATGTAAAAACTAATATTATGAAATTTCACTAACAATTTTCTTAATTTAATTATATGGGTTTTCATTCAACCAAAAACATTCCTGGTCCAATTTATTTTTCTCTTTCATCTATTTGATGACATTATTCAATAAATATATTTTTATTCAATGAAAATTCAATTTAATAATGATTTTTTAAGATGTCCACTATTTCTAATTTGGTATAATATAAGGGATATATTAGACTATAACTAGTCTTTATAAAGATTAAATATTTATATTCATCGTCATTATTTTTTTAAGAATCATTTAATTAAATTAAATTCTTTCAAAATAATGATTCCCAAATTATTTTATTAACAGAAAAATCAAATAAATTTTATTAAAAATATTTAAATAATTATAATCTGATATAATTGATGTATTCAACTAATTTTATATATGTAAAATAGATATTAGGGATGTATTAAACTTTTTATTTATCTTTATCTTTTATATTTATAGTTTTTTAATATTAATGAAATGAATAGTTTCAAAAATGACATAAATATTTTTTTTAAAATAAATAATATTTTAATAAATGATATAAAATTTACAAAAATTTAAATATTGGATAATAGATTCTTAAAAAGTTGAAAATTTAATCATTTAATAATTTAAGATTATTTTGGATTACTATCATAAGTATGTTAATCCTTAAAAATTATATGTGTTTGTTGTCATGGTAATAGTTCTTGGTTTTACTAAGAGTTAAATCTTAAATATTTGAGTATGAATGTGGCCCAAGCTTATCCACAATGTTATTGGATGAGTGGAATTATAACCATAATTTACTTATCCAAAAAATAAATAACATTTTATCGATTTTTAATTGAAATTTTTTTTATGTTAGTTTAATATATTGTGAGATTCCAAAAGTACCCATCCCCTCTAATATAAAGATGAACCTCATCCCTCACTTACTCAAACCACTTTGAGCCTTCTATCTAGGCTAACACCTTCCCATTACACACACCACATTTATCCTTCAGTCTCAACCAAAACCTACAAATATCTCATCCAAAACTCCCTCTATTGGTAAAAAATCCAACCAAAGAAGACCTTTTGTGCTAATCAAAATGAGATACCCAATGAAGTGGTAATGTTCATCAATAAATTTTTTTAATTCATTAAAAAGTAATATTTTTTATTTCATGATAATAAAATAATCTAAGTATTTTAAATATATTAATGTTTTTTTTATATTAAGGGTAAGACCTAAATTCACACACACTTCCATTAAATCTGATACGCAGTCATCATTCATTTTTATGGCATACCACCGCCTCATGATCAAATGTAATTTTTTATTTCAATTAAAACCTTCTATGGTTGGAAAAATTATTTATTTATAGTATATATATAATATTAATTATTTTTATTATACTATTATTCTTATTTAATTTTTTTAATGAAACATACCCTCATGCCTTCAATTTTTTTGGGATAAGATAACATCATTGGAGGATCAGTGGACTACCACCTAGTCAATGTGATTAAATTCATTCATGCTACACATGTAATGTAATAATGGATGTATTTAAAAAAAAATGTGACATATATGACCTAGATATGATACTATAATTATAATATATATATATCATTTAATTTTTCATAATTTTAATACGAGAAATAAATTGAAGTAGTGTTCATAATTACATACAACCTACCATCTACATAAATGATGCATTTTATTTGAATTCACCAAAAATAATGGATTTTTTAAAATGCATTTATCCTGAATATATATGATTATTATATCATGTTTTACATTCATTAGATGATTAAATCATGATCAATGTAATAGGAAAAAAATAAACAAGTTAAACATACTTGAAAAACAAGCCACTTAGAACAAGGAATAGTAAAAATAATGAAAGATAGATAAAAATGGATAATTATATGTTAACGCATGATACTCTAGATAAGATTATGGTTCTTTTATAAGTTAATTTCATGAATAAGAAGATTTTACATGATGTTAAAGGGTGTCCTTCGAAAATGAAAATCAGGGAACGATTTTTTCATTTCACATTTATATCTGTAAGATAAATGACACATTCACCACTTACTTAATTTTTTGGTGAATCTAATACCTATTTGATATGTAATATCACAAATAATTCTATATTTATGTTATTAATGTTTTTCAATGTTTTATTGGAAATTATCATTTAAAAATATATTTTAAAATATATTATTGGATATATGAGGAATGCTTTGGACATGCACTATACTCGTTGGAGAATGGAAAATGAAATCCCCTAGATGCATTATTAGTCTCATGATAGGAATGAATTAGACAAATTAAAATATTTTAATCTATTTTGAGATTAAATACTGATAGTAACAGTATCATGTCCCTAGGAAACATGATCTTAAAATATTAATAATTCTTTTATTTAAAAATTTAGATATTATTATTATTCAATATATTTTTTCTTTGTTGTATCTATGTATGAATTTAATTATATTTTGATTGATTAAAGGAAAATGTTTTCAGTTACCTACCATGGAATATTTTTATTCCATATCAATATATTTATATGGAATGTGTTCTTAGTTATTTTCTTTTTTATAATGATTATACATGTTCATTCATTATTTCTTCTATTTTACTTAGCCCTTCTTAGAATACGTGGTCACCCTATTTTTTTTCTTTTACCAATTTCTTGAAGATTAATTATTTGAATGAGTTTGAAGGGTTCTGATTTTCTCATTTTTTAGGATTTATTTTTATCCTAATATTATATGTGTATCAAGTACGTAATGTGATTTCCCAAAACTAATAAATTATTTACTCTTTTGGGATTAAAACCTTGTATCAATGCCAATACACTAACGCAGGGAATTATCTCCTAGATTATGATGTCAGTGCATTAATGTTGGAATCATTACATGATTTGTAGTAACAATTCAAACTATATTTAGGAATCATATATTAGGTAACAGAACCCTAAAATATTATTTTTGGATATGTTCATAAGACCATCCTATATTTTTGTATAATAGTTATTATACGGGTATTCAATGATACACATCCCTATCTGGATACTAGATGTGGACAAGTTTCTAGCACCAATGTACCAATTGTAAATAAATATGACACGGTGCAATGGTATTGACTCAAGCATAACCTGATAAATGAGAACATGAATTACTGTGCACCATGACAGAAACTATCGACAGATACACTTATGATAATTAACATTCTATTTACCTATCATCATGATTCATTTAAAACAACAGATTTACCCAATTTAAAAAAGGATTTTATTTGTGATTGTTAATGTCATAATTTATGTTGAATGGTATATCATATATGATATTACCGATTTTTTGAGTTAATATGGTATATTCCAATATATATAAATGGCATTGGGAAGGAATAATCAAATCAATACTCATGAAAATTGAAATGTATTCACTACTGAGGAAACCAATACAACTCGTATTAGAATGGAGAAAAATATGTAAATACAAGGGATACTATATCAAGTTATAAAAAATATCCATTCCCAAATGGGGAAACATATTCCAAAAATAGAATATCTTATGTTGGAACTCTTTATGCAGAAGAAACCCATATCATTTAGTGGTACTGCTAATCAAACTATAGCTAGGAAATGGATTATGTCCCATGATAATATATTTCTAGGCATGGAATACTGTGAAATTGACATGGTTAAATTTGTGGTGTATTATAATAATTGTGATGTCGATCAATGGTGGTCCCTGATCCAAAATACCAGAGAGGAAGATGAAATAGATATCATGGAATGAATACATTTTAAGGTGTAATTATTCAATAAATACTTCCCCCAAGATCAATAAATTGAGAATAAGGGAACATTTCATAGAAAAAATAAAAAAGAGATGGTAGTGTCGTAGATTATGATGCTATGTTTAGAAGGATATATAAGTATGATATATATTATATATTAAACACGAATGTAATTATATTACACATCATTTTAGGTATTGAGGAAAATATCAGAAAATAATTGTCTTATCGTTCTTTTTGATCATATGAGGAGGTTGTTTTTTGTTCCATCAATACATAGAATGAATTTTCTAGATTATATTTACTCAAGGGAATCCTATAGAATAATAAATATTATAACCACCATGAAAAATAGAATTTTTCCATGATGAATAAAAGAATAAATAAATTCCTGTCACCTAATAACTATGGGAAAATCATTCTGGTAAATTTTTTTATTGGATATGTTTTTTTAAAAGTCTATAGAAAATGGTCACAATATTTATGAATGTAAGGGGATGAAGGAAAACAATGATGTATATTGTTTCACCATTAGTTTTTTTGGAACTACATAAATTATTTCCCCATTTGTCATGATAATCAATCACAAAGGAGACAGCAGTGATATGACCATGCTAATTCAATCACTAAAACAGATTTAGATATAAAAACATAGGTTGTTGGATGTACATAAATCCTATAATAATAATTATAAAATGCATTATTTGTCTCCAAATCAAAACAATATTTCATATTTATAATGTTTGTAAATAAAATTAATCATTTCCTATTTGAGTTAATAAAAATTATGTCGGTCAAAACATCTATACCACGTCTAATTGCATAAATGTTGTGTCAGTAGGTCCCTATTATTATAAATAAATATTCTATACTTGCAGAAATTATTATCATACATATGGTTGAATTTGATAAAATCCTCAGTATGGACTAGATCTCAATATAAAATGAAAACATTAATTTGAAGAAGAATAAAATTTCTATTTATGATGAAGATTTACAATTCAATATCGTTACTGTAAGAAGATTAATCAGATAATTCATATTATGATCAATTCCGATTATATATAGTAAATTAAATTACTATAGAAAAATATAAAAGAAATAAATTTATTTGGATGGTAATCTTTAAAATAAGGATGTACCTATTTTATGGGTATACATTTATGTATTTCATGAGTGGATACCGAGACATCCCCTTAGCATGAAGTTGAATTTTACATTAATATAATCCTCGATGAAAGGAAAATAGCATATAATTACTATTGAATAAAAAATAATTAATTAGTGGAGTTAAGGAAACAACTACATTACATGGCCAATAAGGGTTTTATTTTCCCAATTTTTTCACTATGGGTATCCTATATGAAGTTTCTAAGAATAAATATGGTTCGAAGTGGTTTTAAATTAATTATTGAGAAATGTATCCTATAATAATAAATAAAAAGTATCATCCTTCTAGTATTGGAGAAATTTTTTATCAAATTCATAGATCCTAATAAAATTCAATGATTCATATTCATTATTGGATCAACCAATTCTATGTAAATAATTTATACATTTGGAAGATAGATTTTTCGGGCAAGGTATAAATATTATGAGTTTATATTAGATCCATTAGAATTGAATAAAAACCCAATGATTTCATAGACCAAATGAATTGATTATTAAAACAATATCTTGATGATTGTCATGTGTTATTCATTGATGATATTATGATGTATTATAAAATCTAATAGGTTCAAGAGAATAAATACCAGATCTTTCTTAAGACTCTTAAAACAAAGTATTTTTATGTGAAATTTAGTGAGGGTGATCTTTGGATTCATGAAGCTACTATTCATGGTATTTTTTTCAGTGGATAGCTTATAATTGTACCATTCGATGAAAATGGTAGTTAGAGGATTTCATACAACAACAAACATAACTGAGGTATGTAGTTTCATTGGTTTGTTACATTACTCTAAGTTATTTTTTCATAATTCTCCAGAATGGAAAACCCATTAACCAATCCTACATGTAAAGGGGTTATGGTTTTTTGGATATGGTAATGTGAAGAATGTTTTGATGAAATAAGGGAAATATTATTCAATTCATCACTTTTTAATCCACCATTTAGAAGTGATTGGGTTTTCAAATATAGTAATGCATCATCAAAGGTAGTTTTTTGTGTCCTATAAAAAATGAAAAATATATCACATTTGTCCATTCCATGATATTGATATAGTTATAGTAATATTAACTTGGGAAATATAGATATATTATCTTTTTATTGAAATATATGATATATATAGAGATCATAAAATTTTGAAACAGTTCTTCTCATAAAAAGAGTTGAAAATTAGGAAAATATAATTCCTGAAACTACACTTGGATTATGATATCTCAATACCCTACAAACAAGGGAACCAAAATTAAGTTGCCAAATCAGTGATTAAGAAAGATAACGGAGTTCTTTTCCATATTAGGTTTGAGAAGTATCTTATGTTCATGGATCTAGTAAAAATATTATTGGAATTTAAAAGTAATGAGATACATGAATAATTTTTCAAAAGATTTCAAAACCCATATTTATTAAATTTGATAATCAATTATTAATCATATGATGACATCACTAAGAAGAGAATTATTGGATATAATGAAGGAATGTTAGCGAACATTATTTCTGAATATGGTGTTATAAAATTTGGAAAGAGTCTACTTTTTCAATCTATACTGAAAAAAACGGAATTTTTTGTAAAATTCACATATTACAAATTTATCTTTACACTTGTGTAGAAAAAATTTATATAATTACTTGAAAGATAATTTTTGAGGGGATAAAATGAAGTGGGAAATTGTGATAATGTATCTAGATGATTGGTCTTTCATCAAGTGATAGTTATGTGGTATAATCCTAATGAAGTCATATTACCACTTCCAATTACTATATTGTAATGTGTTAAAATTACGATTGAATTTTTCACTGGACTAAAAATGACTACTAGAAACTATTATTCAACAAATGTAATTTTTTTATCACTTAACCATATAATAACATTTAATTTCTATAATATATGACATAACTCTTACATTCCCCACAATTCTCTATAGAAAAGATTTTATAATACATATTGGACCACCTCTATCAATGGTTTTATGTCGAGATCCCCACAGTACCTAAATATTTTGGAAGAGTCATTAGAAATCTCTTAATATTGATCATCATTTGAGAACTACCTATGATCATCAAAATTACTGGAAGTATAAAAGATCAATTCAAATAATGGAAAACGTGTAGAGGTCATGATCACTTTACTTCATAGGTACATAGTCTTAGTTCCAACCTATGGTTGAGTTTTCTTAAAATAATAATTTCCATTCATGTAATCAAATGGTGTCATATGATGTAGTATATTGAAATAGTTTCCATAAAAACAATTGTTGGTATGAATTTGGAAAAAAGAAAATAATGGGCCTATAAATTGTTTATGATGTGAAGAAAACAGTAAATTCTATTCAGGCTCATATAAACACATCTTAATGTAAGAAAAAGAGATATGATGATAATCAGAGTAAATATTTGGAGTTCCATGTTTTAGATCATGATTTATTGAATGTATATCCATGGAAGGGTGTTATAAGATTTATTATGAAAGGGAATCTAATTCACAGCTACATTATACCCTTTGGGTTTGTTGAAAGCATTGTATTTTATTCATATAGTTTGTTAACGCCTCTAAATCTATCAAAAGTACACTACATGTTTCATATGTATCATCTAAGTAAGTGAATTCATTACCCAAAACATGTGATATCCTAGGATAAACAGTATTGTCAAATTGATCTATTATACTAGGATGAACCCATCAAGATTCTCGATACAATAGAGGTATTATTGAGGAATCAAATGACTCATCTTGTAATCGTACTCCAGAGATATCACAAAATGGATGAACCAACATGCGTACCAGGGGATTCAATAAAGGATAACTACCCACAAATTTTTTTAATGTAACACCCCTAAATCATTGTATAATTTTTATATAATTGAATAATGTATCACCCTAATAATTTACGATATATTTTCTTATTTTATGAAATTAAATTATCCTGATTGCTTGCAATGCAAGCAACACAGGTTTTAAATAAAAATCTATTTAGATATGTTTAAAAAAATTAAATTATAACAATATTAAATAATATATATGTTAAATATATATGTTATATATTTAATAAATGTTTTTATATTCATCTAATATATTTTATAAGCATATGATAATAATAAATCCATTATTACCCAAAAAAACATTTTTAAAGTAGTTTTCATGTCGTTTAATAGAATTACTATTTGAAATCATTTTTGAAACTTTTATATATATTATTTAAATAAAATTAAATATGAATATAAATATTTATATTTGGTGATTTTTTGGTATTTTTCAGATAACTTTCATGTTTTCATGGACCGTGATAAAATATAGTTTTTTAAATAAAAATAGATTCTTCGCTTAAATTGTTTATAGTGTAAAATTATATTTTTTATTAGTTATAAATTATTATTATATAAATTTATTATCAATTACTCTCTTTTTGACATTTTTCTCAACATCACATTGAATTTTGAGATAAAAACATTTCAATATTTTGAACATTTCTTACTTTAAAATTTTTTTTTATCATTCCGTCAATGAGATTAATTAAAAAATAATTTCCGCCAATTAATTGTTTCCTTTTTGGAAAAATGGATTCCATAAATGGAATAAAAAGGTAAAAATTTCTTTATTAAAACACTTTTTTGTGGGAAAAATATTAATTGTAAACAATTTTAATTTTTAATATCATGGTTATGGGTAAATTATGAAATTATTTGTAAAAAATAATATTATAGAATTACTCAACCACTTATAATAATTTCAGTATTACAGTAATGGTAGAAAAAAATAATCCATGGGATGTTTTTTCTGGGAACTTGAAGAAACTTGGTTGATTTCATTATATTTATTTTATTTTACTCAATGAAAAGTCAAATAGGTCATACTTTTGTTTTTAACAAGTTAATGAATTATAATATATATCTATATAACAGATATGTTTGAATATAAATATTAATTCGAAATAAAAAATACTTTTATTCATCAAGATAATTTATTTAAATTTTTTAGGGAATAAATATCTAAATTAAAGGCTTGCACAGATGTACAAATTCTTTAATTAATGGAAAAATCAAATATATGTTATTAAAAAAAATTAAAATAATACAATTTCATATAATTACCATCATAAATGCATTTAATAGATGATGTATACATGATATGGGTTTACTTTTTGTTTTTGTTCTAATTTATCATATTTATTGATGTTTTGTAAGAACCATGAATTGAATAATGCCAAAACTAACAATAATGATATTTTGAAATAAAAAATATTTTATTTAATGATAAAGGAATCATAAAAATAAAATTATTTTAAAATGTATTGATATATGGTTTAATATGTAATAGATGACTCATTTATGATTATTTTGGAATCATATGATAATTATATTGACCCTTACAATGTAAAAACTCCATGTTGTTACTGGAATAGTTAAATTGTTTATCTAATGGTAAAATCCAAAAGCTAAGGGTAAAAATGTTACATAAATTGTATAAAAATTATTTTTTATTGTATTTATACCCATATTCATCATTTATTCAAAATAAAGATCTTATTATACAATTTATGTTGAATATTAATTTATTTTAATTTAATATCCTGGGAGATTCCAAATACAACCTTCACCTCAATTATAAAAGGAAACCTCCTATATCACTTCCTCACAACATTTTTAGCCTTATATAATTGCCAAAACCTACACTTTTAACCTATTAACATTCATATATTCATCTTATAATCCCTAATTTTGGGATAAATTCTACCATGTAATTCCACTACTGGAAATATAATATTTCCCAACGGTTCACAACTATTGGGAAATCCCCTCTAACCATTGGTATATGATAAACCAACGGTTCCGATAACCATGGGAAAGTAAGCCATTGGGAAAAGGTTTTCCCAACAGTTTATTGGAAACCGTTGGTGTAGGCTCACAAAATCCACCCTATCCCTACGGTTCTGCCAAACCGTTGGGATAGTTTTTCCCAACGGTTTGGGAGAACCGGTGGGAAATATCAGTTTTGGGATAGTTTTCCCAACGGTTCTCCCAAAACCGTTGGGATATCCCCATGGATGAACTCTTTCCCAACGGTTTAGAACCGTTGGGAAAAGAGATATTTACCAACGATTCAATGAACCGTTGGTAAAAACTCCTTTAGGATTATATGCCAATGGTTTTAAACCGTAGGCATATCCTATGCTGCAAATTGCAGCAGCCTGCAATTTGCACATCCCCTCTCCATCATGCCTCATTTTGACCTCATTTTCAATCCAATTATTGTACCTGCAATAAAATAAAACATACATATACAATTACGAACAAATTCATACACATTTAACATATAATGGATCCTGAAACTATACACATCCATAATTAAATTATAATTCATAACGTAATTATAAACGTACATAATTCATATAGAATTCAATTTAAAATTTAGTTGACAATTATATGTGGAATCCGAAATTCAATTCATAATTTGATCGGTTTTTTCTATACCATATATTTTTACCACAAATGATGTCCATTTTAAACAAAATACATACACCTGAAGTGATACCGGCCACACCGCACCTCAGATTGAGGCGGGGTTGACTCGTACACGTCACATTTGACCCATGGATCGTTGTGCTAAAGTATCGACACAATCCGAATGCGTTTGGTCGGTTTTTCGTATGCCAGTTGATGTTTTTCACATAAAATGACGTCCTTTTGAAACAAAAGATGGACATTATGAGTGGTGCTGACCACACCGCGTCTCCAATTGAGGTGGGGTTGATTCATACACGTCACATATGACCCATGGATCGTTCTCCTAAAGTTTAAATGGAAACCGAATGCGTTTGGTCGGTTTTCCGTATGTACTTAAAATGTTGTCCATTTTAAACAAAAAATTGACACTTTGACTAATCCTAACCACACCGTGACTCAGATTCTTCCCGGGTTGGCTCGTACATGTCACATATGACCCATGGATCGTTGTGATAAATTATCAAAAGATTACGAATGCGTTTGGTCGGTTTTGCGTATGCCAGTTGTTCTTTTCATTTATAATCATGTCCATTTTAAAGAAAAGAGACAGAGTTAGACCGGTGTCGGCCACACCGAATCTCGGATTAAGATGGGGTTGACTTATACACGTCACATATGACTCATGGATCGTTGTGCTAAAGTATCGATAGAATCTGAATGCGTTTGGTAGTTCTTCCGTATGTCAGTTGATGCCTTTCACTTAAAATGACGTCCTTTTGAAATAAAAGACGGACACTTTGAGTGGTGTCAGCCGCACCGCATGTCGGATTGAGGTGGGGATGATTCTTACACATCACATATGACCCATGGATTGTTCTCCTAAAGTTTCAATGGAAACCGAATCCGTTTGGTCGTTTTTCTGTATGTACTTAATATGGTGTCCATTTTAAACAATAGAGAGACACTTAGACTTATCTTAGCCACACCACGACTCAGATTCATCCCGGGTTGGCTCGTACACATCACATATGACTCATGGATTGTTGGGATAAATTATCAATAGATTCGGAATGAGTTTGGTCAGTTTTCCGTATGTCAGTTGATGCTTTTCACTTAAAATGACGTCCTTTTGAAACAAAAGACGGACACTTTGAGTGGTGCCGACCACAAAACGTCTCCAGATTGAGCTGAAACCATCGTGCAACATTCTAATTATTATTCGTGACGTGTACGTGCAGACGGCATGTCAATCGGACGTGCAGTTTGCGCGGTACGACTCAATATTCGTGTTTTAAGTGATGTGTGCGCTTCGTAAACGTGCGTGAGGGGGGTCCAAACTGGACGAACGAAGTCGTAATGGCCTGAAATCAGACGACAAATACGGGAGAGTGATTTATGAAGTGGTCGAGTAGACGGCACATCAATTGGACGTGCTGTGTGCCCGCGGTGACCGACAACGCAGTTCTGGTGTCATAAACGGCCAAAACGGGCGTCCAACGGTCAAATTCAAGCGTACGACCTCAGATTGAGCTGAAACCACTGTTCAACAATCTAACTATTATTCGTGGCATGTACGCGTAGACGAAACGTCAATCGGACGTGCGGTTTGCGTGGTACGGTTCAATATTCGTATTTTAAGTGATGCGCGCGCTTCGTAAACGCGCGTGAGGGGGGTCCAAACGGGCCGAACGAAGTCGGAATGGCCTGAAATCAGACGACAAATACGGGTGAGTGATTTCTGAAGTGTTAGAGAAGACGGCACGTCAATTGGACGTGCCGTGTGCCCGCGGTGACCGACAACGCAATTCTGGTGTCATAAACGGCCAAAACGGGCGTCAAACGGTCAAATTCATAGAGGACGACCTCAGATTGAGCTGAAACCACCTTGAAACATTCTAATTATTATTCGTGACATGTACGCACAGATGGAACGTCAATCGGACGTGCGGTTTGCGCGGTACGACTCAATATTCATGTTTTAAGTGGTGCGCGCGCTTCGTAAACGCGCGTGGGGGTGCTCCAAACGTGCCGAACGATTTTGGAATGGCCTGAAATTAGATGACAAATACGGGTGAGTGATTTATGAAGTGGTCGAGCAGAGGGCAGGTCAATCGGACGTGCCGTGTGCCCGCGGTGACCGACAACGCAGTTCTGGTGTCATAAACGGCCAAAACGGGCGTCAAATGGTCAAATTCATATCAGACGACTTCGGATTGACCTGAAACCACCGTGCATCATTCTAATTATTATTCGTGACGTGTACGCATAGACAACACATCAATCGGACATGCGGTTTGCGCGGTACAGCTCAATATTCGTGTTTTAAGTGATGTGGGCGCTTCGTAAACGCGCGTGAGGGGGGTCCAAACGGGCCGAACGAAATCAGAATGGACTAAAATCAGACGACAAATAAAGGAGAGTGATTTGTAATGTGGTCGAGCAGACGACACGTCAATCGGACGTGCCGTGTTCCCGCGGTGACCGACAACGCAGTTCTGGTGTCATAAACGGCCAAAACGGGCATCCAACGGTCAAATTCATAGTGGACGACCTCAGATTGATCTGAAACCACCGTGAAACATTCTAATTATTATTCGTGACGTGTACGCACAGACAGAACATAAATCGGACGTGCGGTTTGCGCGGTACGACTCAATATTCGTATTTTAAGTGATGCACGCGCTTCGTAAACGCGCATGAGGGGGGTCCAAATGGGCCGAACGAAGTCGGAATGGCCTGAAATCAGACGACAAATACGGGTGAGTGATTTCTGAAGTGTTCGAGCTGACGGCACGTCAATGGGACGTGCCCTGTGCCCGCGGTGACCGACAACGCAGTTCTGGTGTCATAAATGGCCAAAACGGGCATCAAACGGTCAAATTCATAGCGGACGACCTCGGATTGAGCTGAAACCACCTTGAAACATTCTAATTATTATTCGTGATGTGTACGTGCAGACGGCATGTCAATAGGACATGCGGTTTGCGCGGTACGACTCAATATTTGTGTTTTAAGTGATGTGCGCGCTTCGTAAACGCGCGTGAGGGTGGTCCAAACGGGCCGAACAATTTCGGAATGGCCTAAAATCAGACGACAAATACGGGTGAGTGACTTATGATGTGGTCGAGTAGACTCCACATCAATCGGACGTGTCGTGTGCCCGCGGTGACTGACAACGCAGTTCTGGTGTCATAAACGGCCAAAACGGGCGTCAAACGGTCGAATTCATAGCGGACGACCTCAGATTGACATGAAACCACCGTGAAACATTCTAATTATTATTCGTGATGAGTACGGAAATACGGCACGTCAATCGGACGTGCGGTTTGTGCGGTACGGCTCAATATTCATGTTTTTAGTGATGCGCGCGCTTCGTCAACGCGCGTGAGGGGGGTCCAAACAGTCCGAACAAAGTCGGAATGGCCTGAAATCAGACAAAAAAATATGAGAGAGTGATTTCTGATGTGTTCGAGCAGACGGCACATCAATCGGACGTGCCGTGTGCCCGCGGTGACCGACAACGCCGTTCTGGTGTCATAAACGGCCAAAACGGGCGTCCAACGGTCAAATTCATAGAGGACGACCTCATATTGAGCTGAAACCACCGTGGAACATTCTAATTATTATTCGTGACGTGTACGCGCAGACATCACGTCAATCAGACATGCGGTTTGTGTGGTACGGCTCAATATTCGTATTTTAAGTGATGCACGCACTTCGTAAACGCGCGTGAGGGGGGTCCAAACGGGCCGAACGAAGTCGGAATGGCCTGAAATCAGACGACAAATACGAGTGAGTGATTTCTGAAGTGTTCGAAGAGGCGGCACGTCAATGGGACGTGCCATGTGCCCGCGGTGACCGAAAACACAGTTCTGGTGTCATAAACGGCCAAAACGGGCGTCAAACGGTCAAATTCATAGAGGACGACCTCGTATTGAGCTGAAACCACTGTGAAACTTTCTAATTATTATTCGTGACGTGTACGCGCAGACGGAACGTCAATCGGACGTGCGGTTTGCGCGGTACGACTCAATATTTGTGTTTTAAGTGATGCCCGCGCTTCGTAAACGCGCGTGAGGGTGGTCCAAATAGGCCGAACGATTCCGGAAAGGCCTGAAATCAGAAGAAAAATACGAGTGAGTGATTTATGAAGTGGTCGAGTAGACGACACATCAATCGGACGTGTCGTGTGCCTGCGGTGACCGACAACGCAGTTCTGGTGTCATAAACGGCCAAAACGGGCGTCAAACGGTCAAATTCATAGCGGACGACCTCAGATTGAGCTGAAACCACCATGCACCATTCTAATTATTATTCGTTACGTGTACTCATAGACGGAACGTCAATCGGACATGCAGTTTGCGCGGTATGGCTCAATATTCGTGTTTTAAGTGATGCGTGCGCTTCGTAAACGCGCGTGAGGGGGGTCCAAATGGGCCGAACGAAGTCAGAATGGCCTGAAATAAGACGAAAAAAACGGGAGAGTGATTTCTGATGTGGTCGAGCAGAAGGCACGTCAATCGGACGTGCCGTGTGACCGCGGTGACCGACAACACATTTCTGGTGTCATAAACTGCCAAAACGGGCGTCAAACGGTCAAATTCATAGCGGATGACCTCAGATTGAGCTGAAACCACCGTGAAACATTCTAATTATTACTCGTGATGTGTACGCGTAGACGGCACGTCAATCGGACGTGCGGTTTGCGCGGTATGGCTCAATATTCGTGTTTTAAGTGATGCGTGCGCTTCGTAAACGCGCGTGAGGGGGGTCCAAATGGGCTGAACGAAGTCGGAATGGCCTGAAATCAGACGACAAATACGGGAGAGTGATTTCTGAAGTGGTCGAGCAGACAGAACGTCAATCGGACGTGCCGTGTGCCCGCGGTGACCGACAACGCAGTTCTGGTGTCATAAACGGCCGAAACAGGCGTCCAACGGTCAAATTCATAGCGGACGACCTCATATTGAGCTGAAACCACTGAGCAACATTCTAATTATTATTCATGATATGTTCGCACAGACTGTGCTTCAATCGGACATGTGGTTTACGCGGTATGACTCAATATTCGTGTTTTAAGTGATGCACGCGCTTCGTAAACGTGCGTGATGGGGGTCCAAACGGGCCGAACGAAGTCAGAATGGCCGGAAATCAGACGAAAAATACGATAGAGTGATTTATGAAGTGGTTGAGCAGACGGCACGTCAATCGGACGTGTCGTGTGCCCGCGATGACCGACAACGCAGTTCTGGTGTCATAAACTGCCAAAACGGGCGTCCAACGGTCAAATTCATAGCGGACGACCTCAGATTGAGCTGAAACCACTGTGCAACATTTTAATTATTATTCGTGATGTGTACGTGCAGACGGCATGTCAATTGTACGTGCGGTTTGCGCGGTACAGCTCAATATTAGTATTTTAAGTGATGCGCGCGCTTCGTAAACGCTCGTGAGGGGGGTCCAAATGGGCCGAACGAAGTCGAAATGGCCTGAAATCAGACGACAAATACGGGTGAGTGATTTATGAAGTGGTCGAGCAGGCGGCACGTCAATTGGACGTGCCATGTGCCCGCGGTGACCGACAACGCAGTTATGGTGTCATAAACGGCCAAAACGGGCGTCTAACGGTCAAATTCATAGAGGACAACCTTAGATTGAGCTGAAACCACCGTGAAACATTCTAATTATTATTCGTGACATGTACTCACAGACGGCACGTCAATCGAACATGCGGTTTGCGCGGTACGACTCAATATTCGTGTTTTAAGTGATGTGCGCGCTTCATAAACGCGCGTGAGGGTGGTCCAAACAGGCCGAATGAGGTCGGAATGGCCTGAAATCAGACGACAAATACGGGTGAGTGATTTATGGAGTGGTCGAGTAGACGGCACGTCAATCGGACTTGACGTGAGCCCGCGGTGACCGACAACGCAGTTCTGGTGTCATAAACGGCCAAAACCGACGTCAAACGTTCAAATTCATAGCGGACGACCTCGGATTGACCTAAAACCACCGTGAAACATTCTAATTATTATTCTTGATGTGTACGCGCAGACGGAACGTCAATTGGATGTGCGGTTTGCGCGGTACGGCTCAATATTCGTGTTTTAAGTGATGCGCTCGCGTCGTAAACGCGCGTGAGGGGGGTCCAAATGGGCCGAACGAAGTCGTAATGGCCTTAAATCAGACGAAAAATACGGGAGAGTGATTTCTGAAATGTTTGAGAAGACGTCATGTCAATCGGACGTGCCGTGTGCCCGCGGTGACTGACAACGCAGTTCTGGTGTCATAAACGGCCAAAACGGGCGTCAAACGGTCAAATTCATAGCGGGGGACCTCAGATTGAGCTGAAACCACCGTGAAACATTCTAATTATTATTAGTGACGTGTACGCATAGACGACACATCAATCGGAAGTTCGGTTTGTGCGGTACGGCTCAATATTCATGTTTTAAGTGATGTGCGCGCTTCGTAAACGCGCGTGAGGGGGGTCCAAACGGGCTGAACGAAGTCGGAATGGCCTGAAATCAGACGACAAATACGGGAGAGTGATTTTTGAAGTGGTCGAGCAGACGGCACGTTAATCGGACGTGCAGTGTGCCCGCGGTGACCTACAACGCAGTTCTGTGTCATAAACGGCCAAAACAGGCGTCCAACGGTCAAATTCATAGCGGACGACCTCAGATTGAGCTGAAACCACCGTGAAACATTCTAATTATTATTCGTGACGTGTACGCGCAGACAGCGTGTCAATCGGACGTGCGGTTTGCGCGGTACGACTCAATATTCGTGTTTTAAGTGATGCGGGAGCTTCGTAAACGCGCGTGAGGGGGGTCCAAACGGGCCGAACGAAGTCAGAATGGCCTGAAATCAGATGACAAATACGGGAGAGGGATTTATGAAGTGGTCGATCAGACGGCACGTCAATCGGACGTGCTGTGTGCCCGCGGTGACTGACAACGCAGTTCTGGTGTCATAAACGGCCAAAACGGGCGTCCAACGGTCAAATTCATAGCGGAAGACCTCAGATTGAGCTGAAACCACAGTGGAACATTTTAATAATTATTCGTGACGTGTACGCGTAGACGGCGCGTCAATAGGACCTGCAGTTTGCGCGGTACGACTCAATATTCGTGTTTTCAGTGATGCGCGCGCTTCGTAAATGCGCGTGAGGGGGGTCCAAATGGGCCGAACGAAGTCAGAAAGGCCTCAAATCTGACGACAAATACGGGAGAGTGATTTATGAAGTGGTCGAGCAGACGACATGTCAATCGGATGTGCCGTGTGCCTGAGGTGACCGACAACGTAGTTATGGTGTCATAAACGGCCAAAACGGGCGTCCAACGGTCAAATTCATAGCGGATGACCTCAGATTGAGCTGAAACCACCGTGCAACATTCTAATTATTAATTGTGACGTGTACGCGTAGACGTAATGTCAATCAGATGTGTGGTTTGCGCGGTACGACTCAATATTCGTATTTTAAGTGATGTGTGCGCTTCGTAAACGCGCGTGGGGTGGTCCAAATAGGCCGAACGAAGTCGGAATGGCCTGAAATCAGACGACAAATATGGGTGAGTGATTTCTGAAGTGGTCGAGCAGACTACACGTTAATTGGACATGCCATGTTCCTGCGGTGACCGACAACGCAGTTCTGGTGTCATAAACGGCCAAAACGGGCGTCCAACGGTCAAATTCATAGCGGACGACCTCAGATTGTGCTGAAACCACTGTGCAACATTCTAATTATTATTCGTGACGTGTACGCGTAGACGTCACGTCAATTGGACGTGTGGTTTACGCGGTACGGCTCAATATTCGTGTTTTAAGTGATGTGCGCGCTTCGTAAACGCGCGTGAGGGTGGTCCCGACCACACCGCATCTCGGATTTAGGCAGGGTTGACTCGTACACATCTCAAATGACACATGGATCGTTGCCTTAAAGTATCAACACAATCCGAATGCGTTTGGCCGGTTTTCTGTATGCCAGTTGATGTTTTTCACTTAAAATGATGTCCTTTTGAAACAAAAGACATACACTTTGAGTTGTTCCGACCACACCGTGCCTCGGATTGAGGCGGGGTTGATTCGTATGCGTCACATTTGACCCATGGATCGTTGTCCTAAAGCATCAACACATTTCGAATGCGTTTGGTCAGCTTTTCGTATGTCAATTTTTGTTTTCACTTAAAATCTTATGGAAATTCATATAGAATATTTTTATATCATATTTAGTATGGATTAGATTTTAGTTGATCGTTCTATGAAACATTTCAGAGCTAATGAAATTAAGGAAGGTGGAGGGGCTGTCCGGGGGGTTGTCCGGGGGGGTTGTCCCGTGGGTGTCCAGGGGGCTGTCCGGGGACCAAGGAGGAGGGTGGGGGGGGGCTGTGCGGGGTCTGTCTGGGGGGTGTTTGGTGGTTGTTCAGGGGGTTGTCCGGGTTTGTTCAAGGGGCTATCCGGGGGTTGTTCAGGGGGTTGTTCAGGGGTTGTTCAGGGGTTGTTCAGGGGTTGTGCAGGGGGTGTCTGGGGTTGTTCAGGGGGCTGTCCTGGGGGTGTTTGGGGGGTTGTCCGGGGTCCAAGGGGGAGGGTGGGGGGTTGTCCGGGGGGCTGTCCGGGGGGCTATCCGGGGTCCAGGGTGGAGGGTGGGGGGCTGTACGGGGGGCTGTACAGGGGGCTGTCCGGGGGGTGTTTGGGGGGTGTTCAGGGTCCAAGGGGGAGGGGGGGTTGTCCAGGGTCCAAGAATGAGGGGGGTTGTCCAGGGAGTTCTCAAACACACAACCACTAAAAGACAACAACATCTATAAAAACAGAAAATATATAAAAATGACTCAACTCCAATACTATACTACGAGTCTAGATAAAACCAACAACTAGAATAGATTAAACATCAAATCTCAGTAATATAAGTTAAAAATGTTACGGATCAATATGTCCCACATCAGCATCACCATCACCATCATCATCATCATCATCACCCTCGTCATCGTCCTCCTCATCGTCCTCACCCTCTACAGCGCCCTCCTCCTCGTCTTCGCCCTCCTCCTCGCCCTCCACATCTCCCTCCTCTTCCGCATCAAACTCCTCGCCATCATCATCTTCAAGCTCGACATCGGCCTGACCACCACTAGAACTGCCACATGGTGCACCATATATAGAATGTATCGACGACATGTATTCATCAATCGCTGGGCTGGCCTCTACTGGAAGTGTTGGACGTAAAACTTCAATAAATTTCATAAATGCACTGTTTGCCCTAGCAGACTGTTCTGCCATCTCTGTGGCCCTTTTCTCAGCATGTTATGCCTGTACCCTAACTTGATGCAGCTCAGTGGCACTACAACTCATACCTAAGGCTGGCCAATACCTCGTCGGGGCTATCCTAGGTAGGCAGCGTACTCTGCCAGAATGATCCTCTCCCAACACCTGATGTAAGTGATTAGATGGCCCAAAATTGTCTGCTTCTTGGGCATCGAGGGCCTCTAAAGCATCCTGTTACAAATATAAATATATTATTAAGTTACAAAATAGATATTAAAATATAAAATCAACAGATTAAAACTTACAATCTGCTGCTGAGTCTCTTCATTGACAGCACTTCCATCCTTTTTTCGTCTACTCGAGCAAAACAGTTTTGCTCGAGGCACACGTCCTTCAATATTTTGTACTTGCCTCTACAATGACATTGAAAACAAAAGTTATATAAAAAATTTAGAAAATGATTAAATAATTGAGGAAATAAAAGAAAATGTAAGTCGTAAAGAAAACTTATAAACAATTGTCATACCTGCTGCCTCTCATGATCCGGCATCGTCGTGCGTCCTAGTGTATGGAGGTATTTTTTTGCATCAATGTTTTTTTTTATTTTTTCCAGATGATTCATAAATAAAATTCAATAATTCAAAGGATAATATTAATGCAAAACTTGAATGTTATTATTTAAATACCTCAAATGTAATTCATACCTTAAACTTGGTACTCGTAGAATGAGTAATCATCTGACGATACTGCTCTATAGGACAATCATCCACGACTGGTACCGCCTCTAACTCAGTGCCAACTCTAGCACGCCAGCCAATATACATCTCATGCTTGTAGGCTCTCCAAAGCTCGCCTAAATCCTTTAGACGTTCCAGTCATGCACCCTCACCATCAGGAAAATTAAATCGAAGCTAAAATCAAAATATTAATTCATATAAATACAAAAATAATTCATGGCATTAAGTACAACAGATTTTTTTACCCATATCTCTGCCCAAGATCTATATTTGACCTCATGTGGCAAATGTCTCCATGACAGCGGGCTGACGGGAATGATGTCGGAGTATTTGGCAAGCGTCGCCAGAAAACTCCGACATTGCTGCCCTGTTTTCTCAACCATCTGATTGTCTTCATTATATTCCACCATAACCTGTGTGCGACAGTTCCACACCGAACACATGCGTGTACGGCCCCTCCCCCGCCTCCTGTCAGTAGATGTATCTGTCATGAGAGAAAAACAAATATTTTATCAAAACATGTTATAATGAAAATAAATATTGCTATAATTTTTTTTTAGGGTTTTATAAATATACCTGCGCTAGTCTGATCAATGAGTGGCGTCGGATCCACAGAACCTGATGGAACACCCTCTGGTGGAACAGGATTCAAAGACGATGGAATATAAAAGCTCAGAGAGATAGAAGTAGAAGGAAAAGAAGATGGAACAGCTGTATGACCTGATGCTGACTGGGGAGTGGGAATCATCATGGGATGTGAAAATGATGGGGCAGAAGATGCAGAAGGTAGCGAAAACATGGGAGGCCTAAATACCCCGTGTGTCCCTAACGACACACCGGGATTAGAATGTGGGAAGGCTGAAATGTCAGTGGGAGGGGCAGGGTCTAGTCGGGCACGCGCAGCTCTACGTCCACCTCTGGTACGAACCCTCCTTGTACCACCGGCCTGAGTACTAGGACCAGTACTAGGCTCCTCGTCGAATAATTGTCGACGTAACGGTGGATCCTACAAAAAAATTTACAAAAAAATTAATCACATGACATTATATATTTTGTAAATATATATATATATATATATATATATTTGAAATAATGTACTCACTGTAGGCACTAATGGTGGAATGCCCATCTCCTCCATCCGACGATTGTTCTCCGCCATTTTTTTTCTTCGTCTCTCTTCAATTGGTTGCATTTCATGCATTTGAAAACAACTATGTAATTAATTAGAAAAAGAAAATTAATGTGTAATCCAAAAAACTAAATATATGAGGGAATGAGGGGATTCATTGGTAATTTAGCTATAAATTGTTTTAGAAGAGCTTGAATGAATTTAATAAAACATACAAGTTGTAATGTTCACCAAGTTAGAAATATTGATTGATTTGGTTTGAATACAGTTCAATTCCAAATTAGAAAATGAAATTCAAATAAAACAGAAACCAATAAACATTGAAAATTCACATAACGGTCAAGTCAGCTAAAACATATCTATGATCAATACTAAATAAATATGAATATTACCAACCTTAACAACCCAGCTCGAGGTAAACCAAAAGAATTGAGAACATGGATGAATGATTCTATATATTTCCAACCACAACTTCAGGTTCACAATCAACTTTGACAATTGAGCTATTTGAGTCATCAAAAGAAATAAATTGATTGGTTCCAATGGCAATAGGGACAGTGTCAATTCCATCATCAGCATCATCAAAAATATGTCTTGGAATTACATAAACTATGACACCAAATTCAGGTTGAAGTTGATCTTTGACATAAAAAACTTGTTTAGCCATTGATGCCAACACATATGGTTCTTCGGTAGCAAGAGTGCAGGTCATATTAATTACTCGAAATCCACAATAATCAATAAATGTGCCATGTTTCATCATCGAATCAAACCAATGGCATTTCATCATTGTGACTCGTCCATGAGAGTAATAATCCAATATTATTATTTTCTCAACGACTCCATAATAACCCACATTTTCAAGTCGCGGTCTACTATCTGATGCACTGGCATAACAATCTGTTGTGGAAGTAACCATAATACCATCATGTTATGTTCTCATGTTTTTGGCTCATTCGGTGACAATAAATCTGTACCCATTGATAACAATTGATTTACAGTCACGAACCACAGTA
Organism: Viscum album; assembly: GCA_963277665.1. Classification (NCBI taxonomy): domain Eukaryota; kingdom Viridiplantae; phylum Streptophyta; class Magnoliopsida; order Santalales; family Viscaceae; genus Viscum; species Viscum album. The sequence goes on from OY728166.1 coordinate 604,192,009, forward strand.
TTAGGACCAAAAGCCAAAGCTCTTATTTCCTCAGAGACAGATTCTGCAGACAAACTCAATACCTGCAATATAAATGACAGTTTAACTTAAGTAAATATTGAAATAATTAATTTAAACAGTAATATTTTTACCTTCAATTTTAACCAAGCAGAAAACTCTTTGATATGCAAAGCCTCTCTAGTTCTCAAAGATAAAGAACGATGCGTCCTATTTATCATTTTTTATGTTCCCTATAGATAAAAAATATGAATAGTTTAACAAATATATATGTAAGATATACATACTCAATTTTGTTACCTGATATAGTCATCGAACAAATCACAGTTGAACAAAACTGTGCGATGTGCCATCTCCTGCTCTTCATGGATTAATGTCTTCAATGTATATGATCCAGGAATTCCTCCTGTTTGAGGAAGTGATGGAAAACTAGTTTCAATTTTCTCATATTTTTCTTCTTCATTTCTCATTGGTCTGTTCATTCTTGTAGTAAGATCAGACAAATACATCGAACAGAAATCCATACATTCTTGAGCTAAGTAACCGTTCACGATAGAACCTTCGGGATGATTCTTGTTTCAAACATAAGACTTTAATGTGAACATATTTCATTCAGTTGGATACATCCAACGAAAAGAAACAGGTCCTCCGAGAAGTATTTCAGTTGGAATATGGATAGTCAGATGCAGCATGCATGTGAAAAATGATGGGGGAAATATTTTTTCCAACTCACACAAAATTAATGGGGCATCTATCAACATTTTTTGCAAGAATGACTTGGAAAACTTCTTAGCCCAAAGATCTCTAAACAAATGTCACAACCAAATAACACCCACCCTTACATTATTGGACAAAGGATGACAGATTGCTATTAGAAGCAACTCATGCAGTAGAACGTGATAATCATGAGTCTTCAAAGATTTTAGCTTCAACTCTCTTCTGTTGACCCGTTTAGATATATTGCTTGAATAGCTATCAGGAACTCTAATAGTCTCTAATACTTCCAAAAATTGTTTTTTTTCAGTAGGTGTCATCACATATGAAGCACATGGAAGTTGCCATTTATTTTCACTAATACGTACAGGATGCAATTCTGGTCTGATGCCCCAATCCACCAAGTCACGTCGAGATCGTAAATCATCTTTTGTCTTCCCCTTGACATTTAGAAGAACTGAAAGCAACATTTCACATATATTCTTTTCAATATGCATTGCGTATAAGCAATGACGCAACAAATTGGTTGACCAATAAGGCCAATCAAAAAAGATACTCCTCTTCCTCCAATTGTAACAGGTTTTTGTGGAAATATTCATTCTCTTTCCAGATTTCAATTGACCCTTCCCGAACGAAAAACTGAAATCTTTCAATTCATTAAGAACATCAGTTCCAGATATAGGCTGAGGTGGATCATCGGTCTCTATAGTATAATCAAATATTCGACGATTCATTCTATATGGACCATCCTTTGGAAAAAATCGTCGATGTCCCATAAAACTGAAACTACAATGATGTTTCAGTCTTCTGGATCGTGTATTCTTCATAAAAATTGGACATAACATTTTTCCCTTCGTGCTCCATCCAGACATCATTGCATAAGCAGGAAAATCATTGATCATCCACATAATCACAGCACGCATCTGAAATATGTCTTTAGAACATGCATCGTATGTGCGCACACCCACATCCCAAAGAAGTTTCAACTCTTTTATTAAAGGTTTCATGTATACATCAATATCAATGCCGGGATCAGAAGGACCAGGTATGAGTATACTCATGAAAGTGAAAGATTTTTTCATACACAACCATGGGGGAAGATTATAAATGTGTATAAAAACTGACCATGTGTTGTGCGAAGTAAGCATCTGCCCAAACGGATTAAAACCGTTGCATGAAAGACCCAGCCTCACATTACGCACGTCAGCTGCAAAATCAGGATGTCGAGCATCAAATCTCTGCCATGCAAATCCATCTGCAGGATGAACCAACTCATCATTAGTCTTCATTCTCTCGGTATCATGCCATCTCATTTTTATTGATATGTCATCAGACATAAAAAGATTCTGGAGTCTGGGGATCAATGGAAAGTGCCACATTACTTTCTATGGAACGTGGGATGGTGTTCCATCAGATTTTGACTACCAACGGGATGTGCCACATTTTATACATTCATTTCGTTCAATGGTTTCTTCCCAGAATAAACTGCAATCTTTCGGGCAAGCATGACTTTTGTCTCTGGAAAATCCAAGTTCTTCAACTATCTTCCATTCCATATAGTGGTTTGAGGGAATATCTGCATCATCTGGAAGTAAAACCTTCAAGAGGGTAAGAATGTAATCGATTAATGTATTAGAAATCCCATACAATGTTTTTCCATGAAACAATCGGATTAAAAATTCCAGCTTTTTCATTTTATCGCATTGTCGATATACTGGAGTCGTGGCAGCATCATTCAATTTTTTCACCCTATCAATATCATCATTTTCACTAGATGCATCAGTTGTCCTCATATCGACGTCTTCTTGAGTCGAATTCCTTTCTTTTTTATGATGACGAATAAACGGAAACCGATCATCTAACAAATTCTCCATTCCAGTCCTTTCATTTCGATCATCACCAATTTGAGATTTCATTTTCTCCCCATTGTGATACCACACAAAGTAGTTTGCTTGAAAACCATTTTTGGTTATGTGGTAGCTGACTTCTTCACGACTCAACCAAGGTCTACCAACACAATTGGAACATGGGCAGTGTATGCGACCACTATCTGAAGCATTGTGAACTGCAAAATCTATAAAGCTCTCCAAATTGTTTTGAAAATCTCTCGAGATACAATCGGTTTCATACATCCAACTTATGTCCATTCTGTAAAAATAATTCATATAAGTCATTTTGTCATAAACAATTCAATAGGATAGAA